>OY728136.1:953692576-956192576 GCA_963277665.1 Viscum album
TAGTTAAGGACAATTGTCAAGACTAGCATAGTGTAATGGGTTAACACCTCAAAGAAGCATAATAATAAAGGTTTATTCCCATTAATATCATAGTGTACAAAGTCCTTTACTAAAATGGGTTTACTCCTCATTCCAGTCCTATTTATCTCATTAGATATCAATCCGTACACAATGCATTGGAGGGATATATAATTTTGGTACCACCTATAAAATAATGAAAATTTTACAGTTTTATTCCGCAGTGTCATAAAATATTAATCATAGCATAACCCCTAAAAATAAATGGGTTATATAAATATTTAAAAATATCATAACCTGTAGAAAAGAAAAGGGTTTTAAAAACATTTCATTATTTCATCAGATTATATCCCATTGAAAAGGAATGGGCCTAATAAACATATTGGAATCATACACATACAAAATATAGAGAAAGAATAAGGATGGCAACCTTAGATCATATCCATAGTAAAAAATAAGTGAATATAATGGTTTATTATTTGATAAATCAACATATTATTAAAAGATACTTAAGAAATTCTTGAGTAAGATACCATTTCCTCCTTAAAAATCAATTTAAAAAAATAAAAATTCAAAAATTATTTTTAATATCATTTTCAATGAAAATCTCCATGGGTAATTTAAAAAGAATTATTATCATATTTAAAAGTTAGGATATTAAGAAATTATGTTCATGTTCTATCAGTTAAAAAAATACTATTATCATTTTCATAAAATTTAATGAATACTTCATTTACAAAATAAAAATTATATTTCATTTTATCCATTTAATAAAATTTTTAATCCATGTTATAATTTACTTTAATTAATCATTTTATAATGTTAAAAACATTCTAGAAAATATTAAAAAAATAGGTAAATTATGGAAAACATTTTTTGATCGATGGGAGAAACAAATTTGTTTTTATTAAAAATGATATTTAAGTCTGTTGAGTAATTAAAGTGAGGATATAGAATGTAAACTATGTAGTATAAAGAAATAACTATATAATAATAAAATTTATAGTTTTAATGAGGGGTTGGCCATAAGATTTCATCATCAGATACTAAATCATAAATAATCTCAATAAACAGTGTGATTGTAACATTAAACCCTTACCACTTTTATAACATTTGAATCAAAAGCCTCATAAAATAATGACCACAAATGAAAAATTAAATATGTTGATCATAAGGATAATCACGATATAACATGTCAATGGTAGTTTATACATCGCATAAAATAAGATAGGTGAATAATGTATCTTACGTACCATTGAAGAAAATTTGAGGTGACAAACCCTTTCTTTGAGTACCCTTTTTATAAAAAGAATTATTAATCTTATATAATATGTTTAAATTTATTATAAATATATATTAAAATAATTTTGATACTTATAATATAATATATTATCCCTATATAATATTTCAACACCCATTTGTCAATTATTCATTATTAAAATCACTGTTTGTGGGTGTGAAATGATCTATTTATCATAAGTATTTCTATTAAGTTATTCTTGTACATTTAATTTTATCCTAGATAAATAATCTAAATTATTTTTACAATGATTTTAATATAATATATCTTTATTATAAATGTATTTATAGCGACTTATAAAAGTTATATATATTGGAAAATGAACTACACCTTTCACGGAGATGATTGGCTGTACATAAACATAAATGATATTTTTAATTTATGAGAGATGAGAAAAATATAAGTAAATAATAATTTAAACTGAAAGAATATTTATTATCTAATATAAATAATTTATGTTAATTTAATCTATACTTATTAGAATCCAATAAAAATGAAAATGGATATCAAATCATGTCACTTCAGAGAGGTTGTAGTCCACACGTACTCAAGAGCGACATTATTGTTTTCCAGTGGATTTGAAGGTGAGAAGGAATATAAAATATTAAAATTTCAGAAGTATAATTATGTCATAATTATCATATATAACCATTAAATTCATCATAATTTCAAACCCTAAAATATGGCAGTGTAATATGAATTGTATCACTATGCGTAGATGGTAGGTCGTACATATGCACAAGCGATACTTTCACTTTACATTTAATGGGAAATAGGTTGGATAATGGGTATTTAATCATCATAATAAATTTCAGTATATCTAGGATACTTATGTTATTATTTTATTATAAATATAATTTATTTAGATGTGGTAAATAAGATGTAAGATAAGAAGTGACCGGTTAAGGTCATTAACTCATCTTTGAAAGAACTCAATTTGATATCCTCTTAAGGATCCTAAGGTTGATACTATAGAAATAAAATCACATGTAGAATTTTTATAAGTGTTTTATAATGTATTATGGTTAGTAATATTTGATCTAGATGGCTCAATGTGTTTTAAGTAACATGAAGGTGGTGTGTTATTTTATAAGGGAGGAAGAGGGCACACTTGAAATTTCATAAAATATTAAAATATAATAAAGTCATTCTAAAGATTTTTGTTTCGAAATTGGACATGAATTAATATATAAAATTTATAAGGTTTAAATAAAATCATCCAATAAAATTTATACTAGTTTTTTTCCTTTCAAACATTATCATTTTGATTAATCCTTTGTAAGTTATTTTTTACCTTAACCACTATAACAACTATTTTGACCAAAAAGGGTTGAGTTTTCAACCATAAATGGAAAAGGGAATAATAAATGGAACATGTATGATGTGTTAAACCATATTAAATTCACATTAATAAATATATATATTTTTATAAATATTAAATTATTTAATAAAATATTATTTACTATAAAATATCATTAATATCAATTTTGAAACCATTCATTTAACATGACTTTAAAGGCACCAGGAGAATGATGAAATTAAAATATAATAGATTTTAAAAAAACAATATTTTATATTTACATATAAAATTCATTTCACATGATAACTCAATCAAATTATGTCAATTTTAATATCTTTAATAGAATTTATTTTATTTTTCTATTAATTGAATATATAATTTATAAGTATTGTACAAAAATTTAATGTAATTATATAATTACTAAAAATTATAAATAAATTATCATCATGATAACCATTTATTTTTTATTAAAATAATCATTTATATTCATTCATTACATTCCTTTTTCACTATGTGGAAACATAATATATATTTAAACATAAGAGAGTGAAATTTTGAATTTTTGTTTTTCTAAATATCATATATGACATTTTCATGTACAAATATCCCTTAAAAAATGTAATTTTGAACCTATCGTGAAAAGGGTAAAATTACCTTTATCTAATAGGAATTTATATTAAAAATTGTGACCTTCACACATAGTATTAATATATATTAACATGATTTAACCTTTACAGATGTGATAAATTTCACTAGGATTACTATTAAAAATGTGTAAAAATAAAACGGGCCTATTTACCAAATTTGGGCCACTTTATTAAAAATATTAAATCAATTTTTTGAAACATAATAAATATAGTTTTAATAAACTAATTTTAAAATAAGTGCACTAAATTTGATGAAAATCCCTTTAAAAAACAGGTTTTTAGCATAATACTAGATTAATTCTTATCCCATGAATAGTAAACATATTAAATGATTGTTAAAATATTTTATTTAATATAAAATATATAAATTTCATTAAATTAATTTACCAATAGTGATTAATTTAATTTATTATAATCAACACACAATACAAGAATAAAAACATCTTTTTTTTGGAAAAACACCTCTTTCCATTTTTAAGTAGTTTTTATTTTCATTTATAATTCTATTGATAATAAAAGAATTAATTTTCTACTTTTTTAGAATAATTTTTTCAATTTTTTTATTCATATTCATATCCACCTATCCTATAACTAGACAATAACTATCACATTAAATAACAATATTTTATGTGTATATCATAGTTCATTTAAAATATATGTTTTGTGAAACCGAAGTAATCAAAGAAATTATTAAAATATAAATATATTATAAAATATTGGGGTGTGACAATTAGTGTCTTTGGATGCTCATGAATCATCAAAATTAAATAATTATATTAGGAGAAATTTGAAGAGAAAACCGAGTAGGACATATTTATTAAGTACCTTTTTAATAAGAAAGGCTATATGTGTTGGAATAAGAGAACCCACAAGGTGTTATACTATTATGATGTAAAAATTATTAAAAAATAACCCATAAATATAGATCCGAGTTTATAATCCTCTAAATAAGGTTATTAATACATTGAGTAATAATATTTATGATTTATTTAAAAATAGCATGAATTTGAACCCAATACAAGGAGGATGATTCTGATGAAATGGATGATGAAGAGGAGGTCGTTAAGAGTGATAAATAGAAATAAAAAAAATTAAAATAAGTATTTAGAGGAATATATTTTCATTGGAAATTAGTCAACACCAATTTAGAAAAAATAATATTTTATTTTGATGATCCCATATCTTAAATCTCCCAATTTTATCCAAATTTATTGGGTGAATCTTTTCAACATAATGAATATATTAAATTTTTGATTGAGGAGCTAAATTAGATTTAAAAGATTTTATCATGGTATATTATCCCATGAACTATTGACCAAAATATCATTTTAAACAAGTTGGTATTCAAAAACTGATTAAAATTTTAAGGAAATGTTTTCGAAAATAATGCTAGACTAATATAAAATAGGTACTCTGAAGATGAAGAGGTTGATATTAAAGATTCATTTTCACCAGTCATAATATTAGATCCAGTAATAATTTTTTATGTTTTGATAGCCTATAGGTGACATAAAATTTATGAAATGGATGTGTAATCTACCTTTTAAAAGGATTGTTTAAAGAATAAGTGTATAATGAGCTACATTATCAATTTGATATTGTTAATGATTTCATGAGTGTATAAAAACTGAAGAAGGATCTTTATGTATTTAAAAGGGTCAATAAGAAATGTATTCTTGGATTTATAGTCAATTTAATAAGTTAAAATTCATCAAATAAGAAATAGGAAGAGACCAATATATCAATTAAATACTTATTGTAACACTTATTACAACTGTATATATTGATCATATTATTTTTGTTGGTGATCGATAGAATTATTTTCAAGAATTTTCTAATCAAATAAAAATAAATTTCAGATGTATATTATCTATGGAAGAGATAATTCTTAGAGTTACAAGTTATACATTTATAAAGGTTTATTTTCTAATCACAAGAGAATTTATCTATATAATTGATGAAGAAGTTTGATATGTAGGAGTCAGATAAAGAAACATTACCTATTCAAGTTTGAATGATGTTTTTTGAAGATTATGAAGGATATAGTATTATCCTAAGATAATTCAGATGTTTTATTAGTATAATACATTATCTCGATGATTCTTGAATATATATTGTTTATATTGTGATCCTCTTTGATAGATATCATAGTGACCTAAAAGTGTCACATAAAATGGATGAAAAAGAGATTACAGATATATCAAAGGGGCATTGAGTTATGGGATTCATTATAAGAAGAGAAAAAATTTGAATATATCCACGATTATATATTATTATTGGTTAGGTGATTGTTATGATATAATTTCTACCCCTGGTGGAATTTTCCTCTTGGAATACAATGTTTTATGTTTTCAATAAAAAAATTGAATTCTATTAAATTAATGACCACATAGGATGAGTATATAGATTATAATAACTCTTTCACTCAATGATTAGGACGATGGAGTAGCTAGATGGTTTTAGGTAAAATATTGAATAATCCACTCATAATTTATTGGGATAATCAATGTATTATAAACATTTCTAAAAAAACCATTAATCACTAAATATATAAGAATATTTAAATTAATTTTTACTATATCATAGAGATATTGGATATAAGAGATGTCAATAAAAAATTTCTTTCTAATGATTAAACTTTTACTAAGATATTCATGATGTTTATCCCAAGGGAAAAATTTGGGGCCCTGACGAAATAAATTTGTTTTAAGATCATTATATATTATTAAGAAAATATATGGGATGTACCCCCGCTAATCCTAAGATAATGTTATGAAAGGGTGAGAAGTGGATCTAAAGTTATTTTCTCTAATGCTGATTTTTGTATGTTTTTGTGGTTTTATATATTATTTAATGGGGGAATTTGATATCTGAGATGATTTCATGGATTTAGTGGTCGATCACTTTGTCTCCTACCAAAATATTGTTGTAAATGAATGATGAAGGTCCCTAAAAAAATAATTTAAAATATGGTGTATTGTTAATATTTTTTTCTCTCATAAAGGAAGATTATTTACTATATATTGAATTTCAAGTTTAGTTTTTAATTTATTTTGAGAAAGATATTTGTGGGTAGAAAATCATCTAATGGGGAGACTGAAGTTCCCTCTACACTATTGGTGAATTTTTCTTTACTGTAAATGCTATATGATAACCATGTTGAGTTTCTATGGAAGAGATTTTAAATTTTTTAGATATGATTTGGATGTGTTGGAAAAACATTGATATCATTTTATGTGTATCAAAAATTACATTATTTAATTAAATAATTCTTATTCTAAAAATGTTGTTTTAGAACTGAAAAAATGATATTATTCTATATGCACATAATTTAGCAATTTGATAAGATAATTTTTCTACTCATTAGTATTTTTGTTTTCATATAAAACTTTTTAGGGATATATAAAATTAAATTAATCAATTTGGAAGGGAGTTTCCCAAAATAAAAGGCCATTTATATACGTGAGATTGAATTAGTTATCATGTATAACATTTTTAGAAAATTGATTAAGAAATTCATCAGCAAATAATTGGACTATGACTAATGTATTGGAACTGATATATATGTAATAATATTGAGTAAATTGAAATGTTATAAAGGAAAAATTCCTATGTAATATAGAATTTTGACATGACCATAAGTTCTTGCAGGTTCCTCCAAGTTGATAATGATTTACAATTTAAAATACTGAAGAAATGAAACCCACTAAATCTATTGTTATGTTGTATAGGATATTGAATAAATGAGGAAAATATCATAAAAACAATCATAGAAAAATCAATAATGTAAAAGCAAAGACCTAAAAATAATGATCAATATTGAAATCAATCCAAAAATCACCACATGTGTATTTTTAGAGAGCACGAAAATACAGTATAAAAAATCATACCAATTATATGATATACATAATCCTTTACTAGAGTTTGTAATGTTTAAATAATTAATATTATTTTAATCATAATTAGGTTGAAGTCACCCCTTGGTTAGGGTTATTACTCTCCCTCTCCCTCTTTCTCCAAAAATCGTTTTTTCAACTGGTCATGTTATTGAGTACATTAGTGAGAATGTAAACCTAAAACCATAATTAGTGGTAGAATTTGATCCCATAAAATAGTCTTTTATAATTATTAGTTCTAGTGAATTAATTATTGGTCACTCTTAATTAACATGCAATGATAATTCATTGAAAAATAATAAAGATATGGATTTGAGAGAAATGAATGACACAACTTATCATGGATTAAATATAAAACAATGTCTACAATAACACAACTAATTTTAATTCATTTCATGGGATAATGGAATATCCCCATTGTGATATCCATTATAGGTTGAGAAAATAATAAAAATATTACCCTAAAAAATTGGAGAAGATATTCTAGGAAAGAATCTAGAGGAACAACACAACACTTAAGGACCTGTTTTCCATCCTCAGTTTTAGAATTCACTAACCGTAATATTTATTGGGAATGATCCGACAAGAGATTTCCTTGATCTCCATAAAAGCAACCTTTGAATTTTTCCTAGTCAAAACCGAAACTCCAAGGTCATCTCAACATGATAGAAGCTAAATATTGTATAAAATAATATTTTGAAATCTTTTTTTGATCACGGGTTCATATAATGTCATGATTTTTCACAATAATAGTGATATAGAAATATCCTTGAAAATCCTCTGAAAAATTTCAAACCAAGAGTAGTGAATCACTGTGTGAATAAATTTTGATAGCCTAACCAATATTTATAGATATTCTAATGTTGTGAATGATTATTCATCTATCATACTAATAATTTATGAAATATTTCTCTTTGACAAAATGTCACTTCATTCGTAGCATACTTGATAGGAAACACGTATTTTAAATGATCCATGATATACTATTTAAATGTTATTATATAACTATTACCACCAAGATATTATATTGGTGGGTATGAAATGAATAAATAAATTAATGAACTTTTATGTTTAAAAAATGTGTATAATAAATTCACTAGTTAATAATTAATTATAACTAAAAATAGGTATAATTTGAAAAATAAAAGAGTTGTTTTTTGAAAAAATATTTTTATATACATAATGAATTTTTTTCTCTATAAATTAAATTAATAACTAATGGTGTAATATTTTTATGAAATGTATATATTATATATTCAACTAAATGTGTTAACATTCATCTATTATTTTTTCAAAGTAGTGGAAAATAATTAATTTATTTTTATGATTAAAAATTTTCTTTTATAAAACACCATTTTCATCATGTTTTGCTCACTTATTTTAAAATGAAATTCAATAACCTGTAAAATTGAATAATAAAAAATATATTCAATATTTGGAACCAGGAGGATAATATTCTGTAAAAAAGATTCTTGTATTTTTTATCATAATGAATAGTAACCTCGGTAAATTTTTTGTCCCCTCAGTATGGGTAAAAAAAGATAAAATTTTGGGCTACAGATTTATAATTCAAGTAAAACATTATTTTATCATATTGTATAAACTGAGTTCATCCATTTTCATCCATGTCTCTAAAATATTGTTACTTGGTTCTATTTTTCTTTGATATTAACCTTTAAATTACCATAATAAAAAAATTTCACGCTCTTGAAATTAATATATATAATGTTTTTTTCATAAGGATAAAATAGAGGTTAGTTATGGTTTCAAATGTTCATATTATAAACAAAATAATTTTTTATCATGGTAATTTATTTTAAATTTTTATTCATTATATTATTTTTTTAAATGCATACATAGTACTGACATATTGTTATTAAATTAATAGAAAAATAGAAAAATCAATTAAATATTATAAAAGTAATAATAAATTAGATGAATTGTTGTTTTATATGAATTTCATATGATGAATATAAAATTTTAATTATTTTTTAAAGGAAATTTTTTGAATTCCATTTTTAGATGCCATTAAGGACAGATTAAATGAATCATTTAAAAAATGATATAAATTATATTTTATGAAAGATAATATATTATTAAATTATAAAAAAGTAATAAAAAAATCATATATGGAGAATTAGAATAAAAAATGGTATGGATTTTCATCCCTTTCCCCTTTAAGAGGTAATTTTTATCTTATATGTAAAATTATAACTCTTTCATATTAAAAAACCCTTACCATTGTTAAGATTAAAATTGTTTTACTAAGGGGTTAAAATAAAAGATATGGTTTAAAATGAATTTTTTTTTAAATATAATATAATTTTTATCTTTGACCATATCATCCATTAAATTGAATATTTTTCCATTTGGAATCATTTATATGGAGAATGAAAATTTTATATTTTATAATTTTTAGTAATTTCAAGTGTGTGTTTTCTCTTCGTTATAAAAGGACACCCATATTATCTTTTATTTAAAACACATTTAACCATATATATCAATCCATAAATTCAATTATAACTCCAAAAAATCCTTATCAATGTTCTGGAGGTACTATTATTCACATAATACCATCCCGAGGGTCTATAATAGGAGATCTAATGGAGTTATTTTAAAGTAGAGGTAATCACCTTAACTGCTCAATTTATTTATTTTTACTATTTTAACTCCACCTAATTTATGTTATTTATCCTAAAATAATATCATAATTATCATAAATGTACTAAAATTTTATTCATATTAAGAATCCACCATTATCAACCATCTCTTCAAATGAAAAATGATAACGTCGCTCATGCGAATGTGTGGACAACCACCTCCATGAAGCATTGTGTTTTTTAAATTTCAAATTAATATAGATAGTAATATGGATAGATTTAGTAAATATAAAAGATATATATTATGTAATAACGTTCTTGTTATGGTGAATTACTATTTACCTTTTTTCAATTTCATCATTCAAGAAGTGAAAACAATGTTCCTGCATACGTATGGCCTACCATCTGCATGAAGGTCATAAATTATTTTTCTGTATCTATATTTTATGTTTAATTATAAACACATGTATAATGAAAATATAAGATATTAATATCACTATAAAAATTATGTATATGATTGAATCATGATCCTTATAAAACTACAAAAACCACTTAACAAAAAAATATGTGAAAAAGGAAGGATTTATCACCCAAAAGAGTGGTTTTAGTAAATAATTACTGATAAATGGGTGATAAAATGGTATAATAAAATCATATAGGTTTATATATATATTATTATTCTTTTTTAATAGATCTATTGTGAATATATATTCATTATAATGGTATTTTAAGCAAATATGATTTATGTAAGACGCGAGGTAAGCGTTTATTTCAAAATATCATCATTATTTGGGATTATTTTTTAATCCTCTACTAGGGTATTATTTTATCTTTATACCATAAAACAAATATATTTCATTCACCTCATGTTATTTCAAAAAACTAAAACTTTTCAATTCATTTCCATCTCTGTATATACTCAAGATACCAAAATAATATTTTTATAGAAAAACAACATTGTTGTTCTACTTGATCAAGAAACTATTTCTTGTAGGTGCATATTTTCTATAAAATTATTTAAAGAAAGTTTTTTAATATGATAAAATTATTTTTTAAAAATATTTTACCCTATATTTATTTTTTTAAAATGTTTTAAAATGAATCTTCTTTCCATTTCCTTAAGATGGCATTTTTGAACATATTATTGAAAATGATAATGGAATATTTTAGTCCTTTTCTAGTGATCTTATTTATGTGATATCATTTATTTGAAATTATAACATTTAATATTATTATTTAATGATTATATAATCTAATTATACCATCCACCATGTTTATCTCGATGGTTTACGATTATTTATACTAGGGAATTTATTGACATTCTGTATGCTAGTTCTTTCAATATGGATAGTTAATCAGTTATAAGGAATATTGATTAAGTTGAAATGTTTATTCATAATAATGATTGCATTGGAATTATTAAGTTAAAGGCAAGGTATTTAATTAAATATCTCCTCTATCTATTAGAAATTTTCATGAGAAAAAACAGGTTGTGTATTTTTTTGAGGACTTACAAATATATGTAGATGTCATGACATGAGGCCTCTATAGTATGATTAATATATCCAGAATTATGAATTGAATTATTATAAAATAAATTGTTTATATAAATTTAATTATTTGAATATTTATGATATCCATAGCTATTTTTCAAAATCAGGTGACTATTTCTATGGTATTATATTATCATCTTTTTTTCCTTCCATATTATTCATTCCTTATTTATTACATGATAACCTCTATTATACACATTACCTTACTGATTTCTGATCTCACCAATTTCTAATTTTTCCTTTTTCAATAATTCCTAGAATTATATTATGATTTATTTTAAGGGATATGTTAGATAGAATAATTAATTTCTCAAAGAAAATACTATGTTGTATTTTATGTTTTCAAATTTAATGTCTTATTTATGCATGTATCTATTTTTTCATGGATATTAAACTACTTGTTACTTTGGTTTGTAATTGTTTGTATCTAGTAACAATGTAATAATGTAAACAAATACTTTGGGATACTATGGTAGAGGTATTTATAGTTTGTATTAGAGAAATTTTACTAGAATAAATGGGAACTTTATTTGAGAAAACATATTTTAGGGAACCTAACTCTATAATTGAATTTGTGGACATGTTTTTGTTTTGGATATATCCTAATATTTTTGAAAGTTAGATATTATGTTGTTTTTATAGTAATAAATATCTAATTTGATACTAAAATTGGATGTGGTTTTGGTATATATGAATCCTTGGGGTAATAATTCCAATAACTTCCAGCTAAGTATATATCAGCCAACATTCTATTGCATAGTAAGTTTACCATTACAATGAACAGAGTTTGAAAATATTAAGGGGATATTCATTGGTTAATTAAAATTTTTATAATTAAGATATATGTTATGAATTAATATTAAATTTATGCTATGTGTTTAGCTTGTGAAAAAATTATACAATAATATTCAAAATTTTGGGATCAAATATTGTGTATGACAATGTTTAGAAATGGCTCATAGTTGATGGAATGGATACTGTATCATAGAAAATAATATATGTAGGTATTTACCTCTTGGGAATGATAATAAAGCTTAATCTTGATATAGAGATAGAACCTGAAAAATTATAACTATATTGGAATATATGAATTAAATTATAACTAATAACCATTATTTTATTAAGGAGTCTACTAAGAAGAAAAGAGATGTGATAATGTTAAACCATTTCATGTGAAAATAAAATCCATCATTCAATGGAACTATAAATCCATTTTTAGTCGAGAAATGGATAATTTCATATGAAAATATATTATTTCATTGGGAAGTAATTAAAGGGAGAATGATTTCATAGATGTTTATTATCACATGAGGGATACAAAACAATGGTATTTACTGATTTAAAATACTATGAATAAAGATGAAATAATGTTCACGAAGTGGAATAATTTAATATTATGTTTTTTAATTTTTTTTGGAGTGAACAATGGGTGGATATAGAGAGATAATTCCTATGCAAAGGAAAAAAGAGAGAGAGGAAAGTGCTTCTATCAAGATAGGGAAATATTTATCCTAGGATAATGGATTCAATATAAGGAAATTAAATAAAAGATAAATAAAAAAATAGATAACAGGAAGAAGATAAATGGGAATTGTCCAACACATTATAATTTAACAAGGAAACACCTTGGAACATGATTTAAAGTAAAATGAGTGTGATTCATGTTTAGATAAAATGTTAATATTTCTCATAAATTAAAGGGTAAGGTGGGATACATTATGGTTATCTAAATTAAATATAAGGAGAGGTGGCACTATTCTAACCAACTTCCCAAATGTCAATAGAACATATGACAAAATAATCTAAGGGGAGAAGTTCATTATTATGAAATTATATAGTTTAGTTTAAATTTCATATTTTTGTAGTGAAATGTACATTCATCATCCACTCTAGGATTTTAATTTTTTTATTTAATTATTGGCTATACGAACTCTTTTGTATCTAAATAACTTTCTAATGGTATCACATAACCACCTCAATGAATAAATATTGAGTTGGAAGAGAAAACTCCTAATGGTAGGATGATGGTATATAATTTTTATATCTCCTCTCTAAAATATATTTTAAGGAATATTTTTCCTATGAATATTATTATTCTTCTTCTTTTTGATTTAACATAATTTTGGGTATGGATTTGCCTTATGAACATGGCACCTGAATCGATTTTGAGGAATTGATGATAAATTTGATAATCCAAATAATACTTAAATCATATATTTTTGTGAGGATGGACCTTAATACTCAATGGAAATTAATTCCATCATATTGGTTTTTATACCCATTCTTGAGGGATATTGATCTCAAATTTTTGAGTAGAAACAAAACATTGAAAATGTTCTTATTATTCAAGAATTTTCTGATTTATTTCCTACGGAAATGCATAGAATTATGATGAAATATGTAGTTGAGTTTTAAATAGAAATCATACCTAGAAATACACATATTTAAAAAAATCTATATAAAATACCCACAATTTTGTTGAATTAATTGAAGAAGCAACTCAAGAAGTTTAACACTCCGAGATTTTATGAAAAATATTCTTTTCAAATTCATTAATGTCTTGTGTTGTATGCTACACCAAAAGGAGCTTGAACTACACAGATCCCTGACTTGGCTTGCATTACACACAATCAAGACCTTCTTCGATAGCGTGTGTAGTATGCAATACTGAGTATCACTAAATGGGATATTATTATAATATTACTATGAACTAGCCATTATGAATACTAATACCAACTTTTTATAATTTTATAAATTTATTCTTTCAAAATGGACTTCATTTTTGTATTTGGAATATCAAAATTAGCCTAGGGTGAATTTTTGGTATTTTTCTGAAAACATTCAATTTTGGATGAATAGTGAAAATACTGGGTTACTATTGAAAAACCAACTTTTTATTTAAATAATTATTTATTTTAATTAAATTTATTTTAGGTCAAAATTGATACATAATACCTATATAAGTTTAAAGTAATTCATTGGAGTCATTTTATAATAATTTTAGATATATAAAAATTTTACTGAACTTTTCACCATCTTTTACCCACCTCCTAGGAGAATTTTCAAATTCATCTAAAACTTAATTTTACTGCTTCTGTGAGTGGAATTTCATAAATCCGAGAGACATGGTTAATATCAAGGACTAAAATGTGGTTCAATGAGATGAAAATAATTTTTGGTGAATAGTAACTTTTTACTTTTTTTACCACGGTTAAAAGTAAATAGGCTAATTAAGGGTAAAAATGATATTATTATTACCGTAACACATGTAATAATTCTATTGGATAAGTTTAATTAGACCAAAAACAACCTTAGGAATAAAATATGACCATTTAGGCCCACTTGGATTAGATTAGGACATTTAATATTATTTTATTTAAAGAATAGTTAAAATAGTTAAAATCAAAGTTTAATAACTAAAACATTTTTAATATAGGGTTATACATAAGATAAATTTGACTATAAATATTAATTAGAAAGATAAAAATATATCCTACATAATGGTATTTTATTTTTAATTTTTAGACTTTAAATGATTTATTTTATTTATGACACAATGATGATGCAATAATTATCTTATTAATGAAATATTGACATAATTGATGTTTTAAATACCCAAATAAATGTCATTTGAGACTTTTTATGAATTACAATAATTTTATAGGTTAATATGACATGTTATTATGGATTTAATTATCTTTTTTCGAACTAATAATTCTATTGTGAGTTTCAAAAAAATCAATTACCGAATAGTTTCAAAATTCACATAAAATTGTTTTTAAAACAAATATTATATTATTAATTGTTATTTTATTCCTAAAAATATAAGGTTTGGTAAAATGACTTAGATAAGGGTATATTTATTAATAATAAATAACTTGGGGATATTTTGGCTTGTTATAGTTCGTTTATTAACCTTATAGTGTAAGAAAACAAGAAGACACGGTAAAAGTAAAATTATTTAACTTAATGTTAAATCTAAATGATAAGGTTAAAATAGAAACATAAACTTGTATAAATTATATTGGATGAGATTATTTCGACCCATCCCCACCTTAGCTTCTAAATAACTAAATTTGGAGCTATTAAAAACCGATTATGACTTTATAATAAAATATTGTGTTTAGTTATTCCAAAGGTGCCCCTCTCCTCCCTTATAAAAGGGAACCTCCTCCCTCTCTTCCTCACACCATTTTGAGCCTTGAAGCTTGGAAAAACTCTGCCCATTTAACTTCCCCACATCCCTAGAAACCTTATATAGGTAATGTTCTTTTGAAAAGACCAACCCTAGTGCCCTAAGAAGAAGTTTAAAGGAGGTGTGTCGAAGAAGAGGTAATTTCTTCTACCGATTCTTTGATGCTTCTTTCTTCTTCAACTTATTATTCTTTAGTTGTTTCATTATAAAGTAAAAACATAAGTATCACTAATATACTGATATGTTATTATAAATATTAAACAACCCCATTTCACCTTCTATCCATCCTACGGAAAATGAAATCACTGCCCGTGTGTACGTACAGAATATCGTCTCTACGCCGTGGTATAATCTATTTTCCACCACCACCTTACTTGGATGGATATAATGGTGTAAATAAATAACTATATATGATTATTGTAAAGTGATATTGATTCTAAAATATTATACATACACTTAAATATGATTCCACGATCATGGGAATGATATTATCGCTCGTGCGTACATACGGACTATCATCTCCACGACGCGATGAGATTCATTCTCCATGTAAACAATTCATGAATGATTATAAAGTATATATAATAAGTAATAATTAAATATATGAAATAATAATGATACTGGATTTATGTGTATATATATGTATGTCATCTACTTAATTTCATTCAATTCAATAAGGAAACGAAAACAGCGTTCTTGCGTACGTACGGCCTACCGTCTCTATGAACGGTGTATTTCATTCCATTTATCGATCTATCATATATATATGTATATTAAGAATATATATATTATATATAAATCATGTTTTACATTCTGGAATTAAGTAAATTAGGATATAAGTAATAATATTAAGAACAAAAAGTCGAAACACGTACAATAAATGAAACGATTTTAACCAAGTCGCTACTTTTACACCGAATTTACAAAAGAAAGGGTAATATAAAGTAATAAGTAAACTATATATGATATCATAACAATGAATATGATTATTTAATAAGTCAATGACATTATTTAAATCATTATACAGGAGGTTCAGAAATGTATGAAGTATATCAGACCTAAGGTAAGGGAAAACTATTCCAATCTCATTCTTATACGAGTTTGTTAATTCGTAAGTATTTACTGGGGTTATTGTTATCATCCATATCCATGTTTTATAAAAATTTATTTATGTTTGTTTAATTTTCTATTTTCCTATTTTGTCTTTTAATACATGGTATGTAATGAATCTTTCTTTTGTTTACGTTACGAGGTACTTTTTGACTTTTCCGACAAAAGTTTGAAAAGAATGTTATTTTTAACTTATACGGCATGAAAGGATGTTAACAGTTTTATAAAGCCTTATTTTCATGAACCTTCCTCCAAAATATTTCATGACTATTTTCAAAAAAATCCTTTGAAAATTTCATGAAACTTTGTGAAAAGAAAATGATTTTGAAGAAGAAAAGATATTTTCCTCAAGAATTCATTTCAAGTGTTTTATCAAAACCATTTTTCATCTAAGATGGAATTATTTCATATGTGTATGTTTCAAGTATAATTTCTCTATGATTTACATGGTTTCACTTTTCTTATTTTTAATTGATATACATTTCTTTTATATGGATTATGTGATGACGGGATGATGTTTATGAAACCCATTTTATTCATTGGGTTATTATGAATGATGTATGTTTATTTTGTGGCAAAAGTAAGAATGATTTCATTATGAGATGGGTGGGACCTATATATCCCTCCAATGCATTGGGTAAAGATTTATATCTGGTGAGATAGACATGGGAAGAATGGTAAGTTAATACAGTTAAGTGTTACAGGACTGAAACGAGGAGTGAATTCGATTCAGAAAGGGACTTTGTCCACTAAGATGGTCTTGGCAGCAATGCCTTGGCTACTATGGAAATCATGACATGTACTGAATGGTTGCCACAATTACATGTTTTATTCCCATTATATTTTATCATGGTTGATGTACCATTATGATATATTCCTTACTTACTTCCAAGATTCAAGTCTTTGCTCAAGATTTTGATGTTTAGATTCTATGTTCAAGTTTTTGCATTCAAATGTTTATTGATTGTTTTATGTTCTCTATGTTTACCCTTACTAGGAATTTGAGCTCACCCCTTTTATGTTTTCTTTTCCCCTAGATATAATGAAAGTTTTTAGGTATGAAAACAAAGGGGAAGATCTTTATGGGAGATGTTGAAGATCTTTCACCACAATTACAAGATTATATTCCAAGTTTCCAAAGACACTAAACTATTACAGTCCTTGTGTGTCTGTTTTTGTTATACACTAAGTATTCCGCAAAAGTAATGTAATGTCCATGTACGTCAGGCTTTGGGAATCTACAGTTGGTATCAGAGGAAAGGTTTAGTTGACCTTTGGAAACTAGGATGCGAAAACTTTAGTGAAATCCATATAGATATTTCTACGGTATGTCTAGGGATGTCCCTAAGGTTAAGTATAAGTATAGGTTATAGTCTTAGAATTATGGTAATGATCTAAGAATTTAATATAAGATGTTAGATATTGAAGGTTATCCCCATTGATTATGATTTTGGCCTCTCACACTATTCTTTTTGGGTTTTCGAAAATGGATGGAAACAGGAAGATTCACGATAATGGAGGATATGATGGACAATAGAATGATATTCTTCCTGAGAAACCTAATGAAATTGGATCTGGAAGTCCAAACATCATTATTGTGCCTAATTAGAAATCTCATAATATGATCAATAATCTCAACTTTGGTAAGTATCCCGACTCAGCTAATAAGAGAAAGATGGAGTTTCATGATGATCATAGAGGAAAGAAAGTTCAATTCCCCTCATATAAATCACGTGGGAAGAGGCATCAAGGAGAATGTTTCAAAGGAACTGGAAGATGCTTTGGGTGCGGAAAATAAGGACAAAAATCCAATAAGTGCAAGGGAAAAGGTTCAGTTAACACCATAGAGAAGGATAATGGTATTGCTACGACATAAAAAATGATTAGATGTTTTAAATGTGAAATGTATAGGCATTATAAAGACCAATGCCCTAAGGGAAAACCTCATGAAGAGAATCAGAATGGTCATATGGGCAGTATTTATGTGGATGATGATGAGGAGACTACAAATGATATTTGAGATGAAAGAAGTGTTGAAGCTCAGTCAGTTGTTTAAGAAGGCAGTGGAATGAATGTATGTTTATCAAGAGTTATGTTGTATAGTTAATGGTACTATGGAATAAAGAGTCATCTAAGGATTGTTACACTATTGTTTTTCCTAAAGTATTTGAATGTATGTGTTGAATGGTACCGGTAACCATAAAAAGTTATTCAAATATTTTGGGAAGGAAGATGATATGAGGATAAAGATAAAATAATATGTTTGATAGTATTCATGAGCTCATGATTGATATAAGGACTATGTGATATCATGGTTTGATTATATAGAATTTTTGGATTTTTGTATCTGGAATGAGTTAACTTTTGACAACATTCATTTTTTCAATAAGATTCAATGGGTATTCATTTTTCAAGAGAATACACGATTAAGGTATTCACATATTTGGAATGTGACCAACAAGATATATCTTATATGGGGGATAAATGATTGTATTCACGTACTTGTTATGTGACATCTCAAGTAATCATTTTCTTTACACCATGAGATTGGATAGAAGTATTTTTGATAAGCTTAAAGGTTGGAATGGATTAAGTTGGACATAAGATATAATTGTTTAATGCTATATTTTTTCGATATGATGGATCGTTATAATAATGTTGTTTTAGAAAAAGGACAACCTGCAGGACGAGCGACAACTCATCGCGTCAGACAAGGCTGGGGGAATCGAACCCACAACCAAAGTGTGACTGACCTTTATCACCTACCACAGGCCTAGTCCTTGGTTAGTAGAAACTAGTTTTATTTTATTAAGCGGTATGATAGATGAAGTATAAGTCCATTTTTGGAATCATATACGATAAATCTCACTATAGATGGACTTATGTATATTTGATAACTTTTGAATTTTTTTTGAGATAGATGGAATGACCTGTCATTCTATCATATGATCTCCTAACACTTAGTGAATGAAAAATTCAACTTTATTTCTTTAAGAGATGAAGTGGAAATTTTCCAAGGAACGACCAACGATGAGATTGTACCAAAATCAAGAACGTATTTCTTCTAATTCCAATTTCTTCAACTTTAGGGAAATGAACTTGAATACAAAAAAATGTTGTCCTAGTGTCCTTATATCTGATGAATCATATGGTACCTTAGATCGTCCCAAATCTATGGCTTTGTGATTGCTGGCTTTTCCATAGCCATGTTTTCTACCACTCTCCATCAGAACATGATGGTTAGATTTGTCTTCCATATCCATATTTTCACCTATGTGGAAACCCAGTGATTAGTTTATTTGGGTAACCGTTACATTTCATACTTTAGTTTTTAAAGCCATGTTTTGGTATTCCTTTTTACAATGTGGGTTTCTATTAAAGAAAATTTCGAGTAGTAAAACATTTATAACCCCAATGAATTTTGAGGGAGAAATTAATTTTAAGGGGGGAGAATGTAACACCCCGAGATATTATGAAAAATATTCTTTTTAATTTCATTAATGTCTTGTGTTGTATGCTACACCAAAAATAATTTTCACTACACGCATCCATGACTTGGGTTGCATTACACGCAATCATGACCTTCTTCGATAGCGTGTGTAGTATGCAATATCGAGTTTCACTAAATGAGATATTATTATAATATTACTATGAACTAGCCGTTATGGATAGTCATACCCACTTTTTGGAATTTTATAAATTTTATCTTTAAAAATGGACTTCATTTTTGGATTTGGAATATCGAAATTATCCTAGGATGAATTTTTGGTACTTTTCTGAAAACGTTCAATTTTGGATGAATAATGAAAACACTGGGTTACTATTTAAAAACCGACTTTTTTATTTAAATAATTATTTATTTTATTTAAATTTATTTTAGGTAAAAATTGATACATAATACCTATATAAGTTCTAAGTAATTCATTGGATTCATTTTATAATAATTTTAGATATATAAAAATTTTATTGAACTTTTCACCGTCTTTTACCCACCTCCTAGGAGAATTTGCAAATTCACATAAAATATAATTTTACCGCTTCTGTGAGTGGAATTTCGGAAATCCGAGAGACACGATTAATATCAAGGACTAAAATTTGGTTCAATGAGATGAAAATAATTTTTGGTGAATAGTAACTTTTTACTTTTCTTTACCACGGTTAAAAGTAAATAGGGTAATTAAGGGTAAAAATGATATTATTATTACCCTAACACATGTAATGATTCTATTGGATAAGTGTAATTCAACCAAAAAAACCTTAGGAATAAAATATGACCATTTAGGTCCACTTGGATTAGATTAGGACATTTAATATTATTTTATTTAAAGAATACTTAAAATAGTTAAAATCAAAGTTTAATAACTATTTTTTTAATATAGGGTTATACATAAGATAAATTCGACTATAAATAGTCAATAGAAATATAAAATGATTTCCTACATAATGGTATTTTATTTATAATTTTTAGACTTTAAATTATTTAATTTATTTATGACACAATGATGATGCAGAAATTATCTTATTAATGAAATATTGATATAATTGATGTTATAAATACCCAAATAAATGTAATTTGAGACTTTTTCTGAATTCAATTGATTTTCTAGGTTAATATGACATGAATGTATGGATTTAAATAACTTTGTTTGAACTAATAATTCTGTTATGATTTTCACAAAAATAAATTACCAAATAGTGTCAAAATTGACATAAAATAGCCTTTAAAACAAATATTATATTATTAATTGTTATTTTATTCATAAAAATCTAAGGATCGGCCAAATGACTTATATAAGGTTATATATATTAATAATAAACAACTTGGGGATCGTTTGGCTTGTTATAGTAAGTTTATTAACCTTATAGTGTAATAAAACAAGAAGACACGGTAAAAGTAAAATTATTTAACTTAAAGTTAAATCAAAATGATAAGGTTAAAATAGAAACCTAAAATTTTATAAATTCTACTGGATGAGAGTATTTAGAATCATCCCCACCTTAGCTTCTAAATAACTCAATTTGGAGCTATTAAATACTGAATATGACATTATAATAAAATAATATTTTTAGTTATTCCAAAGGTGCCCCTCCCCTCCCTTATAAAAGGGAACCTCCTCCCTCTCTTCCTCACACCATTTTGAGCCTTTAGGCTCGTCCAACCTCTGACCATTTTACTTCCCCACTTCCCTAGAAACCTTATAATGGTACTGGTCTTCTCAAAAGTCCACCCCTAGTGCCCTAAGAATAAGTTTAAAGGAGGTGCGTCGAACAAGAGGTAATTTCTTCTACCGATTCTTTCAAGCTTCCTTCTTCTTAAACATCTTCTTCTTTAGTTGTTTCATTATAAAGTAATAACATCAGTATAACTAATATACTGATATGTTATTATAAATATGAAACAACCCCATTTCACTTTATATCCATCCAATGAAAAATGAAATCACCGCGCTTGCGTACGTACGGAATACCATCTCCACGCCGTGGTGTAATCTATTTTCCACCACCACCCTACTTGGATTGGTATAATGGTGTAAATAAATAACTATATATTATTATTGTAAAGTTATATTGATTCTGAAATATTATACATACACTTCAATAAGATTCCACGATCATGGGAATGATATCATCGCTCGTGCGTACGTACGGACTACCGTCTCCACGACTCGATGAGATTCATTTTCCATGTTAACCATTCATGAATGATTATAAAGTATATATAATAAGTAATCATGAAATATATGAAATAATAATGATACTAGATTTATGTGTATATATATGTATTTCATCTACTTAATTTCATTCAATTCAATAAGGAAACGAAAACAAGGTTCATGCGTACGTACGACCTACCGTCTCAATTAACGGTGTATTTCATTTCATTTATCGATATATCATATATATATGTATATGAAGAATATATATATTATATATAAATCATGTTTTACATCCTCTAATTAAGTAAATCAGTATATATGTAATAATATTAAGAACAACATGTCAAAACACGTACAATAAATGAAACGATTTTACCCAAGTCGCTACTTTTACAACGAATTTACAAAAGAAAGGGTAATATAAAGTCATAAGTAAACTATATATGATATAATAAAAATTAATATGATTCATTAATAATTCAATGACATTATTTAAATCATTATACAGGAGGTTCGGAAACGTACGAAGCATATCAGACCTAAGGTAAGGGATAACTAATCCAATCTAATTCTTATCCGAGATTGTTTATTCGTAAGTATTTACTGGGGTTATTGTTATCATCCATGTACATGTTTTATAAAAATGTTTTTATGTTTGTTTACTGTCCTTTTTACCCATTTTGTCTTTTACTATATGGTATGTAAGGAATCTTTCTTTTGTTTGCGTTACGAGGTACTTTTTGACATTTCTGACAAAAGTACAAAAAGAATGTTATTTTTAACTTATACGGCATGAAAGTATTTTTACAGTTTTACAAAGCCTTATTTTCACGAAGCTTCCTCCAAAATATTTCATGATTATTTTCAAGAAAATATTTTTCCTTTAAAATTGCCTGAAATTTTGTGAAAGGAAAATTATTTTGAAGAAGGAAGGATATTTTCCTCAAGAATTCATTTCAAGTGTTTTATAATAACCATTTTTCTTCTAAGATGGAATTATTTCATATGTGTATGTTTCAAGTATAATGTCTCTATGATTTACATGGTTTCAATTTTCTTATTATGAATTGATATCCATTTATTTTATATGGATTATGTGATGACGGGATGATGTTTATAAAACCCATTTTATTCGTTGGGTTATTATGAATTATGTATGTTTATTTTGTGGCATAGGTAAGAATGATTTCATTATGAGATGGGTGGGACCTATTTCTCCCTCCAATGCATTGGGAAAATATTTATATCTCATGAGATAGACATGGATGGAATGGTAAGTTAATACGGTTCAGTGTTACAGGACTGAAACAAGGAGTGAACTCGATTCAGAAAGGGACTTTGTCCACTAAGATGGTCTTGGCAGCAATGCCTTGGCTACTATGGAAATCATGACATGTGCTGAATGGTTGCCACAATTACATGTTTTATTCCCATTATATTTTATCATGGTTGATGTACCATTATGATATATTCCTTATGTACTTCCAAGATTCAAGTCTTTGCTCAATATTTTGATGTTTAGATTTATGTTCAAGTTTTTGCATTCAAATGTTTATGGATTGTTTTATGTTCTCTATGTTTACCCTTACTGGGCATTTCAGCTCACCCCTTTTATGTTTTCTTTTCCCCAGGATATAAAGAAAGGTTTTAGGTAATAAAAAAGTGGGAAGATCTTTATGGGAGATGTTGGAGATCTTTCACCACGATTAGAAGATTATATTCAGAGTTTCCAAAGACACTAAACTATTACGGCCCTTGTGTGTCTGTTTTTGTTATGTACTAAGTATTCCACAAAATTAATGTAATGTCCATGTACGTCAGGCTTCGGGTCTCTGCAAGAAGAATCTAGAGGAGGTATTCTTTTGGCATATTTATTCTCCATGGGGTTCACCAATTGTTTTTTTGGAATAATGATGTTTCAATTTGTGTTTGCATTGATTATTTATAAATTATAAATATAACTGTTAAGAACATGTATCATATAACCTATATTGACGGTTTATTGGATTAATTATGAGTAGATTTATATTTCTCAAGGGTTGGTATTTAATTTGTATATCATCTACTAATGAACAAGAAGGAGGATATACCTAACATAACTTTCACTATGAGGTTTGGTAATTATGAATTTATTGAAATTTTATTTAGAATTAAAAATGCTTCTTGCTATATTCATGGATTTAATGAATATAGGCTTTGTAGATTACCTTGATCAATTTTAGGATGTATTTATAGATGATATTATTATATTTTCAAATATTAAGGAAGTTCAGGAAGAACATTATAGATTTTTGATTATGACCTTGATGAAGAATAGGTTGTACGATAAATTTAACATGTGTGATTTTTAGATTAAAAAAGATCCATTCATGGGGTATATAATCTCAAGTAAGGGTATATCAGTGGATCCTTAAAAGACAAATGTTATTAATAAATGGCCTAGAGAAACTATGGTTACCAAAATCCCTAGTTTACTTTGGTTTTTAGGATTCCCATAATACATTGTGAGATATTTGTCAAGAATATCTAATCTACTCACAAAGTAGGAAAAATGGGGTCATGATCTAATGGATAAATGAATATAAAGTGAATTTAAAATAACTAAAGGAAAAATTGGTTAGTGCACCATTACATACACTACCATGTAATGGAGAATGGGTTTTTATCTATAATTCTACATCAAAGAAGATACTAGGATACACCCTCATGTAGAATTACATGGTGATATCATATTTCTCTCTCCAATTAGAAATTCATTAGTAAAATAATATGACTGAAGATTTGGAGTTGGCGGTGGTAATTTTTTCAATGAGTATATGGATGCACTATCTTTATGGTAAAATTTTTGATATATATTGGTCCTAAAATATTGATGTATATATTTACATAAATATAGTTAAATATGAACCAAATAATATTATTAAAAGTAATCAAATATTATGATTTTTTAATACATTACCCCCTAGGGAAGAAAACTAGGTGTTTGATTCTATGAATTAGATGGTCCATGTGAGTTATTCTATATTTAGGATTTAAATAAATATAATATTTATTTATTTTCATAATATGGGTCTTGAAATCTGAAGGAAAGTTAAATTATCTTATCTTTAACATATGAATGTTCAAATATCCATCTACGAGAGGATTATGAAGTTACATAAGAATGATGTAGAATTATTGAAAGAAGGTCAGATTTTTTTGAGTTCAACATTGATAATTATTTAAATATATAGTTCCTTAAATGAGTATTTATACCACCAATACAAGTGTTTAATAATGAGTTTTTGGATGAATATCATAGTTTATCATTCTCTATTCAACATGGATGTAATAAGATTTTTTGGAGATTGAAAAGAGTTATTATGGTGGGTTAAAATGAAAATGGATATTTTAAGATTAAATATCTTGATGATTGATGTTTTATCATATTAAGGATGAGAGAATTATTTCTAATGGGATGTTACAACCAGAACCCATTCTAGAATTTAAATGTGTTAACATCACCCTTTATTTATTTTATCAGAATACAAAAAATGACAAAAATGTATCATGATATTTTGGTTGTAGTTAATTACCTTACAAATTTAGAACTCATCATTTAAACCAAATTAGATCTATCTCTTGATTGGATTTTAAAAATATTCATTATGGAAGTGGTATGGTTACATGGTGTACCACATTCTTCTGAATCTGATCAGGATCCAAGGTTTACCTTAAAGACTTAAAAATGTCTAAAACAAGATATGGATACATAATTGAGTTTGATAACTACCTATCATCCTTAGATCCATTGTAAGTATAATAAGACCCTTGAAACAATATATTAACTTTATAGAGATTTCGCTATGGATTTCAAAGGTAGTTGGGATCAACACCCTCATTTGGTGTAATTTTTCTACAATAATAGTATTCACTTGAGTATTCATATGGATCTTTATGATGCCTTGTACAGAATGACGTGCAAAACACCGATTTTTGGGAATAAATATGAAGAAAAAAATCTATTGGGACTTGGTATAGTTGAATTAATATAGGAGAAGTTTAGATCCATTCAACATCACATAATGGAAGAAAATAGTCAATATAAAAACAATTCTAACAATTGTCAGTGAGATATAGAATTAGTGGTTGGTGACAAGTTATCTCCATGAATATATCCTTAAAACAAGTTAATTTTATTGTTAAATATGAGAGATATTATCATTATATCTATCAGTCATTTTGAAAAATATTGATTGTATTTGGATGGTAGCTTATCACCTAGCTCTTTCATTGAATCTCGCACAAGTTCACGATGCATTCTATGTAACTCTCTTGAGGAAGTGAAAACCTGATCATTCACATGTACTATAAGAGGGTATAAGGTTAAAATTTATTTTAAGAGGGTATAAGGTTTCACCCTAATTGATTATGAAATAGTTCCATATAAATAATTTGGTTTCTTTGATAACTTTATTTACATAAAACAACAAGTTTAAATGAACAACAATATACTTTTGAAATATTAATATGTGATAGTTATAGTCTATCCATTAGATTTTATGATTTTAATAAAACTAACTAAATTATGAAAAATTTATTTTTTACACATTTATTAAATGAAGTAATTGGTTATCAATTTATTAGAAATGAAAATAAAAATCTTTTGAAAATGAATTATATGTTTTTATGAAAAACCTTTATGCATGTAATGTGTTATTATCATAATAAATTAAATTAATTAACATCGGTAAATTATTTTAATGAATTTTATATATTATATATTCAATAAAATTTTATTACATTAATAAATTGTTTTTATCTATGTCTAGGATAATAATATAAATCATGAAATATATTTAAATCTGTACTTTTTATAAAAATGGGTTTTATTACATTTTTCATACTCAATTTAAAATTAATTTCTATGATATAAAGAAACAAAATCATGAAAAATGAAATCCATGTTTAGAATCATGAGTAAATTTGTTTAAATAGTTTTCTTATATTTTTGTTTATTGTAAATAATAACCTTAGTAATTGTTATGTAACCTTGCTAAGTAAAAAATGGGTAAATATGGTATTCATTTTTTTTAAAGACTATAAATTTCCACTAAAATTTTTCTTTATCCTTTTAGATGAATTTAGTTCATCCATTTCCTTCAATTTACATAAAATATGGAAACATTGTTCCATATTTATTTTATATTGACCTTTATATTACATTATGAAATGAACAAAAACCAAATGTCACACTCATGAATTAAATATCTGTAATATATTTCATATGGATAAAAAAGGTTATGTTCAATTTTAACTATTTATTTGGACGATGATTTTTTTTAGTGTGGAAATTGATTTGATAGTTTTTATTGAAAAATTAGCTTAACTTTTAACACAACATCTATATAGTATTTATTCAATTAAAAAAAAAATAAAATAAATGAATTTAAAAATAATAAAAGTAATAAAATTTGATGAATTGTTTTTTCCCATGATTTTTATAGATGAATATAATATGTTATGTATGTTTTAATGGTTTATATTTGAATTACATTTTTCTTGATTTCATTAAACTCAAATTAAATAAATATCATCGAAATGATATTGCTGATATTTTATGAAAAACAATATTTGGTTGAATAATATAAAAATCATTCAAATATTCTAATGGAATAGGTAGGAAGATAATGTTTTGAAAATATTATCCCTTGGATCATTAATATCGAATTTTTAACTTATTAAAAAATTATAACCTTTTAATATAAAATTTCATTACCACGATTAAGAATAAAATTAATTATCCAAGGGGTTAAACACAAAGATAATGTTTAAAATGAAAACAAAATAGATCTAAACTACTTTAGATGATGATATTTATACCTTAGTCTCTTTTAAATTCACTATATGGACATTTTTAATAATTTTTCTTGAGAATGAATTACATAGATTTTAATATTTTTTGTAATTACAAATGTGTCATTTCCATTATTTATAAAGGGGGACCCCGTATGGAATTTATTTACACCACATTGATCTATATATCTTGACCAATAACTGAAAAAATAGCTGCCCAGAATTCTATTCAATGTTTTATAGGTTAAGGTATTCCAAAAACACAAACCATAGGGTCATTAAAAGAACATATAAAGGTGTTATTATAAAGAATAGTTAATCTCCCTAAATAGTCACATTATTATTTGTTACATCGTCTTTCAAATGCTCTTAATATAAGGTATTTATCGTAAAACAATATATTTAGTAACCCCAATAGGCTAAAATTTTATTATGATTTTTAAAAATCAATTATCCACCCTAATTTCAATCAAATGAAAAATGTTAATGTCTGTCAAGTGTACGTTTGGAAAACCACTTCGGTGAAGCAATTTCATCTATTTATAATTTATTCTCTAAATGGATGGTAATGAGGATATATTTTGTAACACCCTAGGTATTGATAGAATAAGTATTTTTAATATTTATTAATATATATAAATTAATTAGTAATTTTACCTCAAAAATGGATTATATTTCTAATATATTACATGATATGAAATAATATGTTTTTTTTGAAATCTTGCATTGCACACAATAATAAGTTACACCAAATAATAATATATTGTTAATATTGTTTTATTAATATTTTAGTTATCACCTCGACATTGTATCAGTGGGAGTGAATATAAATAATAATATTATGTATGAAAATGTTTATAAAATGTTTATACATTCACCTTATATATTTTTTAGTAATAAGATGAGAGTAAATATAGTTTTAGGCCTAAAAGCTCTATTTTTCTGAAATGTAATTTTTCCACCTTTTAATAGCGCACATATTTAAAATATAACTATTTAATTTTTTTAATTTTTATATCATAGAATAAACATTATTTTTGAAATAGAAATATCTTAATTTATTTTGGGTTTATATTTGGTTTTTTTCATAGTACTTTTATATTTGGATGAATAGTGAATAATACTGATTTTTAGATCAAAACATCATTTTCATCCAATTTATTTATATATATAAATTATGTTTTTATATGGTTGTAAAGTATAATTAGTTCAATTTTATAACATTTAATGCAATTCAAGTCATTGGATAAAATTTAAAATTGAACTTAGATATAAAAACATTGCAAAATTTTGAACATTTTAACTTTTAAAACCATCTTTGTCGTCTCACCTATAGGATAATTTTTAATTAATTTCTTCCAATTATATGATTATAATTTTAAAAAATGGATTCCATATGTATAATATGAATAATTTATAGAATAAAATATGGTCAAATTAGAGTCTTACCAAAAATATTAGTGAAAGTAAATAAAATTAAAGAAAATGATTAGGGTAAAAATGTGGTCACTTCTTTGTTAAACTTTCATCCTAAGAGTCGAAATGAAGTATAATATTTTCAAAACTGATTTAATGGAAATTATTATATCATATATCATATTCTATCTATTTGGGATCATTATTGGAGGAACATTATGTAAGGGAGACCTCAATTGTGTTTACCGTTTTATATTTACAAGAATGCCACTCCCCCTCCACTATAAAAAAGCATTCACCCTCACCATTTATTCACACCTATCAAGAAATTTGTCTCATAAAAAACAATCATAAATAAGATCCCAAAATTAATCTCATTACCATACTAGACTTAATTTGTGTGGAAACCCCACCAGGAATCCCTTTAGTGCAAACCACAAAGAGTTACCCAAAAAAGAGGTAACATTCTTCAATGTGCATTTATGTTTCATTTATTTTTGAAAACATTCATTAATTATTAATAAATGATTATATAATATAATAATTATACTAAATATTATGATATTTTTTATGTTAATGGTTCAACCTACACCTACACACACTGCTATTAAATGGGTAATGAACATATCGTTCATATGTATGGAGAATTACCACCCCACAAAACGATGTCATTCATTTTGTCATTTAATACATCTCATGGTTGATAATTATTATGGATGATGTTTTTATATGAAATATATGATATTTATGTGTACTTAATACCTATATAATTGTAATATAACACATGCCTTCTTTCTCTCCATTTTGTGTGAATACAAAAACATTGTTTGTAGACCTGTGGACTATCGCCACATCAATGCAACGTGATACGTTCAGAAATTACATGGAATATAGTAAGGATGGTTATAAATAAAAATATTTTAATTAAAAAACAATTATATGATGTTAATGAACTAATTTCCTTTATGTAAATATAATATATCATTTTCCTCATTACCTATTCACACACTAAAAAAGTGATAACTTCGTTTTTGGATGTGTGGACTACTGCCTCATTGATGTGATGTGATTCCGTTTTTATCAATATATATATAATTATATATGAATAAATATTATGGTATTTATGATATATTTATAATTAAATTGGCTTAAATGTTACTTACCATCTTTCCATAATGATCATCGAAAAATGGGAACGTTACTCATGTGTACGTACAACCTACCGTCTCAATGATTGTAACGTTGGTTTATTTTTCACAACCATATTTCATGATTGGTTTTACAAGAGAAATTTGTGTAAATATTTGATAATTATTTCCTTATTATTATTATAGATATGTTTATATAATGAACCCTTTCACTATAGTTTACTTATTAGAGTTGTTTTGAACATATAAATTGAATATGGTTAAAACACCAGAAATAAAAAAAATGTTTAAGTAGTTGATTAAAACAATATAATAAGTGAAATAAAAGTAAATATATCCATGAAAATGGTTCTTAATAAAGTAAATAATTAAAAAAGTTTATTATTCAGGATGATAAAGTTGTGTGTGACTAGTTGGACTCATGTTAAGAGATTTCGTCTCAGTCCCCTTTCATTGAAACATTTCTTGATGATATACACCTTTATTATTTTATAAAGTGTATAAATAAACAGTTTTACATTACATATCAATATTTTATATAGTATACTTTTATTTAATGTTTTATTAAATTTTATTCTTCTATGTGTCTTATTATTTTAATGTTAAAAGTGGTATGAGACACTTTGAATGTTTAACAATTTAATCCTTTCCAACATTTGAATATTATTGATATTATTTTATATGCATATTTATATTGATATAAAATGATTATATAAGACTTTTTATTCAGATTATTTTATTTGGGTTCCTCTACAATCCTTCATTTTTTTTAAAAAGGAAATAAATGTAACATCCTAGGTAATTATATAATAAAATTTTTTCATTCCTATTAATATTTATGAATTAGGTATTAATTTTAGTTTAAAGGGGAAAATATGTGTCATAGAATACTTGAGAAAAATGGGTTTCTTTAAAATCTTATGTTGCACACAATAATGTGTTATACTAAAAAATAATATAGTATTAATATTATAATTTTAAATGGTGATTAAAAACAAGATGTTTTATTGTAGGGAATGAAAAAAACTAATTATATTATGATTATACATGTTTGCTAAATTATTTTAGATGTATAAATCCAATTTTAGGCATAAAATAATCTAATATCTTTTAAAAGGTAGTTTTACTATATTTGGATGGTGAACCCTTTTTAATTCAAGTTTTTAACCAATTTATAAGGTCTACGTGACATAATAAACTACTTCATTAGAAGAAGGACACCAAAATTTACTTTAGTTTAGAGGATTTAAACCCATATTAATCTAATCTTTGAGATTTATGACTTTATAAGTATTATAATTAGAAAATAAATTTATAATAAAATAATATTCCAAGACTTTCCTAAATTACCCCCCCATCTTATAAAAGGCCACCACCTCTACCCACTTACTCACACCTCTCCAGCCCATTTGTCTGTCCAAATTATTCTCAAATAGGATTCAAACATCCATACCTTCCTAATAAAATCCTTACCTTGGGAAGAAGAAAATTCAAGAAATCTTTTTTCCAAAAATCAAAAGGAGTTACCCAATTTAGAGGTAACATCTTCTCTCAAACTTATTTAAGTTATTTTAAAAATACATCCACCAAACCTATCATTATTCAATTATTTTATAAAAATAAAAATATCATAAATATACTAGGATTTTCTTATGCTAAGGGTTCAAGATACACTTAAACACACCTCCATCTAATGGATAAAGAACTTACAGTTTCTGTGTATGGTGAACTACTGCCTCAGGAAATGATGATTGTTCAATTTTCGCCTACCACCTCTCATGGTGGACATTATGATGTCAATTTATTTATATATTATATATATTATATTTATATTTTATCTACTCCTATATAATTTTTATTTACAATATACCTTTATGCTTTCCATAATGTGTAAATACGATAATTTCATTTGAAGAAGTATGGACTACCACCCCTCAAAGGGATATAGATTGTTCATTCCATACATGTAATGTATAAAGTATTTAATTAATGAACATATGAAACATATATTAAATATATATTATAATATAATTATAATATACCTATGTATATTATATTTTTTATTCCTTTAACATGAAAAAAATGAAAGTAGCGTTCATGCATACGTATGGCGTACCGTCTCCATGAACGGTGCATTTCATTTCTTATATCCAAATGATATGCACTATTATAAATAAATATATAATATATATATTATATTAAAATAATGAATAATATTATGGAGATAATGGACTTATGACCACATGGATAATTTGCATCAAAACAAGTTCAATTTTTACTAAAATACCGAATATCGACAAAACATCCAATATGAACTCACATAATTTACTAATTGATTAACATGGTAACAAGTTATATAAAATGAATAATAAAATTTATAAAGGTTATAAAGAAAGTATAAATTTACATATGTCTATAATTTTGGAAACTAAAGAATGAACGAGACCAGTTGGACTCTAGGTAAGGGAACTTATCCCAATCTAATTTCATTGAGGAATTTTTTGATAAAATGAAAATTTATTCTTTTATATGGTGTATATACTGCCACTATGAAATTTAATTTCCATATTTTATATATACTAATTTTACTTATTAAAACAAATAGATTAATTTTTAAAATTTCAAAGTGGTGTGGGACACCATGAACATTTAAATATTTAATTATCAAATATTTTTCTTCAAGATATTACATTACAACTTTATTTATATCGGTGTAAAAGAAATATAAATGAAATTTTATGTCAATAGTTAATTTCATTCAATGTTTTAAAAATGAATCTTTTTAAACCTAGTATTTTTATTTCTTTACAAAAAGAAAAAAATGTTTTTAATTTATACTGCGATAACAAATTCTCTACCACCATAACCATTATTTGATATTTGGATTCCTATATTATCCTTAATGTATTTTAAAATGAAAATAAATCCATTATTAATTTATTTGGGTTTCATGGTTTTAAAAACGAGTTATTAAATGAAAATTACATTTTTATAGGAAAATGTTTTTCAAATGGGATTAGAAGAATCTTTTAAAAAAGGGGTTTTGTGATGAATGTGTTTTATTAAGGAAACAATACATGGGAATTATATGAAATAGGTGAGCCAGATATAATTTATAGGAAGAGTTGAAAACCATTATAGGTCATGGGAGAGCCTAATATAGCTTATATGAAGGGTTGATCCCCATTATAGATCACATGTGTCCCTGATATAGCATATACGAAGGGTTAAACCCCAATATAGGTCACATGTGAGCCTGATTTAGATTATACGAAGGGAGATCCCCATTATAGATCACCAATTTAGACGTCAAACATAGGATTATTCTAATTGGAAGATGTTTGAAAGGGGTTTATATATATTATTCTCAATGTCAGCTAAATGTTTTTTAATTTCTTGCTATTGGTTTTAAAGTTATTCATTGATAAAAAAGCATGTGTGTTATTCATGTGAAAATATTTTGTTTCATCCACTCAATGAACATTGAATGGGTTATTAGGTTTTAACTATACTAATGGTTTATTATAATTTTTATTCCCCTTACTATGATTTTTGTGATCATCCAATGTTTTTAAATGTTTTCATAGGATTTAAGGGATAATAGAGCTAAGGATTGAATCAATGAAATGTTATGATGATTAAACATGAAAGGAAACCATGTTTCATTTTAAATATTTCTATGTTATGGAAGAAATAGATAATGTTGGAAGTGTCCTCCTTTTATTTATTTATTTTTGTTTTGTAATAGTTATGGACTAATTATCTAAATCTAAAAACAAGAAAATATCCTCAATGTGAATTATTGACTTAACTAATGATTATGTAAAGTTTAAGGCTGGGGACTCATGGTTGTTATTAAAGGCCAATTTGGATAACTTTATAGGTTAGTATAGTGTTAATCACTTTACCTTATGGGATTTTACATTATAGTTATGTTGAAAGGATGTATCATTTTAATATTACCTTTTTTGGCCCATAGTTTTTGTTGGCCACTATCTCTAGATATAAATGTTTTAATTATCACAAATCTTGTCATATATTAACATATAACTTATTTCATGATAGATATTATATTATGATGAAAAATTATCTTGAATATCCGATCATTTCATTCAAATAACCATTTATGTGTATTTAAGTATAAACAATATTTTAATTAATTATCTATGTGTAATTTTGAGGATCACTAATTTCTAACTTTATTGGATTACAAGACAGACAGAACATCTAAAAATGACAAAGTATGAGTTACTAACACTGAACGATAGATGATCCACTGTCATGTATATGTCTTACTGACAGACATATCAAACAAGCATATATTCTAAGCATGTGAAGGTGACACCATTTGACAAAAGACTCACCGTTTCACATGCTACTGATGCAAACAACCAACCATTAGTTCAAGTGACCTATTATTGCATGATGATACTGATTCATGGACTCGCCCATAGTTAAAATGAGTCACTATTGGCTCAACTGTCTCACCGATAGAAGGAAGGACTCACCATTTTTACGAGTCACCATTAGTTCATCTCTCTCACTGATGAAAGGAGACACCAATATACTAAGTCACCAATATTGATGGAAATGACTCACTGATGTAGAGATTCACCATTACTGATAGACTGATGATGATAGGCTAATGCCAATGAGTCACCGATACTTATGACTCATCGATAGTCACAAAATCCGGTTATTATATTATTAATTAAAATTTATATCTAATGGCCATATTTAGGGAAATTAATGTGTCTTACATTATTTAATTTTTTCTATATAACTATCTATAGATGGCATGAGGTACATGCACATGGGGAGATCTTCATGCCAGCTGGATCTCGAAGTATAAAAGAAGTACACACTGGATCTTTTAACACATGATAAGGAATGCGCAAAATAAAGAGAAGGAATAAAAGAACTAAAAACTCTTGAAGCACTTAAGCTCTCTTCAAAATCCAAAGAACTCTAAGAAAGAACATACATGGCCTTCAACAAGAGGATAAATACCCATTGAACATCACTGAACATCTTTCCAATAAGGCGCTGAACACTTCACACTCCTCCAAACCAGATCACAATGACTACGACACTCTTTTTTATAGTAGACTTTTAAAAGAGAACTCAAACTTCATTTACACTACATAAAATGAGTCTAGAGCTTCATTTCATTATACACAAAGACTTCTAATCCTTTATCTATATCTTTAGCTCTACTGTGTTATTTTACTTACCTTTTTTAGTAGAGTGTGTATCTGTCTCTAACACACACACTGAATCATATTCATAAATAGAATATACTTGATATACTCAAACTAACTCTCATTATTACCTTTTTATCTCATGTAGAATAGTGGTAGAGGTCAAGTGTGACATGTTTGTTATTTTTCCCATGAATAACTATGGAAGAGGTCAATAGTGTCATGTTTGTTTTTTACCACAAATAATTGTGGTAGAGGTCACACGTTACGGGGATAGTCCTGTGTAATGTTGTGAACTATGATCCATGGTGTGGAATAATCTATTTATTAAATTAAACTACTTGGTGGAAGGTGATAACCAAGTTTAGAGGTCTAAGTCTGATCTTGAGATTGAAACTATTTTTTATTTCCACTACGTTTTACTCTTTAGTTTTATTATATTTTATCACAATTTCATAAAACAAAATTGAACTTCGATTCTTATATTAGACAGTTTTTATATCTTTTTCGAACAATTAAGTTAGTTTCAAAAGTTATACTAATCCTCAGATTAGTAGAGTTGATAACTAATCAATCTTGTGAGAAATTAATTGAACATTCAATAATTTTATAAATTCACTAAAAACTGAATTTGATTATATTTTTAATTTGGGGAAATTTTCAAAGAACCAATTTCAATAGAAATTTTTATAGATACTCAATTCAACACCCTCCTGAGTAATTTACTCTAAAAAACATTTGGTATCAGAGTTGTTTATAAATTTTCCAGTTTTCAAAGAATTTTCAAATATTTTTCAACTATGATTGTAGTTGTCTTTCAAGGATCTAAAAATTTATTTTATTAATATGTTTTCTTCTCTTTGAAATCCATTGACAATTTATATTATGGACAATCATTTAGAAGGAGTTGCTACTAATAGACCACCATTTTAAATGTAACCACCTATGCTTAGGTGAAGCATGGAATGAAAATACCTCTAGAAAACATGGGATTTGAAATCTGGACTGCTATTGAAAGTAAATATGAAATTTATAATACTATTAGAAACCCTTGGGATGAAACTGCCAAGAAATCCAATAAAAATAATTTTAAAGAAATGAATGATTTACACTATGCACTTGGGGATGAAGTGTTTGATCGTATTTATACCTTGAAAACTACCAAATAAATTTGGGACACTTTGTCTGTTTCTCACGAGGGAACCACTAATGTGAAATAAATGAGACTTATTACTTATATTATTAAGTATGATAACATTAAAATGAATCTTGATGAATCTATTTCTAATATGTATCTCAAGTTCAATGAAATTGTCAATACAATGATCTCTCTTGGAAGAGATTTCACTAAAAAATAATAAATCATGAGGATTCTCATATGCCTACCTGATATATAGAGAGGAACCACTATCTCAATTAGAGAACCATGGGATATCAGAAAATTACCTGGAAAAGAACTCATTGGAAAGTTGATGATGTATGGAGAAGATTTTAAAGTGAACAATGAAGAGGACGATGAAACTAAGAAGAAGTCTCTAGCTTTCAAGGATACTCCCTCTAAAAATAAAGATGAAGAAAAAATTGAAGTTATTATTGAAAGTTCCAGCAGTGAAGAATTAGCTTCAGACAGTGATGAAGAAATGGCCCAGCTGGCCAGAATATTCAATAAATTTTATAGGAAAATTAAGTTTGTCAAAAATCCCAATTACAAAGGAATGTATGATAACAAGGAAAATTAAAAAAAAGTATTAGAAGATAAATGATAAATCAGATGAGAAAGCGTCCTACGAATGTAAAAGTAAAGGACAAGTCAAAAATGACTGTCCAAATCTCAAATATAGATGGAAGTATGAGAATAAGGATATAAAACATAAGAAAGCCATGGAGGCCTCGTGGAGTGCCTCTAATGATATATCCAGTAAATCTACTTCTTCTCGGGATGGGAAAGAATATATGGAAAATATGTGTATTAATGCAACTACATCTGAGGTAATATTAGAATCTCATGTTCACAATTCTCACTATTCTAAATATTAAAGTGGGTCTGAGAATAAATCAAGTGAAGAATTATTTGAATACTGAAACATAATGGAAGATAAATGTAATGAATTAAGGATAAGTATAAATATTTAAAGAAACAACATGCTCTTATAGTAACAATTAAATCTGAACCTACAATTGAAAATGAGAAGAATGTTCAACTGCTCAATGAAAACAATGAGTTAAAAATCTATAATTAGAAATTAAAGAAGGATCTTGAAAAGTTCACCAATGAAAAAAACACACTTACAAAAATTCTTGGTAAATAGATAGCTCCTAATTATAATTCTGTAATAGGATATGAACCAGGATAAAGGATCTTATCAAAAACATATTTTATAACCAAAACAGGAAAATATACTTATTTATTCAAAAACCCAATTTTACTGCAAGATCTAGTTCTAAAAATTATTTTACTGCATCCAGTTCTTCTAGACCAAATAGAGTTTATTTATCAAATGCACTTTATGATGCATATAGGAAACCCATAAGACAAGTGTGGGTTGTAAATATTTTACGACAAAGTATATATTATGAAAAAAAAGGACAATAAAAACAAATTTTCATCCATATGTGATAAAGGAATATTTCTAGGTTATTAAACCTATAGTAAAGCTTATAGAGCCTTTAATAAAAGAACCAAATGTGTAGACGAATCTATGCAGATCAAATTTGATGAAATAGATACACATGATCCTAAGATCTCTCTAGACAACCTTGATGATGATATATCAAATCTAGACAGAAATGAAAAATCATCTAATCCTTATGTCAAAAAATATATGAAATCAAACAATTCTATAAATTCTCTATAAAAACCATAATGAACTAGATAAAAATGATGAACCTGAAATAACTAGTCCTACCTTTTCCATACCAACAAGAACCCTTAAAAACCATCCTCTAGATGCTTTTGTAGGAGGATTAGATAATTGAACACAAACTAGAGATTCTATTAGAAATAAGGTTTAACATCAAGCCTTATTGTCAAATTTGGAACCTATAAATATCAATTATATAATAAATGATGAATTTTGGGTGAGGGATATGCAAAAATAACTCAATAAATTTGAAATAAATAATGTTTGGAAACTTAAGGATAGACCCAAAGACACCTTGATCATAGGAACTAATTGGTTGTTTAGAAATAAAGTAGATTAAGATGGTAATATTATTAGAAACAAAGCTATATTAGTTGAGAAAGTTTATAGTCAAGAGGAATGTATTGACTATGAAGAAACTTTATCACATTTTTCTATACATGAATCCATCATAATCCTTGTTGCTTATACTACCCATGTTAATTTCAAACTATTTCAAATGGATGTTAAGTGTGCATTACTAAATGGATATATAGTTGATTTTTTTTGAATAACCCATGTGTTTACAAATCCTTATTTTTAAAATGATATATTCAAATTGAAAAGCTTTATATGGTTTAAAATAAGCTCTAAGAGCTTGGTATGATAGATTAGGAAATTTTCTTATTTCAAAAGGTTTTACCCAAATAATTACTGATCATTCTTTTTTTATAAAGAGAATTTCTAAATATGTTTTTTGTAGTCCAAATATATGTTGATGATATTATATTCATATTTTAAAGAAATTCATTATGTATTGAATTTTCTAAAATAATTCAATATGAATTTTAAATTAATTTAATGGGTGAACTCAAAGTCTTTATTGGATTTAAAAATTTTCAAAATAAAGAAGGTATCTCTTTAAATCAAAGTATATATACAAAAGATATTTTAAAAAGATTTGGTTTTAATAGAATTAAAAGTAGAGACACTCTAATGGGTACTACATGAAAGTTGGATCTTGATGAAGATGGTAAATTTGTTGATCAAACCACTTACAGAGTAATGATTGAAAGATTTATCTACTTGACTAGTAGTAGGCTATATATAATATTTAGTGTGTGTATGTGTGCTCGTTTTCAAGAAAAATCCCAAAGAATATCACTTGAATTCTATTAAAAGTAGTTTTTAATACCTCAAACTTAATATAAATTTAGGCTTATTTTACCAAAAAGGACAATCATTTGATATAGTGAGTTATTTTGACGTAGAGATTGGTGGATGTAAGTTAGATAAAAAGAGAACCTCTGGGACATGTCACTTTTTGGGAAATACTTGGTTTAATGTTGTAGTAAGAAGAAAAATTTTGTTTCATTATCTACTACTAATGCCGAATACATAGCCTCTGGGTGCTGTTGTGCACAATTTTTTTTATTAACCACACTCTTCTAGACAATGGATATCAATTGAAACATGTACCTATAAAGTATGGAAAAAAGTGCTATTAACATTTCTAAGAACCCAGTTTCTCACTCTAGAAGAAAACATATTGATGTAAGATATCACTTTTTGAGAGATCATTATCAAAAGGTAGATTTTACATTAGAATTTATTGGAACTGAATATCATCTTGATGATATATTCACTAATCCATTGAACTTTGAAAGGATAAATTACATCATACACGAGTTAAGAATGATCATCTAGTAAGACCCTGTGTTTATCTATCCTTTAATCTTTTTTTGAGAAGTTGTAATGTTGACACTGTTGTCATGATGAAACTATTTTCATGTCAACACCATTGTCATGCTGACACCATTTTCATTCTGAAACCGTTGTCATGAAAAAAAATTCATGCTGATATCATCAGTGTTTTGCAGAATCTTTCATGCCGACACTAATGACTCATCATTTTTATACATTATATATTTTTATCAAAAACGAAACTGATCATTAATTCTAGTGAACCCAGTTAACAATTTTTGGATTTTAAAATCTTAAAATCCCTAAATGATATGAATTTGAATCGACCCACTTTACTCACATTACCACTACTCTCTCTCTCTATTTTCCACCTTTCTCTTTCTCTACTCCTGACCTTTCACCTTATGAGCTTCGAACTAAAGTAATCGGAATGGTGCGAGTAAATAGAGATGTATGAGAGGGTGAGTCTCATCCATCCAAGAAACAAAGACGGGAATCAATAAAATCATCAAGTCTTTCCACTCATTGTCTAGTAAACTGTGTTGTAACTTCATAGAATGAAGTTTTAGTGGAATGTATCATGGGGAGAAAATATTTGTTGTTGAAAGTGAAGAATGATCAAGGATGGATTGAATGGTTCACAAATAATTATATATTCTTTTATCAATATACAGGGAAAGAGTTTTATATAAATTGGTAACTTTTGCTGCAAGGAAGTGATGTTGTATGGATGAAGTCGATTGTGAAAGGGAAGACAATCCCATTATCTTTAAGACATTGGGTTGAACGTCTTAAGGTAACTCATGAAGGATGATTTGATGATTACCAAGTCACTTCTCCACCTGAAAGTGAATTCTTCTATTATGAGACTACTCTAAAAGACCTAACTATAAATGAAGAAAAAATAAGACCTATTACCTTATAATTTAATGGTGAGTACATACATTTTTTCAATTTTATTCCACATCATATTTTTCCCAGGAAAGGGGACTCTTCTTCTCTCAAGTATCAAGTTTTATAATTGGTTTATTTTCTTCAGAAAAATGTTAAATGGAATCTTTGTAGATATATGATGTTGCACATCAACGAGATGATAAAACCTGGGAGTGAGTCAAATTCTCTCTTCTATTCGAAAATGATTTCAGCTATGCTGAAGAAGAAGGGATGTGTAAATAAAGCTGAGGATGTGGTAGTTAGGAAATGTAGTTGAATATTTTTAAGATATGACATCTATAAAATAATGAAGATAAATTAGAACCCTTTGGGTGAAATAATGGGATGGTGATAAAGACATATTTTATGAGAAGTTTAATACCATAGAGCATCCAGTTAGACCAAGGGATTTAGTATAACCTGGTCTCAGTCAAGATAAAAAAGTATCATATTCCTCAGATGAGGAAGGGGAAACTCATACCCCTATTAGATATATGGGATCACCAGTTAATGATAGAAGTGACCCAACCACTACTAGACTATAAAAAAGAGTCCCTATTGGACCTGTGATTCCACCTATGGATTTATCCTCTCACGAACCTATTCTAAAATCCAATGGTAGTGAATAAACCATAGTTGAAGGAAGTGTACATAATTTTAGTGAATCCAATGATAAATATGAAAAATAAGATGAAGAGGAAGAAGCTAGCAGTGGAAAAAATTGTTCATAAATTGTAAGGGAAGAAGGATATCAACAAGTCAAATATGGTAAAAATAAAGATGGTTATAATGAAGAAATCAGTGAAAGTGAAAGTGATAGTGACTATGGTAGCCCTAATTGAAATCTAGATGATGTGATTATTGGAGTTACTGAAGCTAATACTGGTGTCTCTATTGAGGGTGCTTCTCAAGAAGAAAATGTTTCTCCAGATGGACCTATTACTCAATTTGTATACACTAGGAAAAGAACTATACTTAAGGAAAATAAACCTATTCTGAAAACCTTGACTAAGGGGGTGCCATCTGTCCTAAGAGATATCATCAAGGAGGAGCCACAAGTATCAATTTCCCAAGCTAATGAAGAGAATAAAATAGGAATATAAATGCTTGATACTATTTCTCTTCTGGATACTAATATTCTTGTTTAATAGATAAGGAATCCGGGTTATGTAGCATTGGGTATAGATTATGATGATTATAAGGATGATACTATTTTCCTTTATACAAAGGAACCATTGGCTGTGACAACTTCTAGTGAATATGTCACTAATGCTGATTTTGAACAATTCAAGGAAGAAATATGCGCCTCTATAAGTCACTCGGTGCATTCTCAAATGAGGTATGAGATTAATAAAGACAGAAGATATAATACTGAAATGACTGAGAATTTAAAATCAATAAGATTTATGGTTGATGGTGTAAAGCACACTGGTGATTCTAGTTCTTGTCCTAATTCAACTAGTCTATCACAAGATAAGGCTACTTCTATTTCTATGTTAGTGATAAAGGAGATTCAGCCAAATATAATCACAACTACAGAGACGATGGTGATAAGAAATACCAGTCTTGAAAATGATATAAAGAAGTTGACAACTGGGATCAATGATTTTACTACATAATATCGGAATACAATGGAAATAGTTTTGAATGGTCTTGAGAACCTTATTTCACATTTTAAATCTCTTGAGTTTGCCAAGTTGAGAAAAGAAGTTCATGATCTCACCTCCTATAATGTAGCTCCATGTTTTTCTCCACCTAGTCAGTCCTCACAATATAAAGATCTTGAAGATCATTTTTCTAATAGTTCAGTGTTGAAAGATGAGCTACAGGTTTTGACTAAAAGTTTATCCAATGTTGAGGTTACATTAGATAAATTACATGATCATATGAAGTATTGTACCCAAACTTCTTCATAGACCCATGGAAAGTTGATCAAGAGGATTAATATGTTTTTCTCCAAACTCATCACAAAGAACTAAAGAAACAGTCTGTTCAAATACGTGGACCCAAATCTTACTCTTCCTCTAGTACAAAATGCCTTTAAGGATTATATTCATAAACATATATAATTTACTTTTTTGTTGGATATGATTATAGAAAATAAGGATGATTTTGAAAAAGATATGAGATATGGTGCATAGATCATTGACGAATTCATGAAGCTGTTGAAACTGTATCTTCATGTCCAATGTGAAGACATTGTGGTCCCTCCCACTACAACACTTGTCCCTGATAGTTCTGTGGATACTCAACCTCTAATGTAAGTTTCTCAGGCCTTATCTCATATCAGATTAGTCATTGCAACAACTATTCCGTCTCAGGTTCTTTCTCAACACAGACCTACCATTGCATCTACAGTTCATTGAAGGAGTGCCTCTGACTCCTCTAAAAACTATTCTTACCCTCCTACCCTAAAGCCTAACCCTATTGATCAACCTTCTATTTATCATTCTGATAATGGGAAGAAACCCATTGATCCTACCTATCAATCATGTAGTGTGAACTTTTTTTAATTTGATAGGGCTGCATCCTTGTATGTATTTTGTTGTTGTTTTGCACTAATCAGTTTATGAATTATATTTTCATTGTTTCCAATTTACTGTTTTTTCATTTCTTTACTCCTATCACTTTTTGTAATCCCAAAAGGTGGAGAAATTTATGCAATTTGAGAATGCCATCATTTTTTATTAGAAAAATGGGGGAGATTGTTGGCCTATAGATGTTGTTGTCTACTATCACTATCTATACATGTTTTAATTATCACAAATGATGTCATATGTTAACATATATCTTATTTTATGTAATATATTATATTATGAAAAAACATTATCTTGAATATCAGATCATTTCATTCATATAACCATTTATGTGTACGCAAGTCTAAAAAATATTTTAATAAATTATTTATGGGAAATTATAAGTATTACATGTTTCTAACTTTGTTTGATTTCAAGACAGAAAAAAAATCTAAATTTTCTATCTATGTGTCACTCACAATGTCAGACAGATGACTAACCATCATGCATATGTATTACTACAAGTCAAATCAAACATGCATATTTTCTAATTATGTGATGTTGACACCGTTTAAAAAGGCTCATCATTGCACATGCTACCGACACAAATGACCTAGAATTAGTTCAAGTGACATAATGTTGCGTGATTCTATTGATGAATGGACTCACTGATAATCCAAATGAGTCACCGTTGGCTCAACTGTCTCACCGATAGAAGGATGGACTCACTGTTGGTATGAGTCTCCATTAGTTCATCTATCTCACTGATGAAAGGATACACCAATATACTAAGTCACTGATACCGATGGAAAGGACTCACCGATGTAGAGATTTATCGTTGCTAACAAAATGATGATGACAGACTGATGCCAATGATTCCCCGATACTTATGACTCACTGATATTCATAAAAATTGTTTTCATATTATTAAATTAAATTTGTGTATAACGATCATATTTAGAAAAATTAATGTTTTTTTCATTATTTAATGTTATTTGAAGGGCCATTAGAATAAAGTGTGAGGTACATGCACATGGGGAGATAAATATTCCTATTTGACCAAGAAGTATAAAAGAATTACACACTGGATCCTTTAATACATGATGAGGAATGAACACAAGAAAAGGAAGAAACATAATAACTGAAAACTCTTGAAACACTCAATCTCTCTTCAAAATACCAAGAACTCAAAGAAAAAACATATTGGGACTTCAACATGATGAGTTAGACCTACTAAACTACACTAAAAATATTTCCAACAAGGAGATGAACACTTCACACTCATCGATACCAGATTACAGAGACTACGATACTCTATTTTGGAGCCGAATATTAGAAGAGGACTCCAACTTCATTTCCACTTCATCAAACGAGTCCAGAGATTCATTTCATAACACAAAAATACTTCTAATCCTTTATCTACATCTTTATCTCTCTTGTTTTCTTTCTATTACGTTTTACAGTAGAGTGTGTATCTGTATCTAACACACACTGAATCTTATTCATAACTGGAGGATACTTGATATCCTAAAACTCACTCCCATTATTATATTTTGTATTCAATTTAGAACAGGGGAAGAGGTAAAGTGAGACCTATTTATTATTTCTCCCATGAATAACTAAGGAAGAGGTCAAGTGTGACCTGTTTGTTATTTTCACATGAATAACTATGTTAGAGGTCAAGTGTGACTTGGACAGTCCTGTGTACTGTTGTGAACCCGATCCAGGGTGTGGATCAAACTATTTACTAAATTAAACTGCTTGGTGGAAGTTGATCACCAAGTGGAGAGGACTAAGTCTTATATTTAGATTGAACCTCTTTTTTAATTCCACTATTTTTTACTCCTTAGATTTACTTTGTTTTATCACAATTTCATAAAACTAAATTTAACATTGATAGTTAGATTAGAAAGTGTTTAAATTATTTTGAACTGATAAGTTAGTTTCAAAAGCTATACTAATCCTCAGATTAGTACATATGATAACTAATCAATCTTATGAGAAATTAAATGAACATTCAAGACTTTTATAAATTCCCTAAAAATTGAATTTGATTATATTTTTAATTGGGGGAACTTTTTAACGTACCAATTTTAATATATAGTTTTATAGATACTCATTTCACTCTCCTCTTGCATATTTTACTCTGACCAACAATCTTGTTGCTTCATCTAGACTATGTCTATTTAGAATGGTTTTCTATAGATGAAATAAATAAGCTGTAATGGAAATGCCTCGAGTGGAAAACAAACTTTCAAATCAACAACATGAGGTGGTGAGAATTAGAACTAAATAGTTTGATGTAGTGATGGATTAGTTGAATTAGGATAATAATGGTAGTGATATCCATGAACGAGATCATCCCGATCAACTATATAAGAATATGTTAGTAAAGGAACATTTTATGAGGTAATATTCCCTATAATTTAATGGATCATCTGACTAAGTGGTAGCTGAAGGATGGATCAATACCATGGAGAAGATATTTGAAGTCATGGATGTTCATAATGTCAAAATTTAAATCATTACATCTATCATTTTGAAGGTAAAAATAATTTATGGTGGTCATTAGTTAAGAATACTAGAGGGAAAAATAATCTTGATACCATAGAATGGGAATAATTTGTGGATATTATCCTTGAGAAATATTTCCCTAAGTTTTTTTCGCTTTGGAAAGAGATACAAATCTTGGAATTAAAGAAAATAAATGATGATTCAGTTGCCTCATATGAAGTGAACTTCACAACATTGCCCAGGTATATTCCAATTTTTATTTTGAGACTTTGATAGTAAAATTAATAGATTTTACTCTGGATTGAAACCTGGGCTATGAATAGATTTAGCCTCCTTATAATTTAAATGTAATGAATAAGTGGTTCATTTTACAGATAAATTTGAAATGGAGTTTTCTGAAACAAATTTTCCATGAGTTGATAAGAATAAGAAACTATAATGGTGCCAGGAAACAGAGAACCAACCAACTAAGAATTCTGTAGGTAAGCCCAACACTTGTTCCAAGTGTGGTAGAAAACATTTCGGGTAATGTATAGTAGGATTAGGAATGTGTTACCGGGGTGGTAGGTTTGGTCCCAAGGTTCGCGACTACATAAAAAAGGGTCATGAATAGTCCAATAACTAGATAACAGATAACCAGTATATAATAATATTCATTAGCTATAATGAGTTGAGACATTTTTGAAAATAAGGGTTCAAAATTTAATTACACAAGGAGGGAATTAGTATGACTGGAAACAAAAACATATGGTAAAGTATTTAGCTACTACTACAGTTGATGTTCAGAGATCCGGTGAAGTGATGGAAGATCATGAGAGCCAATTATTTTTTTAAGGATAACCATAAGATCAAGGTTTTAGATAAACCTTTTGAGGTTTTATGTGATTCAATAAAAAGTTTTTAATGAACTTTTGGGGAGATGTTTTTTGAGGTTATGTTCATGTATGGATTTTTTTTAATGTGGAAGTATGAATTTACTTTTGGACCTCAGTTTTAAGATATTGATATCCTTTATGGTTTGTGTGATATTTTATAATTAAGGTTATTATTAGGGATTTAGATCATATTCTGGTAATATTAGAAGGATGAAATTGTTCTTATAAAATAGAAATACATCAACAAATTATGTTTCCTTAAATTTTTATTATAATAAGTAAATTAATTCCTCAACACTATCAAATGGATTGTAAAAAACATTATTTGCTTAAAATTTCCAATGGTATTTTGACCCATCATATAATTAGGATTTTGTAATGTATAACCTTCCAATGAATATGTTATCTATCACTATCTATTAGTCTTTCCGAAAATATAGATCTAGAAATTGAAACTTAACTAAAGATAACAATATGAGATTCTACCTTAAAGTGTATAAAATCTAAAATGAAACAAAGTACAAGTAGGGAAGTATAAGAAAGTTATACTTTCCTTACAATACAATATATAGTGGAAACAAACAGGTAGTAAAACTACAAATAACAGGATATAAGTCTTTTAACCCAAAAATAAGGGTATCCAACAACCTTGGATAAAGGTCCCTTGATTTATACTTTCAAGCATGTCTGTCTTACCCACACTAGGGTAAGCCCTCGATACGAAGATCAGAATATCTGTCTTGCTATCCCCGGAAGCCCTCAACTTCATGGTAGTTGGAACCTCTATCTTCCTCAGCAAGGAAGCCCTCGAAATTTAAGGTAGTCAGCACCTCTGTCTTCATATCCTTGGAGGTCCTTGAATGTAATCACCAAAATTCAGAGTCGCACGAAGCAAAAACTGAACGAGTGGTTCAGTATGCACAAAGCATGAAAATATTTCTCTCTCTAGAAATCACCTTAACACCGTGTGGTCTCTAGATCGATCAACTTCATTGTGTATTGAGCTCTTTCAAATGAGCTTTTATTTATAGGCTCGGTTGTCCTCCTTTCCAATGGTCATATCTTCCTTAAAATTCGGAGGGACCTGTACACGTGTCACTTAACCAACGGTCAGTTTATAACAGAATAGACGACATCGTTTTATAACAACACAAGTGTAACAGAAATTAGGACATCGTTTCAAGATTAGTTAAAAATTTTGGAGTGAAGATTCAGAGTGTAAACAAAATTTCAAAGAGTAGAAAAATTATAAAAGTTCCAGAAAAGTAAAAGTTTGGTGTCTAACCAAAAATAATATTCGGAGTCTAAATAAATTCGGAGTGTATAAAGAAAATATGATTAGATTCTGTTTAATAGGTGAATTCAGAATGAGAATTTGGAATGAGCATTCGTCATCATAATTCATAATGAGAATTCGTAATCAGGATTTGTCATTAGATTTCGGTGTCGAACTTCATGAGAGTTCGTATCCAGAATTTGGAGTAGAACTTTATTATAGTTCGTATCCAGAATTCAGAGTGGAACTTCATTACAGTTCTCATCCAGAATTCGGAGCCTAAAACAGAATGCTTCATATCAAAGTTTTAAACAATTCCGAGAATATAGAAATGAATCCGATTCTTATACTTAAGAAATATATGGATATAGATAATAAAAATATGATACGGATAATTTTCTTTATAAAAGCGATTTTCCTTATAAAAGCAATTTTCCTTATAAATGCAATTTTCCTTATAAAAGAAATTTTCCTTATAAAAGAAATTTTCCTTAAAGAAAAGGTGTTTGTGATTTTCAAAACAAGAAGGAATGGAAAAGTCATAAGGAAAACCTTATTGACTCAACAATCTCCCCCTTTTTGGAAAGAAAAATCATCCTTACGAAAAAAAGACTAAGGAAAAAACATTTAAGGATTATCTCCCTTTGCTTATGGATGTTGATGAATACGACTAACTCCCCCTTAGGCTTTGAATCTCTAAGGATCGTATTCTAGATTTCCGGAATGGTATTCCATTAAGAATAATAATGTCTTCTTTAATGAAAAACTCCCCCTTAGATAAAATCTATTAGAGTTATTTTTCATTCTCCCCCTTTGTTAAGATTCTTTTTCCTTTTCCCCCTTTGTTAGGGTTCTTTTTCCTTCTCCCCCATTATTATTTTCAAAAAGGATTCAAGGGAATGGAAAATATAACAAAGTACCTGAAAAAATAAGTAACAACAAAAAAAGAGACGAGCAAGCAAGATTTTCATTAGGTTTGAAAGATCAAAAACAAAGAAGCTAGGATATAACAAAAAGATCAGATTTGTCTATTTTGGATCTTTTTCCTTCGACATAAGACCATTAAGAATAGACTTTATTTTATTCAAGTATTTATGGTCTTCCTTGGCTTGCTTCTCTAACAGAACTATTCTTTCACTTTGAGCTTCAATCTTTTCTTCCTGGGCTTCAAGCTTTTCTACTTGAGCTTTCAAAACATTTAATTGCTTTAACAACTTCTCTTCAATCTCAATACGATGATCCTCTTCATTCCTCCAACTTTGAGCAACAGAATTCATCTTCCCATTCAGATCTCTGTCTTCTTGAATCCGGAAATTCTTTTCAGCTATCAAATTTTCTTCAAAGGAAGAAGTAAGATCATTTAGCTTCCCATCTTCTGTCTCAAATGTATCTTTAACATTATCTTGAAATTCATCTAGGAGCCTCATATCTTCTACAGTTTTCCTCGACCAACTAGTCATTTTCTTACAGGACCTTTTGTGGGCTTCATAGCCGACAAATTTTTTTTAACTGAGCCTCCATCTCAACATATTTATCCATAACCATGGATACCAAGTCTGTTTTCTGATTCAAAGTATGTTGGAGCATCTGGCATCTTGAATCAATACTTGATAAGGTCAGAATAGAACCTACAAACTTTGTTAAAGACTGAACAACAAATTCATGTCCCAACGAAGATGACTTTGAATCCGAGACTTTTCTTGGAGAATTTTATTCTTCAAATTGATCATCCTTCTTCTTATAAGAATCAACAACTTCCCTTCTCTTTACAGCCACTGAGCTCAGGGTATCGACAACCAGTTGCTTTCCCTTGTCCTTTTTCGGAATGGATTCCTGTTCCGGGGTTTTCTGTTCACTATCAGACACTTGAACAACATTGTCTTCATCATCAATATCTTTTTGAGCACCATCCTCTACATTCTCCATTTGAGAAATATCATGTAGAAGATTTTCTTCCTCTGCATGATAAGCTACTTCTTTTTCTCCTTTTTTCATCATCCTTCCCTGGAGTGACTATCTTAGAAGACTCAGCTTCTAAAGTTCGGAGTGACAAATGTTCCGAAGGTGTCTGCTTATAATCTTCTACTTGCTTCAATAGATCTCCGGTCTCACCACTACCTTCAGCAACTGCTTCATCCTCTTCCTCTTGCTGAAAATGCTCAACTTCCTTAACATGTTTAGCATTTACCTTCTCCGGAGTAACATAGTTTCTTCCTGGAGTCTCAGGTAGAGATTACAAAGAGAAAGATCTCGGGACTTGAATGTTTTCGGAGGCCATCTCATTAAACTTCAATAAAGTCTGAACCACCTCATCATTAGACATCTTCTTCTTAAGCTTCTTTTGTTTCACTTGTCTTTCTAGTTCAACCGCTATCTTTTCCTTCAAGGCCTTAGCCTCCGCAGGGTCCAAGCCAAACTGAGGCTCCCCTTGCACTCTCTTCTCTTTGACTTCCCTCCACTTAGAAACTACCTCATTTGGGTAAGATTTATTCTTTTTCGGTTTTGGAGGTCTGGAAAGAACTTTCTTAGATTTAATATTCTCTGGTTCAACTTCAACTTCTTTCAACTTTCTCTTCTTCACTGGCTTAGAAGATTCAGGTTCTGCAACTTTCGGAACCACTTCTTCTTGAACTAGAAAATCAAAGAACTCACCAGTCTTCTTGTCAAAAGAAACGTTCATCCTTTTAGAGGTATCATCACTCACCAACATAATTTTGAAAACTCTTGGCTTAGACTTGCAAGCCTCCTTGATAGACTCAAGGCACCAAACTATTAACTTCGAGATTATTGCTGGATACATTACGATCTGAGCTCTCAGATTTCCTTTATTAACATTCTCAATGGTAATAAGAATGTATCTCATCATATTAAACTTCCTTAGATTTATTAGAAAATATAGAATAAAGATCTCTCTCTTCTTCAAACTGTCTTCTTCACCCTTTCTCGGTTCGATAAAGCCTTGTACCCATAATTCTAGAATCGGAAAATTCATAGACAGACTAGCAATCTTTGGAGCCTTGTCATCTGACAGTCCGAGAGTCTTCAAAGCCATTTCCTTATTGAAACTTCCATTTGAATCCGGCAAAACATGAGTGATGAACTCGACTTCTCCTTCATAGGTCATCCCTACCAAGCTGGCTTCCTTGGCATAAGAAAGATTATAAGTCTTTCCATAAGGCATAAATGACAATTTCTCCCTACCATCTTCCTTAAAATTGGAAACTGTCTCATAGAACTATAAAAGAAACTCCGAATATACTTCATCTTGATTCCCGGGATTAGACACATCAAAATCTTCCCATCCGTTAAGATTTATGTTCTTGGATATAAGGGAATCATAATTGTTGAATAAATCATGATGAACCAATCTTTCTCTATATACTAACCACTGAGAAATCGGCTCAGAGGTTGACATGTCATGAGAAGATAGTTCCACAGAAATTCGGATATGAAGACTTCTAGGATGTTCGGAATGGAGATTGATGAAGTTCGGAACGAGTTTAAAACGGAGAGGCAGAGCTTCGGGACACTGGAGCATGAAATACCGATGTGGGACGACCATTTGAGGTACCCTTTAAATAGGAAATGATATAACGGTTCATCTTACTCGGTTGATCGAGTGGTTTTAAAAAAACTGAGATCAGATCTGATGGTTGAAAACTAATTCTCAAGAAAACTTGAATATGATCTTTTGAGGTTTTTATTAAAACAAAGATTTAAGAAAACTATAATCCGAAAACAAAATATAAGAAAATACTAGTAAGAAAAATTTGATTACAAAACTATAAGTAAGAAAAACATAACTTACAGATTAATAAGAAATATTGTTCATAATTGGTAATATTCTTCTTGAAGAGAAAAAAAACATCATTACGAAAGTTCCAGTATGAAAACCTCATTATGAAAACCCCAGTCTGGAAATCTCCATTCCGAAACATACCAGTACGAAAAGTCCATTCCGGAAGTTTTCAGTACAAAGACTTCCATTCCGGAAGTTCTCATTCCGAGAATTTCAGTCTTGAAAATTTCAGTTCCAGTAATTCCCATTCCAGAAAATTTAGTTTCAGAAATTTCAATTCCGGATGTTCAGTTCCGAAAGAATTTTTTAAAATTTTTTTATTTACAATGGAAATAACATGTACTCCCCCTATAAAGAGGAGTTTATTACTATTAGGATAATTGTTTAATAAGAAGTTAATGAAGAATGATTACCTTACATTTATCATTCCTAAATTTTGTTTAATGTATTCAAATCTATCTGAGGGTAATGATTTTGTGAAAATATCAGCAAGTTGATCTTGCGTTCCAATAAACTGAAGAATGATATCTCCTTTAAGTGTGTGATCCCTAAGAAAGTGATGCCTAATATCTATGTGCTTTTCACGAGAGTGATGTGAAGGGTTCTTACTTAGGGAAATGGAACTTGTGTTATCACACAATATTTGAGTCTTAGTGAAACTCAGGCCATAGTCTGTGAGTGTGTGTTGCATCCACAACACTTGAGCACAACAACTTCCAACTGCTATATATTCAACTTCAGCAGTGGAAAGTGCTAGAGAATGTTGCTTCTTGCAGGACCAAGAAACTAATGAATCTCCTAAGAAATGAAAAGTTTCGGATGTACTTTTTCTATCCATTCTACATCCACCAAAGTCAGCATCAGAAAGTATTTTTTAAACAAAATCATTTCCAGAAGTATAAAATAATCCTAGATTCATGGTTCCCTTTAGGTAGCGGAATTTTTTTTTCACTGCCTTTAAGTGAGATTCCTTAGGATTGGATTGATATATTGCACATAAGCACACTGAAAACATTAATTCTGGTTGACTAGCTATTAAGTAAAGTAGGCTTCCTATCATACCTCTAAAAGACGTTTGATTTACTGGTTTCCCATCTTCATCAAGATCTAAAGAGTTTGAGGTACCAATCGGAGTACTTATACTCTTAGTGTTGTCATAACCATACTTTTTCAGAAGAACTTTAATATACTTATGTTGAGATATATATATTCCTTCTGGTTTTTGAGAAATTTGAAAACCAAGGAAAAAAGTTAACTCACCCATCATACTCATTTCAAACTTAGACTTCATTATACTTGAAAAATAATCAGTTAAAGATTGCTGAGTTGAACCAAATATGATGTCATCAACATAAATTTGAACAATAAAAACATTTTTCTTATCTTTATTTATAAAAATGGTTGGATCTACATTTACCTTAACATAGTTATTTTGAAGAAAAAATCATGTGAGTCTATCATACCATGCTCGTGGGGCTTGTTTAAGACCATACAAAGCGTTGGTAAGTCTAAAAACATGATCAGGATGTTTTGTATCTTCAAAACCAGGAGGTTGTTCAACAAAAACTTCTTCTTTAACATAACCGTTAAGAAAAGCACATTTCACATCCATTTGAAAATGTTTAAAATTAATGAAGGCTACAAAGGCATGTAGAATACGAATAGATTCAAGTCTAGCTACTGGAGCATATGTTTCTTCATAGTCTATTCCCTCTTGCTGATTATAGCCTTTAGCAATAAGTCTAGCTTTATTTCTTACTATGACTACATTTTCATCACATTTGTTCCTGGAGACCCACTTTACTCCAATAACAGAAGTTTCCTTAGGTCTTTCAAACAAGATCCAGACTTTTTTCCTTTCAAATTCATTTAGTTCATCTTTCATAGCTTTGATCCAGTTATCATCACCTGAAGCTTCATCAGTGCTTTTTGGTTCTAATTGGGAAAGAAATGCTAGATGTTCTATTTCATTTCTTAAGGAATTTCTAGTCCTTACAGGTTGATTTACATCACCAATGATACTATCAGTGGGATGATTCTTAAGAAACACCTGATCTGGGTTTGGTAAAACCTGTTCATCAACATTCGGTAGAAAATCTTCTGGGGTAAATGTTTCAGAAGTATCTTCTTGAACATTTTCCTTATCAGAAGGATCTTCTATCAAGGGTTTATAATCAGTTTTTGAAAACACATCTGAGGATGTAGGTTGGGATAGTTTAAAAACAAAAGGATCAGACTCATCAAATTTTACATGCACTGTTTCTTCAACAGTACAACTATTTTTATTAAAAACTCTATACGCCTTAGAAGTTGTGGAATAACCTAAGAAAATTCCTTCATCAGATTTTGGTGCGAATTTATGTAAGTTATCTTTAGTATTCAGAATGAATACTTTGCAACCAAAAACCTTGAAGTAGGATAGTCTTGGTTTTCTACCATTCCATAACTCATAAAGAGTTTTATTAAGAAAAGGTCTAATCAAAACTCAATTTATAGTATAACAAGTAGTACTTACAGCTTCAGCCCAGAAATGTCTAGGTCTAGAATATTCACTCAACATGGTTCTAGTCATCTCTTGAATAATTATATATCTTCTCTCAACTACACCATTTTGTTGAGGAGTTCTAGGTGCTAAGAAATTGTGGGTAATACCTTTCCTACTACAAAAAGTTTCAAAATCAGAATTTTGAAATTCTCCTCCATGATCACTATGAATAGTTTTCAATGGAAGGTTTTTCTCATTTTTAACTTGTGCTCTAAAACTTTTGAAATAAGAGAACTCTTCAGACTTCTTTGCTAGAAAATAAATCCAAGTAAATCTAGTGTAATAATCAACTAGAAAAAACACATAGTATTTGCCTCCAATACTTTTAGTTTGTGTTGGTCCAAAAAGATCCATGTGCACTAACTGTAATGCATCAGTTGTTGAGACTTAACCGATTGATTTAAAACTAGATTTATGTTTCTTTCCATATTGACCAGGATCACAAACTTTGGAACAATCATATATATGCTCCGGTAGATCCTTAACTAGTTTCTTCTTAGAGAGTTTGCATAAGTTCCTAAGGTTACAGTGAGCTAGTCTTCTATGCCATAACCAGGAATGATCTTCCATTGCACTTAGGAAAGGTAAATCATGTCTCCTGAGGTCTTCTAAATTTAAGGTGTAAACATTCTCTTGTGTTAGGACCAATAGGGGCCTATATACACTGAGAGGGGGGGGGGGAATCAGGGTATGGATATTCTTTTTCAATGTTCTTCCTGCCACACTGGATCTTGACTTCTTCATTACAAGGGTCACTTAATTTGCATTTGTGTGTTTATTATGATCACTTATTTTCTTCTTTATCTGATGGTGATGCTTTAAATGCAACGTAGGGAAGTAAGCAGGCAAACACAAAGATTTTTACTTGGTTCACCCTCACTGGGCTACGTCCAAGGAGCATACGCCGACAAGTTTCCGGTCGTACCTAATTCCACTATTCTTCACTGTATGTGGATACAATGGTTCGGGCTAGATCACTTCTATGCCCAGGCTCATTGCCTTTACAAAGTTTAGGGTCAGCTCACTGCTTTCCCAAGGGTCACTCCCTGTTTCTCTCTCTATGGATCACTGCCGGTGGAGTGGATCACCTTCTTGATCTTCCTTCACTAGCTGCTCTGGAATGGATCCACTCACAGTTTATAGAACTGTAGGTCTCTTAATTTGAATTAAGGAATGCATCTTCCTCTGTAAGTAGATGCTCTGTTGAAGCCCAAATTTCACCCATAGTTGAATTTCACTTTGCACCGAAGGTATTGGGAAAACTTCCAGCTTCCACGTAGCCTAAAAAACACTGCTGGAAATAAACCTTACTTCGCACGCAAGTCAATCTCAGCGCATAAGTATCGGCACACAAGTCACAAGGGGCGCGCAAGTCTTCCTCAACCACTTGCATGAAAAAAGATTCCTCAACTCCAAACTTTTGAGGATCACTTCCTTTTATGCCCAATCCAATATTGGCACGCAACTTCCAACAATCTCCCTTCTTCAAATCTGGCGCACAAGACCCACTTGCGTGACACACCACCACTTGCGCGACCACCACACCTGCGTGACGGGAGCTCTGAATATTCAAAGTGTTGAACTCCGGTTCAGAATGAAGAGGGGTGGTCCAGTATTTATAGGCAAATTGACCACCCTGTGTGACGGCGCACAAGTCACCTGCGCGATCCAGTCTCGGTGCGCAAGTCTTCTGTCCTGCTAGGCACTTACACGATCAACTCCCAAACATGCGCGAACTTGTTTCCATTGTAATATTTTGATCTTATGATCTTGAAAAACATATGGCGCGCATGGTTCCTATACTTCAAGTCCTCGGCACGCAAGTCCCTTTTCCAAAAACAATTTTCTTCATTTGTCGATTTTTAGGACCAAAGATTTGGCAAACACTAGAAAACAGCGCCACCTTGTATATGTTCTTTTGTACCGCCTCCAGATCATCCATTCCTTTTTTCGACGTTCTTGAATCAATCATGGATCATTGACCTTAGCACTTGAACTCTAAATTCCATCAAGAAATCCTATTTGTCAACAAATTTTTATTCCATTGTTTTGCTTTGTCAACAAGCACCACTCAGATGTCCACTTTGTCAACAAACACAATCACCTCAAAAATGATTCAATGATGCCTTGAGGGATTTTTTCCCATCATCTTTACTATTGGCTGAGAGAATAAATTCTTCCTTGGAATTGTGAACTAAGCACTTATCATTCCTAAAATTCTCAAGGTATCCTTCATCACATAACTGACTTATGCTAATGAGGTTGTGCTTAAGACCCTTAACAAAAAGAACATTTGAAATCAAGGTTTTACCAAGAAGAACAATATTACCTATACCAACGATTTATCCCTTAGCATTATCTCTGAAAGTTATCTTTCCTCCTTTCGTTTTGATAATCTTTTCAAAATAGTTTTCGTTACGAGTCATGTTCCGGGAACATCCACTATCCATATACCATGTGTTGCTATTGGTACTCTCTTTATTTTCCTGAAATTAAGAATAGAATTAGACTTTCGAAATCCAAACTTGTTTGGATCCGAGATTTCTAGATAACAAAATTTTAGGTACCCACATCTTCTTAGAGAAATAAGCTTTGTGAAATCCTAGAGATTGGGTTTTGTTTAAGGAAAAGTTATTTGCCCAGTGACCACCACATTGACACTTGGTACAAAATGGGGCACTTTGACGAACAAAATAATTGTTACTAAAAATTGGTTTTGCATGGGTATAGCCAAATCCAGATTTATTTCTTAAAGGTCGTATTTGGGAATACATTTTATCAAAATTTTCCTTACCATGGGTAAAGTTTGATAAACACTTCTTTATGGAAAAAATTTTGGACTTGAGTTTCATAACCAAGTTTTTATCTTCAAAATCATTATATTTATAACTAGAGCTAGGCTCGAAAACATTTTTCTTATAAATTACTTTTTATAATTCTTTAGAAAGTGTGTTCTTCTCAGAACTTACTTCCTCAAGATTTTTTTGAAATACTTTCAAAATTATCATTTTTTCTATCAAGATCTTTAGAAAGATCTGATATTTCTTTCGTAAGAATATTATTCCTAGAGTTTCCTTTATCAAGTTTTTTATTGAGTTTGGAATTCTCACTTTCAAGAAGTTTAGCAAACCTAGAAACTTCTTCATAAGTAGGTATTGTATTATCTTCATCAGAAGAGGATTATTCATCTGAGGAGTTATAATACTTACTATCATTAGGATTTAAAGATACATTGTTCAATGATTCAACATTTCGTACCATAGCCATAAAGAAATGATTGTCAATAGGTATTCTGGCTATAAGACCAAAATTATTCTTTCCTAAAGATTAAAAATCAGAAGATTCATCTAAAGAGTCACCACCACTGGAACTCCAGGTATCACTATCTTTAAGAAATTTATTAGCTTTGGCTTTATAATACTTCTTTTTGTTCCTGTCTGAATGCCTTTCTTTCCGTTCTTTCTTTTTGAGCAAAGGGAAATCTGATCTAATATGTCCAGCTCTCTTGCATTCATAACACGTGAATTATCTATCTTTCCTATCATTCCTTTCCTTTTTATTATACTTGGATTGGAAAATTATTTGGCCAACTATCTTTTTCATCCTTCGAGCAAGATTTGCTAACTCATTTTCAGATACTTCACTCTCACTAGATTCGGATTGGAAGATAACTTTCTTAGACTTGGATCTAGTTACCCTCTTAGGAGTCTTAGATTTCATTTGAATTGATTTTGTTGTGAAAGAAACAGTACCATTTCCATTTTTCTTTTTGATGTTGTCAGCATCTCTCTTCATTTTGGTTTCATGTTGGAGAAGAGTTCTGAATAACTCATCAAGAGAAATTTGAGTGACCTTCCTATTCTCATCTATAACAGTTCTATTTGATTCCCACTCATTGAGCATAATATCAATTATCTTATCCACAAGTGATTCATCATCTAACCCTTTCTCTCCCATAGACTGTAAACTGTGGACTATAGTCATAAATCTCTGTTGAACTTTGCAGATTGGTTCACCAAACAGAAAATTGAATCCATGGTATTCAGCTCTAATCATAGCTCTCCTAGTATCAATCACTTTAGAAGTTCCAATGCATGTAACCTCTAACTTCTTCTAGATACAATTAGCTGCTTTAAAAGAAGAAATTTGGATATATATATTTCTAGTCATTGAACAAAGTAAGGTATTGAGTACCTTATAATTGAGTTGATACTCTTTCTTTTCCTGGTTAGTGAATGTTCTAACTTCCTTATTAGAAATTTTATAATCTCTAGTAAGCATAAAAAAGTTGTCCACTCCAGTATTGATAACAAAAGTCTTCATTCGATCTCTCCAGTACTCATAGTTATTACCATCAAATATTGGTGGTCTTGTAGGATTTAGATTATCAATGAAACCAACATTGACTTCTGCCATACTTAAAATAACCTTGGATACACAAACTTGTTAGTAGAAAAAGTTCATAATCACAATGTTTGGAATGATAATTCGTAATGACAATGTTCAGAATGACAAAGTTCGGAATAACAAAGAACTTTCTAAGAAAGTATGAAGAATAAAGGAAAATGAACAAGAAAAACTTATACGTGAGTATAAGTATTTCAGAGACCTGCTTTGATACCAATTGTAGGATCGAAATAATGATGTAGATGATCAATATATAAGAGGGGGGGAGGGGGGTGAATTCTACACTTTAAAAATTTCCTTTGGAACCTTTAAAGTTAGGTACGAATAACTATGTATTCCTTAGTTAAGGAAAGTTCTAAGTTTAACAAAGATAAACTAAAAAAATTCACAACACCTCTAACACCAATTGAAAAATTGGAATAAGGAATGAAGTTATAAACTTCCAGTTCTATGTACTTGCTTAAAACTAGAAAGAGATTCCGAAAGTAGGTTCCGGAAATATGGATCTGGAAATTGAAACTTACCTAAAGATAACAATAGGATATTCTACCTTAAAGCATATAGAATCTAAAATGAAACAGAGTACAAGTAGGGAAGTATAAGACAGTTATTATTTCCCTAAAATACAATATGCAGCGGAAAGAAACAGGTAGTAAAACTAAAAATAACAAGATATAAGTCAATTAACCCAAAGAGATGGGTATCCAACAACCTTGGATAAAGGTCCCTTGATTTACTCTTTCAAGCAAGTCTGTCTTACCTACACCAGGGTAAGCCCTCAATACGATGATCGGAATCTCTATCTTGCTATCCCCACAAGCCCTCAACTTCAAGGTAGTTGGAACCTATTTCTTCCTCAGCAAGGAAGCCCTCAACCTTTAAGGTAGTTGGCACCTCTTTCTTCCTATCCTCGGAAGTCCTCGAATGTAATCACCAACATTCGGAGTCGCACGAAGAAAAAACTTAATGAGTGGTTCAGTATGCACAAAGCATGAAAATATTTCTCTCTCTAGAAATCACCTTAGCAGCGTGTGGTCTCTAGATCGATCAAATTCATTGTGTGTCGAGATCTTTCAAATGAGCTCCTATTTATAGGCTCGGTCAACTTCCTTTCCAACTTTCGTATCTACCTTAAAATTCGGAGGGACCTATACATGTGTCACTTAACCAACAGTTAGTTTATAACAGAATAGACGACATCATTTTATAACAAAACAAGTGTAAGAGAAAGTACGACATCGTTTCAAGATTAGTTAAAAAGTTTGGAGTGATGATTCGGAGTGTAAAAAAAATGTCAAAGAGTACAAAAATTATAAAAGTGTATGAAAAGTGAAAGTTCAGAGTCTAAAAAATAATAATATTCAGAGTCTAAATAAATTTGGTGTGTATAAAGCAAATATGATCAGATTATATTTAATAGGTTAATTCGGAATGAGAATTAGGAATTATCATTCGTCATCAGAATTCGTAATGAGAATTCGTAATCAGGATTTGTCATTAGATTTCAGTGTCGGACTTCATGAGAGTTCGTATACAGAATTCAGATTAGAACTTTATTGGAGTTCGTATCCAGAATTCGGAGTGCAACTTCATTACAGTTCTCATCCAGAATTCGAAGCCTAAAACAGAATGTTTCATATCAAAGTTTTAAATGATTCTGAGAATATAAAAATGAATCCGATTCTTATACTTAAGAAATATATGGATATAGATAATGAAAATATGATAAGGATAATTTTTCATATAAAAGCGATTTTCCTTATAAAAGCAATTTTCCTTATAAAATCAATTTTCCTTATGAATGAAATTTTCCCTATAAAAGCAATTTTCCTTAAAGGTAAGGTGTTTGTAATTTTCAAAACAAGAAGGAATGGAAATGTCATAAGGAAAACATTATTGACTCAACAATAAATACCAAGGAGAAGATATTTTAAGTCATGGGATATTCATAATGTCGAAATGTAACTCTTTCCATCTATCATTTTGAAGGTGATGATGATCTACGGTGGTCCTTAGTTAAGAATAGTAGAGAGAAAAATAATCTTAATTCCAGGGAATGGGAAGAATTTAAGGATATTTTCCATAAGAAATATCTAGCTAAGGTATTTCATCTAAGAATGGAGATGAAATTATTAGAATTAAAGTAATAATATGATGATTTAGTTGCCGCATTGGAAGTAAACTTCACAAGATTGGCTAGGTATGTTACAAATTTTATTCAAGACATTGATAGTAAAATTAATAGATTTTAATCAGGATTGAAACAAGGTCTACTAATAGATTTGGCCTCTTACGAAATTAATAGTTAGGAAAATGTGATTTTTTGTGATGATAAAGTTGAAATGGAGTTTGCTGAAACTTATTTTCCATGATATGATTAGAGTAAGAAACAATAAAGGTGTTAGTAAATAGAGAAGAAACCAACTAAGAATTCTGGAGGTAAGATGAAAACTTGTTCCAAGTGTAGTAAAATACATTTTGGGGAATGTATGTTAGGATCTGGGAGGTGTTACCAGTTTCGAATGTTTGGTCACAAGGTTTGTGACTACAAAGAAAAGGGTCATGAATAGTCCAATAATGCGATAATCGATATTCGGTCAATAGTAAGATTCATTAGCTATAATAAGTTTGTAAATTATGCAAATATGTGTCCAAAGGTAATTACATAGGGAGGAAATCAGTATTATTACCAACAAAAAGGTTTGGGAAAATCATTAATCATACTAAAGCTGATGTTGAAAGGTCTGGTGAAGTGATGGAAGCTCTTAAGAGCTTGATATTTTTCAAAGGATATCCATAAGTTCAAGGTTTTAGGTACACCTTCTGAGGTTTTTTGTGATGTGATAATAATTTATTAAGGACCTTTATAGGAGATGTTTTGTGAGGTTATGTTTATGTATTATTTTTTTTTGAGGTGGAAGTAGGCCTTTACTTCTGGACCTCAGTTTTAATATATTGGTATCCTTTATGGTTTGTGTGATCTTTTATATTTAAGGTTATTCTTAGGGATGCATATCATATTCTGGGAATATTAATAGGATGAAATTGTACTTATAAAATATAAATTAATTAATTAATTATGTTTCCTTACATTCATCTTCATGGAATTAAATTAATTCCTCAACTCTATCAAAAGGATATTAAAACAAAAACATTATTTGTTTACATTTCTAGATGGTCTTTTGACCCATCACATAATTATAATTTTGTTATGGATACCCTTGTAATGATTATGTTATCTATCTCTCTTTATTAGTCTTTGAGAGTTAGTTTTATCCTCCATGTCATTGTTTTCCTACAGAGAACCCTAGAATATGATATCTAAGTTGACCTTTGTACAACAATTTATTGATTTTATAGTAGAGGTTTTATTGAATCTTTTTCTAATGTGGGATTTCAATAAAGTTATTTTGAAAAGTAAAACCCTAGTTATCAATCCCAAAATTAAAATTTTGAGGATGAAATTTCCAAAAGGGGGGAAGGATTTAACATCCGAGGTAATAATATAATAATATTTTTACATACTTATTAATATTTATGAAATATAAATTAATTTTAGTTTAAAGGGGACACTATGTGATATAGTGTACTCGGCACACACCAATGGGTTTCTCTGAAATCTTATGTTTCACACAAGAATGAGTTATACCGAAAAATAATACATTATTAATGTTATTATTTTAAATGGTTGTTAACTCCTAACCGTTATATTGGAGGGAATGAACAGAACTAACTATATTATTATTTTCATGATTATTAAACATTTTAACATTTATAAATCCAATTTTAAGCATAAAATACTATAATATTTTTTAAAAGGTGATTTTACCGCATTTTGACGATGAACCCTTTTTAAATCAAGTTTTTAACCATTTTATATGTTCTATGGGACATAATAAATATCTTATTTAGAAGTGGTACATAAAAATTTACTTTGGTTGAGAGAATTTAAAAACATCCTCATCTTATCCTATAAATTTATAACTTTGTAACTTTTATAATTATATAATCAATTTATAATAAAATAATATTTCAAGACTTTCTAAAAGTGCCCCTCATTCCTCTTATATAGGAAATCAAATCTACCCACTTACTCACACCACTCAACCCCTTGTATCATCCAAATTATGCTCAACTAAACTCCAAAAATACCTCCCTTCATCCTATAATACTTACTTTGGGTAGAAGGAAATTCAAGAAAGACTTTTGGCTAAAATCAAAAGAAGTTACCCGATTTAGAGGTAACGTCTTCTCTAAAGATCCTTTCATTTATTTTACTCATATAACCCTAAAACCTATCTATAATCCATTATTTTATAATAACACATTTATCCTAAATATAATAGGATGTTTTTATGCTAAGGGTTCAACCTAAACATACACACACCTATATCTAATTTAAATTGAACATACCGTTTCTATGTAAGGAGAACTACTGCCTCAAAAAATGATGATTGTTCAATTTTCTCTTACAATATCTAATGGTGTCCATTATGATGGAAATAAATTTATATATGATATATATTATATTTATTCTGTCTCTTTTAATCTGTAATTTTATTTGAAACATACTTTTATGCTTTCCAAAATGTGTAAATATGATAATTTCACTTGTAGAAGTTTAGACTACCACCCCCTCAAAGTGATATGACTCGTTCATTCCATACATGGAACATATAAAGGATGGAATTAATGAAATTAAGAAACATATATAACATAGATATTATATTGTAATTTTAATATACCTATGTATCTTTTATTTTTTATTCCTTTAATATGACAATGAAATGAAAGTAGCGTTCATGCGTACATACGACCAACCATCTCCAGGATCGATGCATTTAATTTCTTATCTCAAATGTTATTGATAATTATAAATACATATATATTGGATATATATGATATTTAAATCATGAATAATATTTAGGAGATAATGAACTTATGACCACATGGATAATTTTAATCAAAACAAGATCTTTTTTGACTAAAATACAGAACCTCGACAAAATGTCTGATATAAACTCAAATAATTAACTAATTGCTATAACATGGTAATAAGTGATATAAAATGAATAATAAACTTTAAAAAGTTTCTAAACCAAATATAAATTAACCTATGTTTATTATTCAAGAAATTAAAGAGTGAACGAGTCAATTCAGACTCAAGGTAAGGGTCTTCATCTTAATCTCCTTTCATTGATGCATTTATTGATAATAAGCACATTTATTCTTTTAGAAGGTGTATATACAGACACTATGAAATTTCATATCCATATGCCATCTATAATAATTTTATTTATTAAATCTTTGAGATTAATATTTAAATGCTCAAAGTGGTCTGGGACACATCGAACATTTAATGTTTTAATTATCAAATCATTTTCACCATGATATTAAATTACATATTTATTTATAAGTGTGTAAAAAAAATATACATGAAATTTAATGTCAATATTGTATTTAATTATATGTTTTCAAATGGAATCATTTTATATGAAGCATTTTACTTTCTTTACAAAATGAAAAAAGGAATGTTTTTAACGTATATGGCAACAATGACTTCTCCACCGCCGTAACTCTAATTTGATATTTGGATTCCTCTATAATTCATAATGTATTTTAAAATGAAAATAAATCTTTTATTTTTTTTTATTTTGGAATCATGGTATTGAAAATGGTTTCTTAAATGAAAATTTTAAATTTATATGAATTTTTTTTCATATGGGATTTGAAAAAGCTTTAAAAAAGGGGTTTTGTAATGAACATGATTTATTCAGAAAAGGGTTCATGAGAATTATATGAAATGGGTGAGCCTGATATATCTTATATAAAGGGTTGCGCTCCATTATAGCTCACATGTGATACCTATATAGCTTATGCGAAGGGTTGACCCCTATTATAGCTTATGGGTGAGCCTGACACAACTTATATTAAGGGTTGAGCCCCATTATAGCTCATGAGTGAGCCCAACATAGCTTATACGAAGGAGATCCCCATTATAGAACTACATTTTGGATGCCAGCCAAATGGTTATTCTAATTGGAATTAGTTAGAAAGGGTTATATATACATGATTCAATAAGTCACCTAAATGATATTTAATTTCTGGCTATTGGTTTTTGTGTTTATCATTGAAAAAAATGTTTGAGTTCTATTCATGTGAAAATGTTTTGTTTCATATCCTCAATGAACATAGTATGGGTTCTCAAGTTTTAACTATACCAATTGTTTTTCATTATTATTTTGTCCCTTACGGATATTTTTGTGCTCATCCTATGATTTAAAATGTTTTCACAGGATTTAAGGGAGAATAGAGTCAATGATGGAATTAAGGAAAGGTTATGATGATTAAACATGAAAATAAACCATGTTTCTTTTTAATAAAATTTATGTTATGGAAGAAATAGATACTTTTTGAAGTTTCCACCTTGTATTTCTATTTTTTGTTATGTAATAGTTATGGCCTAATTCTATGAATCTCTAAACCAGAAAATATTCTCAATTTTAATTCTGGACTTAACTCAAGATTACGAAACATTTAAATCTAGAGCCTTATAATAAACACCTATTTCTCATTTTTTTCGGTGAATTTTTTTATTGAAAATAGGTTTTGAAAATGGATTGATTATTTCAATAACTTGAAATGTTCCCTTGAGATTGAAAATGATGTTTTATGAGTTAAATGTTATAAATTGAAATATTTAATGTATTATTATTAAAAATGGTACATAGATGCTTGGAGTGAGGATCTATGATAAACCAACTATGAGTGGTTTAGTGATAAACCAAAAGATAGGAGATCCCATGATAGACCTCCGATGAATTGGGGATGGAAGTCAATCATATGGATATTAAATTTGTAAGAGTGGCAGGTATTGATGTAGACCACATGGTTATTCCTTTTATAAGAGTGAATAGATTACAAATGTCCCAAGATACCTTTATGCATTTTCTTTTCTTTCTATGGGTTTATTCATCATTTCAAAAAAGGTATCAAATGAGAATATTTTAAAAAAAAATGCATTTAACACTTATTATGGGTGAAAATTATTACATTATGGTTAAATTTTCATGGGTTTTAATGTTTAACAATTGAATAATGATTTCATTATTTTTATATCCCATAATGTTCTTTCTATGATCATCCCACATTTTTATTATTTTTTCACAGGACCTAAGGATGAATAAGGGATTGAAAGAAGTTATGTTGAAATTCATAAAGAGTTCTTATAATATAGATAATTCATTATTTTTAAAAGTTTTATATTCTATAAAAATGGATGATGATTATACGTTTCCACCATATTCATTATGGTTTTTAAATATATGAGTTATGGACTAATTATCTAAAACTATAAACTAAAAAATATCCTCATTTTAAAGAAATTAAAATTCTTGACTCAACTCAATATTAAGTAATTTTTAGAGACGAGGTCTTTATAGTTGGTATGAAAGGAAAATTTTATATATATTTATTAGTTATGATAGTGTTTATAGAATTACCTTGGATGATTTGTTTTTATGGTTAAGTTTTAATGATATAGATTTTTAAGATTACCATTTTGCTTTATCAAAAGTATCATGTTCAGACTAGTTTTCCTCATAGGAAATAATGAATATACAGTGGGAAGGAACCAAGAATAAAATATCCTTCTAAATCAGAATCCCTTGATGGTTGGAATTTGAACGGAGTAGTTTTTTGCAGTGATGACTCAGTTAAAATAGGATATAAATAGTAATGGTAACCATGGAAGGGGAAAATAGAACCACCATAAAAGTGAATGATGATAGTGAAGAATTTTATGCGATAGAATCCCCTTTAATTTATTGGATCATCTGACCCCATAATATATAAAGGATGGATTAATCCCTAAAAAATATATTCAATTTCATGCATTCCGTGGATCATTGAAAGGTAACCCTTTAAATTTATCATTTTAAAGATGAATCCGACTATAGTGGTAAATGGTTAAGAATATCAGGGAATGTTAAGAGAAATAATTTATATAATGGGATGAATTTAATAATTTTTTCATTGAGAAATATTTTTCTAAGGTTATTTGACATAGGATGGATTTTTTTTTATAATTGAGGCAAATGGAGGAATATTCAATTGCTGCATAGGAAGAAAACTTCACTCGACTGGTGAGGAATACCTTGAATTTTCTTTGAGATATTAATACAAAGATAAAATAGTTTTACTTTGTATTAAATATATGATATCAAATAGAATTGGATTATGATGAGTTTATGATATATAATAAACTTGATCGATATACTGTGAACATTGAAATGTTGTTTTATGATGATAACTTGTCCTATGAAAATAAGAAAATGAAGAGGTCCAGTTGGAAGGAAATGGGAAATCATTCATCAATGAAGTCTGAAGGTAAGAATAACAAAATACATTCTTGTGAGATGTTTGGTAAAAATAATCCTGGAGAATTCCATTCAAAATATTTTAAGTTCTTCTAATGTGGTTAGTTTGGCCATATGGCCCATGACAGTAAGAAAGATGACTAAGAACGCAATGAAAAGACAACAGTAAGATGTTTTAGTTTCAATGAGTTAGGTGTCCATGACAATGTGTGTCCCATGTTGATTACCTAGGGTGAAAACCACCATGATCAATAGAAAAAGGGTGCAACCAAATATTTTGATACTAATATGGTTGATGATGGGATTTTGAATAAATTAGTGATAGGTATGTTACCAGTTTTTTTGAATTATTCCAACACACAGGTTTGCTCTGAATCATCATATTATTTCATTTCAAGTAAAATTTCTATTAAATTGAGAATATCACCTCATGAATATAAGGTAGTAATTTTTTTCAATAACTCTGAGTGGGGGTATTAGAGAAACCAATATTTATATAAATCTTCATATTATCATTATTCGGATGGTATTTCCTAAAAAGCCTTTTGAAATTCTATAGTGGAGTTCAATATTATTTTGGGAACGGATAGGCTTTCATTTTATCATGCTAAAATATATTGAAAATCCAATAATATTTTATTCAATGATTTCATACCTTTTATAACATACCATGATGCTGAGAAATTGAGGAAATATGGTAGTTAAATTTATGTAGATCATGTTTTTGAGATGAATAAAACAATTATGATTAGTGAAATCCCATTAGTAAATGAATTTACAAATGTTCTTTATAATTATTTTCTTAGTATTGTTTCATATCGAGAAGTTGAATTTACTATTGATATAGTGCCTGATGTTATGCCTATTTCTAAACCACCTTATCTAATGGGTCAAGTAGTTCTTTTAGAATTGAAAAACTAGTCATAGGAGTTATTAGGTAATGGTTTAATTCGACCTAGCACTTCACCATGGGGTGCCACATTTTTTTTTGAAAAATAAATATAGTTACATGAGACATTGCATTGATTATCAAGCCTTGAATAACATCACTTTAAGAAAAATTTTCCTTTGATTCATATCAACGATTTAATTGATTAGCTCTAGGGAGCTCAGTGTTTCTCGAAGATTGATCTGAGGTCCTGTTACCATCATCTGAAGGTGAAGGAGGATGATATTCCAATTATAGTATTTCAGAAAAGATATGGTAATTATTAGTTTTTAGTTATTCCCTTTGGGTTATATAATGCACATTCCAAATTTATGAATCTTATGAATTGATTCTTCCATTTTTTTGGATAAGTTTGTGGTTGTGTTTTTAGGTGATAATTTAGTATATTATAAAAATCATGAGGAAAATGAAAGGAACATATTGATTGTTTTAAAAACATTAAATGAAAATAAACTATACATAATATATAGTAAGAGTGAATTTTGGTTCTAAAAATTTCATTCTTTGAACATATTTTTTATAAAGACATCATAACCACTGAACCTAACAAAAAAAAAATTGTTGACGAGTGGATAAGACCTACCAATTTCATATTGATTCTTAATTTTCTTTGATTATTGGGCCCTAACCAAAGTTTTTGAAAACTTCTATCGGTTATCTAGCCAACTAACTAATTTATAAAAAAAGGATGTTAGGTTTATCTGGAAAGGAGAATTTGATAATTTTTCTGGGAACTATAAAGGATAGTGGTCAATGATATAGTTTTTTCTCTTCCCTCTAGAAATTGTGATTCATTCATATGTAGTGATGCTTCATTAAAAATACATGGTTGTTTCATGATGGATAATGATAAGTTAATTTCTTATTATTCATATCAGTTGACAACTTATGAGTTAAATTACCCTACACCTAAATTGGAATTATTTTCTATTTTTTTTCATTAAAAATTTAGAGGTATCATTTTTTTGATGTGAATTTTAAAATATAAACTGATCAAAAAGTATTTACTTATATACTATCTCATAAATAGTTTTACATGTGACAAAGGATATGGATGGAACTGATAAATGATTATGATTGAACAATTCATTATCATCCTACAAAATCAAACAAAGTGGTAGATTCTTTGAGAAAAAAAGTATTGGTACATTAACCTTATTACATATGGAATGTGACCCTTTAGTTAATGTTTTCATTAATTTTTTCATATAGTTTGTGGATTCAGGTACATCCTCTATTTTGCTTCATATTTTAGTGCATTTGAATTTTTCAAAAAGAAATAAGAGAGATAAATAGGTGGATCTATCCTTATAAGATATGTTAGAATCCAATATGAATGGTTAGCTTGCAGATTTTAATATTGATAAAGAAGTTGTTTTATGATTTGGAAAATATTATGTGTTCCTTTTCATTCATAGTTGAGGAAAGAGTTGTTGACTAAAGCTCATAGTTCACCATTTTCTATTTATCCAGGTATCACTATGATTTATAGAGACCTTAGATTGTATTAATGGTGGGATGTAATGAAAAGAGATATTACTAATTTCACCATGTTGTGTTGGACTTGTCAGTAGGTTAAATAAGAACCGATTTTATAGAAGGGGATACAAAAACCTTTACCAGTGTCATAGTGGAAGTGGTAAAATATATCAATGTATTTCACGGTAGTATTTCGAAATACATATCAAGGTAATAATTTTACTTGGGTAATTGTTATTCAATTAAATATATATTCAAATTTTATTCCCATTTCAGATAATATGTATTTAGATAATATTTTTTCACAATATTTGAAATATATTTTCAGGTTATATGGTGTACACATCTCCATTGTATTAGACCGTGATCCCAGGTTCACATAGAATATTTAGAAAAGTCTTTAGAAGACATTGGGTACTAAAATAGATTTCAGTACGTCATTTCAACCCCAATCATTTGGACACTATTAATGGATTTTTCATACATTGGAAGATATGATTCATTTCAGATATATGGATTGCCATGGAATATGGCATCAAAATATTTATTTGGTTGTTTTTCGTATAATAATAGTTTTCATTCCATAATATAAGTGGCACTATTTATGGAATTATAGAGATTTTAGTGTCCAAAACTATATTTTTGTGATGGTATAAGAGAAGTAATGTTGATGGGGCCAATGATGGTAGAGGAAATGAAAGATAAAATTTAGTTGATTTAGAAAAACATGAGGACGACTTAGAGTAGGAAGAAAATATATATGGTTATCCAAATAAAACATCTTTTGTTCTTAGTATGTGATCATGTATTTCTCAAAGATTCTCTATGGAAAAGTCTAATTCATTTTGGTAAGAAGGGGATGCTAAATCTATAGTTCATTAAACCATATGAAATCTTATATAAATTTAGACCAATTTCCTACCAAGTGTATTTACCTATGATTTTATCCCAGGTACACAACATATTTCATGTTTCAATGTTAAGGAAGTTTCTGCCTGATTCATCTCATATTTTCATCCATGAAGTAGTTTTTCTAGAAGAGAATATTTATTTTGAGGAACAACCATTTTAGGTTCATGACCTTAAATTGATTCATTTTGTTATGGTTTTATGAAAAAAATATGATTTAAGAGTTAAAATGGGAATATAAAAATGATATTAGGTAAAGATATCCCCATATTTTTTATAACTGAATGAAATCACGAGTTTGCAATTTCCAAAAGGGGGAAGGATGTAATACCCCATGTAATTATAGAATAAATATTTTTCATATTTTTAATATTTATAAATTAAATAGTAAATTTACTGTAGAAGTGATGCTATGTCCAATAACGTACATCACACACAATAATAAGTTTCTCTAAAATTGTGTGTTAAATTAAATACTAAGCTATACCGAGCAATAATATATTGTTAATATTTTTTTTAATATGAATGTTATCACCAATATATTTTATCAACAAGAGTCAATAGAAATGAAAATAATTTTTTACATATTTTTATAAATTTTTTGTACATCCATCCTATGGATTTTATAGACATAAGATAAGGAAAAATCTAGTTTTCTTCCTAAAGCCTTTTTTATATAAAAAGAAAATTTATCTCCTTCTAATGGTGCACCTATTGTAAATATAATTTTTGAACTTTTATAATTTTTTTATTAAAAAATAAAATCTATTTTCGAAGATAAATATAATAATTAATTTTTGTTTTATTTTGATATTTTTAGAAGTACTTTCATATTTTGATGAATATTTAATAATATTGAATTTTAGTTCGAAACATCATTCTCATACAATTTATTTATATAGAAAAATTACGTTATTATTTGGAATTAAGGTTTTATTAGATCAATTTTGTATCATTTAATCCAATTAACGTCATTGGATACAATGTCACTTTGAACATAGATATAAAAACTTAATAAAATTTCAAACATTTTTACTTAAAAATTTGGCTTTGTCATCCGGTCTGTATAATTAATTTTAAATTAACATCTATATTTTTTTTTGAGATTTTAATTTGGAAAAACTGAATTCTATATTTTGATTAATAATAATTTACAATTTTTAATAATTCTCTCTTTTTTTTACCAAACATAGTATTGAATGTTATTAAAGTTAATTATAATGATTAAGGTAAAAATATTGTTACTTAGTGGCTAACCTTTCATCTTAAGTTTCCCAATGACCTAGAAGAATGCCCAAGAACTATTTTCATGATATTATTAAGAAATATATTGTCTTCAAAATAATTGGGACCATTATTGGACGCACATTTCATAAGGGAGACCTCTCAATAGTGTTTATATATTTAAATTAATAAGAATGCCACTCCCCCCCACTATAAAAAACCATTCAACCTCCCCATTTATTCACACATATAAAGCTATTTGTATCATCCAAAATAAAAGAAACTAATATCACAACATCCATAAACTCACCCTAGAGTCCTTAATTTGGGAAAAAATCCAACAAAGAATCCATATGGTGAAAACCATAAGAATTTACTTGAAAAGGAGGTAACATTCTTCAATGTGCATTTGTGTATTATTTATTTATCCACCCTTTAATTTATTATTATCCCATGATTTATAAAAAAATAAGTATCATAAATTTTCTGATATTTTTTAATGTTAATGGTTCTTCCAACATCTACACACACTTCTGTGAAATGGGATATGAACTTACCATTCGTGTGTGTGGTGAACTACCGCCTCTTGAAATAATGTTGTTCGGTTTTTGTTTACCAACTCTCATAGTTAGGAATTATTATGGAACCTATTTTTATATTATATATATATATATATGATATTTATGTTGTATTAATGATTCTGTAATTTTTATATAACATATATTCAATTATTTCCATTTTGTGTAAAGATAATAACATCATTTGTGGATGTGTGGACTGTCGCCTACACAAAGCAACATGATATATTAACACATTACATGTAATGTATTAAATATGAGTTTAATTAGAAATATGTGACATAAATAACATATATACATTATATTCATGACATAATTAAATTTATGGAAATATAATATATCATTTTCATTATTACTCTTTCACATACTGAAAAAGTGATAGCGTCATTCGTGGATATGTGGACTACCACCTCCAAACATTGATGTGATTTCTTTTACACCACCAGAATTATATATATAAGTATATATGACTAGATAATATGGTATTTATGATATAATTATCATTATGTCAATATATGTGTTTCTTACCTTCTTTCCATAACAATCATTGAAAAATTGGAACAATTCTCATTAGTATGTATGACCTACCATCTACATTGTTGTAATGTTAGTTAATTTTTAATAACCATAATTCATGATTGGTTATAAAAGTGTAAGTCATATAAAAATATGATAAAATTAATGATTATTATTATTTATATGTTAATATAATGACCCATTTGAATATAATTGACCTACCAAACCCATTTTTGACACATAAACCGAATATGGTCAATACACCTGACGTAAACATATTGATGATTTTGTTATTTAAAAAATTAAATTATTTAAATAAAAGTTATGATAAAATTTTAAAAGTTTCTAAATAAAGTAAATTATTAACATACGTTTACTATTCATGAAGGTAAAGACAAACACACGATGATTCAGAATCAAGGTTGGAGATTTCATCTCAATCTCTTTTCATTGAGACATTTCTTTTGGTATGGAACTTTATTATTTTATAAAGTGTATATACATCCTAGTTCAAATTAAATGTCAATATTTTATCTATTATAATGTTATTTAATGTATTTTTAAATTTTATTCTTTCATGGGGATTATGATTTTAATATTCAAAGTGGATTGGGACGCTTTGAATGTTTATAGATTTAATCCTTTCCTCTATTTCAATATTCTTATTATTATTTTAGATAATTATTTATAGGAATATAAAATGATTATAAAGGAGATTTTATGTATAAATTTTTATTTTGATTCCTCTATAAGCATTAAAGTTTTTCAAATAAAATGAAATCCCTCTTTCCCTTTTTTTGGTATATTGTTATTGAAAATGGGTTTTTTAAATCGATTGATTACTTAAATATCTTGAAATGTTTCCATGTGAATGAAAATTAAATTTTATGAGTGGAATGTAGAAAATTGAAATCATTCTTGTGTTATGATAATATAATTCAACCTAGATATTTGATGGGTGGTTCCGTGAAAAAATAATGATGTGTGCTTCTGTGATAAACCAATGGTGTGTGGGTCCATGATAGCCCTCCAATTCATTGGGTATGGATGTCTACCATATTGTTTTTTCCATTTATAAGAGTTACATATATATAAGTTGACTTTATGGTTAGTTCATTTATAAAATTGAAATATATAAAAATGTCACAATATACCTTTATGTATTTTTCATGCTTTCTATAGGTTTTTTGGTAGTCTTGTAATTACAAAAAATATATGAAATGAGATTATTTTCAAAGTAAAGTACTTATTTACTTATTAAGGGTGAAAATTATTACATTATGATAATTTTTTCATGGGCTTCAAATATTATAAATGGACTAATATTTTCATTATCTTTATATACATTACTAATATTTTTATTCTCATCCCACATTTTTAATGTTTCTGATAGGACTTATGGATGAATAAGGGATTGGAAGAAGTCATGTTAAAATTCATGAAGAGTTTTCATAAAATAAATCATGATTTATTTATAAATGTTTTTAATGGGGGAAAATGGATTTTGATAAAAAAAATTAACATTTTATTTTTTGGTTTTGTTATGTATGTGTTTTGGACTAACTCTCTAAAACTATAAACCTGAAAGGATCCACAATGTGAAAGAATGTAAAATTATTGAATTGACTCAAGATTATGTAATATTTTATGTATGGGTACTAATATATTTAATAAATGTATGTGTAATATATATGATATAATAATTATTAATTAATGGTGAATTATTTTTGACTATTATTTATTTTCATCCACTGGAAAGTGAAAACAATGTTCATGTATACATATAACCGATCATCTCCATGAATGTTGTAAACCATTTTTATATATTTTTATTTTATGGATAGTTATAAATATAGTTATAGTGAATGTATATAATATATATCATGATTAAAAGTGTTGAGATTATAGGACAATGATTAGTATATAAGGAACAAAATAATCGAACCAAATAAATGTGAATAATGAAGTAGTGATCACCTAGAATAAGGATTTTAATAAAGTATTTTTAATAAAGGGGTGATAAATTGTTATTCGTAAATCAAAGTTTCTATTATATAAATATGAATATTTATATTAAATATATTCATTATAAATCTATATATTTTATGTTAGAGGTTCAGACACATAAGAAGGAAGTCAGACCCGAGGTAAGGGTTTATATAATAATCTCATCATTATTTTCAATTGATTATGTTTAAGCCTTTAGGGGAGAAATTAGATGATATTTTTACTAGAAACCAAATCTATTTCCTTATCCAATTTTTATTTCCATAAATTAAATGTTAAATTTTCATTTTCCAATATTTAACTAATCATGATACAAAAATAGTGAATTTATGGGAAAACGACATTATATTTCTACTCAGTCAAGAATTGTTTTTCTTCTATATCTTTATTTTTAATAAAAAATTTAATGAATATTTTTACTATTTTCCAATGAATTTTCAATGAAATTTTACCAACGTTTTGTTTTTTCCAAATGGTTTAAAAGTTATCTTATTCTATTTTAAAAAATGTTTTATTATCACTATTTTACAAAAAATGTGAAAGGAATATGTTTTTAATATATAGGGAATGAAAGGAACTTTCCAAATACATGACCAAAAAATTATTTTAAGTATCTTTTAAAAATTTAAAATATTCATTTCAATGAAAATTATTTCTATAATATTTGGGGAATTTTTTGAAAAATTATTTCATTTTGAAAAGTGTATTTTACTCATGAAAATTTATAGTCCTCTATTTAATGTAATTTAATATTTTTTAACATAATTTGTTTAATTTTATTCTCTATTGATGATATATTCTAATGATACTATCCATGATTTTTTTCTTGATGCTTTATGATCAGTTTGAATGGGAAAAGTGTTTATATTTCCTAATCTAGTTCTTCTAATTTGAAAAGTTATTGATTTTTAAAGAATGATGAATTTGTTATATTCTTTATTCATATAATGTTTTCATTGAATATATCATTTAATGGGCGGGGCCCAAAACTAAAAGTCCCCTTGATTCATCTGTATGTATCAGGAGAAAAAGGTTGTGTATTTGGAAAAGGACTTATCCATTTATGTAGATGTATTAGCATAAGGCATGAAAAATATGATTTAGATGTCCAACATTATACATTATAACTTTTTAAAATCAGTTAATATTGTCAATGGGATAATTTTAATAGTTATAATATCCATGTAAATGTTTTAATATAAATTTAATATTTATACGGATTTATTTATATATCATTTATTCCTTCAATTTTATTAATCTCACATTTATTCCATGTTAGATACTATTTTCCACATACCCTTACCGAGAATTTGAGCACACTCCTTCCTATATTTCCTTTCATAGGATTCCAGAAAGCGTATTATAATTTATTCAAATGGATATTATAGAGAGAATGAAGATATTATAAAAGAAAATAATATGATTTATTTTTTTCACAAATATAATATTAAATTTATGTATATATCTAGTCTTCCAAGACTACTAAACTATACAGTCCATTGGGATGAAATTGATTATATCTTGTACCAAATTTAAAAATGAAACCATAGAAACCTAGATACCGGGATTATGGAATTTGAAATGCATTCCAGGAAACATAATTATATAAAATCCTTTTATTTCTATTGACACTTAATTCTTCCACTATCGGACCATGATACTTTGTGTTGTGTCTCCAAGTATCTTATGCTCTATCCATTATAAATTTCATTTATTCAAATTATTACTTGACATATACTTATAAAAAATTGAGTGTAAAGGGAATATTTTTAAATTATTAAATGAATTTATCAGTTAAATGTACTATATATTTATTCTTGAAATTTTCCAATCGCCTTTAAATTGATTAAAAGACATTTTATTTACATGGATGAGTTCTGATAGAATCATAATATATTTTAGGAGATCATTTTTTATTTATATACTCCTATTATATTAAAAAATAGGGAAATTTCAAGAGATATAGAGGGTAATTTGATGATGATGTTTTTGAGTATTTCCAATTTAGCATGGTCCTAGTCAATAACTATGATTTTAGCCATGTATTATAGTGATTTGAATGAAGATTCAAGAAGAAGGATCCTAAGAAAATATCAATGATATTTTTCATTGAATTAATCAACATCATAATCTCTATTATTACTATTATTTTTTAGGAAGATACTGACTGAGTATTTTGGTGTGGTTGAGAATGAAGTATTTTTCAAAAATAATATTAGAAAATCATATTCACATTTTATTAATGATATAAGGAAAAAACGAAGGAGTGGGAGTTTTTTTATGAATTTTTATGGGTGTCAATACTATACTACATTAAATATAAATCTTTATTGAATAATAAATAGTATTTGGAATATTGAAATGTGAGAAATTCTATTTTATGAATAGTTTGATGAAAGTATGTTTATCTGTTGGTCAATAGATTCTTTCTGCTAATGGGGGAAAATATACTTTTTTCATTATTATATGATCCCATTAATTATTTATTAATTCTAAAATTTTTATGGTAATGGCTATTTTATGTTACTTCATTGTATTTGTTTTGGAAGTTTAGTACCATCTAGAATAATTTCTTTTGTTTGATGTGAAAGAAACCAGATACACATTAGGATCAGATTATTATGTATGCATATAAAGAATAGTTAAAGAATAGTTTGTTACTGTTTAACTACAGTATGTATTTAAATAGTTTTGAGTGTATAATATGTACCTACATAGAGACTTTGGTGACTCCTGGCCAATCATTGTGTCAATTTTATAAATTTGTAATCACTATATTTTTATAGTGTTAAGATAATACATATATTTGAAACATTTCATACATGGTATGGATTATGTTCTCAAATTGAAAATGAACCATGTAAATATTTATGTACACAATTTTTAACATAATTTTATCACATAAAGGCTTAAAAGAGGATATATAGAGTAAATCATATAATTAACCTACTATAGTGGTCAAATTATAAAATAATAATTTGTAAAAGGAAGTTGGTAGAATTAATTCACCTCCTCCTGCTATGTTGTACAATAAATTGATTTAAGATCAATACCTATAATTAAAAGATTTATGCACCTCATGGATACCCTACGAGGATAATCGATATTTGTTTCTTTTTAGTCACCCATTTAACGTTCATACATACATGAATTGATAGAATGGATCATCAATGAAAATGCACACTATTATTTATTAATTTTATTTAGTCGAAATGAATTTATAGGACTTGCTATGAAATCAGTTCTAATTTTTTTTCTATATTTTTATAGATTTAAACCCCTTTAAAACCAATTACAAGTATTAAATTCAATCTCTTAACATTTCTTTTTTTATTGATTTAAAAACATGAAAAAAATGTTTTTTTCCAAATCTATAACATGTTCCATAAAAATTTTCAATGTTTTGAAGATTTCTAAAAGACATATATATTTATTGGTAAAACATTTATAGGGTTTAATAATTTTTATAACTAAATTTATAGTTTTTTTATGAATGGGTGTTGAATAGTTTGAAGAAAAAATATTTCATTATAATAAAAATATAATTATATTATAGTTAAAATGAAAAATGAGTGTGGCTACTATACATATATTATTTTCATTGAAACATAATGATATAGAAAAGATAAACCATCTATTGATTTTAAATATATGGTTTATGATGGATCAAAATGAAAATAATTTACCTAATGAAAATACTAATGTTTTTCCTCAAATAGTATTTTATTTCAGGTTAATACATGTCCTAGTATATTTCAAATATGGATGGGTTTCTTAATTTTAAAGAAAAAATGGGTTGTATAAAAATATTTAAAATCATCATTGGAATGTGCCCCAAACTTTTTTAGGCTGATGTGATAGATTATTATAGTGGATTTCCAATGCTAATTATTTAATAAAGAGTACATGAATTATAAAAAGTTTAAAAATATAAAATAATATATATAGATTTATGAATTACTGATAAATGAAAATAGAAAATTTTAGAATTAAAAACCATACATCTGAAATTTATTTGACATATACCATATTGATTTTTGGTTTATTTGATTAATGGTTTACATAAGTTAATATAATTTATCTTATATATATATAAATGTTTTACGAAAAAATGTGAAATGTGTATATAATTTAATTTTTTTAAAACAATATCATATATCTTGTAATATTAAAGAGTTTATATTATGCACCATATAAAATACAAATATGGAAAAAGTTCATCTTTAAATAATTGTGAAGGTTTCGTCTATATTTATTTATAGAATGTCTATAATGAGTTCATACTTACAAATTTTTAATAATTCATTATTTAAGACATGTGCATACATTTTTATCATTGGTCCAAATTTAATTATTTGTAATTAGTATATTCTATGTCCAAAAATATAATATAAATATTTATATTATAAATGATTGAATTATTTAGATTAAATTATTTATTTGGTTACCATAATTTAAGGAAAATTTATATAATGAGTTATAATCTATATATAGTAAAAGATTTATTTAAGTTCATTGACGAATATGATTTTTTATATTTGTTAAGAAATTCTATGTAATGGTTGATTATAATTTATACTATATATAGATTATAACTCATTATATAAATTTTCCATAAATTATGGTTACCAAATAAATAATTTAGTCTAAATAATTTTCCATAAATTATGATTTATACATACTATATGTTAGGATTGTCTTAGAACTAATGAATCTCATTAGTATTGATCCCTATATCATGGTACATTAGGTTATATAATAACTACCATGGGGGATTAGGTATTGTCTAAAAAGGTGAAGGTTATATTCCTATCACACAATACTTGTTGTGGTGGAAGTTTTTGGTATTATATGATTCTAATACTTTAAATAGACGTGTCTTACTACCATATAAATTCAATTCATTTAAATATTTATAAATAAAATTTTCATTTATTTTAGGGTAATTAACATAAATTATTAGTTGTATAAAGAGGTATACATTAATATATTTGAAATATGTTAATTTTTAATATGCTATGGGATACTAAAACATAAATAATTACATAAGGGTATTCCTAAAAGAATAAAATCGATATATAAAACACTTTAAAATATTATGTGTTATATTCCTTTTATATAACACCATGATTTTATGATATATTTCACTTTATATAAATATAGTTTCATTGATATATGGCTTTACAAGAATTACTAAGTTGAAATAAATATCAATATTCTGTTAAATTAGTAGTATTTAATGTTATAATTATCACCTAGAAATTAGATTGGAGGGTTTTAATAATATTAAATAAATAATAATTTTTCTTATATTTATAAAATTAATTCTTCACTCTTCATTTTTTTAGAAATTAAAATAATGTCCTTTAAATTTATAAATTGACATTTATCAAAAAATTTGTTTTCTTCAACACAATATATCTTTTTCCAAAAAAATTAAAATAACTAGTATTGATGAATGATTTTGATTAAAATTATACAAAACGTAATAATAAAATTTTTTAAGATTCATCTAAATGTTTTTTCGGGGAATGAATGAATATACCCTTAGTTTGATGCATAAAATGCATTTGGTAAATCTATTTTTGTTGTGTTTTAAACACTTTTTTTTCAAATGAATTTTTACCACTTAAAGATATTAAATTAGATAAAATTTATTCCATATTTGGAATCCAAATAATAGATAATTTATAATAAATTCATATCATTTTTTGGTAATTATGATGAGTAACAGAGGTAAAAATTCCTTACAATGGTAAATGAGAATTGATGTTAATGGGGGGGGGGTAGAACTAAATATATAGTAGAAAAATACATTAAAAACATGTATAAATAAAATTGGATGAATAAATTTAGATAATATATTATCCTATCTACTAACTTGAACTAAATTTTATCAATATATAAATGATAGTATCTGTAAAATATTTTAATATTCTTAATAAATCAACATGTGTCCCTCCTCTAACTCTTAAAAGGAAGCCCTATAGCATTGATTCTACACACTATTTTACCCATTTAGATCTACCAAATCCTAAAAAAATATATACTAAAATTCTGTATCCATTTCATTGAGGTTGTTCATATCTAAAAAATACCATCACTGGGGACCCTAAAAAGATATTCAATGGATGTTTCTCAAAGAATAGGTATATGTTCCTACAATTATTTTCAAGTTTCATAATTATTAAAATTCATACAATTATTCTTTATACATACTAAAATAAGGAATAAATTGTCATATATATACTAATATGCTATTATTATTATGGGGAAACCATTTTTGACCTTCTTTCCATCACAAGGGAAACGAAAGTATCACTCTTTTTGTGTGGACTACTATCTCAAAGTAGAGATATGGTTAATTTTTCATAACTATCATTATTGGTTCGTTATTATGATGGATTAAATTTTTATATATGATAAAAATACATAAATATGATTTTTAATTATAATTTATTACCTACCTTTTTTCTTTCGCATCCATTAGAAAGCAGTAACATCGCTAATGCATATATGGGGACTATAACCTCTATGAATCGATGTGATTCACTTTTCATTTATTCTTTAAATGCACTATATTATTGATATATTTAATAAATATATATAATTATTATGACATTATAATGATTCTATAATGAATAATTATAATGTAACATTCTTTTGTTCCATCAATAGAAATGTGAAAACATCGCTTGAACGTACGTACGAACTACATTCCCCATGTATTAATGTAATACATTTTCATCACTGATTACTATGAATGGTTAAAATTTATATATAATTAAAAAAATTACACTTATATCATTATTAATATTCATGATGGATTACCAATTTTGATGTACTGGAACCATCAAAGAAAGTTATACATGAAAAAAAACAAGTATTTACCAAAATGACTATTTTAATGACGGGATTGGTAATAAAGGTTAAATTGGAAGGTATAATAGATTTATACAAAATATTTTATGTGTAAAAATGATTCTATAATAGATTTATAATAAATATAAATATAAATATATATATATTTATATTATAGGAGGGTTGAACCCATATGAAGCAAGATGAGACTTGAGTTGATGGTTTATTTCACAATAACTCACCTATTTTGGATTGTTTATGTTTATCCTTACATTGGGTGTATTATATATTCCTTATATCTTTAACTAAAAATATTTTATTATCATATTATTATATATTTAAATTACAATTTTCCACTTATTTAACTCTCCCAATATACTAAAAATTTTAGAAGCATGTTTTAAAAGAAAACAGATTTTTTTCTATTCGATCAAAAATCATTTCTTCCAATACAAATTTTCATTAAAATATTTTCAAGAATTGTTTATCAATATTTTAAATTAAATATTAATATTTTAATAAAATAATATTATTGTTTTTATTAAGAGGTAATTTTTATTTACAGTGTGAATAAAATCATTTTTTGAACATATATATCATGAATTATTTTTCCCAAAATCATTATCACTATATTATTTGAATTATAAATTATTTTTTTACATTATTCCTTTAAAATAATATGATTTTTCTAAAATTATTGTAATATTTTCTATTTTAGATAAGTGATCTCAAAAATAAAATAGTTTCTTTCATGAATAGATTTTCCAAGGGTCTTTTAATGGTATTTAAATCAATGAAAATATCCACTGATGTAAAATATGTTTTACATAGTATATGATCAATTTAAACCATACTTATCTTTCTCTATATGGTTATTTATTATAAGGATGAAATATTAATTAAACCCATTTTATTTTCCAAGTGTTAAGCTATGATGAAATTATATATTTTTTAATTATATTTTTTCTTACATATTAATGGATTACGATCACTTGATTATTGCGTCCATTATAACCCTTAATTATATTAAGTAATGTGATATAGTACTTATGAGATTATCATGATATGAGCGAAAATGATCTTAAATATCTATGTTCACTTCTTAACATGTGAGTATGATTTATTTTTATGGTGCTCAGAATATAACATGTGGACATGATTGTGAATAGTTATGCTCATATTTATGAAGTGTGAGTATGATTGCTTCAAGATATTATCACAAGAGTATTCATGGATGTGATTTTGAATAGATATGTCCACAAAATTATGATATCCTATGATTTTTATGCCACATTCATATGTTATGTCTCTTGAATGATGATTATTTGTTTTACATAATTATTAATGATTATTTTCAAAATTATTGGATATTAGATTTTATAATTTTAGATTCTTTGTTTGTGAATATTTCACATTCATAACCTAAAGATGATTATGTTATCATATCTTAAGGATCATATTATTCTTTAATGATTGAGCTCAATCATGTTTACCCTTTTTCAAAATTTGATCTCACCCTTTTTTATGTTTTCTTTCCACAGAATTTGATGGAATGTTATATGTATGATGTGCCTGGAAAGGTACTAGTACGATGAACATTGTGGGAGATGTTGAATATTTTTTATGAAATAAGTTGATTATGTATCTAGTATCAACAAAACTAAGTATTTATAGTAATTAGGCATGTATAAATGTGATATGTTTTCAATATTCACCTAAATAATTTTAATATATAATTATGTTTTTCTTGGGTCATATCACCTTTCAAAGAAACACTTTTTAAGACATCTCTCAAAAAATTATATATTCTTGTCAAGGTGTTTTGCAATAAAATATCCATTATTCATAAATTATATTACTATCATGATGAAAAACAAATTATTAATGGAGGAGTTAAAGGAAAATGTGGTCTCATTACATTATGAGTTATAGATCATGGAATAGTAATGGATTTTATTTAAATTTATCGGTGGTCATCATTTTTTTGGAGAACATTTTATTAAATGTTTTAATAAATGATTATAAAAAATGGAACACTCCAATAAAAACATTTTTATATATTAAAATTTAAAAACCATTATCCAAAATGAAATTGAGATAAACTTTTAATTATAAAAATCTTAATAGATGTTTATTTCCAATATAGTATAGAATCTTATGAATTATTCATTAAATATGAATGAAAATTGAATATGTTAGAAGGAAAATATCATTGATATTCTATTATTGAATGATGAAAAAATGATATTAAAACTAGCATATCCATGAATTATCCACAATTTATAGAGGTAAAAAATAATGTTGATCAATATAATACCCACGTATAATTAATCTATATTCGGAGTGGAGAAAGTATAAGGACCCGCCCTTAAACCTTACTTAATCTTGAATTAAATTTAATAATTCACATTGAGGATCTTTTCAGGTTTAGAGTTTTAGAGAATTAGGACATAGATATTACATCTCAAAGATTACAAAGTAGACAAATCTACTTAGTTGCCATTTTTTTCACAAAATAAAAACTCTTGAACAAAATAGTAATGTCTAGTTCCTTGTTTTAGACAGCCTAACATTTCCTTGATCCCATCCTTGACCCTATTCAACTTTATGTCCTGTGAAAACATTTCAAAAACTTTGGATGAGCATAAAAAGCTCAGTAAGGGTTATAATAGTAACGAAAGAAAGCATCAGTCCATGTATACATAAGAATCAATGAAATCATAGTTTTACTCGTAAAACATAAGCAATTTAACATACCTCATGAAATCATAAGATTTATGCATAACTCAATAGAAATCATAAGGCATAAAGGTAACTTGAGTCATTCATAACATTCTTATGTAGGGAGTAACCTTCATGGTTACGTTTGGAATACCCATCACAGTATACTCCCTAAATATCTTCAGAGAATCCTTAGCGTTTAACCCCTTCACGTTACCCAATTCATTGGAGAGCTATCTCGGGCTCACCCGCCCTTAGTTTTTCACGGAACCACCCGATTTCATAAACATTTCCCAAGAACCATAACATAATCATAACACTTAAAACGTGCATAAAAGAAACATAAAATTTCCACATTTAAATCACAAGGGATCACCTCATGATATTAACATAAATAGAAACATCTAATAAAATCATTAAACTCTATGAGAGAAATATTCCTTTATAATTTGAAAATATTAAAAGAAGACATTTAAAAGAGATTTTAGAATCAAAGTGTCCCATTCCACTTCAAAAATTTTGAAAGAGTTTTAAAACATTAATGTCCCTATAAATAAATCCTTAAAACCATTTATAAAACATGGACATTGGTGAAATTTTTTTAGAAGAATAAATCTTTAAAACCATTTAAAACAATGTTTTAATAAAAGAGTCCTTTTCCATTTTGAACATTTAAATTATAATCCACAAGAAAGTGGAAAATTTTCAAAACATTTAAATGACTTTTGTGTGGGAATAATATGTATATTTAATGTAAAAGGGTCCGTATATACACTTTATAAAAAAAATTCTTGTATTATAACAAAATATGACTCAATTAAAGGAGATTGAGACGAAGTCCCATACGAAGTCGGTATCCTTAGATTAAGGATAAATCAATTACATAATTTTGTGTGACAAATATAAATACACCCAATATAAGAGGATATTAAGTGTAAAACAATCAGAGGTCATTCACACATATTCATAGGATGTCATATTTAATAACTACAAGTTGAGCCCAAATAAATCAAAATTGGGTTAAGAACTTCCTTTGCTAAAATTCAACAGACTAACGATGTCACCTTAAAATTCATAAAATTAGTTGATGAGAGATAAAATGGTATCTCATAACTTGGACATAAAATTTACATCAATAAGGATATAGAATAACATATCCCAACATAAAAATATGTAAATTAAAAGACATAACAAAATAAGTCTTTTAAAAAGAGGACTGTGAAAGGTTCCCTTACCGATTTGGGAAACTTTCGAAACGTACACCCCATGGAAGAAGGGTCATACAATGAAGATTTAAATACCCATAAATGAGAGTATATTATACAAATAGTAAAATAATGGGAAGTATATACACCACAAAAAATTAAATAGTGGACAATGTAGCATGAATTTCACGGGAATAAAAAGTGAGATGAAAAATCCCTTACAAAAACTCGCCAGCCTAACGACGCCACTTACAACATCAAAAAAATGGATTGATGAAATAAAATAGGGTCTCTTGTCATATGAACATAAAATTTACAGTAATAGGAATATAAAGGAACATCCCCCAACATAATAAAGAGGATCTTAGAATAAGTGACAAAAAAGAGAGTACTTATAAAGAAAGAGAGAGGTTGGATCCCTTACCTCAAGTCCGACTTGTCTTGTTCGTTTCTTTATATTCATGAATAATAAATTTTGGTCAATTTATAATTTCTTAAGGTCATTATTTAACTATTATTATTCAGTTAATATCACATATTATAATGTTATAATAATTGGTTAATAATGTGAGTTCATATCAGACTTTTTTGTCGACGTTTGGTACAAGAGTCAAAAATGAACTTGTTTGAAAATGATTTTCCATGTAGTTATATGTAAATAATCTCAAGAATATTATTAATGATTTAAATATCATATATATCCAGTAGATATTCATTTTATACTATTACATAACATTTGGATATAAAAATAAATGAAATGCACCATTCATGGAGACGGTAGGCCGTACGTACGCATGAACACTACTGTCATTTCTTTGACATCTTAATGGAATTAAAAATAATTGAGATAGATATATATTATAATTACAGTATAATATATATGTTTTATATGTCACATAAGTTCATTAATTTCATTCTCTATACATTCCATGTATTACATGAACGAGTCACGTCACTTGAGGGGGCGGTAGTCCACACTTCCTCGTATGAAATTATCGCATTTGCACAACTTGCAAAGCATAAAGGTATGTTTTAAATATAAAATACAGAATCATATAGAAAATAGAAATACCATATATATCATATATAAAATACATTGACATCATAATGGCCACCATGAAAGGTGTTAAGAGAATATTGAACAATCATCATTTTGTGAGGCACTGATTCACCATCCACAGAAACAGTTTGTTCTTTAACCATTAGACGGAGGTGTGTGTAAGTGTAGCTCTATTAATTCACATAACAACATCTTAATATATTTAAGATACTGGTGTTTTTACAAAATAATGGAATAAAAAGAGTTTATGGGTTTGGAGAAGCAAAACAAATCAAAACAACACAAGTGAAGACATTACCTTTAAATCGGGTAACTCCTCTTGGTTTGAACCAAAAGGGTTCCTTCAAGAGCAGTATGCCAAATGTGAGGATTAAATGACGAATAGAGGGATATGGAGAGATGAAATGGGAAGGGTTTGGCCGAGCCAAAGGCTTTAGAGGTGTGGGTAAGGTGGTAGAGGTGGGGGCCTTTTATAAGAGAACAGGAGGTGCACTCTTCGAAAGTTATAAAATATTAATTTATTATAAAATTATTTTCGGATTTTAAAGGTCCCAAAAGGATATATTTTGAGGATAAGGTGATAATGATTCTAAATCCACCCATAAAATAGGTTTGTGACAAGTGTAAGACTTATATTTAACCCTATCTTCTCATTTTATTTAAACCATTCATTTATGAGGTAATCACTGCATCATCACGGCGTCATAAATAAAATATTTTATTTAATGTCTAAAAATTATAAGAAAATATCATGATGTAGGAAATTTTTTTATATTTCTAATGAATATTTATAGTAAAAAATATGACTTGTATAACCCCATGTAAAAATTGTTTTAGTAAAACAATACATGTTTGTGACATTTTAATTTTAACTTTAAATAAAAAGTTATTAATGACAATTTCCAACCAAATTGGATCTATGGGGACCCCAAGTTGACCCATGGATTGTATTGGTCGGACATGACTCATAAAGTATGGGTAGGACATGTTTCAAGGTCATTTCATATTATTATAACATTATCTTTACCTTAAATTACACTAATTACCTTAATCGCGATTAATAAGACTTAAAAGTTACTATTCACCAAAAAATTATTTTAATCTCATTGAACCACATTTTACTTCCTAATTACAAACATGTATGTTGGATTTATGAAAATCAAACCACAGAAGTGGTAAAGTTTCATTTAAACGAAAAATCAGTTTCTTTAACTACCACTTAGTGGTTTCACTATTCATAGAAAATTGAAGTTTTTCAGAAAAATACCAAAAATTAACCTTAAGATATATTTGATATTCTGAATTCATAAATGATGTCTATTTTACAAAATTCAAAATATATAAGTTTCATTTATTAATTTAATAATTCATTTCCGATGTGAAAACAAATAGCGTGTTTTTAAGAAACAATATCTATTAAAAGATTGACACTAGTTTAAGTCCAATATCAAAGTGAAATTAATTCCAATGACCACCATTAGATTAAATGGTAAAAATATACTCTAAATACACTTTAATCTCAATTATAAATATAATCTATCCATATCAATAATTCAGATTAATAAGATGTTTTTAATTAAAATGCTACATTTTCACTAAAAATGATCTGTATCGGAAATATAAAAAAAATTTACACAAAGTAAATTTTGATGTTCAGATTCTAAAGAAGGATTTTATTTTGTCAAACACAACATATAAAATTGTCAATAGTATATTCAAAAAGGGTTCTCCATCAAAATGCAGTTAATATACCTTTTAAAGAATATTATAAGATTCATGCTTAAAATTGGATTCATTTATATTTTAAGCCTCTAACATTTATTGGATTAAAGTAAAAATATTTGACAAACATATATAATCATATTGTAGTTAGTTCCATTCATTCCCAAAATTACAAAGGCTAGGTGTTAACTACCATTTAAAATAATATTATTTTATTATTAGAGTGCAACATGAGATTTCAAAGAAACTCATTGTTGCGTATTGGGTACGCCATCGAGCATAGCGTTCCCTTTAATGTAGTATTAATACTTTATTAAAAAATATGAATAAATATGAAAATGTCATATTATTTATTTACCTGGGGTGTTACATCCTTCCCCCCTTTTTGGAATTGCATCCCTGCTATTTTAAAATTGGTCTTGGAAACTTCATTGAAAATCCCACATCGGAACAAGAGTCAGTAAAACTATCACTTTAAAATAAAGAAAGAGAAGTACAAAGGTCACCCGAGTTAACCCATACTAGGATTACATGTAATAAAACATGGACATGTAGGAGAAAAAAAGGGTCATGTTCTGATGGAGAGTGATAGAAAACATTTTTAGGAGAAAGTTAACAACAAGAAAATCACAAATTTGTGATGGGTTAAACGGTATTTTATTCCCCAGTAGGAAAAATTAACAGACAATATTTTTGTTTCAAGTTACTTTTCATTGAGGAATTTATTTATGAGCTTTACTAAAACATAAGGAAACATACTTACTTGTCATGTTGACTTTCAACTTTTACTATATTTCTTACACGAACTCATATTTTCTCCAAAAGATGAGTATTTAGGATGACTTGTTCACATTAAGAGAGCTATAATCAACTTCTAGAGAATAACCTAATCTACAAAAGAGAACTATATACTTCCATGTCTTTATACCTTAACCAAAAATAAAACCAAAAAGGTTAGTATGAGATCAGATAATACCCAAAAAGGATAATCCTTCATAAAAAAAATATATTCTTAATCTCTAAAATTTTTCAAGAAATACCCAAAGTTCAACAAAGACCATTCAATAAACATCTATCCATAAAATTGTTCAAAGTAATCAAAACTAAGACTGAAACCCCAATCTCTAAAGGATTTAATCATATAGTCTTCCATGATAATCCTTAACATTTATCTCTAAATAACATCAGTTACTCTTAAACTCTCATACTAAAAAGTAATAAACCTAATCATGTATCCTCCATGATAGGTTAATAATTTCCATAGATAACCCAAAATAATCTTATTCTAGATTCACAAGACCATCTAACTAAAAATAATTAGTTAAACTAACCAGGGACTTCACATAGTGTAGTGGTAGGAGATAAATACCAGTCGCACTTTGGTTGTGGGTTCGATTCTCGTACCTTCGTCAGATGTGACAGGTTGTCTCACAGTCTACGTGTTGTCCTTTTTCCAAAAATACACAATTCTTATAAAATTCCCCAAAAAGCGATAAAATCTTCAAAAATAACCATAACATAATTTAAACTCAAGTTTATCTCATGTCCTTCATATTTTATCATAACGTATAGTAACCCATAATTACTTAAAAAGTAAGGATCATATAAATTCTAATGGTTACCTTTATAATTATTACCTGAAATTCCAGGTCGAGTTGGTTCTCTTGTGCATGATAAATTAGATAACTCACCAAGTTTCAAGTGGTTGATCATGACTCCTGATAGTTGGTTTAAAATATCCATGAGATTTCTCATTGAATCCCCCATTTCATCCAGTCTCTTAATTAGAGAACCACCAAAGTTTCCTTCAAACCCATTGTCACTTTGGTGCCTGCTAGATCCATCCATTTACTAAAACCAAAAATTTCAGTGTGAGTATATCAACAAAATCATTATGTACTAATGAGTAAGATAAACACTAAGATATACTTACTCATTCACTTTATCTAAAAACTATGACTCTTTTTGAAATCCTAGCCATTATGGTAATGTCACTTATGCTTAATGAATACCCAAACCTCTAAAGTTATCTAAACCGAACATTGATACCAACTATAAGGACCCGCCCTTAAACCTTACTTAATATTGACTTAAATTGAATAATTCACATTGAGGATCTTTTCAGGTTTAGAGTTTTAGAGAATTAGGACATAGCCATTACATCTCATAGATTACAAAGTAGAAAAATCTACTCTGTTTCCATTTTTTCACAAAATAAAAACTCTTGAACAAAAGATTAATGTCTAGTTCCTTGTTTTAGATATCCTAACATTTCCTTGATCCCATCCTTGATCCTATTCAAATTTATGTCATGTGAAAACATTTCAAAAACATGGGATGAGCATAGAAAGCACAAAAAGGGTTATAATAGTACGGAAAAAAAGCATCAGTCCATGTATACATAAGAATCAATGAAATCATACTTTTACTCGTAAAACATAAGCAATTTAACATACCTCATGAAATCATAAGATTTATGCATAACTCAATAGAAATCATAAGGCATAAAGGTAACTTGAGGAATTAATAACATTATTACATAGAGAGTAACCCTCATGGTTACGTTTGGAATACCCATCATAGTATATTCCCTAATTCTCTTCGGAGAAACCTTAGAGTTTAACCCCTTCGCTTTACCCAATACATTGGAGAGCTATCTCAGGCTCACCCGCCCTGAGTTTATCACAGAAACACCCGGTTTCATAAGCATTGCCCAAGAACCATAACATAATCATAACACTTAAAATATGAATAAAAGAAACATACAATTTCCAAATTTCAATCACAAAAGATCACATCATGATATTAAAATAAATAAAAACATCAAATAAAATCATTAAAACTCTATTAGAGAAATATGGCTTTATACTTTGAAAATATTAAAAGAAGACATTTAAAAGAGATTATAGAATCAAAGTGTCCCATACCACTTCGAAACTTTTGAAAGGGTTTTAAGACATTCATGTCCCTATAAATAAATCGTTAAAACCATTTTAAAACATGGACATTGATGATAAATTTTTAGAAGAATAAATCTTTAAAACCATTTAAAACAATATTTTAATAAAAGATTCATTTTCAATTTTGAACATTTAAATTATAAGCTACAAGAAAGTAGACCATTTTCAAAACATTTAAACGACTTTAGTATAAGAATAATATGGATATGTAATTTCAAAGGGGTCGTATATACACTTTGTAAAATAATGTCTTGTAGAAGAACAAAATATAACTCAATGAAAGGATATTGAGACGAAGTCCCATACGAAGTCGGTATCCTTAGATTAAGGATAAATGAATTACATAATTATATGTGACAAATATAAATACACCCAATATAAGTGGATATTAAGTGAAAAACAATCAGAGGTCATTAAAAAATATTCATAGGATGACATATTCAATAACTACAAGTTGAACCCAAAGAAATCAAAATTGGGTTAAGAAGTTCCTTTGGTAAAATTCGACAGACTAATGGCATCACCTTAAAATTCATAAAATTTGTTGATGAGAGAGAAAATGGTATCTCATCACTTGGACATAAAATTTACATCAATAAGGATATAGAATAATATATCCCAACATAAAAATATGTAAATTAAAAGACATAACAAAATAAGTCTTTTAAAAAGAGGAGTGTGAAAGGTTCTCTTACCAATTTGGGAAACTTTCGAAACGTACAACCCATGAAAGAAGGGTCATACAATGAAGCTGTAAATACCCATAAATTAGAGTATATTATAAAAATAGAAAAATAATTGTTATTAAATACCCCACACAAATGCAAATAGTGGCCAATGTATCATGAATATCACGGGTATAAAAAGTGAGATGAAAAATCCCTTACGAAAATTCAGCAGCCTAACAGCGCCACTTACAACTTCAAAAATACGGATTGATGAAATAAAATAGGGTCTCCCATCATATGAACATAAAATTTACAGTAATAGGAATATAAAAGAAAATCCCCCAAAATAAGAAATAGGATCTTAGAAGAAGTGACATAAAAGAGAGTACTTAAAAAAGAAAGAGAGAGGTTGGATCCCTTACCTCAAGTCTGACTTGTCTTGTTCGTTTCTTTATATTCATGAATAATAATCTTTGGTAGGTTTATAATTTCTTAATTTCCTCCTTTAAATATTATTATTAATTTCATATCACATATTATAATGTTATAATAATTGGTTAATAATGTGAGTTCATATCAGACGTTTTTGTCAATGTTTAGTACATGAGTCAAAAATGAACTTGTTTGAAAATGATTGTCCATGTAGTTATAAGTAAATAAACTACAAGAAAATTATTAATTATTTAAATATCATATATATCCAGTACATATTCATTTTATACTATTCCATAACATTTGGATATAAAAAGAAATGAAATTCCCCGTTCATGGAGACGGTAGGTCGTACGTACACATGAACGATACTTTCATTTCTTTGACATTTTAATGGAATTAGAAATAATTGAGAGAGATATATATTATAATTTAATTATAATATATATGTTTTATATGTCACATAATTTCATTAATTTCATTCTTTATACATTCCATGTATTGCATGAACCTGTCACATCACTTTAGGGGGCGGTAGTCCACACTTCCTCGTATGAAATTATCACATTTACACAACATGCAAAGAATAAAGATATGTTTTAAATATAAAATACAGAACAATATGGAAAACATAAATACCATATATATCATATATAAAATACATTGACATCATAATTTCCACCATGAAAGGTGTCAAGAGAAGATTGAACAATCATCGTTTCGTGAGGCAGTAATTCGCCATCCACAGAAACATTATTTTTTTAACCATTAGACAGAGGTGTGTGTAAGTGTAGCTATAATAATTCACATAACAACATAATAGTATATTGAATATACTTGTTTTGTTACAAAATAATTGAATAAAAAGAGTTTATGGGTTTGGAGAAGCAAAATAAAACAAAACAACACAAGTGAAGACATTACCTTTAAATCAGGTAACTCCTCTTGGTTTGAAACAAAAGGGTTTCTTGTAGAGAATTATTCCAAAGGTGAGGCTTCAATGATGAATAAAGGGATGTGTAGAGATGAAATGGTCAGGGTTTTTCTGAGCCAAAGGCTTGATAGGTGTGGGTAAGGTGGTAGAGATGGGGGCCTTTTATATTAGAAGAGGAGGGGCACTCATGGAAATTTATAAAATATTACTTTATTATAAAATGTTTTTCAGATTGTAAAGGTCTCAAAAGGATATATTTCTAGGATAAGGTGATAAGGTTTCTAACTCCACCAATAAAATAGTTTTGTGACATGTGTAAGTCATTGATTTCACCCTATCTTCTCATTTTATTCAAATCGTTCACTTATGAGGTAATCACTACATCATCACGTTGTCATAAATAAAATAATTTATTTAATGTCTATAAATTATAAAAAAAAATCATGATGTAGGAAATATTTTTAGCTTTATAATGAATATTTATAGTCAAAAATATTACTTGTATAACCCCATGTAAAAATTGTTACAGTAAAACAATACATGTTGGTGACATTTAAATTTTAACTTTAAATAAAAAGTTATTAATGTCATTTTCCAACAAAAGTGGCTCCATGGGGACCCCAAGGTGACCCATGTATTTTCTTGGTCGGACATGAATAATCCAATAAGGGTAGGACATGTTTCAAGGTCATTTAATATTATTATAACATTATCTTTACCTTAAATTACACCAATTACCTTTAATCGCGATTAATAAAACATAAAAGTTAATATTTACCAAAAAATTATTTTAATCTCACTGCACCAAATTTTACTTCTTAAATAAAACCATGTATGTCAGATTTTTGAAAATAAAATCACATAAGTGGTAAAGATTCATTTAAACAAAAAATCAGTTTCATTAACTACCACTTAGTGGTTTCACTATTCATCAAAAATTGAAGTTTTTCAGAAAAATACCAAAACATCGCCCTAAGATGTATTTGATATTATGAATTAAAAAATGATGTCTATTTTACAAAATTCAAAATATATAAGTTGCATTAATTAACTTAATAATTTATTCCCGCTGTCAAAACAAATAGCGTGTTTTTAAGAAACAATATCTATTAAAAGATTGACACTAGTTTAAGTCCAATTTCCAAGTGAAATTAATTCCAATGACCACCATTGGATTAAATGGTAAAAATATATTCTAAATAAAATTTAATATAAATTAAAAATATAATCTATCCATATAAATATATCAGATTAAAAGGATGTTTTGAATTAAAATGCAACATTTTCAATAAAAATGATCTTTATCGGAAAAATAACAAAAATTAACACAAAGTAAATTTTGATGTCCAGATTTTAAAGAAGGATTTTATTTTGTCAAATAAAACATATAAAATTGTCAAAATTATATTTAAAAATGGTTCTCCATCAAAAGGCGGTTAATCGATCTTTTAAAGAATATTAGAAGATTCATGCTTAAAATTGGATTCATTTTCATTTTAAGCCTCTAGAATTTATTGGATAAAAGTAAAAATATTTGATAAAAATATATAATAATTTTGTATTTAGTTCCGTTCATTCCCGCCATTAAAACGGCTAGGCGTTAACTACCATTTAAAATATTAATATTTTATTATTAGAGTGTAACGTGAGATTTCAAAGAAACTCATTGTTGCGTATTGGGTACGCCATCGAGCATAGCGTTCCCTTTAAAGTTGTATTAATAGTTTATTCACAAATATGGATAAATATGAAAATGTAATATTCTTTATTTACCTGGGGAGTTACAGAAAGTCATGAGAATAAATTAATATTATGATCATGTGAGATATCCACTTTCCACACAATAAAATCCACTATTATGTTCTCATAACTCCAAGTATGATGAATCAAAGTCTCTTATGTAACCATAAATTTATATTCTTGAATAATCTAAGAATCATAAAAGTGGTCTGGTGATAATCTATGCATGAACCTGGTAATTGAAGTTGAATAAAATTTAATTTTACAGAGTTTAATAACTTTCAATTAGAAAATATAAAGGTTGGTATAGAGTTCCCTAGTCTGCACTGAAATAAAATACCCTTCTCCAAAGGATTCACCAAATGAATGAAAAACCCATCCACGTCTATTATGAATGATTCCCCAACACATATATTTCTATTGGACAATATACCATCATTATCGAGCATGAAAAATAATTTATTAGGGAACCATTTGATACAATTTTGATGATACATGATGATTATATTGTAATTCTAACCCATATGAAATCAATGTAGGACCTACAATAAGGTAAGAACATTTTACATTAAACAATGAGCTCCATTCCATGAATCTCCATGTACTACCTCATTTTAATGATTTGAATTATGAGATGAATAGATATATGCCTCTAGTGATTCTAGATAGCACAAATAGACTATAAACCTCCAAAAACGTGATAGTCCATGCTTGAACATCAATATAAGGGGAACTCACCTCATTGAACCAAGTATAAAGCATGATCTTAAATTAATTGAGATTTATGGAAATTTTTAATAGAGTTGTTAAGAGTTTTAATATAATGTATTCCAAGTTAATATCCATAAATATTTATTCCTCCATATTAGCTTGTTGGTGTTCTCACCATGTGAATTGAGAAGTAAATTTTATTCACATACACTAAATAGTAGTTTACATGGCTAAACCATTATGGAATCCATGAAAATCTAAAAAATATTCTTGGATGGGTGGGTGGATGTAGTTTCTCCATTTTACTTCTTTGCTATGTATTCCTCTTGAAGAAAATGAAAATGAATAATTATTATATAAACCATACAGATTAAGATTCCAGGATTAGATGAGATAGAGATAAAATAACTAGGATCATCCACTAGAAGAAATATATTGAAGAAGAAAAATTATTAATCATGAAGCAATGAATCAATGGGAATTTGAAGTACAATATCCTCTATTAAAGACATATAAAAGTCTATGTAGTTGGTGAATAAAATAGAAATTACCAACCAATTATTCTTTAAAAATAGAACCTCTTCTTTATTAATGATCCATAGAGGGGTCCTAAAAAATATTTATATGTTTTTATATATTATACCAAGCCAAAGAATCCACTATGATTAGCTAAGATATTTAATATTCCCTTTTACTATATTTTTTCTAGTATACTAACTGAATACAATGTTGTGGTGTAAAATTTGACAAGATAATTTATCATTCATAGCCAACATGGAATCTTTAATATTCCCCATGATGATCCATCTCCAATTAACCTACTTTTCATGACGCTTGTTGATTCTCCAGTGTAACAGCTCAATATCATGAGACTAAAAAGGCTAAATGTTACTGTACATGTCAACATGGTACACCTTTCTTTTTAGTAGCCATCCAGATTATAACTCCATAGTTAAGCATGCCCAGATTGGAGTAGTGATCGGGTTGGGTGAATACCTAGGATGTTTTCCTGAAGGAACATGCATTGGCCTATGGGGATAATATTTATTTTGATCATAGGTTCCATCGAGTAATTGAATCTGGTGTGATGGGAATAAAGATAAGGTATTACCGGTGACCCATGGTGTCATATGACTATGTTCATGACCCGAGGAAGGTCAGATCATGGGAAATGCTATCAGATCCAGTACCCATTCAGAAGTGTAGAGGAACTTCCTGGGTCTAGGGATTGGGGTCAACAATGAGGGTGTTTTTCTTTAAAGGGATAAAAAGTTTAACAACCCTAGAAAAGTGATACTTAAAAGGATAAATGTTACCAACCATTTAAACAAGGTGGAACTTTATTTTTCAGAGCCTACCAGATTAGGACTCCATAGTTAAGCATGCTTATCCAAGAGTATTGATCATGATGAGTGAGATTCAGGGAAGTTTCTAGTGTGTGTTTGAGTGGTGAAAAAACACATAGAATGAAAATATGTTAGACTATATGGAAATTTATTATTATGATAAGAGAACTCAGTGAGAAATATACTATGGTTTTCTAGGAAGGAATCTAAGGTATTACAAAATACACATGTGATCAGATGGATGATTTCATGGCCCAAGGGAGGCCGGGTCATGACATCTCAATCAAGTGGTGTGATTATTTTTTCATTTACTCTTTGAAAGCCTAGTAATAAAGAAATATTAGTTGAATATATATGTTTTTATGATATAATTATTATTGAAGACATGTGATGAATTATTTACCGTTCTTCCAATCCATCTAATGAAATGTTGAAACATTAGTCATTTGTATGTACGAACTACCATCTCCCCAAAGTGCTTTAATACATTACAAAAAAATAATAAAATTTATAGTTATAAAATTAAATATAATGAATATATATTACAATTTTGACATTATTATTATCCTAGGTATGGTAGAACCATTATGAATATTCAATGAAAATAACTATAGGACCAAAGTATATATGAAAAATGAAAGATTTATCAAACATAAATAAAGACTTTAATAATGAATTATTAATAAACATGTGTTGAAATATATCAAGTAGATTGTATATGATATTAAAAGTGTGTACGTTGTTTCATTATATAATTACAATAAAATTAAAATTTATTACACATTTATGTAGAGGTAATATGAGGAAACTCAATATTAAGAAAAGGGTTCTTCATCTTAATTATATTTTATTGATAAATGTTTTATTTTATGAACCTATTTATGTACATGACGTGTATATACTACACCATTGAAATATTTTAAAAGGACCATTCCGAATTTAAAATATTTAAATTAATAATTTTAAATATTTTGTCCATTTTTTAATGATACAAAATTTATTTATGTTATAAGGGTTTATCACCTCAAATTGACTTATTTAGGACATATGTTATGTTATACACCTATATTCTTGTATTAGGTGTATAGAACACCCAATTTGACTTTTATAATTAATATCTATGTGATCAAAGTTATAGGGATGGGAATTTTTGAATCAATGATATTTCTATGATATTTTCATATTTAATAAAAAAAACCTTAACATTTGGTTAGAGATAAGGGATTCTACAGGAAAAAACAAAAAGGAACATATGAACACAAGTATTTATGAGGGTCACTGAAAAATAAGAGTAGCTTGTCCATGGAATGGTTTTACTATAATCCAATACCACACAACCACATAAAAATATTCCGTTTGGTGGTTACATCAAACAAGGAATAATCTTCCCTCGCATAGGGATATAGTCATTTGATAGTGCATGTGATCCTAACATTGATTAAATTATATATTAGTGGTTGAAAAAAAAAGAACCTCCGCCAATGGGTTTTGACATTATCACTATGCTACATGAATTTTTTAGACATTAATTCTTAAAATTTCTTCTTCCTCCTCTTCACTTTCTTACAAAAAATTTAGAATGATCTAGTTTAAATATATATTCATCTAAAAATATATATATATTGATCTTGGTTGGACACCCTATGTATGGTATCCTCGATCTAATAACCTCATTCTGATACACTCATTCTAATACCTCATTCATCTGATATAAACTTATTCTATATTAATAAGACTAACTATTTATGTTGGTCATTAAATACCAGTTGATATAAGGATACATTTTAGCAACACTTCAACAGCTGTTATTTATTCTAAGGTAAAAATAAAATATATCTCATAGGATATTTTATAGGAAACTAAAATATTTATCTATATACCCAATATTTATTAATTCTTTAATATTTACATGGAGCACATTTTCCCTTTTATATAGAATAGTAATCTATAAAAACATAGGAAAATGTGATAAAATCAATTTCATTGTTCCCAATAAACCATTTAACACCCATCCCAATACATTCTACCTCTAACGACCAACAAATAATTGAGTAAGTATGTTTCAATAGTCATCCAAATGATTTTTCTAATATATATTTATCAATATTATTCAAATAATTGAATGTCCATCTAAAAATACTCAAAATTAATCTCTATGGTAATGAATTTGAAAAGATTCTAATAAATATATCTAGTTCATCATTATCGTAAATTACCTATTTGACAAGCTCATATGATTATTATTTTTCTTGTCTCCCTCTTTCTAATAGACATCAGATCGTCCTATCATGAAACCCTTTTATGTTTTTTATTCTTGATTCCCTTTTGGTTACTTTTTTCAAGGGATTTTCTCAAAACCCTATATATGATTCTTCCTAACAAAAATTTCTAGGTGGACTATATCTGGAAGCTTATATATGAGGGATTTGTATATAATTTTCAATAATAAAATGATAAAAAAAAAAATTAGATAAACTTCGTCAAAAAACCCTTATAATATAGAGAATCCACTAAAACTTATCTATTTAATGAATATCATATGATTCCTTCTATTCAGTGAATTTTTTTTTATAAAACCATTATAAAATAATTTTAAATATTTTAACTAATAGAGTCATTATGATAAATATGAGTATCCTTATCTGGTTGAATTCATAAAAATATATCCAATGATTTTTTTTCTTTTTTAGATCGAATTTGTTTAGAAACCTATATCCAATTATCTTCACATGTTTCCTCTATGATATGATTTTTTAGGAAACTTATATTTGATTAATCAAAGACGTTTGTCTATTCTGTTAGAATGGAAACCTCTAACTTCCTAAATAAATTTTTTATTCATGATAACATAAAAAATTAACATATTGATATTTTTAAATGATTATCTAATAGAGTTTTGATAGACATGTCTAATGGACTATAAATTTTTGATTGGTAGGCTTCACACTCCAAATATTTGAATACACCTTTTCCAGCAGCTTCCACAACTCATTTTTCCATTGGTATTAACAACATTATTCCTTCAAACAACTTAACCAAGAATCTATATTACCCTCTTATAATCATGCTTTTTTACATAGAATATCATAAAATAACCACCATGATTATATTTTCAAACACCTATCTCTAATATAATTGTATGACTAATCAGTGAATCATTTAGTTCCACATTCTATAGGATCACTTCATTTCATTTTATATTTTCTATTTTATACTTTCCATTATAAATCATCCATTAACCATCCAAATGATTTCTCAATACACTATTGTTAATTATTTTGACAACAAAATTCAACACTTAAAGAATAATGTTTCTTTATAACCATCCTTTTGTTAACATTATAATACCTCAAATCCTATTTCTCTCAACAATATCCCCCTTTGTATTTTTTTAGTCCAGTATCGAACATATATCACTAAAATTCTGTAAATCATTCAATGAATTACTTATCCAAATTTCTACTCCCAAGTGATAAAACTTAGTGTATGAAATAAGAATAATTGAGAAATAATACATGTTATCTATAAATTAGTGATTCATAACCCTTTACAAGTATCTTTTATTATCATATAATCATTATAGATACTCCAACTCAGAAGAAAAATGATCTTACCTATAAACCAACATAATTTTAAAATATTTCACACCTGTTGAAATTATAGCATACCCCATTTTAAAAAAACCCAGAATATATTCTCTCCAAAATAGGCGAAGTAAATAACATTTTATAGGCATAGGTTACATCATTTATACCAATTTTAAATCACTATCCAAACACATTGAAGTAAGAGGGGATGTGAATCACATACTTTATACTTGATGTGAGTTTGGTTTTTCCAACATAGTCAATCATATATTCTGAAATACAACATTAAAAAATGGTTGAGTAAATATATCAGTTACTTGATTTGTTGTAGTAAAAAACTTTATTTTAAGTACATTTTTTTTAAATTTATATTTAATGAATTGATATTTAATATAAACATAATTAATTATACATTGTTTCAATAGATTATTAGTGATATTGTTTTAACTTTTATTATTCCAACCCAAGAAAATGGAAAACATCACTTCAATAAAAAAATCTTACAGCAGTGTCTTGAATTACGTTAACAGTGTCACAACTTGAGTAGTAGTTACATAATTTTATTCTATTGTGATGAGAGTGACCTAATAATACTTCACTTTATGCAAACACACCTATATTACACAAAAAAATATAACTCAAATATATGCAGATAATATTTTATCGACACTTCCTTTAAAACCTACGTTATTTGAACCAAATAGATCCATTTTATGATGGTGTAATTTTTCATTCCGAAATCAGTTGTAAATTATATATATATATATATTAAGAATAATAATTTTGACCATAAGATGATACTCTAATACTAAAATTTAACAACTAGCACAATGTGTAATAGTTTACACTTTATCTCACGTTAAAACATATAAATATATTATGCATTCAATAAATTTTCTAGAATCTTTGGGATCAACCTACTTTACTTTCTCATATTTTTCCTGAGTTATTCCTCATAAAACTGGTATAGTATATGTCTTTTATTCTTTGATTCCAAATTTCATCAACTATTCTTTAAAATATTTTTCTTTAGAAAGGAACATTTACCATTTGGTTTGAGAGTTTTTCAAGAAAATAATGTATTTTATTTCTCAAAGCATGGACATTTAAAATTGATTACTCATCTCCTCAACATATTGTACACACATATATTCATCATTACCTATAAATATGACAACATCAAAATACATAATCACACTAAGAGAGACCACATGATTATAATTTTTTAGAGGTTAATATCAACTCTTCCTCTCTTGAAATTCAACTTCATCTTTAATGTATCATGTATATAATTATAATTTCTCAGAGAATGCTATAAACCATATAAATCCTTCTTCTACTTTCATACATAGCTTTCATTTTGAGTATCTTTGAATCCACACAGTTTTCCAATATAATATTTATTATTAGGCTCTCCATTGAGAAAGGATGAGATGAAATCCATATGAAACATCTTGTATCCTTAATGAGAAGAAACATCAATAAAGAGTATGATGGGTTCAAGTCATGATACTGGGAAAAAGGTCACATAAAAATTAATACTTCAACCATGTTAGTAGCCTATAAAAACCAATCATTCTTTATTTATTATTACTTCACCTTTTTCATTAATATTAATTTTGAAAAACAATTTTATCCCAATAAAATTATTATTTTTTGGTAAGGGTACAGGTTCCCATGTAACATTCATCTAAATATGATTCATTTATTCATTCATGGGATTAATACACTCATGATGATCTAATGATTCTTCAATATATCATGGATCAACATTTAAATATAATGTGTTACCTGAGACTATCCTCACCATTCTTCAGGCTAGAACTTATTGTCTTGGATCACAAATAATATTTTGGATTTCTACCTATTTTCTCATCCTTGGAGGAGATAAGTGAGATTTTCCCACGTCACATGACATAGATAAGTCATAATAAGTATTTGTACAACTTTTATATTATCACTTCTATAAAAAACATTGTTATGTTGTTTAGCTGCAACAACTACATCTGAAATCTTATTATATTTATATTTGACTATGAGGATTTTCTCATAGAATATTCTAGAACCATAACAATAGACGATTCGGTAGTATATCATATTTTTTTTCATTATATCTCTTTTATCCACTTAATTAAAGATGGTACCAAAGAAACTTACCATCAATACTGGTTTGATCCAACATCCCAATATTTTCTACCAAGAAATTGATAATATGTGAACTTCCATAGATAATTTGGTATTTTAAGCCTGTGGTTTCTTTGTAATATATCTCATAGTGAGCTATTTATATGTTTGGTTGGTATAAATAGCAATTCTAATTTTGAATTATTGGCGCAAAATCTTCTGTCTAAAAGAATAGATAAGTATGATGTTCGATCAACATTATACAGTCTATCTCTACTAAACATTGATTTTTACTTTCAACCACGCTCTTTCTATGGTGTTTAAAGTAATCTAAATTCATGATGAATACCATGTGATTTAATATAAAATTTGAACACAAAATTATTACAACCATCATCATTTTTTTGAATGTTCATAACAGAATACCAACTTTTAGTTTCATAACTTCTCCTGAAACTCATAAACATTTTTAGATACACAGAGTTCTATTTGAAATAAGTATAATTAATATGAGTGAAATAATCAATAATGAATATAAATTTATTTTCTCTACTTTTTTATTTCTTTCTCAGTAGCCCATATATGAGTAAATAGAAAATCTCCAAGGGATGTGTCGAATACATCTCAACTTTCTTATGTACTAAATTTGTAATATTTACATTCGGATGTATCAAACAACACTAATCTCTCCTTCTTTTCATATCAAGAATATAATGAATAATTTCTCTATTTTTATGATTTTTAATTTTCTTATGGAACATATTCCAAATCCCATTATTCCATATCTAATTTTAGTCTATCATGGTAAAGTATCATGAACCCTAAAAATCTCCAAATAGAAACCTGTTTCTCTTAGTTTTTTTCCACTTATAACTAATTTCACTTTATCAACACTTTTAACAAAAATCCATCTCAGCTAAACCACTCTTTATATCCATTAACACATAGGTTTAAAACAATAAACAAATTATATTTAATTTAATTAATAAATAACGATATTTTGGATTTTATCTTTTCTTTTCTACTTATATGAGATCAAATTCCTTTGAATTTTATGTGGCCATCATTTCAAAAAGGTACCATCCCATCTATTTAATCATTAAAATTCATTAAAAACTTCTACTCTCAAGTCACATTTGAAGAAAAAACACTTTAAATTATCAATGGTCATTCCCTTTTTTTACATTTCAGATCAGATTCAATAGCTAGGGAATTTTATTTATATTATAATAACTTCACATGTGGCTTTTGATATTAGCTGTATAGTAATTTTTGAGTTGATAGTGTAACATGACATCCTTTAGAAATATATATAGGTTTATTTAATCTTTAACAAAATATTTCAAAAGGATGAAATTTATTATTAATCTTTATTATAGAGTTCTTTGGTTGTAAGCTTATAGTGGGTTTGTGAAAACCTCATCTTGTAATTCATTTTTTTGGTTAATTAATTTTCCTTGGTTCTCTTGGATGGGGTTAAAATTGAGTTCCAGGTTTAAATTTTTGTGTTTATGAGTTTTGGGTGGTTTTTAACCTCATTCAAGGATAGTGTGAATGAATTGGTAGAAAATCTCAAGGCGGTGAGTTTGTGACACCCCTAGAGTCATGCCTTTGTGTGGTATATTTTTTGGATGATTTATCCCCTTGTGTTAGATGGATTTTGGGGTGTAAAGGTTGATGTTTTAGAACATTTAATAGGTTGAACTATTGAGGTTCAAATTTAGTTTAACCATGAAGATAATTGTGAATAGGTCATATAATTAAGGTGTATGGGTAAAATAATCGTGCATCCTACGTGTGTAGCCAGTGCAATTCTTGAAAATAGATAATTTCATGGTTTCAGATGGTTTTTTAATCATGTGATATAACGATACAACCCACTTAAAGAAGGTTATTTTTGAATTTTCTTCTTCTTTTTAATTGTGTCTTCTTCCATTGGATCCCACATTCAAACCCTACAACCTAGACTCCTCCCATAAGGGTTTTTGTCTCCTCCAAGATCCTCCCTGTTTATTTTATGTGGTTTATTAAAGGAGTCCTCATTTGGTAAATCTATATCTCATTGTCCTTCCTCTACTTCTAATTTTATTGTTATTTATTAGTGTGTTCTCTTATAGATGTACCCCAGTATGTGGGATGGGTTTTATGGTTTGATTTTGGGGATATAATGGTGTTCATATTGTCTCTTGGGGAGTATAATTCCTTCTCAAAAAGTTTCATTTCATTTAAACATCATTTTGGTGGGTGTTTCTATCCATTTATTTTTTGAAACATTCTGTAAATTCTTGAGCATCACTTGTGTGTTGGAATAAACTATTTTGGTGTTTTAAAGGTGAAAAATGGATGCAAAATGTTTTTAAAAGTGTTTCTCTAATTATGCATTTATTTAAATGCATGCAAGGTGTTTGATGAAATGACTATTTCATTCTAAAAAGGAAATTTATAACCTGTGGTGATATTTGGAATTGGTAATATTTTTGGTTGTTTTATTAGAATCATGAATAAGTTATGATATGTGATTTTGATGTCACTTCCTGAATTTTTGATTTGTGGTAAAATTTATGGAATGGTTCTTCCAATTTTTAAATTCTTACTTGTGTTCTTGTAAATGTGTGAACTTCTTAGCCATAGTGGTAAAGAAAGTAGTGTTTTGTAGAAATGGGATTGGGTAAATTCAGTAATACGTGAATAGTGATAAGGGATGTCTTCTCATCCATAGGTGCATGGGGTGTACACATGGTTGGACATTCAAATGATGATGTTTCGTAAAAGTGATGTTCTTCTTGAACCTTAGTTTTTCAAAACCCTCTCCTCCATTCCTTTCCCATTTTTCTGAAAATATTTTCTTGAATTCAAGACGGGGAGTTGGTGAACTAGTTGAATCAAAATGTAACTCTAAATGTGTTCTTAAAAATATGGACCATTTTGGATTTTGAGATATGGATTGGTAACTAAAGATAATTCCGAACTATGGCTCATATAGAAATTTTGTAATATGGTTATTTTTCTAACTTTTATAAAGGAATATTTGGATAATTTATGTATATTTCATTTTTTCATCTGGGTTTAAATATTTTTTGGAATGGAATTTGTTTTGGAACTATGAGGTCCACTTGGCACATGAGTTATTTTGGAGTTTTTTTGAAACTAATATGATATGAAACCCCAATTTCTATTTTATAACATTATGGAAAGGGATTTCAACAAACAATGGTGAAAAGGTTGTTGGGAACTCTTTATTTCATATAGTTTATTGTCTAAAAGTGATTATAAAGGGTTTTTAATTGGGAATGTTAAAGGCCTGATTTGTATTTCGTGATCTTTAGAAAAATGGTTTTTGGAACTAGAATAATGTGACAACCCAATTGGAAAATTTAATTGTCCTGTTATAAGATGGGAAGCTCTATAGAGTATTCCCTATAGTGAGCGGTATCACATAGGTGGTGTCAGTGGTTGAGTTAGGAAAACATGGTGGTTGTGGGTTTAGTTGAGTCATGCGTGTGAGGACCTTCCAATCCACAATGTATTATTATAATGGGATTCTTGGGAGTCATCCTTAGGGCAGAGTGGTTGTTGATTTTGGAAAATGATTAGATAGGTTGGTACCCCATGGTTTTGTTGAGAGTCCAGGTGGGAAGTGCTATCAGACTATCTAGTTTAGATTGGGATATTGGTTGTTGACTAGGGAGTTGCACCATATTCTATTAGGTTGTTCTAAACTCAGTATATCCATAGATTACCTCTAGAGATGTTTATGAAATTATCATGATTATATATCTATATGTTCTATATATTTCTACTGATTGTTGTTTATGATCCCTGATAGTTGTGATTTCTGTATTTATTTCTTCTATTATCGATAGAATTTTTTTTTCATCTAGTATGGATTTGTACTTGTGTTTTGGTTTTGAACTGGGTATTGGAGTGTAAAACTGTTTTTGAAAAGGAAATATGTGTTGGTGGGTTTAAAAAGGGAATTTTCAGAAACTTGTGTTTTGTTATTTGAAATGATTAAAAACATATTTTCTAAATGTATTTCAAACAAGTGTTTTGAAACTATTTTGGGAAAGGTAATGAATGGAATATATGGTGATTTCTTTTTAATCTGTTTTATGCTCACACTATACTTATACGACTTAGAGTCAACTTACTCGATTTGTTTTATAGGTTTAGGTTTCTTGTTTTTTTTCCATTGGATTATGTTGGTGTTGTGGTTAGTCCGGACTAAGAGGTCATGTTGTGTGGTTTGATTTTAGTTTTGAATTCAACTTTGTTTTTTCAAAAAGTTTTTGTATTTGGATCAATTTTTATTTTTTAATGTCCTATTACTGTTATTTCTTAATTGTGTTCATTTTGTTTATTTATAATATATATTTTTTTTCGGGATAAATCATTCCCATTTTTTTATCTTGATGACCATCACTAGTTACCAGCCTGTGAGGACTAGGAACTCTCTTTGGGCCATATATTGGATTGGTTTAGGTTCCAGATTGGATGGAATACTGATCAAGTTCTTGAAACAAATGGTATCAAAGGATAATCTAGTTATTCGGGGTGTTAAGTTGATAATATATTATTAATGTTGGGATTATAGATGAAGGTATAAAAAGGAAGTCATGAATAAATTATTGTTCTAATCCCTGTATTGCCAAGGGTAGTCTAAGATTTGATTTTTTTGTTTTGGATTCTAGACTTTGGATAAGGAATGACAATGGAGGTGAGCTGGTGTCATGTTGAAATATCACATGGCGTAGTGACCTATGTGGAGTTAGAGTGCATGATTTAAGGTCCTGTTAGTTGTTGATACTTTATTGGGGCATATCCCACTAAATAAATATCTTGGTTTTGCAGAACCACTAGTTCCTTATCCTGGTTGTTTGGTGTTAGTATTGATTTGGTTTAATTTTGGTTATTTTATGTTGATTTTGAAAAGGTAAATGGGTTTTGGAAATAGGGCCTTTCAAAGGGGAAACTGTTTTTGGAAAAAATAAGGTTTCAAATTGGAGAAATGATTTTTGTCCATGGGTTTTGTTATAAAATAAATATATGATCTTTAATTTGGATTGGAAAAAGGGTTTAGGTATTGTAAAAGTAGATATGATATTTGAGGTGATCTTGAAATTTGGATTAAATGGTGGGTTTGGAAAAGTATATTCTGGTTCATTTCATTATATTTTGATTACTAATTGGTTGTTTTGAATTTATATTATCTTTGTGGTTGATGTTTTATTGGATGATAGTTTTGATTGATGTTTATTTTGGTTATGTGTTTTTCTTATGTCCAAAATATGCCACCTATAAAGGACCCCTAGGTTTCTCATGAGTCTCTTACAGTTCTTCACCTTGCCTAGACTCTAAGAGGAGTGGAACAGTTGTTTTCACCTCTATTGTTAACTTTCATTCATAGTGATAATGGTCTATTAGAGGTTGTAGAATGGATTTATTAAGTTGATAGTGTATTCAGATCATCTAGAACTCTTGATTCTCTTAGGTTCTATGTTGTTCTGATCTTATTTGAAAGTCTAGTTTTGGACCGGTGGAAGGTAATAGTCCTAACATCATTGAAAGAAGGGATGTACTGAAAATTATTTAAGACCACTTTAATCTAATGGTTCATACTAGATGAGGTGAGACTGAAGAAAATGGAATACCTTTTGAATTCTAAACAAGGTCAGCTAATGGCGAGGGCCTATATTGATCTTTTCCCAGAGTTGGTTTCTTTCCCTATAGAGATAGCGTCAGAGAACCAATTTAAAGTTAGTCGTTTCACTTGGATTAGTCATCTAGAGATTAAGGAATGAGTTCTTATATCAGGTGTTTTTTTTAAGATAATGAATAAATCATTCTTAGCCAAGTTGAAGTCAGTGGTAGTTGGGAATCCAGTTTCTCATGGTGCTCATGTGGGTTCCCCATCTGGAGAGAATTGTCTGCCAGATGAACTCATTCCTAAGAAGCCACTTTTGTTGGGTTTATCTTCTTAATCATAGCAATTAATTTTTTTTCATTTAATGTGGATTATTTTAGAATTCAAAGACATCCTTCCATAGTCCTATAAATTCTTTTCATTGATTTTGGAATTTGGGTAACATGTAGAAGTTTTGTAAGAATCTTCGCCAGAAAAAGAAGTATTAATCCGAAGATGTCAACTCCTGGCTATGAGGAAGTGGATTATTCAGTCACTAAGGATCCATCCATAGGCTCAAGATAGAATCATTCAAGTATCGAGGATTCTTGAAGGTGGGGGAGTGGTTAGACTATATTTTTGTCTCTAATGTTTTAGTAGAGTTAGTTGAATTTACCTGCTATTGTTTTCTTAGTTTTTGGGGGTTTCCTTCCACACTGTAATGAGTTTTATGATATTTTTTTTTAAATTCTAGTGGTTTATAATTTTTGGATGCATTTATTTATTAGTAGTTTATCCTTTCATATGTGTATCCTTGTGGGTTGGTTTTGGTTTTAGCTTTTAGTTGTGCTTGTTTTGGAGATTTTTGATTTGTGAGGAAATAATAAATTGTGGTCCCACTAACTTTTTAATTTTGATATATTAAATTATTTTTCCCTTTTTTTCTGGGAGGGTTTTAGCTCCCATTGGGAATTCCCATGTTTGATGGCCCTTGATTGTGTTTCTCAAAATTCCCAATTCTGATGGTGGTGTTGTTTAGCCGGTGTAGAGAAGTTCGTGTTAGTTCGTATTAAGAGTTCCACACTGGTTGACATGGGGGCGGTGTTGTTGGGAATTTCAATGTTTGTTGTGAAAGTAATGTTTTTTTGTGAGGATAGACCTCCTCATTTTCATAGATCTTTTCATTGTGGTTTCTCTTAGGGTTTATTGAGTGTGACTTTTAGAGTGAATGGTCTCCTTGAGGTTTGTGGAATCATTCAGGTTTTGGATTTATCATTGTTCCTTGAGTGGATGGGTTAAATTCTAGGGGGATAAAGTGTTTTTTGGGGGAATAATTTTCACACACCAAAATGTAATTTATTTTATTATTTTATTATCTTTGGTTCTTTAGGATTTGTTTCAGATTGAGTTCTCAGTTTCAATTTTTGAGATTTAGAGGTTTTGGGTGGTTTTTTGTCTTTATTCATGGATGGTGTGAAATTTAAGGGGAGAGAATTTAATGTTGGGAAATTATTAAAACCCATTGTGTCATTTATAAAAGGGGTGTTTTTGTGTTATGACTTATTGTCCTTGTGTTAGAAGAATGTTTGGGTGAAAAGGGTGATGTTTGGGGACTTTTTCCTAGTCGCACTGTTAATGTGCACAGTAAGTTTAACCATGAAGATATGTGTGAACATGTCGCATGGATAAGGCACATAGTTAGAATAAATATTTAGCTTATATGTGTATCCCTTGAAACTCTTGACAGTGGGGAATTTCATGGTTTGTGAACAGTTTTTTTAACAGTGTGAGATAACCGTGAAACCCACCGAAAGAAGAGTATTTTTTTCATTTCTCTTTTTAAATTTGTAGTTTCATCCACTGGATCACCCCATTAAAACCCTTGACAAGGATTCCCCCATAGAAGTTTTTAGCTCTTGAAATCCATTCCAAGGTGATTTTTATATGGTTTCTTAGTAGATTCTTCATTGGATAAATATTCTTCTACTTATCATTCCATGTCTTTCTGGTTTCTCAGTTCATTCTTGGTGTGGTCTCCCATGGAAAAACTCTATGATGAGGGATATCTTATGTGGCTCAATTTGTTTGATGTTAGGTTGTGTGAATTGTCACTGGGGGTGTATTCTTCCTTCACCTAAATTTTCATTTCGTTGACTCATCATTTTTGTAGTTGTTTCTATACATTTACATTACGAAAAATTTCAAAAATTCTTGAGATTTTATTTATTGATTAAATTATGTTATAATCATGTTTTTTGTGTTTTTTAAAAATTATATTGGTGTTTTTATGATGAAAAATGGATGTCAAATGGATTTAAAAGGTTTTTTGTAATTATTCCATTATTTAAATGCATGAATGATGTTTGATAAAATGCCTATAGTTTTCTAAACATTTAATTGAAAACTTTTGGCGATATTTGGACTTGTTTATATTTTTGGCAGCTTGGTTGGAATTATGAATTGGGCATGATGTGTTATTTGGATGCCTCTACATGACTGGTTTATTTGTTGTAAAATTTTTAGAAAGGTTCACTCAATATTTAAATGATTACTTCTATTCATATAATTGTGTGAAATTGTTTGGTTTGGTGGTAAAGAAAGTGTTGTTTCTTAAAAATTGTTTCTGGTTTAATTCATGGATAATCGATGAGTGACATTATATTTTGTCATATCCATGGGTGCTTGGGTTGAACACTTGGATGAGAATTCAAATTTTTATGGAACATAAACATGATGATATTCTTGAACCTCTATTTTTCAGAATATTATACTCCCTTACTTTAACACTTTTCTTAGAATTATTCCTTTCCTTTTAGGTGGTGATTTGGTGTATTAGGTGTCTTAAAATATGGCTTAAAATGTGTTCTAAAAAACATGGAAAATTTGACATTTTCATACACGGATTGGTAACTATGGTTTGTTCGGAACTATGACTCACATGGAATTTTAGATTATAGTTATTTTTTCTAAATATTATGATGGACCATATAGGAAATTTATATATGTTTTATTTTTTAACTTGTTTTTTAAAAGTTTTTTGGGAATGGAATTTTTCTTGAAAATTTGAGGCCCATTTTACACTTGAGATGTTTTGGAATTTTGTTTTAAGAATTATATGATGTGAAATACTATTTGGTTATTTATAATGATTTAGAAAGAAATTAGAAAATAGCGTGATGAAAGGGAAATTTGGAACACTTTTTGGAATATTGTTTTTTTTTTATATGATTTTGGGGAAAAAATTAATTGGAAATGTTAAATGCAAGGTTTTTATTTTGTAATGCTAGGATAAATTGTTTTTGATACTCGAATAATGTGATGGAACAAATTACACATGTGAATTGATTTTGGTGATGTGGGAACCTATATGGGGGATTCCCTAGAGTGGGGGGTATCACATACGTGGGGTTGGTGTTTGGTTTAGGCAATCACGGTGGAAGTGGGTTTAGTTGAGTCGCGCATGTAAAGACCTTACCATCGACCATGTGCTATTATCATGGGATTCCTGATAATAATATAGAGGGTTGAATTATAATTTATTGTTGACGTTTATTAGAATATTTGATACCGTTGGATACACTGATATGATGGGTGAACATGCCACTGGATTGGCTATATTAGAGCAGTCGATTGGTTGTTGATTAGGGAGATCCCCCAAATGCTTGTAGGTGTGTGCGAACTGAGTACACATAAGGATTACCTCTAGATATTTTTAGGAAATTCTCGTTATCATCTATCTATATGTTCCATTTTTTCAAATGATTGTTAGTTATTTTCCCTTATAATTGTGCCTTATTGTTTTTTTCCTTTATTATCACCAGATTTTCCTTTGGGGCATCGGGTATGGATTTGTATTTTGGGATTGGTTTTGAACTGGGATTGGGTGTGTGATTTTTTTAAATAAGATATGTGTGTGTTATTTTAAAACGATAATTAGTGGAAAATTGTGTTTGGTTGATTAAAATCATTAAAAACCTATATTATGAATTTATTCCAAACTAGAATTTACACACTGTTTTGGTAATGTAAATGAATGGACTCTGTGGTTATTTTATTTTGAGCTTCTATAAACTCACATCCTACTTATTCCACTCTATATCAGTAGAGTCGATCTATTTTATAGGTTCATGTTTCTAGTTCAGTTTTACATTGAAGAAGGTTAGTATTGTGGTTAGTGGTTACCAAGAGGTCACATGGAGACCATGTTATGTGGTTATGTTTTATTTTTTCATTCAATTTCAATTTTTCTTAGTAGTTGTTGTATTTGGATCAGTTGTTTATTTATTTATATTTAGTTATTTTTATATCTTCCATGTGTTTAGTTTGGCTATTGGCTCTGGTTTTTTTCACTTGAAGATAAATTGTTCACATTGGTTTATCCTAATGGCTGACCGTGGTTTCCATCCCGTGGGGATTGGTAATTCCCTTTGGGACTTGTTTTGGATCAGGTTAGGTGTTTGACTGGATGGAATTCCAACCTAGTTTGTGAAAGGGTTGACTCCAACTAATACTCTACCTCTACTATCACTTTCATATTTTATAGTGTTAATGACTAATGAAATTCATTTTATCCAAATATTCAAAGACTCCACTATAAAAACTATATCTATAGAAATCATATTTTCTTTTGTAACTAGAAAACTATCCAAAACTATATACCTTGTTTCCATCATCATTCATGTCATCATCCTTGGATATTTTTTATCAGCCATTGTTTTGGTATATTCTTCGAATCATCATATTTATATTAGATTTATTCTAGAATTAATTGATTCTCTATATGTAGAAGTTTTTTAATAAAAAATTGTTACATTATAAGTTTTATTACTTTATATTGTTCTTTTTTAAAAACATATATAGTTATATCAACTTTTTATTTCATATGAACATATTAAAACATATTTTTATCTTATAAGGATTATGTTTTATGATATATTGTTGGTTTATAGTTCATAGAGATTTTAAAAACTTCTAAAACAGAGTTTTGGGAATTTTTTATTCAATTACCAGTTTCGACATGTATTTATTGAATAAGAAAATGATATCAATCCTTTACCATTATAAATTATTTATGTATGATTTTTATATTTTCAACTATATTGATTATCTTCTTTAGATCCTTATTCTCTCTTAGATAATTCTAAATTTTTAAGAATAAATTATTGTTTTATTTACATTAAGGTCTTATTTCATCAACTTTTTTTCTATATCATTCATGATTAATATTCCATGTGAGTCATTATCTAAACTATTTCTTACGCATAAAATTTATATGTTTTTCCTTTTCTTATTCTTCTTAAGATATACTGCTTTAATCATAGGTAATCATCTCATCATTCAGTTTTGTAATAAGAAATTTGTATGCAAAATCATTACTAGAGTTTTTAGCTTCATCTTTTCTATCAACATATTCCTCATATTTTTACTTAATTTCCAACTTTATATACTTTGATAACTACATATCCTTTCCATTGGATAATCAAATTTATTTTCCTATATTTTCTCTATATATATTCTTTAATTTCTATATTCTTTTACACTATCTTCATGTGACTTTATTCTTAGACACTTTGCAGTAAAATGGTGAATGACTTCATAGATAATGTACCTTAGAGTTAGCATTAATTTACTCATCCCTATTTCCATTTAAATCCTTTTTTAAAAATTAAAAAAATTCATGAAATTTTATACATAACTCTTCTTTTGTGATAGAGTTACTACATTATTCCTTTGAAACATTATATGTGTTTCCTTTCATTAATGATTTAAAGAAATCCAAAACAATATTTTTATTATCAATGATTTCATTTTATATTTTCATTTTTTATATGATAAAATTACATATTGATCATCCAACGATAGAGTTTCAGTAACACTATCTTCTAAATAATACCTCTTTATATCGATTTTTTATTAATTAAATTATAAAATATTTTCAACAATAGTTGAATCTTTTATAATATGACCAAAACAGATTATGGAGATTAAAATTTGATTAACATTGTTAAAAATTTAACCAACTTATTTTTCACCATCGATTTTTTGAACATCATACTTTAATCTCTAGATTTATAACATAACTTTCACTATTTTTATTTATTTCTTAAAGGTTCTTCAACTGGACTCTGATGTATTTAAATTTTCTAATACTTTTAACCATAATAAATTCAATTTTTGAGTGTGATGAAATTATATCATATCTATCCCACCCATAATTCTATAAATTCTTCTTATCAGCATTTGTTAATGGAACACTAATAAAGGGAAGAAGGAAACCATCCATAAAATATTTAAAAACATCATTGGAAATGAAATTAATATAGGGTAAACTTAAATCTTTTCATATATGATTGGTATCCCCATCGAATATAGGAGTCCCCTTAATGTTCAATGATCTCTAAACATCCATGGAATCAGTCCTTTTGTTCATACTATAATAAAGATGCAAAAAAGGAACCATCACTTATAAAAATTGATATAACATACCAGGTTATGTGTGATCACTATGATTGAGAGTGGATAAATAAGTGATATTTTATTTTTATGATTTCATAAATAAGTACAAATCTTCAGATGTTGTTAGTGACAATAAACTCTATTGGAAAACAAATAAGTAGACCCATAAGAAAAAATGTGTTTAGAAAACAAATATGTTGAGATATAAAATATTATTTTTCAAAAATAAATAAAAGATCTCCAATAGGGTTAGTCATTGTTAAAATACTACATGAATTAATATAACATTCATTTTTATAAGATATTTATCATCTTAATTTTCATTCACATCTTTGAGTAAGAAATTAGTATTTTTATACCTATTTGTATTATATACATTGAATGATACCCTATGTCTGGTATATTTAGTCCAATACACTCTATTAGATATCCTAGGAATATATGAGTTTTCTCATACCTTATTTGGCTGATAATAATTGATTATGTGGTATTTTGATATCCTACTAAAATATTTCATTGAATAATAATTGATAGACTTACTATCCCCAATATAACTCCATTTGGTGATACAACATTAAATGCAGTGACTTAAGATATCTTACTAGATATTCCTTTGGAACCATTATATAATCATCCCTTTAACCCTTACTAATTTTTATAGAAACAATTCAGTCACTCAATAGACCCCAATTATATAGGATATAAATCCTTCAAAAAAAAATTATGACCATCAAATTCATATTTAGTGATCAAAGTTTTAACATCTCTCTCAAAACATTATACATTTTCCACCTTAAAAAATATATAAAAATAGTCATCAAGATTCACTCTAATTATTTTCAATATATCTAAGTGTAAATGTTATTAAATACCAATAGGTATATTTCCTAGAATAATAATCTTCACTAAATGAATATTAATGCATTGAAAAACTACCTTTACATCATAACATTTATTATCTTCTAAAAAGACTTTATAATGATCCCCAAAACTCTCTATAGTTCATCTATATAGAACCTTATCCCTATAGTAGCCTTTTTGTGTCATTATTTTACATGTAAACCTCTATAAAATAAAAATCAAATTTTTTATCTGAAAAACATTATATTATTCTTCCTTTCATTGTTGTTTTGGTTACTTTTTCTGAAAGCTTTGCTTATATCCAATTTTAATATTCATCTATAAAATCATTTCATGGTGGACTCTACTTCAGAGCATAATTTTGATGGATACATTTACATTCCTATTTAAAATATTTGAAATTAAAACATTTATATTATATGAAATTATAAAAAATTCGCTCATCATCATGAAATTATATAATTACATATATGTTTTCTAAATTTCATATGTGTCCTTCTGTTCCATGATGTTTTTTTGGAAACCAATATTTGATCATTCTAAAACTTATGCCCATATGAGTATATCAAATGTGTTGAAGTTAATCATGCTTATGAAATTCATAAAACTATTTTTGATGACCTTGAGATTATTTTTATTTTGGAAATTTTTATAAAATATTCCCAGTGATCATAAAAAACATCTTATATCTGTTGAATTTTTTGGAAACATATCTTCAATCATTCAGATAAATGTTTTATAACCTTCACTATGTGACCTTTTTTTGAAGAACTCAAAAATGATCATTCAAAATAAATTCACCAATTCCAACATATTTTTTTTGTACAATAAAAATTGATGGACCATATATAGCTCTGACTCCCAGATGAGTAATGTTAGATTAACATTCCTTGTAGTCGTCTTTGTGTTTTCAAACTTCATCAGTAGATTCTAAAACTATTTTTTTCTATTAGAATTAAAAATAATTATTTTTTCAAACAACTTATGATATAATCATGATTATCATCATATAATCATGTTTTTGAGTACATTGAATGTCAGAAAATCACTCATTGAATTACTTTATCAATCATCTCTGTGCATTAGAATTGGGAGTGTAATAATTCAAAAATTTAGTGTCATAATATATACCATCACTTAATTCAATTATATTTTTTTCCATTTTACACTATATATTGGATTCCACTCATTTATATTTTTAAATAATATTAAACATTGTAAATTTATTTATATTTACCATAAAAAGAAAACACTTAAGTAATCCTTCTTCCTTCATAACCATCTTTTTCATAATAAGGAAACACCATAAATCATTTTTATTTGAACATATTTGGTATCTATTATACTAAATATCATTATGTTCATAGTATTTAATGTATAATTTGATTTTATTTATTTCATGGGGGTTTGTAATCAAAATTTTTAAAATCAGTAAGGGTTTTAGGTTACAATTTAACTTTTTACCAGGATTATTTATGCTTAGAAGTCCAAAGAAAAAATTATTTGATATATATAACTAAAATTATATATATATAGATATATATTATTTTACTCTATTTATTTACAAATATTTAATTTAATACTTTCATTTTCCTATCATTAAATACCTATGATACTAAAATTATGTTTTTATTGAATCCTGACTTCAATTCCCTTTTTAGTATGAAATATTTTTCTTATATATCCATATATTATTTTAATTTATACTAATAATTTTGTTTTCATTCTAGAATTATCAAGAAAATAAATTTTTTACCCATTATTTATATTATTTAAAAAATTTCATGAGGATTCATCTAATCATTTTCTAAATGTGTTACTTTTTTACTTTTTCTAGACAATGTGAAAGGAATCAATTTTTAATGTATTCAAAATTAATGATGTTTCATGTAATCATGACTACTCATTATATTAATTCATAATTTATATGTTTGTATGGATAAATTAAAAAGAATATCCTCTATATTTGTATTTTTTTTATTTTTAATTAGTTATTTCATAATGAAATGGTTATTTTTCTTAAGAAATACTCCATTGAGATTTAAAATGTATTCACATATATAACTACTTCCTTTTTTGTTTCATATCCATTTATAGGGATGTTACCAATGTTACCATAATTATTATTTCTCAAGGTGGTTTATGATTATAATGATGAAATATTGATGAAACCCATTTTCTGTTACCCAGGTTATGCTACAATGAAATGAAAAATGATTTCATGATCTTATAGTATACATATGAATGGATTATGATTATGTGACTAGTGGGTAAGTTATTTCCATCCAATGAATTAGGTAAATATTATTTTTTGATGACATTAAAGGGTAAACGTAAGGTTATCCCATGACCAAATGGGGGAACATATGGAATTATACCATGCCCATCAAGGGGTATATGGGAATTTTTCCTAAGATAAAGTTGGTACAGGGGTGGTTATACCATTTTAAACTTGTGTAGAATTCCTTGGTGGGTAGCCTTTATATAAGATTTTAATGATTATTAATATTCCACAAATTATGAGCCTCTTTTAATACATGATATTATCCCAATTTGTTTCTCTCGTGGATCATGTACTTTGATTAATTTATTATTTATATCTTATAAACTAAAAAGATATTTTTTATATATCATGATTATGATGTATTAATAAATTTTTGTGATTTTAAAATATTTATATCATGAACACATATTCACATGCCCATGTTATTAAAAAAATATCATTGATTTATATATTCATTTATTACCTTCACTAAGAATCTATGATCAACTTTTTTATGATTCCTCTTCCACAAGATAAGAAGGACGATTATTCATATGATATGTATATGAATGGTTGTAGTTGTGAAAAACATAATAGGGGATGATTTAAAAGTGTTATATAAGTTTTTAAAAAAATTCTAAATAAAACAATCCTTTGTAGTTCTAGCATGAATTGTGATGATATATATTGAATATACAAAAATATGAAATATTTATGTATGCAATGATTGGGTCACCAAAATTATGAAGACCGATATATGGGTTAATATTCACCCTCATTGGTGAAGAATCTATTTATCCAATCATCGAGGAAAAATTTAATATAGTTTGAATATCTAGCAAGATTGCTTTCTGGGATTAGACCAGGTACAAACTATTGATATAAATCGATAAACATGGGGGATATTGAAAATTACAATTATGAGGGCATATTATTATATTTAAGTGGTGATATTCCCTTATAGATCACTCCTTTTTTGTTCACTATTCTAGATGATTGTGTATAACAAAACCTAAACTACAACAATATATATAATCAAGGTCACACATCTTTAATGACAATCACCAAGAATAAGATCCATCAAAGGAAGTTCACGAGTGGTTTTATGGATTTAAAACATTTCCCCATACATATTGTAACGCCCCGACCCCAGCTACCCAGAGTCGGTGCATTACTTCGTAACATTGGCATGATCACAAGAAAGATCAAATCTCGAAAGACCGATTGGTTTAGTAGCCTTGGAAACACTAGATATATTCATAAGTTTTACATTACATCATAAAATGAAAAACTACTACAACAACATAATGTTTCCACAGTCCATACTATAATCCCCTCATAAAATCCCTGCAGGTCATTCATAACTTACTTCTTCACATCCTGGGAAAAATAAAACATAGAAAAGGGGTGAGATCAAATGCCCAGTAAGGATAACAATATAGCGGAAACTTTCATAAATAAGAATAAACATTTAAGGCAATGTATAACTAAAACAAAATCCTTTTAAATATGAACTTTCAACATGGTATGGCATAAATAAAATGAAATAATGCCATTTACTTATTCACATGGATATTCTACTAATCGAATAATCACATGTAAAAATCAATAACCACTTTCATAATGTTGGAATGCATAATGCCAGACTATCATAACCACATAGCCAAGGCCTCGTGCCAAGACTACAAATAAGATTTTGTCAAGGCCTTGTGCCAAGACACTAGTCTGTCTCATGAGACCTACCGATGCATCGAGGAGCTATAGCGGGCTCCACCCGTCACTTATTAAGTCCAATGCATTCCCATATGAAAAGGTTTAAACATAACATAAACATTCGTATTAAAACTAGCATACGAAATGTCAATAATTTCACCATAAACTATGAATGGTATAAAAATAGCACATCCACAGTCAAACATATCACAAAACCTTCAATACAATATAGAAGTTTTGTATCATAATAAATCAACTTCAAATAATCTTAAAATCCATCAAAGGATGTTGACATAGATGAAATCAAAATTCTTTTTAAAGAAGTATCTCCTTTTATTTTGAAATCATTTAAGATCCATATAAAATAAAACATTTTCTTTGAAAATATTCTTATAAGCTTGTATGGAAATCTTCGACGATTTTATAACGGCGGAAAATAACCGCACCCGCCGTATAAGTTAAAAAAAACATTCTTACCTCAATTCAGTCGAAAAGGTTAAAAAGGACCTTGTTTTGAAAACGACAGAAAGATTCCTTTATAAACCTCTTATAAAAAGTCAAACAAGGGTATAAATGACTTTAACCCATATTCTTGTAAATAGTAAAAATGTTTTGAAATACATTTCAAAGAAACATGGATGTGGATGATAAAGAGATCCCAGTAGATTATTACGTATAATACAACCTCGGATAATGAAGAGATTGTGAAATAACCCTTACCTTGTACTTTTCCTTGGTTGGGGTAGGTTAACCTCCTGTATAATAGTGAAATAATTGTTACTAAATTATACAAGAATCATATACATTAATATTATATCATATATGATCTTTTAATATTGATTTGATAATAATATCTTAGTATTATCGCCGTTTCGGGTGTTAACTTACTCATTTTCTTTATATGTTTTGTTACATAAGTCATGTTTGTTGTATCTTATTCATATCCAGAATGATATAAAGTCCTTAAACATCATTTTTAAATCATTAAATGATAATTATACTTGAATGGATACGATGGAGAATGAATCTCATCGCGTTCGTGGAGACGGTAGTCCGTACGTACGCACAAACGCTATTTCCATTTAATTTTTATTTTAAAAGAATCGAATCCAAATGATACATAGGTATATTACTATTCCATTATAATATAATATTTTATATATGTTACTTAAGTTCATTAACACCATCCTTTATACGTTCCATGTGTGGTATGAACGAGTCATATCATTTTAAGGGGGCGGTAGTCCGCACTTCCTCAAATGAAATTATCGTATGTATATACAACATGAAACGAATAATGGTATGAAATAAAATGGAATGACAGAAGCTTATATATAAAATATATATCATTAATATCATATTTAATTACAGTGCCATCATAATGGCCACCATGAGAGGCGGTAAGATGTATTTGAACAATCATCGTTTCGTGAGGCGTTAGTTTGCCATCCACAGAAACATTATGTTCATCATCCATTAGATGGAGTTGTGTGTATGTGTAGTTTGAATACTTCTTATAACAACATCCTAGTATATTGAGTATACTGGTGTTGTTACAAAATAAAGGAAATAAAAAGAGTTTGGGGGTTGAAGAAGCAAAATAAATGAAAATAATTTAAGAGAAATCGTTACCTTTAATTTAGGTAACTCACTTTGGTTGGAACCAAAGGACTTGTTGAAATGCTTTCTGCCTAAGGGGAAACTTCAAGGAGGAGGAGAGGGATGTGGGGAGCTTAGTTGGGCAGAGTTTGGACGAGCCAAGTGGCTTGAGAGGTGTGAGGAATGAGTAGAAGGAGTGCCTTTTTATTAGAGGGGTGAGGGGCACCTTTGGAAAAGCTAGAAATATTAATTTATAATAAATTCATATTCGGTTTCTAATGGCTCCAAAATTGACTATTCAAAGGTTAAGGTGGGGATAGGTCGAAAACAACTCAACCAATAGAATTTAGACAGGTTTGGGTACTTATATTAACCTTATCTTTAAGTATTAACTCTAAGTTAATTAGTTTCACTTTTACAATGTCTCTTTGTATTTTTATATTATATGGTTAATAGACTTACCATATACATACAAGAGACCCCCAAGTGGTCCATTAATGATGATCCTATCATTATATAAGTCTCTTGGCCGAACCTTAGATTTTTAAAAATTTAATATCAATTAATAATATAATATTTTTTTTAAGAACTCTTTTATGTCAATTTTGACACTATTCAATAGTTGATTTTTGTGAAACTCATAACAGATTCATTACTTCGAACAAAGTCAATTAAATCACTCCTAATATATCATATTATCCTATAAAATTAGTTTAATTCATTAAAAGTTTCATATTATATTTATTTGGGTATTTATAATATCAATTATTTTAATTTTTCACTATTTTAGAAATTACTGCATCATCATTGTGTCATAAATAAAATAAATTATTTAATGTCTAAAAATTATAAATAAAATATCATTATGTAGGAACTCTTTTTATCTTTATAATGAATATTTATAATCTAAAATCCAACATATATAACTCTATGTAACAATTGTTTTGCTAAAAGATATATGCTTATGTCATTTTTGTATTCATTTTAACTTAATTAAAATAAAGTGTCATTATCACTTACAAGTGGATCCATGGGGTCCCAAAATCGACCCAAAGATACCCATGGTCGACCATGTATCAACCAATAGGGTTAGGACACGTTTTAGGGTAATTTAGTATTATTATAATATTATTTTTTAACCCTTATTTACCGGATTTACCCTTAACCATGGTAAATAAAATATTTACCACAGTAATTATTCAAAATGTGTAAAAATGAAAGTTACCTATTTACATAATTTGGAAATCATGATTCCAAATATGTAATCCATTTTTCCAAATTCAAAACACAGAAGTGGCAGAAATTAATTTAAAATTAATTCCCGCTGTCAAAACAAAAAGCGTGTTTTTAAGAGATAATAACTATCAAAAGATTGACACTTGTTTATGTTCGGTTTAATTGTAAAATTATGTCCAATGACAAACATTAAATTGAATGGTAAAAATATATTCTAAATATACTTTAAAACCACTCAAATTCATAATTTATCAATATTAATTATTTTGATTAAAAAAGTTGTTTTTAATTAAAATTTAGTAATTTTCACTATTCATCAAAATATAAAAGTTATCCGAAAAGTACCAAAATTTCACCCTAGGATAATTTCGATATTCCGAATCCAAAAATGAAGTCCATTTTGAAATATAAAATATATATGATTTCAAAAAGTAGGTATTACTATTCACAACGGCTAGTTTAATTAGTTGTGGTGTGTGTTAGAACTCGAGGTTGCGTACAACACACGCTATCGCATTATTCGAAGGGAAACGTACCGTAGAAGCTTGGGGTGTTACATTCTCCCCTCCTTAAAATAATTGCGTCCTTGCAATTTCTAGGGTATTACTGCATAAAAAGACTCGGGTGGTTCTTCATCATAAGTTCCTCGGGTTCCCACGTTGCCTCTTCCATCTTATGGTTTCTCCACAAAACCTTGTTGCAATGATACTTCCCTTAGGAGTTTTAACTGACAACTCCCTTATTAAATCAAATTGGAAATATCTAATTTTCTTAGCAAACTGGGAAGATATGAAACAATGCGATGATCCAGAATAAAATAATGCATTTGCTAAACTTGAGGAAACCATTAAATTACCTGCCACCACGTCTTTCGGAGCTTCTACCTCAGTAGTAGTGATAGCATATGCCTGGCCTTGATCCCTTGGCCTTTTCTGAGGTAAGTTCTCCTGACGCTTAGGACATGCATTTGCATAATGCCCCATCTCCCTACAATTGTAGCACTGAACGTTGGTAGCTTCCTTCTTCCCCTTGCAATTATGAGCTTGGTGGCCTTTTTCACCACACTTGTAACAGACTCCCATTCCCTTCAAGAAAGTACCAGGGTGTTTTTTCCCGCATTTACCACAGGATGGATATTCAACCTTTCCCTTATTCCCCTTATTTCCATTCCCAGATTGTTCAGCAGGTCTCTTCTTCTCTTTCTTTGCTTTAAAGTCACAAGACTTAGAGAATTTCTTTTCGGTCTTGATGGCACATGAGACAATGTCTTCGTACGATGAAAAGGATTGTGAGACTAATGCTCGACGAAGAAATGGTTTTAACCCATCAACGAAACGATCAATCTTACTTCTTGGGTTGCATATATAATCTCCAGCATACCTCGCTAACCTTGTAAAGTTAGCCTCATACTTTGCGACATTCTCATCCTCCTTCTGTCTCAGACTTAGAAATTGCCTTTCCATATCTGCTCGATGGTCGCGAGGGAAGTATTTTTCTAAAAACAGATCTTTGAACTCCCTCCATTCCATATTTGATACTTCATCATCTTCCTTCATGTTTTGAATCAATGACCACCATTGATCAGCATCTCCAGTGAGGCGGTAAACTGCCATGATAACTTTCTCCCTTTCACTGCTCCCCAAAGCCTGAAATATTTTCTCTAGGGAATTTATCCATTGCTCAGCTACTAAGGGATTTGTACTCCCATTGAACTTTGGTGGTTGTTGCCTCATGAATCGATCTAACATTGATCCTCCACGCTGCGGATCAGGGTACTCCATACGGGTAAGGTTATTATTCATAACCTGAGTAAGTTGTCCCAGTATGGTGATTAGCTGATCGGCACCAGTTGCATCACCAGCACCACTATAATTATCTTGAGCAGGAGGGCAATCCCTACATGGAGTGCGCACATTGATACGGTTTCCATTTCTTCCACTAGGCGCCATTTCTAAACAATGGCATAAACTAGATCAGTTTATGAATCAAAATACATAATCCCATACTTATAAAACACTTAACATAAATTGAACTATTTATGGATATAATCCATAATCATAAAAATGTTTTCTTTGAGGAAGTATATACTCATAAACCCTTCATAATGATTTGTAAAGAAAATGAGAGTTATCCTAAGCATATCCCCCGGGAGTGTCGTAACCAAGAGTGCAGTAAGGCCCGTTGTCGTGCACCAGTTCCCGTTCGAGTCTAGCTCAAAGCGGTGTTTTCGGGTTTTACCACTAGGTACATCTGTGCCAGAGCCGCCTCTACCTGCTCGTATCCAGACAGGGATGTATTGCTCTGAAAACTCACAAAATCTCTACAATACCAAAATTCTAGGAAGTTCTTCTATACTAATCCTCAAAGTTCATCTTAGGTCTACGTGCTCTAATCAGAGTTTATCTAAATCTAGCTTCCAAGGTTTGTACTAAACTTCCTCTGATACCAACTGTAACGCCCCGACCCCAGCTACCCAGAGTCGGTGCATTACTTCGTAACATTGGCATGATCACAAGAAAGATCAAATCTCGAAAGACCGATTGGTTTAGTAGCCTTGGAAACACTAGATATATTCATAAGTTTTACATTACATCATAAAATGAAAAACTACTACAACAACATAATGTTTCCACAGTCCATACTATAATCCCCTCATAAAATCCCTGCAGGTCATTCATAACTTACTTCTTCACATCCTGGGAAAAATAAAACATAGAAAAGGGGTGAGCTCAAATGCCCAGTAAGGATAACAATATAGCGGAAACTTTCATAAATAAGAATAAACATTTAATCCAATGTATAACTAAAACAAAAGCCTTTTAAATATGAACTTTCAACATGGTATGGCATAAATAAAATGAAATAATGCCATTTACTTATTCACATGGATATTCTACTAATCGAATAATCACATGCAAAAATCAGTAACCACTTTCATAATGTTGGAATGCATAATGCCAGACTATCATAACCACATAGCCAAGGCCTCGTGCCAAGACTACAAATAAGATTTTGTCAAGGCCTTGTGCCAAGACACTAGTTTGTCTCATGAGACCTACCGATGCATCGAGGAGCTATAGCGGGCTCCACCCATCACTTATTAAGTCCAATGCATTCCTATATGAAAAGGTTTAAACATAACATAAACATTCGTATTAAAACTAGCATACGAAATGTCAATAATTTCACCATAAACTATGAATGGTATAAAAATAGCACATCCACAGTCAAACATATCACAAAACCTTCAATACAATATAGAAGTTTTGTATCATAATAAATCAACTTCAAATAATCTTAAAATCCATCAAAGGATGTTGACATAGATGAAATCAAAATTCTTTTTAAAGAAGTATCTCCTTTTATTTTGAAATCATTTAAGATCCATATAAAATAAAACATTTTCTTTGAAAATATTCTTATAAGATTGTATGGAAAGCTTCGACGATTTTATAACGGCGGAAAATAACCGCACCCGCCGTATAAGTTAAAAAAAACATTCTTACCTCAATTCAGTCGAAAAGGTTAAAAAGGACCTTGTTTTGAAAACGACGGAAAGATTCCTTTATAAACCTCTTATAAAAAGTCAAACAAGGGTATAAATGACTTTAACCCATATTCTTGTAAATAGTAAAAATGTTTTGAAATACATTTCAAAGAAACATGGATGTGGATGATAAAGAGATCCCAGTAGATTATTACGTATAATACAACCTCGGATAATGAAGAGATTGTGAAATAACCCTTACCTTGTACTTTTCCTTGGTTGGGGTAGGTTAACCTCCTGTATAATAGTGAAATAATTGTTACTAAATTATACAAGAATCATATACATTAATATTATATCATATATGATCTTTTAATATTGATTTGATAATAATATCTTAGTATTATCGCCGTTTCGGGTGTTAACTTACTCATTTTCTTTATATGTTTTGTTACATAAGTCATGTTTTTTGTATCTTATTCATATCAAGAATGATATCAAGTCCTTAAAAATCATTTTTAAATCATTAAATGATAATTATACTTTAATGGATACGATGGAGAATGAATCTCATCGCGTTCGTGGAGACGGTAGTCCGTACGTACGCACAAACGCTATTTCCATTTAATTTTTATTTTAAAAGAATCGAATCCAAATGATACATAGGTATATTACTATTCCAGTATAATATAATATTATATATATGTTACTTAAGTTCATTAACACCATCCTTTATACGTTCCATGTGTGGTATGAACGAGTCATATCATTTTAAGGGGGCGGTAGTCCGCACTTCCTCAAATGAAATTATCGTATGTATATACAACATGAAACGAATAATGGTATGAAATAAAATGGAATTACAGAAGCTTATATATAAAATATATATCATTAATATCATATTTAATTACAGTTCCATCATAATGGCCACCATGAGAGGCGGTAAGATGTATTTGAACAATCATCGTTTCGTGAGGCGTTAGTTTGCCATCCAAAGAAACATTATGTTCATCATCCATTAGATGGAGTTGTGTGTATGTGTAGTTTGAATCCTTATTATAACAACATCCTAGTATATTGAGGATACTGGTGTTGTTACAAAAGAAAGGAAATAAAAAGAGTTTGGGGGTTGAAGAAGCAAAATAAATGAAAATAATTTAAGAGAAATCGTTACCTTTAATTTAGGTAACTCACTTTGGTTGGAACCAAAGGACTTGTTGAAATGCTTTCTGCCTAAGGGGAAACTTCACGGAGGAGGATAGGGATGTGGGGAGCTTAGTTGGGCAGAGTTTGGACGAGCCAAGTGGCTTGAGAGGTGTAAGGAATGAGTAGAAGGAGTGCCTTTTTATAAGAGGGGTGAGAGGCACCTTTGGAAAAGCTAGAAATATTAATTTATAATAAATGCATATTCGGTTTCTAATGACTCCAAAATTGACTATTCAAAGGTTAAGGTGGGGATAGGTCGAAAAAAACTCAACCAATAGAATTTAGACAGGTTTGGGTACTTATATTAACCTTATCTTTAAGTATTAACTCTAAGTTAATTAGTTTCACTTTTACAATGTCTCTTTGTATTTTTATATTATATGGTTAATAGACTTACCATATACATACAAGAGACCCCCAAGTGGTACATTAATAATGATCCTATCATTATATAAGTCTCTTGGCCGAACCTTAGATTTTTAAAAATTTAATATCAATTAATAATATAATATTTGTTTTAAGAACTCTTTTATGTCAATTTTGACACTATTCAATAGTTGATTTTTGTGAAACTCATAACAGATTCATTACTTCGAAAAAGGTCCATTACATCACTCCTAATATATCATATTATCCTATAAAATTAGTTTAATTCATTAAAAGTTTCATATTATATTTATTTGGGTATTTATAATATCAATTATTTTAATTTTTCACTATTTTAGAAATTACTGCATCATCATTGTGTCATAAATAAAATAAATTATTTAATGTCTAAAAATTATAAATAAAATATCATTATGTAGGAAACCTTTTTATATTTATAATGAATATTTATAATCTAAAATCCAACATATATAACCCTATGTAACAATTGTTTTTCTAAAAGATATATGCTTATGTCATTTTTGTATTCATTTTAACTTAATTAAAATAAAGTGTCATTATCACTTACAAGTGGATCCATGGGGTCCCAAAATCGACCCAAAGATGCCCATGGTCGACCATGTATCAACCAATAGGGTTAGGACACGTTTTAGGGTAATTTAGTATTATTATAATATTATTTGTTTAACCCTTATTTACCGGATTTACCCTTAACCATGGTAAATAAAATATTTACCGCAGTAATTATTCAAAATGTGTAAAAATGAAAGTTACCTATTTACATAATTTGGAAATCCTGATTCAAAATATGTAATCCATTTTTCCAAATTCAAAACACAGAAGTGGCAGAAATTAATTTAAAATTAATTCCCGCTGTCAAAACAAAAAGCGTGTTTTTAAGAGATAATAACTATCAAAAGATTGACACTTGTTTATGTTCGGTTTAATTGTAAAATTATGTCCAATGACAAACATTAAATTGAATGGTAAAAATATATTCTAAATATACTTTAAAACCACTCAAATTCATAATTTATCAATATTAATTATTTTGATTAAAAAAGTTGTTTTTAATTAAAATTTAGTAATTTTCACTATTCATCAAAATATAAAAGTTATCCGAAAAGTACCAAAATTTCACCCTAGGCTAATTTCGATATTCCGAATCCAAAAATGAAGTCCATTTTGAAATATAAAATATATATGATTTCAAAAAGTAGGTATTACTATTCACAACGGCTAGTTTAATTAGTTGTGGTGTGTGTTAGAACTCGAGGTTGCGTACAACACACGCTATCGCATTATTCGAAGGGAAACGTACCGTAGAAGCTTGGGGTGTTACACATATCCTTAATACAAGTAAGGTAAGCATATCATAACTGAAGGGGTAGACTCCCAAGGTGGTTTCATGTTTTTATATGGTCCATTATCCCCTAACGTGTTAGAAATAAAGTTTCATTACCTATATATTAACATGAACTATTTTTTAGGTTGGAATTATCCCTTCATGGAGATTTCGTTGAACTATTACAATAAGCATCTAGCATTATTGATGTTTGTTAAATGAATCGGTTTTTCTATGTCATAGATCTGAGGTAAATGTAATAATCACAACATTATAAGTTGTAATTTTCATTGGATGGAAGATCATAGAAAATACAACTATTTTTTATTATCCCCCAATAATCATAAGAGCTTAACTTCATGTTGTATGGTCATTATAGATATCATTTTGATTATAATGGAGAATAAGAAACACAACAGTTTAGTATCACTTAAATTAATGCATATTCAATAAAATTATTTTTAATGAAAAGGAATCATGAAAGGTTAACCGTTATGAATCTAATTGATTCTATTCCATATATATACATCTTCCTTATTAAATGTCTTGTGTTTCAATCCTTTATTTTAATTCTGGGATTCCTATCAATATCTATGGATGGTTATGATTACAATATTTTTTGGGGGAGGGGATGGTAGGTTGGATCATCCATAAAGGGGTCTTATTTTCTACTCTTAGGCTCTCTTATTAATTTAATACATGTTAATGAATCTTACCCAATTACACTAACTACGAGACGGATGAACTAAAAATTTTCATTTATGAGGACATTACACATAGTAATTATATTTTTTCTATTTAAATATATGAATTTAAGTAATATATTGTATTGATCTATATAAGAGGGTACTCTCGAATTTATCACCCTATAGGGAGGTTTTTTATTGTTTGGAAAGGAGGTATGAGGTGTTGTGGAGCTGGGATATATCCCATGAAAAGTTATTCTTGGGTATCCAAATAAATAAAATTAGAACCCACACAGTACAGTGCACAAATATTGTTACATAAATTAATATAACGTAATTAGAGAAGAACTATATTGGTTCTTTTTTACTTTTTTCTATCCACGAACACTTACATATAGTAGGAATTCATGCATAGTGTACTACATGATATTAAATTTAATGTTATGTAGCTATATTTTGAGGTGAATGGAACCTAGAAATCATTTTTTTGTAGAAATTGTACTAATTTCAATCTTGTAGGTTTAACCTAAAAAATGGTTATAAGGGAATTAATTTTTGTAACCAAGGGGATAATATTGAATTAGTGCATATTCGCAAACCAAGAGTATTATCACAATTCAAGGAATATGATAAAACTAAGAGATGTATCTTGACCCAAGTAATATAATGATACCAAATAGAATTTCTTAGATCAATGGAATACGATTTATCTAATAGAAGTATTTTAACACATGGAATGTGTTGAAACATGCTGGATTATGTTAACTCAAGTTATATGATGAAACTTAGAAGAGTTTCATGACTCAAGATGCTTTATAAAACCATGGGGATTGTCACAACTAATAGTTTGTATGGAACTCAAGAGGTTAAATTACTCTCAAGGTCCATTTGAAAAATAAGAGGACTATATCAAATAAAATAATTTAAGAAAATTGTATGTGGATCACAAATGTGGAAATTATCAGAGGATTACATTTAAGTTTCATCGATAAGAAATAATTAATAAAATGGTTTTCAAAAAAAAAAACCAATAATACATGGTTGTGGATTTTTGAAAATCTATAAACATTATATACAACAAGAACGATTCGTATAAAAGATCTGGTTTTTGAAAAACGTGTATTTTTATAAAATAATGATTAAACACAGGTAAAAGGGATATTTGGTGATGTGCCTCATAGTAGAAAAAATATTATGTAGAGATAAAACATTGGAAATAGAGAGGCATGATCATTGGTAGCTCTTATTTCAAAAAAGATTAGTGTTCAATGTGAGTGGATAATGTTTTTCATTTTGATAGAGTTTAAGGATATTAATTCACATAATATTTATGTGAGTTTCCCATCATGATTAAACTATTTGGGTTGCCTTAAAGTCTTCTAGTGGTGTATAATTTACATGATCATATCTGTATGATTAAGTAATATAGAAATATATATCAAATGATATTATATAGACTGATCAAAAAATGTTTTCATGAGAGGAATTCGTTACCAAATTGAACTTCTATGGTATCCATATCCCTTCTACAACATAATTTCTAAATTTTTATCAAATGTTTCTTGAAGTCTTAGATAGTGGAATCACTTTCCAAATTATGATATTTTTTTCTATTTATTTTTTCCATTGAAAATTGTATTTTCTATTTTTTGAATTGTGTTCCATGTATTTATAGGAAAGTAAAATAAATAACATAATCAAAACATCAACGAACCTAAAATATGTGGTCACAAAGGAGGATCATATTGATGTTACAAATAAAACCCTTCCATAAAATTTTTTAAATCCATATAGAATTATTAAAACACCACTATCATGAAATTACCAGACATGTATGCAATGAAGGAGAGTTTTTAAGTGATATTTGTTTTTAGAATACATGTTATATTATATCATATACACAAACATCACATAGAGAAACCAACAAAAATAAATTTTATTAATAGATATATTTATCTTAGTTGGTGATTTAGACCATGAACGATATAAAAATTATAAATGGATAAAAATAAAAAATCATAAAAATATATTTTTTAAATATAGATCCTTATATTCTAAAAGAATCATCTTCCCAAAAAAACACACTATAGAAAATATAAAGAATATTAATAAACCAATTAACATCATTAAAAAAGATAATATAGATCCTTAGGAAGAATTTTAGTGATTGTAGAATAAAGGAACGAAGAGGCATTTAAAGGAGATAAAGTGTCAATTAGAATAATAATATGAGTATTGGAATATTTATTTGGGTGTTAAAAGAGAAGACTTACTATTAGGAATAAGAACATGACAGTTGAAAATAGTAACCTCACCATTTGAAAAGTAACTTGAATATGAAATAATAAAATATTATATAAATTATATTTATCATTACAAATACATTAAAACATAAATATTACAATATCGTAAAAAATTAAATATTAAAAATTATATTAAAATATAAACACATTCTTAAGAATATATATTCTAATGTATTTCATAAAAACAATAATTTTATATTAAAAATAAATATTACTAATTATTGAAAATAATAATCTTAAAATAAATTCTAATTTAATAATCAACACATCAATATTTTTTAAGGGTAAATTTTTAGTAAATTTTTATTACAAACACCAATATTTAGGTGAATTGTAAAAATAATTTTTTCATCAATTATGTACTACCTCATTCATGTTGTAATATTGATCTAATAAATTCAATAAATGTTTATTTAACCAAAAAAATATTTAATTTCAAAAATTTGTTACTGAAATTTGATAAACTGTTTTTCCAAACATTATAAGTAATTTACAAAGGCTAAAGTATGTCATTAATATAATATTATTCATTTTCCACCATCATTTTTTTATAAAATTATAAAATCTGGATTAAAAAGTTTTTGAAAGTCATAGAATATTTCTTTAAAATTAAAATATATTTTCTAATGTAAATTTTTTTACTATTTAATGGATTCCATTAGATATAGTAGTTTTTTCACTATTTTAATTTTTAAATACATTTATCCTTGAGTACAAATAACCCATTATCCCTCCCTTGGATAACTACCCATTTCTCAACTAACCAATGATAAACCTCTGTTGAAATACAATTTTTGTATCCCCATAGAATCCTTAAATATGTTTAGTATTTATTAAACTTCATGATTTCATGAATTTAGTGCTAATTTAAAATGAAAAATGTTGAGAATTATGTCATGTACTTTTATTATTTAAGTTCATTTTCCTTTTCTAATTTCATGTCCTCTTTTACTTCTATAATCCAAAACAAACTAAAATGATTATAAATCATGTTAACATGAACCTGATAGTGTTAATATAGTATAAAGATTTCATTTTTATTAGAATCATATATTATATATCATAGATAATCTCTTTGGGCAATGCCTTAGTAATAGTTGATTAACAACCAATGAGGATATTTGCAATTATTTCCATACAAAAACCTTTATAGATGATTATGAAAAACTACTTATATTATATGAATATATAAATATTTGTATTTCAATATTTCTAGTGTTATTATTAATAATATAAAAAAATAAATAAATCAAGTTCCTTAAATCAATAAATGATAGGATATTATATGTAATGTATGACATCAAGACATTTTTCATTTGACAAAGGGAATTAATTAATATAATCCATTGAAAATAATGAAATACGACTAATAAAAATGATTATTATTATCTTATGGATCTATGTTTTAAAAATGATTTTTTAGTTGTGAGGTTGAAGAATGTTGAAATATAACAACATTTAATGTTTGAGTAACCATAAACCCAATTCCATATTTTTGGGTAACATGCTCTTTCACAATATTATCATTACAAATTTTCATATATTACTTATAATGTTTCCTTTATCAATTTATATTTTTTCTTTTATAGGAAAAACATGATTTTAACATTTAAAAAGGACTTCTTTATCAATTATAATTTTTTTAAAAATCCATTATTTTTTAAATCATCAAATTGACCCACACTGAGACATTTTTTCTTTGAAGAAAAAAACTATTTTACCCCAAATTAGGATCTACATTATTAATATTCAAATCCCAAAGGAAATTCCTTAATTTATGATTTATGATACACCTAAGAAACCAAATCAATTCCATGTGTTCATTTCATAACCCTTATTGTTATATGTTCTTTATCCATGAGACATGCATCATTGTGATAATTATATGATGTGATAAATGGGTCTGTAATTATAAATCCATCTAATGCATTGGGTAATGAGTTATATCTTATGAGAGTGGGTCAATTATTTATAAATAATATGTTATCATTATTCACAATTATGATATTTCCACTTGTGCATATGTGTTATATACGACCATGATGCTAAAATTTTCCCAGACTATATAGGATTTTTGACCACTATGCCATGTTATTTTATTATTAAGAATATGGAAGATTTGATTCCATTATAAAATGCATCCTTGATTATTATGTTTATGGTTCTTTGATTATAATATGATGATGTTGATTATAATCATCCAGGAACAATTGATTCATTTCCCTTATTATTCCCATGACATTCCTTTCTTATTTGGGAACAATTATCACCCTTTAATATATTTATATACATATATGAATACCTATACTAATGAAAATGTTGGTTATTTTAAAATTTTCAATAACATGGATACAAATATTGTTAATCTTTTATTATTTAAATGTTATGCACAAGCCTAATTTTACAATTATAATAAACATTTTGATCCTTGATAATATCACTATTATGTTATTTACTATAAAATATTATGAAATACTCATTTATGAAAAAGATGAGTTATTATGGATTAAATGAATGAAAAGATTAGTGTATTTTGGAACTACGATTAGAAACTGTTGGTAAAAATTGTAACAATATTTATTTTTATAGTTAAACATCCAATGTTTTTAAATATATTTTTTCATTTTATTTAAAAGATATAAATACATGTCTAGATACTACATGTAGATATGGAGTCTAAATAATTGTATATATGGGTAACAAACACGAAAAGGGTTTTCAGGGTATTAACTCATTTGTCACCTATTAGATGACAAATAGACCCTACTGGACACTAGGTGTGACACTTATAGAGGGTATTATTCAGTAACTGAGTTTCTCTATACATACCATTTTTAAGGATATATTACTAATGTAGTTATCTGTATTAAACTTATCAGAGTATTAAAGTACATGATAATAGAGGCAGTGTTTTAATAAAATTATAAAGACTGGAATCCAATAAAAAGTTAATTTATATTTAATTTTAATATATGAATAAATTTGTAATATATCATTGTGATATCTTCCATTAAATCTTCTTATATTTAAGAATATGGTGGAAAATGGGAGAATCTAGAAAAAGACATAATGTAAAGAAAAATGAAACTATTATTCGTATGACATTCCCTATGAAATGGTATTTTATGTTCAAAATTTCATGGATATTATTACACATCATTCTTTGGCCATGAACAATAAGCCATACATTGTGTGATTTCATTCTTTAAACAAGATATAGAAACTAACTATTGATTCCTTTATGAGGATACGACATTTGACATTTAGAGAATATTATGATCTAATAATCATTGAACAATTAGTTAACTCAATGGGAATGATATTTCCATTGAACCAATATTCGGAGAAGGTGAAAGTCACTTTGGTTTTTAATCATTTAGATAGAGAGTTTGATCAGCTGTAATAATTGATAAATATTACCAATATTAAAGTTAAAATGGAAGAAATGGATTGGAAAAACCTTAAGATGTTATTTATTAACAAGTATTTCCCTCAATATATTTGAAAAAATATGGAGAGAGAATTTATGGAGATTTTGAAAAAGGAGGATGGATCTCTAATTTTATACATGGAATAATTCATAAGTCTTATATGATATGCCTCAAAATTTTTAATCAATAATTATAACTAAATGAATTGGTACATTATTTATTTAATGATGCACCCCCAAAATAATCTATAAATCAATGATTTTGGGGGTTACAAAGATGTTTTTAAATATTATACCAATACAGATATGTAGCTTTGACAGTGGACCCATGGAAATTTAGATAAGTGGAGTAGAATTGAAATTTAATCTAGTGGTTCAAATGATAATAGATAAAATAAGATCCAACCACCTAGATGTGAAAAATTTGGGAATAAGAATCTTGAGAATTTACTAATTGAGACAAGTAAATTCTTAATGTATGAGATATAAGGACACAATTCTCATTAATGATGATGGGACATGAAGGAGCTAGCCCACATGATAATGAAATATATATCACCTCTCAATTCACCATCCACTTTTATATTCTTCAACGCTATTTAATGATGTTATTATTAATGCCAATGCACTAAACCATGAGTCATAAACGGTAATGAAATTCATAAACCAAAACATATGATGAAGAAAAGGAATTTTTCCATAATTAAAAATATAGTGGAGAATGAAATTGAAATCCTACAATGTACACTTCCTCTAACTCAAGTACTAAATTTTATTTATTTTATTCTTTTTGGATGTATTCCTTTATATATTTCATTTTTTTATATCTTACAAATCAAAATCTTGATAAATTGATGTAGATATAACCATAAAAATCTAGTGGTTCGATCAATGAAAACGAGGTGTTGGAATTTTCCCCTCACAAATTTTTTTGGAAGATTCTTTCAGTGAAACTCATAATCCTTTCCCTTAAGGGAACATTATGATATAATGGTCATGAATTGGATCTTTTACATAGAGCTCACAAAGCTGTTGAGACAAATAAATCACTTTATATATTACAAACCATACCATCCTCATTTATAACTTCATGTAATATCATGAATATTCTTTGTAGAATCTATCAATTATATTGGTGTTCATATCCAGTGAAGAGGAATACCATGCCCAAACGGTTGAGTCTATGGAAAGTACCATCCTTATAGAAATTCCCACTATAATATAATATAATAATGTGTTTCCCAAAGAGTTACCTTGCCTTTCCATATATCATTAGGAAGAGTTCAGAATAGGGCTTATACAAATATCTACCCATATCTCTAAATGTAACTATAATATAAACTTGATTGAATTAGAGGATTCGACAAAGACATAGAAAAATCATTTGGAAAAATGGTTCAAACATTATAGTCTGTCGCCTTTGGGTTTTGAAATATTTATCTTGAAAAAAGGATGGTCTAATGTGGTTCTATTTCACTTATAGATAGCTCAAAAAATCACTATAATGAAAAATTATCTCTTTCTATTCTTTGATTACTTTTTTAATCAACCATAATGAACTCAATACTTCTCAATGGTGCATAAAAATTCCATTTATCAACAATTAATTATAAATAATGAATAAATTCATAATACATACCTCTTCACAAGGTATGAAAATTACATGTTCATTGTGATTCACTACAATCTTAATGGATTTTATGAATAAACTATTTTAGGAATACCTAGTCAAATTTATGGTAGTATTTATTGAATATATACTCATTAATCTAAAATCAATGAGGAACATTAAGAGAATCTAAAAAATGTGCTGGAAATATTATCAAATGAGAAAATGTATGGTATATTCAAAATTTTTAACTATTGGATGCATAAAGTCACATTATTGGGGTATGTGATCACAAGTGAGGGAATTTATGTGGACCCTTAAAATAAAAAGTTAATTGAGTAATGGTCAAGAAAAACTAGTTTCATATAAATCCAATGCTTTCATAGATAATCTAGGCACTAAAAATGTTTTATTAGAAATTTCATATAATTTTCTATTCAACCAACTAGGTTAACATAGATACGAGTAAAGTAAGTCTATTACAAAAATGTGATAAAATCTTTAAGGAGACGAAGAAGAAGCTTATCACTATTCATATTTACATGATTCCATCAAGTGGAGAATAAATTTTTAATACATTGACTTATAAATTGATTTCATTATTTACTGATTCATTCTCATACAAATATATCATATAACACATTATACTATATGATAGATGAGAATAAAAGATTGAAACATGATCTGAAGGTATTTGTTGTGATATTTACCTTGAATATTTTATGCCACTACCTTTATGGTGAGATGTATAACATATATACATATCACAACTGTCTAAAGTATATATTAATATATAAATAGATAATCATCCATCAGTGAATTATGTTATTTTTTATTAAGGACTAAAATATCTCTATTCACTATAATCCACGAAAGGATAATAGGGCCACTGATACACTTTGTAGAAATTAACCTACTACTCTATCAATGATGCTAATTTAACATGACGTTATCTTAATTGATATATAATGGATGGATCTGGATATCATAATTGTAGGAAATAAAACCTACCTTTACATAATGATTTCCATCAAACTTAGAGATGATCGATGAGGCATAATTTGAAGATATGGAGATTCAGAAAGATTAAGTGGTAAAGGTGGGAATCTTCATGAATTATACATAGATAAATATGGTGGCATTAAACATGGAAGTATGATTTGTGTTCCTTCATCTCCTTAGATAAATAAAGAGCTATTGGATAATATACAAAATTCATCTTTCTATATCCACCATGTATGTACCAAGATGTTCCATGATCTTCAAGAACACTTTTGGTGGGACAACATATAGAAAAAGACCGTTGAGTACACCTCAATGTTCTTGGCATGGAAGCAAGTTAAATAAGAGTGATATAAGTTTATGGGAATGTTACATCGATTTCCCATCGAAATATTGAAATGAGAGAACATCACCATGGATATTTTCAAAGGTTTCACGAAGACATAAAAATGGTGAAATATGATATGGTTTGTGATGGATAGAATCACTATGAATTCAAAATTCATCTCTACTCTGGAATATTTCTCACTTCAAAAAGAAGATATGGTATATTTAATGAATGTGGTGAGGTTTTATAGGGATCTAAATTTGTTATTATCAGTTAATGATACAAGTTTCACTTATAAGTTCTGGATAATCCATCACAATGTTGTAAATACTAAATTGAATATCCGTACAACATTTCACCCACAAACTGATGGCTAATATAATATAACTATTAAGACTCTTTATGAAATGATGATAACCTAATCAATAGAATATAAATGTGGATGAGATCAAAATTTATATAAGTTTATTTCTCATACAATAACACATTCCACTTGAGTAATCAAATAGATCCATATAAATCTCTATACAAGAAGTGATTTTGAATATCTACTCGATTGTATAAAGTTGGTTCCTAATTGTAACATGGACCCAATATTGTGAATGATATGAAATAGAGGGTCCAATCCATCCAATAGAATATAAATATGCTTAGATTTGATAGAAAAACTATTTTTACAACCATCAAGGGATATAATGTTTGAAGTTGTAGAAATAATGTTCCTTGAAATATTAACATAGAAGAAAGTCAAGTGGTTTGGAATAAAGGGAAGCTTATCTCTAGGTTAATTGGAATCTTTTAGATCATTGATCAGATTAGATTAATGTCATATCATCTAGAACATCCACCAGACATGTATCAAGTCATAATGTGTTTTACATATATCTGTTGTGGATATACATACCAGATCCATCACATGTATTGAGATTGGAGGTGGAATAACTGGAACATGATCTCCCTTATAGGGATAATAGCGGGATGACCTTGGACTATAAAAATAATTATTTACATAGTAATAAACTTTCCTTATAATGTTGTTGTGGTGGAACCATAAATAAGATGAGGTAATGTGGAAACTAGAAGAAATGATGAATCCTATGTACACTCATCTATTTTAAACCCAGAATATATGTTGAAGTTTTGAGGATGAACTTTCCATGGGGGGAGGGATAATTTAACCAACTAGAGTTCATAAGCGATTTTTTATTAAATATGTTTCCTATTATATTATATACATATACAACACATATAGAAACCAATAAATCTTTGTTTAATTAATGGATATTTTCAAATAAGTGAACAACTATACCTTGAAAAATTATAAACATTAAAATGGGAAAAAATTAAAATATTAATAGTATAAAAAATATTTAAATCATTCTAATCCATTATATTCATCATTTATATGAATGAAAATATATAAAACAAATATATTTTTTAAAACCAAAATAACATCTTCGAAGAGGAAAATACATACACTTTTGTGGAATTGAAGAGATTGTTGATTGATGGAATGAATAGGTATTTATAAAAGTTAATTTTAGTTTTAAAATTTTTATGTGATAGATGGAATATTAACAAGAGAGTTATAACAGAAACCTACTAGATGGGAGTACTTATGTATGGACCTGGCCTTAAACCTTACATAATATTGAATTAAATATATAATTGACGTTGAGGATCTTTTCAGGTTTAGAGTTTTTGAGCGTTAGGCTATAACATTTACCTTTCAAAATATTACAAAGTAGACACTTCTACTCAGTTTCCATTTTTTTATAAAAGATGAACTCTTGAAAATAAGAGTCATGTCTAGATCCATGTTTTAGATGGCATGACATTTCCTTGATCCCATCCATGACTCTATTCCACTTTATGTCATGTGAAAAACATTCCAATACTTGGGATGAGCAGAAAAAGCTTAGTAAGGGATACACAAAGAAGGAAAAAAATTAGTTTTTCAAAACACCAAGTAAACCAAGAATAATTTAACATAAGTAATACTTTTCACCTTTATTAAGTAGTAAATACTCATCACTAAATAAAATATCATTACTTACCCTTTTGTAACCAAAATATTACCATAAAACCCATATAAAGAACACATAACATGTAAAGGTAACTTGGGACATGAACATACATAAATGGAATAAACATATGGTCTAATTCCACACATATCAGTAAATGGAATAGCCATATGTCTGACTTCCATACCCAACGTATTGGAGGTTATAACGTAACCACCCATCCTAGTATTCACAACACCACCCGTCATTAGGTTTATCACGTAACCACCTGTCAAATGTCTAAGTACCATTATAAAATCATAACACATAAAAAAATTACAAAGGAAAGAAAAAATTTCCACATTTCAATCACTATATATCACTTAAATATATTGACATAAAAAATTTATTATAAAAACCATTTTCAATAATAAAATACATAAAAGAGTATATGGTATTTATTTTCTTTTAAAACCATTACGACATGTTGAGGAAGCCAAAGAACAAATAATACTCACAGCGGCGGAAATGTCGTTGTCACCGCTTAAGTTAAAAGAAAAATTCCTTTTCTCATTTAGTAAAACTCTTCATAGAAAAATAATCCCTTTGAAAAGTCAAGGGTGTTTATAGAGCGTATAAAATAAAGTCGTGTATGAAAACAAAATATGCCTCAATGAAAGGAGATTGAGACGAAGTCCCTTACCTCATGTCCGACATGACTCGATTGTTCATTAATCTCCTGAATAATAAAATAAAGTTAATTTCTACTTGCTTAAGAACCCTTTTCAAGTTTATTATTCCTTTTATATCACTTATTACCATGTTATAAACATTATGTAATCATTTAAGTTAATAATGTTCATCTTGTCGATATTCGGTACTTGAGTCAAAAATGGACTTCTAATAATTACATGTTGTTAATGAGGTAAATAGTTCATTATATCCAAAATGAAATTCATTATTTAGATATCATATATATCATATATATCCAATATATACATGTATTTATAATAGTACTTAACATTTAGAGGTAAGAAATGAAATGTACCGTTCATGGCGATGGTAAGCCGTACGTATGCATGAACGCTACTTCCATTTCTATTTCATATTTAATGGAATTAATAAATAATGATACAAATTATTATTTTAATTCCAGTATGGTATCATATATAATATCATTAAATCTATCCTTTATACGTATGACATATGGTATGAACGAGTCATATCATTTTGAGGGGGCGGTAGTCCGTACTTCTTCTAATGAGATTATCGCGTTTGCCCATAATGGAAACGATAAAAGCATGCTACAAAAAAAAATTATAGAAGAATAAATAAAACATAAACATAATATATATCATATATAAATATTGTTCCATCATAATGGCCACTATAAGAGGCGGTAGGAGATAATCAAACAATCATCGTTTCGTGAGGCGTTAGTTTTCCATCCACAGAAACATTATGTTCTTCATCCATTAGATGGAGGTGTGTGTAAGTGTAGTTAGAATCCTTATCATAACAACATCCTATTATATTGATTATATTGTTGTTATTACAAAATAAATTAATAAAAAGAGTTTAGTGGTTGGAGAAGTCAAATAAATGAAAATAATTTAAGAGAAACGGTTACCTTTAATTTGGGTAACTCCCTTTGGTTTGAACCAAAGGACTTCTTGAAGTACCTTATGCCTCAGTTAATGCTTCTAGGAAGAGGATAGGGATGCAGGGAGATTAATTGGGCATAGTTAGGACGAGCCAAACGACTTGAGAGGTGTGAGGAATTGGTTAGTAGTGGTCTCCTTTTATAAGGGAGTGGAGGGGCTCTTTAGGAAAGTGTGAAAACATTATTTTATTATATAATGATATTCGGTTTCTAATGGTCCAAAAATCATTAAGGACGAAGATAATATGAGTCATATTCGAAATAAAATCATCCAATCAAAATTGGTCATCTTTTGGATAATATTTTAATCATTATAATCTTATTTATTTAAATCATTTATTAATGAGGTAAATACATAATCATTATTGTGTCATAAATAATTTAATTTTTTTGATGTCTAAAAATTATAAACAAAATACCATGATATTGGAAATCATTTTAGATTTCAATGAATATTTATAGTCGAAAATATAATTTATATAACACCATAAAAAAATTAATTAACTAAAAGATATTTGGAAATGTCATTTTTGACTTTACATTAAATTAATTAATCTAAAGTGTTATTATCACACCCAAGTGGCTCATGGGGTCCCCAAATCGACCCGAAGATGACCATGGTCGGACATAACTAATAAAAAAAGGTTAATAGAAGTGTTAAGGTAATTTTTAATTATTATAATACTCTTTTAACCTTAAATTACCCTATTTACCTTTAACCGCGGTAAATAAAAGTCAAAAGTTACTATTCTCCAAAAATTATTTTCATCTTATTGAACCAAATTTAACTTCTTGATAACAATCATGAATGTAGGATTTTTGAAATTCAATTCACATAAGTGGTAAAATTTCATTTAAATGAAAAAGTCAGTTTTTTAACTACTACTAAGTGGTTTCACTATTCATCAAAAATTGATGTTTTTCAGAAAAATACAAAAAAATCAGCCTAATCATTATTTGATATTCCTAATTAAAAATTGATGTATATTTTGAAAAATTCAAAACATAGAAGTCGCATTAATTAATTTTAAAATTAATTCCCATTGTTAAAACAAATAGCGTGTTTTTAAGAAACAATAACTATCAAAAGATTGATACTTGTTTATGTCCAATTTCAATGTAAAATTAATTATAATGAACAAAATTGGATTAAATGGTAAAAATATAGTTTAATTTTACTTTAAACCTAATTAAAAAGATAATATGACCATATAAATAAATTAAATTAAAACGTAGTTTTTAATTAAAATACAATATTTTCACTATTCATTAAAAAAATGAACTTTATCAGAAAAATTCCAAAAAATTACAAAAAGTAAATTTTGATGTAACCATTTTAAAGTAGGATTTTATTTGGTCAATTAGAATGAAATAAAGTGAAAAGAACTATATTTAAAGAGGGTTCTCCATTAAAAGGCGGCAAATCGATATTTTAATGTAAATTATGCTTAAAACATTTTAAGCCTCTAAATTTTATTGGATAAATATGAATACATTTAACAGACATGTATTGTCATATTGTAGTTAGTTTTGTTCATTCCCACCAAAACAACGGCTAGGAGTTAAATACCATATAAAATAATAATATTATATTATTAATGTGAAATATAAGATTTCAAAGAAACCCATTTTTATGTATGAGGTATGCTATCGAACATAGAAACCCCTTTAAAGAAAAATTAATATTTAATTCACAAATATTAATAAATATGAAATATGTATTATTCTTCATTTAAATAGGATGTTACATCCATCCCCCTTTTTGAAAATTTCACCCTTATTATTTTATTCACTTATCAAATAAACGGGGGAATTTATCCCTCATAGCATTTTCAAATTCCCAGGTTGCCTCTTCAACCATATGGTTTTTCCACAAAACCTTTACCTGGTGAATTACCTTATTCTGTAACACTTGCTCTCTATAGTCAAGAATCTGGACCGGTTGTTCTTCATGAGAGAGATTCTCTTCCAAATGAACTACCTTTGGGCTCAAAACATGAAATGGATCTTGAATACAGTTTCTCATCATAGAATCATGAAAACAATTATGTACCTGGGATAAACTTGGAGGTAAAGCCACTCTGTAAGAAACTGATCTAAATTTCTCTAGAATCTCATAAGGTCCAATGAACCTCGGACTCAACATTCCCTTCTTACCAAAACACATCACAGTTTTCCATGGAGAAACTTTGAGAAAGACATGATCACCTATATCAAAAGACAGATCCTTCCTCTGGTGATCTGCATAACTTTTCGGTCTGCTTTGAGCTATTCTCATGTGTTTCTGAATCAACTGAACTTTCTCTGCCATCTCTTCTACCAATTCTTGTCCCATTAACATCCTTTCACCTACTTCCTCCCAAAAAGTTGGAGTTCGACAACGGTTTCCATATAATTCCTCAAATGGAGCCATCTGTATACTAGAATGAAAACTGTTATTATATGAAAATTCATCCAAAGAAAGATGTTGGTCCGAACATCCCTGATAATCAATTGAGAAAGAAAGTAACATATCCTCCAATGTCTGAATTGTACATTCTGGTTGCCCATATGATTGAGGATGAAATGTTGTACTAAAATTTAATTCAATACCCTATGACTTCTAAAGGCCTTTCCAAAAGTTAAAAGTGAACTTGGGATCACGATCAGTTACAATGGAGAGGGGAAATCCATGCAACCAGACTATCTCTTTAACATATAACCTAGATAGTTGATCTAGAGATAATTTTTCTCGAATAGGAAGGAAATAAGAAGATTTAGTCAACCGATCAAGAATAACCCAGATTGCATTATTACCTCAAGATGTCTTCGGTACTCCCACAACGAAGTCCATGGATATATTTTCCCATTTCCACTCTGGAACTATGTCACTCTACTTCAACTTGCTGACAAGTCAAACACTTCATAGTAAAATCATCAATATCTCTTTTCATTCCATCCCACCAGAAATACTCCCAAAGATCTCTGTACATCTTAGTACTGCCAGGATGAACTAAAAACAGAGAACTATGATCTTTACATAACAACAAATTATTCAACTATGAATCAAAAGCCACACATAATCTCTTTCCAAATCTCAAAACACAATCATTATCAATGTTAAAATCAGGCAACTTACCCTTATTAACTAACACAACATTTTTATGTAACTCACTATCTTCTTTCTATGATTTCTTTATTCTGTTTGATAGAGATGATCTCACTGACACCTAATACAAAAAAATAATAATTTCCTGCACCGACAACTTCTATGCCAAAGTTCATAAAATCCAAAACCAAAGGATCTTGTTCCAAACGTAACATAGTTATTGAATCATTACTTTTTCGACTCAATGTATCAACCAATTTATTTGTTTCTCTTAGATGGTAATGAATCGTGCAGTCATAATCCTTGATTAATTTCAACCATCTCCTCTATCTCATGTTTAATTCTTTTTGAGTAAATATATACTTCAAAATTTTGTGATCAGTATAAATTATAGATTTTACTCCATAGACGTGTTGCCTCCAAATTTTTAAAGAAAAAACAACAGAAGCTACTTCCAAATCATGTATAGTCTAATTTGACTCATGAGGTTTCAACTGATGTGAAACATAAGAAATTACCTGATCATTCTGCATTAGGACACAACCTAGTCCTTTCAACGAAGCATCACTGTAGGTAACAAACTCACCAATTCTGGATGGCAGTGCGAAAACTAGAGCATTCTCCATTCTTTTTTTCAATTCATGATACCAATCATCACATTCTTTTGTCCAGATGAACTTAACACCTTTTCGAGTTAACTTAGTCATTGGACTAGATAACCGTGCAAAATTTTCAACAAACCTACTGTAATATCCTACCAAACCAAGAAAACTATGAATCTCAGTTATATTTGTCGGTATAGGCCATTATTCAACAAATTTTGTTTTAGAAGGATCAATAGTTATTCCATTTTTTGAAACAATGTGACCAAGGAATGAAATTTGTTGTAACCAAAACTCACACTTGCTAAATTTTCCATAATGTTTCTTTTCTTTTAAGGATTTCATGATGACCCTTAAATAACTTTCATGATCCTCTTTACTTTTTTAATAAACCAAAATATCATCAATGAAAACAGCCACAAACTTATCCAAGAACTCACGAAAAATTCTATTCATAAGATCTATGAATATAGCAGGTGCATTGGTAAACCCAAAAGGCATAAGTAAAAATTCATAATGGCCATATCTAGTATGAAACACAGTCTTAGGAATGTATGCTTCCTTTAATTTCAACTGATGGTACCCCAACCTCAAATCAATCTTCGAAAAATACTGAGCTCCCTGGAGCTGATCAAACAAATCATCGATATGAGGCAAAGGATACTTATTCTTAACAGTGATGTTATTCAATGCTCTATAATCAATGCAAAGTCTCATTGAACCATCTTTATTTTTAACAAAAAATACAGGAGCACCCCATGGTGATGTGCTAGGTAGAATAAAACCTTTATCTAATAACTCATACAATTGATTATTTAACTCTAAAAGTTCAATTTATGCCATTCGAAAAGGGGGTTTTGAAATTGTCTTAGCATTAGGAACTAAGTCAACAGTAAATTCAACTTCCTGATTAGGTATAATTCTAGGAAACTCATCATGAAAAACATCAAGGTACTCATTTACCACTAGCACATCATTAATATGAATAGTTCCTTTATTTTCAACAAAACCTGTAAGAAAACATTCATTTCCATTTTTACTAGTTTCTCAGCTTCCTAATATGTTTTCAAAAGAAAGGGTCCATTATTATACACAAACTGTAAATCTTTCTGAAAATAAACCTCTTTAGGTCTGCAGTCGATCATAACATGATAAGCAGAAACCAATCCATTCCCAAAATAATATCAAACTCTACTAGAAGAAAAAAATAAGGTTTGCAGGTAGATTCTTTCCACACACAAGGATAGGAATGTTCTTATGTTTTATTTTTCTCTCAACATTTCTTTCAGGTGTTTTTACCGTAAGTTCTGTATTCATATCTTGAGATGTAATTCCCAATTTACTAGAAACCTTCTCAGAAATAAAAGAGTGTGTAGACCTTGAATCAAACAAAACATTGGCATAATATGACCAAAAAAACAGTGTACAAGATACTACTTTGTTCGATGGACCAACATCTGCTGAAGTAGTTGCAAAGTATTTCACCACCCCTTTATGCTTGTAGTCTGACTACTTTCCCTCAGTTGAGTTCTTCTCTGGACTCACTTTTTCATAGTGAACCATTTCATAAAACATCCAACGTCTTACCAATTTAATTTTATTTCCTGCTTGATCATCCATCTTACAGTTACGAGCAATATAACCAGACTTACCACACTGAAACCACTTTCCAGGCTTTGATAAACATTCTCTGGGATGATTTTTACCACACTTCTCACAAGATGGATATTTAGTTTTCTTACCTCCAGGCTTCTTTGATGAATTATTCCCCTTTTCCTACCAACTGTACCTCTTATTCTGTTGTTTTTCAAAGAACACTTGATCATCGTCAACCTCCATTTCCACCTTATCCGGACATTGAACAAGTTTTTCATAACTTTTGAACTCACGAGAGGCTAATGCTCTTTGATATCGTGGATTCAGTTCTGAGCAAAATCAATTTATCTTACTATTAATATCTCCGATGAAATTTAGTTCATACCTTGCCAGTTGAGTGAACTTTCCTTCATAAGAAGCCACTCATTCATCCTCCTACCTCAATTCTAGGAATTGCTTTTCCATCCTAAGATGAACCACCTTAGGAAAATATTTCTCAAGAAACATACCATTGAATTCATATCAATCAAGAGCATCAATATCCTCACTATCCCTGTTATTTTTCACCATCGACCACCACTGATCATCTTCAAATTCAAAATGATAAACAACAAGACTATCCTTTTGATGTTCTGAACAACCCATGACATCGAAAATCTTTTCCAGTGCTTTAATCCACCCTTCTGCTAGAACCAGATCAGATGATCCTCTAAATGATGGGGGATGATGCCTCATGAAATGCTCCACTACTGACATGTTCCTCTACGGTTTATCTGGCTGATCTCATGCATGAATACCACCACCATTTATAGCCTGATTCAACTTTTCCGTCCCTACAACAAACTGTTCAGTTCTGATTCTGCCCATCTCAGGTTGCTGATTGGGTAGTTTTTCTTCTTCCTGATGTCGTCCCAACATAGGTACCCTGTTTCCTCTACGGAAAACCATTTTGAACATATGAATATCTTAGGTTATGTAACATGGTAATATATAAATTATATATTATTTCAATATTAATATAAATTACTTTATGGATATTAATTTAACAATACCACAACTCCTAAAGTTGTCTAAACCGACCTCTGATACCAGCTGTAAGGACATGAACTTAAACCTTACATAATATTAAATTCAATGAATAATTCACGTTGAGGATCTTTTCAGGTTTATAGTTTTAGAGAGTTAGGCCATAACTATTACATTTCAAAATATTAAAAAGTAGAAAATTTTAGTCAGTTTCCAATTTTTTTACAAAACAAGAACTCTTGAAAAAAAGAGTCATGTCTAGTTCCATATTTTAGACGGCATGCCTTTTCCATGATCCCATCCTTGACTCTATTCCACTTTATGTCCTGTGAAAAACATTTCAAAACTTGGGATGAGAATAAAAATCTTAGTAAGAGATACACAAAGAAGGAAAAGAGTTAGTTTTTCAAAACAACAAGTAAAACAAGAATACTCTAACATAAGTAATACATTTCACCATTATGAAGTAGAAAATACTCCTCACTAAATAAAACATCATTACTTACCCTTTTGTTTCCAAAATATTACCATAAAACCCATATAAAGAACACATAACATGTAAAGGTAACTTGGGACATGAACATACTTAAATGGAATAACCATACGTTCGACTTCCACACATATCACTAAATGGAATAGCCATACGGCCGACTTCCATACCCAACGCATTGGAGGTTATAACGTAACCACCCATCCTGGTATTCACGAAACCACCCGTCATTTGGTTTATCACGTAACCACCCGTAAAATACCCAAGTACCATTATAAAATCATAACAAATAAAACAATTATAAAGGAAAGAAAACATTTCCACATTTCAATCATAATATATCACTTAAATATATTGACATAACAAATCCATTATAAAAACCATTTTCAATACTACAATATATAAAAGAGTATATGGTATTTATTTTCTTTTAATAAAATTACAGCTTGTTGAGGAAGCCAAAGATCAAATAATACTTGTGGTGGTGGAAAGGTCGTTGTCACCGCATACGTTAAAAGAAACATTATTTTTTGCCATTTAGTAAAATGCTTCGTAGAAAAATATTCCCTTTGAAAAGTCAGGGGTGTTTATAGAGCGTAAAAAATAAATTCGTGTATTAAAACAAAATATGCCTCAATGAAAGGAGATTGAGACGAAGTCCCTTACCTCGTGTCCGACTTGAATCAATCGTTCTTTAATCTACTAAATAATAAAATAAAGTTAATTTATACTTTCTTAAGAACCATTTTCAATTTTATTATTCCTTTTATATCACTTATTACCATGTTATAAACATTATGTAATCATTTAATTTAATAATGTTCGTCTTGTCGATATTTGGTACTTGAGTCAAAAATGGACATCTTATAAATACATGTTGTTCATGCAGTCAATAGATCATTATATAAAGAATGAAATTTATTATTTAGATATCATAAATATCATATATATCTAGTATATTCATGTATTTATAATAGTACATAACATTTATAGGTAAGAAATGAAATGTACCGTTCATGGAGACGGTAAGCCGTACGTACGCATGAACGCTACTTCTATTTATATTTAATATTTAATGGAATTAAAACATAACGATATATAGTAGTATTATAATTCCATTATGGTATCATATATAATATCATTAAATCTATCCTTTATACGTACCACATATCGTATGAACTAGTCATATCACTTTGAGGGGCAGTTGTTTGCACTTCCTCTAATGAGATTATCGTGTTTCCCATAATGGAAACCATAAAGGCATGATATAAAATGAAATTATAGAAGCATAAAAAAAAATAAACATACTATATATCATATATAAATACATTTCCATCATAATGGACACATGAGAGGCGGTAGGAGATAATCAAACAATCATCGTTTCGTGGGGCGTTAGTTTTCCATCCACAAAAACATTATGTTCTTCATCCATTAGATGGAGATGTGTGTAAGTGTAGTTGGAATCCTTCTCATAAAAACATCCTAGTATATTGAGGATACTGGTCTTGTTACAAAATAAAGGAACAAAAAGAGTTTAGGGGTTGGAGAAGTAAAATAAAAGAAAACAATTTAAGAGAAACTTATACCTTTAATTTGGGTAACTCCGTTTGGTTTGAACCAAAGGACTTATTGAAGTGCATTATGCCTATGGTAAGGCTTCAGGAAAAGGGGATGGATGTAGGGAGATTAATTGGGCAGAGTTTGGAAAAGAAAAATGTCTTGAGAGGTGTGAGGAATTTCATAGAAGTGGTCACTTTTTATAAGGAAGAGGAGGGGCACTTTCAGAAAGTGTGAAAAAATTATTTTATTATATAATGATATTCTCTTTATAATGCTCCAAAAATGATTAAGGTCGAAGATAAGATGACTAATTTTGGAAATAAATTAATCCAATCAGAATTGGACATGTTTTGGATAATATTTTAATCATTATAATCTTATTTATTTAAATCATTTATTAATAAGGTAAATACTGCATCATTATTATGTCATAAATAATTTAATTTATTTGATGTCTAAAAATTATAAAAAAATACCATGATGTAGAATATAGTTTTATATTTCCAATGAATATTTATTGTTGAAAATATAATTTATATAACACCATATAAAAATTATTTTACTAAAAGATATTTGAAAATGTAATTTTTTCCTTTACATTAAATTAATTAATCTAAAGTGTTATTATCACACCCAAGTGGCTACATAGGGTCCCTAAATTGACCCAATGATGTCCATATTTTTCCATGACTCATCCAATAATGATAGAACATGTTTTGAAGTAATTTTAAATTATTATATATATTTTTTAACCATGAATTACACTATTTACCTTTAACCGCGATAAATAAAAGCCAAAAGTTACTATTCACCAAAAATTATTTTAATCTTATTGAACAAAATTTTACTTCTTGATAATAAACATGTATGTCAGATTTTCAAAATTCAATTCACAGAAGTGGTAAAATTTCATTTAAATTAAAAAGTCAGTTTTTAACTACTACTAAGTGGTTTCACTATTCATAAAAAATTCAAGTTTTTCAAAAAAATACCAAAAATTCAGCCTAAGCATTATTTGATATTCCGAATTCAAAGTTGATGTCTATTTTGAAAAATTCAAAACATATAAGTGGAATTAATTAATTTTAAAATTAAATCCTGTTGTTAAAACAAATAGCGTGTTTTTAAGAAAAAATAACTATCAAAAGATTGATACTTGTTTATGTCCAATTTCAATGTGAAATTAATTACAATGACCAACATTGGATTAAATGGTAAAAAAATATTTTAATTTAAATTTAAAACAAATTAAAAAGATAATCTAACCATATAAATAAATTAGATTAAAATGTAGTTTTGGATTAAAATACAATATTTTCACTATACATTAAAAAACGAACTTTTTCGGAAAAATTCCAAAAAATTATACAAAGTAAATTTTGATGTCACCATTCTAAAGAAGGAATTTATTTGGTAAATTAGAATATATTAAAGTGAGCAAAACTATATTTAAATAGGGTTCTCCATTAAAAGGTGATAAATCGATCTTTTAATGTATAATATGCTTAAAATTAGATTCATTCACATTTTAAGCCTCTAACATTTATTAGATAAATGTAAATAAATTTAACAAACATGTACAATAATGTTATAGTTAGTTTTGTTCATTTCCTCCAATACAATGGCTAGGAGTTAACTACCATTTAAAAAAATAATATTATATTATTAGTGTGCAACATATGATTTCAAAGAAACTCATTGTTGCGTATTGGGTACACTATTGAACATAGCAACCCCTTTAATGTAAAATTAATATTTAATTCAAAAATATTAATAAATATGAAAATGCCTTATTCTTCATTTATTTGGGATATTACAACTTACCTAACCATTGAGAATAGTAACATGACCATTATAATATTAACCTGACCATAAAATAAAACAATTTAATTTATATAATATTAATCAAAAGCAATTTAATAAAATATCAACAATATAATTCTATGAAATAAAAATCAAGACAAAAAACTCAAGGAAAATAAAAGCACATTATTAAACAAATGTATTTTAATGTATTTCATTAAATTTATAATTTTTATATTAAAAATTGAAATTCAATATGATAGAAAATCAGTTTTTTAAAATTGATACCATTTTTACATTAATTATGTCAATGTTGTATAAGAGTGATTTTTTGGTAATTTTTTGAAATTCATCCAATTTTAGTTCAATATTAAAAACACATCTTATTTAATCATTTTATGGATAATACATGATGTAATAGTTACCTAATAAATTATATAAAGTTTCTATCAAGAAAAAACATATTTATTTTGATATAAGGGTAATTTAAATTCAATAAAAAAAATTCAAAACAATAGAAATTATTTTTTGTGTTCTAATGCCAAATATATTCCATTAAAGTATTTTTTTCTTATTCCTTCCATTCCTTTTGATTTACCTAATAAATTCAGAATATAATTCTTTAGTATTAAAATAATTTTATATAATTAATTTTTTTTTAAATTTCAAAAACAATACCATTGAATGGTTTTCTATTGATTTAATAATATATTCTACATTTTATCCCTAAATGCCTCTCTCTTCATGTATAAATTACCCCTCTATCCTACCTTGGGAAAATACATATAAATCACTTTAAAAGAAAAAAAATAATGATCTATGTTTTTTATACATTGATATTATAAATTTCTATATGATTATTCAATACATGACACAAACAGATTCTTGAAGACCATAATAGTTTAGTACCTTTGGAAACATGCAACATAATCTTTTAAATTTGGTGAAAATATGTAACGTCTCCCACAAAGATCTTCCCCTTTAGTACTATTCACCAAAATACCCTAGATAAACCTTTTCTCATAACCTAGGTAATGGAAACATAATAAAGGGTGATCTTAGATGCTCATTAAGGGTAAAAAAATAGAGATACATAAGTATAATATGATCATAAATTTATGAGAACATGATAATAACATAAGAAAACTATGAACTTCATATTAAATAAAAGGATTTTGAGTCTTTGAATACATATTCTAATTTAATAAAAAATTAATCCTAATGAAATAAAATTATATGATCCATGAGAGAATTACTTTAGAATAAGACACAAAATTGATCCATACAAATAAGTACAGAAATTAATTTTACCAGTAGTTAAGACTCATTAAAAAAACTTATAAGGTTACTCTATGGGTGTCTAAACCTCCTTGTTTAGACACACAACTATCCCCAATGGCATCCCTTTCCTAATAGTGTAATTGGATCACTCCCCAAACAATGAAGTAGTTAAGGTTCACCTCAAATACCATAATAGTGGACAAAGTATCTTAATAACCGTGTTCACTCCCTATTCTAATCATGTTTATGTCATGAGATATAAATCATTACCCAATTCATTTGAGAGGGATATGGGTCCCACCTGTCTTTAGTTATAATTTAATGACTGTCCTTGGTTATAACATAACCAAAATCACATAATGAAATTGATACATATGTGTGACCCAAAATAATAAACCAGTCATCCTGTATGAAACCATGAAATGTAATTGGTTTCATATAAATTTCATCATATCATAACCTATGGAAGATAAACCAGTTTCATAATCATTTCATCAATTCGTCATAAAATAACCCCTCGAAAATGAAGTGGTTTCATAATAATTTTATCATGGTATCCTTGGATTATTTCCCCAGTAATGCATAAGTACCATAAGATGATGTCATCTTAAATAGAGAATGAATTTAAAAGAAATATCTATTGGAACACATCTTGCGAAAAATAAACATACTTTGTAAATAACTTATTAAAAGATAAAATTTATTAAATATACCTCCCTTTAAAAACAAAATTTAAAACTTTTAGATGAAGTTTAAAAATTAATTTAAAACATTTCTTAAGGAAAACATCTATTGTTTTTTGAAAATAAATTTTTAAAACCAATTTTTTTTGCAAATTCATTTCAGTGAAAATTACCTTGGAAAAATATAATAATATATTCAAATCATGTAATGGTCATGAATATAAAAATTCCATTCATTTTGAATGAAAATATTCCTTTCACTTTTTTGGTAAAATTCAAAAGGGAATAAATTTTTTAAAATGACAAGAATATTCCATTGATTTTTTAAAAAAGTAAAACATTGGTAAAAAATCCTATAATAAATCATTTTAAAACATTTCTAGAGAACATGTTTTTAGAATCAAAATGGTTTTCAATTGAGAAGAGAAATGATGAAAATTTTATTAAATACATTAGTTTGAACTCTTGGGTACATAATAAGATTAAATTAAGGCAAAAAATATATTATCATGAAATAACTAGTTGAGAGTATATTTAATGTGTTTCTTGAGATATGGATCCTAATATTCTATTATACAAAATGTTATGATAAATAATCTTGATAAATGGTGAAATTGTAACATAAAATCATTACCATTTTGTTAACAATTAAATATAGGCCCCATGAAGGGATATAATTAAATGAAACATAAAATACCATGTGGATAAATAAATTCATGATATTAAATTTAAATGGTATATATATACTCCCCATAAAATCATATATGTGTATATTAGAATCATATGTCCTAGAGAAGGAATGTTGAGATAAAAACCACTTACCAAATTGGTTAATTTTGAACCGTAGACCCCATGAAATTGGGACCCTATAATGGATATGAAATTAAAAATAAATTTTGATTATTAACACCATAAAATAAATTTATGTTAATTAAATTTTCCATATAAAAGAAATAAGTGGTGAATTTTTCATGCATCCCACAGAAGTAAAAAAGTGAGAAAAAATCCATTACCTTAAGGATTCACTTCAATTCTACATGTTAATAAGTAATGTATAATAAATATATTTTTATTATAAATATATTTAAAACAAAAAATATATATATATATATATCATAACATGTATTATTTTCTTATGTCCATTTATTACCTGCTTATCAATGATTCAATGTTAAATTTATGTTTCAGGCAATAAACACAATTTTTTCATTTATGTTTTGATTTTTTATTTATGGTCCTATTATATTGATCATGTTTCCATAATATATATATTTTTTAACATGATAAAAATATATTATAAATCCAGTATATATGTAATGAGAGTACTCTATAAAATTTAGTAATCGAAAATGAAATAAGTTGTTCATGGAGACAGTAGGTCATTTATGCATGAACACTAATTATATCCAATCAAAAGAATGGAAGATAAATGATATATTTTCATTAAATAATTATTTTTGTTTCATATATATCACACATGTTAGTGAAAAAAATCCTCAATAACTTTTATATAAATCATGAATTAATCACATTGCTTCGTGATGCGGTAGTCCGTAGTAGATGCGAGTAACGTTATCATATTCAAAAAAAAAAATCCTGAAGGTATATGTGATATAAAATTTATAGAAGCATAATAATATGATAAATATCATATAAAAATAAAAAATTAATTATTATTTCTAGCTGTTGTAGAAATTAATGTGAGAACAAATTTCATCAGTTCACGAGGCGGTAATCCTCCATTCACACAAACGATGATTTCATAACCCATTTGATGGAATTTGAAATGGTTGTAGATCATTAAAATTTACATAATAAAAACATTATTATATGTATGATATTGAGGTTGTTATATCATCATGTTATAAAAATAATTTATGGATGTAATGGAATAAATAAAACAAAAAATGCTCGTTGATGGATGCTAATTCTTCTTAAAGTATCCTCTTTATATTTGAACTAAAAGACATAATTGGATGGATTTATGTACAAAATAATGTTTATGGAATGAGATGATTGAATTTTTTATATTAGTTTGGTAGTTATTGGATGATATAAAGGGTGTTTTTTGGTGTGAATAATAGAGAAGAGGGGGTGACCTTTTACAAGTGAGGGGAGTGTCACACTTGCAATGATTTTGAAATAAAGAATTGAACCCTAAACTTTTTCATGTAATAAGGATATGATAATAAACTATTATCCATAAAACAAGTTATATGGTATATATATGTCCATTAAATTGGTGTTTTAATTTTCTATTTCTACGTATGACCATTATCGTTTTTTACTTTTACCCCCAAGTAAAACAATTTTTACCTTAATCACATTAAATAGAATTTTATATTTTCACAATTAATTTTGGTCAAACATTATTTTTAAATTATTATAAAATATAAAATATTCTTATTACAAATATATAAACCAATTTTACAAATAAAATTCACAAAATAAGCTAAATTTTATTTAAAATTAATCAGATAGAAGTGATGAGAATACAAGTTTTCAAATAGAAATTCTTCCAAATATTACATTTTTTAAAACAAATTTTAATATGAAATTAGTTATAATTACCTAAATTAGATATATAGATATATAATTTAACTAATTTTCGTTTAAAATCTGTTTAATTTTTTTCCCTTTATAAATAATTGAAATGAAACGTCATCTTTCAATTAAAATATAGTATTGTTTTATTATTCACCTGAAAAGAAATCTTTTCATAAAATTATAAAACATTCAGAAAAATAATAATTTAAATTATAATGTAATATTTAAAATTGATTTTTTTAAAATACAATATTGTAAAAAATTAAATTTAAGATAAAAATCATAGCCTTAATGAAAAATATAGTTTTCAAGAAGTGTATTTTTCAATTACAAGATGATTTTATATTTACATTAATTATAATAATTATTATTGTATGACTCTTAATTTAATTTTATTCATATATTACTTATAAATTTTATTTTAAAAAATCATCATTAGTTATTTTTTTAATTAATTAAATAAGAGAAAAAATATTCACTTCTAAACAGTTTTTAGAAAAAATATTTTTTAAGCCTAAAATAAGGTTATACTAAAAGACAATATAAATTGGATTAAATGGTAAATAAGTATATAATATATATAAAAATTATACTTAGGTTAATTAAAAAAATTATGGGATTTAAATTACTCCATTTATAGTAAATAAATGATAGTTTAAAAACAATGATATTTTTTACTCTTTACTAAAAAATAAATATTTTAAAAAAATCCAAATATTACACCATAAGTTAATTTTGATATGATGACTAAAAAATGAATTTAATTTCTTCAAATAAATATTATCAAATATCTTTAAATTACTTTTAATATTTTCTCATAATGATCAAGAAAAATCATTTTCAAAGAAATCTTATTTTTGAAAAATTTAATTACTCTACTAAAAATTTATTGATTATTTTCTAGGAATTTATAATTAAATTTATACTAATTAGAAAATGTTTATGTATAATTCATAGAATAATAATACTGTTCTTTCCCTCTTAATTAAGATAAAGGATATAATGGTTATATTTAAAATAATAATACTTTATGGTCTGCTGAATCTCACTATCCTATATTAGGAATGCTATCATTTTTTTGTCTAATGCAAGATATTCTCAATAGTGTTTATAATGTAATATACAATTTTTGTTGCATGTTACATGAGATAAACTTAGTATTTCGTGTAACAAAAGATAAAAAAAGCATCTCATGTAATTAAAAATATAAAAAATATTACACTCAATCGATATATATATATATATATATATATCACAAAATATCTAGTAGTTTCATTCCACCCCACTTAAAATCAATATAACCCTCAAAATTCATCTTAGTCATCAATGTTTTGTCATTTAAAAATTCTTTCAGAAAATCAAACATCATACAAAGGAATAATAAAATTTCTCTTCATAAGGGATGAATGGAAACATAAAGGATATGTAAAGTAACTCATAACTAGAATTTCACAATAGAGAACATGTATGGGAAGTTAATAATTTGAAATGTAAAAAAGGGCAAATAGTTATAAGGAGTTATTGGGATCATTGATAATAAGAAACTATGTGATCTATAGAATTTTAATGACCACAAAAACACAAACTAAAGTGGTTTGAAAAAGGTCATTGATATCATTAAAAATGATAATAATAGAATTTTTTTTATTTCAATATCATTTTTGTAAAGTTTAAAAAATTTCACAAGATGATATTCTTCCTTTATTTCATTCCATTTCATAAGAAAAATCTCATACATTGGTTATGCCATAATCAATTTCAACTTCACCTTTAGATATATGAAATAAAAGTGAATTTCTAGTTCCTAAAACACTAACTGATCATAAGATCCAAAAATAAAATCACAAGCCTTTTGGTCTATGTTTACCTATCATCTTTAAAAAATGGTTAGAATAGGTTATCCATTATGGATAATTATTTATATGGTTATATAATAAATCAATATCTAAAGCCTCATAGAATGATAAATTTAACCATTTCATAAACAGTTATCCTTACAACCCTTAAAAAAGATTAAAATCCAAAAAATTTGAAAGAAGTTCATTAAATTAATCAAAATGATCTTAACCTTAATCCCCTATACATCATAAAGTGGATATTGATTCTCTAATGCCTAAAATGTGAATACATTCATTATATACTCTCCTAAAGCTTGATAATAACTATTATTACCATATAATTTCAATGAAAACATGCCTGATTCCCATTCGTTTTTAAAACCAAATATTATTGAAAATATTCTATACATCCAATAATGTTATATAATTCATAAATTATAACATAAAACACTTTGTGAATAAATAATTTATCTATTCTGATGTCAATATTACTATGAAATTTAGTTTTTCCATATCAATAATCTATTTCTACAAACTATAAGAATTTTTTTTCAACTATTGGATAATATTAATGGTTATATTACCTTAATTTAATTATCACCTTACCTAAAATCTCTTTTATATTTCACAAGTACTATTTAACATATTCTTGAAAATCCTTGATGAAAAACTTCCATGGAATAATCAATTGACATTTCATGATTATAATAACCAGAATAACACTGATAAATAATAATAATTAATTGAATCCCCATACACAAGTACATGAATAATTACACATTCATTACACACCACTATCATGTATTCATCATCCTATTCCATAAAACATCTACCATTCACATGTAATTTGAAGTCTCTTCAACATAAAAAATATAAACATTAATGTTTCCCTCAGATTTCGGGGATGGCCTCCTTTGATGGGAGGTTTAAACATTCCGATCGGTTTCTAACGGGTTTTTTTCATAGAACCAGAAACATCCAATGATTCCACATCCATTCATACCTAATTTCCAAAGTTAGGTGCTCATTAGTTTATGGACTGATGAGGATTAGGATTTTGCATTGGTCGAGAGGATGGGAGGTTGGACTCATCACACCTTTTTAGGGGAATTATTGTCTACTCTGTGACTCTCTTTATAGATTTAAGTTATGTTCGTGAATCGTTATTACATTACCAAATATAAAATTAGTTTCCCATTAGACCAGACAATAAATGATTGATATGTAGGAAATTTAGAGAATCTTTTATATGTATTCGTGGTTTTTCACTGATAAAGAATCATCTGTATTTGTTAGAGATTCTTGGTCAATGGTTCCCTTCGACACATTTATATAGAAGTCTCTTTGTCATTATGATGACCGTGCTGGTTTTAAAGCCACTTAGTGGGGCAGTTGATGTTTATTTTCATTCATGAGGACATGGATTATTTCAGAGTTTGGGATCGAACCCACAGATGGGCTACCTACGTATCCTTTGTTTAGAAAAGCAATCAGAACCCACGTAGTTCGAGTAAGGGAGTATGATGTTTATTATTTATGGATCAAAGAAGAATGTCACAATCACTTTTACACTCTATGCTCACTTGAGTCATGCTTGGTGTGAGAAACAAGAGGTATTGGTAAAAAAACTAGACAATTGTGCCATAAAAGATGCAATCATAAGAAATAATGTGGGACCTATGTATGTATGACTGCCCAGATAAATAAAGATTAGGATTTACTTCAGGGAAGAATTCTAGGAACATGGTCCATAAAGGTATATGTGCTTCATGGAGATTTGAATACTCTAACGTGGGGCTTACTCCTGAAAAGGAGGCCCAAATTAGGAGAGGACTTATGATTGGGTTTTACTCTTGAAAAGGAATCCCAGATGAAAGGTAATTTAGGACTGGTTAAGAGAAATTAAGACTGGGGCTTACTCTTGAAAAGGAGGCCCAGGTTAAGAGATTTGAAAAATTAAGGGACTTGAGGATTACTCCTGAAGAGGATGCCCATATTTGAGAATGGGGATAACTCTTGAAAAGGAAGCCCAGTTTAAGAGAATTATGGTTGGGGCTTACTCCTAAGGTGTATGCCCATATTTGAGACTGGGGCTTACTCCTAGCCCAGGATAGGGGATTTGGGGCTTACTTCTAAAGATGATGCCCAAATTAGAGGACTTATGACTGGGGGTTATTCCTGAAAAGGAGACCCAGGTTAAGGATTATATCATCTTAAAGGATGAGGTTGAATGAATAAAATCTCAATTTTTAGTGACATAAAGATGTGTAAATCACTAGGTTTTGAGAGATATTCCACAGAATTCATTTCAGATTAGGAAGTCAAATCAAGAAAGCATACCAGAAATGGATTTGAAGAGTGTCTTGAAGACTGAATCTTGAATAGGAAAGGGGGAATGGCTTAAGAGGGGTGAAATGGGCAAGAAGGGCACCCAAAAAGGCAGGGGCGCGCATGTCCTGGCAGGCGCGCAGGAACTGCGTGGGCGCGCAAGTCCTAGTCGCGCAGGTATACCTGCGCGACACATAGGTACTTGCACGATGGTTAACCAGCATGGTAATACTTGAGAGACTCTTGATTAAAGACTTTAGAATCCCCTTGAGGTTCTTCCAGAATAGGGGTGCGCAAGTTCTATTGAAGGAGTAAGGCGGCGCACAAGTGTGGCCTTTTCCCTTAAGGGCTGGCCACTCAGGCACGCAAGTGTTGATGAGTTTCAACACTTAGGCGTTCCTCCCACTCTTTAGATCTTTTGTTCTAGGTAAGATATTACATTATAAGTGTTTCAGAAGCTTTGTGAAGAGACTAGGGCACTAGGAGCTCAAATCTGAGTTTCTGGAAAAAATCTCTCCGAATGGGGGCCCCATAGGGTCTATTTATAGGCTGAAGAAGACCCAGGCGGTTATCCTTTAGGGCGCACAAGTCACTTGCACGTCCATTAGGCGTCTCACAAGTGGACTTGCGTGATAGTGATGGAACTTGCGCGAATTATGTGCTTTTTAAGCCATGTTCATGCCTTTGTTGATTTTTTATGTTTTCTTCAAATGATGAATCAATTTGGACTAAGGTATTTCCCTTTTTCACTCGTTAGACTCTGTGACAGAAAGGAGCGTCAACAATTACTCATAAAAACATTCTAATTTTCTTTAGGATATTTCCCTTTATGATATCTATATCTATAATATCCATACCTTACTCATTTGAAACATTTAACTATCAATGATACCTTTGGGATACCAATATTCCCATCCATTGTGTCAATTGAACATTCTATTTTTCTAGTATAGTTTAATTCTTTGTGTGCTTATTTTCCACACTAAAAACATCTTCTTATCCCTTTTATACATTCCCTTAAGGCATTATTGATACATTTTCCCCATATAAGAGACTTAATATTCATTCATCTATGTTCTTTTTCTACCTGAACTCTCATAAAACTCTATCATTCTATTATTTTGTGAATCTGAGTGTGGGTTAAGGTGTATATTGTTTTTCATGTTTCAAGAAAGATGGTTTGGAATAATCCAAATAACCTTCAATATAGTCATCATCCAATTTCATTTCTCATAGTAAATAAATTTATGACCAGATTCAGTGTGAACATGATTCCTACTGGTTTCATACATTTAAAAAAAATAAAAAACATAGTGTGATCAACAATAATCATAGTGGAAACCAACATAATCATGAAAAATCACTTCTAGGATGTATAAATCCTAAAAACTTATTTTTAATTTATGAAGTGTTAGGTTTATACTTGTTTATTCATAGTAATCATCTATTTTAATCCTTCAAGATGGTATATAAAGTGTTTGAAAATTTACAATGCATATACCCAAATAGTGTAAAAAAATGTGTAGAAAAAACTATTTTCATGATCTAGGTGACGATCGAGTCCAACTCAATCCACCATTTTCATATTTATTTCCTTAAGGTACATAAATTCCATAGTCACATCTACATTTAGTATCTTGATAGGGATTTAATTTCTTGTAAAAAAACTTTTTATATCCTTTACCAAAATTCCTTGATATTTTCTTATACATTGAACCATAGTTAGAATTATCATTAGATAAACCCCAATTAAAATCCATAGAAATATCGCTAGGGATCTAACTACTGTTTTCTCATCCTTTTTTTCAATACTAAACTAAATATTTCCTTTGATTCCAAATATAATGACCCTTCTATTTCATACATGTGTATTGCATATTTTTAGATGCATATTTGGTACATTACACATATAGACATAGGATTACCATAAGAGCTTAGTACCTTTGGAAACTTGGAACACAATATTCTAATTTTTTTTCAAAAGATCTTAAATTTATACTAAACATTTCTTCCCTTATCTCCTTATTCACACCCATATCCTACATAAACCTGTATTCATAATATGGTAAATTAAACATAAGAATGGTTGAAGCTCATATTCTTATTAAGTGTAAACAATTGATATACATAAGAATAACTTGAAAATAAGGTAACTAAAACATGAGAATAACCTACATAAATCATATCCTGAACATAATAGACCAGAATCAAGTGTCAAGGAATAAATATTGGCATTTTATACGATTTTATTCATATGAAAATCAAATAACATTATCCATGACGAAATAATATTGGCATAATACATAAAATTGTATCATACACATAAGCATAGAAAATCATTTCTTTAGTAAGAAAAGATGATTTCTAAAACATATCATGGAACTCCATGGGAGGATAAACCTCTTGGTTAATACACACCACCATCCCAAGTGGAATATATTTCCATATAGTGGAATGGGTTCACTCCAAAATCCAACAAAGTAGTCAATAGTCACTCCCAAGATCATAATAATGGAGATTGTCCCTTACAGAACCAGGTTCTATCCATATTTCAGTACTTTCTCATGAGAGATAAATTTTTTTCCCAATGCATTAGAGGGAGATATAAGTCCCACCCATCATTGGTTATAATGTTACCACCATCCTTCGTTATAATTCAACCACCTTCATATAGTAAAAGTCATATATTTATGTGTGTCACAATAGAATAAAACATTCATCAGGTAAAAACCCATGAAATGAAATTGGATTCATAAAAATTTAATCATATGAGAACTTGTGAAAAAGAAATAGGTTTCATAATCATTTAATCAATTCATCATAACATAAACCATGTAAAAAGAATCAAGATTCATAATAATGTATCATGGTGTAACCCATTGAATATAAATGGGATTTCATTAAAATTATGTCATCATAAACATCAATTATTTAATGAAAGAATAAAAATGGTAACCTTTTATCATATATATAGTAAAGTATAAGTAACGTCAAATTATTTCTTCTTAGATGAAGATAGATATTAGAAGAGAAATAACTTGGAACATTTTTTGAGGACAATAATTTTTTCTCAAAATAACTTAGTAAAAAATAAAACATATTGAAAATACTTTTCTTTTAAAATAAATCTGAGAACTTGTAAGGGAAACTTTAAAAATCAATTAAACATGTCATGAGTAAAAAATCCCTTAAACTTTGAAAAGAAATTTTTAAAACATAAAATATTTGGAAAATAATTTTCTTTTACAATAACCTTGAAAAAATATAATGAAATATTCAAATTAAGTAACAGTTATGATGGTAGAAATTCCATTTATGACGTACACAAATATTCTTTCCAAAATTTTGATAAATTCCAACAGGGAATTTTTTTTGAAAATGACATGAAGATTCCATGTATTTAATATATATTTAAAATAGAAATAAAAATTATATTAATTAATAATTTTAAAAAATGTAACAAAAAAATATTTATAACATTTTTAGAAAAACATGGTTTTGGATTAAAAAAGTGTTTTATTATGAAAATACAAATAAAAAAAATTTCATAAAAAATTATTTTTCACTATTGGGTACATATAAAGAGAGAAACGAAGGTAAAAAATATATTTTCATGATAAATACATAAAAGAATAATTGAAATTTTTTTCTTTATATATTGATATTAATTTTCTATCATAAAAAACTTGATCATAAAAAATCTTGATAATTGATGAGATTGTAACATAAAATCTATTCCACATTGGTAACTTTGAAGCATAGGCATCATAAAGAGATATCATTTAAAGAAACATGAAATATAATGGGGTTAAAAAAATTCCTAATATTAAATGTAAAATTGGCTTATATACACCTTATAAAACAATATAGGTGTATAACATAATCATATGTCTTGAAGAAGGAAAATTGAGACAGAACTCTCTTACCAATATGGTAACATTTGAACTGTAAACCCCATGAAAAAGAGATCCTAAAATGGATATGTAAAAATCGATATATTTTTATTATAATAATCATAAAATAAATCCATAGGAATTATATTCACCATATAAATAGGTGGTGAATATGGAATTTTTCTCACAGAAATAAAAAGCGAGACGAATATTCATTAACTTATATATTGACCTCTGTTGTATAAATTCAAAAACCAAATAAAATAAAGATAAGTTTATTATAAATATATTAATGATTAATATATATATATATATATCATAGTATATATGATTTTATTGGGAGCTTTTATTACCCCATTATTTAAAATTCCTTGTTAATGTTATTGTAACATCTCAGTTCCAGATGCTTCCTAATGGTGCCCTGAACCTATTTGGTCACATAACCTTAAGAACACTTCCCCAAATGATAGAGGATACTAACTAGTAGAGAAGTCCAAGGTAAGTAATTGGGAAAACTATTACCTCATTGGCAGAGTATGCACAAAAAAATCTAAATATAAGGCAATAGCAGAAGCACTAATACCTTACAACGAAAGTAAATAACAAAAGACTGAGTGTATAAAAAATTTACGAATATGTATAAATAAATGATTCATGTCACATGTATCCCTGAAAAACATACAAATAATTCAAAATACAATAAATACAATACTAAAACAAATGTACATAAAAAATTATACTCCAACAACATTATAAGCCTCAGGTTGGTCCCATGCTCTCCAGCTCCAACAATAATCATGTACCTAATAAAGAAGAGAGTTTCTCTTATCTATTACTGCAACCATATAATCTATTTTGGTCCAAAAGTTTGGCCCAAATAGGATGTGAGACGAATCCTAGTAGGAAACCACCTAAAGATATGTTTTTAAGAGTCAGTGAGTATATATAGCGGGAAATAAAAAGAAAATATGCAATAAAATGCGAAGTACTAAAAAGTAAATAATACTAAAGTATTCAATTACATTCATTTTCATTTATTAATTAGTCAAACCCTTGAATAATGAATCATGGAATCTATCATATTCTCTATATCCCTCTATATTTCAGTAACCACAAGCATCACATAAGACCATATAAACAACCATGCAAGACCGATTCCAAACTTGTGCATTGGATTGGAAGACTCATCAGAGTTATTCATTTATTCCCATGAAAATATAGGTAAAAGTTCTCATAGTCTAACCCCTCTAGTTTAAGCTATCATCAATTTAGTTAATAACAAACCTCTACGAAATCCCACAATTTGTAACACTATTGGTTCTAAATGGAACTAATCATTTATAAACTTCCACCAGGGTATCTCTCACGGTCAATAGCCCCTTGGTCTAAATAGATAAAAGAAAATATAATGACCCTTTATAGATCTCATAGTCAATACCCAATGGTCCAACATTCATTTAATAATGACCCCATAGGCATTTTTCACGGTCTAACCACTCTGGTCAATGACAACCCAAAAGCTCTCACAATCAATACCTCTAGGTCAACATAACATCAATTCTTATATAAAAGACCCTACCTCAGGATTCCCTCATAGTATATTCTCCATGGTCATGCTTTCATAATGCGAATCACATGCTTCTGAAAAAACATAAACTCCATCCCAACAACACGAGGCATGGAAAACAAAAACAATCATACCATGAATTATATACCAAATGAACATAATCGATCAAACATGGGAGCACACCCATAATAACAATATAAAACCTTATGTGTACTAAATAACCCCCTTCTCAATCAATAACACCATAATATGTCTTAAATAAGGTTAAATTACAAAACCCATGAAAACGTAAACAAGGGTATTCGACAATTTTAGCATATATAATCCAAAGACAATCAAATAAATTCCCAACCCACCTAACTTGATGTTGTATGAAGAATAATCTTGAATGTCAGCCCCTGAATCGGCCTAGAACAATGTAGATCTACAAAAAGTATAAAAATGGTCAACCCTCGATAACTTATGAGAGAGGAGAAATCATGAAGAGAGGTTCAAGAAGAAGGGAGAAATCATTGGTGGTATTCCAACGCACCCATCAGAGTTTGGATCAGACCTTGGATGAAGAAATGGTGGCTTAGACTTCGATCATCACTCTCTGTCGCTCCTGGATGAACCAAGGTTAAAATAAGGTATTTATGGAGATGAGATGTGACCCCACACTGATTAATCAATTAAAAATAAAATTACATGGTGTGTTCATTCAATGTGTACAATCCTCAACAAGCTCCCTCTTTAGGTGGTCTACCGGGTCACCTAAACAACCATGTACTCGGCTGTTACACATCCAGTACATGGATTCACATAGAAATTTGGTACATGACGTGTACTCCAACGTAAACAACGTTCACTTAGAAAATTTCCCAAATATTCCTTTTTCCTAAAAAAACCAAAATTCAATATCCATAGTGTAAAATGGAGATCCAGGTTCTTACAAACTTCCAACATTAAATAAACTCATCTCTGAACTGCCCTTATAAGGGTGGGAAAGAAGAAACTTCAAACAACTCTAGCCACTGTGATCATACATCGACCTCCCTCTCCATAGTCTCATCCTATACTCGCCTATGCTACCATAGAACCTGTATCAAAAGAACTGACTAGCCATGGAAAACTTTCATGATACAATCCACAATACGAATAGGGTGCTCCTCAAATGATGCATCCACCTCCAACTCAACCACCTCAGGTTAAAAACCATGATATGATTTTTAGAAGTAATGCCATAGTTAAGAAACCTAAAAGACGCCGTGCATAGCCTGGTACCTCCGAGGTAGTTGAAACTGATAGGAAACTATCCTAACTGTTTCCAAAACCTAAAATGGCCCGACGTATCTCGGTGAAAGATTTCCCCATCTCAAAATCCTCTTGTGTTCCAACTTCAGTGTGACACGTAAGAAAATATGATCTCTAACATCGAACTCTAAAGGTTATCTATGTTGATCAACATAATATTTCACTGGAGTCTGTGCATTAGCCATAATCTTACAAATCAAATCTAACCACTCAATGGTCTCCTGGACAAGATGAGGTTCCATCATAGCTGCCTCTCAATCCTCCAACCAATATAGGAGTGATCGACATGACCTAATGTACAAATCCTCATAAGGATCCATCTGAATCGTTATCTAAATACTGTTATTGTAGGAAAACACCACTAGTGGTATATTTCCATCCCAATATCCCTAAAAATCCAAGAAACATGCTCAAATAATTTCCTCCAAAACCTGAATTGTGCACTCGAACTGACCATCACTCTAGGGATGAAAATCTGTACTCAGAAGTACGTATGTACCCAAATACCTATGCAGTCCTTTCCAGACATAAGAAGTAAACTAGAAATCACTGTCTAAAACAATAGAGTTTGGAACCCCATGAAAACCTATAATCTCTATGATATAAAAAATCCCATTCCATCAACACTAAAGGTTTTTTTAATTGGCATGAAGTGTGAATGATTTGTCATACTATCGATAACAACCCAAAATACATAATTCCCTCAAGGCGACCCCATTAGACCTGTCACAAAATCTATCAAAACATCATTACACTTTCAATTAGGAATGGATAAATACTATAAAATACCTACAGTTTTCCAATTATCCACCTCCACCTTCTAATAAATGGAACATCTCAGGAAAAAATCTGCTACATCCCTCTTCATGCCTGGCCTCCAACAGTGACGGTGTAGATCTTGATACATCTTGGTGACACTAGGATGAACTTCCCAAAATGTGGAATGAAAACCATTCATCAACGCCTCATGAATGTCTGATTACACCCATAAACATCCATAAGAACACAAGACCTCATCATTGCCTACAATCCATCTAGACGTAGGTTCCTCACATGACACACTCTGCTATATGACTAGGCCTTTAGAATATAATAGCTGCCTCATTCGTACACAATCCAGTAGAGTGGAGGAAACAACTATTGAAGAAAGAAACATCTTCCCCTATCTATAATACACCTCCAAATGCATCTCTGAGAATATATCCATAAGATTCCACTCACTACTCACCTCTTGAACTCTCGGTATCTATGTTCCCCTTCTCAACACATCATCCCCCGCATTGCCTTTTCCAAGCATGTAGGCAAGCTCAAAGTCAAAAGACCGAAAGTACTCAAACCACCTTTGTTGTCTCAAATTCATATTATACAGAGTAAAGATATACTTGAGGATTTTGTGGTTATTGTATACCACAAAATGCACTCCCAAAAGATAATGTCTCCTACAGTGTAAATCATTCACAAATGTAGGTAACTCGGGATCATGCATCAGGAATTTTTTTTCATGTGGACCAACTATTGAGACATGTATGCAATGACTCCTTCCGCCAATTTAAGAACTTATCCCAACCCGATACCTAATTAATCACAGTAAAGAGTGTAACTCTTTCCCGAATTTGGGAAAATATGTATCAGTGAAGAATTCGTTCTCCCTTTCAGCTCCTGAAAGGATCAATTGTAGGAAAATATCCACAAGTACTTCACATCATTCATAGTCAGGACCTTCAGTGGAGGTGATATGTGTGGAAAGTCATGTATAACGTGCCTATAGAAACCAGCCATCACCAGAAAACTCTATACCTCGAAGTTGTTCTTCGACTTCTACCATGAAACAAAAACTCTCAATTTATATGAGTCTACTGATACTTCTGTCTCTGAGATAACATGACTCAAGAAGTGAATCAGGAGCATCCAAAAATGGAATTTTTAGATCTTAGCATATAACAGATGCTCTATTAGTGTACTAAATATGATCTCTAGATGGGTGGAATGGTCGTGTCGAGTGTGAGAGTACACCAAGATATCTTCCACGAAGACAAAAAATAAAATAATCCAAGTAAATATGGAAAAATCAGTTCATTAGTGCCATGAAAACTGTCAGTGAATTCGTGTTACCAAATGGAAAAACCAAATACTTCTACCAACATTACCTACTATGAATGGATGTAAGAGGTATATCTGATTGCCTAATGTGTAACTGATGATAACCATATCTCAATTAAATATTTGAGAACACATGAGCTCCTCAAAGATGATCAAAGAGATCATCAATCCTCAGCAAGGGATATCAGTTCTTGACCATAAACTGGTCCAGCTTTCGAAAATACACACAAAGTTTGAGGGTACCATCCCCTTTATTTACAAAAAGGACATGTGATTCCCAAGGAGAAGTTCTGGGTTTGATGACACCCTTTGCCTGAAAAATCTCTAATTTTCTTCTAAGATCCGTTAACTCTGGTGTAGCCATCCTATAAGGGGGAATGGACATCAGCGCCGCTCCTAGAACAATAGCAACAGATAAATATTACTCACGCTCTAGAGGTAAACCTAAAAATTCATCTAGAAAGACATATCTAAAATGATCCAACACTAGAGGAAGGTCTATATGGGATGTACCCTTTTCAACTAGATATAAAATATAAATTTGGGTGGTAATTCCTCTAAACCCATGATGCATGGGTCCAAATCTACTCGTCTGGACATCCCATTCACCCTTGTATTGGAAAGACCCTTCCTATAGTGATGTGAAACTCACCCTGCAGAGATAGCTGTCCAAAAAGGACTGGAAAGAGTCTAGAAAGTCCATTTTGAGAATTTCATTGAAGTCTACCATCTTTATGACATAGAGTTCCCATAAGAAGTGACACCCAATAACATCAATAGTGAAATCCATTCACTAATGTACACTAGCCATCCTAATCCCCAACAACGTCTCTAGCATAAAAAAAATACTCAGACGTAAATAAAAAAAGACCAAGGCTCTCCAAAACATCATCAGATCCAAAACTATGGGAATTAGTTGTATCAGAAAGAGAATAAGAGAAAATATAGGAAACAAGAATCATAACTATAACCGTAGAGTGTCTGGGATATTACTCCTACTTGGTCTTATCCATTGAAAATGTATGATATATACCACGTCCCTACGTCCCTACTAGACTACCCTGAGCTGATCTACATAGCTTTTGCTGAATGCCTTCCAACTGGCTACCATGACCACAACCTCCTCCTCAGCCTGAATGACCGAACGGACTCAAGTCCCCTAACTAATGAGAAACTGGTGGTCCTGTTACTGAATATGGAGTAATAAAAGAACCCCTGTCACTCGATACTGGTGAGAAAAACTACAAAAAATTCTGAAGGTGACCCATATTGTCACAAGACCGACACTCAACTGGGTCCTTCTGGAAATTTGGTCTCGTATACCCAATCTTCCTGAAATGGAAGCATACCACCTAGTTTCATGAAGAAACATTTCATGAAATCTCCATGTGGAACTTTCTACTATTGGTTGATGGAGTACCTGCCCTGGATTCTGAATCACCTTGGATCACAGCTCGCAACTCCCTTAGATTATGCTCAGCAATCATCGCTTGATTTACTATTGCCACACCAAAGTCATCATGAAGGCGTTCACCAGTGATCATATGTCAAACCTTAGACCATCCTTAAATCACCTAGCCATTGATAACTCATCACCACCCAGAACATGTGTAAAGCACCAAAGTTCTGTAAAATGAGAGGATTAATCCATCAATGAAAGAGTGCCCTGCCCCAAATGCATGAAATCTTAGGCTCGATCGGCCCTAAACGTATCATGATAGAAGTAATCATATAAGGTCTTATGAAACTCTTCCCAAGACATATCCTGATGACATATTTCCTATGAGATAACATCCCACCACCTCTTGGAGGAACCATGTAGCATGCATGTTGTGAGCATCACCCTCCTCTCTGAAGGTGACTCAATTTACTCAAAGATAACAATAATGGCATCCAACCATGACTCTACAGCCTAAGGTCTTCTATCTCCAGAAAAAGTGTGAGGATGCTGCTATTGGAACACCCGCGTCGGCTTAGAAATAGAAGTGGAAGGATGTAGTGCTCCCTGAAAAGTTAGTAACTTCCTCAAAAATCCTTCACGGAACTGTGCATCTTCACCTGCATCTCGTATAATAGCCGGTTCCAAGAATACATTCTGAGAGGATCTAGTGGTAGTTCATTGTCTACTATTTCATGTGCCTGGCCATCACCTTGCTCCTAGCATACAGCTGGAGGATGTCTTGGAAGCGTGACTCTGTAAGGTCAAGTACACACCTAGGTACAATATTATTAAGGAAAAAAACATAGAAGTAAAAGAATGGAACATGAGAAAGAAATAATTAAAGTTTTAAAAAATAAGGTTACACGACATGTATAAACTCTACACGTCATGTTCCCCTAACCTTTTAACAAGGCTTGTTCCTCTGCCAATATTGGTCATGTAACACCCATACACACAACATGTGCATCCTAAGACACAATGTGTACATGAATTTCCCTCCTACCCAGGTTCTTCTGCCTGGATAGAACTACATGGTTCTCTTTTGGGTAATACTACACGACGCGTTGTAGTTATGTTATAACCACCTGTTTCATTAGTCACACATTCAGATACATGGTCGACTCTACATGGGTGTATAAATGGAACACAGTGTGTACTACCTTAGTTTCATCATCCTGTGTTGTTCTCAACATAGTTGGATACATGTATCTTTACAACATAGCATGTACAATCTACATAGGGTGTGTTACACCAAAATTTTATCAACCCCATGACTATGTACACATAGTCAGTCACATAGTCAACAACTACACAACGTGTACTACTAGTACCTGGAATTTACTTAAGAAAATATGTTTCTTCCAGAAAATAAGAACACATGGTATGTGTTCAGAACAACATATGCCGTGTTGTCAGGGTTTCCAAAAAATAGGCCTCTAAAACTTCTATAGAACCCCCAAAAGATAACATTTTGGACGAGGTATGAAAAATTCTGACCCATGAGATTCCATACTCCCCACAAATCAATGTTTGGAATCCTTATTTATCTAATAACTTGAAAAAAATCAATCAAAGTTCAAACATGATCCACCATGTTCTAATCCACGAGGTCCCATAATACCTCAGGGACCAACGTTTGGAATCCATACGAATAAATCTTTATATATTCTAATACCCTATCAAAATAGAAGGTATTTGATCATGAAATATTTCACAACAACATGTATATCTAGCACAACATCTATCACAACATCATACAATTAGTAATGCACCCTAAATGGAATAATAAGAATGCATAACATGTTATATCTATAAAGTTCCTATATGATGAATGAGATGACATACCATTGTTTCATCAGGTTGCAACAGAAATATAACCCCAATAATATCAAAAATAATATAACAAAACAAATGAATCACCCAAAAAAGAAACCAAATCAACTGTAATAATTGAAAAACCAGAAAAATGTCAATTTTCGAAGTAACATGGCTTTTCCCTATTCACAGGTTAGCTACTCCAGGGAAAAACATATTACCATAAACCCATTCCTTCCAACCCCTATCTATAGGTTCCATATAGTAAGAGAAATAATAAAATAAACTCCTCTGATACAACTTTGTAATTTCTTGGTTTCGGATGCTGCCCAAAGGTGCCCAATCCCGAAGGCTCACATAACCTCAAGCACATTTCCCTAAATCCCAGAGGCAGCTGACTAGAAATGACAGACATGATAATAAATTGGTAGAACTATGAGCTCATTAGCAGAGTATGCACAATAGAATCTAAATATAAGGAAATAGCAAAAGAAATAATACCTTACAATAAAAGTAAACAACGAAAGGATGATAGAATAAACATGTACAATATATTTATTTAAATAAATGATGCATGTCACAAGCATCCAAGAAAGAGTCCAAACTAGTCACAATGATGGAAATACAATACTGAAACCAATGTATAGAAAAAAGTAAACTCAAAAAGCATCATAAGACTGAGCTTGGTCCCATGCTCCCCAGCTCCAACAACAATCAAGTAATTGATGAAGAAGCACACTTGCGCTTATCTAAACCTAAAACCATATAATATTTTTGTGTTGAAAAGCATGACCCAAAAAGGATGTGAGATGAATCCTAGTAGGAAACAACCGATAGATCTGTTCCTAATATTCAGTGAATATATATAGAAGGTAATAAGAAGAAGAGAAGCAATAAACTATGAAGTAATAAAAATTAAACAATCCTAAATTTTTCAATTACATTCATTTGAATTTTTTAATAATTGAAACCCCTGAATAATGAATCTTTTGATCTTGCCTAAGCTCTGTATCCATCCAAGTAATATTAACAATAGACATCTTATAATACCATCTAGACAACCAAGTAAGACCGAGTCCAAGCTTGTTCTTTGGCATAGTAGACTCGTCAAAATTATTAATTTATTAAAAAACAAACCTTTGGAATTTTCTCATAGTCGGACCCCTATAGTTTAACATATCATCAATTCAGTAAATAATGACCCTTTGGGAAAGTTCACACAATCTAATCCCTTTGGTCATACATGACACTTATCATTTAGAAACGACAACTTGGGTAGCTTTCATGGTCAATACCCCCCTTGTTCTCCATAGCAACAATAAAATAGAATGACCCATGGAAGCTCTCACACTCAATGCTGTATGGTCCAACATTCATTTAATAATGACCCTCTGGGTAGCTCTCATGGTCTATCCCCTCTGGTTAATGACCACCGGGCAGATCACTCAATCAATACCTTTGGGTGAACATATCAACAATTCATACATAAAAGACCCTACCTGGGGAGGCCCTCACAATCTATTTCCCTTGGTCTTGCTTTTACAAGGAAAATCACATGTATCTCAAATAAACAGTAACTCCATCCTAACAATATGACGAATGAAAAATAAAACCCTAACAAGCATTCTAGACCAAACATCCATAATCAATCGGACATGGGAATGAACCTATAATCTATGTATAAAACCTTATGTGTAATCAATAACCCCTTTCTCAATCAATTACACCATAACAGGTCTTAAATAGGGTTAAATTAAAAAAAATTGTGATACCCTAAACATGGATATTCATAAATTTTAGTATATATAATACAAATAAAATCAAAGAAAGGACAAACCACCTACATTTATGTTGTATTAAGAACAATCTAGAACTTCATCCCTTGAATCGGCCTAGAATGACATAGATATATAAAAATAGTAAAAATGATCAACCCTCGATAACTCATGACAGAGGAGGAATATGAAGGAAATGATCATGAAAACGAGATAACACACTGGTGGGATTCCAACACACCCGACAGAGTTCAAATCAGACCTTGTATAGAGAAACGGTGGCTCAGACTTTAACGGTCATTCCTAGTCACTCCTGGAAAACCAAGGTTAGAAGCAGGTATTTTTGGAGTTATGATGTAACCCCTCTCCAATTACACATTTAAAAATAAAAGTACATTGCATGTTCATTTAATATACACATCGTGTACTATCCTCAGCTGGCTCCCACTTTAGGGTGTATGCCAGGTCACCTACATAGCCATGTACTTGGCCATTACACAACCAGCACATAACTACATGTGGTAACTGAGTACATGGTGTGTACTCAAAAGTATATAGTGTTTACTTAGAAAATTTCCCAAATATTCCTTTTTCCTAAAAAACAACCCAAATTCAAGATCCATAAGTGAAAATGGAGATCCATGTTCGTTCAATAACATTTTTGGTAATAAACACTTTGTTTTTTTTGAATATGTTTTTATTATTTATTTTTATCCTCTTACTTTGTTAATGGTTCTAACATATCTATAATATTTAACATGACATAATCATAAAATATATTCATTATAGATTTATTTATAATACTAAAAAAATTTAGTAATTTAAAATGAAATTCAACATTCAAAGAGACTACAGGTCATACGTTCGCATGAAAACTGTTTCCATTTTATTTTATTGTTAAAAAAATAAAGGTAAATGATATATTAATCGTAATTTTTTTTATTTCTTATATATCACATATTTTCATTAAACCCATCCTTAATACCTTCCATATAATGCATGAACAAATCACATCACTTTGTAAGGCCATAGTCTGTCACACACAAGAGCGACATTAGCATATTACCAAAAGATGAAAATAAAGTAGTTGTGTGTGATATAACAATTAAAGAAGCATAATTAGAAAATAAATATCATATATAAACTATAAATTATTAATGATTTTCTACCAGTAAGAGTTGGTAATGGATATCAATGAAAAATATTCTATTAATAAAAAAGATCCGATAATGGAGAGATAATGAATTTATGGGGGAATGTTAAAGTAAAGACCCATCATGTATCCAATAATAATTTATACACCACTTCGGGGGATATAACAAAATCTAGAAAACAACAGAATATGATAATTGATTTTGTAATGGAAAAATGAATAACATTGGTTTGTGAAGAGGTTGCCCGACGTACACACAAATAAAGGTTTTTTATCTCATGTGATGGAAGTGGAGATGGTTTCATGTCATTAAAATAACATAAAACATATCAAAATATGTAATATATTTATGATATTAGATCATTATTCTATTATATTAACTTATGGATGTTATGGATTAAATAACAAATTGCTCATTGATAAACGTTATGTCTTCTTCAAGTATCCTCCTTAGGTTTAGCCAAATGCTCCTTTATGGATGGATTTATGTCATAAATAAGGATTATTTGAGAAGGTAATGGAATTTTGGTATTTATTTTGGCAGGAATTGGTCAAAATAGTGGTGTTTCAAGGTGTTAAAATGAGAGGATGTGCGACCTTTTATAAGTGAGGTGAGTGGAAAACATGTAATATTTTTGAAATAATGAATTCCAAAAACATTTTTATCACACCACATGGATCCATAATAGAAAATTCCAAATAATATAAGGTATAAAGTCTAAATTTGGATCTAAAATGATTGTTTTACATGTTTCGAGCCATTTTAAACCATTATAATTTAGTTTTACCCTCAGTAAAATCATTTTTACCTTAACCATGGTAAATGATTTATTTTGTTATCAATATTCATTTTTGTAAAAAATAATTTTGGTCTTATTATATAATATATTATTTTCATTTTAAATATTGATTCCATTTACACATATTCAATTCAAATAAGTGAAAAAGTGGACTTAAATTTATTCCTGCAAACATGAAAGTAAAGCAGGTTTTCAAAAAGAAAATGATCAAAAGTTTAAAAAGTTTTTAAACCCAAATCAAATATAAAAGTTCCTAAAATGAAGTAAATTTTATTAATATATTTATAATTTTAATATCTTTATTTTAAAAAATTTTAAAATATAATTTATCTTTTCATAAAATTTAAATGAAAAAGTTATTTTTAATTAAAATTAAGAATTTTTCACAATTGATAAAAAAATATTCTTTCTCAAAATATTCTAAAAAATTCACCCTAATAAAACATTTAAATGATGATTAAAAAATAAAATTTGTGTTTTAAAATAATTTTTATTAATTTTAATAAATTAAATTTGAAACAAAACACACAAACGTGATGAAAAACTGTTTTTTCAAAGAAATTTTTTCTAGAAAAAGATCATTTTATATTAACTATATTTATATTAATAATAATCTTATGAATATCAAATAAAATTTATTTATATATAATTTTAAAAATTCATATTAAAATTTTCCTTATTATGGATCATTTTAATTTTAAATAATAGAGAAACATTTTTTACTTTGAAAGAATTTTCAAGAAAACCATATTTTTTAAAGCCTAAAAAACATATACTAAAATCAAATATTATTTGGATTAAAAATTAATAAATTGGAACAAATATAATTAAATAATACTTATTTTAATTAAAAAAATAATATTTTCATTTAAAGTTCTTAATTTATTCAAATGAAGTGATATTTTTACAAAAAAATCAGCATTTGGAACTATTTAATGAAAAATCAATATTTTTTTGACAATCCCAAAATTTCACAATAAATTAATTTTTATACAATGATTTAAAAAAAATTATTTTTTTAAAATTAATTTTATAAAGGAAACAATAATTAAATATAATGTTTTCTTATAAAAGACAATAAAATTGATTTTTGAAGAATTTAATTACTTTAATAAAAATTATTTATTATTTACTAAAAAATTGAAATAAATATATATTGAGTTCAAAACCTATATTAATTTTTTTTAAATTATTTACTAGTATTCATTCCCTCTTATTTAATGAGTAGGTTAAAATGTTCATATTTAAAATAATAGTACTTTGTGGATCATTGGAGCTCTGTGTCGCGTGTCATGCGTGTTTCACTTGTTGCTTGTAACGAAATATAACCATTAAATTTTGTGTAACACAAGATAAACTGATCTATGTTTATGACACATCAAAAACACATTTTTTCCTATAACATATACCAAAAATACTATTTTATGTAATTAAAATTATATAAATGATTAAATATAGTTGAAATATATATATATATATATAAATATACATATTTCACAGAATCTAGGGAAGTGATAAGAAATATACCCAAATGAACTCTATTATTCTACCATATATTATCTATGTATGATTTGGATCAATCAGAATCCATGGTCCAAAGATGTTAAGGGTTATATAATGTAACAACATTAAAAAATCCGTATTTTCTATTCATCCTTTTATAGCAATTTCCTTTTCTAATTTTTTCTCCTCCAATTATTTTATTATAAAATCCATCTTAAAAAAATTAAAAATTATGTTAACATGATATTTACAATTTTATTATACTATATTTTTTAAAAAATAATCACATATTTTATATTTCACACCTTCTCTTTGGATAATGGATCGTTAATGGTTAGTCAACCATCAACTGGGATGCATCCAGTTCTTTTCTTCTCTCCACTATTATAGATGATCATAATTAATTATTTAGAAAATATAAATAAATAAATATTAGTATTCATAATCCTCTATTGTTAATATAAATAGTGTATCAACAATAATAATGCACGATACTGAAATCAAAGAAAGATAGGATATTTTATGGAAAATATGATATCAATATCTATCTTTTTTAAAAAAGGGAATCGAGAAATAGAATAAAAAGATTAAAATTTATGAAAGGTGATAAAATTATAAAAATTCATTTTTGTTTGAAATTATTAATAATTCTATTTTTTTTATTATAGATGTGGAAAAACGATGAAATAAAGAAGGATGTAAGATAGTGTGTTTTCAAACCCAATTCATTCTTTTTTGGGTTATCTTCTCATTCACATTATTCTGAATATGGATATTAATCTATTTTTCTAAAAAATTTATTTCAATATTATTTCCCTATTATTTATGGGGATACACATGTTTTTAACCTTCTAAGGGACTTCCGAGCCAATTACATTGATTTTTTACAAAAGGATTTTTTTTTAAATATCAATAAATCACATTGATTAATTTCTTCTTCAAGGAAAAATGATTTGTTATACCATAATATTACCTCCATTATTAAATTTTGAACCGTTAAGGCTATTCCTTAATTTGTTATTTATGAAACCCTTAATAAAAATTTTCTTTTCAATGGGTTTATTTCTTTACTATAATTTTTATATATTCTCTTTCCATGTGGGAAAAATTATCATGTGCCTTTTTTGATGTGCTAGTGGGAATGAAATTATATATATCTTCAATGAATTGTCTAACATGATATATGTCATGATATTTTTTTAATTATGCATGAACATGATGAACTATTTGATCACCATTATGAGGTTATGATTTATACACATAAGTTATGAAGAAAGAATATGAAATATTTATTCACAACAATTTTTGGTATTTGAAAATTATTTAATGATTTTTCATTATTATTCATATTAAAAATTCCATTCCTTAATCAATTAATTTCCTTATGATTATGATTATTATCAATTGATTATGTTATGATGTTGTTTATTATTCTCACTAATGTACAATTGATTCATTTACATTATTCCTCCCATGATATTCTTTTCATTACTTGTCTTTTTCGTCACCCTATTCTTTGAGGTATATAATCAAGTGATAAAATATTCTATTCAGAATGTGGAATATTTTAGGAAGATAATGTAGAATTATTTAAATAATATTTATATTTTATTATACATATGTGATTCACAAGTATAATTTTGAAAATATTCTAAACCTTTGGATCTTGTATGGTATCAATATTTTGTTCTCTATCTTAAAAATTATATAATAATCATAAAATAAAATGTTTGGTCATTATAATGATTAGTTTATGTGATCAGCAAGGATAACTATTTTAATCAAAAATATTAATTCATAACCACAAAATATACTACACACTCAATAATTATAATCACTATGTTTTTGTAAAGGTATTTCTCATAGTTATAGATGTTATGTGGGGTGAAGAATTTATTATATAAAATTGATTTATAGAATGAAGTTTTTTTGGACCATGATGAATTATTGTAATCAAAATGGACCACCATAGTTACACCATGTATGATTTCAATACCACATACTTATTTCATGATTACATAGTTTATTAATTATTACTAACTCTTACTGTTTTAAAAATAAGTCCAACTTTTATAAATCCACAAATTAGAATTTGAATGTCTTTATTGGGTGCACCAGATATCAATTTTAATCCTACAAAATAAACAACAAAAATTTATATGGGTTCTCTGATAAATAGTGTTTCAAAGGGAATACATGATTCATGAATAAAATCACAAATGTATTTCATAGTATCAATTATATTTTCATCAATAACGTATAAACCTATGGATTTCTCTTAATGGAATGTTCTACTGAGCACATCATCAGACTATGAATTTTTTTTATGATCTCCATTACTCAGTATGTGAGAAATCATTCATAAAAAAAAGAATTAATTTGTATCTTCTATATGTACCACGATTATTTTCTACCCAAAATTGGAATATATTATCTAAATAATTTAAATATCATGGACTACATTGTAACGTGAGTGGAATTAATTTTCCATTTCTAATATGATCAATACAGATCATCTTATAATGTCCAAATATTTCCTTTAAATTCCATAAAAATAATCCTATGGATCTTATATCTAGGTATAATATTCTACCATGCTTAAATAGAAGTACTATTTTAGGGGATTATAAAAATATTAGGGGAAATGCTATGGTTAGTATGGCATTACTTCCAAGAATATAGGGATCAATAATTACCATTGATGATTTTTTTAAAATAATTTGTACCACTCAAAAATTAAAATTATACCATATAGATCCTTTATATAATGATATATCATATTGAAAAATGTTGGAAATAATGTTGTAAAATAGAAGTTAGTATGTCTAGAATATTTAGATGGGATATTCGAGAGGGTAATATACTTCCCAAATCATTTCTATGAGGAATATATTAGATCAAAAACATATATTAAAAATTATATGAATTATATTCAATTTAAAGTAGAGAACTTTTATCATCTTAAGGATATACTCATGGAACTATTTTATAATATTAAGAAAGATATGGATTTTCAATCCATCATACAATAGGTAATTTGAAACATTAGAAAAGATAAGAGTTATGGCATGTTTGTTATACATTCCATAAAATATTTCTCATATGTATAAGATATTCCAGGTATCTAATCCAAGGAAGTTTATTCCATGTCTATTTAATGTTATAAGGATTATTTTAATACTAGTAGTAGAATAACATATAAATAAATCAAGAAGAAATTAATATTATAAATATAAGTGAGAAATTTATAAAAAAACCGAATAAGTCAACAGGTGAAGGCTCTCTGGGAGAATCACCTATTAAAGGAAGAAACATGGGATCCTAATGATGAGTTGTTAAAGGCGTAAAAATATTGATTAACATAATAATTTATAATATTCTAGGAGAAACTTTTATTTGGGATGGAGTCTAAAACCTATAAATATTATTATATTAATTACACATATTAAAAATGATGTGGAATCAGTCATAGATATATATTTAATAGGGCCACTGTAAATAAAAGTAAGTAGTAGATATTAAAAAATAATATGAGTATAATATAGATGTTCCAAGACTCATATTCTCCAATAAACATCATGACTATACCGAGAACATTATAAATATAAAATAATACAAGAGATGGAATTGATATATTGAATGATATAAAAATTAATATATTATATTTTAAAAAAGTATGAATTTTTTTATAGGAGTTAAGTTTGAGTATATACACCATTTGACTATTAGGAATTATGACCATTAGTGATATGGTAATTATATGGTAACCTATAGAATTATTGAATTTTATAGATGATTTTGATATTTAATTATTGTAGAAAAGTGATCCCATATCCTCAAATAGTATGTGTAAAACTCCGAGATTTTGTTGAATGTTTTTTTCAAATTAATATATCTTTTTGATTTTTTTTATTTCACACGAAACTATAAATAGTTATATATATATATATATATATATATATATTAAAAAACTAAGTCAAATATTCATTTCACACAACACCAACTTGGATTGAAATACACTCATCACTAACTTGGCTTTTTCTACATGCAATACTAGCTTATCATTCCCTACCCGCAACCCCGACTTTGTGTACGATACACACAACACCAATGTTTCTACGTTATAGTTATTTAAATGAGAGAATTATAACCTAGATGTTAAGAAAATTTATATTAAAATTAATAACTAATTTTCAAAATTTATTAATAATTTTTTTATACATATAAAACGTATTTGTAATGAATGATTTGTTTTCTGGTAAGTCCTTTTATGTTTAAGAATCAAATTTTATCGAATGAAACGCATTTAATAATAAAATTATTTATAAACACATTTAGAAATATAATTTTTAAAAATAAACTTTATTTTTGAATTTATAATTTCTAAATTACCTGAAGGTGAATGTTTGGTATTTTTCTAAGAAACGTAATATTTTGTATTAATAGTAAAACAAACTGTGTTTTAGTTCATAACTGCCTTTTCATTTAAATAAAAATTAATGTTAAATTATATTTTAAATTTATTTTAAGGTAAAATTAGATAAATTATAGTTATATTAATACAATTTAGTCATTATAATCAATTTAACTTTGAAATTGAATATAAAAACATAATACACTTTTGAATTTTTCACTTTAAAACCCCTTTTTTTCGCCACGTCTGTGGGATTAACATTCACCTTAATTTTTCCTCCAATGAAAATTGAATTTTAAAAAATATAAAATTTTAATAAGTATAATATTTATATTCTAATAATACTAAATTAATGTTTTACTAAAAATATTAGTAAAAGTGATTAACATTGATCACGAGGATTAAGGTGAAATTTATCTTAATTAGGGACTAAACCTCAATATTAGGGGACAAAATGGCCTAGAAACGTGTTCAAAACAAATTTTATGAAAATATTTCACCCATAAACAATTATTTAATGTTTTTGGGGGATTTTATGACTTTTTTAGGTAAGAACATGTGTACACCAAACTTGTTTTTAGAAATTCAAAGTTAGTCCTTTTCCATACTTATAAAAGGTCAACGCCATCCTTCTTCCTAAGCCCTATCAAGCACCTTGTATATCCCAATATATGCTAAAATTATCTCATAGATCCCCTTCCATTTTCCTTGAAGCCTTAATTTTGATATAATGTCTTCCATGGAATCCTTTTGACAGAAACCAAAAGAAGTTACCCAATTAAGAGATAACATCTTCTCTCAAGACCTATAGTTTAATTTCAATTATCCACCCCATAAATTCCTTTATTTTCCATTATTATATAAAAAAGGTATCATAAATATACTTGGATGTTAATATGTAAATTTTTCAACCTACACTTACAAACACCTTTATCTAATGAGTAATGAACAAACTGTTTTTGTGTACATTAAACTATTTACCTCACGAGACGATGATTGTTTATTTTTACATTACCACCTACCATGGTAGGAACTATAATCTACACTATTTTTATATATGTAATATGTAATATTTATTATTTCTCTAATATTATTTATTAATTGTACAATACATATATTTTTAGTTTTTATTTGATGTTAATACGATAATTTCACTTGAGGAAGTGTGGACTTCTGTCCCCTCAAAATGATATGATTCGTTCATATACTACATGGATTATATTAAGGATGGTTTTAGTTAATAAATAATATATATGATATCAAGAATCTAATTCAATAATGATATATATATACATATATATTTTTTACTTACATTCTTTTAATACAACAATTAAACTGAAATAGCATACCTGCATACATTCAACCTACCGTTCCTTTGAATGGTGTATTTCATTTCATACTTTAATATGTTATATATATTATTATAATAAACATATAATTTATATAACTGATATTTATATAATTAATTACATAATGTAAATCATTATTTAAATTTTAAGGATTAAATATATAACAATGTAAGACACATTCGAAGAACAAAACGAATATTACCCTAACTGAAACCTTAACATATGATTATCGACAAGTGAGTAATATAAGGTACTAATAAAAAAATATTTGGTATTATACATAATAATATGGTTCTTTAAAATATTCATAATAAATTTATTTTTATTATACATGTTTTTCGAACAAGTACAACTAGATTCAAAACCCAAGGTAAGGGTATTTCATCTCACTTTTAATTTCCATGAGACAAATCTTATGTTCGCCACTCTTTCCTATTGTGTGGTGTATTTAGTTCCCATTTTTTATTATGTGTTTCTTATACGTAAATTTATAGTTATTCACATATCCATTTTATTATATTTCTTTCATGGGGATTAATATTTAAAAGTTTCTAAATCGGTGAAATAATATTGTCTCAATTTTTTTTCTTTTAGACTCATGTTTTTTACGCACCTAAACTCTCTTTTGAGGATTATATACTTACACATTACATGTTATATCATGAATTTAGTTATTTTCATGATTTTTTTGTTTCATTTAACTTACTTTTCTTACATGTAGTGTATTATCCCATGTAAATATGTTATAAGAGTTTATTGCGACAATATCATCAATTTTCAAGATTTTTTATGTTTATGCATTATTTGATAAAATATTATGATTGATATCTCAGGAAAATTAATTCTTATATAGTTATTAATTATTTATTCATTTATTGGAACCATTTTCAACTCTTTGGTACATAACATAGTTAATAATGTGTTTTTATGAAAGCCTGAATTTATACTCCCTTCGGTTGGAAATGTGTGTTTTCTGAAGAGGGTTTCCATGAATATTATACCATTATCGTATGATATGCAAATAATTTTTTTTTAAAAAAATTTCCTCTTCCAATATCTTCAAAGGAATATTATTTTTGATTTCCAAGAAAATCCTTTTCTAATCTTTTTACCTTACAAAAGGAATGTTCTTTTTACCTCATATAAAATATATGAATTTACCTATCAACCTTACTTTAAAGATTCCTTTTAATTTTTAAATGGTTAATCATGTAGAAAATATTTTTTAAATTATTTTCCCAAGAAAATAAATTTCAAAATATTTTCAAACTTCTTTTAAAAGTTTTCTAGATTTATTTTTCAAAATGTTCTCAAGGCTTAATTAAAAAATGTCAATGTATTTTCAAATAAATTATACTTAAACATTTTCAGGATTTTTACCATATGTTTTATGTAAAAATGTTTTCAAAAACATTTTCATGTTTTATTTACATGTTTTCAACGTTTTTTCAAAGAAAAATGTTTTAAAAATGTTTTGAAGCCTATTTTATAAATTTTAATGTAAAAAGGTTTTCACAATGATTTCAAGTATTCATTAAAAAATTTATAGGTATTTTATAAGAAAATTATTTGAATATGGTTTTATATATTATAAATGATTTTTCAAATAATAAATCATATTTTTTCAAGAAATTTTTTTCAAAGATATTTAAGAAATATTTTCCAATTAAGATGACAACTGTTGATGTTAGTCATTCCCTTCTAGGAAATGATCTAAAGGTTATATTAATATAATTTATATGAATGGGTTATGCATAATGTAATGGTATTTATGAAACCCATTTCTACTTTATGGGTTATATGTTTATGAAATCCATTTATCTTTCCTAGGATATTCTTTTCATTAAATAATTATGAAACAAGTATCTTTTTCCATATGTTATGATATGTTTACCTGTTTATGATACCCATCTCATTACTTGGGTTATGCTATGTTTTTTAATGATCTTGTAGAACATGTATGTATGATTTCATTATGATATGTGTGATACCTATATATTACTTTAATGCATTAGTTAATGATTGATGAATCATGGGGATAAATGTTTTGCATGAACCCGATTATCCATTCACAATGTTATGCATCGACCTGGTTTCATGTCCATAAGTTTATGAGTGAACCTGATTGCTTGTTCACAATGTTATGCGTGGACATTATTTCATGTTAAAAATGTTATCCATGGACCGAGTTTCACATCCACAAGGTTATGTGTGAGCTTGATTTAATGTCAAAATGTTATTCATAGACCTGGTTGCAGGTCCAAATGTTGATGTCGGGGAATGATTTAATATCCTTAACTAGTGAACCTATTTATACTTATACACGTTCACATCATTATAAAGAAATGTTCATACCAAAAATTCTATCTATTATTCATATATTATGATTTATTGACTTCTGATTTTAATTATCTTATTATCATTGTCTTATAAACATCAATTCTTTATTATGATCTCTAATATATAGGCTATGATTTTAAAATGTTATGCTCAAGATCCATACCCTATTTTATCATGTTATGATTACATAATTACATTATTTACCCTTATTGGGTTATGAATAATGGTTCAGGTTGAATTAATAAATGTTAAGATCTATATGGGTGACGTTCACGAAAATTCACTAGGGTAGAAGACTTTCTTTTCGTGTTACCAAAGACACTAAACTACTACGGTCCTCGGGCATATATTTTTTCCAATGTACTAAATATTCATCTAAAATGATGTAATATCCATGTATGTTAATCCTAGGTCATTATAGTATGAAAATAATATTTTATTAGAATTAATTTGAACCCAAAATGAGGTTGCAACATTGGTGTTCATTCTTGAGAAAAAACAACAAAACCCAAATCAATGATGTTCAAACTGAATCTTATGTAAGTGAAGTTCATGTTTTTTTAAATCAATACCAAAAAAGAATATAGTTAATCCACTTTAAAAAAATACCACCATTTAAAAATTTACCCTTAAGGATTATGTCATTTTAAAACAGTTTTGTATTTCTAGGGGTTAGGTTTTATTAATTACAAATTCCGTTTGTACTCAAATGGCGTGTAATCTAAAAACAAATTTTTAGAAAATTTATCTACCTTATATAAATATGATTATCTAATAAATTATAGGAAATATTTGGTGGAATTTATTACATATTTTTAATCAGGGTGATGAAATTATTTATGTGGTTTTATTTGGTATTTCTATGTGAAAATATTATAATATTTTAATGTTATAAAATATAGTAAATGTAAAATTATTAATTTATATATAATATACTCTAAAAATTTATCTTATAGTTATATATGTTTTATATTAGCACTAAATATTATAGTATAGAATATGAGAGGTAGTGGGGGACTGTGATTGTTAATTAAAAACCAAATATAATAGAAAATAGAAATATATAATAACTTATTTTGTGTAATTTCACTCAAGAAACATTTAAATACACAATTATATTTTCAATTATCTGCATAAAAACATTCAATACCCTATTAATGACTCTCTCAAATATTATCATCCATATATCTCTTTTAAATCCTAAATATTTTAATGTGTTCTAATGGATTAATCTTGGGTAATAAGATCAAGGAAAGTAAGAGTCTTTTTTCTCTCCCTTTTATATTCCTATTTGTAGTGTTAAAATTATTTACAAGTTTTAATTTACTTTTTCAATATATGTTTTTATATCAATATATTTACTTTCATTATGATATGTGATATACATTTTTCCTAATTTATATAAAACCCCTACTATAGTTTCCAAAATCTGGGGTTTATCATACTATATTGGAATAATTTAAAAGAGATGAAATCATAAATTTTTGCATAGTTTATCATTCTTAGGGGTATAGATTTATACATGATACCCATATTAAAATTGAAAACATAAAATTAAACATAAAATTTCAGTTATAAATTTATTATTTCTTCTAGAATATCAATGAAATCATTTATAGATCCCTTATTTTCATCATAGGGAAAGAAAAAAATATTGGGATTCGATGCTGAATAAGGGAAATAATAAACAAAAGATATCATAGAATAAATAAAAAATGAATAAAATTTATGAGACAAATATTATAAAATATGATATATAAAAAATGAAAAATGGAATATAATAATGAATGATATAAAAATAAAAACATCAAAATGAATAATAATAACTAGTTACATAAATATGTTGGTCCACTTTAGTAATTGAGTTGTATTTGTTGTCAATAAGGTCAATTAATGTCAATTATGGTTAAATACACTCTCCTAAGTGAAATGGAAAATGCAACTCCGACGATTGATGTGCTACTCCTAAGTTCAAAGAACATATATCATGTCTGATACAATGTTTAAAACATTGAATTGACATCATCTACAGGAGGATTGAAATACCCTTTGAAATTCAAGTTCCAAAAATAAATGGTGAATAAGAAGAGGTTTATCCGATTTATGATGATGATTTGTGCTTATTTTTTCCTTAATAAAAAAATGGGGCCATCCCATGAGCTAGCTACCCCAGCCTCACCCTGAGGAACATTCAAGAAAAAGGTGGTCTACCGCACCCATGGAGAAGTGTATGCATAGACAGCTCGTAATTGGTTTGTGCGGGCTGTGTATAATCCCACAGGAGTGCATGCACGATGATAAACCCGTGCATAGGGATGTGCATTGTGGGTGCTAAGAGTACTCCCACAGGTGGCATAGGTGGGCGCAGAAGCATGCCCGCATAGAACTAGTGTGGGGTAGAACTAGGGGACGGAGTGGATAATTCTGAGAATATTTCAGGAGGAGTTGATTGATAAACCATGATAAAACTGCCCCACATTTTAAATTGGGATGCATTTTAAAAGCGCAGAGGAAATCTTGGCCGCCCATCTGATCTTGTGTGAGATCTTTACCGCGCGCATCATCCCGCGTCATGCGTTATAATTGTCGCTGTCTGAGATCAATCCAAGTTGATCCAATGGATGTGGAATCATCTTCAACCTCTAACTGCATGGAGTGTAACCTGACACCATTTCTCACCATCGCCACTGCCGATCCACCATGATCACACTCCCGGTCAGTGTTCATGATGAAAACTACTGCATGGTGATCGTCTAATTGAATTGAGACCATTCATGCAATCTACGTGTTGTATACATGCAATATTTCGAGGAAGAAGGTTCGGCTGAGGCGAACGAAGTTTCCGAGGCCACATGGATCCGTGCATGATTTAGGCATGAGAATTGTGTTTGTAATCTTATGTCTATGCACGAAAGATAGGATCCCACATTTAGAAAAATAAAACACTTGATAATTGCGGCTTATCATTGACGCGCGGTTTCGAAATCTTGAAGGAAATGATATCGAGAATTCAAAGCATTGATATTAATGGGAGATATGTAGATTTGATGCGAACGAGGTTCTCCCCTCATCTACAAAAGGAGGAATCGGAGAAGAGAAGAGTAACTGCTCCCTTATACCTAAGAAATTTTGTTTAAAAAAAGATCATCTCTCTATTCACCACTTTGTGAAGAGAAACCTGGAGCCCCGTGAGCCTTCTTCTATGTAAAGAAGAGTTCCCACAAGCCTTCGACAGGTGCTACACACCCTCGAATAGATTCACGATGAACCAACACCCAAACACATGATAGGTTTTGTAAAAACCCTCACTACGATTCGCGAAATCCATGCCTTCGTGAGCCAGTGCTTGAGATATTCTCTCACTGTACTTTTCAAAGAGGCAAAATTGTATACCTCATGCACAAATAGGAACCATGTATCCTTGCATGAAGAATACAAACCGTGGTCACCTTGGATTCATAAGGTGAATAAGAACTCTTTAAGGTACTCATTTTTACATTCTTTTTTTTTTCATGAGTTCGAGTGTTAGTTAAGAACGAAGGGTAGTACATGTATCATGCACCCATATGCATTGTTTGAAGAAGCTCGAGGCCATGAAGATGGAGTTTTCACAAATGAAGGGTTATACCCATTTGGGTATGATTATTCATGCATATAAACCTAAGGAAACACCCTAACTAACTTCAAGAGAATAAAATAAGAGAAAGAGGAGGAAGAGGCCTTGAGTAGTAACTTGCACAAAGAAAGGGTTCCACCCATTAGAGTTTTAAAAAACACACACAGTCACCCTAACCTAGGGAAAGAGGAAGAATGAAAAGAAAGAGGAGGAAAAGGACAAACGTATGTGTTCTTAAAGAACCATATTCATTAAGGATTTTCACACAAGAAGGGGAAGAGGAGAATTCCTGCTGAATGCGTGCACATGCACATGTGAGGTGACTTAAATAAAGAATTAAAAACAAGTGCATGGATGTGTACAAAGAAGAAGAAGAATGAAAGGGAAAAATATTTTCAATCTAATGTCATATGAATGATCACATGCATACATGAAAAATAATAAAATAATTGATTCAGATGATTCCAAGTGAACCGATCTTCACTGCCTGAATAATCACATTAGTATATGTGATTCTAGCCCAGTAGAGAGAAGAAGTTTTAGTGCAGTTGGTTATTGCAATAAGAAGAATAAAGAATAAGTCTAGTGCAGTTGGTGTTGCACTAGAAAAGAAGGCAAGTAAAGAAGGAAGAATTGATTTCCTACTACTTTGCAAGTAATCAAATGAAGAGCACTAAAGAAGACCAAGAGCAGAACCTCCATTTTGAAGAAGGAAGAAGACTGCCTTTATAGGACGTATAAAGAACCAGCTAGAGGATACAAGTTGGACTAGGATATCACTAGTCTAGGAAATAGGACTGTTTCCCATCCCACTCTAAGCTTTAGGGACTCACACTAGCTAGAGGATTGCTTTCCTAGACACTCCACTGTAATAACATATCACATCACAGCGTAGAATCCATGCACTGGTCATATCCATGCATAGAAAGGACGTAGCTACTCTTATTGAGTGGAAAATCTTTTAAAAATACCATGTGCATATTTTTTCTTCTTTCTATTATAGAATGCGATAGGTAAAAGAGAATAAGAGAATCAAGATCCTAACATGTCAAGAGGTACAGGGATAAAAGTTGGAATTTATTTTAAAAAGTCCCAAACACCAATTCACCCCCGTCTTAGTGTTAGTTATATCCCAAACTGGTGCTCTCAAAATATAGAATTGATAATAATGGAAATCATGATCCTAAAATAATATCCCCATTCAATGACATAATACTTACAGAGGTAGGGAATATTCCAAATACCTAAACTGGATTGTCTCATGAGACTTACCAAAGAGTTTAGGGGCTATAATAGGACTTGAAGATCGCTTACGTGGTATAATGAACTTATCATATGAAATTTTTTTATAAAAATTCAATAAATAATCGACATAATCATACTTATTGAAAAAATAGCATATCAAATGTTAATATTTCTCCCAGTTAATATAATGAATAACATGATCATAATCCATCAAGTGAAATATGTTGGATGGTTTCATCAGACTATATTCTTAGTAAAGAATAAAAATAATCAAAATATATTTACAATGATAAAAAAACACATTTTTATGAATATTTAAGAATTTATTTAAAGATATGGGATAAATATACTAATCTATGGATAAAATTTAAAATATATTTTTTTGTAATATTTTTAAATTATTTTTATTTAAAAATAACCGTGGAACAATGTAATTTAATCTTTAAATAAATGAATATTTATGATGGAGATAAGCATTATTCATTAAGTAAATGTTAAAAAATTACACACTCACTTTCTTAAAAATAGAAATTTACCTCACTACAAAAAACGATATCAATATTCAATTTAAAGAATTATAGGAAGTCACGTATTATTGAAAAATAATTTTAAAAAATATTGGACCATATTAAAAATATTCTTGAAAACATTATTATGAGTATGGTTGTACAGGATAAAAATTATTTAATAAAAGGGTAAAAAAGATCAATTTCCTTGAAATATTCTCCCAATCATCTTAAGTACCAATGATACGAAAATAAAAGGATAACATATAGTATCCAAAGATAAAAAATATTACATATTAAAAATTAATTATATAATAACTTACTTTAATGAATATTTAAAAATCAAGAGTGTTGAATAAAAAATTAGATTATTTAATATACCATTACCTAATACTTATTATTGGACAGACATACTCAAATATACTCAATAATAAATATATAAAAATTTTCATCTATATCATATTTTTTGGATTTATCATAGTGGATACTATTCATTAATATTTCATATTATCCCTTTTTTTTTTATAAAATCAGTATTTTAGTGTTAGCAGTTCTACTTTCCATACATGTTCATGTATGATAGTTCTAGTCATCGACCCATTAGTAATTGTATCATCATCTAAAAAATATTAAAAATTTCATAATTATCATTTTTAATCAGTTAAGATTCTTTTAAAACAATACATTAAAAATGGTAATGAAATATATATTATATCATCTCATGGAGATAATAGTCTATTCATACACATGACTAATGATTCCATTTTTCAAATAAATGAAAATAAAATGAAATAGAATAATTTTAATATTTTAATAATATGAATAATAATATAAATATTTTATATATTCATTAAATTCATTATTATTCTAATCTATGTTAAGAGAAAAGTAAAAAATGAACCACACAGCTTCGTCATGGTGGTAATCCACACATACACAGAAGCATCAATTTCATTATCTAATGGACAGAAGAGTAAGAAATTATATGATATATTATATTTAATGAATCATAATATTTTCATAAAAATAATATTTATTCTTTAATTATTTTTTATAACCCTCTCTCTGAGGCAGTGATGAAAAATAAAATACCTCATTTCATGGGGATAATAGTTCCTACATATGAACGAATGATGCTTTCATTTTCTATTGGATGGAGAAAGAGATGAAAAAGGATTGTTACATAAAAATAATAAAATTTTAGTGTATAAATGATATTGATTTATCAAATAATTATGGGTGAAAGATATTTTAAGGAGGTTGAAGAATAAATAAGAAAGACAATACTAAGCTAACATTGACACCACTTCTTTGGAAAACATCCAATGGTTTAAAACTTAAGACTTATAGGATAATTCTTCTGGTGAGACAATGAAATCCATATCATTAGGAGATATTTTGGGATGGTTTTTATGAAAACAATATATGGGATAAATAGCATAGATTGTGTGAAGAATATTGAATTGGTGATGCCCATTTTAAGAAGGTTACTGACACACATGTAATTATTATTTACGATTAAATATTATTTGTTCTAGAGTCATGGATTTATGGAAAATAAAAATACAATATAGAATATAATTTAACAAGGGTATAATTACCTTAATAAAATAATAATTAAAATGATTTTTATGATTTTTACATAATATTTTATCCTTAGTAAACATGCTTTACCCTTTTATCATGGTGCCAATATTTTTACCAACATTAGTTTTCATAATGACCAAAAATTAAATTAACCTCATGAATAAATATGAACATCAGGATTCCACATTGATGATTAATGTTTCAAGATTAAATTTTTAGAATAGTTAAATATAATGTTTAATTTAATTGTAAAAAATTCAATAAATAATATATTTTTAAAATAATGTTTTTCTGCGTAAATAAACTTTTATAAAAAAAATCATGTTGATTCTTGTAGAATTAGTTAGGTTATTCTATAGTAAAGGGATATAATGATACATAAAATGAAATCCAAATCTTAATTGTAATCTTAAATTACATTATTTAAATAAACGAAATTATACTTTTGAGAAAATAATTTTTTTTAATTATCGACCCATCAGTCTATTATTTATGAAAAATTTAAAAAATTAACCCTAAAATAAATTCATCCAAGTGAAATAAAAAAATATATCTATTTAGTCATTTTCCATTTATGAAATATATTTTTTTTATTTCTGAATATATCTATGAACTCTTTATATTATAGTGATAAAATAATTTGTTTTACATTCGAAAATAGTATAGGGATGTATTGTGTACCAGTTATAGGATGATATGGAGTATTAGACCCTACCTCCACCCTATAAATATTTTCATACAAGAAATTGTAAATAAATTATGTTCTTTAATAAATGTTTAGAATCGTTCCTTATTTCGGTTTTAGGATCCCATATTGAATATTCTAGTTTTTGATTTCTCCAATGAACCTTTACTGTATGAGTTTTCAGATACATCAAACATTTATCTATAGTTTCCTGAATATAGAAAATATCTTTATAGTGTTATAAATCAAACTCAAATTATATTTCCTCAAATGTGGGAAAGTGAATTCCTTCTGAAATTTACTTCCTCAGTAAAGAGATATAGAACACGTTCTAAGCACTAGAGAGGCTAAGTGGAATATCCAAATGTTATGTCATAGTTTAAATTATTTTCAGACTTTTGAAAGGCTCAATATACAAAGGGCATAAATTGAATTTCCATAAAATCCCTATAAATCCATTAATTAGAGATTCTTTCAATAAAGTATGGTCTCCCACTATAAATTATGAATAATACATTAAGTTATTGGAATTTCCTTTTGTATACTTTGATCTTCCTTAATATTATTCTAAAGAGTATTAATATTCTCTACTATCTTTTCCTCATGATCTGGGACTATAAGCTTCCACTGACCAATATCGTCCCAAAATATATGATTATGAATTCATTTTCCATACAATGTTTCTTATGGTAACATATGAAAACAGTAATAAGAGATATAATATTTTTAAAATTCCATCAATGGTTAATAATAATACCACATGGCTTAAAATTAAATTGAGAATTACCTCAATATATCTTATAATGTATCAATATTAGTTTAAAAATACCATTCAATTTTTGGATAATATATTGTTTTTAATTGTATGTTTATATAGATATCAATCAGAAGACTCTTCCAGAATTTTGACGTAAACCAAATTTCATGATCAACTACAATAAAAATCACTTCACCATAAATTCTCACAACATCATTAATATAGAACAACAAGAAGAACTATAGAAGTAGTTCATTTTTCATACTAATGAAATGTACATACTTGTTATGGATAAAAATAACAACCTATAGGGAATCAGTAATTCATTTCTTGTTTATAAATATAACAAAAAGTACTATAGTAATATGATATCATTTACATAGAGTATTTGGTAAAGGATTCCTAAACCCTTTGGGATTTTATCTCCTGATCATTACCAATTAAAAAATGAAGTATTTTGGTACATATTATTCAATTTCCTATTTCACATTATCCAATGAAATATGTTACTTAAAAACATTCCAATGCATTTTTGTACCACTAGGGTGCATAGAAGAATTTAAGAAATGATCTTCACCATATAATTTTCTTTTTAGCCAAATTATGAAATTAACACATACCCTCTTTTAAAATTTAAATATACCATCTTTACATATAATTTTTACCATCATCCTATCATTCATGTGTTTGATTTTGTTTTTAGTATTCTTATCATCATGTTGGGACCATTTCATTACCTCTAATTAGAATACTTTGACATTTCTTTTTCAATTATTTCATGTTTCCCCATACTTAATTATTGTAATAACCAACATTTATAAATCCGTGAATATATGATCTCTATTAATCTTGATTTATATAAAAAAACCATGATTATTACAATTCAACACATCAACCACTTTATTTTCCTTCTCAAGGTGGTAGTAAATTAAGAAACTATCATCCATGATTAGTTATAACTATATCATTTTCCTTATGTGGATATATTTTTATAAAACAATATAGTTAATTTATTTATCTATATAAATTCAACATCATTAACTAAAATGGTAATTCCTTCGTATCATTAATGAAAATATTTGGGTTGTAACACCGCAAAGACCAATTAGAATAAAATTTTATTCAAAATAATATGAAACATAAAATTTCGAGATTATATTGAGATAATAAAACACTACAGTTAGCTTGAATCACATGAAACAATAATTTTATCTTTAATTACACACTACAAAAAATTTCTTCAAAATGATTACAATATACATAAGGTCAAGTCTTACTAAAAAATAATATAATATTAATTTTATAATTTAATATAATAGTCATTGTATAGACATTATAAGGGTGGATAAGAATAGTAATATCTAAAAATTAAAAATATAATACTAAAAAACATTATTAGTTATTATTTGGTTAGTAATAAAATATTAAATATTTTAAAGAAAAATAAATGTTTTTTTGAAGAACTGTATTTTTCTAGAAAACGGTGTAATCATACATGACACACATAATTTAAAATTATTATTTTTTACCAATTTTAGAAAATTAATTTGATAAAATAAAAATCATTTTGTAATTTGGAATTGAAAAATATATCATAAATATTTTTTTTAATTTGTTGGGAAGTTAAATTTTTTGATTAATAGTGAAATCTAATGAATCTTAATTGAAAACGGCCTTCTCTTTTAAATAATTTATAAAGATAAATTAAATGTGGAATTGTTTTTAAAGAATAATTAGTTCAATTATATATAAATTAGTCAAATTTAGGCCATTTTTTTAATTTTAATATTTCATTCTGATATAAAAACATTGTGGCTTTTTAATATTTTCACTATAAAAACCCTCATTCTCATCGAAACCACGATATTAATTTTAAATTATATTATTCCAATTATATGAGTTGAACTTTGTAAAAAGGATTAAATATTTGTAATGAGAATAATTTATATCATCCATTACTATTATATTAATTTTTAACACAATAATTAGAGGAAATATTTAAAATTAATTAGTACATTATGGTTAAATTAAGGTTTTTTCACATTACATGCATTTGTATTTATACTAATTTTACTCACACATAATATTTTTAATTAATAAATATGATTTAATTTTCATAATGAAATAGTATAAATTATAAAATAAATATTATTTTAATTTTTTTCTTAAAGGATAAATTACCTACGTAAATAAAAATATATAAGTTACAGTGGTAAAAAACACTAATTGTAAAATTGAGTAAACTTAAATAATGAGGAACAACATGATAAAAATGTAATTATTTCGTGTGTTGGATGTTTATTTCGAAAAAATAAATCCTACCCTGCATTATTGATATATTTTTAACCCACATGATGTATAGTATACCGCTCAACAATGAATACTTTTGAGAATTTACAAGAAAGCCCCTCCTCCTCAACTATAAAATGACACTCACTCACCGCCATTATTCCAACCATTGAGACACATTGGATCAGATAATGTCTTACCCAATCATTTTCCAACTTCAATTCCCTTATCCTAGAGGCCTTATTTTTCATATAAATCCATCAAGGAAGGATTTAGTGAAATTATAAAGAGAATACCATAATAAGAGGTAACTTTATTCAATGAGAATATTTATTTTACTTCTTTCTCCACATACTTCCATATTTTATTAAATAATGATAATAAATTTATATAAATATATTATATATACTTGGATTTTTTTATTAAAAGGGAATTACCATAACTAATATGGAAGGTGATAAAGAATAATGTTAATGATTATATGTGATATACATGAAATAAATATTAAATTCATTGCATATTCATTATTCTAGAAATATAATATTTCATTTTTTATACACTTATGATGGTAATGTCATTCAGGTATGTGTGGACTACCATTTTCACTAAGCGATGCGACTCTATTTGCATCACCACAACATATGGATGATATATATATATATGTATATTTAAAGAAATAATACGGTTCATATTATATTATTGTTATTTTTTAAGGTAAAATATTAATTAAACTATTTTCATAATGATCATTGAAAAATAGAAACGTTACTCAAGTATACTTAGGATCTACCATCTCTATGATTGAAAAATATTACATATTTTATAGTAATCATTCATGATTGTTCATAAAAGTGAAATTTATTTATAAATAATATTATTATATCATAAATATTATTCTAGATATGTTTGATCATTCTGATCTTTGTAATAATTTTATCCTTAATGGAAAAACAAGCATAAAAAACAAAGAAATTAACACCCAAAACAATGTAAATAATGAAAGATTTTTAATGAACAGGGGATACGATGGAATGAAAGGGTGATATATGATATTTTAAATATTAATATTTCTATATCAGATGTTAATAAAATGTTTAAAACAAAAATAAAATAGTTTAAATCACATTTAACCCAAAGGAAGCATGAGGTAAGGGATTTTATCTAAATTTACATTCAATTGTGACATATTTGTCATTATGAACTAGTTCACTTTTATGTGGTGCATATACTACCAAATCTATATGTAATATCAGGAATCATTCACAATTTAAGATATTTATGTCTCACTTTTAATTATTTCATGAAAGGAGATTTAAATTGAAAATCACCATGCTGTAAGTGTTATTTTATAATCTCACATTCTTTTGTGATTGTTTACTTACTCATAAAGAAATCACATTATTTATAATTTATCCTTTTTAATTAAATTATGTATCCATATTACTGAATTATGGATATGATTATTTCCTAATCCTTATACCATTTTTACATAAGGGTGTTTACTCTGAATGTTATTTCATTTACATAAGAAATATAGATAACTCTATAACTTTTACATAAAAAATATGTCTTAGGATAAGGTATATTGATTTATTAAAATTTAGTATTATATATCTGATGAATTATTTTGATATTCAATAATTGGAAGGGCCATGTAAAATACATCTTTTTGATGCATCGGTAGGACTCATTAGACAAATTTTTCACCCAAATTAAATTTGTTTCTTCCTATTGTATTTAAACTTTATTGTGAAGGGGATTGAAAGTAGAGGTACCATGATTCCTAAGATCATGGAATTAAATAATCAATAATTTACTTCATTAAAAGTTTAGTTATTATTATCTATGATATTTTAACTAAGATATTTTCTAGGGATTTTTTATTTCTCATTTTATTGTTTAAATGTAAATTCTTTAATGTTATTAAGATTTCCATATTATTTTTCCTTTTCTATTCATGAAGTCAATTTAATTAAATGTAATGTGTATTTTTTTGTTTACCTTTATATATTGATTATTCTTATAGATTAATTGATTATTACATTTTAAATTAACGTTAATGTTTATTTGAGATCACCCTTATTTTGTTTCCTTTATCAAGGATATGGAGAAGAATTATTGGAATGAGTATCAAATATGATGATTCTTTCTTTTTTGGATTTTTTTCTATTTTAAATGTAAAATGGGTATCATGTATTTATCTAGTTTTATAAAACTTATAAACTTTTTAGTCCTTCATTATGAGATTCCTTGTATCTATGGTATTGTAATAAATTAAGGTACTATCTTTGATATTATAAGGATTGATTTATTACAGTTGGTATCGAAGGAAGTTTATTAGAAGTTATGGGTACAATATTCAGGAAACCATAGATTAGGAAACATAACCATATGAAATAATTCATGGATAAGTTTATAAGAACATTCTAATATTTTTTAAGGTAGAGATTATGTAGTTTTTATTACAAATAAATATCGGTCTTGATATTATAAGTGGACATGAATGTAGAGAAATGGTTCATAGGGGTAATAACTCCAAAAAAGTCGTGTCTTTCTAGACTTGATAATTACGCGGTATATAAAACATGTACCTTTTTCAAACTTGGTTTTGTAATCCTATGGTATATGATTAGGATAATTCACATTTTCATTAAAAACCACTATTATGGAATTGAAAATAAATATACCCTCAAAGAAACCAACATTTATTATTCTTAGTTAAACAATGTATAAATTTTAATTTATTTTAAGTGTTACACAATATTTGAAAGTATAAATTATTATTTAAAATTTATAATTTTATATACTAATCAATTATATTTCATCATCTTGAAATAGAACTTAGAAGGAAGACGCATATCTATATATGTGGAAAATTTATAGATTTCCATACTGATAAAGGAAACATTGATGGTATTGTAATTGTGAAAGTTATGACTATATTAGGGCATATTAATAAGGTTATTAAAAATATCCATGCCCAGATGGAGTAACCTATTAAATGATACGATTCTCTTATGTTGGATTAGTTCATGTGATATAGGACCCTATCATTTATTTGGACCACAAATCTAATGGCACATTAGTAGTGAATTATTTTCTATAGAATATATTTATGGCATTGGGATGTGGTGAAAATGAAAAGGTTAAACTTGTAGTGTATTGGCTCAAAGTTGATGATAATAAATTGTGTTCATTTATCCATAATAATAAAGAGGAATAGGAAATAAAATAAATGGAATAAAAATAATTTAAGGAGAAATTATTTTAAAACTATTTCTATTATGAGAAAAAAAACATAGATGAAGAGAATGTTACATTGCATGAGGAAAAATAAAGAATAAAACATTTAGGAGTATGAAACAAAATTTAAAAGTTTAACCAGGTATGATAAATATTATATATGAAACATGAAATACATGAATGAATATTTTTTTAATGGTCTTAAGCCATGTATCCAAGGGGTTCTCGGTTTTCAATCCTTTTCATCGTAGAATAAAATAGTTTTATGTGCTATTATGACAGAGAAATAATTATCTATGTTATATGAATTCAATAAGAAGAAAGCCAAGAATAGGAAGGAAGATAAAATAACAAATAATGGGAAAATGGAAAAGAAGGATTTTCCAATATGTGATAATTGTGTGAAGAATCACAATGGGAAATAATTTAATGTATTGGTAGTCTATTATAGGTGCAAATATATGGTTCATAAAACAAAGTATGAAATAGAAAGAATGAAAAAAATTATACTCATTATTAAAACTGCAAGAAGATGGGGAACTATAAAAATGAATTCCCTAAGATTCAAATGAATATACTATAGAAGAGGAAATGAGTATAATGACACAATTATGATATTAATACAGGAAAAGTGGAATGATTATTGTTCTTATATATCAAGATTTAGGAAATATGTTTTAAAATTATTTTATTGATGATATTGTCATCATAAGAATTATGAGATATATTTGGATTGTACTACAAACATATTTAATGATTGTTTGGATTGATGATAAGTTCAATTTTTTAATTTAGTGACATTCTTTCTAAAGTGTTGGATAATAATATTTAGGGAAAATTCAAGAATTTATCAAATAGCGTAATTTTATCCTAGAATGAGTTTTATAGAGTAGTGTATTACTTGACCATATGATTTAACTTGTGATAAGAGATGAATTAGAAATAGTTAAAGGAATAATTGAAGGATATGGTTATGGTTATAAAATGGAATAAAATCAAGTAAGTATAACCTCTCATGGAATTTCATCAACTTTAGGAAAAAGGATCTTGAAACAAAAATGTTATCATATTATAGTCATATAATATAAATCAGACGGTCTTTTAAATCATCCCTAATTTAAGGTATTAAGAACCATAATATTCCATTGATTAATCAATTTCATTTTATACATGTCCCTTATCATTCTCCATAATTAGTTATTCTTTTTCTCCATGTACATATCTTTACATTCCACCAATGTTAAAATATTTAGTAACATAGTTTTGTGTCATTCCAGATGAACTTCATACATAAATTTATCTCTTAATAAAAGGATGTTTTGTTAACCATTTTTTTGTATGTGGGTTTTCAAATAAATATATTTTCAAATATCAAACCACTAATTTCCATGATCATTTATAAATTGCTTAGACACAATTTGTTTAGGTGGGGAGATTGCAACACCCTTAAATTATAAAAGGAAAAATTTTATTCAATGAAGTCTGGAACATAAAATAATGAGTATATATAGAGTTAAATTAAAAAATAATTGTACCTTCCATTACATAAAAACTGATTTTACATTTCATTACACATAATAACTATTTTCTTCTAAAAACTTATGTTTCATGCAAGACCATGTTTGACCCAAAAATAAAATATTATTAATATTATTGTCTAATAAAATAGTTATCACATAGCCATTGGAATTGTGTGTATGAATTCAATTAAAAACATATGAAAATATATAGTTTTCACATGATTATTATCTATATATTGATTACTAATAAAATATAAACTATTTGACAAAAAAAATTCTTTTATGAAAAACTATATTTATCCTAAATGATGGATTAATTGTGCATGTCGAACATATATTAATATAAATTTTTACCACTTTAAGAAAATTTATTTGAAAAAACTGAATTATTTCTTTTAAATAAGAAATCGGAAATTATATTAGAGTTTTTTTTGAGAGGACTCATTTTTTGATGAATAGTTAAAAATACTGAAGTTTAATAGAAAATAGTCATTTCATGTAAATAATTTATAATGTTAAATTTTGTTTTTGAATTGATTTAAAAGTAAAATTAGTTCAATTATTTATCAATTAATATAATTAAGGTTATATTAATCATTTTTAAAATTTATTTTTATATAAAATCACTATAAGCTTTTGAATATTTTCTTTTTAAAAGAATACTTTCTCATCATGTCCGTGAAATTAATTTGTAATTAAATTATGCCATATATGTGTGATGAATTTTTTGAAACAAAATATATTTTTGTAAAAATCATAATTTATATGTTATTTATAAGGTAAACTTAAATTTTAAACATATTTATTATTCTAAGTAGTTAAAATTAATTATCATGATTAAGGTTAAAACAAGGTTTTATGCATTTTATGCATTTTTATTAAGACTAATTTTACACACACATAGGATTTTTCGATAAAAAATTTTATTTCATATTCAGAAAAATAAAGTAAAAATTATCTCATAAATATCATTTCAATTTTATTTTTAAAGGATAAATTACCTAGGTAAATTAAAAGAGGCAAGTTACCATGGTAAAAAACTAAAAGGGTAAAATTGAGTAAACATAAATACAATGGAATAACAATATAAAAGTGTATTTATTTTAGTGTTTTATAGGTTTTTCTCAAACAAACAAACCCTAAACTATATTATTGATCTATTTTCGAGCCAAATTAGGTATTGGATATCTTCTAATAGTGAATAGTTTTTAGTATGTATAAGAATGCCACTTCTCTTCATCTATAAAAGGTCACTCACTCGACCACATTCTTAAACCCTTTAAACAATATTATTTAAGAAAATAGCTACCCAAATCACATCCAAATATCCCTGAACTCATACTAAAATACTTATTGTGGGAATAAATCTAAGAGAAGAAATGTTTAGGTACTACCTAAGGAGGATTCCTTAGAAACATTTAACTCTCTTTAAGGAGAATATTTATTTTACTTCTTTTCCAACTCCTATAATTTTTTTTAAAACATGATATTATAATAATATAATTTTCTTAAATATATTTTTATTTTCTTATAATATTTACAGGGTCTAAAACAATCCTTTATTCCACCAATTGGGTTACGAAATCATCGTTCATGTGTATAACGGACTACATCCTCACAAACTGATGTCGTTAAGTTTCTTATTTACAACTCTCAAGGATCAAAATGTAAATGTATGTAAAATATATATAATATATTTGTTTCCTAATTATAACTTTAGGTACATTATATCATATATACCTAATTACATTCTATTCTATAAGAGACACGATAATATTTCTCATGTGTACGGTGGATAGCTGGCTTACGAAGTGATGTGATCCATCTTTCACTGACGCTCTAAATGAAAGGTTATAAAGAATAATTTTATTTTTTTTGTTATATAAATAACACAAATATTTTATTTATTACATATTGAACAGTTTTTAAAGATAATTCACCATTTTATTGTTGTATACTTAAACACGATCCCATCGTTCATGTATATGTGGACTACCGCTTTCACGAAGCGATGTGACTCTCATTTCATCACCACACCACATAGATGATATATATATGTATTTAAATAAATAATATTTATAAGTTAAATTATTATCGTTTTTAAAATATAAAGTAATACTTACACCATTTCAATTATGATTACTCATAAATAAAAACGTTACTCATGTATAAGTATGATCAACCATCTCCATGATTGTAATGTAATTCATTTTTTATTACCATATTTCATGATTGGTATTAAAATTTATATTTTATTTATAAATATTCTTATAATATATTTATTACTATTCTTTATCTGATGAAACTATGTGATATGTGCATGAAATGAATCTTAAATGAAATAACACATATGCGAAAAAAAGGAAATTTCACCCTAAACAACAGAAATAATGAATGATTATTTATGCATGAGTGTTAAGATATTATAGAAGGACAATAAATGATATTATAAGTATTAATATGGATATATAATAAGTTAAAAACAAGTTTAACACTGCTATATAAGATTTTAAGTCATGTTTTACCAAATAAAAGAATGAGGTAAGATATTTTGTCTCAATTTACATTACATTGAGAATTATTTTTTTATTATGTACCTATTAAATTTTATGTGGTATACATAACACCAATTATAAATTTAATATCATTATTCCTTAATAATTCACGTCAATTGAAGTTTCACATTGAATTATTTTATAAAATAGGATTTAAATTAAAAGGTACCATGTGGTATAAGATTTTGGGAAATATCACATTCTTTTATTATTTTTGACTTTATCTAGAAGCGATCACATTCTTGATCATTTTTCATTATTTACTACATTAATTATCCATATTATGTTATGATTGATATAATTATTTCCTAAATAGTAAATCATTTTTAAATATGGTATCTAATTTTATTTTTTCCTAATTAACTAAGGAAATACTGATGAATCAGTATCTTTTACTCGATTCAGGTATTTGATGATAAGGAATATTGATATAATTAAATAAATAATTTTATATATGAGGAATACTTATGACATAAACTGATGGGTGGGGAAAAGAATAATATATGTCCTTGATGTATTGGTAGGTCTCATGAGAAAAATTATGTTGTACTAATTAAACAAGTTTGTACCTGTAATATTTAAACAATATTATGAAAGGTCATGATAGTAGATGTATCATGATGCCTGAGAACATGGATCCCAATAATTAATAATTTGATTCATTCAGATTTAGTTATTATAATTTGTGATATTTTCACTATGATATTATATTTGTATGAATTTCAATCACATTTCATTCATTAAAAGCCATTTTTTTAGTTTTTCACCTTTCTATATTATTTATGCCTTATCCATTCATTTTTTCATGTTATTAAAATGGAATAGGTGTTAAATTATTTATCTTTATAAATTGATTATTCATATTGATTCATTATTTTTTTAATGTTCTTAATCCTTAGAGATAATTTTCTCTCACCCTTATTTTGTTTCCTTTCCTAAGGATATGAAGATGAATTCTTAGAACGAGTTTGAAGGATGATGTGTTTTTAGTTTTTTATGCATTATTTTCTTTCCCCAATGTAAAATGGGTATCATATATGTATATGTTTTTTCAGAAAATCTATACTTTTGAGTCCTTTCAAATAATATTCCTTATATCTATGCCAATGTAATAATATAAGGCATTGGAACTAGGATTCTGGTTTTTGGGACATTATATGGGTTGAAAAATCAAGATAGTTAGTTGGATTATTCTGCTAGTGATTTTTTAACTACCATAATTGATATGCAATTACTTTGTCATTCTATATAAGGAAACATCAAATTCTATTCTTTGATGAATAAATATATATTAAAAACATATCCATTCCCAATGGTAATGGAAATTATAGTGCACTAATTGATCTTTTATATAGTTAATTGACACATTATTTATATTTTTCTGACCAAATTAAATTAATAACCTTACATTTAAACTTGGCTAATATGTTTGATAATTGGGAAATGTTTTTTTCAAATCATTAATAATAAGCTATTAGTCCAATGAAAAAACACACTTAATTAATATTAAAATATGTTGGCCACTCCATAAATACCCTTTTCATTGATGTAGAAATATATATTCCATCCATAGAGACATTATTTCCAATAAAAAACATTACAATGATAGAATTCACATTTTCTAAATTTGATGAATAAATCATTTTCTCTCAGAGCATCAATTTTTTTCCCAAATTACTCTTATAATCAACATATCATTTATATTATACCAAGATATCATCAATTATCCCCACAATAAAATTTTTGAGATAATCCCTTGAATATATTTTTCATCACATCCATAAAATCATATGGAGCATTAGTCAATACACATGGAATTGCTGTAAAATTTTAATGAACATATCTTATATGGAATATAGTATTTAGAATATCCTATTTCTGTACTCATAGTGGATGATACCCATTGCTAATATCAATAATTTTAAAATACTATGATCTATAAATTTTTCCTAAAAATTTATCTATGCATGGTATATGATAATTTTTATTTAGAGTAATTTGGGTGATTTCAATGTAATTTATGCAAAACCACATTGACCCATCTTTTTACATAACAAATATATGAGGGGATCCCCATGTAGAAACATTTCAGTGTATGAATTCAATATCACAAAACTCATATAGTTATTTTTTAGTTCCAATAATTCCACAATAGATATCCTAAAGAGAGTATTAGATGAATGTTTTCCATCAGAAATGAGATCAATGAAAACCTAACACCACACTCTCATGGATGTACATGTAGTTATTTATGAAACACATTAATGTTTAATTATGCAATAGTGACCAAAATTATTATAAGGATACCTTTACCACACATAGATTTTATATAATCTCCTCTCTGATAATTCTATGTACGAGAGATACTAGATTTTGATCAAGAAAAAATGTAGATAAAGTGGTTTTCCCTATAAAGAAAAGGGATTACACATCTTCTTCAGGAATAAAAATCTCCTTATCTTGATTAAAATTTTATTTCCAATTTATAAAAGGGATTATATCAAGATACACTATAGTTATAATAAGTAAGTTTTAAAATATGTAATATCTATATAGTACCATGCTAACTAAATGACATTACTTTTTTGGAATAATATTTTAATTATGAGTCTTGATTGAAAATTCCCATCATAAGATTCTGGGGAAATACATAAGGTCCCTACAATACTAGTAAGATAAAAATGGGTGTTATTATCTATAATGAAACAAATAAGTAGAAAAATTTTATGTTATGATCCGATTCCTTGCCCCAATATATTTATTAATTTCGTCTTCATCTTTAGTTATCGTGTAAATTGGTCCTTGATTTATTTTCCTTTTCTGATGAAAATTACACTAACTCTCCCTAGATTAATTCAAATAGTTCCCTTTCCATATAAATTTTTAGGAATTATACATTTCTAAATTCATTAATTTCCTTGAATTAATAAACATCCTGACCTTTCTCTCTACACTTAAGGTAATATCCCATTACCATCATGCATGTTCCATGTTGTACTTTTTCATAACTATTATATGATAGTAATTCCATCCTTCCCTTCTTCTAATATTATATATTTTTTAGAGTTCCTAGACAGATTATTCATTTATTATTTCCCCATGAAAAAATAATACTTGGAGAAATCATTTAAATTATTTATAATATGTGATACTATATTTTTATATACTAAAAATTCACGAGATACTAATTTCTCTCAAAGACCTAGTTTAAATCCATCAAATATATGATCAATACGAATTATTTTATTTTTTATATTAACTATTTGAAGGATTTTTATCCTTATAATGATGGATTCATATTATTAATATATTCTACATACCATTTACCTAGATTAAGGAATTGTCACAATATATTAGTTTGTTGCAGAAGTGTAATGTATTTTATCTGGAATTTCTAATTGAAAGTCTTCCACTATAAACAATCTATTTAATATGAATCATATTCATTTTTTTCAATGATAAAAATTTATCTTCTTCCCCCTTTAAAATTTAAACATTCAATATTACTTTCTCTCTTTTACAACATCCTCAAGAGGGAACTAACTTCCTATAGGACTCGATCCATTAGTCAAGTAGTAAAAAAATAGTATTCACATTAAATGGTGGTGGTTTTTTAAATTATGTGATACAAAATTGTTTTGAAATTTTGGGATGAATACGTTTCACCATATGGTCAAGAATTGATAGATATGACATGACTCAGCTACGCCAATATATTTATAATTTTTTCATCACCAACAAGTACATCAAAATCATTTCTAAGAGGAAAATACCTATATATATTATGTTCATTGATATGGATTTCATTCCATTTTCTAGGCGCCATTTCTAACTAGTGGAATATAATAATTTAGATTATAACATTATGAATTTAAATCATAGTTTATAATTATAAATCTTCTGTATCATGTAAGATAAATATAAAATACATGTATATCCAATATCAAATTCATAATAATAATATCATTGGTTACATCATTAAATTATATATATATTTTCAAATATTACATAATGGTTCATAAATATCTAATGAATCAATGAAAGAATATCATACAGTAGTGTATATATAGGTTTGAAGTCATAATCCCACTCAACATACATTGAGTGAAGGTCAATTTGATACTCAACTAGACATTTTCATCGTGTTTACCAATAAAAAAATATATGACATATCTACATCCACTTTCTTATATATAAAAATTGATGAAATTAATTTGAAAACAATAATTATCAACCTTACAAAAATTTATGATATTATTCTGTATATATGCTTTTCATTGGTTTCAATAATAGGACCATTATCTCTATTATGTTTTTTCCCAATGCTAGTTGTCATGGTTTATAATAAACTTCATTTGATTCCAAATGTAGTGTCCCAGCTCCAATACACCGAATCTAGTGGTTATATTAAAATATTTCCGTATTATATAGGTGATCCTATACCAAAGGATCAAATATATTAGTTGTTTTGGGAAACTAGATATATATATAATTCACACCATAAATTTTTAAAATCAAAATACAAATTAATGTTCTATTATGAAAATATTTATTTCTTCTAGTATATACTTAAACTAATTCATAGATCCCTTCTTAGTATCATGAGTAATGGAACAAATAATAAAGTCTAAGATCAGAAGACCTATATGTGATATAGTACACCAGAATCTTTCATAGAATAAAAACCCCTTAATAATAGGGAAGATATAAAATGTAAACAAATATTACATAAAAATAATATGAAAGAAATGGAATATACCCATGGATGATGTAATATAAAAAATAATCCCATGGATAATAATAACTGATTTCATAATGAAAAAATTCATAATTCCTAACATCATAATCCAATAGTCAAGGCCACATTGTAAGACATCCCACCTAAGTTGTTAAGTCTTATTCCAAATACCCAAACTCTTTTTTCAAATTAAAAATAAATATTATTAAAGGGGATATAACTCAAGTTTCCCATTATATAACATATATAATAAATTATTTATAGGAATAAATGAATAAAATTTGAATAAAAATTCAACAAAAACATTTTTACTGAAAAAAAGAATAAAATGTATTAATATTTTCAAAAGTAAATAAATAGAAAAACATGATTATAACTTATCAAATTTAACATGGTAAATGGTATCATTATATTATATACCCAAAAAAGTATATTAATTAGAAAATTACCGTGCGATGGATCAAAATACCATTAAAATAACTTTTTTCCTTTACATTAAAATATGATAAAAATATCTTTTTCTTCTGATAACAATTAATATTAATTTTTTGGAATATTGATATTTTTATATAAATAACCATGGAAATGTATAATGAAATTTTGAATGAAACTAATTGTTATAAAATCATAAAAAATAGTTTATTTGGTAAACATTAAAATAATATTCTTTTAATACATTTGGTATATTGTCAAAAGTACCTTATTGGAAGTAAGAGGAGGATTTTCAATTTTAACCATTTTAAGGAATTTTTTTTAAATATGTATTTAATTAATAATTATTGCATATTATGAAAATTTATTAAAAAAATTGGTGAACATGGATATGAAGGAGAAAGATTCCCAAGTGAAAGGATAAATAAGGCTGTTTTTCCTTGAGTTTTTTTATTAGTCACTTTAAGAACCAATGAAATTAAAATGAAACAATAATATATAAAACAAAATATAAATAGATGAGAGTAAAAATATAGTGTTTAAATTTTATTTATATTTTTCATTAATGTGAATTTAATCACAAATAATCCTAGATAAAAATTAGATTATTTAATTAACCTCTATATAGGACTCCAGCATAATAACATAAGCAATAATATCTTGTATATTATATTGAAACATATTATAAATATATATCATAAACTTATTTTGATATCATATGATATATAATTCACTAATAATTTTTTTCTTATATATTTATTAATAGTTTTGTATTAAAATAATCAGTTTAATGTCAAACAATCTATTTTAAATACATGTATATATTCAATGCTTCAGGTCCTTGCACCTTATCATGATTTCATCACCTCTAGAATCATAAACATGTTTTAATTATCATTTTAATATTTGAATATATTTTCAGATCCATCCATTATAAATGAACCAAAAAAAATTAATTTCATTATCTCACAGAGACGATATTCCATATACATACATGAGTTATATTTTCATTTTTCTAATGGATGAAACATACATGATATATAAAAGTACTATGTTTATAGAATAATAACTGCATAAATATCATAACAATTCATTAAATACATATTTATATCTATCTAGGTATTGAGAAAATGAAAATTGAATCACATGGCTTCGTGGAGGTGGTAGTCTATGCGTATGCACAAGAGGTGTAGCCGTTTACAACTGACTGATGTATAATAAGTTACATGATATCATATGTTTCCATAACCAAAATAATTTTGTATACATAAAATATTTTATATCTTTTTCTTTGTCTTACCATCTATCTACGATGGTCATGAAAAATGAAATACATCATCACATGGAGATGATAGTAAGTACATATGCATGTATGACACATTCATTAGGAATAAAATAGATAATTAGAAGAAAAAGGTTTCTAAAATAAACATAATAAAAATTAATTACATGTAAGGTAATAATTTTATCAGATATAAATTTTAAAATAATAGTCAAATGTGGTTAAAAAAATAAACAAAGAAACACTCAGTTAAGAGGTATACCTCTTCTTCGGAATATATAATTTGGCTTGCACCTTAATCTATTTAGGATAAGTGTATTAGTGGGAATAGAACCTCATAGATGTTGGGAGTGATGTGGGGAAGTTATATAGTAACATATTGGTGGAGATAAAGTTATTATGTATCATGAAGAAGATATATGAGGAGGTGACCTCATATAAGTGGGGTTTGAGGGACACCGATAATTAATGATGATTATTATATATTATAAGTTTCATACTTCGGGATAAGTTTATGTTTAACAATAAAATTGCGACGAAATTGTGATGAAATTTGAAATTATATCATTCAAATAAGAATAACTATTATATTATAGTACCATATCATAAATTTCTAGCCTTAGTTAACCAGTTTTACCCTTTACCATGGGCATTATATTCTTATAATTGTTGCATTTCATGATTATCAAAAATGAAAATGACCTCACAAATGAAATCTATTTAAAAATATGCAATCCATATTACAATATTAATTTTTTATGGATTAAATTAGTTTAAATATAAGTATGAAAAACTAAATGAAAAACAATTTTTATGTAAAATTTGTTTTTAAGCAAAAAAATAATATTATACCAAAATAAAATATATTTATTTATTATTTAATTATATAGTTTCTTTTTCATAAAATAGATTATATATTACTTTCAAAACAAATCCAAAACCTAATTTTACTTTTATATTAATTGACTCAATTTAAATAATTGACTGTTTTGCAAAAGATGACAGTTTTCATTCTTCAGCAAAAGCTTAATTATTTCCTAAAAATCTCAAAAATTCCCACTTTGTTAAATATGACACAATAAACTCCAAAATTATATCCATGTAATCAAATTAAAATTCTAAAATCTATAAAATTTAATTTTGAAAATAACATTAAATAATATCTTTTGTAATGATAAAATAATAATTTGTGGATTAGTATACAATATAGGGATGTAATGTCTACCCATTATCAGATTTTCTTCGGTATTAAAATTTCACTCAAATTATAATCCATTTATAATAAATTATTATTCATAAATATTATCATATCCATAAAAACATTTATCCAAATCACTATGTATTCAATACATTTGTGGTGTAATGAATGTTTTACTTCTAATTGTTGGAACTTTTCTAAGGACGTGCTAAAGAAATGTAGATATTTGGGCAGTTATAAGGCCCCAAGTTGATTAAACATTAACTTAGATCATGTTAAATTTTTTCTAGAAATTCATGATGAATAGTAATATTTTCTAGGATGGAAATTTTTATCCCAAATTTAAATCAAACAATTATGATAACATGATACTATTTTAATATGGGAATTATCCATAAATTCTTCAATCTGCTACCATTAAAAAATATAGTATTGAACTATCGAAACTCACAATTAATATTAATAATAATATGTACCTGATAACTAAAATTCCATATTTTCCAATTCATTAGGGTAATTATTTGAATATTGTGAATGTCTTATTTTTTCTTTATATGATTCAAGGGAATTCACCTAGATACACTTAATAATTAATTGTATACTAAAATCTATTAATATGATCATATAATCCATTATTTTATATGATAAAAAATTATAAGAGAATATTTAGTGAAAATTTAGGATAAGTATTTAAAAGTTATTCATTCTTGATAATTATTCAAGTTATAACCTATAATCAAATAGTATATGATAGAATGCATTGGATTTTTCTATTATGGTTGTGGCTTATAATTATACATGACATTAATATACTAGTAGATGTCATTAAATAACTGAGATATTGTAGTTGGATAATTATTAAAATTTATTTATGATATCCAAGTAAAAGGGCTCATGGGTATGATTATGATTTTTGACATTATATATTCATATCATTTCTATGATTATGAGATTATTTATATTTATTCATATTATTATTTATGTCTTTTCTCATACTTGGATTATATTATGATAATGTATTGACTGATATGGAATCGTTTTGTATCTATTCCTACTAGATTTCCTATTTCAACATTTTTCCATGATAGAATTTATTGTACATTATCCCTTACATTGTGTCTTTGTTTACCTTATAATATTATTTCCCATTACCCAAGGTAATATAGTGGAATATTTTGTGTGATTGTATTTATGGATTATATTAAAGAATATATATTTATAATTGAATGATGTAATGAGTCATGATGTAATTTAATGTTTATTTAATTTGTATCTTAAGGGATATAAAACATTGATCATTGATATTTTATATCAGATAATGTAATTACAATGCAATAAAATTCCTATGAGATTTGGGTGAATTATGTTAATGGAATTATACCTCTTCACATATACATGATAAAAGGTGACAGGTTAATAACTTATAGTTATAAAAGTTTTTAATTATGTTTTGTTGTTGATATATAATTTTTCATTGTTGGAATGTTTTACATGATGTAAATATGTTAAAAAAATATTTGATTTATTTTATCAAAGTGTTGATATCAGATGAACCGGGTAAAAGATGTGTTGTTTCTGGTGTTGTATTAACAATAATGTTTTTTAAAATTTAAAACTAGAAGAGGAAAATTTAGTGAAAAAAAAACATCTCTTCCTTTAGGTAGAGAACATTTTTGTAACCTAATGGGGGTGTCGGGAAATATTGTCAATGTTTTAATTTAATGAGATTGTAAAAAATACCTGAAAATGGTTTTAGAGATACTCAATTAATAGAGTTAATATAATTTATTAATTTTATAGAATCATTTCATTAATTTTAAAATATATTATAAGAAATAAATATTTTACAAATTTTATAAATATATAAGATTTTAAAATAAAATGATGAATTTATAGAGCTTGAAGGTTTTGTTCAAATTATAAAAAACAAATTCTACTAGAATGATTTTAACATAATAATATATATAAATATTAGATGGATTTATATAAAAAATGTCATTTGTAATATTTGTAATATTATATGATAATATATATTTTTTATTAATTGGGATACATGAATATTAATAATAGATGGTGAACTTGAAACAAAATTTATATGTCTAATCAAAATCTATAACATTTTGGAAGTAATGATAAGGATAAAATGATTTTTTCTATTGACAAGAGTCTTTATAATGTATATTTGTTAAACTATATTGGAAAGAGTTCCCACATCAATTAATGGAACATTTTAAAGAATAAATCATCATGTTTTGAATATTCCTCCAAACACATAGGATAACATTAATGATGTGGACATAATAGTATATTTATTTTAAATTACTACTTAGGTAAAAATTGAAATTTCTTAAACACAGCGGTGTCTAAGTATCTTATAATGTTATTCTAAAGATAATATAGTATCTATGGGACTAGTGTGATAATGTATGGATTTTGAAGCTAAAAGTGTACTTAATAAAATATAAAACAACAAAAATTCAAAGTATATATCCCTTAATACCAAAAAACATTTATAGGGTATTTTAGTAATTATTAATTCAAATATTTGAATATAGTTTAAATAAGGGAGTAAATGTCATTTTATTTACAATAAGGGTTGATAATTTTTTGGTAAAAAATAATGTTCGGAGAATGATTACAAACCCATAAATCTAATTAAATTTTTTGAATGGGTAAAGTAAAATATGACGATGAACATAGAAAGAATTTTATATGGACAACAGAGGTTATTAACATCATAACTTTTTATATGGTAATGAAAATGGAGTTTTAATACTCTACATAAAAGTATTAACATTAATAATATGATTTCCAAGTAAAACTATTATTAAAAAATATATTAATATATGTCACCCACTATATGATATTTGTGACACAACCCAACCCACAAGGAGACCACTTGGGCCGAAGGTAGTTTTAGTGTACTAATCAAAAGAAACCTATAATTTCCAATGGGTTGGTGAACACCACCATGAAAAAACAAAACACATATGTGAGGCATTAAATTATAAATTCTATACCAAAAAAATATCCAATAGAAATATAAAAAACCAAATAAGATATTAATTTCTATAAAAAATGTGAAATAATCATGCATACATCATCAAATCATTATAGGGTTGTACTATATAAATGATAATATTTGATGGAAAAAATACCTGGCCCATAGTACTAAAATGTCCCTATATCTCATTTATCTTAGAAAATGGGAATAATAGTATTTCACCAAATCCATCTGAACACTAACAGTAATGAATCCCACTAAGTCCCATAAAATCAATCTCAACTAAAACCACACCCACTAATATAAATATTTACCTGTGCATTATATTTATAAACAATATCTATGGTAACAAATACCATATAATGAATAGTTTGAAAATACACAAGGGACACCTTGAAATAAAAAAGGGAAATTTTAATGGCTAACTTTCTATCGAGGGAAGAACTAGACAATTTCAAAACATAACTAAGGGGGAAATATCAGTTTATGAATAATCCATGAATGAAATGACCCCCCATTCTTGAATATAATTACATTTATTTTAATTTCTTGTGAATATAAAAAACACATGAACGTTTTTTTTATTTTTGGGTTTAAATGTCTGCTATGTATCATTACAGTTGATAATATATACATTGAACAATGATCACATGACTGATATAAAAATAAGGTTTTCAAAAATCATTTTTGACATATAGAAAGGTTAGGATGGCCTCATCTAGTAGACTTAGGCTATACGAAGTGAATTTTTCAGATCTTTGAAAAATGTTGTGTCACTAGGCTTATCTCTTGACCGAGACCAAGCTGAGATTTAACATGCTAATATTAATTAGAATCGACTATTTGAAAAGTTCAAGTTAATAGAGATTACAACCCAAGAGATGTTATCGGAGCCACCCCAAGAGTCTATCATCATCGTACACCTTATTTAATTACTCTTTCTAAAAAAATGGTGATTATGATAAATTGACTTTTTAGGTGAAAATGGTACTTTTGAGAAATAAATAAATTATTATATTAAAATAAGGTTTTTGATAATATTATCATTCTTATAAATGATTATTATATAAGTTCCTTATCCATAAATGATTATCTAATCGATTTGATAATAGTTATATTTTTATATGATAATACAGAAAGTTTATATTTTAGAAAATTAATGAATCTTAGAAAGAATTAATATTTTAATAAAATATTATTATCAAATTTATTTCATAAATAATAAATGTTTATATAATTTTTATGATGTCTAATTTAATTTTTATTAAGGTTTGAAAATAGTTTTTGTTAAAACCTGTGAATTTTCAATAAATATCTGTTTTCATTTTAAAAGTGAAAATTCACATATTTATAAAATTATTTAGATAAAGTGAAAAATATTTTTGGAATAATCATGTCAATATTATCTAATAGTTAATTTATATTAATTTTATGAGACAATCTAATTTTTGGGAAAATATTAAATACAATATAAGTAAACTATGTGTTTTATGACATCATAATGAACCCAAAATGATGTAATAAATACTATAATGGATATTCATGGCCCAATATATGTTTTCCAATTAAAATAATGTTATTTTAGATTTTTTTACTTATTTTATAATACCTTAGTGAATCTTCCTATATGTATAATATATTTTATGATTTTAAATTCATTTCCTTGAGAGTGTGACTCACCTCTACATAAGCAATGGAAATATTTTAATATGTTCAGACATTTTCCTTATAAAATAAATATTTCCACTCAACTTTGACAAAAACAATGTGAAAAAACAATGGGATGGTTTGTGGTTTGGAATATGTAATTATATAGATTTCAAAACCTATGTTTGTGAAATATTAAAAAATTCCCCTCCCATTTTCGATATAACCCGACCCAAGATCCCACTAATCTTCACAAAAAAACCTTGGAGTATGTCCTTAATCATCCCAAACCACTCTCAAATCTTCCCAAGGGACCCCAAGTTCTCATGAATCCCATCTTCAAGCTTTTGAAGTCACACACTCAAGTAAGAAAACCTTACTTTCCTTCCTTTCACATTTTTAACCAAGTATCATTATATTGTTATACCCTTTCATTTTTATTTAATATGGTTGGAGTATGATTCTTAACCTCCCCATACATGTATCCCTATGTTTTAATGATTAGAGACCCCTTTATCTCTTATTGAATCCTTCTGTTTACACTTTCCAGCATGCCAAAATTCCATATGAGATTTCTCTCATCTTATTTCCATTCGAGCATTTATTCTATATTATGTATCTAAATTTTATTTCATATTTTGGGATATTAGGTTTAATTATCACCTTACTGTCTATTTCATGTATAAATTATTATATACCCATTTCCCTCTCATCAACCGAATTTTTAATTTCTATATGACGTCGTTCTGCTACCAAAATTGCACCACGATTTTCTAAGTCAAAATCATCATGTAGTGAATACCATAAAAATTTATCTATTAAGGGTATTTATATTTATACAAATATAGTTTTTAGTGGTACTTAACTGTTTTTATTTTACATTATTTTATCCTGTAATAATGGATTATGTATAATTAATCCATGTTATACAATCTATGTGGCACACTTAAGCATGAGATTGAAATGATTATGAATGGTGTTCCCTGATAGATCTCCAATGCATTGGTTAATGTTTAGTATCACGATATTCCATGTGTAATGAGGGTTTACACATGAAAATTCAGGGCCAATGAGGGTTTACTCATGCTAATCCATGTTCAATGAACCTGGTCTGATGCTAATATCATGTTGTATGTTGTTGCCTCATTTCCTTGTTTTGATAATCATGTTATATCATGCCTTTATGTTAATTTTTCTATTATGATCTATTGATATTCCTATTTACTAAAATGTGTTGTATTCATTATGTTATTTCGTTTTTAGTCCATTAATGGGATTTACAGCTCACCCTTTTCTAATGAATTTCCTCAGGTTATCCCATACAATGCTAAGTAAGAAGGAACGTTGCGGTCTAGTAAAATATGTTTTCAATAAAGATGTTGTATTTTATGTCTTATTTTTTCATTTAATGATTCTAAACCCCAAAGACACTAGAAAACTAGATATTATGGGTTTTATTAAGTCTAGGTTTATATTAGAGTCAAGTTGAATTATGTAATAAATATAAGGGTTGTTATAGTTGTTATCAGAGGATATGTTTAGTTAATTTTGGGATTAGAGTTATAAAAATATAGTAGAATACTTTAGGATAAGACTGAGTATAAGAAAATAGTCCTTGAATTTTGGAGAGTATAGATTAAGTGGTTTATCATGAAAATATATCTATGTCAAGATACATACATGTAGATGTTTCTCTGGCACAAATGTATCTATAGGTAAAACCCGAAAATACCGCTATGAGCTAGACTCGAACGAGAACCGGTGCATGAAAATGGGCCTTGCTGCCCTCTTGGTTTGACACTCCTAAGGGATATTATTTTGTAAATTCATAATATTAGTAATAACCATTATTAAGGAAAAAACATCCCCTAAAAATATATGATGGGAAGTAGATCATGGATAACATAGATTGAATCATATAAATTCATAGGTTAATGAAATCAATTTATTTTATAAGTTGTCCCTTTTTTCATTGGATTCCCCTTTATGTTTTTAATACTTTAATATACATACCCAAACATTTCCTTTTATTCTAGACAATGGCTAGTAATTGGAGGAATTAAGCTGACAACCATTACGAAGATCAATGTGATCCCTGTTCTAATGAGACTCCCAATCTTATGGAAGCAGGAATAATAGTCTTTGTCATGTTACTCTCTCAGATAACTCATGTTTAGAATAGAAACATGGATCAAGAAGAATATAACCCCCTAACTAATAACAAGCTCTAATCGAGTGCTTCATGAGACAAAGGCCTATAACTTTCCATGGATCATCTAATCCCTCAATCACTGATCAATGGATCAACTCCATTGAGATGATCTTTTCTATCCTTCATTGTTCTGAACAAAAGAAGGTACATCAGGCATCTTATCGTATGGAGGGTGAATCTAATAAATGGTGGAAATTGATAATAAATACGAAGCCTGAGGAAGAGATCTAGGCATTAGAATGGAAGTATTTCTATAAAATTTCTTTTAACAAATATTTTCCTCACACACTCAGAATTAAGATGGAAAGGGACTTTCATAACCTCAAGAAAAAGATGAGAAATAAATCAAACCGTATGAGGAAAATTGACATGGATTACATGATACACCTTCAACCCTATGGATACCTCGAAATGCAGGGTTGACCACTTCTTTGGTGGTATAAAACCTAGCCTATAGAGATCCCTTGAAATCCATGACTTTGTTAGGTGTGAGAAAATTGTCTGATGTACCCTCACAATCGAAATGGAGATCAACAAATCTTAGTGATATACTAAGGTTAAAAATAGGAATGTGGACTTTAATTTTGGTGGTCTAATGGATAAATCTAACATTGATATGAAATTATAGCACCCAACATGCCAAAGGTGCGAAAAGAAGCACACCAACAATTGCCAGAAGGGAATGAGGAATTTCATTAGTTGTGGTAGAGAAGGGCACCCAAGCAATAATTTTCGACAAGAAAAACCCGATACTCTAATAGAGGAGAGGAATGATATGTTTTATCCTTAATTCATGGTTAATTGATACAACTGTTAATAACCAGGGCACTTTGGGAACTCGTTCACTAAGAGAAGGGGTTTCAGAGGGAACCCAACAACCTCCAGGAACCATGGGAGAGCATTTTCCATCACTACTTCTGAAGTGAATCCTAATAATGATGTGGTGATAAGTACACTAGCTATTCATTCAAGAATATAGAATTTAAATTATGATTTTGGTTCTCAGTATTCTTTTACATTCAAAAATTCTAGTAGAACAATCCAAGAACAACCAGAAATCATGGAAATTGAGATGTTGGTGAGAACGAAAAATGGGGAAATTATTACATCCCATGAATATAACTCCTTCCATGTCACAATTTGTGGATTGATCTTCTTGGAGAAAATATTTATATTCCCTATGGTGAAATTTTACGTAATTCATGGCATGGATTGGATTTACCTATATACAACCAACATAAATTTTTGTGTGAGGTAAATCACTATCCCTTTGGGGGATTGACCCCTGATTCTATACAAGTTAAATGAAGAGGATGAATCTTTGTTAGCACCATCATCTCAAGTGTGGATATTAATTCCCTATGAGCATTCATATCTTTCTATGATGATTGAGTCAAAGGGAGGAACCTTTTTCAAAGACATTCTTATTGTGATTGAATTTACTGACATGTTTATAGAGGAATCGCCTCGTCTTCCTCTTAGAATAGATGTTGAATTGTCAATTGATCTTATTCTCAGGGAATTATCAATATCCAATAATATATATAGAATGGATATTATAGAGCTTGACGAGCTATTGAAACAACTATATGAGAATCTAGATAAAATTATTATATGCCGAAGTGCTTGAGAATGGGGTGCACATGTCCTCTTCATCAAGAAGAAGGACAGGTAAATGCTTATTTTCATTGATTATGGTGAGCTCAACAAAACCATGATAAAGAATGTGTATGCTTTAGTTTGAATTGATGGCTTGTTCTATCATCTATGGTGAGAAAAATAATTCTCCAAGGAGGATATACAGTTGGGACATTATAATTTAAGGGTGGACAAGGAATATATCCCCATGACTGTTATTCGTATAAGGTACGTGCACTATGAATTCATAGTAATTCCTTTCGGGCCCACTAATTCTGCAGAAATATTTATGGACTTGATAAATAGAGTCAATAGAGATTACCTAGAATGATTTTTTAGTATTTATAGATGATATTCTAATATACTCTAAAACAAAGGATGAGCATAAGGAGCATCTAAGCACAATCCTAGAGACCTTGCAAAAGAAGAATCCCTATTAAAAGTATAAAAAGTGTGAGTTCTTGTTGAAGGATGTATCATTCTTGGGTCATATCATCACAAGAAATTTGATGTATATTAATCCCTCTATGAAAAAAGAAATTAAGGGATGGACAAGGCCCACATATGTGACAAATATCTATAGATTCCTTGAGTTAGCTGGATATTATCTTTGATTTCGTAGAATTTTATCATGATTTTAAAACCCTCATACCAAGCTAACTCGGAAGGGAGTCATGTTTTTTTTGAATTCTGAATGTGAAGAGAGATTGAAGGAGTTGAAAAGGAGGCTTATCTCTATTCCCATTATCACACTACCCATAAGTGGAAAAATTTTCATGGAATTCAGTGATTCTTTAAAGAAGGGACTAGGATTTGTGTTGATGAAAAATGAAATATTCATTATCTGTGCTTCAAGGTAATTGCACGTTCATGAGAAGAACTATCAAACACATGATATGGAGTTGGATGTAGTAATATTCACTTTGAAAATTTTGCAACATTACCTCATTTAGGAGAAGTGTGAAATATATATGGATCAAAAAAACCTCATGTATATATTCACACTGAAAGAGTTGAATATGTGCCAACGAAGATGGTTATAGATGATCAAATACTATGACTCCTATATCCATTACCACCCTGGGAAAGCAAACAAGGTGGTAGGTGCTATTATTTGAAAGGACCCAACGATTCTATCATTGATGAGAATTAAAAAAACATCAAACCATCTTAGATTTGATGAAGATTGACATGGGAATAATAAAGAAGAGAACATCAACAATCCTTTCACAAATGATTACTCAAATTTCCCTTTTAAAAAGGTTAATGGATGATGAAAGGGATAATGTGGGGATTTAGAAGAAAGTGAAACTATCATAAAAGGGTTATCCTTGGATTTCAATGTTAATGAATAATTGATTGTGAGACTTGGTTCAAGAATATGTGTTCCATAATATTCAGAGTTAATGAAATAAAATTTGGATGATGCACATAGTTTGAATTTATTCATTCACCAAGGGAACACAGAAATGTATCAAGATCTACGAGAGAATTATTAGTGGGATAACATAAATAAGGAGATCAGTGAGTATAAATGAAAGTGTCTAGTATGTTAGCAAGTGAAGGCTGATAGCCAGATGTTTAAGGGGATGATGCAACCATTACCCATACCAACATCAAAATATGAGAACATCACCATGGACTTTGTCACCAAAAATCCAAAGACATCCAAAAAACAATTCTACCTGGGTAATTTTGGATCATCTTATAAATACTGCTCACTTCATTTCAATTCTAAAGGATTTTACAATAGATAAACTATCACTTAAATACGTTATAGAAGTGGTAAGGCTACATGAAGTACCAGTATTGATTGTATCAGATCGAGATCCATGATTCACCTCTATGTTCTAGAAGAGTCTCCAACATGCTCTGAATGCTGAGTTAAACTTTAGTATGGATTATCGTCCTCAAACTAATGGCTATTAGGAGCAGAATATCCAAACACATGAATATATGATGAGATCATTCTCAATAGACTTCAAAGGAGGATGAGATCAATATCTTCTTCTGGTTGTGTTATATTACAACAATAGTTTTCACTCAAGCATCAAATGGATCCTTATGAAGCCCTTTATGGGAATAGGTGTAGGAAACTAACATGTTGGGATGAAGTTGGGGAGAGAAAACTTATAGGTCTAGAAATGGTAAAATAAATGGTGGAGAAGGTTTAGACAATCCAACATTACATTAAATATTCTTAGAGTTGACAAAAGATCTATTTTAAAATCATTGATGATACCTAGAGTTTGATGTTGGAGACATGGTATTCCACCTTATATCACCATGGAATAGAGTTATGAGATTTTTGAAGAAGGGACAGCTTATTACAAGGTAAATCGCCTCTTTTTATATCCTTGATCGCATTAGAGTAATGGACTACCGACTAGCACTCCCACAAAACCAGTCTCGAGTACATGATGTATTCTATGTACCACTATTGAGGAAGTAAATAACTGAACCATCACATTTACTCAATATAGGGGTGGTTCCATTGGGGAAGGACCTACCATGTAAAGAGAATTCAGTGGATATCTTACATCATAGATAAAAATTTATACGAAATAAGATGGTTCCCCTCATCAAGGTGTTTTGGTGAAACCACAATTTTGAATAAGCAACATGGTAACCTGAGGTAGTGATGAGGCAAAGTCACCCTCAACTATTTTAGTGTGTGAAAAGGAAATATTGATGGAAAAATTTATTAAGGGGGAATGATGTAATGAATAGATCATTTCTTAATAATATTCCATTTTTTAAGGTATTTTGGATATAGAAAACACAAGAACTCTCTTTTTTATTATTGGGTTTAAATGGCAATTAAGTATCATTACTATTGATATTATATCTATTGAATAATTATCACATGACTGATATAAAAAAATGTTTTTAAAAAAATCATTCTTAAAATGAAAAAAGAGATGATGTTTATATCTATTAGACTCAGGAAATACGAATCTCATTTTTCTGTGCTTGGAAAGGAGGTAGAGTCACTGGGATTTACTTTTGGCCAATCCCAAGATGAGTTTTAATTGGATTATCTTGAACTAAATCACCTTTAGAAGAATTTCAAGTTAATAGACATTACCACCTTACCTATGTTATCCAAGCTGCCCCATGATTCTATTAATATCATATACCTTAACCTTACATCTTATGAAGGTGTTATAAGGGGTTATTTAATATGGTATTAGTTACTTATTGTGTAATCCATAGTTATAAATAAAAGTATTATTCCATTGAATCTTTTACAGGATTAGTTTTTCTTAAAAAATGACGAATTAGATAAGTTGATATTTTGGATTAAAATGGTACTTTTGATAAATTTATACATTATTATATTAAAATAAGGTTTTAATTAATAATATCGTTCTTATAAATAATTACTATATCAGTTCATTATCTGTAAATGATTAGGTAGTCAATTTGATAATTGTTATATTTTTATACGATAAAAAAGAAAGTCTATATTTTAAAGAATTAATGAATATTTTAAATAATTAAAATTTTAATAAAATATTATTTTCAAATAACTTTTATGAATAATAAATGAGTATATAATTTTTGTGAAGTCAAATGTAATTTTTATAACGGTTTGAAAAATGTGTTTCTTAAAACCCATTAATATTCAATAAATGTCAGTTTTCATTTTAAAAGTAAAAATTCACAAATTAATAAAATTATTTAGATAAAATAAATATTATTTTTGGAATTAGGAAATCTAAATTATCCAATGGTGGATTTTTCATAATTTTTTGAAAATAATTTTTTGATAAAAATTATATACTGTATAAATAAAATATATGTTTTATGACATCATAATGACACCAAAATGATGTAATAAATACTATAATGTATATTATCATCATAATATATGTTTTCCCATTAAAATAATATGATTTTAGGTATGTTTTAATTATTTTATAAAGCCTTAGTGAATCCTTAAAAATGTATAATATAATTTATTATTTTAAATTCATTTCCTTGAGAGTGTGAATCACCTCCACATAAGAAAGGAAAATATTTTAATATATTCGATCATTATACTTACAAAATAATTTTTTCACTCCTTTTTTTAAAAAAAAAACGGAAAAACCATGGGAATGTTTGTGGTTTTGAATATTTAATTATATAGATTCCAATACCTAATTCTTTGAAATATTAAAGAATTCCCCTCTAATTTCCTATATAAACCCACCCATGATCCCACTCCATTACAATAAAAATCCTTAGAGAACATCGATACTCTATCGTCCCCTTTCTAGAATCCTAACAAGGAATCCCAATATCTAAAAAAGCCATTTTCATGCTTTTGAAGTCACACACTCAAGTAAGTGATCCTTACATTACTTCCTTTCACATTTCTATCCAAGTGTCATTATGTTGGTATAACCATTTATTTTAAATTAAAACTGGCAGGGTATTATTTTTCTCCTCCCCCATACATTCATAATTTTGTTTGAATTATCATATATCCCTTTCTATCTCATTAATACCTTCTATGTACACCCGTTATCATTCCGAAATTCTATAAGGGATTTTTATCTTCTTATTTCTATTCAAGCATTTCTTCAATATTATACATCTAAATTCCATTTAATATGTTGGGATATTATGATACATGATCCCCTTATTACCTATTTCATTTATAAATGATGATATACCCCTTTATATCTCATCAACCCAATTTTGGAATTTCCATATGACACCGTTAGTCTGCCAAAATTGTACCACAATTTTCCAAGCCAAAATCATCATGTAGTGAATTCCATGACCATTTCTCTATCAAGGGTATTCACCATTATGAATATATACTTGTTTAATAGTGCATACATGTATGAATTACACTGTAACATCCATATTATGTAATGAATAATAGATTTTCTTATCTATGTCTATTTATGAATTAGATATTGTTTTAAGAGGATTAAAAAGAGAATAAATCCAATCTTAAGCATGAAATACTCTAATATTTTTAAAAGATTGTTTTACTGCCTTTTGATGGCAACCCATTTTTAAATATATATTTTGACAATTTTATAAGCTCTATTTGTCAAAATAAACTGATTCTTTTTTATTGGGACATTGAAATTTACTTTGGATTAATTTTTGGAATTTTTCTGACAATGTTCATTTTTTAATGAATAGTGAAAAATACTGCATTTTACATCAAAACTGCTTTTTCATTTAATTTAATTATATTGTTAGATTATCATTTTAATTGGTTTTAAAGTGTAATTAGAATATATTTTTCACATTTAATTCAATGTTGGTCATTATAATTAATTTTACATTGGAATTGGGCATAAACAAGTCCCAAACTTTTCATCGATATTGTTTCAAAAAAACCCGCTATTTATTTTGACAACGGGAATTATTTTTAAATTAATTACTAAAATTTCTATGTTTGGAATTTGGTAAAATGGATTCCATATTTGGAATTATAAGGTCAAAATTATGTAATTAATACTCTTTTTTTGGACATTATGAATAATAACGACGGTAATTATCTTTAATTATCTTGATTAATTAGTAATCAGGTAGTTAAGGATAATAAAATAATATCATAATAATAACAAATGACCCCAAAATGTGTCCTAATTCTACTGTTTGTTTCAGGGCTGACTATGGGATTCCTTGTTCCAAACATAGGGACCCCATGGGATCACTTTTGGGTGAAAGTGACACATTACCATTTTATTTTTAAAGAAAGGAGAATATCACTAAAGAATGTATCACCCGAGTAAAACATTTTTAGTTTTGTCTGTATAAATGATCTCTTAGAATATAAATATTCATTTGAAAGATAAAAATATTTCCTACATCATAGTAGTTTTTTATAATTTTTAGACATTAAATTAATTAATGGATTTATGACATCATGATGATGCATCTATTATCTCATTAATGAAAAATTTAAATAAAATGAATAGATAATGTAAAATATAAGAATTAAACTTCTAAAAAACCTATTGGATGAGTATATTTAGAACTTGTATCACCTTATCCTAGAAATATGTCAATGTGGGACCTTTTTAATCCGAAAGACATTTTAAAATAATGTAACATTTCTTGGCTTTCCAAGAGTGCCCCTCCTCCCTCTTATGAAAGGTCCCCACATCTACCTCCTTGCCCACACTTCTCAATCCATTGGCTCGGCCAAGCTCTGCTCATTTTATCTCTCCACAACCCTCTCTTCATCATATAAGCCTTACCTTAGGCATAAATCTCTTCAAGAAACCCTTTTGGTTCAAACTAAGAGGAGTTACCTCATTTAAAGGTAAAGTCTTCACTAATATTCTTTTGTTTTATTTTGCTTCTCCAACCCCCTAAACTCTTTTTATTCATTTTTTTCTAACAAAACTAGTATATTAAATATACTAGGATTTTTTTATAAGATTTATTCTAGCTACACTTACACACACCTACATTTAATGGTTAAAGAGCATATTGTTTCCGTGGAAGGCGAATTTCTGCCTCACGAAATGATGATTGTTCAATATTATTATAACACATTCAATGGTGGAAATTAAGATGTCACTATATTTATATATTATATATAATATGTTTATTTTTTCCTTAAGTTTCTGTATTTTTCATTTATGGAATAACATTATGGTTTCCATTATAGGTGAACGTGATATCTTCATTTTAGGAAGTGCAGACTACCGCCCCCTCAAAGTGATTTGATTCGTTAATGCCATATGTGGGATGTATAAAGGATGGAGTTAATGATATTATATATGATATTATACTTTAATTATAATATACCTTTATATCATTATGATTTAATTGCATTAAATACGAAATAGAAATGAAAGTAGCGTTCTTGCGTACCTAAGGCTTACCGTCTCCATGAACGGTGCATTTCATTTCTTACCTCTAAATGTTATGTAATATTATAAATGTATATACTGGATATATATGATATATATGATATCTACATCATGAATATAGTTCTGGATATAATGGATATTTTACTAATGAACAACTTGTAATTATAAGAATTCCATTTTTGACTCAAGTACCAATGATCGACAAAACGACCCTTATTAACTTAAATATTTACATTGTATTTATAACATGGTAATAAGTGATATAAAAGGAATAATTAACTTGAAAAATGTTCTTAATCAAGTATAAATTAACTCAAGTTTATTATTCAGGAGATTAAAGAGCGATCCAGTCAAGTCGGACCCCAGGTAAAGGATTTCGGCTCAGTCTCCTTTCATTGAGGCATATTTTTTTTATACACAACATTCTTTTATACGGTGTATAAACTACTTTGACTTTTACATTTATTCAAAAGGAATATTTTTATACGAATCGTTTTACTAAATGAAAAAATGAAATGTTTTTGTCGTACGTATGCGGCGATAACGCCTTCTCCACCGACGTGACCATTATTTGAGTTTCGGCTTCCTCTATAAGCTATAACTTTTTTTAAATGAAAAATAAATACCATGTTTTACATTTATTTTTTTGGTATTGAAAATGGTTTTGATAATGTTTTTATTATATCATTTTTTATTAAAATCTTGTCATTGAAATGTGGAAATTTCATGTTTCCTTTATGAATGTTTTATGTGATACGATTATGTTATGGTTCTTGGGAATTTTTGATGAAGACGGGTGGTTCCGTGATAAACTAAGGGTGGGTGAGCCCGATATAGCTCTCCAATTCATTGGGTAACATTAAGGAGTTAAATGCTAAGGTTTCTCCAAAGATATTTAGGGAATATACTATGATGGGTATTCAAAATATAGCCATGAGGGTTACTCCCTACGTAAGAATGTTATGAATGACTCAAGTTACCATTATGTCCTATGATTTCTATGATTTATTTATGATTTCATGAGGTATGTTAAAATTCTTATGTTTTATGAGTAAAATATGATTTCATACATGGACTAATGTTTTCATTTCGTGCTTTTATATCCCTTACTGAGCTTTTTAGGCTCATCCCATGTTTTTGAAATGTTTTTCATGGGTCAAGGGAAAGGTACATGATGTGATGATAGTGTCAAGGAAGTGTCAAGAAGGAATCCATGTTTTATTTTAAATATGTTTCCGTTGATAGGAAAAATGAGTAATCTCTTTTATGTAACCACTTTGTTTAAATGTGGAATTTAATGCATGATTTATGATCTAATTCTCTAAAATTTAATCCTGAAAAGATCCTCAACGTGTATTCTTGAAATAACTCAATATTAAGTAATGTTTATGGCTGGGGCCTTATAGTTGGTATCAGAGGGAGGTTTAGATAACTTTAAGAGTTATAATTCTATTAAATTATCATCCAAAAATATTTTTTTTATTGTCAAATTGAAATGATATTTCATTTGAAGATTACCATGTTGCTTCATCTAAGACATGTTTGTTCAGAATGGTTTTCTGTAGAGGAAACAGGGAAGCAGTGCTAGGAATGCATATAGAAGGAAGTGACCTTCCGAATCAGCATCCTGAGATGGTTGGAATTGGAACTGAACAGTTTGTTATAGTAATAGTGCAGTTGACTCAAGAGATAAATGGTGGTGGTATCCATGCACGAGATCAACCAGATTACCGGAAGAGGAACATGTTAGTGGTGGAAAATTTCATGAGGCAACAACCACCATAATTTAGAGGATAATCTAACCTTGTGCTAGCTAAAGGGTGGATTAAAGCACTGGAGATGATTTTCAATGTCATGTGGTGTTCAGACAATCAAAAGGTTAGTCATGAAATTTACCATTTGGAGGGTGAAGCAGATCAGTGGTGGTCGATGGTTAACAATATCAGGGACACTGATGAGATTGATGCTCTTGATTGGGATAAATTCAAAGGTATGTTTCATGAGAAGTATTTTCTTAAGGCTGTTTGAATAAGGATGGAAAAATAAATCTTATAATTTAGGCAAGAGGATGGCTCAGTGGCGGCTTATGAAGAAAGGTTCACTCGATTGGCAAGTTATGCTCCAAATTTTATCCGAGACCTTGATAGTAAAATCAATCGTTTTTACTCAAGATTAAAGAAAAAATATCGAAGGGATTTAGCTTCTCGTGAGTTCAAAAGTTATGGAAAGCTTGTTTGATGTGTTGAGAAGGTGGAAATGGAGTTTTCCAATTATCAAGTGTTCTATAACAACCAACAGAAGGAGAGAACGAGGTGGCAGGAGAAAGGGAAGAATTCTTCAAAAAGTTATGTTGGTAAGAAAACTAAGTTTGCAGTTTGTGATAAACGTGGTAAAAGGAATGCTGGGGAATGTCTTTTGAATTCTGCAAAGTGCTACTGATGTGGTAAGATGGTACATAAGGCTTGTGACTACACTGAAAAAGATCAGGGTGATGGAAAGACGAAATTTGATTTACAGTTAGTGAAATGTTTTAAGTGCAATGAGACGGGTCATTATGCAAACGAGTGTCCAACATAGAGCTCGAGTGATGGGAAGCAGTCTTACTACAAGCAGAAAGGTGTGGTGAAATCCTTTGCAACTAATTTAACAGATGTTGGTCCATCAAATGAAGTGGTATCAGGTACTTTGTTTGTTTTTTCATTTTATGCCAATGTGTTGTTTGATTCGGGATCTACACATTCTTTTATCTTTGAAAAATTTTCTATTAAATTTGGAATTACATCTCAAGAGTTGACTCCTGAACTTTTTGTAAAAAAACATGGGGGAAATTTTGAGGCAAAAAGAATTTATAAGAATCTTCCTATCCTTATCTGTGGAATGAACCTACTGGCAAACCTTATTGTTTTACCTCTAGTAGAGTTTGATGTTATCCTTGGTATGGATTGGCTCTCTATTTACCATGCTAAGATTGACTGTAGAGCTAAATAAGTTTCTTTTTAGAAAGGCTTTCAGTTTGTGTACAAGAATGAACCCTTACTATTGATAACATATCGAGAGGATGAGAAACTTGTAAAAGATGGAAATGAATGTTACCTTGCACATAATATTGAAAACAAATGAACTGTTCAGATTAATGATGTGACAGTGGTAAATGAGTATCCTGATGTTTTTCCTGATGATTTTCCTGGAATAATACTAGATAGAGATGTTGAATTTACTATTGACTTACTTCCTGATGCTAAGCCAATTTCAAAACTCCCTTATCGAATGGATCAAATTAAACTTTTAGAGTTGAAAGAGAAATTGAAAGATTTATTAAAGAAAGGTTTCATTCGACCTAGCACATCCCCATGGGGTTCCCCTGTCTTATTTTTTTAAAAAAAGATGGTTCAATGAGACTTTTCATTGATTATAGAGCCTTGAATAAAATCACTATTAAGAACAAATATCCTTTTCCTCATATCGATGATTTGTTTGATCAGCTCCAGGGAGCTCAGTATTTTTCAAAGATTGACCTGAGATCGGGGTACCATCAGTTGAAGGAAAGGGAAGAAGATATTCTGAAGACCGTGTTTTGTACAAGATATGGCCATTATGAATTTTTAGTTATGCCTTTTGGGCTAACCAATTCACCTGCTATATTCATGGACCTTATGAATAGAATTTTTCATGAGTTCTTGGATAAGTTTTTGGTTGTTTTCATTGATGATATTTTGGTGTTTTCTAAAATAAAATATAAGCATGAAAGACATTTAAGGGTCATTATGAAATCCTTAAAAGAAAAGGAATTGTATTGAAAATTCATCAAGTGTGAGTTTTGGTTGCAACAAATTTCTTTCCTTGTTCATATTGTTTCTAAAGATGGGATAACTGTTGATCCTGCAAAAACAAAGGTTGTTGAAAAATGGCCAAGACCCACAAATGCAACTGAGATTCGTATTTTTCTTGGTTTGGAAGTCTATTACCGAAGTTTTGTTATAAATTTTTCCCGGTTATCTAGTCCAATGACTATGCAAACTTGGAAGGCTGTTAAGTTTATCTGGAAAAAATAATGTGATGATTGTTTTCAGGAATTGAAAAGAATATTGGTGAATGCTTTAGTTTGGGAACTACCTTTAAGGAATGGTGAGTTTGTTATCTACAGTGATGCTTCATTGAAAGGACTTGGTTTCATCCTAATGCAGAATGATCAGGTAATTTCTTACGCTTCATGTCTGTTGAAAACACATTTGATAAATTACCCTACACATGATTTGGAATTAGCTGCTGTTGTTTTCGCTTTAAAAATTTGGATGCATCATTTGTATGGTGTAAAGTGTGAAATATATAATGATCACAAAAGTATAATGTATATATTCACTTAGAAAGAATTGAAAATGAGATAGAAGAGATGGATAGAATTAATCAAGGATTATGCTTGTACAATTCATTACCATCCGGGAAAAGAAAATAATGTGGATGATGCATCGAGTCAAAAAATAATGCTCCGTTAACAATGTTGTGTTTGGAACGTGATCCTTTGGTTAAGGATTTGATGAAATTTGGCATAGAAGTTGTTGGTTCAGGGTGTACTTTTGTTTTGTTTCAGGTATCAGTGAAATCATCTCTATTAGACAGAATTAAGAAAGCATAGAAGCAAGACAGTGAGTTGCAAAAAGGGTAGAGCTGGTTCAGAAGGATAAGTTACCTGAATTCAACATTGATAATGATTATGCTTTGAGATTTGGGCAGAGATTGTGTTTGCCTTGTGATTCATAGTTTAAGAGAGAGTTTTTATGCGACTCTCATAGTTCTTCTTTTTCAGTTCATCCAGGCAGTACTAAGATGTTTAGAGATCTTCGAGAGTATTACTGGTGGGATAGAATGAAAAGAGATATTGCTGATTTTACTGTGAAGTGTTTGACTTGTCAACAGGTTAAAGCCGAGCGGCAGTTACCGAAGGGGATGATTCAACCTTTACCAATACCAGAGTGGAAATGAGAGAATATATCCATGTACTTCATTGTGGGATTGCCGAAGACACCTCGAGGTAATAATGAAATCTTGGTTATTGTTGATCGCATGACTAAATCTGCTCATTTCCTTGCTATATGAGATACTTTTTCTCTAGATCAACTTTCCCGTTTGTATCTTAAAGAGATATCCAGGTTACATGGAGTTCCCCTCTCCATTGTATCTGATCATGATCCCAGGTTTACTTCTAACTTTTGGAAAGGCCTTCAGAAGTCGTTGGGTACTGAATTAAATTTTAGTACATCTTTTCATCCTCAATCCAATGGGAATTAAGAATGGATAATTAAAACTTTGGAGGATATTCTACATGATTGTTCGAAAGATTATCAGGAAAGTTGGGACCAACATCATTCTTTGGTTGAGTTTTCTTATAATAGCAGTTTTCATTCTAGTATACAGATGGCACTATTTGAGGCATTATATGGGAAGTGGTGTCAAACTCCAGCTTTTTGGGGTGAAGTGGGTGAAAGGAAGTTTATGGGATTGGAATTGGTAGAAGATTTGGCAGAAAAAGTTCATCTGATACAGAAACACAAGAGAACAACTCAGAGCAAGAGGAAGAGTTATGCGGACAACAGGGGGAATGATCTCTCTTTTGAGGTAGGTGATCATGTTTTTCTCAAAGTATATCCATGGAAAAGTGTGATGTCATTTGGTAAGAAAAGAAAACCTAAGTCCAAGGTTCATTCGACCATATGAAATTTTGGAGAGAGTTGGATCAGTTGCATACCGAGTGGATTTACCTCCGATTTTATCTCAGGTATACAATGCCTTCCATGTTTCAATGTTAAGGAAGTACATGCCATATCCATCTCATGTTTTGAGTTCAAAGGTAGTTCAATTGGAAGAGAATCTATCTTATGAGGAATAACCGGTGTAGATTCTTGACCACAGGGATAAAGTGTTGCGGAATAAGGTGATTCATCAAGTAATGGTTTTGTGGAAAAACCACATGAGTGAAGAGGCAACATGGGAATCTGAAAATGCAATGAGGGATAAATACCCCCACTTATTCGATAAGTAAATAAATTACAGGGACACAATTTTCTTTAGGGGGGATGGATGTAACATCCCAATTATTTAATGAATAATATATTTTCTTATCTATGTCTATTTATGAATTAGATAGTGTTTTAAGAGGTTTAAAATTAGAATAAATCCAATCTTAAGCATGAAATACTCTAAATTTTTTGAAAGATTATTTTACTGACTTTTGAAGGAAAACCATTTTTATATATATCTTTTAACAATTTTATAAGCTCTATTTTTCAAAATAAACTTTTTATTTTTGATTGGGACATTGAAATTTACTTTGGATTAATTTTTTGGTATTTTTCAGACAATGTTCATTTTTTAATGAATAGTGAAAAATACTGCATTTTACATCAAAATTTCTTTTTCATCTAATTTAATTATATGGTTAGATTATCTTTTTAATTGGTTTTAAAGTGTAATTAGAATATATATTTTTACCATTTAATCCAATTTTGGTCATTATAATTAATTTCATTTTGGAATTGGGCATAAACAAGTTCCATACTTTTCTTAGATATTGTTTAAAAAAAACCCGATATTTTTTTTGACAACAGGAATTATTTTTAAATTAATTATTTCAATTTCTATGTTTGGAATTTGGTAAAATGGATTCAATATTTGGAATCATATGGTCCAAATTATGTAATTAATACTCCTTTTTAGGACATTATGAATAGTAACAACAATAATTATCTTTAATTATCTTGATTAATTAGTAATCGGGTAGTTAAGGATAATAAAATAATATCATAATAATACAAAATGACCCAAAAAAGTGTCCTAATGATACTGGTTGTTTCATGGATGACCATGGGATTCCTTATGCCAAACATAGGGACCCCATGGAATCACTTTTGGGTGAAAGTGACACTTTATCATTTTATTTTTAAAGAAAGGAGAATATCACTAAATAATGTATCACCCGAGTAAAAAAAATTAGTTTTGTCTGTGTAAATGATCACTTAGACTATAAATATTAACTGTAAAGATAAAAATATTTCCTACATCATAGTAATTTTTTATAATTTTTAGACACTAAATTAATTAATTTATTTATGACATCATGATGATGCAACAATTATCTCATTAATGAATGATTTAAATAAAATGAAAAGATAATGTTAAATATAAGCCTTACACTTGTCAAAAACCCATTTTATGAGTATATTTCGAACCCTTATCACCTTATCCTAGAAATATATCATTTTGGGTCCTTTTAAATCCTAAAATCATATTAAAATAAAGTAACATTTCTTGGCATTCCAAGAGTGCCCCTCCTCCCTCTTATAAAAGGCCCCCACCTCTACCTCCTTACTCACACTTCTCAAGCCATTGAATCAACAAATTGATACTCATTTCAACTCTACACATCCCTCTCTTCATCATAAGGGCATTATCTTTGGCATAAAGTCCTTTAAGAAATCAATTTGGTTCAATCCAAGAGGAGTTACCTGATTTAAAGATAAAGTCTTCTCTAATGTTCTTTTGTTTTATTTTGCTTCTCCAACCCCTAAACTCTTTTTATTCATTTATTTTGTAACAACAACAGTATCTTCATTATAGTAGGATGTTTTTATATGATGTATTCAAGCTACACTTTCACACACCTACATCTAATGGTTAAAGAGCATATTGTTTCTGTGGATGGAGAATTTCTTCCTCACGAAACGATGATAGTTCAATATTCTTCTAACACCTTAAAAGATGGCCATTAAGATGTCACTATATTTATATATGATATATAATATGTTTATGTTTTCTTTAATTTTCTTTATTTTTAATTTATGTCATACCTTTATTGTTTCCATTATGGGTAAACGCGATATCTTCATTTTAGGAAGTGCGGACTATCGCCCCCTCAAAGTGATTTGATTCGTTAATGCCATATGTGGGACGTATAAAGGATGTATTTAATGATATTAGATATGATATAATACTGGAATTATAATATACCTTTATATCATTATTAAGTCATTCAATTAAATATGAAATATAAATGAAAGTAGCGTTCATGCGTACGTACGACTTACCGTCTCAATGAACGGTGCATTTCATTTCTTACCTCTAAATGTTATGTAATATTATAAATTTATATAATGAATATATATGATATATATGATATCTACATCATGAATATAATTTTGGATATAATGGATATTTTACCTCATGAACAATATGTAATTATAAGAAGTCCATTTTTGACTCAAGTGCCAATGATCGACAAAACGACCGTTATTAACTTAAATATTTACATAGTATCCATAACATGGTAATAAGTGATATAAAAGGAATAATGAACTTGAAAAGGGTTCTTAAGCAAGTATAAATTAACTCAAGTTAATTATTCAGGATATTAAAGAGTGATCGAGTCAAGTCAGACTCGAGGTAATGGACTTCGTCTCAATATCCTTTCATTGAGTCATATTATATTTTATACACAACCTTATTTTATATGGTGTATAATACCCTTTGACTTTCACTTTTACTCAAAAGGAATATTTTTATATGAAGCATTTTACTAAATGAAAAAAGGGAATGTTTTTGTCATACGTATTCGGCGACATCGACTTCTCCACCGCCGTGACCATTATTTGAGTTTCGGCTTCCTCTACAAGCCATAAAATTTTTTAAATGAAAAATAAATACCATGTTTTACTTTTATTTAATTTTTGTATTGAAAATGGTTTTGATAATGTTTTTATTATATCACTGTTTTATTTAAATCATGCGACTGAAATGTGGAAATGTTATGTTTCATTTATGCATGTTTTATGTGATACGATTATGTTATGGTTCTTGGGCATTGTTTATGAAGACGGGTGGTTCCAGGATAAAATAAGGGCATGTCAGCCTGATATAGCTCTCCAATGCATTGGGTAACGCGAAGGTGTTAAACTCTAAGGTGTATCCGAAGAGATTTAGGCAATATACTGTGATGGGTATTCCAAACGTAACCATGAGGGTTACTCCCTGCGTAAGAATGTTCTGAATGCCTCAAGTTACCTTTATGTCCTATGATTTCTATGATTTATTCATGATTTGATGAGGTATGTTAAAATAAATATGTTTTAGGAGTAAAGTATGATTTCATACATGGACTAATGTTTTCATTTCATTCTTTTATATCCCTTACTGAGCTTTTCATGCTCATCCGATGTTTTTGAAATTTTTTTCACAGGTCAAGGAAAGGTACATGATGTGATGATAGTGTCAAGGAAGTGTCAAGAAATAATTCATGTTTTATTTTAAATATGTTTCCGTTGATGGGATAAATGAGTACTATCTTTTATGTAACCACATTGTTTAAATGTGGAATGTAATGCATGATTTATGATCTAATTCTCTAAAACTCTAAACCTGAAAAGATCATCAACGTGTATTCTAGAAATAACTCAAGATTAAGTAATGTTTAACACTGGGGCCTTATATACACATTCTTTTATCATGGAATAAATCATGATGTTAAATGAATCCATGTTATATGATATATGTTGCATATATAAGCATGATATTTAAATGATTATGAATGGTGCACCCAGATAGTGCTCCAATGCATTGGTTAATGTTTAGTATCATGATACACCATGTTCAATGAGGGATTACCCATGATAATTCAGGTGAAATAAGATTTTACTGATGCTAATCCATGTGCAATGATCCTTGTCCCATGCTAATATCATGTTGTATGTTGATTCCACATTTCCAAGTTATGATAGTTATGCTATATCATGCCTTTATGTTCATGTTTCTCTTCTAATCCATTGATATGACTATTTACTAACATGTATTGTATTCTTCATGTTATGCATAGTTTACTCCCTTACTGGGATTTATAGCTCACCCTTTTCTTATGTATGTTATAAGGTTATCCCATGAAATTCTAAGTACGAAGGAATGTTTTGATTATGTAAAAGAAATTTTCAATATATATATTGTATTTTATGTCTTATGTTTTCATGTAATGTTCTTAAGACCTAAAGACAACAGAAATCTGGATCTTCTGGGTTGTATTAAGTGAAATTTTGTGAAATAAATCATGTTTAATTGTGTAATAAAGTGAAGGGTTATTATAATGACTACACCTCCCCATTAAATCTAGAAAAAATATTATTGGAAATATTCCAGTTATAACCGCAAACAAAAGTCATTCTATTAAATGATGACTCTATGAAAATATCCAATGACTTAGGGGAAAATATAACCATGCCCAATAACCCATGAGGAAAAATCAATATTTTCCTTATTTTATATATATTACCAAATCCTTGAGCAAAAACACCTACCTACTCCTCCGTATTACATAATATAAAATCATAATGGACCACCTGAGTTTACAATAACTTGAAAAACAATATCTAACCCTTGGGAGGTAATCAGTAAATTTACCTATAAAGAGAATCCTCATTGATGATCCACCCATCATAACATAACATCATCTCTAACATGTTATATAGGATGATAGGATAAAATCATAGGAAAAAACATAGTTCCCAAAATGGAATATTCCAAAAGTACAATTCAAAAACCACACACTCAATCTCAAGATCTGATACTAATCGATATGGATATCTCAGACCAATGGAAATGATATGGCATTCATGGAGCAACAAAACCCACACAATTTGGTGTTCAACAATATATTAAAACCCACTAGATGATGAAAACCCTTAATTATCAATTATACATCATTTGGAAGTATTTAAATATAGGAAATATCAACAGAGAAGTAATGAACTAACTATTGGGTGGTTCCTCAACTACTCAATCCACCTCCATGAAAGTGACTTGCAAAAGGGAATCCTGTAGACCATAAAACCCGAGTCCCCATGAACATGATCACAAAACATGATTATTTAACACCCCAAAAATCATGTTAGTGATCTAAATATTTCTACATGGGGTATACTTCATTTCTAGTGATATTTTTCAGATGAGTGTTTTTTTCAACCCCAAACATCTAAAATAATCCATGTAATCAATTTAATGTTACATTTGTACCACCTCAGAAAATTGAAATAGGAATCTCATGTACTTACAATATAAATTATCCAACATAATAATTAAAAATGAATTCACCCATAAAATTATTTCCGAACATCATTAGAAACACTTTATTAACTAAAGGGTCTATTGAAAATTTTACACGACCTCTACTATCAACACTATTTTTTTTGTAATACAGACCGATCATAATGCCTATACATAAGGGGGAATACATCAATAATCATGTACACCAATCCAAACCACATACATTGTATCTATCTTAGGGCAACATAGTATGTGGGTAATATCACTGTTTTATGTACCATTTTATAAGCCCCTTTTTGATTCCTTTCTATACTAAGGAAACTACCATAACTAACTCAAACTCTGACATTTGTCATAAAAACATAAATTCAAAATATTTAAATCTAATTATATAAATTTTGATTAAGTTTCAAATGAAAATTATCATCAAGATCTATATAAAAAAATACTCACGAAATACTCTTCACTTTTTGAAAACAAAAAATTTATGAAAAATGTGAATTTCGTAGTATCAACCACCTAAGGCATTACTTATTGAGGCACATGGTATGTTCCATGAGTTGGATTTATATACCCAATACTTGTCTTTAATCGATTATCTTGTAATCTAGTTTCAGATCTTGTTAGTGGAATATAAATATTATATAATAATAAAAAGATATCATCAAATCAATAATAGTACATAATAATGAAAGCAACATTTATTATTAGTAGACTTGATTATAGGTATCCTAAAAACACGCACACATTGTCACCCTAATGGGTTAAGCCTCATTCCTCCCAAAAATGATTCGATAAGACCCACTAGACATACTTACTAAAAATATTCAATTATTTCCTAGAGGAATATATCCATTTGAATCATTGGTGGACTAACTACCTATTAACTAGAAGGTAAAATATTAGTCATCCCTAAATGTGCACCCTACATCATGTCATGTCTCCAGACTTATGACTAGTTCCCCACTATCAATAGTTATAACATTGTCTTTTCAGTTCTAAAAGATATGTCAATACACCAGACCCCACCCTATTCATTATTAATTGCATAGGGTTGGAATGTAATTTACTAGGGTAGGGAAGAACTCATACCATATAAGAGATCAATCCAGTAAGATTTCAAGATGACATATTATAGAAATACCATATATATTTTGGGCCACCCACATGGTGATTCTTGTGTGGTGCCTTATTACATCACCTACCTATTTTGAAACACTATTTTACTATCCCTCTGAAATTCGTTTCCACATTTTATGGGACCCTTATATTTAAGATGTTTAATAATTTTTCATGGATCCCTAAAAAAAATTAATTTACATATCATGTAATATAGTGTGCACAATAGGGTTAATCTCTTGAAGAGGTCACTTACTCAATCCAATTTTCTATTATCACTATTATTTTCTAACTAATATACAAATAAATAGTAAACTAATATAATATTGGGGTTTGAAAATGAATATAATATATAAATATGAAAAAAATAAACTAAGAATAAGAGTAGAAATAATGAAATTGGATAAGTGCCCTTGTTAATCATAAGAGATCATGGTGATGTTATCATTATTAATTAAAAATAATTTCATTATATCATTCTATATGGTGATCATTAAATTCCAAACCACACTGAACTTGTTTGAATTTTTATTACCCCATAATGAGACCTCATCATATAGGAAAATATTTTTTCTACAACCGATTAGGATATATATTTACTGACCATAATGTTTCAAGGAATACTTCATCATATGAATGTGATACGTAGTAAAGGGAAGGAATATTTGTGAACATTGATGAATAAATAAATAGTATTGGAAGTTGGGAAACTATAAAAAAAATCAATTTAACTACTATAGAATTCGTCGAATAGTATAAGTTAAATCATGTGTGCATAATCAAATTAAGAAACCCCAAAGAAAGTAAAAAAAGGGATAGATCTCCACTTTCATAGAGATATGACGATGTCTGAGGGGTGGAAAAAATGAGAAAAATAAATAAATTGATAAGAACAAAACTAAACTAATATATATTAAAAATATAGTATAATATTTCAAAAATATACCTAAAGACCAATGTACTAAAAAGGATAAACATGTGGAACAAAGAGGAGATGCATTTATATTGGATCACAGGTGGAAAAATTTATCTTTTTTTGTGACATCCAAAGTTTGTGACATTGATTTTTTAGACAATAGACAAATTTTTGGATGTTTTATTCTTGAAAATTAATCTATTGTGATGTTCTCATGAACCCACAAAATCATAGAATTATTTTCCACATTTACCCAAAGTTCTATCTGGATCAATATAGAAATTATTTTTTCACAATGTACTCTTTATATTCCCCTACTACAGTTTCTAATACATTTATGGAATTAATAATAGAATAAAAACAAACAAACACCATTGAATAAATTATTATTAATACTGTTATATATATGTTTGTGAAATTTAAACTCATCTTGACTAGCCGTTTGTGAGATATGATCCCATACTAAAATATATTCTAATAATGGAATAAATTCCAAGACTAGACTTTCGATTTCTATTTGGACCTCAAAATGTTTGACTATGCTCAAGGTACATTTGAATGAAATTTACCCTCTCAATAGTACATGATGATATAAATCAATTTCAAAATTTGAATTATTTTCAAAAATATTATACCCTAATTTAAAAAATGGTTAAAATCCGTGGAAAATAATATTAACCCATTTATATAATTAAACTTAAAATATACCAAAAAAAAATTATAATGTGAAAAACTCCTATAAAATATATCATTGGTGGGATAAAAAACATTAAATTATATAACAGAATATGTAATATTATAGAATTCATTAGTCCTAGATTGAAAATATTTAGAGATCACTGGTTGATGATTGGCACTGGCACTCTACACATCTTTCTGGGTAACTCATCCAATTGTTCTTAAATGTATCCATGCTGCACCAATTGGATTTTACACTGATAAGTTCATCTCATCACGCCATGTTAGCTATTTACCACATTCTATAGCCTAAAGTCCCAATGTCCCTTGAAGTCTTGTAGGCCCTCTGGCCTTGTGGTATAATGTCTATTCACGATCAGATTGTCTTGTGGAACATAATACCACATCCAATACTCAGAATCCCAATTTGAGTGAATATTTTATATATTACAACTACTATAAATTTAGTGGAAACTTCACAAATAATAACCCACAAGGATTTGAACTTGGTTATCTGGCGTCGAATGGAAGGTTATTTTCCACTCAGGCACCACCCCATCTGTAATGATAATAATATTATTTATATTTATATAGTATTATCTATTGTTAATATATAATAAATATGTATATTTATATTATAGAGGTTGGGGAAACAAATTTAATGTGGTGGGGAATCTTCTCTCTCTAATCGACCAACACATATATATTATTATAGTATATTTTTCACAAATTTATTTCTTTGTATTTTTATCCCCATCATAGAACTATGATAATCCAATCTAGATGCATTCATGTGAGTACCGTGATGATAGTTTTAGCCTTATCTCTTCCATGATGGATACCATTTCCCAAATTTAGAATCCTTTATGTTGGAATACTTCATGATTTCTTTTTATTCATCAAATACTTCTCAACCAAACCTACACCTAGCCAACCAAATGTAACCCTAGTGTCCAATAACAAACCACAACCTTTTCTAAAATTCCAAAGTTGATAATCTCCAATACATTATCTGAACAAAAAATTCATAGGTAATGAAAAAATATAACTGAATTTTTTGATGAACAAGGAAGAAATGAAATATAAGTTCCACCCTCATAGCGAAATAACTAATCAATGGATCCCGGTTCCTTGATTGATCAATATAGCTTCTCAATCAATATCTAGTTTGTCATGTCAGTTCAAGAATTATCATCCTACCTAAAAGATAAGGTAACAAAAACAATAGAGCTTCAACAAACTTCCATTCATAAGTGATAGAGATAAGCGGTGGAGGAAAATTGAAATTTATTTAAATAAAATTTAAAAAATTGTAAAATTGTATATTATAAATGAAAATTTCAATATGGAAGTACAATATATTTCATAATATTTTTTATAGTTTCATTCTAACATGTATGAATATATAGTACATATTTATTAAATATAATATTATCTACAAAACAACCTAGGAACTGTACTTCGATGTAATATAAAATTAAATAAATCTTAGGGTAAAACTAATATTCAAGACCAAACTGTTCTATGTGGTTTTCTATATAGGAAAGCTATGTTAAAAAATAGGAAATATATCACAAATATGGATTTTTAGGATAAAAATTTATATTTATATAGAAAATATATATTCTTAATACCTATCATGTCCAAATTCTTGAAGTATCTCTACTATAAATTAATTAACCACCACACAGAGTTAATGTAAACATTGGAAAATTATTCAATGATTAAATAATTTGGTTTAATTTCTAGTTTAACTATTTTTTTTATGAATTAGGAATCCATAATTCCAAAACAATCCACTTATTCAAAAATAGAATTCCAAGGTTTCAATATCCACTAAAAAAATGATTCATTTCTTCCAATGAATATAAAATATCGCAAGTGACTCTCTAAAAATCTCCCAAACCCATCATCAGATTGGAATATATTTATCCCATGTATTAATTAATCCAACATCTGAAGGTACATAAATCTATAAGGATAAAAAATTATCGTCACTAAGGAATGTATCCCCAATGTTTCACTCAAATCAAGGAAATCACATTAGTAACACTTGTTCCAGGACAAACATCATAAATCCTCCAACAATTTTTGGGAAAGTATAAAGCATAAGAAAAAGCCACCCTTTATGAAATTCATGAATACATTAAACTAAAATTATATCCTCCAATCATGGGAAGTGAAGAATGCTTGCACAAATCCTTTCCATAATCTAACAATGTTCGTTGGATACAAATCATCTGCTGAGGCATCATGAGTAGGGACATCAATCCCCGCACCTTTCAAAATTTTGACCTTAATGATTGTTATATAGATGTAAACTATCAAAAAACCCCTGTAACTAGTAACCCCAATAAAGAAAACCATACCACCCTATAAGTACCATCAACTACTCCAATTCATTAGATAAAAAATCACATACTTTGTCTTTCTATATTTATCAACACTAAAAAAGAACTAATTAATCATCAATATCTATTTTTCATATATATGAATAAATACTACACCATTGATCATAAATCACTAGGGACATATCCACTAGTCTAGAATAAATCATATAAAAAACCTCATTAAAATACATTTATCCAAAACACCACATAATTAAAATTTAAATGAGTGTAGGTAGACATTATATAAGTCTCTAATCCTACAATGATGGATTAAATAACCCAATTTAGATATTTCTTCGAGGAATAAATATGAAAAAATTGATAATAACACATGATGGTGATATTAAATAGGAGTTATTGGAATAAATTCCCATTGAACTCAACTCAGGCTAAATCAAGCACATCTCCTTACAATCCATCTATATCTCAAAACCATAGACAGTCCTTCAATTAATCATCAACACTAATCAATACAACACTAAAAAGATAATATCTACACATAGATGAATCATAAAATTTATGAGGAGGAACATCCCATGTAAGAACCCAAGACTTTATATTTATTTTCATTGAAATTAACTTGATATATTTGTGTACATTCTTCAAAAACAAACTTGAGTTTAAATGATTCACAAATAGTGGTACATTATAACCTTGTCATTGAATAGGAATGTATGAATACTAATAGACACAATATAAAAGATATATATATATATATATATATATTAATTTTTATAATAATTTTTATTTATTAAGTAATACCAAATAAATAATTTATCAGATGTTAATAAATTCATTTTTTTTACAAAATATATTTTCTTAAAAAGATAGTTTTATTAAATTTTTCTTTAAAAATTATGATTATTATCTTCAATTTTTGTAAAATAGGGAATGAATAAAAATTATTAAATTATAATTTCATTATTATCGTTGGGTGAATTTTAATTATTTTTTCAAAAAATATTTAATTTTTAGCAAATAATTGAGATTACTGATTTTAGTAAAACTATAATTTCATTTCATTAAATAATATAATTTCAAAATAGCATTATATTATTAATTTTGATAATAAAGTAATATATGTAAAATTTAAAAATAAATAAAAAATTTAAATACATATTAATCATTATTATACATTATTTGGGTATTAGATCTTTTTTTGTCTTAAAAACACATTATTCTAAAAAGGGGCCCTTGTTGCATTTTGCGTTATAATTGAAAATTAAATTCTTATACATATATAAATTTAATCTATTAAATATGTTAAATATTGTTAATTTTTATATTTAATATTATTTAATAGTGAAAACAAAAAATTTGGTCAATATGAATAGTGAAAACATTGAAACAAATTATAATGGTTGAGGTTAAAATATGTTTACTTGGGTGATAAACTTATATATAAGGGTAGGTATGCCACATAAAATTTTAAAACTATTATTAGTTACTGATATTAAAACCTTATATTATATTATCTTTTAATAATTTTATGTTTTTTCTAAATTCTCATTTATGTGACCTTATATTAATAAAGTATTTTAAGTAATTTCATATGTTCCCCTCACCTCTCATATAAATTGAATCCTATTACACAATATTATTAACACAATTTTAGTAATCTATATCAGCCATGTACTACTCAAAAACCTTCGTAGATTATTTCCTTTAATCCTTGCGTAACACCCCAAGATTTCATAGTATGTTATTTTATTCAAAGTAATTCAATGAATTGCACTACACGCAAAACCGTGTTCAAGCGAACCACGATATACCAAACTAGCCATTCAAAAGAGGTTATGAATAGTATTAACTGAATTTTGGACTTCATATAATCCTTATAATTTTATATTCCATATTATGAGTTTCTTAGACATAATGTAAGAACAAATTCAATTTTTTAGATAAATGAAGTAATTTTCAGAAAATGCAATGTAACCGCCTTTTGAGGGAGAACTTTTTTTTAAACCCAATATTTAAAACATTTATATATTAAATTTGACACAATAAACTTCTTCTTTAGAACTGGGAGATAAAAATTTAGTTTTGATAAATTTTTGGAATTTTTCTGAAAACTTTCATATTTTTGTGAATAGTGAAAAACACTAAATTTTAATTAAAAAAACATTTTTAATCGATATAATTTAGACTGTTAAATTATACATTTTAATGGTTTGAATGTATAAATAGAGTATATTTTTACCATTTAATCAAATAATGGTCATTGTAAGTAATTTTACATTGAAATTGGACATAAACAAGTATCAATATTTTGATAGTTATTATTTCTTTAAAATACCCCTTTTGGTTTTGACAATGGGAATTAATTTTAAATTAATAAATGCAACTTATTTGTTTTAAATTTGGTAAAATATATTTCATTTTTGAATTCTGAATATTGAAATTATCTTAGGGTGAATTTTTGGTATTTTTCTGAATACTTTCAATTTGTGATAAATAGTGAAAAACACTGAGTTATAGTATAAAACTGGATTTTTATATAAACAATTATTCAATTTATTTAAATTTATTTTAGGTAAAACTAGATACATAATACCTATATAATTTCAATGTAATTAATTTCAGTCAGTTTATAATTATTTTAGATATACAAAAAGTTTATTGAACTTTTCACCGTCTTTTACCCACCTCATAGGAGAATTTGCAAATTTACATAAAACTTAATTTTACCACTTATTTGGGTATAATTTCAAAAATCTGAGAGAAATGATTAATATTAAGGAGTAAAATTTGGTTCAATAAGATAAAAATCATTTTTGGTGGATAGAAAAGTTTTACTTTTATTTACCGCGGTTAAAGGTAAATAGGGTAATTCAAGGTAAAAAGAATATTGTAATAATTCAAAATTACCATAACACATTTCCTAATTCTATTGGATAAGTGTAATTCTACCAAAACCAAACTTATTAATAAAACATTTTCCTCTTTGATCCACTTGGATTACATTAGGACATTTATTATTATTTAAATCAAAGAAGAGTTAAAAGAGTTAAAATCGAAGTTTAGTAACTAAAAAATTTTCAATATAGGGTAATACATAAGATAAATTAGATTATAAATATTGTATAGAAATATTAAAATATTTCCTACAGAATTTTATTTTATTAAAAAAATTTAGTTATTAAATAATTTAATTTATTTCTGAAACAATGATGATGCTGTAATTACCTTATTAGTGAAATACTAAAATAATTGATATTATAAATACCCAAATAAATATAATTTGATACTTTCAATGAATTCCACCAATTTTATAGGTTAATAATACATGTTAGGGTTGATTAAATGATTTTTGTTTGAAGTAATCATGCTGTTATGAATTTCACAAAAACAAAATACCAAATTGTGTTAAAATTGACATAAAAGAGTTTTTAAAACAAATAATATATTATTAATTGATATTTAATTCCTAAAAATCTAAGGTTCGTCCAAGAGACTTATATAATGATAGGTGTATCACTAATTAACCACTTAGGGTTATCCTAGTTGTTTATAGTATGTTTATTAACCATATAATATAAAAATACAAAGAGACATGGTAAATATTAAAATAATTAACTAAGAGATAGAACAAAAAGATAAGTTTTATATAGTGACCCAAACATGTCTAAAACCTATTGTTTGGGTGTTTTTAGACCCATACCCACATTATCTTCAAAATAAGTCACTTTGGCGCCATTAGAACCCGAATATGAATTTATTATAAAATAATATTTCTAGTTTTTCCTGAGGTTCCTTTCACCTCTCTTATAAAAGGGCACTCCCCCTTCTATAAATTTCACACCTTCAAAGCCTTTTGGAACGTCCAAAACCTTCCCAAATATCTTATAAGATTCCATCAATTCATCCTAGTGGCCTTAGTTTGATCTAAAAGCCAACCTAAGTAGCCCTTTTGATCAAATCAAAAGGAAGAACCCGAAGAAGGGGAAATGTTTTCACCACCTTCTTTCAAGTTTGTTTCTTCTTCCACTTATTTTTTCTTTGTTATTTCAATTATAAAATAATATCTCCAGTAACTTCTATATACTGTGATGTTATTATAAATATGGTACAATAATATTCATTATTCTATCCATCCCTTGGATGACATGTCTCCGTACGTGCGTATATACGACATTCCGTCTCCAGTTCTCGGTGTAATTGTTATTCAATATATTATTATTTGGATGAACATAATAATGTTGTGTAATTAATGTAAATAATAAATATAACATGATAATTATTCTGTATATATGATACAACATCCAATTATATAATATTTTAATATCAATAGAATGATATTGTCGCTCGTGCGTACGTACGGACTATCGTCTCCATGAACGCGATGAGATTCATTCCCCATCATATCCATTCATGACCAATTTTCATTAAATGATTAAAAATAATGTTTAAGGACTTGATATATTTCTGAATAGGAATAATATACAACCTATGTATAAAAAACACATCTTATGTAAAAAAACATATAAAAGAAAACGAGTAAGTGAACACCCGAAACGACGATAATACTAAAATATTATTAACAAAGAAATATTAAAAGATCATATATGATATCATATTTATGTATATGATTATTGTATAATTTTATAAAAATTATTTTACTATTATACATGAGTTTATCCTACCCTCGACCAAGGAAAGGTACATGGTAAGGGTCAATTCTGCAATCTCCTCATTGTCGGAGGTTGTTTATACGTAATTATCTACCACAACCTCTTTATCATCCACATCCATGTTTCTAAAAAAATGTATTTCAAAAAATTATTACTATTTTATAGACTATGGGTTAAAGTCATTTATACCCTTGTTTTAATTTTTATAAGATGTTTATAAAGTAATCTTTCTGTCATTTTCCTAACATGGTCCTTTTTAACCTTTTCGACGGAATTAAGGTAAGAATGTCTTTTTTAAATATACGGCAGGTGCGTCTATTTTCCGCCGTTATAAAATCATCAAAGATTATATTACAAGCTTATTAGAATATTTAAAAATTAAATGTTATCTTTTATAAATATGCGACTTCTAAATGATTTCAAAAAAAGATATATTTCTCTCAAATAGTTTTTAATTCATCTATGTCAACATACATTGATGAGTTTTAAGCATATTTGAAGTTGATTTATTATGATACAAAACTTGAATATTTTATTGAATGTTTTGTAATATGTTTGACTATGTAAATGTTATTTTTATACCATTCATGTTTTATGGAGAAATATTGACATTTTGTATGAATGTTTTTATACGAATATTTATGTTTTGTTTAATCCTGTTCATAAGAGGAATGCATTGGACTTAGTATGTGACGGGTGGAGCCCGCTATAGTTCCTAGATGCATCGGTAGGTCTCATGAGACAAACTTGTTTCTTGGCACAATGCCTTGACAAAAACTTATTTTTAGTATTGGCACATGCCTTGACTATGTGGTTATGATAGTCTGACATTATGCATTCCATCATTATAAAAGTGGTTATTGATATTGCATGTGATTATTCGATTAGTAGAATATCCATGTGAATAAGTAAATGGAATTATTTCATTTTATTTCTTTCATATTATGCTATAGTTCAAGTTTAAAAGGATTTTTTTAGTTATACAATTCCTTAAATGTTTAAGCATATTTATGAAAGTTTCTCCTATATTGTTATCTTTAATGGGCATCTGAGCTCACCCCTTTCTATGTTTTATTCTTCCCAGGATGTGAAGAAATATTTTATGAATAACCTGCAGGGATAGTATGAGGGGATATGAGTGTGGTCTATGGATAAAGTATGTTGTTTTAGTTTTTCACTTTATGATGTAATGTAAACTTTATTAATGTATCTAGTGATTCCAAGGCTACAAAACTAATCGATCATTCGATATTTGATCTTTTATGATCATGCCAATGTAAAGTAATAATGCACCGACTCTGAGTACTTGCGGTTAGGGCGTTACACCTTGAGTCTATGGTCATCTCTTATGTCCAATATTTCAAGGATTACAGTGTATGCTAAAGAATGTCTCTTAAAGAAGTTGTATAAATCTTAAATAAACCCTTTAAATTTTATTTCATCTTCAATATTCAATAATCCTATAGAATCCATAAAAAAATTATTAATGTAGTATCAATTTTTTAAATATATTTTCATTATTATTTCACAATTATCTTCAACATTTTTCTTTCAAATGGGAAATGAATGTATCGTTTGTGCATACTTGTGGACTACCACCTCTACAAAGGATATAGTACATTGTACATCACCATCATTAATGTTTTTTTTATGATGGATTTAATTCATATATGTGATACATATGGTATAATACTTATTCTTTAATATTAAGTTGTTATTTATCTTTTTTCATCTATTTAGAAGTGGGAAACATCACATTTCATTGAATACGAACTACCATCTTCATAAAATAATATAATTAACTTTTCAAAAATGATTTGTATGCATTATTATTACAGTTTTTATAATTAATAAATATTATAATTATACAGTATTAAAATTTTCAATATGATGGAACCTAGGACAATGTGAATGAAATTTATCTGTTGAAATGAATGATGCAAGAAAAATAAAATTGGTAACACCAAGAAACGATAGTTTTAATAAAGAAATATTTATAAATGGGAATTAAAATGTATAAGTGAAGCATATATAGTATGACAGGTATGAATATATTTATTATATTTAATTATAAAAAATTTAAATAAACTATAAACAAGGTTAGACTTCTTGGAGTATTTTCAGATATATGGTAAGGGTTATTCTTCTCAATATTGTTTTGTTCCTGCATGTGTTATATTATGTACATATTAATATTAATTAGGTTTATGTACATACCATTTGATATGTTATATTATGGATACTTATTAATTCATGGTATATTATGTTATAATTAAAAAATATTTAATCCAATAGGTTTTTATTCGAATGATACCAAAGTAGAAATTTTTTAACCTCAAAAAATTTATTCATTGGGACTTATATTTTTAATACTCTTATCTTCTTTAATGTGCTGTATCTACACCCCTTTAAATATTTTTTATCCTAAATATACATATTATAAATGTTTGAAAAGTTTTCTTTTACATTATTTCTATCAAGGGTGTTGTGATTTAGATGATTCCACAGTGGCATGGGTTTATATAATAAATCCATTTTTAAACATGATTTTTATGATTAAATTTATGACTATAAAATTATTTGATATATTCCTCAAAAATATTTTTAATTTTATTATACTATCTTTATTTTTTTATTAAATGTTTTACTTTCATTTCAATCTCTTTATGTAATCAATATACCTAAATAATTTTGTTGTTCTAATGTGTGTTTGGTTGCATTTGTTGTCAAACTGAAAATATATGTTTTTAGAGAATGGTGCTAAAGAAACCAGTGTTTATTTTAAGGAATATTTCTATCTATGTTAATAAGAAAATTATAAAGTGTCATGAGGTTGAGGAAGGGGATGAGATGGAGGCTTCCCAGGAGGATATGGATATTGATTTGGACTCCCTTGTTCAATCCAAGGATGTGGACATTGTGTATGAATACGTAAGATCCTCTTCATGGAAAGGGAAGAACATCATCATTGATGCAGATGGGATTATTCAGAACTCTCAGAGGTCATGTAGAATAAAATACTATTCATTCTTTCTAAGACCTCCATTTACTAGATCTTAATGAAAATCCAATCACCCTATGAGGGTTCCGAAGTAGGTGGCGGAAACTTTTACTAAGGAACTAGAGCCCCCAGCAAGGGAATTATTTTTCAACAACCTGAAAAATACTGAGAAGAAACTTTCAGAATCTGATATCCTCTTGAGGGGGACGGAATTGATGGAGTGTGATGAGGGGTAATTCATCATTGATGGAAATGAGGAATTCTAGTACAAGGGTCTAGAGGTCATTACTACATAAAAGGAGTTTGACAGGATGAATGAGAGTCTCATTAAGGAAAACTTTTCCAAGGAGCAGTGTGATTGGTCCCAAAAAAACACATGGAATACTAGAACATGGATTCAACGAGAAAAAGATCAATGTTAAAGAGCTCATACAAACATGGTAAAATATGTTCTATAATTTTTAAAACCTACTCAAATATGATTCAAATTATTAGGTTATCATTCTTCAATGGAGTCCCCTTAGAGGTATGGTCTTTAAAAGGCATAAACTGCAAATCATAGATTCAACTATGATGTATTATGATGCTTGACTGTCTTTAAGTACATGAATGATTTCCCACTATTTTTGGTGGATAATTATAGAAGAGTTTGTACAAAGGGAAGATGTTTTTTGGATAAAATTTAATTTGTGGTGTTTTTAGATAGAAAGTTTTTACAATTATTGGGTAGAAAGTTGAAGTTACAAGATTTAAAATATATGATGATAAAAAGAAATAAAGATACTTTTGAATCGAGGATGATCTATTAATTTATAACCCAGAAATGGCTGATTAGACATAGAAGTTGTAACTCCAATAGAAGAATAAATCTTTGAATTTTTCCAAATGGTTGTATAAAAAGTTACACTAGAACAAGATATATATAATCCACCAAAAAGGGTGATTTTTTAAGTAAGCCACCAGGGGGAATTTTTCTAGTACATTTTAATTTTATTGACGATTCAATGAAATTTTACATTACAGAGTTTAGTGTAATGAACCTTGAATGAAGGGAGATCAAACATAGGATGATTGAATAGATAATATATATTAAAAATTATTAAGATATTAAAAAGGTTGAGTTACATGATTAGAAATAGGATGATTAGATAGAGAAGTTATCCTTATTTGAATTCAATAACATAGATGTTTATAAATTTGATCAAAAAAATCATTACAATTTACATTGGATGATGAAAATATATGAATCTACATTAGAAATACTTATATAAAATGTAATTTGATTATGTACTGTGAGGTCATCGTATAGAAAAATTGGAATGTGTATCTGTTATAGAATTTCAGTGACTAATGAAGATAAAATGGATAGTTTCTATAAGATTTCATCAAGTAAATAAAAAATTGACATTGAAAGAATAATTTTTTTATAGATACAAAGAAAATATCATGTCATTAGATAGAGAATTCCAAAGTTATCTTACCAAGACATTCTGATCCAATTAGAAGTATTTTTCCTAACTAAGGGGAAATAGATTATGAAATTCTAGATGAATATTTTTTTGAGACTATGTGATATATAAAGATGATGGTGTGTAATACATAGTGTATCATACATTTGGTTTCTTACTAAGGCATATGTAATAGATATATCTTACCAATTGAACCTTGCGTGATGGTTTTTCAAACTTAAAAAACATTTTAACTTCATTTAATATAATTATTCTTAGCTATTACTTAAATTCCTGACAATCAAGTTGAGATTTTAGAAACTATGATGAAATATTTAATGAATATTTGAAAGGAATTTCTTATTACTCTTTTAGAGTTCATGAATATTAACTAATAATATTTATTTTGTGTGTGAAAATACATTATTCAAACATTTATAGCCTAGTACTTCTCCTTAATTTTCTGATGAGATGTTATTATATAAATGTGTGGATGAATAATATAAATTAACTCTATTTTTACATGATTATGAGATGAATAATAGATGTTTTAGTGTGGGATTCCAGATGAGTTTTTACTTGGAGTTAGAAAGAGAATCATAATAGATTTTATCAGATGAATAAGAAAGGACATCAAACCGAGTTTCATTAGAAGAAGAATAAGTCACATGAGACTAAGTTTCATTATAATTTTATGGAGTATTAGATTGATTTTCATCAAAAAATGTTTCACTTGACAAAGGTGAAATGGAATGTGTATAAAAGATGAATTACTAATAGAAGTACTTTTCAGAAAGAAAATATACACATAATGATCTAGAAAGGTGAATTTTCATTTATCTATTTATTAATATAATATAAACGAAGTTTCAGTACTTTTAATTTTTTAATAAAGTTAATGAATATCAGGATGAATTTTTAAACATTAAATGTAAATATAACATTTATATGGGAGTACAATATATATTGTTGAATATCTTTACATTATGGATTAGAAAATAATAATTAAAGGCTTTGAGTTTGTTTATAAAACATGTTTTTGATAAGGATTATGAATGTGGAGTATAACAATTTTTGAAGAAAGTTGATATAATAATGATATCAGGGGTTGTCTCATTGTGTGGTAGAATAGTTTATTTTATGGTTATAGAATAAGGGTAATCCATAAAAATGATTCATGGGGTGTAGAACTCATTATGGCTCTGAATTTTTAATATAGAAAGATGTTAGTAAATGAAAACATGTTGGGCTAGATAACCGACATATAAAGGGGGGTTATTTTTATCGAACCTTGTAAATATTATATTAATCCGTATGTTTATATTAATTATTTATACTGATTATTTTGGATATTTCTTTGAGTACATTGAAACATTAATATGCATTAAAGGTTGAGTTTATATACGAGTTCACAAAAATAATGCGATCAGCAATTCACTACATCTCCCCTCAGTGATCTAACATTGATATGGGAATTTCATTTGGTATTAAAAAAAATGTTAAATCTAAATGATCAAACTATCTGTAGAGGACATGTAATATAATTTAGTTAACTGAATGAGTTTCCTTATATTTTATGGCAGGAACTATCATAGATAGAGGAATACGATGTTACCCTATCATATATCCCTTGGACAAGAAGTGAGAGATGATGAAATAGTGTGATTTCATAAAATTAATGGGATTTAAATGACAAATATAAAAATCCATAATTATAAAATAATTTTCTCTAATAGCATATGAAAAATGAAACATCAATCATAAACAACCCATGAAAAATGATTCCTTAAATTTAATCTATCTGATAGCTTGTGGGAATAGGAAAACCTAAGTATAGATCAACTTTAATATAGTAAACCATTACAACCAAAAAATTAAATTCATGGGTATAAATATTAATAACTAAAATATGAAAATTATGGATATCTATTTATAAAATTATAATAATAATAATTTAAAATAAAATACATTTTTTCCTAGAAAATATATTTTTTCTAAGTGATGGTTTAGTCTTGCATTGCATACATAATATGAAATTAATTTTTACAAATTTTTAATAAATTATTTTATAAATTGAAATTAAATTTTTAAATATTAATATCAAAATTATAATTGTGTGATTTTTGGTATTTTTTCTAAAATGTTTTATTTTTTTGATGATTAATGAAACATAGTTAATTTTATTATTTTAAATTAACCTTTTGTTTTAATAATTTATGAGTTAAAATTATATTTTAAATTGGTTTTAAAGTAATATTAGTTAAATTAAATTAATATATATATATATACATATTAAATCATTTGAATCAACTTCATACTAGATTTTGTATTCAAACATTCTATAATAATGTGATTTTTCTCTTTAAAAACACGTTTTTCATCACATTTGTGAGTTTAATTTAAAATTGGATCTTCCACATATGTGAATTTAATTTATCAAAAATGGATTCCATATTTTGAATAATAATTATATATATTATATAATATTTTCAATTTAATTCTTATTTTTTATGAATATTAAACGAGGTAAAAATTAATTAATGTGGTTGAGGTTAAAAATAATTTACCAAGGGGTTAACAAGAGAAGATAAGGGTTAAAATGACTTAACCAAATTTTCCATCACGATTGGGATGGAAATATTTCAACATTATATCATATAAGTTTTAATGGTGAACTATTTATGAGGCTATTTAATGATAAAAACTTGGGTGTAATTTATTTTTTTAAAATTCAATTGGTGTTTACTCCCCCATGTATAAATAGATACCTGCTTTACACACCCTTTCACAGTTATAATTAATTTGGTTGGGCCATAAAATACCTATATAAAATTATTAATCTTACACCAACATCCTAGATCCATTGGTTTTCCCATATAGAAAACAATGTAAGGATTTTTGGTGCAAACCTAAATAAGATTCTCAAAGAAGATGTATCATTCTTAAACATGATTTTTTTGTTACTTTGTCAACCACATTAAAATATTTTAAACAAGTTTATATAATAATAGCATTTTATTATTTATACAAATATGTTATTATGTTAATGTAATTAAATATATCAATCCACTCTTTCATCAAATGTTAAATTAAACTATCGATCATGAGTATAGTGGGCTACCGCCTCGTGAACCTATATGGTTCATTTTCTATCACCTAATACAATGTAATGATATGATGATGGATTTAAAAATTTAATAATATATTTATTATCTTAGTATAATTATTTTATTTTTAAAATACATTTACATCCATATGTTTTATACTAATTATAATATGATTACATTGCTCGATTATAAGGTAGAGTACCACCTCCTGACGAGATGTAATTTGTTTTCAATTTACAATAAATTTTATAAATAAAAAAGATTAATATAATAAATATATTTGATATATATGAATTCAAATTTATTCTTGAAAATTAATATATCACCCAACTAATCATCATTTCATCCATTAATGGAATTATATCATTGCTCGTGTGTACGTATGACATACTGTCTCCATGAAGTGATGCGATCCATTTTCATTTACAACAATATATAATGAGTATAAAAATGTATATAATGATCCAATATGATATTTATAAAATTAATATCATTTTATATGCAATGGATCTGTATCCTATACCAATGAACCTGTACATTAATAACAAAACTTGCATTAAAGAAACAAGGAAATTAACAACTAAACCAATGAAAATAACTAAATATTTTCATAAAATGGGTTGTAATATGTTATAAATGGATCATATATGATATTATATATATGAATATATTTTATATATATAATAAAAAAATTCTTAAAACCATTACAACATTGGTTAAATAATGTTTAATAAAAAGAAAGAGAGTTAAGGGACTTAGTATCAATTTTCATTCATTGAGTCATATTGTAATTTTATGCACCTTATTTATTGTACATGGTTTTTATAATTTGCATTTAAATTTTATAAAATGAATAAATACCATATAATTTAATTTTATGTTTTATCCTTAATTGTTTCATCGGTTTGTATTTCACTTGAAAATCAAAATGTGGTAATGAATTTATTAACTCAATTTCTTTTCATTGGGGTTAATTACATATTAGTTTTAATTTATATTTATAGATTATATATGTAATTACTTATAATGTATTATATTTTGTTTAAAATTATTTTATTTGGATTTAAATTTTACACACATAATCTGTTCGTTTATAAATTCTTAATTTAACGTTATGATCATTGTAAGGTATTTCATCTCTATTTCACTTAATTCGATGAATATTTTACGGTTATGAAGTCAATTTATTTTATATGGTGTATATACTTCTCATTTTTTATTTAATATCTTGAATAATTTATATTTGATGTTTTTTTAGGTTTTAAAATGAATTATTTCATCAAAGGGGGTTTGACTTAAAAATTACCATTGTGGTAAAGGATTTCATATATCAATTTCCTTTCACTGTGTTACATTACTTCTTCATTATCTATGATTTTAATTGATTATAAATATAATGAATTTTGAATATATTGTGAATTATTTCAATATATTTTTATGTGGATATACATTTGATACGCATAATTGATTCATTTATTAATTCTTAGTTCAATATTATGATCTTTATAAGGGTTTATTTCTCAATCTCATTTTAATCATTATTATTTTTTATTTTATTTCTATTTAAAGAATTTTTTAATAATTAGATAATAAAAATATTTAAAACAATTCTCATATTTTGATTTAATCTAACCATTTTTTCACACTTTGTAACTTAAAATGATTGAGAAATTATTTTTAATAAAACCCAACTTCATTTTTATCTTCAGTAAAAAACACTTTTTCTTCAAAGAATGCGTTTTCAGAATAAGTTTTCATTTTTTTTAAAATTATCCATTTTATTTATAATATAAATTTTTACCCTTGGTTAACTTTTTAACAAATATATTAAATTAATCTTCTTTTCTCTTTCTGAATGAGGATATTTTTTACCCATTTTACAATAGTGTAAAATGAATGTTTTCTTAAATTTTACAACATTTTTGGTATTTATTAATTCCATGAAAAATCATTTCATTAAAACATACATTACAAGTTTTAAAAAATATTTTTAAATGAAAATTTATTTCAAATATTTTTTAAATAATTATTCTTAAATATTGATTATCAATGTTAAAACAATTTCTACTCAATAATTCTTTCAATTTTTTTTTGGTATTTCTATCCATCAATGAAAAAACACTTAAATTTACATTTAATCCATTGGGGATATGTTTTTTATACCAGTAATGCCATTTAGATAGATGGTTTATGAAATATTTGACCGAGAAATATATTTACATTCAATTTCTTTAATCATTTATGTAGTCATTATGATTCAATAGAAATATATCCTATATTTTGGAAAATAGAAATTAAATGCCCCCTTTATGTCCATATTATTTATCATGGATATAATTATTTATTAAACAAAATTTATTTTATAAATATTTTGTTTTACATTGAATCATATTATATTTAATGGGGAAATATTAATAAATCATTATTCATTACCCAATAGGTATATTTTTTATGAGGTATATTGTTCATGAATTTAATAAATTATTCATCATAATAGAATTATTTCTAGATGAAGATAAGACTGGGGACTTTTTATAGATATTTCGTTGATTCATTTGTTGTCTCAAAGGACTAATCAGTAGGAAATCCTTAGTTCAATGGGTTTCTGGGGAATAATTACACGTCAATTTTAAACTATCCCAATAAAGGTATTGACTGTAGATGTATCATGATGCCTAATATCATAATGGAAAATAATTAGGAATGTTTTTAATTTATAATTCATTAAATTATTTTCAATAAGACTATTTCAATGATATTATCACCGAAAACATTTATTTTTTAGTTTATTGATTAAATGGATGGTGTTTTCATTTATTCACCTTCGTATACAGATTATGCTTTGTTAATATATGATAATCATCTCATTGATTAAATTTCCTGTGTTTTCAGTAATTTAATATGATTTATTTTTTATTCTAGTAAAATATTATAAATGGAATGAATGTTTTGTAATTTACTTTTCTAAGATTATTCACACTGATTTGTGGGAGCATCTGATGTACATAACCCGTACTAAACATTTTATCTCACCATATTTTATTTCCGTTCACATGAATCCTTGTAGGATAATAATAATGATATGATACTATATTCTAATGTAATAATGATAATCTCAAAAAAGTTTTATTTGTGATATCAAATATATAATGAAAAACATGTACGTGTCTTGTTTACCAAGTCTGCTAAACTATTTTTCCTTCGGGGTGTAATTAATTTTATCATATAAAAATGTTATAATGTAGGTATTGGATAAAGGTTTCTAGATTTAGGTTCCTTACCATTGGAATCAATGGAATGTTATTAGAAACACTGGGAATTGGAATTTGTGAAACCTTTATTGGGAATCATAACACTATGATATTTATTGAGGTTAAGTATAAAAGGACATCATAATATTTTTTAAAGGTAAATATTATGTGGTTTTACTATTAATACATCTATTTTCTTGATACTTTAATTTGAATTAGTAATTTCAATGATGAACCTATGGGTAGTAACTTAGAAAATAGTGTAATGGACTTAACCCAAATGTCATTTTTTTAAAATGGTCGTTATTTCGCAACTGGTTTAAAAAAACATTAGTATTTTCTTAAGACAATTCACATTTTCTTTACAATACATTATAAATTATTTGAAAATATGATGATAATGAATGACCTAGGTTAAACATAAGATGTCATATTTTTATAATAATGTGTCATGAGTTTTACATCCAGTAAATGATTATTCATGATTATATAGTTTTTCCACTATGATTATTTTTTCTCACACAATGCATTTTGGTTTTAGTCAATATATGGAACCTAAATAAATCGTATTATCAATGAATATGAAGGAAAATTTAGTTAATATAAACAAATAAATGGGATGATTGTGGGCCTTAAATATATCATTATTATTATTAATAAGTTGTCCTAAAATATGATTGAAAACCTATAAATTAACAAACACTTGAACTCAATAAATAAGAGAAGGATGGAGTTCGTTATGATTTTAAGGGGTAGATACCATAAAATAAAGAAGGCTCAATTTTCTTCAAGTCAGAAATGTGGAAAGAGAATCCCACCAATGTGTATCAAAAAATGGTAAAGTTATTTATGGGCGGAAAATAAGGGAATAATGAAATAAATTTTATAAGAATATTGAAGTGTTTAATGGGATGAAATAAATTTCATCCTAGGGATCCAATTATAGTTAATTGTATGAAATGAGGGAACCTATGCACTATCGAGGTCAATTACCTCTATTAAAGGCTAAATACTATACCAAATAAATACCTATATAAAAAGAGAAATTATTTACGAATTGAAATACAATAACTAAATTTTAGAATCTTTTTTACTAATGATATTTTGGTTAGATGAATTATGAATCAACTAAAGATTTTCTGAAATTTGATAAGAATATATCTATTAATCATCATAATAGTAATGGATACCATCATGGGATTATGGGTTTAACATTTATAATAATATCAAAATCTTAAACAACCCTTTTTAGAATTTTTATGGTTGGAGTATTACAAGATTAACAATATTCTTCATAAAATATTTATAAAAAAATTGGTTTAGTTTATGAAAAAGAAATTTTTGGAATAAGGAATTAAATTATTTTGTTGGTAATATTGAAGGTATTGGTATACATTAAGGTTTATCTTATCATTCATGTTATAGTAATAATGGGTTATCACAATTTGGTAACATTATAAAAATTATATATATAATATTTTTAGAGAAAAGAAAACCCTCCAACCGGGTGACACCTAGTTGCATATAGCATATCCATTGGTCTTGAACCCACTATCGAAGGGTAAAAAGGGTGATGAACCAAGCACTAGGCTATGAGATGATGTAGTTAATATGTCATTGTTCCTAATTAAATTACTTGATGGATATATATTAACATTGAACCAATGGTGTTAATGTTGTGGTTTAAGGATTAATGTATTATATTGGATGATGTGGGATAACCATATTGTTTTCTAAAAATATTTAGTGACAAAAATAAATACTTTTAACACATTTATGTATCTAAAATTACATTACAAATTAATTTTAGTGCCTTAGGTGTAAATAAATTCATTTTTCAATATTCACTTCTTTATAGTAAATGATTAATTAGAAATATATAGAAGTGCTTCCAAAGGATGAAATTATTTTCCCATCACCTTAATATATGATGAATAAAATCGTCTTTTAAATCATCACAGATTTATAGTTTTGAATCATCTTACTTTTAATTGATCTTTTTTTATTGTGATCAACCATCTCTATCACTCTCCATTATTATTTACACTTTTATTCCATGTACATATATTCAATTTCATCCAATATTCTTCTACTTATAAATATAGTTATATTTTATTAACTTTGACCTTCTAACATACCTTTATCTCTTATTAAGGGGATGTTTTATTAATACTTTTAATAATGTTGATTTTCAAATATAGGATGTTGAGAAATAAAACCCCTTATTTTTGAGTGCAATGTCAAATAGAAATGATGAAATTTATTTAATATTGAGAGAATGTAACACCCTAAAATTTTAAAATAAGAAAATTTTATTTGATAGTGTATACTCCATGCAATACTAAGCTTAAATAATATATCCAATATATTTACCTAAATTTATTCTCTTCGAAAGCATGTGGAACACGCAACCTTGAGTCTAAGGGATTTGTAATATAGTATACCACTATGATCTACTAGTTAAATTGGTGGGTAAAAATAATAATAAATAAATAAAGAAAATTATTTTTATCATTAGTTAAAAATAAATTAAGATTCATTTAATAGAAAAGAATTGTTTTTGGAAAATAATATTTCTTATAAAAGACAGTTTAGTCACAATTTTCTCACAATATTTAAAATTAATTTAATTTTTTTTGTAAAATTTATTTGATAAAATTAACTTCATTTTTGAAATCATCTTACCATTATTACCTTAGGATCATTATTTTGGTACTATTAAGAAAAAATGAATTTTTTAAGAAATATTGAAAAATACTCATTTTTTTAAGACCTCATTATTATGTAAATAATTTACAAAGAGAATATATATTTACAATTTATTTTAATGTAAAATTATTTAAATTATATTAAAATATTTATATTTTAGGTCATTTTAATCTAATTCATAATGAATATGTATATTAAAACCTTCTATATTTAGGATAATTTTCTCTTTAAAACCCCAAATTTTCATCACCTATCACAGTATAATTTTATATTAGATTATTCTAACAATATGAATGGAATTTATAAAAATGGAATAAATATTATTAATAATAATAATTGATATTATACAACAAGTAAAACATACATTTTTCTCATTATGAACATTGAAAGTAGTTCAAATTAATTACCACATTTAAGGTAGGAAATGATTTATTGGGAGGTTAAACAAAAAAGGAAATGGTTAGAATGGATTAAAACATTTCAAAAACCTATTGTATGGCCATATTTCTAAATTAACATCTATAAGGATCTAGAATGACCCAATTTTCGGGCTTGAGAAATGATATAAATGTTGGTGAAATTGATTCGTCTAAAAAATTCCATATGTTTCCTCAACCCCACTTAAAAAGCCCACCCATTCCTCCTATAATCAAACTTCCAAAGACATTTTCAGCCAATATCCACCAAAATTAATCCCTTACTCCAATAAAAACATCATAGAGACAATTCTTGATAAGAAACATAACTAAGGGTTGATTTTGGTGCAAACCTAAAGAAGTTACCCATAGAATATGTAATATTCTTACACAAGTATTTTGTTCTACTCCCACATACTTGAAATAATATTAAACCATGATTATATAATATACATGGTATATTTCATATATTAATATGTTATTATGTTATGTTAAAGACCTATATCCATCTTCATTATCGTAAAATGGGAAATGAATCCATCCATCATGTGTACGACACCCAACCGCCTTGAAAATCATTGTAAATAATTTTCCATCACCTCTTTTAAAGGATGGATATAATTCTGTATTTAACACATTTATACGATATTTATGATATTATTATAATTTTTAAATTTTCATGTCAAATATTCCATTGTTTTTTTGTTTTTTTAAATAAGTTGATATAGCTCGTTTGTACAACATACGAATGCCTCATAATGTGCTGTGATTTGTTTTTCACAAACATATTAAATGGAAAGTAATATGAATATATTTAATAAATATATTATATATATAAGAAAATTTATTTATTCTTTAAAATTAATATATTTCCCACTTCTTCATCCTTTTACTTCTTAATGGAATGATATCATCTCTCGTGTATACATAAGACATATCTTCCCCCTTAAGCGACGTGACTCTTTATCCATGTAAAAAAATAAAGAAATATTATATAAAAGTATTTAATAAAAAAATATTATATTTTTAAAATTAATATAATTATATAAAAGATATTTATATCCAATACCAAAAAACCTGAACATTTCGAACAAAATACACATGAGAAAACAAGGAAATTAACCTATAAAATAATGAAAATAATTTAATATTATTCATAAAAATGTGTTAAAATAAAGTAAAATGATCATATATGATATTAAAAATTTTTATATGGTTATTTTATACATTAATAAATTCATTAAAACCATAATATAGTAGGGTATATCATGTTCAACCAAATGGAAGCATGAGGTAACAAAAACGATCAAAATTTCCCTTCATTGAAGGATATTGTAATTTTATGAACCAACATTATTTTATATGGTGTATATACATACCATTTTATTTTTAATATCATGAATCCATACTACTAAATTTTATTTAATATTTCAATTTTAATTATTTCATCCATTTGGATTTTCCATGAAAATTACCAAGCTGTACAAAATTCCATAACACAATTTAATTTCATTATGTTAAATTACTCTTAATTGTACATGATATTCTTAGATTATGTGTGTAATTACTTTGGAAGATATTATATTTTGTTTAAAATTATTTTATTTGGATTTAAATTTCATACACATAATTTATTCATTGATTACTTATTACGTCAATCTTTTGATCATTGTAAGGGATCTCACCTTAATTTCCCTTCATTTTGAAATATTGTAATGTGATGCACCTAATTAATATTATAATGTGTACATACTTCCAATTTTACATGTAATATCATGAATAATTTATAACCCATTGTATTTATAGTTTCAATTTGAATTATTTCATCCAAGTGTATTTGACTAGAAAATTACCAAGTGGTAATGAATTTCAGAACACATTTTTTTAATTGGGTTACATTACTTTTTATTTACATTGGTATTCTTAAATTATGTGTGGAATGAATTTTGAATATATTATGTTTTATTTAATATTTTTTATGTGGATCTAAATATGATAAAAATAATATATTCATTGATTAATTTTTAATTTAATGATATGATCTTTGTAAGTGTTCATATCCCAGTGTCATTTTCATCGATATTTTTTATGCTTGAATTTCCAATGAATGAAATTACTTGATCATTGGATAATAAACCCATTTTATGTTATTATAATTTGGCTATTCAAGATTTTTTCAGGTAATAATAACAATTTTATACACATTGGTACTTAAAATGATTGAGAAAAGAAATTAAATGAAATCCCAATTCATTTATGGCTTCGGTAAAATATATATTTTCATCCAAATATATGTTTTCAAAAAATGTTTTAATTTTTTTTAAAAATGTTTTAAAATTATCCTAATGATTTATTAAATACATTTTTACCCATTTTTTAGGTAGTGTTCCACCGTAGAATCCACTTAGCGGTGCCACAATATGGTAGCCCACAAGACCTAGTGTGTGCCTCCCGATATTCCAGAGGCTACAGACTAGAAGATAGGGACTATGGTGTGTCTATGGGGACACTATATCCGCATTTATTAGAGTGGAGGCTAGTGATAAAGAATAATAGTAAGTATTTGACTACAAAATCAATGAAGAAACTGAATAATAAGAGAGAAGGTGGTAGCTGAATAATAAATAGATACAAAATACTGTGGTCATGATGTCATGTTACTATAAAAAAATGGGGGAATGAGATATAGGGGAAACATGAAAATACCACTTTCTATAAAAAAATTAAAAAAAATCCATAAAGTGAATCTGCTTTCATTATGAGCATAGGCTCGGTACCCTTCTCCCAAACACCATCCTAGAACTTATAATCAATCATCAGAAGTTGGATACTTCCCTTTATCTATAACTTCAATCTAGAAATGTACTTGGGTACCAAAGATATCCAAAGAAGGTTGTGAGATATACTAAATAAGCCACAAAAAAATTCAATAGATCAAAACATTTCATGTAATATAAAATGAGTAGCGTTATAATAATATAAAATTCAATGAAATAAATAAATAAAACAAGTAGGCTTAAGTTACATCGGGCTACCCGACTGATACTACTTAATATAACCTAGGAATTATTTCTATATACCAATAGAACTTACAGAAAAGTGATAAGGTGTGTCCATTGGTCAATATAAATAAAGATTCAAGTGTGCACCAACCCTAAGCTTGTTATTTTCCTTTGAGTACATTTCACTAGGATATCAATTAATCATTCCCATAATTTATTAATATGTAATAATAGCTAAACGTGAGAAATAATCTACCAAATTCATTGTGGAATCTTAAGCCCATACAAGGGGATTCATAATGGAATCCCAGGTTTCCCTAAAGGAGATCCCAAATTACTGAATACTGTAGAGCCTATCCAAGGGGACCCATAAAAGGAGTCCCTTGCATCACTCACATCATGTTTTAAGAATATCATTTTATATCCTCCTAGGTATATCACATAGGAGACCAAGAAACACTCAAGGCATGGTACAATCATGTTTCCAACAAGACCATCGACAGTGCCTTCCCTAGGGAACCAGCATCAGTCATGGGTATAAATAATTCACCCCAAGAGACTATAAAATGAAAAATAAGTCTCTCTCATAGGGAACCCAACATACCCAAATACAAGCATGGTTATCCCATCCACTACATGATTATGTTAGAACCCATGTTCACACTCAAATCATAATAATGTAGTTCATTGCAGTCATGATCACAAATCATCAACAAGGCCTTATAATATCAACATGATAAACAAGATATCCAATTCATATATTCGATAAAAAAATGGAAAATGAACAGTGATCAAGGCACAAGGTAATAAGAAAAAGACATATAGAATATGGTATATGGCATAAACTAGATAGAATGAAGTCATACTAATAGAAATTAAATTATTTTCCCCAATCAATTAAATAATTCAAGAATTTGTTAAAATAAAACAAAACCAGAAGGGGGTGTTTAGGGAATTTTGAATAATTAAGAAATTTTACAATACTATAACACATACCTATTGGGGTATCCATTGTAAATATGATAACACAAATGTTTATTCACCACCCACTAGAGTGGTATTCTACAAGGCATAAAAATCAATTTTTTTAGTTAAATAATTAGATACGTTATCAAAAGTGTCTGATGTGTTTCCCAATGATGCATGATATAAGAAGTGATGAAACTTAGGGAATGAATATAAAACTCTTAACATTAGTTCATAGATGAAAAAACATATATTTTTAGGCCTTGAATTAATCTAGAATTACCAAACTAAGAAGAATTTCTAAATTCCCTAGAAATTAGGAAAATTAGGTCACACCAAAATAGTGTAATAGAGGAGAATATAAACTTAAAATATACGGAATATGATTAAATAGATTATGTAATTCTTTACAATGCACCCAACATTGAAGGAATTGGATTCTGAATGGGGTAGATATCAAAATACTTATTGGGGGAGGAAAGAAGGGCTTGAGCATGAGAGTTTTCCTTAGGAGGAGGACAAAAAGAAGGAGAGCATTAAGAAACAACAAAGGATAACTGTAAAAACCACCTCTAACATTGGGTTCCATGGTTTGGATGCACAATTGTCCAAACTATGCACATAGTTCTTCTTAAGGGGTTCTCCACATTCTTTAGGTAAATGGTTTGGCTTAACATTGTACAATCTATAAAAAATACAATATAAAAAAATGATTTCACCACCCACAAAGATGGCACCATGGATTGCAGGGTTTCAGAAAACAATGCCCTTCACTCCCTTCTACCACACCCCTACATGATTAGGGAAACCATGTGGTCTGGGCTACAATTATTCCCTTAATAATGTCTTCCATTATTATTCTATAAAATCTTGAGCTCTAGGCTCCAGAAAAAACCTTGAACACCCTTGTGACCATTGTGACTCCATTAAAAAGCCTCATTAGGTCCAAAATACGGAATTAAAACTGAAAATAGTGGTTTGTACAGTTGAGGAAATCTAGGAGGTTACCACCTACCCTCCTTATGATAACTCATACCCATGTTTCACTTTCGAGGGTGGTAAAATGTCTTCTGAGAAAAGTTCCTGTGACTAAACATGTACATTAGCCTCCCACACCTAGGTTTCATTCTATAGATAGTTAGAATGCCACAACACCAAGACTAGTGGGACTTTCCAGCCTGGGATAGACTTTATGATCCAATAATTGATACAGATCATATAATCCCCAAAGGACGTATCCGTCTCAAGATCAGTATCCTTTGGGTCAAATGAATGAGATGGGTCAGCATGGTCTCGATGAAGTTGTGATATATAGAAGACTACATTCGTGGGATGGTACCTATGATATAATAGTAATCAATAGGCTACCTTCCCAATTCGATCAACAATATCAAAATATATGATGTAATGGTGTGAAAACTTTCCATAACTCTAAATTCATTAATGATCCAATCAAGGTGAAATATGTAGAAGGACTCAAAGTATCACCTTGAACTCCAAAGGTTGATGGTGATTATTGGTAAAAGGATTATTCTTGGACTAAGTTGTAGCCATATTATTTTGAATCAGTTGCACTTGCTCAGAAGTCACCTATATGATATTAAGGCACATCACTAATGCCTCAACTACTTCAATCGAACATTGATTTAAATGTCATGACCTTCCATTGATAGACTCAAATGGATCCATATGAATCATTTAATGAAATATTTTATTATAGTAAAATTCCACTAGAGGTATAATTTTCATCCATGAACCTCAAAAATCAAATACACATATTAGAATAATATCCTTTAATGCTTGCATTGTTTGGTCAAACTGCCCATCTAACTAATGGTGATAAGTGGTTCTCAAGAGAGCCTATGAACCCAAAAACTTCTACAATCCTGTCCAGAACCATGAATTAAATTGAGTGTATCAGTCCAAAATGATAGAATGTGGAACACCATAAAGCCACATTATGTCCCATATATAGATCCTTCTTAGACCAACAACTGAGAAGGTATCTCAGATCGAAAGAAATTATAATACATTAGTCAAAATTCCGATTGTCACTGACTCTACATCGGTGCCTCAAGGGAATAATAGAAATACCATAAAAAATCCAAGTTTTCATTTTTCCACTTCCACGTAGGAATATATATAAAAAATATAATTCTAACAGGTCACCGATTCTCTACCTTCACCTACTGATAGTTAGATCACCGAGTGATGAGACATACAATATTTCTATTTATACCTATCCACCAATGTTGATGATGTAAATAGTGGTAATAGTAAGGTGAACTTCTCAAAATGATACATGATATTCTTTCATTAACTCTTCTTATATAGTTGAAGGAACCCAAATAATTCCATGGAGGAACGGGATCTCATTATTTTTAAGAACCAATATAGGAAGTGGTTCCTCACATGTGATGCTCTCTTTTAAGATTAGGTCCTCCGAATCAAATAGCCATCTCATTTTCATGAACTCCAGAAGGAGGAAGTTAATTCTATAGTTTCTGAAAAGTATTCCAATGTTTTTCATTAACCTCCAACTGCATCTCAGAAAATAGATTCATCAAGAACCATTCATTGTTGGCCTCTAGAAAAACTTATTTCTAAGTCTTCTAGGTCATGGTATCTGTAATTGCATTACCATTACAAAGTGTATAAGAAAGATCAATGTTTAAATACTATAGGTATTTTTCCCACTTGTGCTACCTTATATTCAGGTATCGCTATGTGCAGATGTATTCGATATCTTTATGGTCTGTAAAAAAATGAACCACTTACCAATAAGGTAATCCCTACAACAGTGTAAAGCATGTACCAAATCCTCTAGAATGATGTCCTAGTTAGGAAAAGTTTTCTCATGAGGGCTCAGCCAGAAGGACCCATTTGAAATTACCCAATCAACATACTTTAGAACTACTCCCATCCTAACACCTAGAGAATCATAGAAGATAGTGTAGCCTCTTCCTAGGTTTGTAAGAATCAGCATTGACAATAATGCTTGTCTCCATTTAAAATTTTCAAAATATATTTCACAAGCTTTATGCCCGATGAAAACCACACCATTCATAGTTAGTCCCATTAGAGGTGCTGTTATGCATGAGAAATCAAGAAGTAATCACCTATAATTACAAGCCCCTCCCAAGAAACTATGTATATCAAATACATTATAGGGATACTCCAAGGAAACCATAGAACTCACACTCTATAGGTTAATAGATATGGATACCTATGAATTGATATGACCCAATAAGTGAACCTTTCTAATCCAAAAGTTTAATTTTCTATGTTTCTCATAAATATGGTGCTCCCTCAGTGTATTTACAATTATCTCAAGGTGGTTGTAATGGTTGTGTCTAGTAGGATAATACACAAAGGTTTCTTCTACAAAGACAACCATAAATGAATCCGTGTATAAGTGGAAAACCTGGTTACTCTAGGACATGAAAATGGATGGGGTGTTGATAAGGAAAGGTTTCATAACCAGATATTCATACAAGCCTTGCCATCATCGAAATGTTATAAGGGGTATGTCGTATGGAATCACAGACAACTGATGGCATCAATACTTCAAATTGATCTTAGAGAAAAGATTCTGTCTAAGGAGATGGTCGAAGTAATATTCTATATAAAGTAGTGGATATTGGTTCTTCATTTTAATATGATTATACAATATTTATTCCAAGAAAAAATTGAGGATACCATCCACCTTTTTGGTTAAAAGGACCGGTGAAGTCCAAGATGTAGTGTTAGGTAATATAAAAAATCTTGCATCTAGATCTTCCATCTACTCCTTTTGTTCTTACAAAATTTTTGGTTCCAATATATAATGAGGAATGGAAACTAGTTCTTCACCTAGAACTAGATCGACAGTGAAATATAACATTATAATAGGTGGTAATCAATATAAATCATCATTGATGATGTCTAGAAAAAATAAACCAGATGAGGGAATTCCACAAGCATCTTTTGCTAATCACTAATAAAGAGACTCGCCATTTGGGATATCTCCTTATCAATACAAGAACAATTGATTATTACTTGATTATCCTAGTTATTCCACAAGCTCTTAGGAATAAACATTTTTTCCTATAGTGATTTAAACAACACCTACCAATGATAGAAATCCGCATAGTAGCGATAAGGAAATAGCCAATCCTTATCGAGAATAACATTGAATCTAATAATCTCTAGGATAAAAAAAATCCATAAGAAATGGTTATCCTATATCTTAAGGGAATCTAATGAAACTGGTGTATAAACTTTTTTTGGAATCCTAATTGTGTTTTGAGAGTCCTGACATCCCTAAAGAACTCTGTCACTAGGACCAAAATTCCCATAACTACATGAGATATGATAGAGTTTGATGCACCTATATCAAATAGGGTAGAAACTAAAGTATATGCTATAAGAATAGAACCTAATATATTATAAGTCCCTAGACCCTGCTCCCCAAGTGTATAATACACTGTATATATATATATCAATATGTAACCCAGAGATGAATCTAGACTAACCTCGGAAGGTCTAGTCTACTAACACTGAACCTCAATGTCTAACTACCTTATCCCGGGGCACCAACTTGAACTGATTCCCCTGTAGAAGTAAAAATCTCAGACTTATGTGGATATGTGAATCCTCTACCATTTATAGGCATCAATACATATCCCCTCTCACAAGACACTATTGGAAAAGATCAGTTGAAGCGCTGAAGGTGACCCATCCTGCCAAGTTCTCAACAGTCGATTGGGTTCCTCACATACTTGTACTTATTATGGAATGGCCTTCCATAATAGTGGCACACCACATAACAATTGATGATTTTCACCTGGATGGAACTTCCCCCAGATGTACTCTCGAAAAGACACTTCCTAACACCAAAATAACTATAACCTCATATCATAATTGAACCTCTTTTGATAAATTTTTTGGACTCATTCAAGTAACATTATTTAATAAGGTCATGGTCCGCTATCTCTAAAATTATTGTGAATATAAACACATTCACCTATAATATGTTGAAAGAAAAAAGTACTCCCTCGAATTGTATCACAATCATCAACTCATCATTGATAAGAGTCAGTGGAATATTTTGGAGCTCGATGATGTTAGAAGAGTACTATAACATGGATATAGCTCTCTACTAAAGATGCATAAAATTCCTAGAATGGTTATCCCTTAGATTCAATGAAATAAATTGATCATAGAAGGATTTTAGGAAGTATTCCTAGAACATTCCTCAGTGATGATCATCCTGAGAGATGACATCCCACCATTTTTTTATGGAGTCATGAATCATATAGGTAGCGAACTTGACCCTCAACTCTGGAGGAATATCAAGATTCTCTAAGATTGATACAATGGTCGCTAGACATGGCTTAGCAGGCTAAGGTATTACATCCCCTAAAAAGGTGGGATGAGGCTATTTCTGAAAATCCAAAGTCAACTCTACCATAGTATAGAATGTTTGAGGAGAACCCTGTATAGATTGCATAATATATAAGAAGACATCATGGAACTAAGAATTGAAACCCAGTGTAAGATGAACATGAGGTTCCTTAGGTGGAACTATCAGAGGAATCACCAGTTCTTCAGGAACCACCACCTCCATCCCATGATCATATCCACATTCTTGGCATACTATTTGAGGACATCATGGTGGAATAACTCTACACTATGAATGATAATGCCTCAAAAAATATTTATCAGCAGATTAGGAAAGCACAAAATAAAATAACACAGAGAAGGACTTACCATAAGAGAGTCACACTACTCTTCCTTTTTCTAATACAAGGTATAGAGGATTATAAGATCCATAGAACATATCAAAAAATACTTGGCCTACAACCATCTACTATGGTTAATTCAGGTTCAAGGTCTCACATGAAATAATATAGGTTCCAATATATATAGTTTCAAATGAATGTTATAGAGGAAACACACTATAAATTTCATTTGGTATCACCATATAATGGTTAATTTTTTTACTTTATGGGATTAATTTATTTATGTTTTTATTTATTTGAAATAATATAGATAGCTAAGTAATATTAATTGCATCATCAATTACAAATTATGAAGGCATGTACTTTTTATAAATTGAATTTAGAATGTGATGTAACAACGATATGACTTTAACATATGGTATCATAAAGTAATTGGTCATGTATAGTGATTTTATTGAATGAAAATCCATTTCTACTATATATAATTAGCCACATATTAAATTTTCATTTTCATTTATCAATCCAACCAGAAAATATTTGAGGTCATATAACCAATGGCTCATGGATTGATCATAGGAAAATTGGTTAATTATGGTGTCATCACCAATTTTTGTGGGAAAATACCATATATATTGATGTTGTCACATTAATATGTTAATTATTTCAACCCTACAAAAACACTAGAAAACTGTGATACATAACAAATAAAGGAACACAACAAGAACATACAATACAAGAAATGAACACAAAAAGTTGACATGGCCTGACATAATTCATGACATTTTTATCCAATGGTACTAAGTATGATGAATGAATTTATATGATCTCATTTCATTAGGACCAGGAAGAGGGATCCATAATAATAATATCAATAATGAAAACTAAAAAAAACAAGTTCACATTCTGTTGGTGAAATCTAGGAAACTCGATCAATCATAAAAAATAATTTCATTTTCCCGTCTTGGGTAATTTGAGTTTCCCATGAATGTGGGTTAGCTACTCCTAGAAACATGCTCATTTCCAAATTCTATTACAGCGTAGTCCTCTATCTAATACCCAAATAGTATGAAAAATCGAAAATTGTTGTGATTCATCTTAATAGTATCCAACCCTAGAAGCTACATAGCGGTGCCCCAAGATAATGGTCCAAAGGACCTCAAGGAGGAATCCCCATAAGCCAAAGGATTCTAAATTGTAGTGAGGCCCTAAGAGGTGTTTTTGGGGATACCATTCCCAAATAGATCAAATTGGAGTAGAACCGTAATGCATAATAGTAAAAAGAAGTCACATAAATAAAGGAAAAAATATAATAATAAAATAACAGGTGGAAGATGAATAATAAAAAGACATAAAAGATGATTACCATGATTTCATGTAACTATAAAAAATCAGGTGATGGGAAACATGGGAAAACATGCTTATAGCACTAGAAATACAAAAATAAAAAAGGTCAAAAAGAAACTACCACTACATCACATGCATAGGCTCGGTCCATTGCTCCCACAATCCATCCTATAACTCAAAATCATGCATTAAATGTTGGCTGATTCCCTTTATCTTTACCTATTATCATGAATTATTTTTGGGTACCTATAGTATCCCAACAAGTGTATGAGATATACTCAGTAGTCTACCACCATCGGTGTCTAGAATATTCTATTACATTTAATATAAAGAAATATATGTTACAATAATAGAAAAAGAAATATAATAAATTAATAAAACAATATTGTCTAATATCCACTTAGATACCTGATCACTATTACATGTTTCGGCCTAAGAAAAATTTCTATGAATAAAAAAAACCTAATGAAATTTCATAAGTTGTGTACATGGGAGATCATTAAAAAATAATAAAATGTGGACTAACCGTAAACATGTTATTTTTTTTGGAATTAGTGTCCCTAAGAAATCATTAATAATTCTCATAATTTAAAAATAAAGAATCACAAGTAGAAAAAGTAATGAAATTGTCAAATCTAGTGTGGTATCTTGAACCTATACAAGGAAATTCATAAAGGAATCCAAAGTGTCACTACATGATCTCACAAAATACCAAATTCCATAGAGAAAATATAAAGAGACCCAAATTTGGTTTCCCTTATATCACTCTTAGCATGGTTTAAGAATAACCTCTGAGCCAATCCCAATTATCTCACATATAAAACTAATTATCATTTATGTCATGGAATAACAATATTTCCTTTGAGACTATCCATGGTGCTTCCCCCTAGGGATCCAGGGTCACTCATGGGTATATATAATACTTCTAGAGATACCGTATATGGAAAGATATGTGTTTCCCCTAGTGTATCCAACAAAACCAAATATAAGCATGATGAGACCTTCCACGGAGTCCTTAAGTCGGTATCCATGTTCACGCATGAATCATAAGTAATTAAGGCATAGAATACATGATCGCATATCATCAGAAAGGCGTTGTAAAATTGACATGATAAAGAAGGTATTAAATTCATTATATTCAAGCCAAAGAACCATGGAAATGGAAAATAGAACAAGTCATAAATCAATACGCACAATGAAAAGGGAATATGGTAAAGGCCATAAATAATATTATATAAAGGCCAACTAATTTACAATAAATTCTTATCTCCATTAAATTAATTTAATAATGATTTCTTATAAGGAAACCACAACTCATGGGGGTGTTTAGGAAATTCAGAATAATAGGAAAATAGAAATCTAAGGTAACACACATCCATTATGGTGGCTACGTCAAGGTGATCAACCAAGGGTTTATTCAACAATAACTAGATTCATAATGTTAAAATAATAAAATTCAATTGGAATTTTTTAACAAATCAGAAGCCTTGACGAAAGAGTTTAGAATGATACACAGTGGTGCATGACATAAGAAGCAAAGAAACATAGGTAAAGAGGTTAAACCACCTTCTTTAGTTCTGTAAAAGACAACTCTTCCTTTTTCACCCATTGAATCAAGCTATAACAAGAAATATTGGATAAATCACCAACTTCATGGAAAATGGGGAAAACGAGGTCACACAAAAATTACACAATAGTAGATAAAGAAAATTTCAAATTGAAGGATTATGATTATAATGATTACTTAAAAGTATCCACTTCACCTGATGATAAAATAATCAGATGACGAATGATGGGGATATCGAAATACATAATGGACGATGAAGGAGGTGGTCATGCATGGGATATATCCCCTAGAGGAGGAGAAAAAGAGGTTGGTTCACTATAAAATAATGGGGTAAGACCATAAAACACCCTCCAACAATGGGTCACATAGCTTTTCCCCACTGTTGGCCAAAACGTGCACCAAATATTTGCCCAGTTCTGTTTAAGGGGGAGGGGCGCATTGGTTAGGTCCATGGCTTGGATAACCCTGAACAAGCCATACAGAAGGCAATGTAAAAAATGATATCACCGCTTGTATGGACTTTCACATTGGCTTTTATCATTTCAAAAAACTGTGCGACCCCCTACTACATTTTTTCACACTCTAATTGGGTTAAAGAAATAGTGCAGTCTGGGATGTACAGTTTCTCCTAACCTTGTGGTCCCGTATTATTCACCAAAATTTGGGGATCCTAGCTCAGAACAAGAATTGGACACCCTCATGACCTCCATGACTCTATTAGGTAACATTATAAGGGATAAAACAAGGAATTATAACAAAAATAAAATGACATGTACCATTTATAAAAGAATAAATGTTTCATTTCACATTTTAATTTTTTTTTGAAAGGAATCTTATAATAACTTTCCAAATGAGGTTCTTTTTACCGTTTTTACTATAGCGTGAAAGAATGGTTTTTATCTTATATTGTATATATAATGTTTCTTTATATTTTGAAATCATATTTATTTTATGCATCCATTTCAAGTTTAAAACATTATTTTTATATGAAAATGTTTTTCATAATATTCTATATTTTTTAAAAAATATTTTCAATTTTTAAAGGATATTTTATTCTTAATTTTTATTAAAGATATTCAATCATTTTCAATTCATAAATGAAAAAAAACTTTATTTTACATATACTCTAATATCTATATGTTTTATTGATTCTATAAATGTTCTTTATATTGATGGCATATGACTGTTATGACAAAGGAAAGTATTTAAATTAACTTTCTTGATTTATTTTTATGTCATTATATTTACCTTGAACTATCCACATTCCATTTATCGTTGAGAATTAGATATCCTTTAAATATGAATATTATTTATCATGAATTTACTTATGGATTAAACCATATTTCATTTATACATATAGTTTTTTACATTTAGAGTAATCTGATTAAATTGGGAAATATTGATAAATGTTTATTCATTACTCAATAAAGACATTTTTTAAAGAATATTTTCCCTGAAATAAATAATTTATTTTATATATAATGAAATATTTGTAAATAAATATATGGGATGGGTCCTAGTTATAGAAATCCACTCAAGGAATCAGTTGTATCATGAGAGGAATCAATTAGATAGATATATTTAAATGGATTTTTTGTGTATCCCTACCCATCAGTTTTAATCTATCTTGAGAAAGGTCTTGATAATATACATATCTTGATTCCCAAATCATGAAATGTAATTATAAATCACCTCCTTCATTTATAATTCATTTATTATTATCCATGATATTTTCACATAGTTATTATATCTAGATGCAATTCAGTCTAATTTGATTCATTAAATATAATGTGTTATTAATTATTTAACATTCCATATAGATTATGCTTTACCAGTTATGGTAGTCTTTTTATTGATTAAATTCCATGTGTTTTATTTTATTTACCTTTCCATATTGAATATTCTAGTCAAATTTTAAAAATGGCAGATGTGTTCTGTTATTTATCTTTTAATTATTGTTCTTAATTATGAATGATATCTTCCACTATACATAACCCATGTTGAAAATTTGATCTCAACATTATTATTTTTATTTAACAGGAATACATGATGTTAATAAAGAATGAAATTAAGTGATACAATATATGGTATAATTATATTATTGATTTATTCGAAATTTGTTTTTTAATTGTAATATAGGAATCATGTATGTATCCAATTCACCAAGACTATTAAACTATTCTGTACAGCAGGATTTGATTAACTATATCTTATTCAATCATAAAAATTAGACTCTAACTTATGGTTATTGGAGTTTGGGATATTTCAATATCTACTGATAATTTAAATCTAGAAGTTGATGGGGGAAGATCATAATTTAATTCTGGTGACTCTCTTTGAGAAGGTTTGTAAGAAAATAATAATGTTATCAATAATTTAAAAAATGTGGGATTACTGGAAATTCTTCTATGATAAAACATGAATGTCAATAAGGGTATTTTATAAATCCAAAAATTGTGTGTTAAAATATACAATATGGGATGGGGATGAATACATTGCTGATTATTTTACAATAGTGAATGGACTATTCATTAATATTTTATGTTTTAGTGGGAATCATATATGTTCTACCATAATTAAGAAACTATTGGGAAACATTCCAAAAACATTTCTAAGGATGTATCATCTCTTGAGGATCAAGAGGATCTATCACTATATGATCATTAAAATATTCTCATACATTAAGAAATGAGAAAATAAATTGCATTTATGAATATGTAGTAGTAATAAATATGATTTAAAGCGATTATAAAGTGACTATTAGAGATAGGTAGATAGAATAAGATGTATCAATTGATTTAGATTCTAAGGATGAAAAAGAATACTTCAATAGAATCATTGATATTATTTCTAAAAGGTAGAATATATGATTGGAATGAAACATGAAAACATTGTTAGAAATTATATAATTGTAATTATTGAGATTATTATTCACTTATTATACCTTCGAAAATGATATATGATTCTGAGTAGGAATAATAAGATAATAAATCAAGGAAATAAAATATGCAAAAATTCTAAGAAAAAGTATCATATCCCGATGAACCAATTTTTGTTGATAAGAAGAGATAAATATTATTCATCATCCGTGAGTGAATATTATTGTCACATAAACATCTAATATCATGTTGTAACACAATTTTTTTCAACATGCATTTATTAGGATGTATAAAAGTAAATAGTTAATTAAGGACTCCAAAATAAAACATATAAGAATACCTTGAAATATAATACCAAACTCAAGATGGAAAATAAGAAGTCAAATAAGGATCCTATGGAGATTACATTTGATAATAGTGAGAAAATAAAAAAGGAAATGACACTCTTAAATGATATTTGATAATTGAAAATGAACATGTATTATCTTGAGTGGAAGATATAGGATAATAAAGAAACACAAACTAGAGAGTAAAATTTCAACAAGAAAGAAAAAAATATTGAGAAACGAAATAAGAATAGGTTGCAGCTAGAAAAATAATAGTCGAGGATAAATAATTTAAAAAAATTATTATATGACAAGGATTATGATTTTTAATAGATATAATAACATGTAGTGAGTTAAATAATTTGGTAAAGACTTCACGAATCTAGTTTATTTTAAAGGTGATTCATCTCATGCTCATGATAAGAAGGGTCCATCGAAGTAATTTGTTTCAATTGCATAAAATTCCAAAGATAACTATGTCTATAATATAATTTAACTCAAATGGATAATATTTATTTATCTAGAACCAATATTATATGTGAAAAATAATATTCTATTAATAAATAATGTAATACTTCTAGAAAATATCAATGAAAAAATAGATGTCCACGAATTTTAAAATGAAAATAATAAAAAACTTATATACAAAAACTATTTTCACATTAAAATATCATTATTTAGATATCACTACTATTATTGATGAGTATTTTGGAATGAAACCAACAAATTCTAAAAAAATAGGGATCTATCTGAAAAAATACGAATATAATGTGTTATATGAGAAGTAGAAAAGAAAAAATCATTAAAAAAAGATGATGAAGAAAACAATGTTGACAATAAGAATAATTATAATTTAATAATCAAGGCATGTGATAATCCAAAAGAAGTTGTGCAAGGAAACAAGATCCATAAAGTTTTTTTCATGGAAATAAATTAAATATAATTATTGTGATGGATCAAATTTCTATTTCTAAAAATATAGAGAAATCATTAATGTTGATGATGAAAATGTAATTAAATGAGATTTAGAAGAGGAGAATTTTTTTACAACAAGTAATCAACATATACTAATTTTATGATTCAGATAATATTCAGAAGAGGTGAGTATGATATGAATTGTTATAATATTTTTATGACTACCATACCAACCCAAGTGGAAATTATAGATGAGATATTTCTAATTCAATGAAAAGAAATTATTATTATTATTGAAGAAAAGATTATAGATCTAACTAAAAAAATTATAGATGAGTAAAAATATATTATAAAAATCTATGAATGATGATCTCAATTAAAAAAAATTGATCCCATACAAAATCTACTAATAACATAAATAGGTATATACTAAGAAGAGACACTTAGTATGATCATTTTGTGTTAGGGGACATGGATTTTCATCCTTACCCGTTCAATTCATTATTATTTTAACAAATATGTATAGAATTATATGACATGAAGTATTTATGATGGTTTTGTGATTTAGTAATATTAATCAAGTAACAGATTGAAATCATGGATAATTATGATCTCCATGGCGTGGATTATTAGTTTTACTTTTTTGTGTGAGAAATATTGAATCGGAGGTATGAGTATCATATATTTCTTAAAGATGATGGGGAGATTGTTAAATCATAGAGATCTTAATGGAGTTGAGTTTATACACATGAATTGATTTGTTAAGTTTTATTATATTAGTGAAGGTTTTATCATAAAAAAATACATAGATTAACCATAATATAAATAATATGAAATAATCTAGAGGAAACTGTTCCATTTAATTATTCTTATAGAAAAAATTGAACATATGGTTTATAAACTCTTGTTTTACACATTATGTTCACCAACACAGACAAATATTTTCTAGTTAAATGAACTTTTTTAGGTGATGCATTTCATACTATTCTTTAGTTGAGTAATTTGATTAATATTTTTATATAAATGAATATTATTTGTGATGATCACATTGTTACACATCTTAATTTAATTATTAATATGGATGTGAATAGAAAATAAAAACCTTATATGTGGTAGAATCATTTGCATTCACAAAATGAATCTAAAGATGTTTGATGTTTGATAATGATATTGAATGAAAATAAAATGTGGTTTATTATTGTTCCAAAATTTGTTTTTTACATGTAAATATTTTTTTACAGATATAGGTACTTAATAAACAAAGATAATATTGATAAAAGAGTTGTTTTTATGTTTATAAAAACATTATATAGTTAGAAAATGATGTAGTGATCATAAATGTACCAATGATTTTTAAGATATTCATTAATCTAGATTTTTTATAAAAATAGGTAGAATTTTGATAAATATAATTTCATTCATGATAATTTTGAATAGATATATTTTAAAAAGATCGAGTTGCAAAGAAAATGTTTTGAGCTATGTAAAATTTTAAGACATGAAGTAATGAAGTTCCCACTAAATGAATATTGATCTCTAAAGTTGTAATCAGAAAAATGATAATCAAATAGATATGTAACTCTAGTATAAGAGTAAATAGATTAAGGTTACTAAATGGAAATATAAAATTATTCACCAGAGAGAGATGTATATCATCCACCTATCATCGTGATGTTTTGAGGAAATTCCCGAGGTAAAATTTTCTAGTCAAGATTTATTATATGGATGATTCTATAATTTTTTCCACACTATTTTAACTGAGATGAGATATTCCTAAAGATTGAGTGGATGAAAGATGATTAGACTAAGATGTTATAGTGAAAATTATCAATATTGTGCGATATTTCAGTTAATGGTCGGTTTCATTTTGATCTAATATAGAAATTTACATCCAATAATGTCAATCAGACACATCCTTACAACATCAAAAAGATACATCTATAAACAATTTATTGGATAATGGAAGGACATGGTGAATAATCAGATATACATACATATAGTGTCATCGAAAGTTTATTGTGATTTCATCAGATGGAGAATTAAGAAGTAGTATTTTATTGATAAAGTTAATGATCTATGAAGAAATAATGGATATAATCTAAAAGAGATAATTAGAATGACATGAACCAGATAGATAAATATTACGTTTTCATATACATGGATAAATTTGGTTTAATTTTTTGAAGAATTCAAAATTTATCAAACGAAGAGATGATGATCTCATCAGATATAGGTTTCCTAGAAAAAGGGGACCAAATAATATTTTGTTTAAGTGTATTATATGGATAAATTGTATAGTATACTAAAAAAATTATATTTTATAGATGATTTCAAAAAAAGACATAACCAACAATATTTCATTATTGATAATACATTGTATGTAGGATTATAGAGAATTAGAAAACATTGCAATTTTATACAATGTGAATACTATGAGATTTCCATTCAATTCATAAAAATATATTTAATATTTTTGGATGTTTTAAGAACAAGTCAACACCAATATTTAATGAAACATTATTAATAATTTTCTAGAAGGATTGAATCTAACCTAAATTTTATTATTTTTTACTGAAAATTCAATGTTTATAATTTGAGACCCAATTAATTCTCTTTGATTTTTTAAGGATGTGTGTCTATATAAATGGGTGAATGAGAAATAGTAATTTAAAAGGGTTTTAACAGAGAAGGATAAAAGGTGTTTATTCATTGCATGAACAATGTGAGTTTCTAAGAGAGTTTTACTTGGTTAAAGAAAGATAATCAAACTATAATCCACCAAACTAATAAGAATTCAATTCATTCCATGCTTTATTAAATAATGATGATGGTACATAGAACCACGCTTCCCATAAGGTATAAAGTATATTAGATAGAGTTTCATTGGAATGGATTTGACTAGAACAAGTTTAATAAAAAAAATGTATATGAGGTAAAGTTATATTTGATAAAATATTACTGAGGAAGATCTCTATAAAATGTTCCCCAATGATGATTTTGACTTCATCCTTGTCTTTATATGATCTAGAAGAAGTTTATGAACAAAAAAAAATACTATGATATTTTTGGAAGACCATAATGAATTATTACATATGAAATGGTCATACAAACATTGTTGTGTAGAAAAAAAATTGAAAAACAATATATTTCTTCAATAGATCATAAAGTAATAAGTTATTACTTATAGATGTGGTGTAGAACCAATTTTGAAAATGGCATGTTCAAGAGGAGTATAACTATTCATGAAAGAAGTTTATATAAGAAGGATAGTTGGGGGTATAAACCATATTGGATGAAAAGTTTATTTATAGGGAGTAGCATAATGGTCGTCAAGAGGATTGATTACTTTGGTGCAGAATAAGTTTCTTCATGTTCGTTTGTAATAATTAATGAAATTTAAAAATAAACACTTGTTTTTATTGATGAAAAAATGGGATGGATAATTTAATTGTATATAACCATGTATATATCATCTCTTGATCTCTCCTAATATATTTATTTCATATGAAGTGATGTTGAGATATAATTTTGAGTGGATAAAAACAAAACTAAATTTCAATGCATGATTTCATATAAAAAATTCAATAATATAATGAGATCACTTATTCACCCCTCCCACTCTATGTGACCCCACACTAATTAGGTAAAATTAAATGTTTTTAAGAAAATTGAATATATTTATCACTTTTCTCGTGATTATTTTTGTTAAATTCATATATTATTTTAAAACATCAATATTATAATTATAATTCCCCAATGACTGATAAATGTATTTTTTACCAATGTTTGAATTACTATATAAACTATTAAATGGTATATTATTATCATTTTTTTAATGATAGATTTTTGAATTTTGAATGAAAATGTGAAAGGATTATTTGTTTCAACATACATTCAACAAAAAGCTTTACCCACCATAATTTATACTCATTAAATTAGAGTTTCCATTATATGTTTCAGTGGACTAATCCAAGAGCTTTTTTTTAAATTATTTTGGTTTTTTAAATAAGTGACTTAGAAATGAAATTTTATTTTCCTCAACAGTTTAACCAATGATCTTTTAAAGTTTTTATCAATATAAAAATTTATTTTGAATCTTTTCATACTTTAATATGAATATGATTCAATTATTCCATCATTATTCATTTCTTATATGCATTTTGATTATTATTATGAAATATTTATGAAACCCATTTTCTTTTCCATGACATAGGATTTGATGTATGGATATATGTTTTTAGGATATTTTGTAATATATATAAATTGAATATTATATAATTATAATTAATTGGGTAGAAATTATTGTTTTATGAACCAAATAAGAACACTAGTGAATATCTCAATATCAAAAGAGGGTACATGGGAGGTTATTCTAATTCCAATAGAGGGTACATGAGAGGTCATCCCAATATATAAGAAGCTACATGGGTGGACAGAAAAATCATAACATGTAATGAATGTCATGGTGGGTATCCTTGGCATAATATATTTATTATTATGTATAGGCATCACTTTATGCCACTCTATTTTCAAAAGGATCTTATGCTAATGTTAGGGTCTCACGGGACATGTTCATTGATTCATTTAAGATTCATGTATTATGAAATACCAATAATTATGCCATCTCTCATGATTAAGATATATGAATTGATGGGTATGAATTTTAAATGTAAATCTCATGTTATCATACCCATATACTCAGGAAATGGTTTTATATGTTCATTGATTTATATCTCTTATATTTAACCATATAGATAATTAGACCTCGCCCATTGTTTGGATTCTTTTTTAACATGATATGATGAAAGGTTTTTAGTATGATATGTCTACTAAGTGTGCTAGTTGTTATGAACATAATGAGAGATTATGTGGATATTTTATGTAATAATTATTCAGTTATTTATTTTTTCAAATACATGATAACTTTATTTTTCTGGCATGGAACATAATGATATGTAATGAATATTCATATACCAATATGTTATTTTAGGTATATATTTGTTGGGTTGTTAAAGTTGGTATCAGAGTGAAGTTTAGTTATTTTTAAAAAACAATGATGAAAAATATTTATTGGAAACCCTTAGGTTAATCCTATGTACATGGGAACATAAAAAGATTTTGTAAATAAAAGAGTGTGGATTTCATGGAATATACTTTTGTATGTAGATACTGGAAATTAGAAATTTTTATGGGAAAAATGAAGTGAGGGATAGTTTCTATTAATGGGTTTGAATGAGTATTAACTCGATCATCAATGATGCATAATTATTTGAACACCTAGATAGACAGTCTGATGTGATATACTTTGGTTAATTCATAATTTCAATATGAACTATTAAAAAGGATATGGGTAGATAGTGGAAATAGTTGAAAAAAGGTATAATAGATTGAGATAACCTTTCCATGATTTCTATATCCCATGAATTATTTTTTTGATGTATGATTTATCACTCATGTCATTGATGTTTAATTCCCATGAATCAAATTTTGGATTTAGTAAGATATTGAACATAGAATGAAATAATTGAAGAGGTGATAGACATTCCCAAAATTTAGGTAACCTATTTATGATTAGTTATATGAATTCATGTATATGAAAAAATGTATTATGGAATATTAATTCATATTATCAAGGATTACAAGATTAATTATTAGGAAAATATAATAGTTGTATCATTATCGCATCTCAGGAATCAACCCGACCCACCAAGGCCAACCTGGATTGCAGAAGACCGAGCCTCCATAACCCCAGTCCCACATATACAAGCCAGGAGATGGAAACAAACAATGATAATGAATAACTGATATTAGAATCCATTAGCTAATGTAACAGTATGAATGCTGCCAACCGTCTCCAAGAATAAGTGTAGATGATTAATAATCAAGGGAAGTAACATTTTGAGTAAAAACAATGCATGTAATAACCTCTTGGGAAAAAATTTTAAGATACAGTAATCTTAAAAGAAAATGAAAAAAATACACACTAAATTATAAATTACATCTCTAATTGAAAAAAAAACTATAAATAAAGAATGAAGAGAGATCCCAACCCCTAATCTATAATCCTAACCATCATACATGGTATAATACACCCATGTATCACTAAAATATACCAATGTCACTGTTAACATGGCTGTCAATTGTAAGAGACATGAAAAATGCTGGAAAATATGATCCAAGTTTGAGTATATACATACACATTAGGTTTCCTTAAAAATAGTTTAGGGGGAAATTAAAGACACAATAAAAGTAGTTAGCTGAACCTAAATCATGAAGGAAACAAAACCAAGTGATATATATATATATATATTTATTTATTTATATACATATTGAAAAATATACATTAGAGAGATATGGGACAACAATCCCACATTATATCCTTGGATGATGAGTCTTCATACAACTCCAATGGTCTATAATCGATGCCAAATATCACGCATGACTATCTAAAGAATTCACGAGGATGGACCACACATATAAAATTTTCCATGGATTGAGGGATTGCAATATCTAAATGTTATACAGTTCAAACCTTAGCCCAAAAGAGAGATTCCAATTTGTTGATAGAGGACTCACACCTATGAAAGGGAGTACCATCTCTATAAATTTTTACAGAATATGTGGGACTCATGCCCTGGTGAAAAAATGGAGTACCATCTCCATATATGGAGGACCTGCACCTATGTAGCGGAGTATCATCTCTATATCTGAAATAATAATTATTTAGGACCCACAGACATGTAGGGGAGTATTATCTTAATGTAAAGAGTACCTATTACCTAATTAAATTGGAGTGTGTCAACACTTCCTTTGATAACGAGTTCGGAGGACCTGTACCCTAGTATAATTTGGGAGTACTGTCTCTATGGATAGTGGAACCATTCCCCAATGTGACAATAGAGTAATGAATATATCTAAATATCATCTATAGAGGACCATTACCCTGGTTTAATATTGGAGTATCATCTCCATTTGAACAATGTGTATGGAGAACCCATAACTTGGTACGAAAGTGTAGTATTATGTCCATTGATAGAGGAATCACACCCACATAGGGGCGTATAGCCTCAACATGTATAAAAAATTTGGGGAACCCATACCATAGTGGAATTTGGGAGTACCATATACATGGAATGAAAAATTTCACCCATCTATAAGAAGGTTTTACATCCTCTACCTAGAATCTCTCTGATGATCCTACAAAATCAATTCCATCATTGAGCATCTCCTAAATAAGCATAATTCGTAGATGATATTTCCCCACATATAAAATGTCACTAAGAATTCTACCATAACTATCACACTCTGGTTTTTATTTTCAATAATTTTGACTTACTCATTCTTGGTTCTTGATTTCTCTCTCTAGTTATGGTTCGGATGTGTTTTAATTTTAGAAGTAATATTGTGTTTATCTTTTGTCTCGATGTTAGTAATTAGTTTTCCCCAATATATTTTTGAGAAAATATGGGTTTTTAAGATCGATAGCAACCTGTGCACGGTTACTGCATGGTTAGGGAAACTATACGGTCTTATCCATGTAACTATGTGGTTTAAGTGTTGGTAGTATAGGAATGGTGCACGTATTGCACACAGGTTGTCAAACTATTTGGAATGTGTGTGGGGAGGTTTTGTGTAACATCCCAGACCCGGGTGCAATGAAACAGGTGCCCCGAGCCCAGTTCGCCACTTGAACTCGAGCACATTTACCCAAACGCCAGAGGCTGCCATCTAGCAGCGAGGGCCCCGGTCTGATAGTGGGGAAACTATGCCCTCATTTGTCAAAGTGTAGCGCAGCGAAATACAGAATAAACATACAATGAAAGAAGAAGCAGTAAACATACACAACTGAATAAACTACAGCAGTGGATATAACCAACAGTATAGAAGTGATGATGCTACATGTTTAAAGTTCTAAGAAAACATCCAAAACATGTTATACATCAATACAGTACAACAAAGAGTAGAGTACAACAAAGCAAATAAAAACAGCTGGCAGCGGCATCGCGAGCCTAGGCTCTGTCCCTTACCCTCCTACTCCACGACAATAGTCAAGTACCTGTATAGGGACTCTTTCCCCTATCTAAACATGTAGAAACATAATCTATTTGGGCCGAAAAGCAAGACCCAAACAGGGTGTGAGAAATATATCTCAGTAGGCACCCACCAAAGGCCCGTGCCCAACTACGTGTAAGCATGAAACAACAGTGTGGAATAGTAAAATGCAATAAAGTAAGAAGTACTCATAAGTAACTAACTTATCAATTAAATTTCCATTTTATTAGTAATTTAATTCATTATATACTAGAAATCCCCACAGGGCATTTCTAAATAAACAGTCCACGTCCCCAGACAAGGAAGACCTTACCCTCGGGTAAACAGAATCCAACCCGCAGGTATAGCCCTCAGGCATAACGGAAATTTCCCTCAGGCATAGGAAGTGTCGCCCTCAGGCACGGAATTCAAGCCCTGAGGCACGAAAGGTTTCCCTCAGGCAAAATACTACAGACCTCAGGCTCAAATAGTGAAGTGCCCTCAGGCTAATCACAACAACGCCCTTAGGCTAAATACAACAATGCCCTCATTCTAAACAGGTAACCGACCCATGCCCAATAGGTAAACAAGAAGTAACAAGCAATTCCCCTCAAGGAAATTCTTCAATTAATACTTTGAAGGCATACGCTCGGGTATCCTGGCCAAACGACTAAACAGTGGAACACACCCCCAGGGTGGTTCCGGATCCATGAAACGATCCCAACCAGCATTTTATTATCACAATTAAATACCTAATCAATTCTAGGCATTAAATATAGCAATGGCCTCAGCCACACAACACCCCTACATGGGTTCGTGGCACAAAAACACACAGAAACGCATGACAATTGGAAAAGAAACACTAATCCACCAACCTTATACGCCAACAAATGTTATACCCGAACTCCTCCTTTAGAAACGCCCAAGAACAACATAGATATGACGAAGAAAAAAACCCATTCAAACATAAATAACATTCCCTCAGGAAATAATCGGTAAGAACGATACCAGGAGAGGAGAGGGATTACCCGTGCGGTTCCAACGAGTTCATCCAAAGCCGAATCAGATTCCCGAAAAACACCCAGCGGATCTTCATATGGTTAGCCGTCTTCCTTGGATCCAAAACGGCACAAACGTCTCCTCCGCCAAATGAGGAGGCTACTATCTGTTTTAAGACGAAAAAAAATTTACACGGCGTGTACTTCTGAGTACACGGCGTGTAATTCTTTCATTTAACTATTCCTCTAGCGGCACCGCCACACTATTCATCTGTCGACATGAGTACACAATATGTACTCCCAAGTACACAACATGTACTGTCGCCCAGCTAGCGGCTACTCTACTGTCTTACTGTTTAGGCATGGTGACTGACTACATGGCGTGTAAGGTACCACTACACGGCGTGTAGTCGGTTCCTACACCCTTCATCACCGGCATGGCTACACGCCCCGTGTACCCATCCCACACGGCTAAAAGTACATGGCGTGTGGAAAAGTACACAGTGTGTAGTTCCAAAATTTAGGATTTTTCCCCATTTTACATATTTTCTCAAAAACACTTAAGGAAAAGAAAAAAGAAGAAGCTCGTACCTCAAAAATAAGAACCAGGTTCTTAAAAACTTCCCCCCTTATAGAAATTCGTCCCCGAATTTCCCTTCCCAGGGTGGCCAAGATAAATCTCAGAACAGCTCTGGCCATTGAGTACGTACATCAGCCTCCCACTCCCATGTCTCGTCCTGCAATCGGCCATGCTTCCATACCACCCGTACGAGAGGAACTAACCGACCTCAGAGAACCTTTGTGCTCCTGTCAACGATATAGATCAGATGCTCCTCAAAGGACGCATCATGCTGAAGCTCAACCTCCTCTGACTGAAAGGTGTGAGACGGATCTGAATGGTAGCGATGCAACTGAGATACGTGGAAGACGTCGTGCATGGCTCGGTACGAGTGCGGTAACTGAAAACGATAGGCAACCAGCCCAACTCTCTCCATAATCTCGAATGGCCCCACATACCTTGGTGAAATCTTACCCTGTCTCTTGATCTGTTTGTGTCCCAGCCTCAGCAAAACACATAGAAAAACCTGATCCCCGACCATGAACTCTAAAGGTCGTCTGCGGCGATCATCATTAGACTTCTGACGAGCCTGCGTAGTAGTCATCCATTTCCAAATCAACTGGACCTGCTCAGATGTCTCCTGCACGAGCTGTGGCCCCAATAAAGCTGCCTCACCTGCCTCTAACTAGCACAAAGGTGATCGGCATGACCTAGCATATAAAGCCTCGTATGGTGCCATCTCAATAGTCTCCTGAAAACTATTGTTATAGGAAAACTCGACTAAGGGTATATGCTTCTCCCAAGAGCCCCCAAAGTCTAGGACGCATGCACACAACATTTCCTCTAGCACCTGTATCATACTCTCCGACTAACATTCTATCTGAGGGTGGTATGCTGCGCTTAGAAGCACCTGAGTACCCATTGCCCTCTGAAAACACTGCCAGAAACGAGACATAAAGCGGGCATCCCTATCATAAACTATAGAACGAGGGACCCCATGAAGACGTACGGTCTCTTAAATATGCAGCCTTCCGATCTCGTCAACACCGAAGGTCTCCTTGATCAACAAAAAGTGAGCTACCTTTATGATTATATCCACAACAACCCACACATCGTCATTTCCTCGAGGTGACCTCATCAATCCAATCACGAAATCCATCGCGACATCATCCAATTTCCACTCTGGAATGGGAAACTGCTGTAACAGCCCGGCTGGCCTCTGGTGCTCTGCCTTCACCTGCTGATAGGTGGAACACCTCGTAACAAAACCAGCTATCTCTCTCTTCATACCCAATGACCAGTACTGACGCCTCAAGTCACGGTACATCTTGGTAACCCCGGGATGAACTGCCCAAGCTGAAGCATGAAACTCCCACATCATCTCCTCATATATATCCCCTGGAACCCATACAGGTCCATGGAAATGAAAAACCTCATCATCTACTATCATCCAACTGGGAGGAGGGTCCTCACTTGCCACCGACTCCCATAGCACTATGCATTCTGAATTCGATAGTTGTCTCATCCTCACTCTTTCCAGGAGGGTAAATGTCACAATTAAATAAGAAAGATAAGTCTTCCTCTGACTGTCGTGCACCTCCAGATGAATCTCAGAGAACAAAGCCATGAGCTCCCACAAACCACTGGCCTCCTGCACTGCCTGTATCTGAGTCTTCCTGCTCAGTGTGTCAGCTACTGCATTACCTTTACCAGGTGTATAGGCAAGCTCAAAATCGAAGGACTGTAGGTACTCAACCCACCTTCTCTCCCTCAGATTCAGGTCACGCTGAGTAAAGATATACCTAAGGCTTTTGTGGTCGGTGAAAACCACAAAATGTTCTCCCAACAGATAATGTCTCCAATAGCACAACACATGCACAACTGCAGCCAACTCGAGATCATGTTTCGGGTAATTCCTCACATGTGGCCTCAACTGCCGAGACCCATACGCAACAACTCGGTCGCCCGACATCAAAACAGCTCCCATCCCAATCCCTGATGCATCACAGTAAACTATATAGCTCTTCCCCTACTCTGGGAGTATCATGATCAGTGCTGATGTCAACCTTCCCTTCGAGTCCTGAAAATATATCTCACAAGCTTCTGACCAAACGAAATTCCCACCCTTCTTAGTCAGACCTGTCAACGGTGTTGCTAAGCGGGAGAAGTCCTGTATGAAGCATATTTAGTAACCAGCCAGCCCTATGAAACTCCGTATCTCAAACACATTCTTAGGCTGCTCCCAAGAAACTACTGCTCTCACCTTCTCTAGGTCTACTGCAACTCCTGCCTCTGAGATAATATGACCCAGGAAGTGAATCCGGTCCATCCAAAAGTGGAACTTTGAGACCTTAGAATATAGCCGATTCTCTCTCAGTATACTCAATACGATCTCAAGATGGGTGGCATGGTCGTGTCGAGTGTGAGAGCACACCAGGATGTCATCCACGAATACCACCACAAAAGAATCAAGATACGGATGGAACACATGATTCATTAGAGCCATGAAAACCATTGGCGCGTTCGTGGGTCCGAACGGCATAACCAAGTACTCGTACAGACCATACCTGCTCCAAAAATCTATAAGAAGTAGATCCTATGGTCTCACGCACAACTAATGATATCCGGATCTCAAGTCAATTTTCGAGAACACTCGTGCTCCATGAAGCTGATAAAAAAGATCATCAATCCTCGGCAAGGGATATCGGTTCTTAACAGGCAGCTGGTTCAGCTTCCGATAATCCACATAATATCTAAGGGTACCGTCTGCCTTTTTCGAAAAAAGGACAAGAGAACCCCAAGGAGAAGTACTGGGTCGGACAAATCCCTTTTCTTGTAACTCCTATAATTGCCTCTTGATCTCCTGCGACTCATGCGTGGCCATCCTATAAGGAGGAATGGACACCAGTGCTGCTCCTGGCACTAGCTCAACAGTGAAATACACCTCACGCACCGGAGGTAGACCAGAATAGTTGTCCGGGAATACATCCCTAAAACGATCAACAATTGGAGGGAAATCCGTCTGACAAGTCCCCTGGTCATCCAGATATAAACTCGCAATCTAGGATGCGACTCCACCTCGCCCATGATGCTCTGGCCCAACTCTACTCGCCTGAACATCCCACTCGCCCTTGTATAGAAACTCTCCGACCTATGGTGACATTAAACTCACCCGACAACGATAGAAGTCTACAAAGGCTCTAAATGGAACCAACCAGTCCATCCTGAGAATGAAATCATAGCTCCTCATCTCCAAGACATAGAGATCCCAATGGAAGTGACACCCTCTAACCTCAAGGGGGAACTCCTTGAAATGATGCACACCAGCCGTTCTAGTCCCCAACGTAGTGTATAACGTCATGATATCCGATGAAGAAGAAAAACAGAGCCCAAATCTCTCCACAACGGGTACATATATGAAACTATGCGTAGAAACCATATCGAAAAGTATTGAAGACAAGACAGAAGCTACTAGAATAGTACCTATGACTATAGAAGGTCTAGGATCCTACTTTTGCTGGGTCTGTTTCACTTCATATGCCTACCCAGTGCCACGGCCCTGCGACACGGCCTGGCTACCCAGAGATGTCCCGCCCTACTGCCTTGTCGATCCTGGTGTCTGGCTACCACGGCCACGACCACCATCTCGGCCTGCACGCCCTGATGTATTCCAGTTCCCCCGACTGGTAAGAAGCCTCTGGTCCTGCTCCCACACAAGGAGTCTCCACAGAACCCCTCTAACTAGCCATTGGTGGAAACACCCTACAAAAGTGCTGAAGATGACCCATATTGCCGTAAGCTCGGCACTCTACTAGATCGTGTGGACACTACGACCTCTTGTGCCCCTCTCTACCACACTGGTAGCACTAGACCGGGCCACCTGAAGACGCCGCCTGGCTAGTACTGCCGCCCTGAGGGAAGTCCATCAGTCTTTTCCTCTTTCCAGTAAAAATATTACCAGTTACTGGTGCTGAACTTCCATGGCCCACACCACTCGATTCTTGCAGGTTCCTCTCTGTAATCAACGCCTGGTTCACAATCGCATGTACAATGGGAAACCTGAAAACATTCACCAGCGCTCGGATGTCATAAAGAAGACCATCCTCATAACGTTTGGCTCTCAACGTCTCATCACCCACCATCACGGGTGCAAAAAGCTGAAGCTCCATAAAACGAGAAGAATAGTCCATCACCGACATAGCACCCTGTTGCAGATTCATGAACTCTCGAGCTCTATCTGCCCTCAGCATCTCTGGAAAGAAGACGTCATAGAAGACTACCTGAAAATCTTCCCACGCCATGTCTCTGTGATGATCTGACTGGGTGGTAACATCCCACCACCTTTTAGAGGAATCACGTAGCATGTAAGTCGCGAGCATGACCCTCGGACCTGGAGGTGTCTCCAAGTGCTCGAAAATAGTCTGCATCGATCCTAGCCAAGACTCTGTAGCCTGTGGTCCACCATCTCCTAAAAATGTGGGCGGATGCTGCTACTAGAAGATATGTGTCAGCTCATCCATAGATGTGGTAGCCTGTGGTGCTCCCTGAAAGGTCTGCATGAACCACATAAAGCCTTCACAGAACTGTGCCTTTGTGCCTGTGTCCGGTATAGCAGCTGGCACCGCATCTGGCTCTGCTGGTGGATCAACTGGTAGCCCATGGCTCACCATCTCTGGAGTATAATCATTGCCGCTCTCCTGGAGAACAAATCATGGTTGTCTTTGTGGCATGACACTACAAAGTCAAAAGAATGCCTCGGATTCAAGATTATTAAGACTGAAACGAAGGAACCACAAAGGAACAAGAGGAAGAAGGCATTTAAAAATTTTCAAAACAAGACTACACGGTGTGTACACTGACTACACGACGTGTACTTGACTTCTCTTCCCCTGCCCGGGTCCTTACACACGGCTAAGCCACATGACTTCCATCGAACAAAAATACACGACGTGTATAATATCTACACGGCGTGTACGGTGTTATTTTACAACTGCCCATGTCATCTGTGACATGACCGACTACTCAGCGTGACACTACATGGTGTGTTACACCCGCACACGGCATGTACACCACCATGTTTCCCATCCACACGGCTAACTCCACACGGTCTGTCATCAGACAAGACTACACGGCGTGTCCCACATGTACACAGCGTGTTCAGGGAGAGGTGACACTGGCCTGTATTGTTAGCTACATGGCCAAGTCCCCAAGTCACACTACACGGTGTGTGCACAATTGACACTCCTTGTTCTGTTAATGAGTTCACCAACCTGTGTTGTTAGTTACACGGCCAGACTCCGGGTAAACACTACACGGCGTGCACAAAAACTACACGGCGTGTTTTACCCAAGCTCATCCCTTTCCCGTGTCACCGCCCACATGGTTTGTGACACGAGAAGAGACTACACGGCGTGTACTCACGGTACACAGCGTGTACCTAAAAAGTTTATTTTTCTTCCCAAACAGAAGAACACACACGGCGTGTATGAGGTCCTACACGATGTGTATTCTAGGTTTTCCGAACAGTATGCCTCAGAAAATTCTCCGGAACCCAGAAAATACCATAAACGACACTGAAGTGTCAAATTCCGACCCGTGGGGGCCCATACTCCCCACGAATCAAAGTTTGACATCTTATATGTGTTATAACCAATAAACAGTCAATGATCCCCCAAATTCCGGTCAATGGGGGCACATACTCTCCAAAAACCAAAGTTTGGCGTCCATTAAATAAACAGGATCACATAAAATTACCCTATCAAAGAGCATGTATTTATCAAGAAGCTATCACAACAACATGCTTTTCTAGCACAACAACTATCACACAAACCTGCAAATTTATAATGTACCTACATGGCAAGAAAACTATGCATGGCATGTGATTTCTTGCATGTTCCTATATGATGCATGAGACGGCATACCCTCATCTCATCGGGTTACAACTAAATAGAACCCATAGATAAACTATAAATAGCACAATATCAAAGTGCATCACCCAATGGTGAGAATCTAATCAATTATAAATTAAAAAATCATTAAAATTGAAACACGAGGTAATTAGGATTTTCCCTATACATGGGTTAACTACCCCCGGGAACAGCTTATTACCAACTACCGTTCATCCTATACCTGACTACAGCTCCAAATAGTAAGTCAATGAAATTAAACCGCCTCTTATACCACTTTGTAACATCCCGGACCTGGGTGCCATGCAACGGGTGCCCCGAGTTCAGTTCGCCACGTGACCTCAAGCGCATTTCCCCAAACACCAGAGGCTGCCGACTAGCAGCGAGGGACCAGGTCTGATAGTGGGGAAACTATACCCTCATTTTCCAAAGTGTAGCGCAGCGGAATACAGAATAAACATACAACGACAGCGGAAGCAGTAAACATACACAACAGAATAAACTACAGTAGTGGATATAACCAACAGTATAGAAGTGATGATGCTACATGTTTAATGTTCTAAGAAAATAACCAAAACATGTTATACATCAATACAGCACAACAAAGAGCAGAGTACATCAAAGCAAAGCAAAACAGTTGGTAGCGGCATGGCGAGCCTAGGTTCGGTCCCTTGCCCTCCTACACCACGACAACAGTCAAGTACCTATATAGGGACTCTTTCCCCTATCTACACCTGTAGAAACATAATCTGTTTGGGCAGAAAAGCATGACCCAAATAGGGTGTGAGAAATATATCTCAGTAGGCACCCACCAAAGGCCCGTGACCAACTGCGTGTAAGCATGCAACAATAGTGTGGAATAGTAAAATGCAATAAAGTAAGCAGTACTGACAAGTAACTAACTTAACAATTAAATTTCCATTTTATTATACATTTATTTCATTATATACTAGAAATCACCATAGTGCATTTCTAAACAAACAGTCCATGTCCTCAGACAAACAAAACCTTACCCTCGAGTAAACAGAATCCAACCTGCAGGTGTAGCCCTCAGGCGTAACAGAAATTTCCCTTAGGCATAGGAAGTGTCGCCCTCAGGCACAGAAGTAAATCCCTCAGGCACGAAAGGTTGCCCTCAGGTGAAATACTACAGCCCTCGGGCTAAAATAGTACAGTGCCCTCAGGCTAATCACAAAAATTCCCTCAGGCTAAATACAACAATGCCTGAGGGCAACACTTCCTATGCCTAAGGGATTGATTGTTACTTCTTACTCATGTTTGTACGACCCTAGGGGTGATTCCCCATTATTCTAGAAGATTCTTCCTTCCTGAAATGGTGTATATCTAAGGATTTCTTCATGATTTGTGGCTATATCATTAAGTTATTTTTCTCATTTCCTATTATTCTTCCTTATTCCATCACTTCTTCTTGAGATCACTTTCTCCCCTGGTTATGAGGAAATCAGGTTTTTATTTACCTCATTTTATATTGGGGTTTTTTCTTGTTTAAGGTTCCTCTTGGTAGAACATGCCTCTTGGATCCTTTTGGGTGTGATCTCGAGTGTGTGTTGTTTAAGCGTATCAAGATTGGGGTAGGTTTCCATTTTCACTACCCTTTATAATTTATGATTCACTTGTTTCTTTCTTTTAAAAGTTTTATTGTGAATTAAATAGTGTTTTGTGATATTTGGAATAATTTTTCGGTGTGAAAAGTGGTGACTTAGACCTTATTTTAGGTTAAATGGAATTGTTTTGTTATATTGTGCACACCAAGTGTTTGATAAAATATAAAGTTGACCTTTTGATTAGTTTTTGAAATCTAAAGAATGGATTTGATTTGTAAATATATTTATGGAATTCTAAATGGTGGTTTGGGTTTCATGAATGAGTTATCTAGGTGTTTAACAGTTTAAAATAAGTGTATGCCTAGATTTTGAAGTTGGTTTAACCTTTGATGGTGGATTGTTGCAAATTGACATTTTGATAAAAGTTTATTTGTAATGAAAATGTGTTGTGAATGTTTTAAAGGAATTGTTTTATAATTGTTTGTGAAATTAAAAGATTTGTGTTTTTACACTTTTTGAAAGGTGGTTTTGGTTCTTTATAAAATGATGGTTTTTGTGAAAAATATATTTAGGCCTGTTTAGAAACCTGGTGAAAATAGTAAAAGTGTTTTTTAAGAAATTATTACATGGATAACTCTCTTGTTGATTTTATTTTAAAATGGGTGGGATATCCTTATTGTGGAATCTTTATGAACGAATACATAGGTCAGAAATGGGAGATCCTTGGTGGGGAGCCCTTTGTGATCTATTCATGCAAGGAAAGATATTGATCCTTGGGGTGACTCGTGTGATGTTGGTTGCAAACATTATTATATATGTGTAACTGATTCGATGCTCGGTTATCATCTGTGGGATCACCCTATTCCATATTCTTGACATGGAGAACTGGAAATGAATATTGATTTTTTTTTCGAATGATTATTGCACTAGTTGGGATACACACTAGATAATATCCCATAACAGAAGGATATATTGAATTTTATTTCTATGGGATTGGGACCCCCAGTTTGTACCATGTGAGGTGTGGCCATGTCTATTGGGATATTTGATGTCATCGAATGAGGAATTCCTTTAGGGATGATTTAAAAAGTTTTAGAATGTTATAGATTATTCCTGATCTCATAGGTTCACCCATGTTTATTGGAACATAGTTTCATGCATTAATGATTGATATTCTGGTTAGTTGGTTACTCCTGTGTTATTATATCCATTTACCTTATTATATGATTATTTTGGTTTTTTCATGATTGGTATGTTTCTCTAAGAAGTGATGTGTGGGATTTCAAAGGTTTATCAAAAATGTTGTAAAGTAATTTTTAAATACTTTTTATGACATTTCGAAAAGTAAGCATCACATTTATCATGAAAATGTTAATGTTTCATGAATGTAAAATAACCTAGATTTTTATTGAAAATGGAAATAGAGTGTATTTTTTTGTATTGAAATATTTGGAAAGACATTATTTTATATATTTTATTTCAAACATGAAGTATATTTTTCTTTTATTTCAAATGAAGTGTGTTGGGAATGTTTTTTTTGCACACACCTATTGAGTTTTAACACTCTGTCCTATAGATCATTCTTGTTTTTATATTATGGTTTTGGTTTTAGGTTTGTCTTGATTTCCATGGGTGATCTTTGGTCATGGTATCAGAGAGTGACCCTTGGGGTAAAATGGAGATGTTGTGGTTTCATGTTCAACTGGTCAATCTTTTTTAGTTGTTGTATTTTCAAACTCTCTTGTAATATTATGTACAGTTTTGATATTTATATATGTTATGATACTTTATTTTGTTTCCATTGATATTTTATTAATTTATAATGGTTGAAATCATTGTCTTGGTTTCTCTATGGATGCTCGACACTAGTTTTCATCTCATGGGGAATAGGAACACCCTTCAATCCTTTCCAAGTACTGAATTGGGTGAACGGTTCGGGGTCGACTCAGGTTGTTTCATGAAAATCACATTCCACATGGATCTAAAATCAGGATAAGCTACTCAGGGGAGAAAATAAAAGTCAAAATGAGGGAGATATAATATAATAATTTGTATAAGGAATTGCATGGTGTCTATGGGGGTTCGAATAACATGTGACACCACCTTGTCAATTGGTTATGTTTCATATGGACAAGGATCAATTGCCATGTCACTGTACATATCTTTTATGGGGAACACATGGTGTGTCATAGCCACTGAGATCCTCGTAGGGTGTTCTTGCCTATGCCCATGTCTACTAGGTTATTTTGTGTACTTGGACCTATACCTGACATTTCTCAAGTACCAACACATACCCATGAACCATGATTTTTCCATGTGTCTAGATCTATCATATACCTAGACATGTACCTAGCCATGACCATGTGTTAGTAAATGGATGTGTACTCCAAGAGTATACAATGTGTCCTCTCGTATAGGGTCCTGGACATGTGTAGCTGGAACATGGCCATTATACCAAGGGAGGGTCATATGGCCTATAAACAATCCACACTTTTTGTGATACATAAAAATTTCCCAAAACCATTGACACCATAGTTGGGTGACTACATGGGATATGTTCATACCCGTATACTCTATGTAGTTAGTATTTTCATAGAAAGATAGATTATTCATGAGACTTCTAGATCTGTAGTTTCTACCATGATTCACACTTGTTGACCACCTAAAATTAGTATAGATCTCATTTTTCAGTTGATGGATTCCATACAATGGCTAGAAATTGGAAACCAACTAAACACATGATAATACACTATGCATTTCCCTCAACCTCTCATCACCAGTTTTCATTGCATATCCTAGATCCATGGAGTATCACTCATTTTCTATCATGTTCTATTTATAAATCACAAATTTAGTCATTTCTAAAACATCCACCATGAATCTATGGAGATGATCACACTTTGAATCACCTAGAAATGTCATACTGTGGACCCATAACCCAATGGGGAAAATGAGAAGAATGGTTGATTGTTTTTAATTTCTAATGATCATATATAAATACATTTGGGATAAAAACATATAAAAATCAACTACAAATTGATAAACAATTAAATTTAAAAAAATTATTCCATGTTAAGGATCAAATATTCTCATATCAATGAATAATAGTTAAAAAAATTCCTATTTATTTTTTTAAAGGTAAGAAAATGAAACTATAAAACCTTACATTGATTATGGATTGATCATTGATGAATAATTCATTTGTCAACAATTGTGAATATATGTGTCATTTTTTTTCTATCAAACCACACCGATCTAATCAATGGTTATCATATGATCTCAATCAACTAATGAAAAATAATAATACATTCTCTCAATAATCCCCATGTTATGTGTCTATCCATGAATATTTTCTATAATATGATATTTAAATAGGGGAATATGTTTTTTAATAAATTAATAAGTTAAATAAATTAATTAATTAATCCACTTCATGTACCCGCCATCATATACTTCATTTGAATGCCCGATGTAGACTAACATTAGTCCATGCCTAGGGTAAAACCTGAACTATGAATTAAACCATCATATCATATATTTTATTTGAGAAATAATTCATGATATACTCCATTAATTCTCATAAATTTCATATATGGGATATAAAATATTGTAAATATTTTTATAAAAATAATTTTGGGATCTCCAACTCTCGAAATCTTACTTCATATCTATGCATAACTGTAAAAATATTCCATGATATATTTCAAATTAATACAAGGAAAAACCAAATACTCTAAATTATTCCCTATTTTAATGATTTCCATCACTAAAAAAAATAAATGCTTTGGATAATGATCATGGATCTTCCTCACTATCTCTTATGGTCTCTCATACTTGCTTCCATTATGCAATGGAACATTAACCAACTGAATATACCATCCACAGAGGTTCATCTCCTTTTTATCCTCAATCATGACTGAGTACTCTATGAAGGTGGGTACATCCTTGATTTTTAGCTCTCCCTAGTCAATAATGTGTGTCGGATCATGCATGTATCTCCTAAACATTGATACATAAAATATTTTATGCACCCCCTCCACCTATGGGGGCATGGTTGTGTTGTAAAAAACCTATAAAACTATGTATAGGAGCTCAAACATTCAAATAAACCTTAGTGATAACATTCGTTCTTCAAAGTAACTCAATAATCCACATTATGAAGTGACTATAAAAACATGGTTTAATTTTTTAAAATCCAAGGTCCAACAACATAAATATACAAAATATTTATGTCATCTAAGGTATTTGATCATCATCAAATGGATCACATATTCCTTCTATATAAATTCATGTGCCATCTCTGGCCCAATAAGATATGCACCACCGAACTCAGTCTAGCATAAGTGTGTCAATCAGTGATTCAAATATAGAGCCTCTAAGGGTTCCATGCTGATTATATAGTGATAATTATTTCTATAAAAATACACTACCAAAGGTAAATAAATATTCCTTTCTTTGATTAAAGTCAAACATGAAATCCCTTAGCGAATCCTCCAACACATAGAAAATGCACCTCGTCTGTCCATCGAGATGGGGGTTGAAAGATGTACACATCCTCATTTGGGACTCGAATGACTATTGTAGGCCTCTCCACTAAAGGGATGTGAACTTCAAATCATTGTTAGAGAAAATAATCAAGGTAACCACATGAAGGTGTACAACCTATTATATGTATACCTTCCCTCCACTCTCCACCAAACTCTTCTCCTTAATACAATGGAAGTTTGCTGACTTGGTAATATGGTAAAATTTCACCCAGATTGTATTTTAGCATCTTAAATTAAATGTAATACCTAAAAAAATTTCCAAGGTTATGTCATCATACATCCACTATGGTTTCTAAGGAGGCTATAACAAACACATTAGATCCTTATGCTCGACATTCACTTACTCGCATATGAGATAATGAGATATGAAGTCAACCACTATGCTCCTCATGTTAGCCAACCAAAACTACCATTGATGGTCTCTATAAATATTTATTTTACTAAGAGGGATTTTCAAAAGAGAATTGTGAAACAATGTAATCATATCCTCACATACAATGACTAGGACTACCATCCATCCACGTAAAAAGTGGACATGATTCCCTCCTTTAGAAAATTCATCTGGTGAAACCCATAAGGATATCGAGTCATTTAGAACCTCATAGTTGAATTCTCATAACTATTCATGTCTCATAAGCTAGAGAAGTGGAAGAATCAACACCATTGTCTAAATAGAAAGTGTACCCCTCCTCCATTAGTGTAAGCTTCCAAGACGTCAACTACTCATATTCACCCTACACAAGATGAAAATAAGACTTCCTTATGAAGAAAACTACCACCATGTTTCCCTTCCCAAGAATATAGAATAACATAATGTCATATTCCAATGCAAACTCTAACCAATGAATCTATCTCAAGTTCAAATATATCTGCTTGAAGAATTACTTTAGACTCTGATGGTCTGAGTAAAAAACATTGCACTCTATAGAAGATAGCTCCTATACATCATCAGAGAGAAGACCACCATTACTACTCCATTTCAATAATTGCATTATCATGATCATGGGTTCAAAAATGCGTCAACCCATATATGTTCACTACCTACCTATACATAAACATGCATTCAAGCCCACCTCCAGAGGATTTGGAAACACAATGTTCTCCATGCCATCCTCAAATAGTCTCAAAATCTAATAATTAGTCAACCAAAACATCAACTCTTTAATAGATCTATGAAGAAACTTAATTATGGTAAACAAATACACTTTCTATAATAAGGTAGTCATTGAGGCTAAGATCATGGGTAATTCCACCATTAACCTCATGTAGTACCCTTCCAAGACAAGAAAACTCTCCATATCTAACTTTCACATGGGTGGATACAAAGAATGAACCACATCAATCTTCATTAGGTCCAAATGTAATCCATGAATTGAAAAGACATGATCTAGAATGGGACCCACTTTTTATAAAACTAACACTTTGAGAGCTTACCATAAATTTGGTTCTCCTTAACAAATCCTATACCATCCTCATGTGCTCTCCACACTCCACCTCTAATGCAAAGTAGATGAGTATTTCAGAAACTAATACAATCACAAATCAGTCCATGAATGGTAAGAAGATCTAGTTCAGAATATACCTAAAAAAAGTAGCAGAATTTGTCACTCCAAAGAGTAATCATTGAGAAATCATAGTTTCTACAGTGACATCAGAATGCACACTATGGTTTATTATCCTCACAAACACTCAAATAGATGTAGGATGAAATATAATTGATCATTTAGAACCATATCATGCATCATAAATGATAAAAGATGTTATCAATCATCTTAAAGAGATATATGATATTTATCATGGACACATTCAAGAGATGATAATTCACACAAAGTCGTAAGATCCCATTGGACTTTTTACACAATCAAAATAGGAGAAACCAAGGGGACTCACTGGGTTTGACAAAACCATTCATCGAAAGGGCCTATAATGTCACCCTCATCTATCAATTCTTAGAAGGGGACATCTGAAATTTTATAGATGATGTTAAAGAATTATTAGTGTTCTAGTCAATACAAAACTCTATCTCAGTCCTTGGAGTTATTCCAATAATTTATTCCGGGAATAAGCCTATATAATCATCCATGACTAAAGGATCCCAGATACTTAAAGATCCATGTACACCTTAGCAACTGATGGTATTTGGGTGTGACATTCTAGTCACAAGACCCACTTAATCTGTCAGGACATCACTATTTCCCACAAGGAAGAATCTTCTCCCATCTAGCTAAATGAATTTATCTCATCTAATGTGATTATATAACTAGCCTATGCTCATGGTGTTGGGACCAAGTTGGATGTATAAGGAAGTAAGAAAAGTTTTCGATTTTAATATGTTGTATTTTGATTTCAAATAAGCTAAATCAATTCAAATTTTAAAGGACTTGTAATCTATGACAATGCATTGCTGATTTGTATTTCACAAGTATCATTAGTTTGGAGAACTTTTGATGCAAGCCTTATGAAGAGTAGAGAGAGTAAAGAAGTTATTTCAGCAAAGGAAAGAAAGTGGTGGGCCAGTTGTGGCGCACAAGTAGTGTCGCACAATAATTGACGTGAAAGTATTGATGTGAAAGTGTAAGTGGTGCACAAGTCATATTTCAAGATCATCCCATCAAAATACGACAAAGGAAATAAAGTGGCATGCAAGTTAAATATTGGCACGCAAGTCATGTACTGATGCTCAAGTAGTGGTGCGCAAGTATTGGCGTGCAAGTGTAAGTGGCGTGCAAGTAATATTTCAAACATCATCATATCAAAATATGACAATGTAAAGAAAGTGTCGCGCAAGTTCTAGAGCGGCGCACAGGTATTAGAGTGGCGCGAAAGTGCGGGATCGGCGCGCAAGTGTATGTGGCATGCAAGTAACCAAAATGCCTATAAATAGACGACTTGCATACTCACTTTTTCATGCTAAACACTTAAAGAGAAAATTAGAGATCTGATTGAGAAAGTAGTAGAAGGCGGCACACAAGCTGAAGTGGCGTGCAAGCTGAGGGTTATTTATAAGCTGCACAAGTTTTTCCGCACACGTTTTTTCACACAAGTTTTTCCACGTAAATTTTTCCATGCAAGTTTTGCCACGCAAGTTGAAAGAGGTGCTCAAGTAGGGAGGTTCTTTCAAGAAGTGGGATGTGTATAAGTCCCATTTAGTGCACAAGAAGGTGGTGTGCAAGCAGGGAGGCACGCAAGTAGGGAGTGGCTTAGAAGTTGTCCACACCAGGATGTTCTTACCAGATTTTTGGAATGAAAGTGAAGATTTGTTTTTAAAGATTTGATTTGTGAAAGTTCATTAAAAAGCACAAAATCATTACATTACCCTCTTTGTTCTAATAGGGAGCACACACACTATTGGATTGTTTTCAACGTGCTACATGAGTGTATGTGTATATCCAACTCGTTTTATTTCACATAAAAGGATTGTTTTTGGTGGACTGTGTGGTACTAGATTGTTTTCGTACCACACCAAGGACGTAGATACTCTTGTTGAGTAGTAAAACTTGTAATTCTTGTGTTCCTGTGGTTTTCTGTGTTCAACAGGGAAGAAACTCGTTAACAGGAGTTGACGGTTTTTTCAAAAATAGAAAACATAAAAATAAAAAGATATCACTGATTCACCCCTCCCCCTCTCAGTGATACTTGGACCCTGACTCAGATCATTAATTGGTATTAGAACCATAGGTTCCCTTAGTTTATTCTTTGATTAATTGGTTGAAGGGAAGTTGTAATGGAGAATCTAAATTGTGTGAATAGTAAGGGGATTCTGTTTTTTGAGGGAAAGAACTATCACATATGGAAGGACAGAATGATGCCTTATCTTATGTCTCTTGGATATGAAGTTCTTGAATCTAGAATAGATGGATTTCCTGCTATTGATGACATGGTTCCTCTTACCCGTGTCGATAAGAATAATCTTGAGAATGATGGAAGATCTACAAATTTGTCACTCTTATCTCTTTATGAGAGTGAATTTTTAAGAGTGAAAGGTGTTACTACAACCAAATGAATCTGGGAAAGACTGAAGAACATCTATGAGGGAAATACAAAAGTGAAGAAGGCTAAACTACAAATATAGAGAGTGAAGTATGAAGACTTGAAAATGGGAGAATCTGAATCTGTTTGGGATTTCTTTATTAGGATAAATGATATTGTCTATACAATCAGATGTTTTGGTGAAACGTTGAAGGATTCTACAGTTTTCAAAAAGATATTTAGAATTCCACCTAAAAAGTTTTATGCTATAGTGTCTTCATTAGTAGATAAGGACCTTGAAACATTATCTTTGGATGATATTCATAGCACTCTAATTACTTATGATATGAGAAGGGAGAAGAATTTGAAGGAAAAAACCAAAGTTGATAGAGAAATTTTAGTCAAGGCTACAAGGATGGAGAAGTCAAAGAAGACTCTTATTGAAGATGATGTTGTTGAATCTGATTCTGAAGAGGAGGTATGTAATAATTTTGATGAAATTTTATCCTTGTTTTATAAGAATGTGAAAAGAGGAACATGGAAATACAAGGGTAAACATCCCTTGAAATGTTTTGAGTGTGGAGTTGTTGGTCACTCTCCGGATGACTGTCCTCAAAAGAATAATAAAGATGATAATGATGCTGAAAATAGAAGGACAAGAATGTTGTGGAAGAAACAACTTGACAAAGATAAATATTTTTGAAAGGGGAAGGATAAAAAGTTCTTTAAATCGGAAATAATAAGCTTTTTATCTAAAGATGAAGATGAAGAAGACAACGAAGATGAATCTGGGAAATTATTTGCTAAAAAAATTAGAGATAATACCTTTATTACTATAGTTAAAATGAAGAGTACGAGAGAAATAGTTTAGAATAAGAAGAAACTCAACTTGAATATCTTCTGAAGGAAGAGTTGAAATAATTTCTGAAGAATATCAAAAGACTTGAGAAGGAAAACAACAAGCTGATAAATGAAAATTCCACATTAGGCAATCAATAAGGTTTTACTGATGACAAAATCATGATGTAAAATGAGATTGATGATCGGAAAAATTATCTTGAGAATACAAAAAATCATAATGATCATCTTGAAGTAAAGCTGAAGGCAAAAGAAGAAGAGTTAGAACTTGTCAAATAGAAACAATTTAAATCTAAATAAATGAATATCAATTATAAAAATTCTATCTCAGAAGATGGAGAATGTTCCAGTAATAATGAACCAAAAAAGGATCCACAAAAGTTACCTTCGATGGATGAAATGAAAGACAAAACTGGTCTTGGTAAGAACAAGGCTAGAAAGACAATGTATATGGTCAAAGTCAGCAATGATGAAACATCAGAAGTGCATAAAAATCATAAGTCATGAAAGGCCTCTAATGCTTCTGATGCTATTAAATCTGAAATGAGAAAGAGAGTTACAAATTAAAACATGATGGTTGATGGTCAGCATAGTTATATGAAGAAGGCTCTTGAGAAGCGTGTTCACAAATCTGGTCAGTATAGAAGTTTCAGAGGCAAATATTATTTCTATGGCTACTACCGGTATTGGGTGGATTTAGACTCATGGTTAATATGTGTTGGTTCAACCAACAACATTACAACTATTCCACAAGTTAGTAAAGATAAGGATTTAGGTTGAGCCAATCCTTTGAAAAGAAAATATCTCTAAATAAATTTCATAAGATATCTGAGAAGGTTGGTGTGAAAGTTGAGAATATGTTCCAACCACTAGAAACTATTTGTGAAAGAAGTGATCAACCGAGACATCTTGTTAAGGGTTGCCTTAGTGTGTTACCAGAGCAACAAAAGATTATTAATAATCCTCAGAAGCCAGAGTTTATAAATTCTAAAAGGGACATGTCTGATATGTCCGAACAAAAATAATGCATGGTTGTTTGGCCAGAACACATTGACTTGGCTATAAAATTGGTGGAATCATAAATGAAAATAGAAGAAAAGGGAGAAAAAAATCTATCATTGTCGAAACAGCTTTGAAAGCTATAAAAGGAAAACGTCCATGGATTCTTAATAGTGGGTGTTCCTCTCATATGATAGGAGACATAAAGCTTCTGAAGAATGTGAAAGACTTCAATGAAGGATCAATGACATTTGGAAATGATGAATCTCTAAGGATCAATGGTTTTGGATCAGCCATCATTGGAAAATAAAATATGAAATCTAGGAAAACAATATATGTTGATGGGATGAAACATAACCTTCTTAGTGTGTCACAAATCTATGATGAGGACAGAAAATTTATCTTCATAAATGATGGATTTGTTGTGAAAAGTGAAAATGATGGAAATATAGTAACATGGGGCCAATGTACAAGAGGGAATTAGTTCCAATGTGCTGAAGTGTAGAACTCTTGTTACGTGGGTATAGTGGATGAAAATTAGTTATGGCATAAAAGGTTGGGATATATGTGTCAGAGAAATATGTGCAAGTTATCAATGTGAGACAGTGTCCAAGATATGCATGATTTATCAAGAAGAATAGATTGGTGTTGCAATATCTGTGAAAAGTGGAAGATTACAAACTCTTTTCATAAGAGAGTTGGAATTCGTCCAAAAAACCCCTTAGAAATTATACATTCTGATATATGTGGACTAATGAGCAAGAAATCAACAAATGGAGATAAGTACTACATTACTTTCATTGATGACTTTACTCGCATTACTTGTGTTATGTACATGAGACATAAGTAAGATGCTTTGAAAATTTGTAAGAGTTTCAGGAGCAAAGTAGAAAAGGAATGTGAGTATTCAGTGAAGAAGTTGAGAACTAATAATAGTGGTGAGTATAATAATGAATAGTTTTAATGTTATCTTGAGAAGCATGGAATTCAGCATGAGTTTAGTTTACCATACACACCTCGACAAAAGGGGGTTGCTGAAAGAAATAATCAAAGTTTGGTGGAAATGGAGAGAACTATGTTTCTTGAGCATAGTCTTTCTCATTATTATTGGAGGCAGGACATGAGCACTACTGTGTATAATCAGAACCGATGATTCTTTAGAACAAAATCAGATATGACTCCTTATGGAATGTTATATAGAAAAACTACAAGCTTGAAACACTTGAGAGTTTCTGGGAGTCCATGAATTATAAATAAGAAACGTGGAAACCTTGTAATGTTTGAGAAAAGAGGAGATGATGGAATTTTTTTAGGTATGCTCCAAAAGGAAGCAGATATAGATGTCTAAACAAATAAACTAGATGAATTATTGATTCTTTAGATATAAAAGTTGTTGAAAATATTAAGAAAGAAAAAAATTATATGTTTATGTGGAAGTTGAGCTGGATAGAGATGATTTTGTTAACAATTTTGATAATGCTACAGAGTATGTTAATCTACTCAGGAAGACGAATCCGACTCAGAAATCTCATGTGATGAAGATGGATTTCAAAAAATGCATCATAGGTTGAGGAAGCAAGTGGAGGCATAGAAAATTATTGGAGATAAAAATTAGAGGGTTCAAACAAGAATAACAACAAATTCTATATCACATACATCTCTTTATTTGAAAGTTGAACCGGATAATATAAAGGAAGCATTTGAGCATCCAGAATGGGTTAATGCATTAAATGAAGAGCTTGATCAGATAGAGAAGAATGATACATGGGATCTTGTACCCAATCCGGACAATAAGAACATCATTGGTACAAAGTGGGTTTTCAAGAACAAGCTGAATGAAGAAGGTAAACTAATAAAAGAATATGTAAGATTGGTTCGTAAAGGGAATTCACAAGTTGAAGGAATTGATTTTGATGGGACCTTTTCTCCGGGGGAAAGATTAGCAACAATCAGAATATTTCTTGCTATTGTTGCACAATGAGGTTACAAGATCATTCAAATGATGTAAAATCCACATTTCTGAATGGTGACCCTGATGAGGATGTCTACATTGATCAACCTTGGGGATTTTTATTAGAAAGGATTAATGTTATGTGTGTAGATTGAAGAAGGATTTTTATGGGCTAAAACAGGCTCTGAGAGCATTGTATTCTAAATTAGATACTTTCTCAAAGAAGATGACCTTTAAGAAAGGGAGAGTTGACAACAATATCTACATCAAGGAATGTCAGATGTTTTCACTGATAATTATTGTTTATGTCGATGATATTATATTTTCTATAAATGATGAAAGATCATGTGAAAATTTTACTGAGGAAATGAAGAAGTTATTTGAGATTCCCATAATAGGAGAAATGATGTACTTTCATGGGCTAAAAATTTCATAGAAGAAGAATTAAATTTTTCTATCTCTAGAAAAGTATGCTAAGGAACTTCTAAATAAGTTTGGCATGGAAAATTCGAACCCAGTTTCCCCATGAATTTCTGTGGGAACAAAGTTGTCTAAAGATGGAGAAGGTAAGGAAGTTGATCAGAAAGAGTTTCGAAAGAAGATTGGAAGTCTGTTATATCTGACTGCCTCAAGATCTGACATCGTCTATGATGTTAATTTATATGGAAGATTTCAGAGTGCTCCTAAAGAATAACGTTTGATTTATAGAAAAATAATTCTCAGATATATCGAAGGCACAACAAATATTGGAATCAGGTATGATGGATCAGGAAATATTGATCTATTCGGGTATTATGATGCTGATTGGACAGGAAATGTTGATTATCGAAGATCCACATCTGGTGGACTTTACATTCTAGGGAAAAGTTGTGTCAGTAGGAATACCAAGAAATAGAATTCAGTAACTCATTGCACAGATAAAGTTTAGTATGTTGCTGCTACTCATGCTGCAACTCAACTAATGTGGATGAAGACTCAGCTAGAAGATCTTCTTGTTGAAGTAAAGCTACCATTGCTCTGGGGTTGTGATAATTAGAGTGCAATCAATCTTACAAGAAATACAATAAAACATTCTCATTCAAAAAACATTGATATAAAGTACCACTTCATCAAATAGTAGATGGAGAAGAATGAATTGAGGCTGATGTATGTTCTTACATTTGAACAAGTTGCTGATATATTCACAAAACTGTTACCGAAGGAACCATTTTCAAAATTGTGGTTGAACATGGGTGTCCAACCTCCTTCTCATCAAGGTTACGGTACATGTTTCTTTCCCCTCTCTCGTCTTAAATTTGGAAAGTGTTGTCAAGGGGGAGAATTCTTTTATAAATCTATCCTTATGGAATCATGCATTAAGGGGGAGTTGTGGGTAAGCTGTGAATCCAACAGGTATGTGTGTTAACTATTCTAACTGTTTGTTGGAGTGGTTATAAGAAACAATGTTGTTTTCTAGTAAAGTTGATGAAGTGAAGAATGCTGATGTAGAATCTTGAAAGATGATCTGAAGAAGGCTGAGGATGTACACTTATGAGATTTCATAGTCACTGCTTTTGGACATCATGGTTTTGGCAGTCAATTATTCATGTTTCCTATAATGAGTTAGCTCATGTTGGCTTAACATTTTTGACAAGTAAGCCATTGCTTAAGGTTACAAAGTTCAGTGTTTTATAAATCATGGTTGACAACAAAATCCAAAGGGGGAGACAATTGGGACCAAGTAGGATTGATAAGGAAGTAAGAAATGTTTGATGTTATGAAGTGTTGTCTTTTATTGTCAAAGAAGCTAATTCAATTCAGTTTGTAAAGGACTTGTAAACTATGATGATGGTTTGCTGATTTGTATTTCACAAATAGTATAAGTTTGGAGAACATGTGATGTAAGACTTATAAAGAGTAGAGAGAGTAAAGAAGTTATTTTTTCAATTGAAAGAATGTGGCGTGCAATTAGTGGTGCGCAAGTATTGGCACAAAAATACTGGCGTGCAAGTGTAAGTGGAGTGAAAGTCGTATTTCAAGATCATCCCATCAAAATATGACAATGTAAATAAAGTGGTGCGCAAGTCAAGTAGTGGAACACAAGTATTGGCACACAAGAATTGGCACATAAGTATTGGAGCACAAGTGTAAGTGGCATGAAAGACATATTTCAAACATCATCATATCAAAATATGACAAAGGAAAGAAAGTTTCGTGCAAGTGCTGGAGCGGCACGCAAGTGCAGGAGCAGCACACAAGTACGGGATCCACTCACAAGTGTATGAAGCACACAAGTCACCAAAATTCCTATAATATACAACTTTCCTCATCACTTTTTAATTCTCAACACTTAAAGAGAAAATTAGAGTTCTGATCGCACAAGTAGTAGAAGGTGTCATGCAAGATGAAGTGGCACGCAAAATGAGGGTTATTTATAAGCTGTGGAAGTTTTTCCACGCATGTTTTTCCACAAATTTTTTCCCATGTATGTTTTTTTGCACAAGTTTCCAGAGGCATGCAATAAGGGAGGTGCTTTCTAGAAGTGGCCTGTGTATAAGCTAAACGTGGTGCACAAGTAGGTGGCGCGCAAGGAGGGAGGCGCGCAAGCAGGGAGTAGTGCACAAGCTATCGCACCAGGATGTTCTAACCTGCTTTTGGGTAGGAAAGTGAAGATTTCTTTTGAAAGATTTTATTTGTGAAATTTCATTAAGAAGAAAAAAATCATTACATTACCCAGTTTGTACTAAAAGGGTTCACACGCACTATTGGATTTCTTTCAAAGTTCTACATGAGTGTAAGGGTATATCCTACTAGTTTTATCCCACATCAATGGATTTTTTCTATTGGACTTTGTGGAACTGGGTTTTTTTCTTACCATACCATGGACGTAGCTACTCTTGTGGAGTAGTGAACCTTGTAAATCATGTGTTCTTGTGATTGTGTGTGTTCAGCAGGGAAGAAACTATTTAACAGGAGGTGAAGGTTGTTTCAAAAACAGGAAACATTAAAGAAAAAGATATCACTGATTCACCCCTTCCCCTCTCGGCGATACTTGGATCCTAACTCGGAACATCACATGGAAAACCATTCCATACCCAAGATGGAATCATAAGGTCCTATATTGATTACCAATAGGTCTCATAAGAAACTATGTCCAAAAGGTAATTACTTTAACTAATATTAGATAAGTAATATCAAAGAAGTGTTCATCATAGGAAACTCAAGCCAAAGACACTTGGATAATGTCTCAACTAGTAGATCCTTCTCTCAAACATGGAGTGATGACATGATGAAATGAGTTTTAATAATTTATTTTCATTATTAATAATTAAGTTTTAAAATAAATTCTGATCATATCTATAAAAATGTTATCAGATGCTAGGTAATAACACTCCAAATCCCATAAATACCCATGTACCTAATCGCCAGCTCCCTATTCCTAATAGGAGATGATTGGTGGTGGTGGTGGAGATATCTCATATCATTATCCACCACTAGAAGATCCTCTTATAAGATCCCCACCTTCTACTCTTTTAATCCTACCTCTCTGGGATCCACATTTTCCATGCTTGGGAGAACCCTAATCATAATGATAAATCTATCATGGAAGTCCATTTAATACATACCTACCATCCACAACACATCTGTTGATCAATCATCTCCCATGTGACCTTAACTATAACATTCATATAATCGACCACCTCTAAGATACCTTGGTCGTATGCACATTCACCGAGACACAAGTAGACATGCCTAATTTTATTATTTGTTACACCTCTTATGAATAGACACTAATTTTATATCATATAATATATAATAATTATCCCTATTATTCCTATCCATGTATCTAGTTGCATGGAGTCCTTCATATATGTATCTCTACATCACCATCTCACTCTCTTTCACACTAGCACATGTGGGAATGCATGAGTACATCACTATCATTCATGTATTTCAAAATACCCTACTCAAACATCCATTCCTAGAAGTAATCATCCCAATTAATGTTGATGGAGTACTTCATAAGGTCAGTGAACCTCCCTGTATAGTGATCAATAATCATCCCTCCCTACAATAGATCCCAAGGCCCCTGAAACTAAAATGAAAATAGGAATGAGGGGTAGTAATTATAACAAAAAGTTTAGTGGTATTGGACTCATGAGAGTGTCAACTCATCATGAATATATTTGAATAAACTCCACTTGATCCCAACAACTATGTGAAAAAAGACTAGCATTGATCGCAACCGTCTGATCATTCGAGGTCCATAAAAATTGGAATGCGTAGATCACAAACTCAATAAGATCATCCAATGCATGGGGATCTAGCTCATTTTGGATCATCATCATCCTCTAGTTATAGAACTCATGCAATGTGATAATACTACATGCATCCTCATCCTACAATGCAAGTATAATATTCTGCTTGATTGGAGAGGGTGAAAATACCATCAAACATAGAGGAAATATATCATCATATGTCCCTTGAACTGAGGCCCCATCACTCAGTAGGTCATCTTCATGATCCTGAATCAGTAATGTGGATGGTTGTCTTCATGGATGCACCATAAATGTAATCGAAATGTAACATGGTTAGATGGGAATATATATGGGTATCTGACTCAAGAAGGATATTCAAAGGACTCAATCCTACATATTTCATATACTAATATTACCTATAACCAATATCTCAGTATGGAAGGTCAATATGAAGGTAATCATTTTTCTGGTGGATGGATTCATTGGCCCCCACTCCATCAAGTGGTTCCCTATCTTGAATGCCTCACTCAAGACAATTTGATACCATTTCCCTTAGTTCCCTACCATATATTGTAAGAGGGAAATCAATAAACACCATCCCAAGATCATAAAACATTTGATACCAATCTATATATACCCAACCCATTGGGGTCCACCTGGCTAGTGGAATAATGACTCACCACAAACCCAAGACCACATCCATAATCCAGGGTCTGGGGAAAAGTGTTGAGAAGGCACAAGTAAAATTGAAGGCATTTTCCTAAAGTCCTTATTTACATGTACCCAACCATCTCCATGCATAACCATAAAGGAATAATAATGTAAGACAATAACTTATAGAGTAAAAACCATGTAGATAATAACCTCTATGAAATACCAAATTGTAAAATAATATAATATATAAAAAAAATGGAAAATACACCCATCTAGAAATAATACACCAACCAAACATCATCTAGAAATAAAAGAATATATGAGAGATCGACTCCTAATATCTAATACCCAACCCCTACACACAGTCATATACTCCCATGTATCCCTATGATCCATCAATTACACCTCCATAATATCTGTTATCTATATAAGATATGACATGTATAGAAAATACTTTGTATGGATGAGTATATGCATACCAAGTAGGATTCCCCAAAAACCGAAGAGGCAGAAATATAAGACATGGTAGAAGTAGTTAACTCAACCAAATATATGATGGAAATGAAACCCAATGACATATATATATAGTCATAAAATTAACCAAAATGAGAGAAAAATGGGATCTCCATCTCACAATCCACCCTATTAAAATGATCCTTCATACAACTCTAATGGTCCATCATTGATATCTAGCATCTCGTGTGTCTATCCGAAGAAGTCAAAAGGAGGGCCTCCACCATGCCAATACTCCAAAGCTAGAGAGAGTGTAATATACAAAAGATAGAGCACCTAAACCCTAGAATAATAGGGACATTACACTTAGTATATAGTGGAATCAAACCCATAAATGAGAGTAGAATCCCTATAAATTTCTACTAAATGTGGGAAACCTACACCCTGCTACGATAGGGGTGTACTGTTCCTATAGATAGAGGAATCACACTAGTATAAGTAATTACCATGTATACATATGGAATAACAAGTACATAGGGACTTCTCCCACACATTGAATTGTTGTCTCCATGAATAGAGTACTCATTCCCTAGTGTGACAGGGGGGCGGTACTGCCATTTCCTATACTAAAGAGTATATCAGTCCCAAACCATAGTACAATAAAGGATTATCTTCTCCATGTATATTAGATCTATACCCTAATGAGATAAGGGAGTACAATATGAATCTGAAAAAATAGGTATGGAGGACCTACACCCTAGTTCAATAGTGGAGAATCCCCTCCATCTAAACCAATAGTATAGAGGACCCGCACCGTGGTGTGATAGGGGAGAAACATCATCATGGATCAAGGATATGAACCTTCGTATGGGAGTAAATTCTTTTCATGTATAAATAATATAGATGACCGAGACCCTAGTATAATAAAAGAGTATCATCACTATTGATAGAGGACTTTAACCCCGACACAATAGGGGGTACTACCTCTAACTCAAATATCTCCAACGATCGTACCCAATAACATCCATTTATGGACATATCCTAATGAATCTAACTTCTCAGAACATCTCTCATCATATCAAAAAATCTACTATGAATGATAAAATCATGTTCTATTTGAAAAAAGAACTTTGGATATGCCACTCACATTGTAAAATTTATGTCCAAAAAATAGAGATATGAGGGGAAGAAGTTGTAGAGTAAGAACATAGTGGGAATTGGGTTTTTCAGAGAAAGTTTAACATCCTATTCATTTCATACAGTAATATTAAATAAAAGTTTTAGAATACATTAAAATTTATACATACAGATTCCCAAAGACCATATTAGTTTAGTGTCATTGGAATCATGGAGACATAAACACTAATACATGGGGGAGATGCATTATCTCCCAGTAGGTTCTCAAAGACTATAACCCCTATTAAAAATATAATAAAATAAATATATGTCCATAAAATGGGGAGGGAAACATAAAAATGTTTAAGATCAGATGCTCTATAAGGGTAAATAAGGGAGATATGTAAGAAAAACATGATAAATGGTGTATGAGAACCTGATTATAACATTAGAAGATCACACCCTGTATATCAATGATAATAAACATGATTCATTTCATAACGCTTGGCAGTTCATAAGACATGAATCATAGAGAAAAAAAGAACATAATCCATTAAATCATATCATATGAATATGACCTGTAATTTTTGGAATACACATAAGCACAAAAAAATTTATGTCAAGGATACATATCATGACCTTTATTACATGTTAGGAATTGGATATGACCCATATTCCAACTTAGATCGTGGGAGAACAACCCATGTACCCACTTATTTTCAATATTGGGTTACAACCTATATACTCTCTTACTATTAGGCTTTGGATAAAACCCATGCAGCTGCTTATTTTTTGGCTTGGGATAAACCCTTGTTCCCTCTTTCTTTTAGAATATGGATAAAACCTGAGTCCCTCTTACATTAAGTAATATATTATAACCCATGTACCCTTTGAGATCATATATAACTTATCACTACCAAATGAATTTGAGGGAGATATAGGTCACACCCTTATCATAAAAAGATCATTCATATATGTGGCCCGAGATAAAAAATATTCCATCATTTCACAACCCATAAAAAGAGATCATATAATAACTTCTGAAATGAAATGGGTATCATAAAAATTTAATCAAATCATATCCTATGGAAAATATATTGGTTTAAAAATCATATCATTCTAGAATAACCCGTGAACATAAGAGGTTTTCCTAATAATTTATCATGTTGTGGCCAGTTGAAGAGAAATGGATTTAATAAGTATATTACCAATGGAGGAGGAACTATTTTCAGAAGCATATAACCCATGTAAGAGGAACAAATTTAATAAACATATAACCCATGAAATAGGAACTGGTATTCATAAAAGTCATTCTAATAAAAAAACCATTTAGTGAATGAATATCAATGGAACCTTTGGATAATTTCCTAAATGGACTACAATAACATCAATGAATGTCATATTAGATGGAAAATAACATGGAATTATATTTTTGAAATATTTATAGATGAAATTTAACATTCTTCTATAAAAAGAATTATTAAAACATGAAAACCATTTGAAAACCAATTACTTTAGCAACAATTTAAAAATTTAGAGAGAAATATTGAAAAAAATTTGAAAACATTTTCCCTTGAAATATTATAGTAGAATAATGAAACATTTGAAACATAATTCTTGGAAAATACATTTAAATCTTATAAATAAATCTTGAAAACATCATGGAAACCATTTTCCTTGTAAACATATAAATAGTACTAGAAAATGTTTTGAAATCAAATTCCTTTAAGACCACTTTAAAAAAATGTATTTATAGAATATTAGGGAAAAAAATTTATTTTAATAAACTAACTTTTCAATTTTGTAATTTAAGATTCTATTGAATGATGTTCGTGACAGTAGGTAAATCCATCCATGTCGAATAGTCTTTCTGCATCGTAAAAAGTTTAGAAAATCTCTTCGACCAAAAAATAACATGAAGATTCCTTTTTAAAACCGCTTTTTTTAGATGTAAAAAATAGGTAATAAATTTCCTTTAAATACCATAGTATAATAGTAGAATAGTTTTTGGATCTTTTTGTAAAACATGTTTTTAATGGAACACATATTTTCGACCGAAGAGAGAGGTAATGCTAAACTTTATTAAAAACACTTTATTAATCATATTATGCAAAAAATATTGGAAAATAGTTCCATTACTTGGATATAACATTATTGAACATATTTTAATAATATTCAAGATATTTATTTATACATGGAACTTTACATTTCAAAAATTAAAGCATAATCATAAACAATATCGATAAATGATGAAATTGATTCAATAAAATCTTAAAACTTGGTTAATTTGAATCATAATACCAATGTAAGAATATAAAATAACACGTAGGATAAAATATCATAAAAAATAAAGATATTAAAGATATAAAATTTCAAATGGAAGTATATATATTTCGAAAAAGAATGTTGGTGAAAAATAAAAGATTTGTCTCAAGGAAGGAAGATTGAGACAAAACTATCTTATCAATTTGGTAACTTTGGAAACATTAACCATGTGAAATAAAGATCATATAATAGAAATTTAAATACCCCTATATTTAATAATAAGATTCATATAATACATTCCTGGTCAGTATAAAAACTACACAAATTAAATGAGTGGTGAATAAGTCTTGAATCTGATAAAAAGTGGGATGAAATTCCCTCACCTTGTGTCTTGACTCTCATCACAATCATACAAAACTATTGGATAATAAATATAAGTTCATTATAAATCTATAAAAGAACAATATTATTATTTATAAAATCATATATGGTTTTATTATTACTTTATGTTACCCACTTGTTATCAAATATATGTTATGGTTTCAATTCTGTTAATATTCACTTTGTTTATCTCATGTGTCTTAAATTGATATGTCTTTGGTCATTATATATATATAATTATTTAAATAATTTAAAATATTAAATAAAAAGATTTTTTATTCACTATATTTATATTATAATTATCTATAGAATATATAAGTACGAAATGGAATACATTGTTCATGGAGATAGTATTCTTTACGTACGCATGAACGTTGTTTGTGCTTTTCTAGTAATATTGAAAGAAGAAATGTAAATGAAATTTATGTATATATGTATATAATATCATTATAGTAAAATTATATTTTCATATTTATCATATAATTTTACAAAGTACATCCTCAATACATTCCATGTTGTGTGTGAATTAATCACATCGTTTTGAGGGGGCGGTAGTCAACACTGTCAATAACGAAATTATTATATCTACACAAAATGAAATGTATAAAGATATGTGTTTAAGAATAATTAAATATTATTAGATAAATTCTAAATATAATATTTATTATATATCGACATATTTTGCATCATAATTCCTATCTTGAGAGGTGGTAAATAAATAATGAACAAGGATCATTTTGGGAGGAGGTAGTTCATCATCCACAAAAATAATAAGTTAATTACCCATTAAATGGAAATGTGTGTAACTGTAGTTAGAACTGTTAGAATAAAACAATCATAGCATATTTCGGAAAATATATATTTTTATAATAATTTAATAAGGATAGTGGATGGGGTGGAGAATGAAAATAATAATAAAGGATCATTTGGGAGGTTGTTACATCTTCTTTGTGTAACAACATTTTGTTTTCAGCAAAAGTCATCCTTGGATTGCTTTCCTACAAGTGGGATTATATAAGGAGGAAGGTAAATATGTTTGGAAGTGAATTGATCATAACATTGAAAATCCAATGTGGTATGAGAGGTGTGAATATGTGTGAGGAGTGGAGGCCTTTTTATAGTGGAGGAGGAGTGGTCCTCTTGTGAATTTTCAGAAAAGGAATTCCATGATCATTTTTCCAAGTGGATTACATAATGTACCAAATGAAATATCTGTTTGTTTAGGGTCAAAATATGGCTAGAAAATGGAACTTTTATACGTTTACAGGTCTTTTGGTTCCTTTCGATTATGGTTTATCCCTTTATTGAGCATAATTTTACCTTAATAGTTACAATTAATATCCATTACCCCACAAATAATTTTTGTAAAAAAATTAGTTGAGAATATTATAATCGATATATTATATAAATTTAAAATATATAATCTATTTTTCCAAATTATAAACACTTAATTGGCATAAATAAATTTAAATATAATCCATTAGACTGGAAGATAATGCAGGTTTTTCAAGTAAAAACATCTACAAGTTCATGATATTTTTATATTCAATATCAATATGAAAATGATTATAATAAACTAAATTGGATTATTTGATAAAATATTGATCTAATTAAACTTTAAAACAAAATAATAAATATAATTTAACCCCATAAATAAATTAGATGAAAATTATTTTTTGAATTAAAATAAAAAAAATCACTATTCTTCAAAATATGAAACTTCCAAGAAAAATACCAAAAACCATACCTAATTTTTTATCTCATTTTTTAAAATATTAAGTATATTTTTAAATATATAATTTATAAAAATTCCACTAATTTGACTTAAAATATGTTCACAAATAGATGGTGGTAAAAGTGCCTTATTAAAAATATAGGTTTTTATGTGTGAAATTGGGTTTTCCCATCTTATTTTATCATACCTATTGAATAAATATAAAAAATATTTTATTGTATATAAAAAATATATATTACATTAATATCAATCAATAATTGTAATTAATTTAATTTATTAGGATAAAATTGTTTTGGGATGATAAAAACAATTTTCTATAAAAACATTCCATATATATTCCATTGGTTCTTATATTAATTTCTATGTAATTTTCAACAAATAAATTCAACCATGTATTTTCATAATTTAGTTAATCATATTCATAACCATCAAATTAATGTTTATCTTATATATTATTATATTGAATTATAATATTTTTTATAATATATTATTGTTTGGTAATACTTGGTATTGCATGTTACACATGCCATCGAGAAAAGTCAATCATGCCTGTAATGTTTTCTAGCCTTGTTGTTCCATGTAAAGAATGTTAAACATTACATAGCGTGTAGTTAATGATAACTTGGAGTTTCATATAACTTAATCCATATATAGTTCTTTAGTATAAAAAAATCTATTTTTAATGTTGTTTGAAATAAAAAATATCGAAAAGATTAATTAATTCAAAAAATAATAATTCCCACATATTAGCATTTTACATCGTTGTACTTCAATCAATTTCCTAGTATTATCTATTATAAACATATCTTGGTGGCCATGTAACTATACACAACGTGTTTATGTACCACTCAGTGTGTCTTGACCATACATGGACTTTCAGAGTGCCCCTAGATGTTCCCATGTCTACATGTTGAGTTATAAACCTAGTCATGTACATTGTTAACCTCACGTACCAAATCAAGGCTGTGTGATTTTTTATCTCCATGTGTTGGATCGTGTCATGTACCTACCCATGTACTCGGTTATTTTTAGGTTCCAGCACATTCCCCTATACTCCTAGATATCATGGTGTTTCCTCCCTCATAGGGTCCTTGGAATGGGCAACTAGAACCTGGCTTTGAATCCAAGGGAGAGTCACATGGCTTGTTGAAAAACAATATAGTGTGTGATATTTATATTTTTCAAGGATCCTAACCATCATAGCTGGGTGACTATACAACCTGTGTTCATCCTTGTAAAAAAAATTTAGTCTAGATTTTTATCGAATGATAGATCTATCTATCATATTCCAGATCTACAACGACCATTGTAATTCATGCCTATTAACTACTGAAAATTTGTGGAATTAAACTCTTTTAGTTGATTCCAACCTTCCAAAGGCAAGAAATTAGAAACTGAAAAAATGCATGAAGATCCACCATGTGTTCTACTCCGAATCTCACTTCATATTACCATTCTGGATCCCAGATTCATGGATTATAACCCTTATTAAATCTCAATATGTCCACAAATCATGGATATGGTCATTGTATATTTATCAACCACAAATATTTGGTTCTAATCCTACCCATACCCACCTGATTTTGTCGAATGGTGGCCTTGTATCCCAAGGAAAATGAATGTGAAGAATATGTGGGGGAAGGAATAATAAATAAGTTGAATCAATTTGTGGGCAATATTTATACACCAAATATCATAAATAATGGATATTTGGGGTGAGAAACATAGAAAACTCCTAACTAAATTGAATAATAAATTTAAATTGATAAATGAGATCACACGAAGGAAAAAATAATTCAAAATCATTGAATATGAGATAAGAACAAGATCTTTATTTTAATCGAGGGTATAAATCACAATTGAAAAGTCCTACCGTGATTATGGATTGCTCATTGGTGAAGAACACATTCACTAGTAATGGGGAAGAACTATTTCATTCACTGTCTGTCAAACTACCTCGATGTAATCACCGGTCTCCATCTGATATCGATCTTCCAATAAATAATGATGAAATACCCACTCATTAATGTAAGTATTATGCATATTAACCGGTATATTGTCTATAATAGTAAATTTAAAGAGGGAAATCGGTTGTGTAAAAAATATTAATTAAATAAAATAATTAAAAAATTAATCCACATAACATAACTACCAATTAATTCCTCATTCGGACATCCAGTTCCGACCGTATTTATGTCCTGACTGGGGTAAATCCTATTATCTATATTCAAACATAGACTCAAATTTATTATTAGAGACTCTGTTATGAATGTATTATATTACTTATAGAAAAATATGCACACATGGTACAGAGTATATATTATATTTTGATAATATTAATTTTGGGATTACATGGCCACATAATCTCCTTCCCTCCCAACACCAAACGCATAAAATATATCTTGAAATATTTAAAATTATTATAAATAAAAAAATAGTCTTTATATCTTAGATTTATAATTATTCTTTTATTTATGTTTATTGCAATGTGTTTCCTAGATATTATGTTATCCTCTATCCAGTTCAATAATTTGAGATTTTTGGCATGGATTGGATATCTTTATATAGATCCAATAATAATTTTGAGTAAGAGAACTAAAATTTTATATTATGAATAAAATATACGATATTTTATTATTGTATGGATAAATAGGAAGATCAATGGGAAATATCATCCATTGTATGGGTAATTAATTTAATTTGAATTGATTAACTCACTTAGATGGTCGGGGAGAATCTCGTCATCATTGATTTGTATATTGTGTGCTAATTCTATGATGTCTTCTAGGAAGAGATTCCAAGTCTTCATCTAAATTGTAATGTTCAGTTTTTATATAACAAATACCTAGTAAAACACCGATTTTCAAGACTACATATAAAATATCCCAGGATGAGTTATATGAACCAAATATTCCACTCAGGGAGAATCATCATAGTGAATACATTAATCCAAATGTGTCACCATGCAGGGAACATATTCTTTTTGTTAATATTAAAGATGGATCAATGCATCTCTTCATTGATTATAAAGAAATCATCAAGATTTTTATAAATAATAAGTGTCATATTCTTAGTAATGATGATTTATTCAATTACTTATGAGGATATCAATATTTTCCCCATATTGATCTTTGATCTAGAAACTTTTATGTAATGGTAAAAAGTTAGGAGATGACCAATATGATCTTCCATTTATGGTATGAACACTATTTATTTATAGCGATTCCCTTTGGTCTTACTAATACCCCTTTTATCTTCTTTTATATAATTATTTGAGTCTTTGTAGATTATCTTGATCACCTTGGGGAAGTATTTATAGTTGATATTCATATATATTATTGAATCAAACAAGATAATGAATATTAAATTGGGATTGTATTTAATTCCTTATGGAAATAGAAATTCTAATAAAAAATTATCATGTGTGATTTTTTGGATTTAGTAAGTTTCATTCTTAGTAAACATTATCTAAAGAGTGTATATAAGTGGATCCATCATTGATACATGTTATTGAAACAATGGACCAAGGAATCCATTGGGATTGATATCCATAATTTTCATGGATTGTATGTATATTATAAATTATTTTTTTAAAGAATTATCATTGTTATGTAATCCACTCACCATGTTACCCTGTAAGGAACTCAAGTTACTATGTATTGTTGAATTTAATGAAAAGTTAAAGGAACATAAGAGAGGGATGGTCAATGAACCTTTTCACACACCACCTTAATGTGAAGAAGGGTTTGTGATTTAAAATTATTCATTTAATAAGGGGAATGGATGTGCTCATTTTTAGAATGGTATAGTAATAGCTTATTTCCCACATCAATTGAAGGTTGGGGGAGAAATTACTTGACTCATGTTTATAGTTAATAATAGAAATATTTTGGTTCATAATATGGAGAAATATATTTATGTAATGTGACATGACATATACACTAATCTTATTTGTTTAAAGTATATATTCTCCAAGAAATATTTTATTATTCACTGAAGAGGATGGTTGGATTTTATTAATGATTATGACTATTGTATACATTTTGAAAATAGGAATGTAAACAATGGGAAATATGATTTTAGTCAAAAGGATCATTCTATATTACTTATGATAGGGACCATAAATTATACAATATTTATTTATTTGAAAATTATATACCTTGAAATATTAAATGAAGGATTTATATCTTATATTTTTGAAGTGATCTTTCAATCATCTATCCATGTGAATATTAAATTGTTGTAAAAGGACGACATGGAGATGGAATGTAAGAATGAAATGTTCTTAATTTCAACAATTACTGTGATGTAATTTTATGGTTTAGGAATCGATTATGTGACCCATCAATACTGGACATAATGAATGTGATATTTGATGAAACTCATAGATAAACATTATCTATTAATAATGCATGTCTGAATATATATAGATATTTAAAATATTATTTCCATTTAGACAATAGGAAGAGAGATATAATGGAGTAAGTGTCTTAGTTAATTATATATCATCATGTTTATGTTGAGAGAAACAATGTCTAAGGGGATGTCAAAACCATTACCCACAACATAATAGAAATGATAAAACATCACCATGGATTTCATCATCATATAACCCGAAATATCTAAATGTCGTAATTCTATTTGGATTTTATTCGATTTCTACAAGAATTTGGAATGGTTTAGGTCTATAATAAAATATTTATTGCTTTATAATTTTTTATTGATATATAAATAGTAATTTTGAATGTAGGTATGTAGTACTATATTATATTTTATCTAACTGTGATCTATGGGTTATCTCAATATTATGGAAAAGACATCAATAAGATCTGATTATAGAGTCATGTTTAATTATTACTTATTATTCTCAAAATATATTTTGGGTGAGGGTACCAATCAAACATTATAGGGTATTTTGGGATTCTATTATATTGATTTCAATGGTTGTTCCAATCCAAAATTTTCTGTAGTGGGGGTTTCATACACAAAATATTTTTCGCTCAAACATATAGATTGATCCTTATAAAGACATCTATGGAAATATGTGTAGAAATACAACATGTTATAATGATGTTATAGAAACAATTTATTAGGGAATAATATAGAATAAGAAATGGTATATATGGTTAGGTCAATTATGAGGAATATAAACGAAGAATGGGGTCAACAAAAGATTTATACAGACAATCATAAGTGAGATATCAAATTTGATGTTCCTAATAAAAAATTCATATTAATTTCTCTATAGAATAAGGTTATGATATTATAAAATAATGGAGATCTAATATATAGATATATTGGTAATTTCTATATTCTTGATCGTGTAAAGATGGAATCTTATCACATGGTGCATCCACCAAACCACTCTCATGTTTACACTATGTTAAATGTATCTATTTTGAGGAAGAACATACATGATCCATAAAATTTCATAAATTTAGAGATTTGACCATTGTGTGAAGATATTTAATATGATTATACATCATTATAATTCTATGATCATAGAGATAATATGTAATGGAACCAGACTACTCACAAGGTTAATGTTTCTAGGAGGAATGTGAAATTAAGGAAGAAACTTTGCAATCTAAGGATGTGATAAAGTAGATATATCGATATATTTTATCCAGAAGTATATTGTTTATGGATAAACTATTTTTATGGATGGTAGAGAGTAGATCCCCAATATTTTTTTCCATTGAAATAAATATGAATTATTCGATAGTTTTCTTTACAAGCCTCCCCAATTATAAATAATCATTGATATAGTGATCCTTTATTATATAGCTATTAAATTGGTAGGTACAAATAATAATAATCTCATTATAAAATTATATGTAGTATGTTTTTAAATATTTTAAATTTATTGATTGATTCATAATATATCAATACTCCATATTTAATAAAGTCATTTTATACTAAAAAATGGGTTTTAATTTATTATACATTGGAACATTATAATAATTTTCAAAAAATGGGATATGTTTTATTTGAAGAAATGATTTTTATCTTTTTAATCATCATTTCATTATTAGTTTTGCTAGATATTTTTGGATTTTTCTAAAATGATAACTTTTTTTTGAATGGAGGAAATACCTTTTTTTAAACCAATATCACTTTTAATTATGTTAATTAATTTTATAGTTCATATTTAACAAATTTACCATAATGTAAAATTATTCAACTTTATTTTGAAATAATATAAATAAAAACAATATAATCAATATTATTATTTATTTCTATGAAAACCCATAATTTTTACACCTTAATCCAGGATTTATTACATAATAATACACTTAGTAATAGATAAGCAGATCATAAGCCATAGTGTATTTTGGTAATTAGGTACATAACATACTAACTAGAAAAATAAATACCCACCCCACCACCCAACTCCCCCCACCCACCCCATATCCATAATAAAACCTCCCCTCCAGGCTCTCTAAAACTACAAGGACAATGTAGGGACACACATAAGAAATGGGTGAACTATAAATCGTAGTAACGGAATAAAAAATTCTTAGAATTATGGAAATTTATACAGTTGAGAAAAGGTGCATATCAATGTAACTTAAGAGGAGTGAGAATCATAATCTTGAGAAATGATACATGATATAACATGAAAAAATAATGATAACATAAGAATACAGAAACAACATAAAACATTACATGATAAACATAATTCATGGCTAACCCCCAAGACATAAAAAAACATTTTTCTTAGGAAAGACATCCATATACCATAAATGGAATACAATGAGGTAAAAACAATACTGAATGCAGTGGAGGGATATATATTTCTAGGCCCACCTATCACTTTCATATAATATATATGCATAAGCGTGCCACATATACCATAAAATATGAGGATTTATTTCATCATTTTTAAACCCATGATTGTGGATTATGGTTTTCAAACAAAGAAATACCAAATCATTTAATTATTGGTAAAACTACATGAATACCATTTATTACAAATGGGGATAGATATTTACTAAAAAAAATTCATGAAAAATCATTGGATAATTTTGGAAGGAGAACATGGGTACATAAAGGGTAATGAAAGAAATTAATGTGACTGAAAGGAGTCTCTCTTCACATGGTAATCATATGGATAATAATATTCTTGAATGACCCGAAGGACATAAATTTTTATTAATTTTTGAAAATCCTTCTTTTGAGGGATTAATGGGAAACCATTCATGACTTGTAAACTTTATGACATTGCATGGACTAAAGGAAATAGAGGTACTCATATGAGAATATGACTACTTGGAACCATCCATCCCCAGTGTCTACATCACAATCAACTATCCACCTTCATGTTGTTGTTCGACAAGCTACCCTATGTAGAGATGAAAATTATTTGTACCAATAGAAATTTCTATACCCTCTAATTATTCAATATCTTATTTCTTTTATCTTTTGAATTATCCTGATCTGAATTCTCATTTGGAGCTTGTTCCTTGTAGAATATATCATGTTTTCGTCTACACATCTTGTGGATTGATGGCCTTGTGGTGCCTCGAAGGATTTGAGGTTTCCTAAAGTCCATGAGGTATCCTGAAGTCCATAAGATGTTCTAAAATCCCTATGGACCCAATGTCATGGGTGGACTAAAGGCCTTGAAGGACTCTAGGGCTAAACCAGTGGCCTAATGTTGAATATTTACGGCTGCTACAGTACCCACTATAGTTACCCGGAAATATTAAACCTCCTAGATTTGATATTTCATATTGTGGATGCACTTGAAGAGTCTCCACCAACCATGATATGGATCATGTGCATAATGATTGTAATATGAATTTTTAAGAACATATCCAGACACAAAACACTTGTAAATAAAAATAAAAATATGAATAAGGTTATTGAATAAAGAGGATAAGGAGGAGATCCGTTACTTTGACATAATAACAACTTAGATAAAATTTATAATGAGAGGGAATAAATGATCAATCATCAATAATACCTAAATAGGATAAAAAATAATATTTATAGATACTTTAAAATATAACTAATTGGGATTCAAATGCTTAAATACAAATAATGTTCTTGAAGGGAAAAGAAAAGAGTGCAAGAGAGATCCCTTAACATGAGGTGCCACACCTAGAAGATTTGGGGGAGGTTTTTAATAGCATGGGACCTCCTTGTTATGGATCTATAGAGTTATTGTAAGATTAAATTCATGCTCTAAGAGTTTTATATAAGATTAAAGGGAGGTTGGGTGGTTTTATATTTAAAATGATAAGAAAATTATTTATTAATTTATAACCATTGGTGTTGGACTCTATATGATAAGGTAATCAAAACAAAAACAATCCCATGTTTGTTCCAATGTATTATCCCAAATTGTGGGTTTTTCATTATTAAACGAACACATGAAAATAATCACAATGGTGATGTGTAAAAGAGTCATGTTTATAAAGAAAATTTAAACCACAAAAAATATAATATAGGCTTTGGGAAATTTCATATGGACTTATAAAATTAATCAAATAATCAAAAAACAAAATGGGGAAATATATATTTTTTCATGGATACTTATTATTTTTTTATTACATCACATTAATGTAATTATGATTTCATAATATATATCATATAATTATAATGTATTTAATTTCTATAAAAAATAGATTGTCTCAGAAAATTATGAAAAAATCACTATTGGATAATTTCAACATGATAATTTCAAAAATAATATTTATTGTATAAAAATAAGTCTACAAATATGATAATATTTGGGGATAAATAAAATATCTTAATTTATTAAAAGAACTATTTTTACAATAATAGTTTTATGATCCTTACATGAAATGAACTGGGCTTAATAATAATATATTATCATTTATAAATTATAAACACTAGTTTATAAAATTATTTTATTAAAATTTGATTTATTTTAAAATTTATATAATTAATCAAATAAGAGTGTCTTGAATTGAAATATATAATTATAATAACCACAATTTTGTTTCATCAGATGAATATATAATATTTCTTGAACATAATATTTAATCATTTAAAATGTAATTTCTAATAGGTATAAATATAATAATTATTTTATGTAAAATTAAATTATAAAAATTCACATTGTTAGGGTCTATATATATTTCCTTTTATTACACAAGTGAATTACCAATGGGTAAGGCATGCGATGGTGAGGTTTTCATGAGGTGGTACACTGAAAATGGAATGGGTTTTGATATTGATGAGTGTGAAATTCTATTGTAAATAGTTATGCTCATTTTTTGGTTATTCATTCCCTAATGGGTAAGGGTCAAGGGAAATTATCAGTGATGTTATCATCCATAAAATCTCTATTTTATGGTCTTCATATGATACAATCCTCATAGTCAAGGCCATCATTTCCTTTGTCTTTGTCCAAAGGAAAATATCATAATTCATAATATATAAATCTTAATGGTAACTGCATAACATATATATTATTAATGGTTATGATACTTAACAAAATTTTCAAATTTTATAAACCATATAACTGCCCAGAATAACCAACATAGTCGATGTGTTTTCTATAACACGATTTATTAATAAAATATTTACTAATCTAAAAACATAATTTAATTTAAATATATTTCATTACATTATTCCCCCAAAAGAAATTTCCCTTAATATTTTATTTTCTTACAATAAAACAGATTATGGTACTTTGGTTTCATCAACTCTCTTGTTCCTATTTCAGTACCACAAATATTGCATTCCACCACAAAACACTGACTATGTGAGTTTTATTAATTCATTGAACATTATCTCTATAATCTAATAACTTATATGACTACTCGTATTGTGAAGAACCATTACAGAATGATACCACCTCTATATTTAGTAAATGTGAGGGGTCATGTATGTGCTTACTCAAGAGGAGTACATAGAACAAATCATATACATGAGATAGTCTAGGTTTGAGAATTAGTAAATAGGTCACTGCTATGAGGCGATCATAATCTCAAAGGGGTTGATGTATCTAGGACTAAGTTTTACCTTGCTCTCAAACCACATTAAAACCTTACATGGCGATATAAAAAGGAACCCATAATCTCAAACATCAAACTCCTGGTACCATTTATGAATTTATACATATCTTTTATATTGAAAATTTTATTATTTCATGTGATTCTAAATGGTTTGAAACTTCTCTATCATTTCTTGAATATGAACAGTCCCATAATTTTCTACTCTCTAACATCATCCCAACAAGTGATATTCTAAAATATCTTCCATAAAAGCCTTATATCGTGTTGTCTGAATGTTAGAATTTAAACTATTGTTGTATGAGAACTCTACTAAGGGAAGGTGTTTGTCCCCAAAAACCATTGAAATCTATTTAACCTGATGTCTGTATATCCTCTATAACTTTAATGGTTCTTCTTGATTTACTATAAATCATATAGTGATAAGAAGTGATGATTCGTGGCACTATATCCAAAATTTGATGATGTCTTTTCTTTAAACTCATAGTAAACCTAAAACTGTTATCTCTATTTTCAATTATAGATAATTTTCTTGATAGGACTTCTCAGGGTTCATTAATTGGTAAGAAGCATAAGCTATCAATTTTTTTATTACATGAATGAAAACCCAGTCCATATTTTATCACATCATTGTATGTCCCAAATCCTTCTTCATTATTTGGTAATGTGAGCATAGGTGGAGCGATTATCCCCATATTTATCTCTTTAAATATTTCTTCATATTAATCAGTCTGGATATACTCGATTCCATTACAAGTAAGATTGGTTAGCGGTCCTGAAAATCATTTTGAGCTTCTAAATAGTCAATGATAGTTCCCACCTAATCCAATGAAACTATATATTTCTAATAATTATATTTGTATAGTTTATCCTTCAATTTACTATATTTTTATATATCCAATAATATAACATTTTTTATGTTAAAAATATCAAATAAAGTTAATTTCTCCAAAAAAAACTCACATTTACTATAATTTACTTATATATTAAGTATATGTAAGGTGTTTAGTACATTAGTAATTTTCCCCTCAAGTTCCTCCATGATTTTGGAGTAGATATGAGTATTTTCTATACATACTACAACAAATTTTCTATGTTATTATCTAAATACTCAATACATCATTTCCATAAAGATATATGGAGCATTAGTGAGTTAAAAAGAAATAACAATGAACTCTTAGTTTTCGTACCTTGTACGAAAAGAAATTTTGCGGATATCCACCTTCTTCATCATTATGTGATAATAACCTAAAAAATGATCCACATTATATAAATATAGGTATCAATGTATCTTATCAAACAATACTTCTAACTATAGAAGATGATAGTTTTTCTTTATCGTGATCTGTAATGACCCATACTTCCATTCATGGAAATTCCTCTTGATCTAATTAAATGTCTTATTATGGTTATATAAAATGTGAACTTCATTGGGTTTATGTTTTTGGATGTTAAAATACCATTATTAATTGTGACCATTTCTAATATAGTCGTTGAACTATGATCACATGACTAATATAAATATAGAGCTTTAACAAATCAAATTTACTCAGAAAAAGGAAGTGATGGCCTCATCTAGTAGACTTTACCCATACGAAGCCCATTTGTTGGAGCTCAGAAATGAGGTGGCGTCATTGTTCTTCGCTCTTGACCAAGCCCAAGCCGAGATTGAACACATTAAGCTTGATTGGAACCAACAACGAGAGATGTAGAAGTTAATAGAGATTACCACATGAGCGATGTTATCCGAGCCACCCAAAGTGTCTATCACAATCGCATAACTTACCCTTCGGTCTTATGCTGGTCTTATAATGGGTTATTTAATAAGACCCCCACTTTGACTATGTACATTATTTTTGTTTAAAGAATGTGCATTAATTTTATTATTGTCACTTTGTAAATAGTTTTTAAAGTACAAATAGTTTTTTTAGTTCTGATTTAAATAAGAAATCTATTTTTATGAATTAATTTGTTTTTTAATTAAATAATATTTAAATAAAGTTTTATTATTATTAAATTAATTTTTATTAAATATAAATGATCATATAAATTTATGAATGCAATTGTAATTTTTATTAAGGTCTGAAAGATGTTTTGCCAAAACCTATGAATTTTTAGTAAATGTTGATTTTTTTAAAGTAAACTTTCACATATTTATAAAATTATTTAGATAAAATGAGTATTGTTTTTGGAATCATGATGTCGAAATTATCCAACCGTGAATATTTAATTATTTTCTGAGACAACTGAATTTTTTGGTTAAAATTAAACACCATTTAAATATATTAAGTGTTTTATGACATTATAATGAACCAATAGTGATGTAATAAAATAATATAAACATTATGTTTGGAAAATATATGTTTCACCATTAAAATAATGAGATTTTGGGTTTGTTTGAAAAAATTTACAAAGATTTTGTGGACCCTTCAAGGATTATAATACATCTTTGTCTTTTTTAAATGTTTTCCTAGAGAGTGTGACTCACGTCCACATATGAAACCCAATTATTTTAATAAGTTTGTACATTGGCCTTATAAAATATTTTTTCCACTCCCATTTTGAATAAATCATGGTCACAATCCCTGGGCTGGTTTTTTGTTTTGATTAATTTAATGTGTGGTGACCCAAACCTAAATAATAAAAAATTCTCTCTCCTTTCTTATATAAAGCCACACAAGCTCCCACATCCTCTGCACTCAAAGCCGTTGGTGTTCTACCGAACCCTTCCCTAATCTCACTAAAATCCTCCCAAGGTACCCCAAGCTCCCATGAATCCTCTTTCAAGCCTCTTTCAAGCCTTTGGGATCACACTTCGATGTAAGGGATTACTTCCTTTCTCATTTTTATCCAATTTTCTTTATGTTGTTATTCCCTTTTGTTTTCAATTCAAAATATAGGGTTATGATTTAAAACCTCCCCCATACTTCTCTATTTATTTTTTTTATTATGGTAGACCCCTTTCTCTCTAATTAATTCCTCCAATGTACACCCTTTACCATACCAAAATTCAGTGAGGGATTTATCTCTCCCCATTTACATCCACGTAATTATTTTGAATTATGAATCTAAATTCCAATAAATTTGTTGGGACATGTATATATATGACCTACTTACTTTCCATTTCATGTAAATATGATGATACATTCCTTTCTCTCTCATGAACCATTTTTTATGAGTTCTTATTTCACTCTGTTATGCTACCGAGATTGCACTACAATTTTCCAAGCCAATGTCATTGTGTATTAAATACCATTTCAATTTCTCTATCAAGGGTATTCACCTTTATGAAAATTTAATTATTGATTCTAAATATTAATGTATGTATTCTACATCCCTTTATCATGGAATAAATGATGTTGATTGATTCCGTGTTGTATGATCCATGTGGCACACTTATGTATGAAATTAAATGTTTAAGAAGGGTGAGCTCGTATAGCGCTCCAATGTATTGGGTAAAGTACAGTATCATGATACCTCATGTGCAATGAGTGTTGATTCATAATAATTCAAGTGCAATGAGGTTTTACTCATGATTCATGTGCAATGAGGTTTTACTCATGATCCATGTGCAATTAGCCTTGGCTCATGCTAATTCCATGTAAAGTGTTGTTGCCACTTTTCAATTTTACAATTATCAGGCTTTATCATCCTTTTATGTTCATGTTTCAATTATGCTCCATTTATATGCCTATTGTCTAACATGTATTGTATTCCACTTGTTATTCCTTGTTTATTCCCTTACCGGGATTTTAGCTCACCCATTTCTTATGCATGTCCTCAGGTTATACCATGCAATGCTAAGTATGAAGAAATTTAGTGGTCATGTAAAATATGTTTTCAATAAAGATGTTATATTTCATAATTTATGTTGATGATCCTAATCCTAGAAGACACCATACCTCTCAATCGTCTATGTTTTATCATGTTAATAGTTTATGTAATGAATCATGTTTAAGTTTGTAATAAAGAGCATGGTTTTTATAGTTGGTATCAGAGGATAGGATTTTTTATTTTTGGGATTAAGATTATAAAACCCTAGTAAATCCTTATAGACAATAATAAGTATAATAAAAACGTCCCTATGTTTTGGTGAGTATTGATAAAGTGGTTTATCATGAAAATACATCCTTGACTATATACGAGTAAGTAGAGGCGACTCTGGCACTGATGCATCCTAGGGGTAAAACATGAAAACACCACTTTGAGTTAGACTCGAACAGGAGATGGTGCACGACAATGACCCTTGCTGCACTCTTGGTTATGACACTCCTGAGGGATATGCTTTAGTAAATTCATAAGCTTATTATAAACCATTATTATGGTACTTAAAAAAATTCCCCTAAGACAATACGTTAGAAAATAGATCCTGAATAGCATAGATTGAAGCTTATGGATTGATAAGTTAAATAAATAAAAGTTATTTATCAGTCATCGGTTTTGTCCTTGTATTACTCTTTTTGTGTTACCCCTAAATTTCCTTTTATTCCAGCCATTGGCTGATAATAGGAGGACTCGAGCTAACAACCGATATGAATATCAATGCGATGACTGTGCTAATGTGATTCCCAATCCGATGGGAGCAGGAATCATGAACTTTGTCACACTTCTCTCTCAGTTAACTAAAGCATTGAATAGTTACATGGGTCAAGAGGAAAATTCAACCCCCCTTAATATGAACAAGTTTCCATCAAGAACTTCATAAGATAAATGCCACATACTTTTAATGTATCATCTGATCCCTCAATCACCGAACAATGGACCAACTCCATTGAAAACATCTTCTATATCCTTCACTATTCTATACAAGAGAAGGTTATTTTGGCTGTATATATTATGGAGGGTGAATTTGATCAATGGTAGACATTGATAAATTATACAAAGCCCGAGGAGGAGATCAAGGCATTGGAATGAAAGGATATTCAGAAGATGTTTTTTGATAAATATTTTCCACACACCGTTCGGCTTATGATGGAATGGAAATTTCTTTCCCTCAAGAAAAAAGATGATGATTCTGATAGAGCGTATTAGGAAATATTCACAAGGCTTCCACGATATGCCTCTGGCTTTGTAGTTATCCCCAAATTCAAGGTTGACCGCTTCTTTGGTGGGGTCAAACCTAGCTTACGGAATGCGCTGGTGATCGGTGACTTTGACAGGTATGAGGAAATTTTCCGATTTCCCCTCAAGGTCGAAATGGAAATCAGATAAACTTAGGGGTATCATGGAGATATGAAGCATAAGGTGGACTTCAATGCTTGTGGTCCAATGGCTAAATCCATTGGTGCTAAGAAAATCCAACACCCCACTTGAAAAAGGTGAAGAAAGAAGCACCCTAGAAATTTCTAAAAGGGGATGAGGAAATGCTTTAGGTGTAGAAGAGAAGGGAACCTAGCTGTTAAATGACAATAAGAAAAACCTGCTTCTGCAATAGATGAAAGGAACGCTCTGTTCAAACCTTAGCACATTGTTAATTTCTACAACTACAAAGAACCATTGCATCTTGAAAATTAGTGCCCTAAGCCAAGGGTTTTCGGAGGAAACCAACAACATCCAAGGTATTAAGGGAGAGCTTTTTCAATCACTACTACCAAAGTAAACCCCGACAATGAAGTGGTGACCGGTACACTATTTATTCACTCATGAAGAGTAAACATACTTTTTTATTCATGTATTTCGCATTCTATTATATCCCAAAAGTGTAATTGAACAATCCCAACACCACCAAAAATCATGAACGTAATGATGTCGGTGAGTATGGATGATGGGGAAATCATTTCATCCCATGAATATAACTCCTACCCTGTAATAATTTGTGGATTGAATTTCCCAGCGACCCTCATCATACTCCCTATGGTGGAATTTGATGCAATTTTTGGCATGGATTGAATTTATTTATATAAATCAAACCTAAATTTTTGTGAGAGGGAAATCACTCTCTACTTGGAGAATTGACCCCAGATTCTATACAATTTCATGGAGGAAGGGGAATCATATTTTTCTCCATCATCTCAAGAATGGATATTAATGCCCTATGAGCAAGAATATCTGGCTCAGATGATTGTTTCTAAGGAGGCAACCGTCATTAAAGACATTCCTATTGTGATGGAATCTGCTGAAGTTTTTCCTGAGAAATTTCCTGGTCTTCCTCCTAAAATAGACGTTGAATTATCAATTGATCATATACCTTGGGTGTTTCCAATATCCAAGACTCTGTATAGAATGGCTGTTGTGCAGCTTGATGAGATGAAGAGACAACTACATGATAATTTGGATAAAGGGATTATACACCCGAGTTCTTCAACTTGGGGTGCACTAGTCCTCTTCTTCAAAAAGAAAGGTGGGTCAATGCGCCTTTTCATCGACTATGGTTAGCTTAAAAATAACAATAAATAACAAGTATCATCTATCATGAATCAATGACTTGTTGGATTAGCTGCGTGGAGAACAATAATTCTCCTAGGTGGATTTGTGGTTGGAATATTATTATGTATGGGTGAGGAAGGAAGATATCCCCATGGCTACGTTTCGTACAAGATACAGGCACTATGAATTCAAAGTAATTCCTTTTAGACTCACTAATGCTCCAGAACTCTTCATGGACTTGATGAATGGAGTCTCTAGGGATTACCTTGAAAATTTTGGGGTAGTCTTTATAGATAATATTTTTATATACTCTAAAACCAAAGGGGATCATGAGGAGCATCTATGAATTGTACTAGAGACCTTGTGGAAGGAGAATCTCTATGACATGTACAACAAGTGTGAGTTCTGGTTGAAGGAGGTCTCATTCTTGGGCCATATCATCACAAGCAATGAGATATCTGTGGATCCCTCCAAGATAGCTGCAATAGAGGGATGGGTGATGCCAACATCTATAATGGATATCCATATCTTTTTGTGGTTACCTATATATTATCAATGATTTGTGGGAAAATTTTCACGATTGTCCATCCCTCTTACCAATATAACATTGAAGGGATTAAAGTTATCTTGGAGTGATGAATGTAAAGAAAGCTTCAAGGAGTTGAAAATGAGGCTTATCACTACATCTGTGATCACTTTACCCCAATGTGGAGAAATTTTTGTGGTATTCAGTGATGCTTCGAAGAGGGGCATGGGATGTGTGTTGATGCAAAATGACAAAGTCATTGACTATGCTTCAAGGCAATTTAATGTTGATGAGAAGAATTATCCAACACATGATCGGGAGTAGGCTGTGGTGATCTTCTATTTAAAAATTTGGTGGCATTGTATCTTTTTAGAGAAGTGTGAAATATATACGAACCACAAAATTCTCAAAAATATATTCACACAGAAAGGGTTGATCATGCACCAATGAAGATGGTTAGAGCTTATCAAAGACTATGACTACTCAATCCATTACCACCCTGTGAAAGCGAACAAGGTGGCGGATTGTCTAAGTAGAAAGGACCCAAGGATTCTATCATTGATGATAATTTAGAAGGTTCCAATCTTATTAGACTTGATGATGATGGACATGTAAATCATAAAGAAGGGAACATCATAAATCATTTCACAAATGATTACCCAGCTGTCTCTTTTGAAAAGGTTAAAGGATGCTGAAAAGGATAATGATGGAATTAATAAGAAACTGCAATCTATCAGAAAAGGGAAATATTTGGAGTTCAATTTTAATGAAGAAGGAATTGTGATATTTGGGAATATACTATGTGTTCTATCAAGTCTAGAGTAAAAGAATGAACTTTTGGATGATGCTCATATTTCAAATTTCTCTATTAACCTGGGAAAAAAAGATGTCTTGAAAATATCTGAGAGCATTATTGGTGGGATAATATGAGAAAGAAATCACTGAGTATACATAAAAGTTCCTAGTGTGTCAGAATGTGAAGTCAGAGAGACAGAAGTCTAATGGAATGATCCAACCATTGCCCATACCAGCATGTAAATAGGATAACATCACCCTGGACATTGTCTCCGGACATTTGAAGACATCCAAAGACAACACTGTAATATGGGTTGTTGTGGGTCGTCTTACAAAGTCTGCACACTTTATTGCAATTCAGGATGATTTATCATTGGATCAACTAGAATAGATATATATTACGGAAGTGGTAAGCCTGCATGGGGTACCACAATTTATTGTATCTGGTTGAGATCTAAGATTCACCTCTATGTTTTGGAAGAGTCTTCAACATGATCTGGAAACTAAACTGAACTTCAGTACGGCCTATCATCCTCAAACAGATGGACAATCTGAGCGAAGTATTCAGACATTAATGGATATGTTAAGATCATGTTCGATGGACTTCAAAGATGTGTGGGACCAACTTCATCTACTGGTTGAATTATCCTACAATAACAGTCTCCACTCGAGAATCCTAATGGGACCTTATGAAGCCCTATATGGGAAGATGTGAATAACACCGACATGTAGGGATGAAGTCCGTGAGTGTAAGCTGTTAGGACCAGAAATGGTCGAAGAAATGGTGGAGAAGGTGAAAACCATTCGACATTATATCAAGGCATCCCAGAGTCGACAACACTTCCACATACCATGTCCAAAGTGCAAGATAACTTCTATTTATCCCTATAAAATAAGTACATACCATACCCTTACATGTACTCTCTCTAGAGTTAGTATGGTTAGAGGATGATCTTTCTTATGAGGAGAAACTAGTGAAGATATTATATCATAGTGAAAAAGATCTCCGAAATAAGACAATGACCCTTGTCAAGGTGTTGTGGCAAAACCACAAGTTCAAAGAAGCGATGTGGGAATCAGAGGAAGTGATGAAGCAATGTTACCAATATCTGTTTTATTGTGGGAAAATGAAATTTCAAGGGGGAAATTTCTTAAGGGGGAAGATTGTAATGACCCTATCATTAATTAATGGAAATTCATCTCGATCTTTTTAAATGTCTTATTATGGTTTTATAAAATATGAACTTCATTGGTTTTATGTTTCTGGATTTTAAAATACCATTTTGAATTTTGATCATTGCTAATATAGTTGTTGAACTGTGATCACATGATTAATATAAATACAGGGCTTTTAACAAATCCAATTTACTCAGACAAAGGAAGCGATGACCTCATCCAGTATACTTTCACCATACGAATCCCATTTTTCAGAGCTTAGAAAGTAGGTGGCATCATTGGGATCACTCCTGACCAATCCCAAGCCGATCTTGAAAACGTCAAGTCTGAGGAGAACTGACTATGGGAGAAGTGGAAGTTAATAGAGATTATCAACCGAGTGATGTTATCTGAACCACCCCAAGAGTATGTCACCATCACACACCTTACCCGTTGGACTTATGCGGGTGTTATAAGGGGTTATGTAACAAGACCCTATCATTATGACTATGTACATTATTTTTGTATAAAGAATGTTCATTCATTTTATTATTGTTACTTTGAAAAAAAAATTTAAAGCACAAATTGTATTTTTAGTTAATATTCAAATAAGAAATATATTTTGAGGAATTAGTGGCTTTTTGAATTAAATAATATTTTAATAAAATAGTAATTAATATTAAGTTACTTTTTATTAAATATAAATGATTATATAAATTTATGAATGCAATTTTAATTTTTATTAAGGTTGGAAAGCACTTTTTTTGTCAAAACACATGAATTTTCGTTAAATAAAGGATTTTATTTAAAAAGTAAAAATTAACATATTAATAAAATTATATATATAAAATGAATATTATTTTTGGAATGAGGATGTAGAAATTATGCAATAGTGAATTTTTCATAATTTTCCGAGACATTCAAAATCTTGGGTAAAAATTAAGTACTGTTTAAATATATAATGTGTTTTATAACATCATAATGACCCAATAGTGATTTTATGAAATAATATAAACATAATTTTCGGCCAACATATGTTTTACCATTAAAATAATGAGATTTTTGTTTTTTTTATTTTAAAAATCTTTAGTGCACCCTTCAAGGATTATAAAACATTTTGTCTTTTTAAATTGTTTTCCTTGAGAGTTTGACTCACCTCCACATAAGAAAGCATATTATTTTAAGAATTTAGGCCTTTAGCTAGATAAAATATTATTTTCCATTCCCCTTTTGATAAAACCATGGGTAAAAACCTTAGGATGGTTTGTGTTTTTGATTAGTTTAATGTGTATTGACCCAAACCTAAATAAGAAATAATTCCCTCTCCTTTTTGATATAATCTCACCCATGCTCCCACTTCCTCATCACTCAAATCCTATTGAGTTCAACTAACCCATTCCTTCCTCTCTCAATAATCATTCCAAGGTTCCCCAAGCTTCCAATATTCTCCTCTCAATCCTCTTCCAGCCCTTTGGGAACACACGTCCAAGTAAGGGATTACATCCTTTCTCATTTCTATTGAATTTTCATAAAGTTGTTATGCCCTTTTGTTTTCAATTAAATATATTAGGGTATGATTTCACACCTCCCCCATACTGCCCTATTTAGGTTTGGATTATGGGATACCCCTTTTTCTCTCATTAATTCCTCCCATGTACACCTGTTACCTTGTCGAAATTCCGTGAGAGATTTCTCTCTCCTCTTTTACATCCAAGTAATTATTTTGAATTATGCATCTAAATTCAATTAATTTTGTTGGGAAATGTATCCATATAAACCCATTAATTTCAATTTCATATAAATATTACAATAAACCACTTTCTCTCTCATCAACCAATTTTTATGAGTTCTTATTTCACGTCGTTATGCTGCCGAAATTGCACTATAATTTTCCAACCCAATGTCATTGTGTAGTGAATACCATGCCCATTTCTATATCAAGGGTTTTCACCTTTATAAACATTTATTTGTTGATTATAAATATTAATATATGTATTCCACATCCCTTTATCTTGGAATAAGTGATTATGATTGATTCCTTGTTGTATAATCCATGTGGCACACTTATGCGTGAAATGAAATGGTTAAGAAGGGCGTGTCCTGATAGCGCTCCAATGCATTGGGTAAAGTATAGTATCATGATACGTCATGTGTAATGAGTGTTGAACCATGATAATTAAAGTGAAACTAGGTTTTACTCATGTTTCATGTGCAATGACGGTTTACTAATGCACTATGTGCAATGAGCCTTCGCTCATGCTAATTCCATGTTAAGTGTTGTTACCACATTTTAATTTTAGGATTATCATGCTTTATCATACTTTTATGTTAATGTTTGTCTTATGATCCATTGATATTCTTATTTTCTAACATGTATTGTATTCATCATGTTATTCCATGTTTGTTCCCTTATTGGGATATATAGTGCACCCCTTTCCTATGCATGCCCTCAGGTTATGCCATTTAATTCTAAGTGCGAGGGAATGTAGTGGTCATGTAAAGGAAGTTTTCCATAAAGATGTTTCATTTCATAATCTAATTAGATGATCCTAATCCCCAAATAGAATATAACTCTCTATCTTCCATGTTGTATAAAGTTAATATTTTTTGTAATAAATCATTTTTATGTTTGTAATAAAGAGCTGGGTTGTTATATGATCTTTTTGAGATCAAGATAATCTATGCAGAGGCACATTGACATATCCTTATTCACGATGAAGTGGACCAGTGAACCCTTGGGTGATGAAATTGGGAATATAAAGCCTTTATCCAGATTCTTATATTGTATAATCATCCCCCATTCCCATAAAAAACCATTCTATATGGATTATTGGATATTTTCATAATACTAGATATGAGCTCAATTGGGAAATGAACATCATAGCTTGGAGGATGACTTCGAAATTCTCTTAGAAACATATTAGTACATTCTCTTATAATAAGAGTTTCATAAGGGACGATTATTTCATTATTATTAATCATTTGAGATATATACCCTTTCTCATAAGGATATGTTATCATTGATTTGGATGTCAGTACCAGGGAATATTCATCTTTCTCATTTAATTTTTGTAGAATCATAGTTTAATTCACGATATGGAGGGTGGTTTCATTTTCCTAGAGATTTATATTGGATCAATATAAGGAAATCCAATCTATATCCATAATTGCATCAAATTATTCATAGGGTAGAATCAAAATACTTTTTGGGAAATTCATCATACAAGATTTGGATAGAGGATGAGTTATATACCTGGGATGTAATAATTCACTGAATTTCCATCTTCACCGATAACTTGAATCCCAAGTTTTTATGTGGTATTTGAATATTTTTAGTAAAATATTTTGATATAAAGTACTTCTTAAACCAAAATCAAATAGTATTTTCACTATCATTGACTGAATAACTAGTTCACCTATAACCACATTGTTTTTGTGGTCCATCTGAATAGTTTTGATGGAATACGCACACCCAATCTCTATATGAATTGTAGGTTATTATCATCGGTTATACATGAAAAAATTAGATTATGGAATTTATTTACATTGATTCAATGTTCATTATTGTTGAAAAATAGGATAAAAGGAAGAGTTTTTAAAGGAGCATTCATTTATTCTATAAAATTTGTAGGTTTTTCTCATCGGAAATCACTAGAAATATTCCCTTCTTTTCTAAATAAAAAGAATTTTCCTATATCAATTAGGAAATTTTGTTCATGAATCTTCCTATATTTTTTTTTCAATTGGGACATTGGAAATTGTTTTTACTATTATATTTCTCCACAAAATCACCATAATTGATCTTCATTTTCCTAATCATATCTTTGTGGGATCCTTATGATTAATTTATCTCCATTAGATGTTTTGGGAAAATTGGATAATTTATTCATTCTTGTAAATGTAATAAATCACCAATAAATTTAATAGACATGGTTTCATCCCATCAATGAAGAGGTCAAATATAAATTTAAGGGTAATGAAAAACACAAAGGTGTATCACGAACATCTTGTAAAGTATTCCTCATATTCATTAAAGGATTCATCATCCATTTTCTTGAGACTAAAGAAGTCCCCCTCCATTTTCACTATATGAGTGTGAGGAAAATATTTATTGAATTTTTTTTGAATAATTACTTCCACTCAATCATTTCAAATTCTTCCTTAGGAATCAGAATTTTGACCAAAATACTTCATTGATTTTCTTATCCTTCCATATAGTAAATAGTTATCATGACATTCTCTTGCTCAATGAATTATTGGATGTAGAATATCTTTTCTATGTACGTTATCCATTTATCCATTATTAATCGATCGAATGATCCAATGAAATTTGGAGACCATTATTTCATAAAGTATAAATTCTAACTGTCTCCTTCTTAGAGGGATTTGGATGTTAGCCTTGATTCATGTTTCTATACAGAACCTGATCCAATTTAGAATGTATTTTCACAATGGTCATGATTCTTACTCACATTGGGTTGATAATATCATTTTATCAGTCATCCCAATTACCATAAAATTGGTTGTTAACCTGGATGTTCATATTTCCATACATTGACAAAAAATAAAGGTAAAATTATTGATATATACTTTTAAACTATTTAAAATATATATTAGAAACTATGAACATTTAAGGGGAAAATCATAAATAAAATATATTATTTAACCAATGAATTTTTATGTTTGAGTCTAGGTTATCCATGATGAATTTACAAACATTAAATATTATGGTAATTTTTCCCTTGATAATTTTTTTAAATTATATCCCACAAAAGAGTCAGATTAGGTATGTTTAATGGCCCATTTTTATTCACCCAATAAAGATAGTGTCTAACTCAATGTCCCCTTTCTAGTGTTATTACCCATAGGCACAATAGCGCCGCATCCACCTGTATTATCAATAAAGGGATATATTTTATTTGAAACTAATTACTCTATAATTAACAAAAATTAATGGATATACTAATATTTTTTGTCTTATTATTAAGGACATCACTATAGTTTTCAAATACCAATCCCTAAATTAACTAGACATTACTATGATATAAACTATGACAACCCATATTTTATTGCACCATAATTCCTACATTATTACAAGAAATATGATTAGTAAAATCTTGGAAAGTCATGGTTTATTAGTGTAATTATATATATCATATGAAAAAATGAAATAAAATTACAAACACATTATTTAAAAACATCAAAACACACAACTAAATTCCTTGGATCTTATAAAACTTCATGTGATAAATTGGGGATGAAATGAAATCAGTGAACTATAAATCCCAATAAGGGATTAAAAAAATAACATCATAATATAAAGTAGTATATTTTAGCCAAGAGTCTTATCAATGTAAGATAATATAGGTGAGAATCACAATCTTAAACAATGTTCAATGATATAACATGGTAACATAATAGCTATAGAGGATTTGGTAAACAACATAAAACATGACATCAAAAAAATAAATCAATGCAAACCTTAATGAAATCATAACATTGTGTTATTAGGATAAAATATAATGCACTCTACATGGAATATAATGAGATAAAAACACTTCCCAATTCATTAGACATTTTTGTAATTTTTGTAAAACCTGTTACATATAAATCAATTACATTCATAAGTGTTTTATATAGATCAAACAACATTAACATGTTTCTAATAATTTTTTACCCCATGATTACGGAGTGTGGGTTACATAAATGTAAATACCCAATCAAAAAATGATATGTATAACTAGGTGAATACCATTGTGTGGAAATAGTGATGTGTATTCTGTATACATAAGTTTGTAATAAAAAATAATTAGATAATTTTTACAACATAACTATGGAACATAATGTTTACTAGAAAGGTTTAATGTGAGTGATAGGAGTGTATCATCACTTGGGAATCATAAATACAATAAAATCAATGTATAATAATTTATTACAACAAGAATAATTTGAAATCAAAAGATACAATGTAAAGAATGTTTTTGAAAGAAATTAAGATGGAGAGGATCCCTTAATTGGAAAACTGACATAATAGATAATTGTTATAATTGGATGAGATAATGAAATCTACTCCAATTAAAATTAATTTTAAATTAAAGGGATATTTATGGATACATTCAAAAATATCCAATTGATATTAAAAAGGATAAATATAAGGAATGGTGTTGTATTGAAGATAAGTGAGAGAGTGACCCCTCACCTTGATATGACACTACATAAATCTTACGGGGTGCTTCCTAAGAGCATGGGGAACCATAGGTTGGATATATAGATGGAACATTAGTGTAAATTAATTCTCTATGAGTTTTTAGTGTAGAGTAATGAGAGGTTGGGTGGGTTTGTATAACAGAAAATTGGAAAATTCTTTTTTTCATTTCAAACATATGTTTTGGAATCCATATGATAATGTAATAAAAACCAAAAACCCTCCCATGGGGTTTTCACATTTATTCCTCCCAAGAGGATAGGTTTCAATTATTTTATAAGAATACGAAACAAAAATATTAAAATAATCCCACTCTTGATGTGGAAGTGTGTAATGTTTATAATGAAATGATTTTAAAACCTAATAACCTGTTGTAGGATTTAAATGATTCATTAATGCCTTATAAATTAATTAAATTTCAATAAAAATGATATACTAAAGGGGAAATATATTTTTGATATTTTATTCCATTAATGAATTATATTATATTTCGTTTGGGGGGTTATAATCCCATTAAACATAATGTATAATTATAACATAATTATTGTTCACCAAAAAAGTCAATTATTTTAGAAAATTATAAAAATTTTAAATTTTGATAATTTTAATAACATAATTTTAGAAAATATTATTTATATATATATATTTATCTATGTAAAAAAATTTACACTATAAAATCAAAAATAATTTTTTTATTAAAAATAATGCTTTTTAAATAATAGTTTTCTGATCCTTATAAAAACTATATTTTACTTCCTAATGATATATTGTCACAAATATTTAATAAATATTATTTAATAATAATATTCTAATAAATGAATAATTATTTCAAAAATTATAGAATTCATAAAAAAGTGTCTATTTTGAAAATATATATTTAAAAAAAATGCGATTTTTATTTCATCATGTCAAAATAAATTTTTTATCAAGATCCTTAATAAATATTTTAAAAATTACAATTAAAAATTAAAAAATATAATAATTATTGAATTTAGAAGATAAATATAAATACTCATACTTTTCTAGTCTTGATTTACAACCCTTTATTACAAAAGTGAATTCCATATGGGAATTATGTGTTATTTTTTGATTTTATTGGGGTGGTTCAATGAACAAAAATTGGGCTATGATGTTAATGAGAATCCACTAAATGGATTCTCTCATTCTTTAGTTACGGAATCTTGATGTGGGATTGGTAAACAAGAAAGCCTAAGGATTTTATCTCTATAAGAATATTCAATAGGAGGTCTTTTTAGGGTATGATCCTATAGGTCTAGGCCCTCATCTTCTTTTCTTATGTCATAAGTACCTTGTCTTTTCCTTTAATATATTAATATTAATGGTCACTATACTATAGCGATATTTTCCATGGTTATGATGCATAATATACTTTTAAATTTTATAGATCATATAATGGTCCAAAATATTAAAATTACATAATGTGTTTTATATAAAATCATTTCATAAAAAGTAAGTTACTTATTAGAAAATTAATTTCATTTATATATGATTGGATTTTTATAATTTTGGTTTATGTTTAATTTTCCAATTATGAACAGGTTTATAATGTATTTTTCATTAATGTTTAAAATTAAATTCTCCCTCTTATAGATGTTGTAACTGGTAAAATATATTACATATTTGAAATTAAAATAATAATAATAATTATTATTTAATAGGTTTAACTTTATTTTTTTAAATAGTGACTAGTATAAACTGTAAAAATTCGACACCATGTTTATAGTTAAAACTGATTTACTGGGGGGTCTACTAATAAAAAAGGGTACAAATGCCACAAAGACTACTAAAATTCATATTTTATAAATATATTCCAATATAATGGTTTATTATGTTCAAATAATTATTCCTTGTTTTCACTTTTTCATGAAATAAACCTAATATTATTTAAATCATTTAAGACATTTCATGTGAGTCCCTCCCATAAATTATAAATGGGAGCCTATTATCCTCCCTTATTCACATAATTTTATCACTCTATGTCATTAAATAAATAATTAAAAACATTGTAATATTATTTATCCTCGTCGTTGATACCATCGTATAATCCCAAGACCAATCTTTCAAGGATTAGTGTCTAAGTCAAATGCGGGATCTCAATGAAGAGGTATAGATCTTGAACAGTCACATTCAATTTTATTTGAATATACTCATTCTAAATAAATACTAACCCATAAAAAATAACTAAACTACTCTATAAAATATAATGATATGTTGTTATGATAATTTTATAAACATTTCCCACCTATTCCTCATCAACTGGGAAATGAAAGCTCGTTCCTACTTATGGACACATGCTGCTACATAGTGATACAATTCATTTTGCATATCCACTATTCAAGGATGTATTTTATAATATTTTGAATGTATATATATGATACTGATGATATAATAATGATTTTGGGAATGTGAATTATTATTTACCTTTCTATCATTCCATCCATCAAAAAGTGAAAAAATCACAGGTGCGTATGTATAGACTTCCATATGCATGAAGGGATGAAATTCATTTTTCATCACCACTATTTATTAATACATATTAGAGTGAATATAATCATTATATATTAAAATCTTGAATTGATTATGATTTTCAAGATGATGGAACCATGGTTGAAGTACAAGGAGAATAAAATTCTTACAAAAACATATATGAAATATTAAACACTTAACACTCAAAAAAATAATTAACAAATATTCTATTATATATACTATAGGATGTGCCATTTCGATCCATGCGTCATGACCGCAATGTTTTCCGTTATGTGGCTAGCTCCCTGTGCTTCCCAATTCCCTCTCAAATTTATTAATTTTCTCCACCTCCATGATAACATATTTATCTCTACCTCACATGCCTCTATCACCTCGCACCTCACCTACTCACTTCACCATTCCTACTCTAACCCTTTTATATCACATCCTACACTACCTCTTACACTACCTCTCCCACCTCTACCACTTCTGCCTCGGAATATTCCTCCATAACCCCTCCTATTCTTAACTTCCCCATCTCTACCACTCACTTACTTTCTATATACGGTTCCAGGTTCATCATTGATGTCACATCATTTCCTATATCCATTTTCACAGAATATAAATCATATTCCTCCTCTACCTTTGAATACCCTTTCTACTCAACCCTAAATCATTTGCCTCCACCTCTACCTTTCATGCCTCCTATACATCGATTTTCCTCAACCTTCTCACACCACATCCTAACCTCACCTCCCCATGTCTTCCTAACCTCCCCCTGGCACATCCTTACATCATCACCTCTGACTCTATATTTTGGTAACCTTATTTTTTCAGATTCAATGGTTTTACTTTCTTATTTTATATATTTTAATGATTTACATAAACCCTAAATTACCATTATCTTATTTGTTTATTATTTTATAACTCTTATTCTTTTACCTTGAAAAATATTATTCATTGGATGAATCTAAGTCCTCAATGATTCTCTTTAAGTTTCTTCCTTCTTGAAATATCGTATTTCATCGAAATTTCATCAAAAATACTCTTTCATTTTCATCTACAATTATTTGGGATTTTTTTTACTTCACTTTGGGATTTATTAGTTTGAATTTTTTTCCATAATATCGTCCTTAATATATCATCAGTGATATTTTAACCCTTTTAGTGTTTTACGATTTACTTATTCATATCCAGGAGGAACTTCTTGGTTTAATCCCAAACTGGCATCCATAATTCTGGACATCACTACCATCGAGCCCAATCCCTGATCCCTGGTTCAAGATATCCTAGTTTGAATTAGTGAGGAACATCTAGTATTCCTAAGTGTGTTTGTTTTTTTCCTAATATTCACATAGTTATATTCATATTCATGTTTTATTATATATTTCATTTTTTATCCTATAAATTGGTTCATCAATTTTTATATTTCAAATTTTCAAATTCTTTTTATTGATTCAATTTTTCTAATTCTATGATATATTAAATTTCTTATATTGAAAGTAAGAATCAAAACAAAAAACCTTTTCAAATATATTTTCTTTCACGAAGTGAATTTTTTCAAAGTACCATATCTAAATTTTTTACACTAATTCATCAATATGTATATATATATTAAATTTTTTTAATGTTTTTAATATATGACAGTAAAATGAGATATAACAATTCATCAAATTGTATTTCATTTTAACATATGATAAAATATTTATATAATCAAATTCAATATAAAATTGAGTTAATTATTTTCAAACATAATTTCATCAGGTTTGAAAATGTTACCATCTCAATAGTTTACCTTTTTTTTGGGATACTAAAATTCAAGCAACATTATGATACTAGAAACGATGGATGGAATTTTTAATCAAATCAAAACATTTAAATAAAAACATAATTTTTTACAAGTATTGTTTTTAAATCCTTAATATATCAATTAAAAAGAATTTCATTTACTACACCATACTTATTAAGCATCGGAAGGGTTTTTATTGGAGGAAAACCTCTCAAAGGTAAGTTATATAAATCATACACTACATCCATATCACTCCATCTCAATGGAAAATAAAAAAATTACTCACTTTTAATTTAATTAATGAATTAAATTGGATTATGAGTTCCATATACTTTCCTATTTATACTATGAATTCAAATATAGTTTATTACTATGCTCATATGTTTGTAATAGACAAAAATAAACAATTATATAAATTTTTTTAAGTTTTATTCTATTATTGGTCCGCTGAAAAGTGTTAAGGACTTAAATGTGTGGAAGTAATGTATTCCATATACTTGTTTCATAATAGTGTATTATATATCATTAATTTTATTTAATATATATATATGTGTCAATATAAACAATGGTAGACTTAAAAACTATCACAATCTAGGATGATGTAATTGAGGTGTTGGTTTTTCTGTTAGCATTTTTTTTCATTTGACAATACTATGAAGGTCCTATTACCCCTATGAATAATATATGTTTATATATTTAAATAAACATACTCACATATATATAAAAAATTTATTTATAGTTAAATAACCCCACTTGTTGTAAAATATTATGGAAAATTATGATATTATTATGGACAACTGAGCATTAACTTATGCTTTTCCCAACCCTCCATGAATCTTATGAAATCCTTTAGTGGTTATCAAATATTATATATATACATACATAAATATTTTTCCTTTATATGTATTTTATGAAGGAAAAATATGACTCAGGTTTTATTTTTTATAATATATCAATGTAGAATTTTATCTATATATGCATGTATATTACATTGAAATTCAGTCGTAGTAATAGGTAGAAGTATTAAGACAATGAGATGTTGGAGTGTTTTAATTTATATATGCACATGTTAAAATAGTTTACAATAGTCAGAATATTCATGAACCACATAAAATAATCCTTTCATGATAATCATTCTTATATACATTTGGTCAATGTAATAGGTTTTTAAAATGCATATGGAGGTTGTGGTTTCCTTCTAACACTCTTTCCTAGACACCAGATTGAGGGTAACTACCAATGAACTTCTAATTGAAGACCCATGCACTATGTACTTGACTAATATCTTTTCAAATTTCCTTTCATAATTGAATATTGATTCAAGTAAATTTCAACATGTGTTGTCAAATTGTGAAAAGTACTATTGTTACTAATGTTAAAAAAGTTATTTTTTATAGTTTTTGATTTTTTTTATTTTTCAATTAGGTATTTGAAAAAGAGTTATACCTTATTTTGAAAAGTGTAGGGAAAAAATAACATCTAGAAACTACCAATAATTTCCTTTTCATTTTCCAAAGAACATAAAACCCTTTTTCGAAAAAATATATTGTTTTCAATTTTATTAGCTAAAAAATATTTTCTGTCAGCACAATCTACAGTTTTTTATATTATATTTTATATAATGAAAAATGAAATTTATTTATAAAAAGAAATGCAACAAAAATATCTACTCCTGTATAAAAAATTACAAGACTTTTTAACACATAAAAATGTGCACCATACATAATATAATTATAGAGAATCAATAAAATATTTTTTGGACGTGACTTAATGAGTTACAAAATTTTGTAGTTAACAGTTTATTACCATTCAAAATGATCAGATTTCATATTATATATATTATAAGCATATATTTTTTATGATGGTGAAGACTTCACTTAGATCACAAAGTTATTCTTATTAAACATTATCTCTTTTTAGTGTGAGCATCCCTAACATGTTACATAACATATTATTTACAGAGATGTTAGAAACATGAAGCAGATTTTATTGAAGTTGGAGATCATTTAATGTCTTATATTATGATAATCAGTACTTTATGTCTTTTAAGATTTCATTTCAAATTAGTTTTCATTAATATTAAAATATTTAAAATATATATATATATTAGTGGGTTGGTCTTGGAAATCCTAGACCCGTAATAGACACGGGCACTATAAATCACCATCAAAGCATCGAGAGTGACAATGATTGAAATATCGAGCCACACATGAATAAATTTTATATCACCACAAAAAAAAACAAGCCCCTTACACCTAAAAATAGTTTCCCAGTAGAGATTAATGCACAAAACATATTAGATATCCACCACTCACTCCCTCCCCGCCCCAACCACAATATCTCTCGAAGTTGCCATTATTATCCATTTTGATTGCCTCCATCTTCCCTCTACAATCAAGCCTTGGACCTTAAAGGTGTTGTTATCTATAATAAGGCAACGAGATCAAAAATATATGAATGTAGTTTATTATCTCCAATAGTATAATCTCCAAATTCAACTGTATAACCTATATGAACTCCAACTTCATGTCTTCATATATGAATATAGTTTAATATTTCAAAATTGTTACCAATTTAGTATAAATATATGAATTATGTTTTTAAATATATGCATATAATTTATCTACCACTATATACACATCATATATAACTTTAAATTCAACATCAACTATAAAAAAATATGCATATAGTTTAATATTTCAATATAGGTGATTCTAATCTTATGGATAATTATTTAGAGATCATGAATTTTATTTAAGGGTTTTCTATTAAAAAAATTCGTTGTTATCCATAATGATGTGTTGCCCATATTTTATCTGGAATTTCATATTTAAACATTACATATATGCATTCAGTTTATTCATATTATTTAAATAATGTTTACACATATACCCATATTGACTACATCCACTATTAAATAGAATAACATAGAGGTGATCCAGTGTTGAGAGACTCAAAGGGTGTTCACTGATGTCGAGATAGATTGTAATTCTACCAAATATAAATAATATTAATTATGAATGAAAAAACGAAAATATATAGTCTTCTATACATCACCTTTCAGGTTTATGTTAAAAAAATATTCTTCATAAATTTTAACATTATCATTAACAGTTCTATTTCGTCATTTTAATCATCAAATCAACAATTATATTAATTGTTTATGTTTTTTGAAAAATCTTCACCTTCACATTCTCAAATGTTCACTAAATCTGAGCGATCCATATGTTTTAATCATAGGTTATGGTCTCACTATATTAAAGCTAAAATTATATAATATTTCTAACTCTCTAAAGTCAGCTTTTAAAAAGTTCAGATCTAATAGGTGACTATTTATTTTTTCTTTATCCAATGATGGAGTATTCTTTTAAATAAATTTAAAAATATGTTATGCACAATACCATTTATACTATTTCCACTCATTTATATGAATTATATTGAGAAATATATTCTAATAGATTTTTTCATGAATTATGCCTCTATGAGACTTTAGATAATTTTATATTACTCATCAACTATTATATCTTATGTTTTATTCATATTCATACAATGGAATCTTTCAAGGTTTCATTAAATGCTCTTTTTTTGTGCCTATTCACCATTTTCACGATGACACAAAACATTTTCTAGAAAATTCATGAGTATTTTTTTAGGGTTTCCATGGTACAATTTTTGGGAATAATGAAGTATTTATTTTCAATTTATAACGTCCTATAACCTATATTTTACTATAAAAATTTGAACCATGTTAACTGCACTATAATTTTTTTCTTTCAATGATGTAATGATTATTAAAAGATTGTAAAACAAAACATGAAATATTCAGTTTTGTTTTCTGTATTTTGTATTATTCAACCTTACTTTTATATTCTTATATATCAGTTTTCAAGATTTTAAATCTAAATTATGACTCTATGATAATTTGTAATGAAATTATTATACCATTACAATTTGTGGGTTGGGTACTAGTTATTAAAAAATTGTTGTTAAAATGTATTAAGTGGACCATATGTTGTATCACTAGTTTGAATATTTCTTTTGTAATGGAATGATAATAAATTTAAATTTAGTATGCATGATGATAGAGTGATTACGAATGAAATAAGATATAAGGTAGGGGTTCTTATTCTCAATCTTGTTTCATTGAGTCAAGTTTTATGTTATCCACTTATTTATATTTTTGTGGAGTTTATACCACCCTTATGGAATTTTATATGAATGAAAAATCTTAATTCAAGGTATTTAATGTTATAATGAAAAATATTTAATCTAATGGGGTTTGATTCCAAAAATAACAACGTCGTAAGGGTTGAACATCTCAAATATTCTTTTTGGGTTATATGTTATATTATAAAACTATATTTTTTTGAGTTGTATCTAATTCAACATTGATATGTTTTATTATTATTATCCTTATGTTCATAATATTTAATTATTTTTTAGTTATTTTTTATATGGTTATTATTCGAATGTTTCCACAACAATATGGGTTTTGCGTTAAAATCTCATTTCTTACCAAGAGTCTTTGTGCTTAAATATCTAATGGTGAAATTATATGATATATATCTACAAATCATTATTTAATTTCTTATTCAACATTTCATTCTAAATATTATATTTTTTTCTTTAATTTTACTCTTATTATGTTCTCATGGTTATAAATGATTTTCATAAGGGGAAACACAATTTTTTATCTCTTAGGCCATGATTATTTTTCATCTATATCCACCACTTATTTTAAATTTATTAAAAATATTATTTTACCATTCCAAAATTATTTTATAAAGTCATTTTAACCAATTTTATACTATCAATAAAAAAATTTAAAATTTAATATTATTTTCATCGAAAGAGGTACTTCATTTGCAAAGACCCAGAAATTACAAGTAATTTTTTTAATTATATGGGAATTTTAGGAGTCCGCAATAATTCACGGTATGTGATTACGAGGCCTGGAGATCCCAGAATAAATTTCTGAACTTTTTTTCGGGTACGTTCAGTAAACATACGAGTGAGTTTTTGTAACTTCTAATCCGGTGCTCAGAATTGAAATCTGAGGACACCGTTGAACTTGTCACGTCTGTATTTGATTATGGAGACCTTTAACTAAACCGAAGTAGGTCGATGATGAAAGATAGTATTTCACTCTTTCATGGAAATAAAAATAAAATTAAAGAAAATTTTATTTTATTTTTGTTGAAACATCCCATGTGAATGTTATGGAGGTGGGGAACAATAAGCCTAAAACCCCCAATTTTTAATTTAAAGGTGAGGACCACCTGAACCATTTTAATGGGGGAGAAACCTCTAAACTCCTAATTAATTCATTCCTCCTATTAAATTGAGCCAATTAATTGATCCAATTAAATATGCCAACGTGGTAAAATTAATTGGGCCAAAAATTAAATTAATATACATTTATTAAAATTTTATTGGCACCACATTTCATTGGGATGATTGGTTGGAAAATGAGAAGGGGAGAATTTGTGGAAGATCTTCTCCAATGAAGAACGCACCATTCTTCATCAATGAATAACTTCTCCTCTAAAAGAAGAACACCATCTCCATCAAAGAACATTCTTCAGAGCCAAGAAAGTGGATGATGCACGATTCTGACTTCGAAAGCGTGTTGTGGAGGAGATGATAGTTGGTACCATTTTCGCCTTCACCATTTTTCATCTCACGACACATCGATGAACTGACATCTGTCCTTCCCTCCTCATCAATTCCAAAAAACCTCCGAGGTAGGGTTTGATGTTTTAAATTTTCCCCTTACCTTTTCTTGATAATTATTCGATATTCAAGAAATAGTTGAGCCGCTTCCTACTATTATAAGGCGGGGGGGGGGGGGGGGTAGGGGGATGAACATGGCCCAACCACTCTAAAAATATTTATGTAATTTTTGTTGTACTCTTCGTGATGGAGGAGAACGGTGATCGATGCCGATGATTGGCACTGATGGGACACAAGAGCGAAGACATGCCATACAATGGGGAATACATCGTACGTTCGAACCTCCCGGAAAGGAAGGGTGATGGCTTGTGTCGCAATGATGAAGGAGGGATGGCCGGCCAAGTCGGCTGCCGGTGAAGGCGCTGTGCATTACCGCGCCGCGCGGAGTGGACAGCTGACCATCCAGCCAGCCGTGGCGGACCGCCACACCGCGGCCGCCCCGCAGCAACGTTGCCGCCTTTGCCGCACCGTGGGCCGCCCATGCCAGGATGCTTGGTCGGGCCGCCCCAAGGGCCAGGCCGCACCACAGGCTGGGTTTCGCCGTGGGCCAAGCTGGCCCCAGCAGGTCAGGTTGGGTCGACCTGAACCGAGTTTGACCAGAACCGGACCAGTTTCGACCCTATATATTCTACCTGCCATATCTTGAGTTTTGGGTGTTCGTTTGAAGAACTGTCTATGGCGCCAGAAACCTTGGAGTAGGACGGTTATTTCTGTATCAAACACATGAGGTTTGGATGAAGTTGGGGTACATTCGGGTTGGATCAAGCATGAATCCAACCGGGCCCTCAAGACTGAAAGACTAATAACATACAGACCAGGTGTTCGATTGATGCACCATCTGTTGGGTTGATTCCACTATGACATTGCTATCCTTTGGGATACTTCTTCAAGGGACTTCATCGAAGTTGGAGTATTGACCAGTATATTGAGGAGAAAACTCTCCTGTAGACGAGCAAGCTTAATGCGAGTACCCGGTAGCTGGCTGTGACGATATACCAGGATCCTGTGTGGGTATGATGATGTACTATGATCCTCTATGGGTCTGACGGAGTAAAAGGATCATGTGTGGGTCTAAAAATGTACTAGGATCATGTGTGGGTGTGACGATGTACTAGGATCCTGTGTGGGTGTGATGATGTTCTAGGATCCTGTGCGGGTCTGACAAAGTACTAGTATCATGTGTGGGTCTGATGATGAACTAGGATCTTGTGTGGGTGTGACGATGTACTAAGATATTGTGTGGGTCTAACAGTGTACTAGGATCATGTGTGGGTCTGACAAAGTACCAGGATCTTATGTGGGTCTGATGATGTACTAGGTTACTATGTGGGTCTGATGGAGAACTAGGATCCTGTGTGGGGATGACGCTATACTAGGATTCAATGTGGGTCTGATGGAGAACTAGGATCTTGTGTGGGTCTGAGGATGTACTAGGATCCTGTGTGGGTCTGGAAAAGTACTAGGATTCTATGTGAGTCTGAAGATGTACTAGGATCCTGTGTGGGTCTGATGGTGTACTGGGATCCTATGTGGGTCTAACGATGTTCTAGGATCATGTGTGGGTCTGTAATTTGGGATCCTTCGGGGGTCTTCCTATTAATAGAGTAAGATGATTCAGTAGTTACATCTATTAATATCTACTAGTGTACATAGAATAAAACCTAGTGTGAGCTGAGTTCATACCTGTGTGGTACTTTCCTTCATGGTAATACCTTTGTGGTATTCTTCTGTGTGGCGTACCTATGTGGTACTTACCTTTGTGGTATTCCTTACTTTATGGAATAGAGGAGCTTTGGGATTTTTGGGGTAGACCTTATGTTTCCTCATTATTGAGAGGGGAATACTTGATAACTTAGGCATATGTATGGAAATATACCTAAGTAGGGTTGTCAGTTGATTTCATGGTTTGTGGATCATCCTTTGTGGATTTTGTGAGACCTTGAGGGTCTCGGGGTCCCTACTGAGTATCGTTATACTCACCCCAACACAGGTTATGCCCGCACCATGGTGTGTTTGATGCAGAAGACATACAACAATGATTAAGGCAGATGGTACCCTGATTGAACGATGCCAGAGGTGGACCATGCGTCCTATCGGTATGTAGAGGAGATGGGCGAATGTGGAGTGCTAAGGAGGTGATCTGTACCTAACATTCAGGTAGGAGCCTCTGAGGGCATCCAAGTAGCTGTCTTTTTATATCTTCAGTTTTATTGTATTTTAGTGGTACATGTACCTTTACTGTTGGGCTTGTATTCTGACCCCTCTTACTTTCTGCACCCTTTTTTCTATACAGTTTACTTGTGTTCATATCTCGTTGTGTGCTTAGTTGAGTGTGTTTACATGATATAGATGAAATGCCTTCCCAGTTTTAGGGGATACACCTTTCGGTGCTAGTCTCCAGCCCCTGGCCTATGGAATGCGGGCTTGGGGTAGTCATGACATGGGCCCTGAGGGATGAGTAATGAGAAATTGGTATCAGAGGAGTCGGTTCTACCATAGAACATTGGACTCTGATATTCTTTTTAACGGTTACAATGTTTTGTGTAGTGAGTGTGGTTATCATTTTAGGGAATCCAGTGTTGGTTCAATGGCTGATGTATCCATACACCAGGACCCTGACTTTTGATTTCCAACTCAGTACACGAAAACACGGATTACGTGTGTGTTTTCAAGAGTTTTCTTTGTTATCTCTTTGATTCAACTCACAAGGTATAACATTTTGACCGTGGCACACCTGTTCCTTTTTAGGATTCCTACACATAGACAACTAGATAGGGTTCTCGGTATAGTACGTACTGATAGCCCACCGAGTGACAAGGCCTCAGTGTAGGCCCCCCTTCTAGTAGAGGCACTAGCAGAGGCACCTACGGTACCATTACTTGTAGGGCCACCAATGCCACAATCCCCAACAGTAGAGGGTGAACACCGCTTAAGGGCGTTGCACGAGTTCCAGAGCTATAGGCCACCCAGGATCCAGGGAGAGAGGGACCCATTGGTGTCTAAGGATTGGTTGGAGGTCGTAGTGAGAATCTTGGGACAGGTAGGTATACCAATTGATCTCATGGTGATCCATGCCACCAGTCGTCTACGGGCAGTAGCAGGAAGACGATGGATCTTGATGATCCAGGTTCACTATGAGGTGACACTTCTCTGAATAGACTTTGAGAGCCTGTTTCTAGTAGAGTTTGTCCCAATGACTCATTACGTAGTACACATATATGAGATTCTTCATCTGCAGCAAGGCAACATGGATGTGTCTTAGTAATCAGCGAGGTTCACTGACCTCTCACGGTACTCCACTGATATGGTATGAGACCCATTCTTCATGGATCAGACCATTGAGTAGGGACTCAGGTGGGAGATCATGGCTTTGATTTTCTCACTTAGCATCCCAACACAGGAGGGGTGTTAGAGAAATCCCTCTTAGTGTAGATTTTTTTTGCTGAGCAGTCACCAGCTACGAGACCCACCACCAGTCGTCATGTAGAGGAGTCTTCTACTGCTAGCAGTAGAAATATTTCACAGGGGTCCAAGAGGACCATACCTATGAGTATATGACCACAAGATTCAGGGTTGGTTGTGTGGGGTACTACAGACGGATCCAATCATGCGAAGAACATGTAGTGTTTCAAATGCGGCGAGCATGGTCACATGGATCGTGATTATCCGACCTGCCATATGGATGATCAGAAGACGGTCGAGGGACCTCCTAGGAAGTCATAGAGGATTGAATGTGGAGGTCCAAAGGGAGTAGGCAGACACGGATGAGGAGAAGGCCGTGTAGCTGGTGGTGGAAGACAATTAGTGATGTTACCACCACCACCACCAGGAGGTCCACCCCGACCGTAGGGAGCAAGTGGAAAAAGGAGAGATCAACTCCAGGAAGCCAAGTCCTATGACCATGGCGCTCTAGAGATGACATGAGGTATGATATATGTCTACTCCACCTTATTTGCAGTACATATGGACATAGGTTCCAGTCATTCCTTTACTTCCACTGCCCTCGTTCAGAGCTCGGGGATTCTAACGGAGTCGTTGCCTCAATACATAGGGCTAGAGACTCTTATTGGAAATGATTTTATGATTACACACTAGTTTCGATAGTGTAAACTTACTCTAGGAGGCAAGAGCTTCGAATGAGATATCCTAGTAGTGGGGTTGACGCCTTACGATGTCGTCTTGGGTATGGACTGGTTATCTATGGTCCATGCTACGATTGACTGTATTAGGCAAAAAGTGCGGTGTGTCCACACAGATGGGTCCAGGTTTACCTTCAACGATGAGAAGGGAGACTTTGTAGCATAGGATGGACATACCCGGAAGAGAGTGCAACCGATCACTCATCAGTTGGCTAGCCTTACCATCGGAGTGGTTGATGTGGAGAGTCTGAGCTATCCTGTAGTGGTGGACCAGTATGCAGATGACTTCCCTGATGATGTTCTAGGTCTACCTCCTCACATATAGGTGGACTTTTACATTGACTTGTACCCCGAGACGACACCGATATCTACACTAGTGTATCGTATGGCTCCCGCAGAGCTTCATGAGCTGTGGGTACAACTAGAGGACTTATAGGGGAAGGGATTCATTCAGCCCAGTGTTTCTCCTTTGGAAGCCCTGGGTTTGTTCTCCAAGAATGAGGATGGGGGATTGAGGCTATGTGTTGACTATTGGTTCCTGAACCAGGTGACTATGAGGAAGAAGTACCCACATCCGAGGATTGAGGACCTCTTTGATAAGCAGAAGGGAGCACGGTGGTTCTCGAAGATAGTCCTCAAGTTAGGCTAACACCAGCTTAGAGTGCGAGCCAAGGATGTATAGAAGACCACTTTAAGATGTCAGTATGGCCTTTAAGAGTTCTTGGTTATTCCATTCGGCATATCCAATGCCCCAGTACTGTTCATGGTACTCATGAACATGATCTTTCAGCCATACCATGATTGCTTTGTGGTGGTATTATTTGATGACATTCTGATCTACTCGACTACTAAGGATGAGCATGACTAACAATTGCAGCTAGTTATGCACACACTATGAGAGCACCAACTTTATGCTAAGCTCTCGATGTGCCAGTTCTGGATCCGAGAGTTTCATGTTCTGAGACATGTCATCTTAGAGGCTGGAGTTGCAGTGGTTCCAGTGAAGATTGAGGCGATACTTGCTTGGGAGCCACTTGGAAGTGTGATAGAGGTACAGAGTTTCCTGGGTTTGGCTATATACTACCGAAGGTTTGTGCCATATTTCTCTAGAGTTGAAACACTTTTATCAGAATTGATGAAGAAGGGGATACCCTTCGTTTGGTCGGAGAGATACCATCGATGTTTTCAAGAACTAAGGTAGTTGCTGACTAGTGCCCCCATTTTGAGGATACCATAAGAGGTCGTAGGTAACGTAGTCAACTGCAAAATATCAGGGAATGGGCTCAGATGTGTCTTGATGCAGGAGAGAGAAGTGATCACATATGTTTCTCAACAGATGTGAAAAAATGAGCATAAATATGCTACACATGACTTGGAGTTAGCAGTAGTGGTATTTTCCTTGATAATGTGGTGACATTACTTGATGGTCGATCATTATACAATATACTCGGATCTTAAAATTCTCAGGTATATCTTCTCTTAGAATGACCTAGACCCAAGATATCGACGTTGGCTTCAGTTCCTCCAAGACTATGTCTTTGAGATATTCTATACTCTTGGGAAGTGGGATGTTGTAGCAGATGCACTCAGCAGGAGATAAAGTATACAACTGCTAGGTGAGGCGACAGAGCAGCTGGCCGCTTTGCAGATATCCTTTGTGAATTGAGATGGAGTAGTTTTTCTTCAGTCTCTTACCATATATCCCCCACTTCTACAGCAAGTCAGGGATGCGTAGCATGTGGACAATGACTGTGAGGCTGGACGTGATCAGATATCCACATGATAGGCACCTGATGGATTTTCAGAAGGTGGAGAGCATGCAATCCTTTTTATGGTATGCACCATGGTACCAGTGTTTATTTAGCAAGAAGTGTTGAGGTAGTTCCATACATCCTCTATATTGGTACATCCAATAGTTTTGATGATGTACCAGGATCTCCAACGACAACAGTAGTGGCTGGGAATGATGAGTGAAGTAGCAGAGTTTTGTCTCTCGAAGCCTCACATTTCAGCATGTGAAGGTTTAGCATCAGTTACCAGTAGGCTTAGTTCAGCCTTTAGAGGTCCCATAGTGGATGTGGGATGGGATATCCATAGACTTCATGATGGGAAATCCACGTACATCCAGGGGTCATGATTCAATCAAGGTGATTGTCGACCGAATCACCAAGTCGGCTAACTTCCTACAGATCAGATAGCAGGGTTCAGTAGAGAGCTTGGGATGCCTCTATTTGCTGGAGATTCGGTGGATCCATTGAGTACCCTTGACGATTGTCTTCTATCGTGATACACGATTCACTTCCCCGCTATGGAAGGGGTTGTTGGAGGCTTTCGGGATGCAGCTTCATTGGAGCACCGCCTTCCATCCTCAGACGAATGGACAGACTGAGCGGACCATTCATAAACTCAAGGACATGCTATGTTCTTGCGTCCTTGACTTCGGTCGCAGCTGGGAGGATCACTTTCCATTAGTGGAGTTTTCATAAAACAACAACTGTCAATCCACTATTGGGATGGAACCTATCGAAGCTTGGTATGGACGACCTTACTGATCAAGTTTGTGCTTGTCTAACCTAGGGAAGTCAACACTCATGGGACCAGAGATGGTACGGTCTACCATAGGGAAGGTGCATATCATCCAAGAGTGGATGAAGACAACATAGATCCAACAGAAGTCTTATGCCGACAAGAGTTGGAGACCTCCGGAGTTCAAGGACAGTGACCATGTCTTTCTTTGGGTCTCACCTCGACGAGGTTTGCAGAGATTTGGTCGGGGTGGAAAGTTATCTCAGAGGTTCATCAGACCCTTCCAGGTCCTCAGAAGAGTTGGTGAGGTGGATAACCGCCTATCTATTCTACCTCAGTAGCATTAGGTGCATGAAATTTTCCACATATTCCAGCTGAGGAGATACGTGCACGACCCATCGCACGTCATCGACCACAGTGAGCTGGACATCGACGATGGGTTGACATTAATGGGGGTTTCAGTTGAGATTGAGGATCGACATGAGAGGGTCCTCTGTGAGAGGTAGATACCTCTAGTGTGCATTATCTGGTAACACATGAACCTCCAACAGAGAACATGGGAGAGGGAGGCTGAGATAGGTGCTCTGTACCCCCAGTTCTTTCCTTAGTTTGAGATGTGTCTTATGAGGACGTAATTCCAGGAGGTTCGGAGAATGTAAAGAACCTGAAATTCTATGTAAATTATTATTATTTAATTATATGATAATTTTACGAGTCCTCGAAATTAGAAAATGTGGGATTCCGAGGCTAGGAGTGCCCGAAATAAAATTTTGACCTTTTTTTCAGGTACGTTCAATAAACATATGTGTTGGTTTTTTGTAAATTTTAATCCAGTTCATGGAATTGAAATTTGAGGACACTGTTGAACTCGCAGCATCGACATTCACATAAGGAGAGCATTACCTCGACCATAGTAGGTTGAGGGTGAAGGATAGTTTTTCACTCTTTCATGGAAAAAAATAAAAAAAATAAACTTATATTTTATTTTTGTTGAATCCTCCCATGTGAATGTTATAGAGGTGGGGAACACCGAGCTTAAAACCCCCAATTTTTATTTTAATGGCGGGGACCACCCAAACCCTCTAAATGGGTGAGAAACCTCTCAACTCCCCATTAATTCATTCCTCTTATTTAATTGAGCCTTTTAATTGATCCAATTAATTATGCCAACATGGTACTATTAATTGTGCCAACAATTAAATTGATAGACATTGAATTAGATTATATTAGAACCTAATTAATTTGGGAGGATTGGTTGGAAAAGGAGAAAGGGAGAATTTGTGGAAGATCTTCTCCAACGAAGAACACACCCTTACACTTTAATGAAGAACTTCTCCTCTAAACAAAGAACACCATCTCCATCAATGAACATTCTTTGGAGCCAAGAAAGCGGATGCCGCATGAGCCCGACATCGGAAGCGTGTTACTGAGGCGATGATCGTTGGAACCCTCTTCGCCTTCACAGTTTTTCATCTCGCGACACACCGACTAACCAATGTCCGTCCTACCCTCCTTATGGACGTGAACATACCATCGAGGTTGGGTTTGATTTTTTATATTTCCGCCTTAACCATTCATGAAAATTCTTCGTGATTCAAGAAATATTTGAACCACTTGTTACAGTTCTATTGTGTGGGTGGGGGGAGGGTGTGGCCCAAATGATCATGGCCCGACCACTTTGCCAATATTTTTTTAATATTTGTTGATCTCCCCGCGATGGAGGAGGATGGCGACCAATGCCTATGATTGGAACGGGTGGGACACAAGAGCGGCAGTTGGCTGCACAATGGGGACAACGACGTGCGTTCATGCCGCCCAGTGAAGAAGTGCCTCAACGATAAAGGGAAAACAGATGGCTGAGCTTGCCTCCAGTGAAGGTGCAACATGTGACCACGCCACGCGGAGAGAACGGTTGGCCATCCGGTCGGCTGAGGTGGACCGCCGCACCCCGGGCCGCCCCGGCCGGGCCACACCGCGGGCCGGGTCATGCCGCGGGCTGGGCTGGACCCAACAGGTCAGATCGGGTTGACCCGAACCATGTTGGACTCGGTCCGGTCGGGCCGGGTTGGGCCGACCAAGTTATTCCAAACCCATCCCATTTTCGACCCTATACGTTCTTCCAGCCATATCTTGAGCTTCGGGCGTCCTTTTGACGAACCATCTGCGGCGCCGAAAACCATGGACCGAGAAAGTACTTTTGGTAAACCCCACCTGAGGTTTCAGTGATGTTGGGGTATGGTCCAATTGGATCAAGGATGAATCCAACTGGTCCCTCAGGACTAAAAGGCTAATAACATATAGAACAAATGTTCAATTGACGCACCATCTGTTGCATTGAGACCCCTATGACATGGCTATCCTTTAGGATACATCTTCATGGGACTTCTTGGAAGTTGGAGTATCGACCAGTAGAATGAGGAGAAGACTCTTATATAGATAAGAAAGCTTAGTGTGGGTACCCTGTAGCTGGCTATGGTGATGTACTAGGATCTTGTGTGGGTCTGAAGATATACTAGGATCCTTTCTAGGTCTGACGAAGTACTAGGATCTTGCGTGTGTCTGAAGATGTACTAGGATCTTGTGTGGGTGTGATGATGTGCTAAGATCATGTGTGGGTCTGACCATGTACTAGGATCCTATGTGGGTCTGGCGGAGTACTAGGATCCTGTGTGGGTCTGACGATGTACTAGAATCATGTTTGGGTGTGATGATGTACTGGGATCCTGTGTGGGTCTCACGATGTACTAGGATCATGTGTGGGTCTGACGGAGTACTAGGATCCTGTGTGGGTCTGACGTTGTACTAGGATCCTGTGTGGGTCTCACGAAGTACTAGGAACCTCGGTGGGTCTGATGATGTACTAGGATCCTCTGTGGGTTTGACGGAGTACTAGGATTCTATGTGGGTCTGACGATGTACTAGGATCCTGTGTGGGTCTGACAGAGTACTGGGATTCTGTGTAAGTCTCACTCTATACTAGGATCCTGTGTGGGTCTGAAGGTCTAATAATATCCTGTGTGGGTATGAAGATATACTAGGATCCTATGTGGGTCTGTAATTTGGGATCCTTCATGGGTCTTCCTCTTAACAGAGTAATATGATTCAGTTGTTACGTCAATTCATCTCTACTACAGTACTTAGAATAAATTCTGTTGTGAGTTGATTTCATACCTGTGTAATACTTTCCTTCGTGTTAATACCTTGGTGGTATTCTTCTGTGTGGATTACCTATGTTGTACTTACCTTTGTGGTATTCCTTCCATCATGGAACAGTTGAGCTTTGGTTTATTTGGGTTGGACCCTGTGTTTTCTCATTATTGAGATGGTTATACTTGATAAATTTCGTATATGTATGGGAATATCCCTAAGTAGGATTGTCAATTGATTTAATGCTCCGTAGTTTATCATTTGTGGATTTTGTGAGACCTTGAGGGTCTTAGGGTCCCTACTATGTATTGTTATACTCAGCCTTGCACGAGCTATGCCCGCACATTATTGTGTTTGATGTAGATAACATACAGCGTTGATCGAGGTTGAGGGAACCAGGACTAGATGTTTCTAGAGGTGGACCATACAATGTGTCAGTATGTAGAGGAGACGAGCAGACGTGGAGTGCTGAGGAGCTGATCTATACCAACCCTTCATGTAGGAACCTCGGAGGACATCCCAATAGCTATCTTTATCTTTCTTCAGTTGTACTTGTACCATTACTGTTGGGTATGTATTCCAACCCCTCTTACATTTATCACTCTTTTTTCTAAACATTTTACTTTTTTATTATCTCACTATGTTCTTGGTTGAGTGTGTTTACAAGATATAAATTCAATGTATTCCCATTTTTATGGGATACACCTTTCGGTGATAGTTTCCAGCCCCTGGCCTAAGGAATGTGGGCTTGGGGTAGTCATAGTACGAGCCCCGGGGGACAGGTTGTGACATCCTTTTTTACCAAAAATCAGAATTAAATATTTGAATTAACATACATGTATGACATGATTTACCTATTTTTCTGTCTTATCAATCTAGAGATCATACGTAAAATTTTCCATGTTTCTAGAAATTGAATAATTTTTTCATAATATTTTATAAAATTTTATATTTTGAATAAGTGATTTCAAAGAAAAAAATTTATTTTCCTTAAAATGTTCATGGGATATTTTATAGTCATTTTATTCTATAAAAAATCCCATGGTGTGTTTTATTCTTTAATGAAAAAATTATCCAATGTATCAACAATTATTCTTTATTTGTATGGTATATGACTATGGAGATGAAATATTTATGAAACTCGTTTTATTTACCATGGGATAAGATTTTATGTAAGGATAAATGTTTTTATAAATATTTGGGATATATTTAAAAGGATATTGATTCATTGATCAAAAGGCCCATTATATCCCACTATGTAATTTGGTAAATATTAATGTTTTATGAATGGATATGGTACACAAGAGGTTTTCATGGGCCCAAAATATAGTACATGAGAGTTTATCCTAAGCAAATCGAAGGTATATAAGTGGTTAGACCAAGAAAAACATGCGATGAAGGTCTTAATGATGTTTACTTTAGATGATATTTATATAATTATGATTATTAAACACTTTATGAAACTATATTATCAAAGGATATTATGCTAATGTTATGCTCTTATTGATCATGTTATTTGATTCCGTTATGATTCATATCTTATGAACTACCAAGATTTATACCATTAATCTTGATTATGTTCTAAGAATTTTTGTGCTTCAATTTAAAATGTTGTACTGACATTCTCGTATACTTCATTTAATTATTGGGTAACATATGACCATTGATTGATATCTCCCTTATTTATACATAGTTGGCATCTGAGCTCACCCATTATTATGTACCTCTTTACCTATGATTTGAAAAATGATTTTAAGTGTTATATGTTTAATAAGGGTGCTAATTTTGAGGGAAAAAAATAATATATAGAACTATTTTGTTAAAATTTTTAATATATCCATTTTCCAATGAGGCTAATTTATTATTGTAATTGAATTTATTTAAATGATAAATATTGAATTTTAGTTTACGAAGATATAATATTTATTTATGTAATGTTTGAGTCACTATATCCCATTAGGACAAGGCTCCCAATCTCCACATCCATCTCCTTACACTCATATTCCTTATCAAGAATGGGAAAAATAGGATAGACTAAACATAATCAAGGGATCATCCTGGGGAAGAACTATCAACCTTGACATCATAATCAAATATTGTAAATATTCTAAACCACTTCCAAAACTATAAACTATGGTGACACACTTACACAATATGTAGTGAACATAATCCAGTTGATGGTGTAACCTACCTCACAGGTGGTAAAAACACACAACACCAACCAATATTGAAGGATAAATAGTTCCATGTTTCTGAGGGGAGTACAAACTCTATATAATTCTGGGAGACCTACACATTATCAAGACCAAGGGAGTAATGAACCCAAGCTTTGTAAAAGAATTCACGTGTCTTTGAATGAAAGCAAGTGCTCCTTTTCATGTATTGGTTGTTTTCTCACATGGATGTAAGAAAGGAATACCACCTCACATAAAATATAATAGCTACATATTTTGGAATTGAAAATTGTCGAATAGAGGAGTACTGAACCCTCTATAGTATAAATGACTCAAAATTCATCCTCCCTTTAATGCCTTGACCAAAAATCCTAGAGCCAGTTCATTATTTTAATATATTTTCATGTTTACAAGTAATGAAATCCTGAAGGACCAATCAATTTACCTGTATTGGAAAATAAATTACATACATAAAAATTAGAATACAATTTAAAACAAGAAACACATACTAAATAATCATTTGAGAACTCTATTATTTTAATATCTTGACCCTCCATATCAATCATAAAAAACTTCTTGGAATATAGTGAAAATAAAACATAATAATGGGGGTGAGATCAGATGCCAAATAAAGATAAACAATATATAAGAAGATATAAAAAACCAACATAAACTGTTAACACAAGGTAGAAAACTAAAACATAAATATTTTAAAACATTATCATCAGAATAATATGGAATTGATAAAATAAATAATTCCATTTAAACATCACATTGATATTATACTTTCTTAAAAATCACATGTAAAATAAATACTTAATCTAATAATGAGGTAATGCATAATCCCAAACATCTTAACCACAATGTCAAGGCCTCTTGCCAAGACCATAAACAAATATTTTATCAAGGCCTCATGCCAAGACATTAGTTGGTCTCATGATACCTTCCAATACATTGAGGGGGATATAGCGGGCCTCTCCTGTCACTAACTATGTCCAATGCATTCCTCATTTGAAAAGGATGAAACATAATATAAAAATTCATATTTAATACATGCATACAAAATGTTAATACATTAACAATAAACCATGAATGGTATTATAATATAATATCCATAAGAAAACATATCAAAAAACCATAACTAAAAAATTGAAGATTGTATCAAAATAAATCTCCCTTAAAAAGGTATAAAATCAATCAAAGGAAGTGTAAATAGATGAAAATAATCCATTAAATTTTATTGAGAGAAATATTCCTTTTTTTAATTTAAATCATTTAAATGATGTGAAATTTTAAAATAAAATATTTATTTTGAAAATGAACTTGTATGCTTGTACGGTAAGCTTAAAAATTGTATGGTGACATGGTAGAGTAAAATATCCACTCGTTCCTTATAAGTTACAATAACATTCATTCCTTAATATTTTGAAATTTTTAGAAAGTACCTCATTTGGAAAACATCTGAAAGATTCCATTCAATTTTTTTTATAAAAAGACAATGATGGGTAAAAATGTCTTTAATAATAAGTATGATAATTGTAAAAAAATTTATTAATTTTTTAGAAACATGGACTTGGATGATAAAGATGTCTTAGTAGATACTTAGGCATCAAGAACCTCGAGTAACAACGAGATTGTGAAATTAACCCTTACCATATGTATGATATTATCTGTACATGTCTAAAACTCTTGTATAATGTTATTAAACACATTATTATACTATATCATATTAAAAATAATATAAATGATATCATATATAATTCTTTTATGACTTTATATTACCTTATTATTAATAATCCCATGTTAAAGAAACATTTCAGGTAATAATCGCTTTAGTTCTCGTACATGTTTTGACATGTTATTTGTGATCGTATTACTTAAAACATTATTTTATTACTTCAATAATCTATAATATTATTTATATATCATATATAATCATAATATAAATATATATATCATATACATATTTGGAATACACCATTCATGGAGATGTTAGGTTGCACGTACGCATGAACGTTGTGACAGTTTTCTTATCGTATTTAATTGAAGTAAGTGAAAGAAATATATTTAAATATTTATACACACATATATATTATTCTAGTAGAATTATTATGTCAAATATTTGATAATTATTCATAACATATATATTTTAATAATCATTATTGGATGGTGAATATAGATGATGGGTCTCATCACGTCATGGATAGGGTAAGACGTACGTACGCACGAGCGATGATATCATTTAATTAATGGATATATGGTATGGAATTGCATGTAATAGGAATTTTATGGAAATAAAATCATGTCATATTTATTTTTTAAGAAATTTATATCCATCATTATACCCATCTAAATAATGTTTAGTTTAGAAACCTTTTACACCACTGTGTAGAGGCGATAAGTCGTACAGGCGGATCCATGCTGATATTATTATTCATAGGATGGGAAAAAAGAGGAATAATGTTTTCCGATAATGATAAAAAAATCTCATAATATAGTATACTTTGGATTTATTATTTTAGTATGGTAATAACTTAGTATGCGGACATAGAAGAAAAAAAGAACAATGAACGAAGGGATAAAATGATTACCACTTCTTTGGGTGTCTCTTTTTGATTTTCACAAAATGACTGATTAAGTTGTTTTTATGCACAATGGGTGGGATCTAAGATGATGTGAGGGAAGTTGGGAGGAGGTTTTTGGTAGGGTTCATAAGAGACAAAGGTATTTGGAGGTGTGGGAAAAGGATAAGGAGAAGTGCCCTTTTAAATGTGTAGTGAGGAACACATTAGGAATGTATTGAAATATTAATTTATTATAAATTGATTTTAAGTTTCCAATAGACCAAAAGTGATTTATTTATAGAATAAGATTAGGATAGTTCAAAATACTATAAAAATTTGGTTTTATACACGTTTAGGTCATGAATGGAACCTTATCTTTTGGCTTTAACCTATTATTAAATAAGTTAACTCATACAATGTCTTCTTGTATTTTTATACTATAAGGTTAATATAGTTACTATAAAATTAAAAGAGAATAGAAAGTGGATAATTATCCACATTTTCAACATAAATGTATGTTTAATGAATCTGAGATTATTATGACTATTATATCATTTAATAAAATAGTGTTTGTTTTAAGAATTTATTTATGTCAATTTTGACACTATTTATTAATTTAGTTTTTGTTAAAGTCATTAAAAGATTAATACATTAAAAAACATTAAATAATCACTTACATGAAAATTTTGTCCAAAAAAATCATGTATAGAATAAAAAACACAAATTAAATTTATTTTAATAATTATAATATAGTTAATATGAATCATTCATTAATATGGTAATCACTGAATCATCATTATGTCATAAATAATATTATTTATTTAATGTATAAAATTTTTAAATAAAATACCATAATTTATAAAATAATTTTATATTTAAAATTATTTTTTATATTCCAAGATATGATTTCTATAAAAAATGTTTTTTTAGTTATGAGATACGTGTTTATGTTATAATTCCCTTTTCTCTAAATTAAATATTATAAAAGGTCATTATCACACCCAAGTGGCTCCATGTGGTCCTACAGAAGACTTAACGATGGTAATGATTGTCCATATATCATCCAATAGGAATAGTACGTGTTCTATGAATGTTTATATTATTATAATATTAATTTTTACCCATATTTTACAGATTTACTTTTTAACCCAGATAAATAAAAATAATTATAAAGTTAAAATTCATTATGTCAAAAAATAAAAGGTACCAACATAAAAAATTTGAACCATTTTATTCCAAATATGGAATCTATTTCTCCAAATTCAAAACACATAATTGGCAGAAATTAATTTAAAATTAATACCCATTCTTAAAACTAGAAAGCGGGTTTTTAAGAAGTATAAACTATCAAAAGATTAATATGTGTTTATGTACAATTTTAATGTAAAATTACTTAAAATTACCAAAAATGTATTAAATTATAAAAAATTAATCCAATTACACTATAAAACCAATTAAAAGAATAATATTACTATATTAAGAAATTAGATGAAAAGTCAGTTTTGAATTAAAATGTAGTACTTGTTACTATTCATTAAAATATGAAATATATCAGAAAAGCAGAAAAAATGTATACAATCTAAAAGCTTACATCTAGCTTTTAAAGACGAATTCAATTTTGTCAAATTTAATATATAAAACTGAAAAATATTTGATTTAAAAAGGGTTCTCCATTAAAGAAATGGTAAAACTGTATTTTTGAAAAATACTTATTTTATTAGAAAATTTGAATATGTCCATATTTTATATTAAAGAAACACATAAAATGAATGTTAAAGTTAATATCAAAATATATAAAATTAAAAATGTGCTTAATACTATTAATAACTTCTTTTAAAGCTGCTAGTTTGATAGGTCATGGTGCACTTAAGCTCGGTCTTGTGTGTAGTGCATGCTAAGATAGTGTTCTCTGTAGCACAAGATTATATTAGTGTAGCGTAAAAAAAGTTATTGAATTTTTTAAAAAGAAACATACCATAGAATATTAGGGTGTTACATTATCCCCTTCTTCAATAAATTACGTTGTTCAAATTTTTAAATTTGGGTTCAGTAACCATGTTTTGATTATTTAAAATTGCTTTATTGCAATCCCACATCAGAAAAAAGTGTAAATAAAAAACCCACTTTTAAATAAAGAGAGGAAATTTAGAATGTCACCAGAGATAATATATACTGTGATTCTATGTGGGAAAATATGGACATTAAAGAAAAAAATAATGATTGTGCTCTGATGGATAGTGATAGAGAACATGATTAGGAAAAGATTAACAACCATAAAGGTATAAATCTATTATTATCCATTGGGCCATTTCATTCATCACAAAAGAATGTACTAGGAATTAATTTTTGGTTATCTCGATCCTTTACATAAAGATGGAAAACATGAGAGGAAATACTTACCTGATTTATTTACAATATCACCATCGGTCATTCCGGGAAAACATTCTACATCATCTATTATTAAAATAAACAATGTGGAATTTTTCATTCATGAAGTGTTGGAAGATCATGAAATCCATAAATAGAATGATAGGTTATTGCATCTATCTCAAAAGAAAAGATAATAGCGGTTACAATATATTAATAAGTACACATATAGTGAGATAATACATTAATCTAACAATATTCATCCTTAGTAGAACTCATACTATCCATAAATGGATAACCTTACAATCCTTCCCAAAATAGAAATTCTACAACATTATAACAGTACCAACCAAATCCACTTAGCATTTATCCCTCACATCTCATAGGGAACTTTTTGGTTGTCACATTCCAAACATGTGAACACCTTAATCATGTATTCTCTTGAGTGAGAGTAATAACATGAATTATAAGACATCCTTATTGAAAACATGATTTTTCCTTGTTCCAAAACATAGTTTATTATTCCTTAAGTCCCAGTAAGTTTTATACATGATCCATAGTAGAATAACCCTCTTGTTGACAAGTCCATAATTATTTCTCAAGAAACTATCATAATACAATTTAGTTATTCAAATCCAAAATATTTTTATCCAAAAATAATTATCTTAAAATAAGTAACCTATTAAATGTTATCTTTAACTTTATCATATGTTCTCCTATTATAATGATCACCTTAAATCAATTATCTTGTCCACTATAATTATTCAACATATTGTTGAAAATGATTAGGGAAAAACTAAACTGAATACTCCTTATGTTATTCATTATTCATAATTCAGGGATCCAAATACATAAATACATAGATTCATCTAATTTAATGGTTAGAATGGAATAGGTCCTTCCTTGGTTTATAAGTAGATTCTCATGTCTGGGAATTAATTTGGTTGATGACAATGATTTCCACAGATGATACATTGAACTCCATAACAATTGGTCACTCTATGACCCTTTTTCTTGTAGATATAACATCTTCCCCTCCATTTGATATATTTCCCAAGGTTATTCTTCCCTTTTTCTTGACATGTAGGAAGCCGAATCTTCATTCCTCGATACATCTCAAAAACTAAACATTTTTAAACATTTATATTCTTATTACACAATGTCTTAAGAAATTAATTAAAGATCACATTATTAATCATATATCGTTATAACAGATTCAGAATAATCATATTTTTGTCAAGTCATTATCAAAATTTGTTGCTCAAAATCACCAAATTTTCCATCAAACTCAGTGTTAATCTAATTACATCTGGTTTGAACCCATAACTAAGACTAGAAATCATAGGGTGAGAAACACATCTCATTGAAGAAAACCACATAATCAAGGGGAGGTACTTTTAGTCTATAATATCTTCGTATTAATCCTAGTTTATACACGACCATTACTAAAATTATAGGGTGTTCTTATATTCTTATCCTAAAAGTATATCTTAGTGTTATAATCCCAAATCTATGTTTTATAAATTTACTTCCAAGGCTATTTATAAAATTTCTTTGTCCCCAAATGTAATGACCCAACCATAGAATCCCTGAGCTTGTGTATTGTTTTAATATATTGGCATGATTACAAGTAATAAAAACCTGAAGGACTGATCAGTTTAGCAGTATTGGAAAACTGATTACATACATCATCTTTACAACATAATTTCTAACAAAATACATGATCTAGATAATTCTTCGAGTAATCTATTATTTCCCTAGATTAACCCCCATATAAAAATAATAAATCACTTTCTGGCATCCTAGGAAAATAAAACATATGAAAGGGTGAGTTCTAATGCTTAGTAAGGATAAACAATATAACTGAAGCTGTAAAAAAATAAGCATAAAATTTTAAGGGAGGGTACAAAAATAAAAAAATCCTTTTAAAACATTATATTCAGTATAACATGGAAAGAATAAATCAAATAATTAAATTTAAACATTCACCTGGATATTCTTCAATTTTTACAATCATATATAAAATCAACAACTAATTTTGTAACGAGGGAATCCACAATTCCAGACATTTTAACCACTACGTCAAGGCCATGTGCCAAGACCATGCAAAAATATTATATTAAGTCTATATTCAAAGACACTAGTTTGTCTCAGGACACCTACCAGTATATCGTGGGGATATAGGGGCCCCACCGATCACATACTAAGTCCAATGCATTCCTCATATAATATGAATGAAACATAACATAAACTTTTATATTTAAAACTAGTATAAGAAATGTTAATATTATAAACATAAACAATGAATGATATAAAAATAGAATACTAATAGTCAACCATATCGCAAAACCATCAATACAATATGGGATATTGTATCATAATAAATCAACCTCAATCAATCATAAAATACAACAAAGAATGTTTACAAAGTCGAAAATAATATATTAAAAATCTTTGAGGGAAATATCCCTTTTTTACTTTTAGTCATTTAAAAGCTGTGCAATTTTAAAATAAAACATTTCTTTTAAAAATAAACTGATTATAATGTAAGTAAAAATTAAAGATGGTATGTCTACATAATAGTGTAAAATAACTGCTCTTCCTTATAAGTTAAAAAATCATTATTTCTATAATTTTATAAAAAGGTCATAAAGTACACCCTTTAGAATATGACCGAAATATTCCTTTCAAAAAAAATTATAAAAAGTAAAACATGGGAAAAATTCCATTAAAAATCCATTGGAAAATTGTAAAAAAATTATGAATTTTTTTAAAATGTTTTCTTGGATGATAAAGATGTCTTAGAAGAAACTTACACATCCATAACCTATAATTATAATGAGATTGTGAAATTAACCCTTACCTTAGGTTCGATATTCTACAAAAATGTCCAGAACCCTTGTTTAATGTTTTTAAACATATAATTAACAAATATTAGATTCAAAATAATATTTATGACATCATATATGAATATTCAATGACTTTATATTACCCATTTATTATCAATTCCATGTTAATTCGACATTTCAGGTAATAATCACATTGTTTCTCATACATATTTTGAGTTTTTATTCTTATCATATTACTTAGACCATGATTTAATTACTTCCAGAATGTATAATATTACATATATATCATATATATTCATCATATTAATATATATAACAAATAGATATGTGGAATACACTGTTCATGGAGACTTTTGGTCGCACATATGCATGGAATCTATTTCTGTTATCTTATAATATTGAATGGAAGTATGTGAATGAAACATATGTATATACATACATATATATATATATATATATATATATATATATATTAGTATCATTAAAATTTCATATATTTTATAGTTATTCTTAACATATATTTTTTATAATCAATGTTGGTTGGTGAACGTGGAATATGGGTCTCATCACATCGTGGAGATGGTAAGTCGTACGTATGCACGAGCAACAATATGATTTACTTAATGGATAAATGGTAGGGAATCGTACAGAATATGAATTGTAAAGAAATAATTTCATGTAATAATTATTATTTAATTCATTTATATCCATCAATATACCCATAAAAATAAATTATTTATTGAAAATAGTTACACCACAGTGTCGAGATGGTAAATCATACGTACACACGCATTGTGATATTGTTTCTCATTGGATGCGTAAAAGGAGAAATTTAATTGTCCAATATTCTTAAAAAATATCATAATATATTATATAATGTAGTAATTAGTTTTTTATGATAACAACTTAGTAAGATGAATTAAAAGAACAAAATAACGTTGAAAGTAGGGATAAACCGATTACTTCTTTTCGAGTGTCTCATTTGGATTTGAACATAAATACTTCTTAAGATGGTTTTATGCTCAAAGGGTTCCCTATAGTATTAAGTGAGTGAAATTGGGAGGATGTTTGTGTTGGTTTTGGCCATGCCAATGGGCTTTGGTGGTGTGAAGAAAATTGAAGTATAAGCTCCCTTTTATGGGAGAGGTGAGGGACACAGTATACAAGCCTTGAAATATTAATTTTTTATAAATTTATTTTCGGTTTTTAATGGCACCATAGTGATTTATTTAAAGGATATGATGTGGATGGGTCTCAATATTATAAAAAATAGATTTTATAAAACATTTTTTAAGGAATTTAAACATATATTTTGGATTTAACCCTTAATCAATAAGTTAACTATTACAATGTATTCATGTATTTTTATACTATATGGTTAATATAGTTACTATACAATTCCAAGATATCCTAAAGTGGATAATTAATGTCATTTATAAAACTATATATGTGTATTAATGGAATATTATATTTTTTTAAATTCTAAATTATTTAATAAAATGTTGTTTGTTTTAAAAATTCATTTATGTTCATTTCGACACAATTTAGTAATGTATTCTTACATTATTACATTAAAAATAAATAATTAAATAATCCCTAACAATTCCATGTTATCCAAAAAATTATTTATTGGAATAAAAAAGCTCAAATTACATTAATTTTAACAATTATAATATCATTTATTTCAATCATTCAATAATAATGTAATCCCTACATCATCATTATGTCATAAGTAATTTTATTTATTTAATTTATAAAAATAAAAAATAAAATATCACGTTGTAGGAAATACTTATAGATTTATAATCATTATTTACAGTTGAGTATATTATTTATATAAACCAATGTAAAATTATTTTAGTTCTGAGATACATGTTTTTGTTATAATTTTATTTTCATTAAATAAAAAATTATTAAAGGTCATTACCACACCCAAGTGGCACCATGGGTTCCTAAAATTGACCTAAGGATGGTCATGGTAGGAAATATATCATATAATAGGATTAAGACATGAGTTAGGGTAGTTTTATAGTATTACAATATTATTTCTTTACCCTTATTTACTTGATTTATAGTTTAACCATGGTAAATAAAAATAATTACTGATGTTACTATTCATAATGTCCAAAAATAAAAGGTACATATTTTCACAATTTTTATCTTCTGATTCAAAATATGAAATGCATTTTTCCAAATTCAAAAAACATAATTTCCCAAAATTAATTTTAAATTAATTCTCATTCCCAAAACAGGAAAACATGGTTATAAGAAGTGAAAAATATCCAAAGATTGACATTTGTTTATGTTCTATTTCAATGTGAAATTAAATCCAATGTCTAAAAGTGGATTAAAGAAAAAAAATCCCATTACACTTTAAAATGAATTAAAATTTAAATCTAACAATAGAGATGTATTAGATGAAAAGGTAGGTTTGAATTTAAAAGTAGTATTTTTTTACTATTGAGTAAAATATAAATGTTATCAGATTAAAACCAAAACATTATCCAAACTAAATTATAATGTTCTTATTCTGAATATGAATTTTATTTTTTTTTCAAATTGAATATATAAAATTTTCAAATATTTTATTTAAAAAAGATTCTCCATTATAAAAGGTCGTAAAATTACATTTTTGAAAAAAACATCTTTTATATGAAAAATTATTTTTTTCCTTATATTATTATCTTATTAACACATAATAAGATTTTTCAAATTATATGAGATATATATAAAACAAAAAATTTGGTTAAAACTATTCATAACTACTTTTTAAACGGCTTTTTTGATAGTTCATGGTGCGCTCGAACTCGTTGTTGTGTGTAACGCAAGTTAAGATGATATTCTGTTTAGCGCATGCTTATATTGGTGTTACATACAACAAAAGATATTGAATATATTTTAAAATAAACATACCATAAAATCATGGGTTGTTAGAAGCCTTAAGGGATTTCCAAACCATATTCTGGAATAGAGGACCCGGACATCATGAATGGTTCTTTTTACCCTATATCTGTGAGGGATTTACAAACCATATAACCATGTATAAGGGACCAATACCATATTGGAGAAAAACAATTATGATAGAGTACCGATCATGAGGAAGTTTCTTATTCCCAAAACGAGGTCTTTATATGGGGAATAAAAACATCACAAATTCAATATCATGAAAAACAAAAAAATATGGGGGTGTATGTCAACACTATATAAAATAAGATTGTGAATAGAGGACCCGACTATCAAGATATGTTGGGGATACCCAAACCTATCTTTGCACCAACTCATCCACACCGTGGTATCCACATAGTTTCTATGGGGATCCTTTATGTTGTATCCCCAAATAGGCTCAATATAATGTGATTTTCACATCACTCCCATTATTTTAAAATGTTCCGTCTCTCAACTCTATTGAAATAATATGAATTAGGGATATCATCATGCCACATGAATGAGAATATCTCAGAGTGTAAGATAAAACTTAGTGAAACAAATATTTCACATAATATTATATTATACATGGATTCAGAAAACATTATCCCACTTTAAATTCTCTAGGAACTGTAGTTATACAATAGATTATCAGTGTCCCTATAAAGGAATGTGTTAACCACTACATCCTACCTGGGATCCCTTGTCCATCAAAAGAACCTAAGAACCCCCAAGCATCATATCCCTACATTTTATAAATGAAACACATTAGATAAAAATCTCTAAACATTATCTATAGGAAAAAAATCATTTAGACATGACCCAGTATTTCTTCACCTCATCTAGATTTAGGAAGAGTGTACTAGCTCAATACTAACTCCAATAGGTCAGAGTTTCATGGCCAACACAAAAATGGAATAATACACATATTTGAGGCCTTGAACTATCCAAATTTTAGTATATAAACAACAAACATAAAATATCCCCAACCTCAGAAAATATACAATAATAAAAAATGTAAAATATTAATTTGTAGATATCCTAATCATCATAAGGGTATACATCATAAATTCCACCATAAGAGGGGGAAAATAAAAACCCTAAAATCTAATACCATCACCTAATATTGAGGGTCTTAGAAGAAGTGAATCTCTAAATCAACATTACATTATCATAGCACAAATGACTATGAACCACAAAAAAACCCTTAATCTCCTACTCTATTATCTCTATGCCTCATGATATCACTGTCAACCTATGTTCCATCTACATAGATAAATTAACTATGGTAAAAAACCCCATGTATTGGGGTTTATAAAAAGAAAAATTATAATTATTTGAGATTAAATAATAGAAGGAGTTAATAGTTTATCACACCATCATGGTCTAAAATAGATTGTTTCCAAAACTTCACCAAGGGGGAATACACCAGCAAGGGATGAAACCATGACTAAACTTCCCAATACAACTCTGACAAGACCTCATGAGAAAAATACTAGTGATAACCTCTATAGTAATTATGTTTTATGAAGCATGGATTTCATAAATGAATCCCATTCATTAGGATAGTACACCTCCATCCAAAAATATCTCTGGGTAAAAACACCATCAATCCCATAATCAATGGGCATTTCATTCGCATTAGTGATAAAAACCTCCCTAATAAAATACAATATGAATAATAATACCAAAATAGTTTTCATAAGGGAACTAAGACTAATAAAAGTACATAAAACCTGAGGGATCTACATTGGATGTTCATATAATTATGTGCTCAATATCCACCTGATTCTCCTCAAACACTCAAATCTTCACTTTCTTTTCACTTATAAGAAACTATATTCTATAAATATAGTTCCAATCTCACATTATGCCACAAGGGAAATATAAACACCATTTTCTCAATGTTCAAAACAAACATTTACCTGAGTGGAGGGATCATACCCTTGATAATGACGTGGAATCTAAGGAAATACTAACCCGCAAAATATTGGTTACCCACACTATGTTTAATCACATAAGATCGAAAAAATTATCATTATCCATAATAAGATTAGAGGATTCCAAATATCCATCAATGATTATGGGGAGGTGACTATCTACCATTATGGCGTTCCTCATATACATAAATTATATTTTAAAGAGTGGTATAGTAAAAGGTAACATGTTGACCATGTCTACCAAGGTGCACAAGACAATAATCTCAAACCATATCCACCACCTACTTTTTATTGTTGAAAAAAATATAACAACCGGTGGTATCTTTCTTCCCGGAGGTATATCAATAATCCTAATGGAAATTACTAGACCTAAAAAACTAAAACTATCATAAAAATTAAATTACTATATTTTTTAGTTCAATGTAATAAATTCAAATATAAAACCCACACCTCAACAATATTCATTTGTCTATCAACATTAAACAAAAAAACCTTTCTACATACCATAAATTACACAGATCATTAGAAATTGGGGTCCGATAAATAGGTACACCATGAATATTCCAAGACTATAACTCTTATAATCAACTATCTTATAAATACAATAGAATCGAAGGATATATGAAATGTTGTGTTCATAAAACAAAATATCTTCTATTCCGGTCCTTGTGAATTATCTCTAGTATATAGGAAAACATGAAAGATGGAATACCTTCATGTTTTTTCACCCATATGTCTATTCAAGATTCTCATAAAAATAAAAGACATTGTTTTGACTAACCGCAACTCTAACATAGTCATATTGATGTAAATTCAGAATAAAATTCTCTAATCAAGGGAAAAGAATAAAATTTCCAAACAGGTTTCATCTTCCAGATCTATATAGAAATAACACATTGAAAAATATATTCATCTATTGAAAATGTTCAGTGAAATAAAAAAACATACCAGCAATGATGGGAGATGCTACATTAAGGGTCCAAATACCCATACCCAAAGTAAATTTGTTTACACTTGATTGAAATTAAAATGACCACTTTATTATATGAGACACAATTTCAAAAAATAAATATCTGTCCAACATCACAATATGTATATATCATAGAATCAATAATTATCTATAATAATATTAATATTGATATTGATATTAATACTATTATAAAAATTATTTTTATAAATATTATATTTATATTTATAAATGTTGGATGTGGGGTCAGGGAATTTAATATAGGGTTGGGGGATTTTTCTCTCTCGAAATTAGACACCACCAATATTATTATTATTATTTACTGATTTTCTTCATTATATTTTTCCCCTATCCTCCTTAGCCTAGACCCTACCCCATGGGTCTTTCTCATATGAGTGCCATGATTGTCAGTCCACTTTCCCCACATCTATGATAGGAACCCCTTGGTCGATAAACATTCCCTCATGGTGGCCTCCACATAAGCTATACAATCACCAAGCTTTTCCCAACCAAACCCACAATAATCCACTTCAATTGAGCCCACTATTCCCATTGTCGACCATGATCTTCAATCAGCCGTCCCCTTTAAATCATTTATCCCATCCCGAAAAAAATAATAGGGAATGAAAAAACTATAAATTATATTTTTTGTAATTGGACTACAATATAACATGGATTCTTATATCTTAGTGAGATGTCAAAACATTGGAGTTTTGTTATGTACCCATTCGGTGTCTCTTTTAGATCTGGATTTATTCAATCTCCTTAAATGAATCTCTAAATTCCCTCATATTGGATCTGGTGGTAATAATAATAGAGATCCACCTCCCAAGAATGCATTGGGTAAATATTTAAGGGGTTGGGTGTATATTACAATTTAATTTAATTAAACTAAAAGACGATAAAATTGATTGTTCTAAGACCTAAATCCCGAGTAGCATTTATACCTCACTTGGAGAAGATCTCCCATTATAGAATGAGCAACATTTCAAAAATTCCCATATAAATAATTATTTTTTAGATATGTTCATTATTGGATGTGGGAATAAATCATGTTTATTAAATAAATATTAAATATTTCTAAAAAAATTCCATAACATATTTCTAATGTGAACTCAAATTATAGCTTCCAATGGTAAAGATGACATTACAAAGCCAAAAAAGGACACAGTTTTACCATCTATGAAATATTTTATAACATTTGATAATTATATCACAAATACACATGTGTTGGTTAAAAATATATTTTTATACTTAATAAATTTTTTGAGCACCATTCTGACTACCTATCTATTTTAGCATAAATTTTGAGTAAACAAAACCACTAGGAGTTAATAAAACAACCAACTTAATTATTTCAACATTACATACAAGTGTAAAATTATCATTTTAACCTTTTAAGAATGATTGGTCCTCAAGAAATCCCAAATGATCCTTAAAATTAGTATTGGAAAACTCAGGTCACTACCTCATATGTGATTTATATTCTATAATGTAATAAAGAGATGTGGTAGGGATTACAAACTAATGTAAATAGTATATCAGAAAAAAAAGGTATATAAAAAAAGTCTTATCCATTGGTTTGTTAAATGAGCTATAATTAAGTGTATGGGTGGTATTACATTTCATTCATTACTAAAATATTTTATACCCAGGTCAAGATACCTAAAACCAAACGTGAGGAATTTTTAGATGGGTGATCATGTCACATAATCGTGTCTTTTTATATATTTTTTAGATAAATAACTAATTAATTATAAATATTATATAAGTATTTTAACATATATAAATTAAATTCAAACAATAATTAAAAATAGGTACATATTAATTAATATATATATATATAAATATATTAATCTACAAAAAATTAAATTCGTTTTATTAATTAATGTAAAAAATATGCAATTACTTCATTTTTTATAGTAATACATTGAAATATTTTAAGGAATATTTTCAATGCATTGAATTTAGATGGTGTGAGATTTTAAGGCCTAGAGAGGCTCATTATGAATTAATAAAAACATTAAATATAATATATCATAGTCACATAGTTTGTATATATTAAGGAAATAACACCAAAATAGAGTTCAGATCATAAAGTTTATATCGTTATTGAGTCCAAAATATGGGTTTAAACTTTGGTAAAACATAAACTATTCTAGTGGTGGATATTTTATTATAGTGCAGCCACAATTGAGAATTCTAAAATAAATAAGTAAATTGATTTATTGATTTGTTATTATAACACAACACCCTAATTCTCTAATTATAAAATCACAATTATGTATAGGCCCTAAATATCATCTTATAACTGTAGGGATATATAAGTTCTATTGGATGATAATTCTTGGAGGATCACCGAACAATAAACGACGGATTGAGGATTGGAAATTATTATACCAATCAGCACATTGGGATCTCGGTAAAGATAATTCTGTGTGGTCACTATACATAGTGATTAATCTAAACCCAAGTTGGGGAGTTTGTTTTTCATTGGTTTAGTTCCCTGTTGATTATCCCAAGAAGAACATGCCTAAGATCCACTAATAGAATAATTTTATGGGTCATTCAGGCTTATGGGGTCAATTTTATCTACATTTGATTTTGGGAATTGATATCACTTATTTTTTCATTCAACAGTTTTCATTCAAATGGAAATGAATCTAGGCATAACCAAACAACAAATGAGGTTCATTCCTCTTGTTTTGTTTAGTGGGTTTCATCATTGGTCCAATCACATTCATCTTCAATATTATATTAGATAATGATTCCACCAATACACATAAATTGATAATTTTAAATTTTTATTTAGCTTAACATATCGATAGTGCATGTTTAGGATTGATATTTATGGAATTTTTGTGGATTGTGTTGTTGTAGGATCTATCGGGTATGGATTTGTAGATCCCAATTTGTGGTTTTGCATGCAATGATGACAGTTTTGATGGGGGTGATTCATGAGAAAGGATGTGGCTAGAATCTATCCACTAGTGAATACCAAGTAAAGATGATCTCGTATCTATTATTATTTTCATATCAGTAGTGGAATAAATGCTGGCATCAGTGCATATAACTGAATTGATTAGAGTGTATTTTTTTGGAAAAATCATAACTACATGGAATGTAACACTCCACGATTTTGGTAAATATATATATTTGAATAAATTTAACATTTTCAATATTTTTAGTGACATAGATCACTAATTTTACCATGTTCTTCTTGTAGAATTTATTCTAGCATGGTATAAACCCTATACTACATTTAAATGAAGTGTGAAATACCATTAGAGTTTTATTATTTAATAGTTATCAAGTAGTATTTGGAATGGTGGGTATGAATAGTAGTAACTGAACTATGAAAATGTATTTTTTACACAAGTATATATAATGCAATTTTTAGTTTCCAACTATGTTTATTTTAAAATAAAAACATTTTAAAAAACCGAAATCTTTTTCTTAAAAACAATTGTTATCTGTACAAACATGTTTTACCTCACAAAATTAAACAAATCAATTTTGGTTAATTATATTAATTATATTTATATATCACATATTCAGTGAAATGTATTAAATTCATCTTTAGTGTTTTATAGCTAAGATATATGAATAAATCCAATTTTACACTAAATACTATATTTTTCTAAAAAAGAATATTTTCACCATTTTTGAACTATTTTAAAAATCATTTTTTCTCTTTTGTAAAATTTATTGGAAAAAATAAGAATAATTCTTGAATAATAATAATAAAATTATCTTGGAGTGAACTTTTTATAATTTTATAAAAACTTTAATTTTTCAATGAATATTAAAAACTACTAGTTTTTATTTTGAATTTTCATTTGTTTTTAATAAATTTAATCCAAATATTATTTTAATTTTAAATAAAATTAATATAAATATTCTGATTTTATATGAAATAAAACTACTTAAATTTATATCACCTTTAATCTATATTTTAGTGTATGTTTATTTTTAGGCTTTAAAACGCATTTTTTCTGAAAAATGCTTTAATGTTTGTAATTTGTATACATTTTAATTCATTGAAATAACCACGAATAAAGAATAGTATAATATTATTTTATATATTCCAGATCTATAAATATCAATTATAATTCATTTAATCATGGTAACATTTTAATCTAGTAAGTATGAGATCATATTTTATTTAAAAAATGAATTTCCTGAAAACCCAATTTTAAGACATATGTAGGTTTATTTTTAAGTTATATTCAGAATTTTTTTTTATAAATTTTCGAAAATGGATTCTGAATTTTTTTTAATAATATTTTATTCAATATAATATGTTCAACTATTTTTTTAAAATAATTAATAATCAAAATAATAAAATTTATTTACCATGATTAATGTAAAAACAAATTTATCAGGGGGCACAAATGATAAGTGTTAAAAATGACACAAAACTAGTATAATTACTAATTTATTGTCATAGTTACACCATATGTATTTTATAGTATACAAATTGTCCATTTTGGAGCTTGTGGGATGAGAAAAACCAAGATGAAATTCTTTCTTCTAAATTTTTTTTATTTTGTCATAACCAACACATATAATAGGACACCCCATATCCACCCATTTTCACTCATAAAAACCCCTTTTGATCATAAATTACCCACCAAAATCAAATTCATAAATCACGAGACTCATACAAGAATAGTTTTTTGGTGAGAAATATATCATTGGATGGATTTTAGTGAAAACGAAAAGAATTTTTCTGATAAAGATCTACTGTCCTCAAACAATAATTTTATTCAATTTATTATTAAAAATACCTAAAATATTATTAAACTATAATTACATAAATAAATTATAATAAATATAATTATAATTTTTTATGATTATGTCATGACATGCAACCATCTCCTCCTCCATAAAATCGGAAATGAAATCATTGATCAGGTGTAAGGTGGGTCACCACCTCATGAACAAACGTTATTCATTTTCCACCAACGATTCTCATGGATGGATATAATTATTTATATAATTTATATATGTAATTTATATTATATAATTATAATAATTTAAACTTTATATCATATAAAAATTCTTAATGTTTTTTAGCAGGGAAGACTACAATGTCTCTAGTGTGTACAGAGGATTTCCGCATCATTATTTGATGTGTTGCATTTTTCAGATACAATTTACATTAAAGGTGACATGGATTAATATTATGTTGATATAGGATATTTATGATATATTAACCACTCCATAAAATAAATATATTACATAATTTATTCCTTTAACATCCATTTAATGAATGACTACGTTAATCTTGTATACATACAACCTACCATCTTGATGAAGCAGTGTGATTCATACTTCTTGTTTAGAAATAAAAAATTATTATAAATATGTATCTTCTAAAAAACTATATTTATTAAAACAATATCAATATTTATATGATGGATCTATAACCTATGTATTGGATTAAGAACTTTCGTGATGAAACGTGCAGGAGAAAACCGGGCAATCAACTCCTGAAACAATAGTGATAATGTATGATTATTACCGAACGAGTTATAATAAGTTATAATAGGATAATATATAATATTTTTAATAATAATATGATTTCTGTATAATTTAATAACATGTTTAAAAACACTATACATACGGTTAGATAGTTTTGAAGTAAAATGAATGCACAATTTAAGGGGACTCATGAATAAATTTTCATTAATTGGGTTATATTTCTACATAATTGATTATATTATTATATAATTTTTCATTAAAATAAATTTTCTTTCATTATGATTATATTTAATTTTTGTTTTTGAACTTAAATTTTTTCTCATAGTCACACTGATTAAAAATCATTTCAATGGTGCGATCTTTGTGAAGGTTTCATCTCAAACCATACTTCTTTACGGAACATGTTATTTATGAAACTAATATCGATTAAATTAGATATGTACTTAAACATAACATAAAATATCATGAATCCTTAAATATTAATGGAATTTTATGTTACAATTTATCTACTTAATTTTTTAAATGTTATGATTCCAATGTTTCTGAAACTGCTAGGGTTTCTGTTTCAATCATATTTCAATTGGAATTATTAATGCTTGAATTTTCATTGATAGATATTAATTGATAATATATTAATAAAACCATTATGATTTATTCTCCTCTAGTCATAAATTAATTTTTATATTAATAGTTCTATTATCAACTATTTGTTACTTAAAATGTTTGAAAAAATCAGTATATGAAAATCCAACATTATTTCTAACTTTATTTGAAAATAAATTTTCATATAGATCCATGTATTGAATTTTTTTTCAATATAAATAAATTTTTTAATAAAAATTAAAATTATTTTTCTATTCCTTTTCAAAAAAAGTTACTTTTTGAATTTTCTTACAAAAATTTGAAACCAATCTTTTTTAATGTATTCTTCAGCAATGGAAGACTTCTTTCATTATAACCACATAATTTTTCATTCTTCAATTACGTGTTTTAAAAATTATCTTCAAAATCCATTTTCAATTTTTTTTGATATTTTTTTATATTTAAAATAATTTATTTCAAAATGTAAATTATATTTCTCTAAATAAATTTTCAAGCTGATCTTTAAATATCATTTTCTATATAAGATTACATAATTTGATGTTACTCAAAGTGAAATGGTTTCTCCCTCAATAATGTTTAAAATTTTTAAATCTATTATAATTAATGGTTACAAAATTTTATGTTATGTATTATGTTTGAATTATTTATACATTTCTCTCACTAATATACATAAATTATTCTCCATTAATATGATGTGAAAATACATGGATTATTATCATTTATCAAAATCATTTATTATGAAATATCATTTGAATATGATATGAGAAAAGATTATGTATCTTATTTTTCATTCCATGGGTTATTTTTATATCATTAATTATGATCGATATCTAATATTTGGAACACATATATCATGATCATGTTAGGCTTGGTGCACCTAGAGAGCACTCCAATGCATTGGTTATATATTTAGCCTCAAGAGGCGCTACGGGAAATCCCATTTTTACCCACACTTATATCCCAATAGTTTGATAAACCGTTGGGAATGGTTATGTATACCAACAGTTTTCTTAAAACCGTTGGTATAGATGATTTTATGAATAAATTTACCAATGGTTTGTAAAACCGTTGGTATAGGCCTCAATTAAGACACTTTTACCAACGGTTATACACTAATAGTTGGTAACCGTTGGTATATGACTACATTCCCAATGGTTTTTAAAAACCGTTGGGAATGTTTTCCCCTAAATCCTGTTCGGGTGTCCTGTAGCCCCTACGCTCGATTTTAGTCCCCCTCTGCTCGACTACAGCCCTAAATTGAAGCTCCCTTGATGCTCTCTCATTACCTAGTCTCCGAAACTCCATCCATCCTCTTCAATTGAACAATTTTTATGTTCTACACTTCAAATATGTATGTTCTACCTCAGTTATAATGTTCTTCACCTATTTTTTTCTATTTTGATTTAACCTAAATGTCTGGTATATCTCTATACAAAGACTTAAGAAAACATGTTCCACTCATATATCCATCCTAAATCAAACAATTTTTTAGTTCTACACTCTAAATCTGTAAGTACTACCTTAGTTTTAATGTTTTGCATCTATTATTTTTGTTTTCTATTTTAATTTGTTATAAACTAAGTTGTGTTGTTTATGGCATGCGAAGGTTAGTGATATTGAGGATGAATTGAATGTTGTTTGGGTGATGGATTGGAATTGTGATGTTTTTTTGGATTAAGATTAGTTAATTTTCAATGAATTATTTGAGGATTTCCTCCCTTTTACAGATCCCCCACTCCTCATGGACCCTGGACACCCCCACTCTTGGACCCTGGATAGTCCCCCCCCCCTCTTGGAACATAGACAGTCTGGCCCCCCTCTTCCCTGAAACATGTACAACCCCCTCCTGGACCATGGAAAAACCCCCTCCACCTTCCTACCAAGACGTTGTATAGTCCCCCTCCTTCCTGGACCCTAGGAATCCCCCCCCACCCTCCACCCTAGACCCTGGATAGTCCCCCTCCTCGATGGACCATGGACATCCCCCCTCCTTCTTGGACCATGGACAACCTCTTCTCCCCTTCTCCTTGACCTTGGACAGCCCCACCCCCTTCATGGACCCTGGACAGCCCCCACCCCTCCTCCTAGACCTTGGAAATCCCACACATCCCCCTCATCAACCACCATATACCCCCCCACTTCAAAACTATGACCACCAAACTTAGACATGATGTATTTTCACTAAAAAGAAATATTTGATCCTCAAACCACCTCAATAATAATATAAAAAATGCTTATAATGTGGCTTTCACCACAAAGCATCCAATTTTATTCCAAGTAACTAGTCTATCCTCCCTTGGCTAGATTTTACAAAAAGCGTTCAAACTTAAGGATCCAAATAAAAATAAATTGATATAAGACAATTGATAATGGATTAAAATTTCAAATTGGGATCAAATGAGGAATATTTGAGATATTATGGATCATGTCCAGGAGCAAATACATTTTTATATATCTGATAAGTTACTTTTCACAATTTTCACACATTAATTGTTTGTAAAAATGGGACAATAATTTATAATAGTTCTAATATATAAAAATGAATCTATTTGTGGATGTAGCTTAACCAACAATGTCTAGCTTGTCTGCCTCTTCCATGATCATCGATGTGCACGTCCCATCTCCATCTGACCTCGGACGATGGGTGACTCAGCGTCTGGATGATGATGAGTGCTAGATTCTCTTACATCAACACCAGATTCACGCCCGCTATGCTCTTGAAGTGATCGATCCCACTAAGCTTCCCTGTGAGCTTGATGACATGACCACCAGTTCTTGTAAGAGGCAGAGGAGTTCTGAGCTGATGGACCAAGAAGATTGACCAGTGTCCATCCATCTAGCTGAATAAGTAAAACTTAGTGCTTCCTGGGAGGCAACCCATGTTCTAGAGTTTCATCATTTTTCTTTTTTACTTTGTTTTAGGAAATAAACATGGCATGTATGCATCAGTTTTTTAGCTGCTTCTGATCTGTATGTGAAATCAACAACTGACATATGGGAAACCGACCAAATTTCTTCAGATTGTGTTGAGACTTAAGGAAAAATATCAATGGGTCATATGTGACATGTAAAAGTCAACTCTGCCTCAATCCAATTCTCGGTGTGGCTGGTATCACTCCAAGTGTATCTATTTTGTTTAAATTGGACAATAGTTTACGTATATATGCCAATACAATCAAACAGATTTTTATTGTGTTGATAATTTTTCACAATGATCCATGACTCATATGTTTCGTGTAAGAGTCATCCCTGCCTCAATTAGAGGCTCGGTGTGGCCAATACCACTCAAAGTGCCTCTGTTTTGTTAAAAATGGACTTAATTTTAAGTGAAATCAACAACTGACATACGAAAAACTGACCAAACACATTTGGATTTTGTTGAATCTTAAGGAAAATGATTCATGAGTCAAAGGTGACGTGTATGAGTCAACTCCACCTCAATACGAGGCTCGGTGTGGCCGACACCACTCAAAATGCCTCTGTTTTGTTAAAAATGGACTTAATTTTAAGTGAAATCAACAACTGACATACGGTAAACCAACCAAATGAATTCAGATTATATTGATACTATAAGACAGCAATCCATGGGTCATATTTGATGTGTACGAGTCAACCCCACCTCAATCCAAGGTGCGGTGTGGATGGTACCATTCAAATTGTCTCTTTTTTGTTCAAAATGACTTAAATTTTAAGTGAAAACAACAACTGGCATACAGAAAACCGAAAAAATGTCTTCCAAATCTATTGAAACATTAGGAAAATGATCCATGGGTCATATGTAATGTGTAAAAGTCAACTCCTCCTCAATCCAAGGCACGGTGTGGCCGGAACCACCCAAACTGTCCCTCTTTTGTTTAAAATGGACAACATTTTACGTATATACACCAAAATGATCAAACGTATTCTGATTGTGTTGATACTTTTTCAAAAAGATCCATGACTCGTATGTGATGTGTACGAGTCAACCCAACCTCAATTAGAGTCCCAGTGTGGCCGACACCACTCAATGTGCCTTTGTTATGTTAAAAATGGACATAATTTTAAGTGAAACCAACAACTGACATACGGAAAACGGACCAAATGCATTCGGATTATACTGAGACTTATGGTAAATGATCCCTGAGTCAAATTTGACGTGTACGAGTAAACCCCACCTCAATACGAGGCTTGGTGTGGCTGACACCACTCAAAATGCCTCCGTTTTGTTAAAATGGATTTAATTTTAAGTGAAATCAACAACTGACATACGGTAAACCGACAAAACACATTCGGATTCTATTTATACTATAGAAAACCGATCTGTGGGTCATATGTGATGTGTACTAGTAAACCCCGCCTTAATCCGAGGCATGGTGTGGATGGTACCATTCAAAATGTCTCTCATTTGTTCAAAATGACTTTAATTTTAAGTGAAAACAACAACTGGCATACGAAAAAATGACCAAATGCGTTCCGAATCTGTTGAAACATTAGAAAAACGATCCATGGGTCATATGTGATGTGTACGAGTCAAACTCTCCTCAATCTGAGGCGCGGTGTGGCTGGAACCACCCAAACTATCCCTCTTTTGTTTAAAATGGACAATAGTTTACCTACCTATGTCAAACAGATCAAAAGGCTTCTGATTGTGTTGATACTTTTGAAAAATTATCCATGACTCATATGTGATGTGTACAAGTCAACCTCGCCGCAATTCTAGTCCTTGGTGTGGCCGACACCACTCAATGTTCCTCTATTTTGTTAAAAATGGACTTTATTTTATGTGAAATCAACAACTGACATACGGCAAACCAACCAAACACATTCGGATTATATTGAAACATAATTAAAACAACCCATGAGTCAAATGTGACGTGTACGAGTAAACCCCGCCTCAATACGAGGCTCGTTGTGTCCGACACCACTCAAAATGCCTCTGTTTTGTTAAAAACGGACTTAATTTTAAGTGAAATCAACAACTGACATACAGTAAACCGACCAAACGCATTACCATTCTGTTGATACTATATTACAATGATCCATGGGTCATATGTGATGTGTACGAGTCAACCCCGGATCAATCCGAGGCCCGTTGTGGCCAACACCACTCAAAGTGCCTCTGTTTTGTTAAAAATGGACTAAATTTTAAGTGAAATCAACAACTGACATACAACAAACTGACCAAATGCATTCAGATTCTGTTGAAACATAATAAAAACAATCCCTGGGTCAAATTTGATGTTTACGAGTCAACTTCGCATCAATCTGAGGTGCGGTGTGGCCGGGACCACTCAAACTCCCTCTCTTTTGTTCAAAATGGACTTATTTTTAAGTGAAATCAACAACTCACATACGGGAAACCGACCAAACGCCTTTCAATTTTATTGAAACATTAGGAAAAATGATCCATGGGTTATATTTAATGTGTAAGAGTCAACCCTGGCTCAATCTGAATTGCGGTGTGGCCGGTATCACTCCGTGTTTATGTATTTTGTTTATAATGGACAATATTTTACGTACATACTCCAAACTAATCAAATGGCTTCTTATTGTGTTGATACTTTTGAAAAATGAACCATGACTCATATGTGATTTGCACGAGTCAACCTCGCCTCAATCTGAGGCCTTGTGTGGCCGACACCACTCAAAGTGCTTCTGTTTTGTTAAAAATGGACTTAATTTTATGTGAAATCAACAACTGACATACGGCAAACCGACCAAACGCCTTCAGATTCTGTTGAAACTTAAAGAAAACGATCCATGGGTCAAATGTGACGTGTAAGAATCAAATTTGCCTCTATCCGAGGCATGGTGTGGCCAGGACCAATAAAAACCCTCTCTTTTGTTCAAAATGGACTTATTTTTAAGTGAAATCAACAACTAACAGATGGGAAACCGACCAAACGCCTTCAAATTGTGTTGAAACTTTAGGACAACGATACATGGGTTATATGTGATCTGTACGAGTCAACCCTAGCTCAATAAAAATCCCAGTGTGGCTGGTATCACTCCATGTGTATGTATTTTGTTTAAAATGGACAATATTTTACGTACATACGCCAAACTGATCAAACGGCTTCTGATTGCGTTGATACTTTTTCACAATGATCCATGTCTCATATGTGACATGTTCGAGTCAATCCTGCCTCAATCCAAGGCCCAGTGTGGCCAACACCACTCAATGTGCCTCTGTTTTGTTAAAAATGGACTTACTTTTAAGTGAAATCAACAATTGACATACGACAAACTGACCAAACGCATTCGAATTCTGTTGAAACTCAAGGTCAACAATCCATGATTCAAATGTGACGTGAACAGACAGCCCCGGACCACCCGGCCACCCCCCTTTCTGAACCCTGGACAGCCCCCCACCCTCCTCCTTGGTCCCCATATGGCCCCCCAGACATGAATAACATTTTCCTTTTGTACCACTGTGTATGCAAGAAAGTGAGACTCGTATGCCTTATGTATAATTATATTACAATTTGATTAAATGTTATACCTCATGGATGATATGTAAATATACTCATGTTGATTTCACATGCCTTTTTTTATTTATTTGATCATGCAATGTTATTTGGGATTATTCCATTTTTTATGTCTTGAACTATATGCAGGACTTGATAAGCTTATTATCTTATGCTCGTCAAATGCATGTGATGATATGCTATAATTTGAATACAAGTCCCTGTTGCACATTCTCCATGACCCCCATACTCGCTCCCTAGAAATCTCCCCTCCCCTCTTCCTAGACAACCCCCTCCCCTCTCTGGACATCCCCCCACATCAAATTCAATGCAAGTCATGCATCACACTAGATGATGCACAAATATTAACCACATTGTTAATTAACATTATCACACATACCCCTCATGCACCAATTTCTATGATAATCAACACCTTTTTTGAGTAAGAAAAAATTTATATGTGTGAACCCAATTAATTGAAATAGGTTAATTGGAAGAGTTTTTGTCATATGAAGATTAAAATGGGGAATTGTAGTACATGGCATGGTTGGAAGAGTGATGTTTTATGTGTTTTTTTGTTATTTCCAATGTTTTTTGTGGTGTTTGAAGTCTATTTATAGACGTTATTTGTGATGTTTTTTTTGCAGGTCTATCAAGTGGAGGCAGTTGTATGTAGGCTACTGGTTTTTTGTGCAAAATACCCAATACCAACGGTTTAGAAACATTGGTATACTTTGACCATATATGAATATATACCAACGGTTTATCTAAACCGTTGGTAAAAAGCTATACCACCAGTTTTGAACTGTTGGTATATGCTCAAAAATATGAATTTCCCAACAGGTTTAAACCATTGGTAAATCCTTTTGCCAACAGTTTAGAGGAACTGTTGGGAAATTAAAACTTTCACCACCTTTTACCAACGGTTTTCCTTAAACCGTTGGTAAAGGTCTTTCCAAATTCCTTACTTCCCTACGGTTTGGGAAACCATTGGTATATCTTATACCAACGGTTTTCCAGCCTATACCAACGGTTTTGAACCATTGGTATTGTCTATATTTCCAGTAGTGAGGAATCATATATGGGATTTTGAAGTATACGTATTCCATTATGGGACTTTTTACACAAGGTGATATTTTCATGATAGTTAGTATTTACTCATCCCTATATCTTGTTATATGTTGTTTCAATATTTATGATGATTCCATGATCTAATGATACCTTGTAATTTATTATACACTTCTATGAAATTACTCATGAGACTTAAATTTTATGATATCATGCCACACATTTACTCACATGTTATGATTCCTTATAATGTTTATTCACTTACTGGGATTTAAAGTTCTCCCATTTCATCTATTTAATACTTAGGTTATCCCATGCATATTATATATCTCACATGAATTTTATAAGCTCACTATGGAAAATAAAATAATTTTTCCATGTTTTATGTATTATGAACCTAGTATTCAAATGAAAATGGGCCTTTATGATCCATTTTTAGTAACTAGTGGATATTTATGTTAATGAATCATGTAATATTATGTGTACATGTGTAGGTTTGTCAATGATGGTATCAAATGAATGATTTAATGAAAATATAAAGTTTAGTATTAGATAAATTGTAGTGAGATCCTTAAGGATGTGCCGATGGACATGACTTTGGATATATCTTGGGATATCAATAAGGATAAGTCTAAGGATGATTAATGGTATAGGAAAATGTCTAGGATATTCTTTTAAGGGTAGAGAGAGTGGTTACCATGAAATTATATCCCTTTCTGGATACTAAAAGTGGATGTGGCTCTGGTATAGATGAACCTAGGGGTAATAACTCCAAAATGGAAAAATTAACTTGCACTTGATCATCACCAAGAGAACAAAAATAGGCCTTGGTGAACACTTGGTTTGACACTCCCTAGGGATATAATTTTGAAATTCAGAAAATATTTATAAATAATAATAAAAGATTTAAATAATGGTACTAAATTCTATTGGTAAATCCTGCTGTATGATAGATTAAAAATAATTGTTCATGATTTCAACATCATATAAGTTATTTTTAATGATTACGTTTTTTTCATTATTAATATTATTAATCACCCTACGATTTATAGTTTTAGCCAATGTAGGAAAATAGAAGGAAATTGATCATTGATGAATGTGATAGAGAATTTTTTTATGAGAAATGAAATGGGATGATGGCTAGAGTGAAGGATATATTGGTAATTCCAAATCAGTTATCAGGATATGTGATTAAAAACATTCACCTTAACTAACTCCCAGACACTAAAAAGAAGAGAATGATAGTGTTTTTTAGTGTTATGGTGGTGGAGACCAAGAATAATAATGATTGAGGGTCCTATATTTCATGAATATGAGAATATGTACACTAGGGAATGAGAAGCTATTTTTTATGTGGAGAATAAAGATATTGAGCATGAAATTACTAGGGAAAAATGAAAATATCATTTAACAAAATGGATGATAATAATTGTTTCCCTAAGATTCATCAATAGTTAAATGTATATTACTTATAATGATTTAAATGATATATTTCCCACCTATATGGTATTTGGATTTTTGGTTTTTTATTTTGACATTATCATTCATATTTTTTTTGATCAATGATATCAATCACTCATCATCATAATTTAAACATTAAAATTTTATCCCATGTACAAAAGTTCACATCCCTCCAATTTTCTTCTTTCTGAAAAAATATTATGACTTATTACGTATTATCTTCAGAAATCCCTTTCTCTCTTTTCAGAAGGTTGTATTATTAAACTATTTTTATGATATCTGTTTCATGTAAAAGTATTTTCAAATTTTACATAGTTATTTATGGAGAATAAGTTCAAATTGAGATGAGATAATTTATTTATGGCAGTTTAATGTAACACCCCAAGATTTTGTGAAATATTTTATTTCCAATATATTTAATATTTTCTATATTTTTCATTATATACACTGATTTTATCTTTTGTTACACAAATCATTGTGTATAAATGGTGTCACACAAAAGACAGAGTTTAAATTAAACATGCTATACTATAATAATAATAATATTTAATAGTTATCGAATGGGCATTTGAATTATGGGTATGGATATTATTATTAACTTTACGACTATATATGGTTTATTTGTATATATTAAATAAATTCTTTGGTGAAAAACTAATTATAAATAATAATAATAACTATTTTAATTCAATTTTTTAAAAAAAATCTATTTTTATATGCAGAAACACAAATTACTTCATCAAATTTAAAAAATAACTTTTATCAAATGACTTTATGGATATATATATATTATATTCAATCAATTTTTTTACATTTCTATTTCATGTTTTAAGGAAAATGGATAATAATAAATCCAAATTTATGCTTAAAAAATAAATTTGTCTAAAGAGTAGATTTGTCACCTTTTAAACACTTACATTAAAATTAATTTTTTACACATATTGTTTTAAAAAAAAATTATAAATCAAATTAAAAATTTGAATTTTATAATTATCTTGGAGTTATTTTTTTTGAATTTCAAGAAAAGAATTTTTTTTTTCAATGAATAGGGTAAAAACTGTTTTTATTAATGTATGTAATTTATTTTTAATAAATTACCTCCAATTATTATATCTATTTGACTTAAAATTCACATAGTAATTATTTAGTTATATGAAATAAATATAATTACTTATACATCATCTTAATACTATAATTTTAGTAAAATTTTATTTGTATACATTAAAACAAATTTTTTTTAAAAATGTTTTAATTTGTGTAATGTTATTCCATTTTAAGTAATTAAAATAACCCATAATAATTACTGATTAAAATGAAATGTAAAAATAATATATCTATAAATATTAATATAAATTCATATAATTATTATTACATGTCATATATTTAATATGTGATCATCTTTTGAGGTCACATGTCTCCATAACATTTCTTGTTTTAAACCCGAGGGGGTAAACCTGATTAGAGGGGATTCCCTTGGCCTGAATTACTTAAAACCTCATTAGATCCATGCCACTCCTTGTCCCTTGTCCTCTTCCCTTTCCTTTTTCTTGTCCTTTGGTAGTTTCTTATGAAAATAAAAATAAAAAATAATGATGATGAAAACCCTTTTTTCGACAAGTCTGCAGGTTTAATTTTAATTTAAATTCTACCAGTTATGTTAGTTGAATTTGAAAAAATGGATTAAATATTTTTAATTATCATAATTTATACTATATAATATTGTGAAATTAATTTTTTTTCATAATTATTAGTGATAATAGTAAAAATTATTTTTCTTGTTTTTGTTAAAAACTGGATTACTACGAATTTAAACTCAAAATATAAGAATTAAAAATTAACCAATAAATGAATAATTACAATTTTATGATCATATTAAAAGAATATATTTTATAATATTACCAAATGGTCCATTTTAATTGTTTTTATTGAGAAAAATATGGGTGACACTACTTCTATTCAAAAATTCCAAGTGGGCCCACTCCCCACTTATAAAAGACCCCCACTATGCTCTCCCCCCCAAACATCCAAAACCATTTGTTTTAGAAAATCCATAAAAAATATCTAATTCACTCCCCTCATCAATGTAACCATTTTTTCTTAGAAATCGATCATCAGATGGATTTTAGAGTAGGCCAAAAGAAGTTGTCTTAATAAGAGGTATTCTTCTTAATACGACATTTTATTATATTTCTTCTTCCATCTCCTACAAATAATTTGGTAAAGTGATTATATAATTAACTTAGTATCATGATTATACTTATATATTGTTATGTTATAGTAATTACCTTCAACAATCTACTTCTCCATATAATTGGAAACAAAATCATTGATGATGTGTTCTGAAGTCTACCACCTCCCAAATCGATGTAACTGTTTTACACCTAATATTAACAAGAATGAATATAATAGTGAATATAATGTGTACATATTATATATATTATATAATTATACTTATGGAATTATAATCTCACATACACCTTTTCAATTTTCATTCTATATGGAATATGATAACGTTTCATGTGAGTATGGAGGACTACAGCCTTACGAAGCGATGTGATATTGTTTTCACAAACACATTACATAAAATGTAATAAGGATTACTTTTGTGATGATATATGATATTAATTAAATATTAAAAATTCTAAAAAATAAATATATCACAAAATTTATTACCTTATCATCCATTAAATAAATGATATCATCACATGTTCGTATGTACGGCCTACTATCATCACAAAAAAATGTGATTTATTTTCCATGTTAAAAATTAAATAATGATTATTAAGATGTATCTAATGAAAAAATATGTTCAAAAACATTAATATAATTCTTAGATAAGATATAACTATAACCCATTTTCAATATTTTTATCTTTATTGATAAAACATGCAAGGGAAGATAAGTCAATTAACAAATGGAATATAGTAATATTACATGATTATTATAAATTTAGCAATAAGATATTATAAAAGGACCATATATGATTTTATAAGTAATAATATGATTATATTATAATTTAATGACGTCTATTATAACTGATATATATGATTTAAAAGATAACTCATCTAAAGGTAAGTGTGGGGTAATGGGTTTTATGCCATAATTTTCATTAATTGGGTTATATGTCTACTTCAAATATTATATTACTCCCAAATAATGTGTGAAATAAAAACTGAATTAATATTTTTTTGTATTTACACTTTTCTTTGTGTGGATAAACATTTTCTACACATTATCACGTAATTTATTTACTCACATTTCAATGGTACAATCTTTTTAAAGTATTTATCTCAAAATATCCTTCATTGAGACACATGTTATTTTACACACTGAATCTATACTAGATAGTGTATATTATGAAAATTTAAATAATTCAACATTAAAAATTCCCAATACACTATACATTGAGATAAAAGTTATCAACATCATTCATGTGAACTGATGATTAAAAAGTTTAAGAATCTGTAAGGTTTTATGTTTCTATTTCATTTTAATCGACATTGTTTATACTTGAACTTCAATTGTTGGATGGTATTTATAATTTCCCATCAAAACCCAAAAAAATTTATTCTACACTAGTTATTCATGTTGTATTCAAGTAATAGTGCCACTATCCTATCTTTGAAAAATAAAATGTCTTCTAAAATAATTTTATGATTTTGAGTCTTCTTTTATCTCTTCTGTCGAACATCTTATATCATAAAAAATCCATGTTTATTAAATATTACGAAAAAATGGTTTACTATTCCATTTATTTCCATTTTATCTATTAATTAAATTTTAATAAATTTTTAAAGGGAATATCTTTTTCTGTTTCCAAACTATTTATATTTTGAATTTCTTATAAAAATGTGAGATGAGTCTTTGTTTTCAAACTATCCAGAATAAACTGGACTCTTTCTCAATAATGAATAGTTAATGTTTTAAAGAATCATGTATTTGATTAAAAGGTTATTTTGAAAAAATATTCATTAATGTTTTGAAATAAAATTTATTTAAATAAATAATTTTCAAATGGATACGATCTTTCCTTTAATAAATGTTTAATGTAATATTTTTTTAAAAAATTACATATAATCTGAAATTGTTTTATAGTACACAATTTGAGAAGGATATTTTTCTCAAGGATGTTTATAATATTTTAAAAACAATCATCATCAACAAAAAACTTTTATATTATGTATTACTTATTAATTAGGTGTATATATTTCTCACATATATACCTAGTTTTTTCTATAATCCTTTGATAAGGTAATACACGACTTAGGTTCATTTTGGAAGTGCCTTAATTATGAAATTTACTTGGAATATGATTTGGATAATGATTATTAAAACTATTTTATTTTTATGGTTCATTTTAATGTCATTAAGTAAAATTTATATCATTTATGTTGCAGACATTGGTCATGAATATGTTATGATGGGTGCGCCTCGATAGCACTCTAATGCATTGGTTAAAGCTTTAGTGTTACGAAGAATCATGTATCGTATTAGGGATTAAACATAATATATTATGGGACTTTGTACACCATGTGATGTTGTCTAGATAGTTAGAATTGACTCATATTTATACCATGTATTTTATTTCTTCATTTCCTATGATGCAATGATATTAGGACAATGTTCTTTATATGATATTTTTTCTAGAAATTATTCTTGATCCATATATTTTATGATATCATATAATTCCTTGACTCTCTTTTTATACTTCCTTATAATGGATATTCCCATTCTTTTATTTCTAACTCACCATATTTTTCTATGTATAAATCATGTTATCTCATATAGAAGTATGTGATCGAAACTGTGGAAAATAAAATAAGGATTCAATGTTTTATTTATTAAGAATGAATTCTTCCAAAGACAATATGCCTTTATGATACTTGTGAGATAATTAATGGATATTTTTGTTTATGAATCATATGAGAATATCTACAAAAGGCTTGGGATTTCATATAGTGTGTAGTCATAAGAACATATTCTACTAAGTCATCCTTCTATGGGGCTAGGGGTTTTGCATATGGAAAAAATATCAAACTCTATGTGACACGTATCACATGTTGTGGACATAGTTTTGGAAGTTCAATGTGTATCATGGAGGACACACTACAAGATACATGTCTAGCCATAAATAAATGGACAATGTAAAGTATTATTACCACAATATTTGGACGTAACTATACTACACAGTAATTCTATGAAGTATACTAAAATGGGAAGGTAATGTGATGTGTACGGAATCGACAACAAAATTTCATGTATCAAAAGAGATCACACCTAGTATTTTGACAATTTAAACCATGTGAGATAGATTAACATGGATATACCTGGGGTTGGGAAGAAATGTCATGTACCACCTAGTACACACCATATACTTTCTCAAAAACATGTTGAGGCCCTCCATTTTTTTAGTCGTAGCCATTACCATTTTTGTTTGTTAACATATTCAATTATTATTAGGGTTCCATTTAGAATTTTTCCCTTATCATAGGATTTTATTCCCCTCAATGGGTTTCAACTTTTATAGAAATTTCAATATCCCTCCATCATAAATAGTTTGGATCTTATGTCATATTATCTTCTATTAGTGGGGTTGGATGAATCATCAAGAACAATTTTTGTAGGCATCTGATCCCATATATTCTATGTTATTCTAATGAGGGAATGTAGAGACCCTCATGATCCTTTATTGAGATGCCCAATATGTGTATTATGATCATTTAAGATCTATTGAATCATTATTATGGGATACATGATGGTCAAAACCTCCCAAATGAGTTTCATCAGTAACAACATGGATCATGGAGTGAGTTCTCCTAGATGATCATTACTATGTAGCCTCTAGTAAAATCATGTGGTTTATAGAATGGTTTAGGATATCTTGGACCTCTGTTTATTTCATTATTATATGTAGGTCATTTTCCTTATTATTATAGCTCATATTCTCATGGACATAACTTCATGATGACTAGCTGACTACTATGTTTATTCTTATATTTGTATATTTTAGTGCATTTTATTTGGTATTGTTATAGTCAACCTTGTATAGGAAATTTCCACACATTTCACATCTTAAATAGATGATATGATAATTCATGATGTCAAGGATTTTTAAAATGTTTGTAGAATTGTGATCCATATATACTATGGTTTATAATAAACTTTTCATTAGACATTAGTCACCTCTTTATCAGCAGGTTGGACTATTTTCAAAATTGTGTGTTTGATTTGCATTTTGAGGTTTCCATTTTATAGTACTTTTATTCATACTCTGATGTGGGATAGATGTTATACATGAAATACTATAGAAACTATATTTTTTTCATTAATCATTTTATGGGAATATGGAGATGTGTTAATGTGTAGAGTTACATAGGATAAGGCCTACCGTATGTGATATATTATTACTCTGCGCTGGTCGCTAGCCCCATCCTTATTCTAGTAATCCTTGGGGTGTCACACATGGTGTATTTCTATCCATGAGATCCCCATTAGGTCATGTCATTGTAGACTGGTATCATTGAGGATTCATATTTGGACTAGAGTTTGTATATTGTTTGGTAGGGTTATTTGGTAAAGAATTTATTGAAATCATTTTAACATGTTCATTGTACATATTTTAGTCTATGAAATCTAGCATTGGTTCAGAGGCCAAAGTATCAATTCCTCATGAATATGATAACCTACTAGTTGACTCGGTAAATATAGGCACACATTATTTAGAAACAATTGGCACAAGGTCATATAGGGACGAGTTGTGGTTTCCATGCCCATGATGTTTCATATCCAAACATACACTCCTAGAATAATGAATATATTTAGTTTGTTTGGGGATTCCTCTATAATAACTACTAGTTATAATTCCATTTTAGGAATATGAGTATGATCCACTGAGTGATGATGTATCAATATGAGGTCTTGTATAAGACGTTGTACCTCCCGAGGGGGGTGTTCTAGTTCTTCAACCACCAATTGAATATAAGGTTTTACTGGTTGTAATAAATGAGTTTGTGTATAGATTAAGATAAATTTATGAGGTTCAATGGAATGAAAATCGTAGCATTTTGGGTGATCCAATCACCCAAGTTGCTGAGGAATGGCTAGATTTAGTTGCACTAATTGTAATCCTAGTGAGTAAACATCCAGATAATTTGGTGGTCCTAGTGTGGAGTCTTATTTAGGGATTTGCAGGGATATGGTAGAGTCTGGTGACTCATGCACATTATGAGAAAGATTTATCCTAGTTGAAATTTTATAGCCTCTTCAGGGATGTGTTCTATGTAATCATGTTCAAATTGGAGCACATAGAGGGGCATCTACATCATTTTCATTATAGTAAGACTATCACTTAACTCTCAAGGTACTCTATGTATATGTTTTTTGATCCATTTTTACAATAAAATACAACCAAAACGGGTCTACCGAGAGATATCATGGATTCAGTGATAAATATTTTCATTCCTACCAAGGATGAAGTGATTGAATGTTATTTGGTAGTGGAGATATTTTTGTTTGAGAAGATGGAATCTATTTGTGTTGGTAATAAGAACATTGGATTTGATATATCTGCAGTATTATTTTGTCAGTAGTCATAGGCATACAGGAATGTGAGATTTTTATAGAGTCAACAATCTGATATAGGTTCTACATTTTTGAGATCTTAGGTTGGATCGAGTACCCCTTGAGAGTATAAGTGTTTATCTTGTATTGGTTGGGGAGTTACCAAGTGGTACTTTTTGACTCATCATTCAACTGAAAGAGAAAGAGTCGATGGGACACCTAGGAGTAAATAATGGAACGTCCAAGGAGGTTTTTAGGGAGGTAGATATGAAAATGAATAGGGAGAGCATCTATAGGTGGTACATGGTCTGTTTTATTTCCACCACTAAACCTAGGTGGTCAATGTCAGTCTAAGGTACTTGGTGGATAATGGTGAGGATATCCATATGCCAAGGATGACTATAACCCGGAGGATCCCATTATGATTAATGATATGATATATTTCTTCTCTATATTAGTTGTAGTAATGGTAGACACATGTCTTATCTACTATTTTATTTACAGTTATCATGTTTAAAACCTGGATATTTTGGTTGATACCAAAACACTATCCTTGTGCTTGGATAGTTTGATCAGATATGATTCAATGATCACACACTTCACATGATAGTGTTATATAACTCTCAATGGAGACAGTTCTCATAGGATATATTTTTTAGTTATGAGGAAATCTGATGTTATATTAGGTATTGATTGGCTATCGATATTTCATGATTAGGTTGTCTATTTTTGTGATAAGATGTGGTGTGTCCACATTAACGTGATGTGTTTTTCCTTTTTTAGTAAGAATGAAACCCATGGTTATGAAAATGGTCCCACACAATAGAGAATATAGGAAATTATGCATTAGATCAAAAGTATCATCGTTGGAGTAGTGGACGGTTTTAGAATTCAACATCCAATAGTGATAGTGGAGTATGAGGATGTTGTTCATGAGAACAAGATAATATTACCTTCCCACTAAGAGATATACCTATGTATATAATTTCAGCTAGGGGCTGCCCATTTATGTGTACCAACATATTAGATGGATCATATATAGATTCTTGAGATGAAGGTGTAGTTGGAGGATTTTCAGAGGAAGGGCTTTGTTAGAACTAGAGTTTCCCTCTAGGTATCCCCAATTTTTTTCCGTAAGATGTTGGACATGGGATTAAGTCGGAGTGTGTATTAAGGAATTCAAATCTAGGTTATCATAAATAATATGTATCCAATACAAGGGATCAATAAACTCTTTGACCAGCTTAGAGGATAAATATTGTTCTTAATGATATACCCCTGATAATGTCTTAATTATCTCTGAGTATGAAATGTAGATATACTGAATATGGTATGATAGTGTCTCTATGATCATTATATGCACTATTTTACTCCCTTATATTTCAATAATGAACCATTAGTCTTCAAGGTGCTAATGAATAGAACACTGTTTCCATTCATAGTCTAATTTTTGGTTGTATTCACTGATGAAATTCTCATGTAATAGTTTTTTGAGAAGTATCACCTTAAACACTTGAGGATGATCTTCAATATACTCTCATACAACCAACATTATGGAAATATCATAATGTGAATGTTCTGGATTTGAGATATCTACATTGTGGGATATCTCATCCCATTAGAGGGTGTATAATTTCACCTAGTGATGATTGAGATAAAATTAGTATGGGATCCAAAAAAGATGGCAATGGAGGTTTGATGCTTCCTTTGGTTGGAAGACTATTATAATAGGTTTGTGTATGATTTTTGTAGGATATTGGAACCCTCTAGTAAATTAATCCAGAATGGGTATTCTTTCATGTGAATGGAAAGGTGTCATAAGGCTTATTTGGAGAGGCATATGACATTGAAAAGAGCTACCATCTTGACATTACCAAAGGAAGGTATTGTGTTTATTTTTCTTTATTAATCCTCCTAAACCATAAATGGTTGTTTTATGATGTGGGGGATGGAGGTGATTTCTTTGGGGCCCTAAATTTTGTGACCATATGAGTAGGAATATGATACATAGTATATAGAGATGGAGGTGGTAATTTTTTCCTTAAATATGTAGTCACACAACTATATGGGTGAGAAGTTAATTTTCTATTCTTACCAGAAGAGTCTTAGTTATAAATTCTATTAGAATGAAATTATCCAAAGACAAATTTAATGGATATATTTCTTATAGAATTATGACTTCAATATATTCTACACTCAATGGAAGTAAAATGTGTAAGGCCCCAGCCTTCAAAAATACCTAATCTTGAGTTATGTCAATAATTCACATTGAGGATCATTTAAGGTTTATAGTTTTAGGTAATTATTCTATTACTATTACATTACATCTCTAATATTAAAAAGTATAAACTTCTACACTATCTAATATTTTCCATAATAATAAAACTCCTTAAATAGAAACATGTATTATTTTCTAGATAATAATATTCTTCAATTATTTCTTTCTCTTACCCTTCTATATACCCTTTGAAAAAAATTTCAAAAACAATGAATGAGCATAAACAACTATTTAAGGGATATAAAACACAGAATTAAAATATTAGTTCATAAATAAATACAAATCAATGAAATCATATTTTCCAATCATAAAACATAATATCTTTTAAATAACTCATGAAATAATAATATTTAAGAATAACACATAGAAATCGAAAATCATTAATGTATCTTGTGCCATCCATAACATACATACATTGTAACTTTCACAACTGTATAGAGAGTTACGTTTGTAATACTCATCATAGTATATTTTATAAATCTATTAAGAGAAACCTTAATGCTAACCACATTAACATTGACCAAACAATTCGATTGATTTCTCAGGCTCACCCAGCCTCAATTTACCAAGGAACCACACATATACCTAATAAATTCCCAATAACCGTAACACAACCACATTACATAAAACAATCACAAAGTAAAGATAACATTTCCAAATTGAAATTAAAATATATAATTTCAAGATATTGACATAATAAATGCATTATAAAAATATTTTTCAATACCAAAATATGTAAAAAAGGGTATATGGTATTTATTTTCCATTTAACAAAAATTACGGCTTGTTAAAGAAGCCAAATATCAAATAATGATCATGGTGGCGGAAAGGTCGTTGCTACCACATATGTTAAAAGGAAACATTATTTTCTTCGTTTAGTAAAGCACTTTGTAAAATAGGATTCCTTTTAAAAAATGTTTAATGAAATTGAAATTCATAAGGGATGATTATAAAATGTATAAGAGAAGGTTGTGTATAGACCAAAATATTTCTTAATGAATGGAGATTGAGACGAATTCCCTTAACTTGAGTCGAACTTTTATTGGTCGTTCTTTATATTCCTGAATAAGAATTAAATTTGTTTAATTTATACTTGCATTAGAACATTTTCCTACTTTATTACTCATTTTATATTACTTATAATAATTTTATAAAAATTACATAATTATTGATGTTCATATTGGTTATTTTTTCGATATTCGATACTTAAGTCAAAAACGAACTTGTTTAAATGTAAATTGTCCATGTTTTTAAAAGTCCATCATCATGAGAATATTATACCCAATTTCAGTATCATATATATCAATTATATATGTTTTTAAATTCCATATATATGTTTTTATAATAGTCCATATAATTTGGAGATACAAAATGAAATTCATTTTTCATGGAGACGGTAAGATGTATGTACGCATGAATGATACATTCATTTCCTTTTAAAATTTAGAGGAATAAAAACATAATGATAAATATGTATATTATAACTCTAGTATGGTATAATATTTTATATACATTACATAATTTTATTAACTCCATCCATTATACGTTTCATGTTTGGCAGGAACGTGTCATATCTCTTTGTGGGGGCGATAGTCTGCACTTTCTCAAATGAAATTATCGTATTTACACATTATGGAAATCATAAAGTTATGTTGTAAATGAAAATTATAGATGCATAGATACAATATAAATATATTATATATCATATATAAATACAGTTCCATCACAATGGCCACCATGATGGGTGGTAGGAGAAAATTTAACAATCATCATTTTGTGAGGCGGTAGTTCGCCGCCCACAGAAACAATATGTTCATATCCATTAGATGAAGGTGTTTGTATGTTTAAATTGAATAATTATCATAACAAAATATTAGTATATTTATGATACTGTTGTTGTTATTTAATCAATGAATAAATAATTCATAGGTAGTGGAGCAGGAAAATAAAGGAAAGGAACTTGAGAGAAGACGTTACCTCTAAATTAGGTAACATCATTTGATTTGAGAAAAAAAGATTTCTTGAATTTTCTGATGCACAAGGTAGGACTTGTAGGAGGAAGGTAGGGATGTTGGGAGCTTATTTGGGAAGAATTTTGACGAGTCAAGGGACTTGATAGGTGTGTGTTATATTGGTAGAGGTGGTGCCTTTTTATAAGAGACAGGATGGGCACTTTAGGAAGTTCTTGAAATATTATTTTATTATAAATTTATTTTCAGTATCAAATGTTCCCCAACTCATTTATTTCAATTATAATATTCTTTTGGGTCATAAAAATCTCAACCAATAGGTTTTAGAATATTTTAGGTCACAAAATAAACCTTATCTTTTAGCATTAACCATTAGCTAAAAACATTAACTCTTACCATGTATTCTTACATTTTCATAATATATGGTAACTATATATACTATAAGATGCTAATAGAATCATAATTGGACCATTAATGAAGTTTTTTAACATTATATAATTATGTTGGATGAATCATATATTTTTAAGACTATTATATCATTTAATAAAATAGTATTTGTTTATAAATTCATTTATGTCAATTTTGACACTATAGAGTAATTGATTTTTGTTAAAGTCATAAAAAAATGAATACTTTGAAACAACTTCACTAAATCAATTAAAATATGTCAATATCATCCCGAAAATTCATATATTCCCCTAAAATATTCAAATTATGTTTATTTTAATATTTATAATATCATTTATTTGAATCTATCATTAGTAAAGAAGTCTTTTCATTATCATAGTGTCATAATTAAATTTATTTATATAATTTTTAAAAATTATAAATAAATAACCATGATATAGGAAATATTTTTATATTCCTAATGAATATTTATAGTTGATGATATTATTTATATAACCCCATATGAAAATTGTTTTAGTAAAAATATATATGTTTATGTTATTTTTCTCTTTACTTCAAATTAGTTATTATAAAATATCATTATAACTCTCAAGTGGATCCATGGTGTCCTAAAATAGACTCAAGGATTCCAATGGTCTTGAACATCTCATCCAGTAGGATTTGAAAATGTGTTAGGTTAGTTTTATATTATTATAATATTCCTTTTTCTTTTATTTACCAGATTTATCCTTTAATAATGGGAACAACATTATTACTGAAGTTAATATTCATAATGTATAAAAATTAAAAGGTACATATTCAAAAAAATTGTACCATTTGATGACAAATATGGAATCCATTTTCCCAATTTCATAACAATGAATTTGTAGAAATTAATTTAAAATTTATTCTCGTTGTCAAAACCAAAAAGCATGTTTTTAAGAAATAAAAAACTATCAAAAAATTGACATGTGTTTATATCCAAATTAAAATTGAAATTACATAAAATAAACAAAATTGGATTTATTGATAAAAACATAATCCAATATAACTTTAAAAGTAATTAAATAGTCAATCTAACTATATAAATAAATTAGATTAAAAAGATGTTTTGTCATTAAAAATGCAGTATTTTTCACTCTTTGTTAAAAAATGAACAATATCTGAAAATTACCAAACATTTTTCCAAAGTATATATTGATGTCCGGATTCTATATAAGATTTTTATATTGTCAAATAAAACTTATAAAAGTGAAAAAAAACTATATTTAAAAATTGTTCACCATCAAAAGGTGCTAAAATGAACTTTTAAAAATATTAGAGTATTTTATGCTTAATATTGGATTCATTCTCATTTTAAGACTCTAATTTTTTTGGATAAATGTTAAAACATTTAAAAAAAATGTAAAATCATGATATATTTAATTCATGTTCATTCCCACCAATATAATGGATAGGAGATAACAACCATTTTAATTAATAATAATATTATTTTTTTTATTTTTTTGTATAACTGAACATTGTATGCAACATCAGATATCAGAGAAACCTATTGTTGCATGTCGAGTACCCTATCAGACAAAGAATCCTTTTTAATGTACAATTAATATTTTATTCACTAATATTAATAGATATGAAAAAGTATTCTTATATAAATACTAGGGATCCTACATCATTCCACCATTTTGGGTAATTGCATCCTCACAATTCAATTCACTAATCAAATAAGTGGGTGTATTTACCCCGCCTAAAATTTTCATATTCCCATGTTACCACTTCAACCTTATGGGTTTTCCACAAAACGTTTACCATATTAATTACTATATTCCACAACACTTGTTATCTGTGGTCAAGAATATGGATTGGCTATTCATAATAAGAATGATTACCTTCCAACTAAACTACCTTTAGTCACAAAACATGAGATGGATATGGAATATACATTCTCAATATTGAAACATGAAAAAAATTGTGAACCTAGGATAAACATAGAGGTAAATAAACTCTATATGAAACTAATCTAACTTTCTCTAGGATTTCATAGGGTCCAATGAATCTGAAACTCATCATTCCCATCTTACCAAAACGCATAACACTTTTCCATGGAGAAACTTTGAGAAAGACACGATCACCAAACTCGAAGGAAATATCCTTCCACTGGTTATCTGCATAACTTTTCTGCCTTCTCTGAGCTGTTCCTATGTGATTTTGAATCAACCAAACTTTTTCTGCCATCTCTTCTACCAATTGTGGTCCCATCAACTTCATTTCACCTACTTCATCGCAAAAAGTTTGAGTTTGAAACCTCTTTCAATATAATGCTTCAAATGGTTCCATCTGTATAATGGAATGAAAACTATTATCATAATAAATCTAAAAAGAAGAAAGATTTTGGTACCAAATTCCCTTGTAATCTCTTGAACAAGAACGTAGCATATCTTCTAATGTCTGAATTTTTCATTCTAAATGTCCATATGATTGCCGATAAAAAGTTGTTCTAAAATAACATTCAAAACCCAATGACTTTTAAAGGTCATTCCAAAAGTAAAAAGTGAATCTAGGATAATTATCAGATACAATGTAGTGGGGAAATCCATGTAAGCTGAATATCTATTTAATATACAATTGGGAATGTTTATCTAGAGATAGTGTATCTTGAATTGAATGAAAATTAATATATTTTGTCAATCGATCAACAATAACCCAGATTACATTATAACCTCAAGTGGTCTATGGTAATCCCACTATGAAATCCATGGATATATTTTCCCCTTTCGAATCTGGAAATAACAAAGGCTGAAGGATCCCTTCCAATAACATCAACTCTAATTTAACCTATTGATAACAAAACTTCTCTAGGTAAATTCATCAAAATCACTTTTCATTCCATCCCACAAGTAATACCCCCAAAGATCTCTATAAATCATTGTACTGATAGTAAAAACTGAAGATGAAGAACATTGAGTTTAACATATTAACCTTCTCTTAAATTGGGAATCTCAAGGCCCACATAATCTATTTTCAATCCTCAAAACACTGTGTTTATCAATGTTAAATTCAATTAACTTACCCTTCTGAACCAAATATTCCTTTTATTGTAACTCACTATCTCTTTTCTGTGATTGATTTATTCTGTCTTATAGAGATGATTGTACTCATACCTGAAAAAAAATAGAGTAATTCCCTACACTAAAAACATCCAATCCAAATTTCATCCAGTAAAAACCCAAAGTTTCACAATCCAAATGTAACATTGTTAATTTAGAATTAATTTTCGAACTCCATGAATTATACAATTTATTTTATTTTCCTAGATAGTAATGAATTTTGTAATCATAATAATTTATTGATTCCATCCATCTCCTTTGTCTCATGTTCAATTATTTCTGAGTAAATATATACTTGTATTTTTTTATCAATATATATGTCACACTATACACCATATAAATTATGCCTTCTATTTTTTTAAAAAAAAATTGTATAGAATTCAAAATCATGTGTAGGTTAATTTAACTCAATATTTTTCCAGTGACGTGAAGCATAAGAAATTACATAATCATTGTTGCATTAGGACATTTCCAACTAATTTCACTAAAGCATCAGAATAGATAACAAAATCATCATTTTTGGAAGACATTTCCAAAACTGTATTAATCACCAATATTCTATTAAATTATTGAAAAACATTCATCAAATTATTTTATCCAAATGAACCTAACACCTTTTTGAGTTAACATACTTTGAGGGCTATAAAGCCATGCAAAATTTAAAACAAACATCTGGTAATAACCTAGTAAACCATGAAAAAAATGAATCTCAATTATATTTGTGGGTCTTGAATATTCTTAAAAAACATTGGTTTTAGTAGTATCAATATTTATACCATATTTAGAAACTATGTGACCAAGGAATAATTTGTTTTTTAACCAAATGCTACACTTGAAAATTTTTTCATACAGTTTCATTTATTTTAATGTTTGAATGACAACCATTAAATGACTTTCATGCTCTTCTTTATATTTATAATAAACCAAAATATCACCAATAAACACAAACACAATACTATCCACGAACTTATGGAAAATTCTAACCACAATATCCATGAATACAGAATGTTAATTGGTTAACCCATAAGGCATAACTACAAATTCATAATGGCCATATCTAGTATGAAACACAGTGTTCAGAATGCCTAATTTCTATACTTTCAACTGATGGTTCCCTGACATCAAGTCATTCTTTGAAAAATACTGATCTCCCTAGAGATTATCAAACAAATCATCGATATAAGGAAAATGATACTCGTTCTTAATAGGGTTTTTTTATCATCTCTATAATCAATGTAAACCCCATTGAACCATCTTTATTTTTAAAAACTATATAAGAACACCCCATGGCGATGTTCTAGGTCGAATAAAACCTTTATCTAATAACTCATGAATTTATTTATTTGACTCTAAATGTTCAATTTGAGCCATTCGATAAGGGGTTTTGAAATTTTAATAGCATCGGGAACCATGTCACCAGTAAATCAAACTTGCCTCTTAGCCATTATAAGAGGCAACTTCTCAAGAAAAACATAAAGATACTCAATTATCACTAACACATCATTAATCTGAATTGTTAATTTATTTTCAACAATATGTCAATGATATCATTCATTTTCATCTTTTACTAGTTTCTAAAATTCCTGATATGTTATCAAAAGTAAGGTATTATTCTTGTATAAAAACTGAAATTCTGTCTAAAAAGAAACTTCTTCATCTCTATAGTCAATATTGTCATGATAAATGGAAAGAAAATCCATTCCTAATATAATATCAAACTCTACTAGAGGAAAAACATTATTGTTTGTAGGTAGATTCAGTCCACACACAAGTACATGACGGTTCTTATAATTTATTTTTGTCTTAATATTTCCTCTTGTTGTATTTCCTCAAGTTCAAGATTCATATCTTGAGATGGAATTATCAATATATGAAAAAAAATTCTCAAATATGAAATTATGTGAAGACCCAAAATCCAACAACACATTGGCATAATATGAATAAACAAACAATATACCTTGTACTACTTAATTTTATGACCCAACATCTACTAAATTAGTTTTAAAGGATTTACCACCCCTTTTTGTTTGTAGTCAGACTGCTATCCATCATTTCAGTTCTTCATCGGACGCTAATATTTATAATGAAAAATTTCATTGAACATATAACATTTTAATAACTGTAAATCAGATTTTTTGATACCATTACACTGATACTTTTCCGTGAAACAAAAATCCGTATATACCATTTTACCACATCAGAAGCACTTAAAAAAATTAAAAATTCATTCCCCAATGTTATTTTTACTACAATTCTCACAAACTATAATGTTATGTTTCTTACCATCAGACGTTTTTGAAGAATTATTCCCTTTAATCTACCACCTTGACTTCTTATTTTGTGGTTTTTTAAAGAACAACTAATCATCAGAGAAATCCATTTACACCTTCTATGCACACCAGAAATGTTTTTCATAACATTTGGAGTAATAAGAATCTAATACCCTTCTATACATTGAATTTAATATGGAGTAATAATGAATTATTTTACTTCCAAAAATCCAGATGAAATTTGAAGCATACCTTTCCATTCGAGAGAATTTTTCTTCATAAGTGGCCCCTTAGTCATCCTCATGCCTCAATTTCAAGAATTGTTTGTCCATCCTAAGTCAAACCACCTTAGGAAAACATTTCTCAAGGAGATGACCTTTGAATAAATCCCTATAAAGAGAATCAATAGCCTCATTATCTCTACTATTTTTATCCATTGAGAACCAACGATCAGATTCACCTTCAAAATGTTAAAAAACAAGACTAACCTTTTAATGTTATGGCCCCAAGACATTAAAAATGTTCTCTAGTTCTTTAATCCACACTTGAGCTAGAATAAGGTCAGATGATCCTATCAATGATTGGTGATATTTCCTCATAAAGGGATCAAATACTGATATGTTTTTTATGGTTGATATTGCTGATCTCATGCATGGATACCACCCACATTTATAGCCTGAGTCAATTGTGTCATCACTATATAAAAATGTTCAATTTTGATTCTGACCATTTTTTGTTACTGATTTGGATGGTTTTTCCCTTCTTGATATCTCACCATTATAGTTTCTACGTTTCCTCTATGAAAAATCATTTTAAACACAGAAAAATTTTAAATGATCCAATATGGCAATCTTCAATTTATATATCATTTTAATCAAACCACAAAGTAAAAAAAATTTGGATTTTCATTTAACAATATCCAAACTCTTAAATTAATATAAACTAACCTCTGATACCAACTATAAGGACCTTAACTTAAATACTACCTAATAATGGGTTAAGATACGAATTCATATTGTAGACCTTTTTAGGTTTAGAGTTTTAGTGAATTAGGCCATAATTATTGCATTACATCTCAAATATTAAAAAGTATACACTTCAACTCTATAATTTTTTTCAGGATAAAAAACTCCTTAAATAAAAAAAACAGTTCTTTTTTTTTTATAAAAATATTCTCCAATTATTTTTTTCTCTTTCCCTTCATTATACCATTTGAAAACATTTCAAAATCTTGGGATGAGAATAAGAATCTCAGTATGAGATTTTAAATAAGGAAAGACAACATTAGTTCATGAATACATAAAAATCAAAGAAATCATACTTTTCAACCATAAAACATAATATATTTAACATACCTCATGAAATGATAATAATTTTGAATAACACATATAAATCATAAATCAAAAAGGTTAGATGTGGAATCCATAAGATAATTACTTTATATCTTTCATAGCTACAATGGTAGTTAAATATGGAATAACCATCCCATTATATTCCCTAAATCTCTTATGAGAAACCTTAACGTTTACCACCATCACGTTACCCATTTCATTTGAGAGATATCCCAGCCTCACCCACCCATAGTTTTTCACTTAACCACTAACATAGAAACACAATTCACAGTAACCATAACATACTTATAACACATTGACCAAGGATAAAGAAAGGAAACCATTTCCACATTGTAATCACAATATATCATATCAAGATGTTGACATAATAAATGCATTATGAAAACCATTTTAAATAAAAATATACATTAAAAAGTTTATATGATATTTATTTTCATTTAAAAACATTATAGCTCGTTAAGGAAGACAAATATCAAAAAATGCCCTCGGTGGTGGAAAGGTCGTTGTCTCGATGTATGTTAAAAAAACATTTCTTTTTTCTCATAGTAAAACACTTTGTAGAAATATATTTCTTTTTGAAAAAAATTTAATGAAATTAAAAGTAAATTTTTTGATTATAATCGGTATAAGAGAAGTTCCTGTTTAAACCAAAATATGCCTCAATGAAGAGAGATTGAGATGAAGTCCCTTACATTGAGTCCGACATGTCTCATTCATTCTTTATATTCATAAATAATAAACCTAGATTAATTTATAGTTGATTTAGAACCTTTTTCAAGTTTATTATTAATTTTATATTACTTATAACCATGTTATAAAAATTACATAATTATTTAAGTTCAAATCTGTCATTTTGTCGATATTTGGTACTTGTGTCGAAAATGAACTTGTTTTGATATAAATTTTCCATGTATACAAAATTCCATCATCACCAGAATACTATTCATGACTTAATATAATATGAATCTAGTATATATGTATTTATATCGACAATAAATGTATTTAAAATATTCCGTAACATTTGGAGATAAGAATTGAAATGCACCGTTCAGGGAGACGGTAAGCCGTATGTACGCATGAATTCTACTTTCATTTATTTTTCATATTTAACAGAATTAAAACTAAATGATAGATAGGTATATTATAATTCTAGTATAATATAATATTTTGTATACATTACATAATTTCAATAACTTCAACCTTTATACGTTCCCTAAATGGCATGTACAAGTCATATCACATTGAGGAGGTGGTAGTCCGCACTTCCCCAAATGAAATTTCCGTATTTACATATTATGGAAAGCATAAAGGTATGATGTAAATGAAAAATAGACAAGAGTATAAAAAATATAAATATTATATATATCATATATAAATACAGTTCCATAATGGCCCCCAAGAGAGGTGGTAGGGGAAAATTGAACAATCATCGTTTCGTGAGGTAGTGGTTCATTATCCAAAGAAAACGTATGTTCACATCCACTAGATGGAGTTGTGTGTGAGATTAGTTCGAATAAATCTCATAATAATATCATAGTATATTGAGGATACTAGTGTTGTTATGAAACCAATGAATAAGAAGAGAATAGGTATAGGAAAAGGAAAATAAAGGAATAGAACTTGGGAGAAGACGTTACATCTAAATAGGAAAACATCCTTTGATTTGAGCCCAAAGGCTTTATTGAATATCTTTATGCCCAATGTAAGAGTTAGAAGATGAAATGAGGGATGTTGGGATCTTATTTTGGCAGAATTCGGATGATCCATGTGGCTTGATAGGTGTGTGTTATGTGCGTAGAGGTGGTGTCCTTTTATAAGAGGGAGGAGTTTTACTTTAGAAGGGTCTTGAAATATTATTTTATTAGAAACTTATTTTATGTTTAAAATGGTGAAAAAACCATTTATTTTAATGATAAAATGCATTTGGGTCGAAAAATTCTCATCCAATAGGTTTTAGACATGTTTATTTTACAAAATAAACTATATATTTTATCTTTAACCCTTATTTAAAAACAATAAATCTTATCATGTATTCTTTCATTTTCATAGTATATAGTAAAAATATTTACTATAAAGTGACAAGATAACCATTAGTGGATAATTTATAACATTTTTATCATTAGGTAAGTCAGATATATGAATCCAATATTTTTAGGACTATTATATCATTTAATAATATATTATTTGTTTTAAAAATTAATTTAACTTAATTTTGACACTATAAAGTAATTATTTTATTGAATTCATAAAAAAATGATTACATTGAATCAAAGTCATTAAATCAAATATAATATTTCAATATAATCCAAAAACAATTTGTAGATAGGATAAAAATATTCCAAAAATATTTATTTTTGTATTTATAATATCATTTATTTGAATCTTTCTTTAATGAAGTAATCACTACATCATCATTTTGTCACAAATAAATATATTTATTTAATGTATAAAAAAAAATAAAACACCATAATATAAGAAATAACATTATATTTATAATTACTATTTCTATTCTAAGATATAAATTATGTAACCCCATATGAAAATTGTCTTATTAAAAAGAAACATATAGATGTTCTTTTTTTCTTTACTTTAATTTAATTATTATTAAATGTCAATATCACCATCAAGTGGATCGATGGGGTCCCAAAAATTGACCCAAGCAAGACCATTATTAGAAATATTTCATCCAATAGGAGTATGAGATGTGATAGGATAGTTTTTCGTTATTATAATATTATTTTTTACCATTATTTACCAGCTATACACTTTAACCATGTTAAATAAAATAATTACTACTGTTACTATTCATAATGTCTAAAAAATAAAAGTTAGGTATTTACTAAATTTGGACCTTTTGATTAAAAATATGGAATCCATTTTTTCCCAATTTAAAACACAGATGTTTTAATAATTAATTTAAAATTGATTCCCATTTTCGAAACCAACAAGCGTGTTTTTAAGAAGTAAAAACTAGCAAAATAAAAACATGTGTTTACATCATAATTAAAATTGAAAGTACTTCCAAAGTCCAAAATTGGATTAATTGAAAAAAACATTATCCAATTACACTTTAAAAAAAATTAAATGTAATATATATATATATATATAAATTATATTAAAACGAAGTTTTGACTTAAAAACATCGGTATTTTAACTATTCATAAAAAATGAACTTTATCTGAAAATTACAAAATATTTATCCAAATTAAATTTTGATGTCCCGTTTCTATAGAAGATGTTTATTTTTTTCAAATATAGTATATAAACATGAAAAAAATATATATTTAAAAAGGGTTCTCCATCAAAAGGTAGTAAAATGACCTTTTTAAAATATTAGTGTATTTTGTGATTAAAATTGGATTCATTATCATTTTAAGCCTCTAAAATTTATTTGATAAAGGTAAAAATAATGAAAAAAATATAAACTAATAATATTCTTAATTTACGTCCATTACATTTAATACAATGACTGGGCATTAACTTGCATTTTAAAAAATAATAATTATGATAATTTATTATTTTTCGGTAAAAATCAACATTGTGTGAAATGTAAGAGTTAGAAGAAACCAATTATTGAGTGTTAAGTACTCTTTTAGAATAAGTTTCCTTTTAACATAAAGTTACTATTTTATTCACTAATAATTACAGACATGAAAATGTATTATTATATAAATACCTAGGATCCTACAGAACGTTGCAGCATATGCTCTTAGAATGAGATCTTTTTGGTAGTTGTTGACTAAGTCATTATATAGGTTACCCTCATTGTAGTTCTTATTCCGAGATGAGGATTTATTATCATACCTATAATAAATGGTTGTTACCCCACAACATTGATATATAATTAGGAAGGATCAACATGGTTATATTGATTATGAGACCTTTTGAATTAATATATCCACAAGACATGTTCTAGATGGATTTTTTGTAGGTGGGGAGATCATTTTCCTTTATAGAGGAAGAATGATGGTACTAGTGACATTATATGGGGAGGTCTTGAAAGAGTTTCATATATCCCCTTGGTAGTATATCAAGGCATGTAGAAGATGTACTAGTACCTTTAGCATCTTTTCTAGTGGATAGGGATGAAGAAGGGTGTTGTAGAGATTGTATCTTGATGGCTCACATGTTATCATGTGAAGTATTATAATTGGGTTCTATTGGGTTAATATCAACTAGTTAATGTGACATAGTTTAACTGGGATTGAATATAAATGGACTTCAGGATGTGATTGAATTTTTATAGAGGAAATGATTCCATTCGGATGATCATATAATACCTCTTTTAGTCATCCTAATTCCTTGCTATCAGAGAGTAGATTTCAATAGAGATATTTGATTGTTTATTTGTGCATGATATAGTCTAGATTCATAGACATACATAGATAATAATTTTAGACCATAGTTCTAGCTTCACATCATAATTATGGAGATAATTATTAGAGTCTACTGAGAATCAGTTGTGTTTGAGAACACCATTTCACCCCCAGAACAATAGATAGGCTGAGAGGACAATTTAGGTTTTGGAGGATAGGCTTCAGGATTTCATTTTGGATCTTGTTCCGATATGGGAGGATAACATAACCTTGGTATTTTTTTCAGACTATATTATTGATCATTCTACTAACATTAAGAAATTATTTGATGCCTTTTATGGGAGATTATTATGGTCACCACTATGTTTGACAGATATTAGTGAGATGTAATTATGTGCCAATAGTTCGTTCAAGTGACAACATAGAAGTCAATAATCATATAAGAGAAGATAAAGAGTGACCATGTCCATCCAAATTCTTATGTGGAATGATAATGGTGACCTTTATAATTTGATGAGGGATACCATGTTTTCCTAATGATCTTACTAGAACATAGATTAAAGAAAATTATATGGGGTAGTAAGTTACTAACTTGATTCATTTCCCTCTTTTCGATACTATATTGGGTTGGAGAGGTGGCATACCTCATGGACCTACCACCACATTTAGATTGTGTACATGATATCTTTAAGCTATCACAGATAAGGATGTTTGTGCATGGCCAATCACATGTAATCGACTAGGAAAATTTCAACAATAACAAAATATCTACCTTTGAGGACTTAGTTGTAGATATTTAGGATCTATGGGATATTATCCCCTATGGGAGAGTGATTCCCATTGTGGTTGTCTGGTATAAGAATTGTAATCATCCTGGGAGAACATGGGAGTGAGAGACCCATATAAGAGCCCAATAAACCACACCATTTTGAATAGGTTTTTCACCTTTTATGTTAAAATGCCCTTATGTGAAGATAATTAAATATACAAATTTAACATTCAAGAAATTTTAATATTTTAATGAATACTTTTTGAGCCAGGTGCCAAGATAGTTCACGATTACAGGGCCTAGACATAAAATGTTTTGATACATTAAAAATATTCAATATATTATATCACACAAATAAAGTTTCTCAAAAATAATACAATAACTCCCAAATAGAGACTTGGATTATAAATATAATAATTTAATTAAGTATAGAACTCATGTTTCACCATAAAAGTGACATTACCATTTTTAGAATTAAGCATTTTACTAACATGAATTCATGGAAAGTTTAATAAAATAAATAAATACATTAATATTTAAATATAACTCAGTGACCCAATTCTATCATTATAAAATCAATATAATGGAAAATAAATCTTATAAAATGAATAAAGATACATTTTAGAGTATCTATTTGAGGATCATTCTTATAGGATCCTTGAATTATCAATAAAGGGAAAAGGGTTAGAAATTGGTAAGACATATAGTGCTTTCGGATCCCACGAATGAAAGTGATGCATGTGAGTTCTTCATCAGTGATTGATCGAGACCCTTGGTAGTATTTTTTTGATAACTTTATTATTTCCATATTCGTTACCCCATAATTAATGTGAATCATACCCAAAAACAGAATAATGTTTTGGTCTTTATTTCTTGCAGGAATGAATTTATCATCCTAGGATTTTTGTAAGTGACATAATTTATTATTTGGTACATTGATTGTCACCGTAATGATAAAAAAATTTCCACCAAGAACAAAATAAAGGTCTTATTAATGTTGTTATTTTTTGTGGTTTTATTCCACTGTTCATCAGACATTCATTATCTGTATTCCCTTGCATTGTATTTGAATAATATCTGACAATTATTCACTATTAAATCATCATTCTACACAATGGATCAATACTACGAGTTCATGATAGGGATTGAATAAATAGTTTTGGTTCATGAAAATTAATGAATGATTAGGTATAAATTTAGAGATCCCCATTTGGGTTTTGGAATGTGTTAATGACATAGTTTGATGGGTGGAGATTTTCAAGAAAGGATGTCACTGGAATCAGGAAACTAGCAACAAACAAGAATAGATGGTACCATATCATTAATTATTAATAGATCTAGTAGAATAATTGGTGGAATTTTTTGCATGGGTAAAGGCATTGAGTAGTCTATAATTTTATAAAAATACCTGAAAACATGGCATGAAGTTTGAGGAGCTCAGGATATACAGTCCCCTTTTATTGTGATATGGATTATGTGTAGAAAAACAATATAAGAAAGTATGTGACATGTGTCCAACACCATGTAACCTGGTGATGTTGTCTCTTTATGTATCACATATGGTACATGCTGATAGCAATAACCTAACACATATTTATGTAAACATTATAGAGTCACTTTCTCATTACATGGTCATGAATATAGTACACATGCATGACCCAAAGTACATGGGAATGGGAAAATTTTCACAATCATGGGAATTAGGAACTTTTATTCTTGAATAAATCAATAAATTTCATTTATTTTAAGAGGACACGTTTTTTATTTTGATAATTACATTTCATGAGATATTGTGAGACATTATATTTCTAGGGGCATGAATGAAATGAAATGTTCCACCTAGTACACATCATGTACTTTCTCCGGTTAATGTGGTGGCCCCCATTTATTCATTCTAGATAGTACCAGTCACTTTGGTTTCCTTCTTCTACTATTATGAGGGTACGATGTGGAATAACTACCTCATCATAATATTATGATCCCCTGAACTGGTTTTCTCGTGAATATATGTTTTGGTATCCCTCCATGAGACCATTGTGAGTTCCCCTATTGTATTTTCTTCCCTAAGTGGGTTTTTAGGAGTCTATATAGCCAACTAATGTGGGTGTATGATCACATAGATCGCAAGTGATTTCACTAAGGGGTTGTAGTGTAAACAATGATCCATGGGAAATATACAATTTTTATGTGTTAGGATCTCCATTTTTTTATTAGTACTTCTTGGGAGAGACCTGATGAATGAAACACCATGGATGATTGAAACTTGTAATTTCATGGATCATGGAGTCAGTTTTTAGGGAAGTGTGTTACATTGGATCCCTAAGAACAATCATGTGGCTGAAATAAATGTTGATACCTGCCTATGGGTTGGTTCTTATTATTAGTATATCAAGGTTATTATTCTTATTATTAAGTCTCATATTCTAATTGGTATATATTTGTTATAATAAACTGACTAATTTTTTATTATTATATTTTTCTTTTTTGATATGTCATTATAAGTATAGTTATAACGACTCTAATATAGGATCTTAATGAAAATGTTGTGTATTATACAGATTATAGGATATATGAAGGAGGCCTAGGATGACCATGATCCATCATATCATAGTGAGCTTGATAGATAGTAGTTTATAATTGGTGTTCTATTAGATAATAGCCCCATACTTCTTATCAATTTATACTGATTTAGTAGATTTGTGGTAGTCTAGAATGTAGACAATTATTATTTATAATTATTTTTTCATAATAAAATATTATATATATGTAATGCATGTATTACATATTATCGATAATTACATTTCAACATCATATGAGAATGATGATATTTCTTGTGTGTAAATGTATATAAACTAAGGCCTCCCTTATGTGTTGATTCAATAAGGTTTCCTTATAACCTTTACATTCCAATATGTTTTGAAAATCACAAATACAATTTTCTTAAGGAAAATTTTCTTTCTCTAAGAAAACATTTATCTTTACATTGGTTTTCAATGAATTATTTAAAATCTTCTCAAAACCATGTCTAACCATTTTTTATTAAGCCAAAAATTTGGGTCCTTATCCAAAACCTTTAAATCTTATAGTTCCAAATATTTCGAGTCCTTCTAATTTCCGACCCCAAATTCTCTAAAATTTAGACCCTTAATTCTCTAAAAAACTTACTCTAAATTCAATAAAATTCGTACTTTAAATTAATTGAAAATCAATCATTGAATTATCTAAAACATAGACTCTGAATTATATGAAAATTAGACCCTCATATCTCCGAAATTCATAATTCTAATTATATGAAATTAATATGTTTATTTCTATGAAAATAGGTCTCTGAATTCTTGGAAATTTAGACTCCAATTTCCTTAGAATTCAGACTCCAAATTCTTAAGAATTCAGACATTGATTTTATTAGAATTCATATTCCAGATTATATATTTCCTAGATTTATATTATTCACATTTGTTTAAGATACATTATTTTCCTTAAATGTTATTGATTCTTTAGCATGATAATGTTTCCTTTGTTTTTCAAAAATAATAAAATGTCATAAATTGGATTCTAACTAACTGTTGGTTGAGTGACATGTGTATAGGTCCCTCCAAGATTAATGAAAAAAAATGACTGTTGGAAGAAGGAACCAATCATTAATGTTTTTCTTATAAATTGGAGCTCATTTTAATGAGATCATTATCATTCTATGATCCTAGAAGTTATGTGTTGTGAAGTGATTTCTAGAGAGAGAAATACTCTTATTCCTTATGTGATTTATGAACACCTTGTTCAATAGTGATCAACTTGTACATCTTGCATTGTGCAACTCTAATTATTGATGAGTACAATCAAGGAATTTCAAGGATTGGAGGACAGAGGTTCTTACTACCATAAAGTTAAATGGCTTGTGTGGATATCAATACAACCTCCAATATTCTTATCGAGGTCTTACCCAGTTTTGGTTATGTCATACTTCCTTGAATGTATAAATCAAGGGATCATTATCCACGGTTGTTGGATACCGTTCTCTTTGGGGAAAACATTTATTACTTGTTTACATGTTTTGTTACATGTTTTATTTTTCCTATAGTTTTGTTAAATAAGGAAAGTATAACTTTTTATACTTTCTTATACTTTTTAACGCTGATATAAATAAGATACAATACACATTAGGATAGAATATTTCTCGAAGTAACACCTTCTTATGTTTTCTTACGTTTAACTTGTTTATGTTTTAGGTTTTTTATAATTAAATCTTGGCCCTTCCAATTATCCATTTGTTTAAGAATATATAAGGGTTTTTGAATATAAGTTATTTAACATTTTTAAACATATATTTTCTTAAAGTTAAGAATGAATGTTTTTTAAAACAACAATCCAACCCCTCTTGTAATTGAGAATATATATATTCTATTTCAATCCAACAATTGGTATCAGAGAAAGATGTCTGAAATACTTATACTCTCATATAAGTTTCCATTATAATGTTTTTCCCTTATCTTTTCTTGCTCATGTTTTTCTTGGTGATTTTTGTCTTTGTTTGTAAATTTTTACTATTAAAAAGTTTTGTGGTAATATATTTTTATATTCTAAAAGGTATGTATGATTGTTCTATTGGAAACATTAATCCTACCCGAAAACCAATCATTGTTGAAAATGATTATGTGTACTAGAGAGACAGTATGAAGACTTTTTTCATTAACACTTGAGTAGAAAACATTGTCATTCTCATTGTAGAGTAAAAAATTCTAGATAAGGAGGTCAGAACCTTAACTAACCAAGAAAAACTAGAATATCAACTGTATTACAAGGTACAAATTACTTTTTTTGTTCTAGGAATATGAATATATTTAAGAATATCTTCTTGTGATGCTCGTAGATATATTTAGAGGAAACTTGAAGTTTCAAATTTTGGAGCATCTAATGTTATAGAAACTAGAAGAGTTGTAGTAGGAGTTGAAAATCTTGGATTCTTATTTTCTTATGGAGAACCAGTTTGAAAAGTAAAATAATGATTTATGACCATTGTCAATAGTATTCAATCTATGTGAGAGAAAGTCCTTGAATATGATGTTCTTGTGGAAAAGATAATTGGTATTATCCCAATGAATGAGAATCTAAAAGGAAAACTATTGATGAAAATAGAAAAGTATCTAACATTACTCTTGATGAGTTATTTGGAACTCTTCTTCAATATGAAACAAGAATGAAGAGATATGTTAATTTCAATAAGATGAATAATGGTAATAGTAGTGTAGATTTCACTATTGCATCTTAATAACATACTACAGAAAGAGTAACTAGATCTAATGATATGAAATATGGCGTTATATCCAAAACAAGTGAAAGAGCACAATCTGAAAATGAATTACCCAATCTTTCTTGAAGGATGAACAAGATTGTGGGAGAGAAAGATTTTTAGTACAGATATATTAATAAAGACAGAAAGGAAAAGAAATATTCTGAAGAAACATATAATGAATGAAAAAGGGCTAGACATATCATAACTACTTATCATGAGCTTAAGAGAAAATATATAAACGATAAGTATTCTGAAAGAAACATAACAAAATACTACAAATCTATGGGAAAAAAGTCATGAAAGATGGTGGTGACTCTTCCGATAAATCTCTATTATATGAATCTTCGGGTCAAAAGAATATTGGACTTATAGAAAAAGTACCTATTGAAAATAATTATATTATGGATAAGGTACACAATACTAAATCCTTATACAATTTTATTTAAATTCTAATTTTCCAGATGAAGAATCATATATATTTTTAAATGAAGAATATTTTCATTAGAAGATAATACCTTACCTTCATTTGAATAAGTTTCTAGATTTTCAAAATTACTTGAAAATGTAAAAATAAAGAAGAACTTAGATAATGGAAATTGACAAATTTATTTTTTGACAAAAGAAGTATTAGATCATTCAAAGGATAGTGATCAGAATACTTTTTATTTTGAATGTTTTACTATGAAACTTAAGAATGTTAATTATGATAAGGATAAACTTTATAAGGATCTTGAAAATGTTATTTCAAAAAAAAATGATTTAGAGAATAATTCAAGATAAAAAACTAATGAATTTGAGGATAATATTTTTTTCATCATACTAAAATATGAAATTTTTTCCTTAATGAAGCTTTTATGAAATTTCAGTTATGAAAGGAATGAATTTAATAAATTTTATTCACAACTTGGACTTCTTCGGAAGAGTTTAGGATTTGATTATACTCACTCAATAACAGTTTTTATTAATAATTATTTTGTTCCCCAAAGTGCTCACTTGTGCACTAAGTGTCAATGTGGTGGACATTGACATTTTTTTTTTCATAAAATAAAACTAAATCCTTAGGTTTTCATAAGTCATATTTTTCAATGAAAATTTTAATTTCAAATATTTTACTTTATAAAATTTTTGGATGTACTAAAGTTTAGATTTCAAAAGTCTAACTCTTATTTTCAAGAAAACAGAGAATGTACGAACAAAAATATATGGTAATCGGATCATAGATGTTCCCAGACCATGACTAAAAAAACATCTTTGAAAATATTATCAAGATTAATTGAGGAAAAATAACTTTTAGTGATAATTCTTATTGAAAAAATGTTAGTACATGTAATATAGTTATTCTAAGAAAATCCTTAATTTCAAATTTTTTATTTTTTAAAGGACATATTCACAACCTTATAAGCATAATCCAATTATGTGATGATGGTTACCGTGTGAATTTTAAGAATTATAAATTTTTTGTAAACAATTCCATGGATGCGTTTATTCTATCTTCCCATAGGAACGAGAATGTTTATACACTAATCTTATAAGAAATTAAGAGCCAAGATGTACCCTGACTTAGTGCAATGGATGATCAACCATGGTTATGGAATTAAAGACTAAGAATTGTGACCATAGAAATATTTTCAAAATCTCAAAGAAAAGAGTTGTTAAGGATCTACCAAATCTTAGATTTGAGTCTTTAAAATTCTGTGATCCTTTTCAGTTTGGCAAGAATCATATGTCAAGCATTAAATCAATTGGTGAAGTCTCAAATTCTGATTCATTATAGCTTGTGCATATAGAAATTTTCAGTCCAACCCAAACTAGAAACATTGCACGAAAATTCTATGTAATTGTTTTATTAGATGATTACACTAGATTTACGTGGGTTTATTTTCTAGAAAATAAATCTGTAGCCTCTTTTTATGTTAAATCCTTTGTAGACCAAGATAAAAATTAGAAAAATCATCCATTTCTAACTATTTATATTGATCATGGGGGAGAATTTCAAAATTCATATTACTTTTTTAGTATAAAAGGGTTTATTCATATCATCTAACCTCCATAGAATCCGCAACAAAATAGTACTGTTGAGAGAATAAATTGAATTATTCAAGAGACAACTAGAGCCATGTTGAGTGAATATTCTTTTGTTAAACTCTCTTGGGTTGAATCTTTTAGAACTACTTGTTATACTATAAAAAGAGTTTTAATCAGACAATTTCTTAACAAACAAACATACGAATTGTTGACGGGTTGAAAACCTAGACACTCTTACTTCAATGTATTTGGATGAAAAGTATTCATTTTGAATACTAAAGATAAATTACATAAATTAAAAAAACAAAATCAGATGATGGAATTTTCTTCGGCTATTCAATTACTTCTATGGATTATAGAGTTTTTAACAAAAAAATTTATACTGTCTAAGAAACAATGAATGTTAAATGTGATGAAATTGATCCTTTTATTTTTAAACAACTCCAACCTACATCCTCATATTTTCATTCAAAACTAATTATCAATCATTCATGGAAAATTATCCAAATCAGGAAAATACTCACGAAAATGTTTTATGAAGTATTTACCATAGAAGACTTTCTACCTTATGTTGATAAAAATGATTTACAAAACCCAAAGAATTTGTTTCTTAAGAATCATCCTTGTTATAGTATCAATAGTGACACGAATGAACCTGTATAGACTATAAGTTTTTTAAGAAATGAATTATAACATCTAGAATCTCATTACCAATTAGAACCAAAAAGTAAAGATGATGCTTTAGTTGAGGAAGATGGGATTAAATATATACAGGATGAACTAAATGAATTTGAAAGGAACAAGGTATTGACCATGGTTTAAATACATAAAGAAATTGTTGTAATTGGTTTAAAATGGGTCTTCAGAAATAAATGTGATGAAAATGGAATCATTGTAGGAAATAATGATAGATTAGTTTCTTGAGGGTATAATCAATAAGACGGAATAGACTATGATGAAACCTACGCTCTGGTAGCTAGACTTGAATCTATTTTTATCATACATGCCATTGCAGCATTCTTTAGTTTTAAGAATCTTCAAATGGATGTGAAGTGTACTTTTCTTAACGGATATATTCAATAGGATGTTTTTTTGGATAACCTCTTGGTTTTGGAGACCCAAAACATCCTAATCATGTTTTTAAAATTACTAAATATTTATATGGACTTAAAAAAGACCCTAGAGCCTAGTATGATAGACATAGTTGATTTTTATAAAAAAATGGTTTTGTTAAGGGAACTTCTTATCCAACATTTTTTATAAGTAATTATAAGGAAAATGGTTTTACTATTCAAATATATATTGATGGAATCATATTCATATCAACTCATAAATCATTAAGTAATTCAATTTCAAATCATATGAAATATAAGTTTGTAATGAGTATGATGGGTGAGTTAACATTTTTTCTTCGAATTCAAATTTCTCAAAAACTAGAAGGAACTTATATATCTCAACATAATTATATTAAATATCATAAAAAATAGTATGGATTGGACAATACTAATAGTATACAAACTCTAATCAGTACCAAAAATTATCTTGATCGAGATAAAGCTGGGAAACCAGTAGATCGAAAATCTTTTAAAGGTATGATAGAAAGTTTATTATACTTAATAGTTTATTTTACAGACATAATATTTTCAGAATACATTTTTGCAATATATCAACATAATCTAAAGGAATATCATTTAAAATATTTGAAAAATATTTCTCTCTATTTAAGGGGTACTATGGACTTAAGGGATTTTTATTATTTTAGAAATGATTTTCTTTTAATTTTTTTTCAGATGCAGATTTTGGTGAATACAAAATGGATAAGAAAAGTACATACAAAACATGTCATTTATTAGGAGATTAATTGGTTTATTATCCATGTAAGAAGAAACACTTGGTATCTCTTACCATGGATGATGCTGAGATTGAAGAAGTTGTTGTTCTCATGTTTTGTGGATGCAACACACACTCACAAACTATGAAATGAGTTTTACCAAGACACTGATATGGTGTGATAATAAAAATATATTTCCCTATATAAAATACCCTACACATTACTCTTGTGAAAAATACATAGATATTAAGAAACACATTCTTAGAGATCACTCACTAAAAGGAGATACCATTCTTCAATTTATCGGAATGCAAGATCAACATGATTATATTTTTAAAAAATCATTACCATCTAATATATTTGAAAACATTAATCAAAATATAGGAATGATATCTATAATGTAATATTCCTTATTAATTTTTTTTGAAGCCTACCTCTTAACATTAAGATACTCCTTTTCATTGGGGGGGGTTATTTTTTTCAATTCTTGGAACATGAATTTTTTAATTCTCAGAACCTGATTTTTTTTAATTCATTGAACAATAATTTTTTAATTATAAAAACCTAAATTTTTGAATTCTAAGAATTATTTTCTTTTGGAACATAAAATTTCCATTCCTTAATAAAAATTTCCAAAATCTAGTTTTTTCATTATCTTTTTCCATATTTAAAATTCCCTCAAAGAACTCCAAAAGGAATGTTTCCTTACATAAATCTTCATAATTTAATTTTTTACTTGTTGTTATTTATATCTTAATTGAAGAAAAATCTATCATATAAAATTTATTATATATGATTTTTCCCTTTAAATCCTTAAAGGATCATAACCTACCAAATACTTCCATAAAATTCATCTCAACCATCATATCAGATCAAGCTTATGTCAACAGATGGGTTGAATTAGGAATTAATTCAATCATCTCAAAGCCTATATAAAGCCACCCCTAACCTGTGACACCCATTGGGTTTTTCAAGAGTTTTTTGTCGAAGAACTACTCCTCTACAAATAACTTGTTCAGTTTTTTATGTTTCCTTACATTATAGATTCCTCATGAGGATTCCTCGTAGAATCGGATGGTCTTCAACAAGGAAATGAAGTATTGGAAAATCTATAGAGAAAGGTTGGTTTTCCCAAATTTATTTTCTTAGTATATTTATTTGATTATGAAAAATATGAAGATAAATGGATTGGACTTTTTATGTGAATCTTAGTAGAAGAGTTAGGATCTTGTTTGTCCTGACCTTCTCACAGAGATTTATGATTTAGTTAGTTTTTATAAAGGAGGAAGGGAAATTGTTTCCTTCATGAGTTATGAAAAAACCTGTTCATTATCCTTCAACATGGCTGAAAACATTCTTGGTATTCCCAATCATGGTTAAGTAATCTTTTACTCTCACAAGTTTATAGATAAGATAGGATGTTTTGAGAAGGTAAAGGAAATTGAGTGCTTTGTGCTCAAGGGAGTAAAGTCACCAAAGATCATCGATATTTCAAAAAAGTTCAAGTTGTTAGAATTTTTGTTCTTGGGATTTATTATTTTGAGAAATAGAGACAAGGAATCTCTTATGAAAACTAACATATTTATGATAGACATCTTGGTTAATCATAGAAAGGTAAACCTGATCAAGTAAATCCTTCTGAAAATCACTAACATATGGATGAAACCTGGAAGTCTTAGATAATTATGTATCCAATTATCTTGTCAAAAATCATTGTACTCTATTTAGAATCCATTAAAATTCCCTAAATTTCAAAACTAATAACATTCATGATTTTTTGTCATGTGATGAAACTCTTAGGAAAAATAAATTTGGTTTTAGTACCAAATCAGGAGATTTTATTGATCTTTTTGAAATTGAGTTTCAATAGTTAATCAATAAAGGGGATGTAAGAGAAACTTCCAAGTAAACCCAGAAGAAGAGATAAGAGAGAGAACCAAAAGCCAATAGAAAAGAAAACATTTCAGAAACCCAGTCATCTCCACCAATGCTGAAAAAGAAAAAAACTTTTTCTGATGAAGTAGTAGCAAAGTGGAGAGCGTATAAGAGGAAGAAAATTGAGGGAGACAGAATCATTGGTTTATACCCTAATGTGGTAAAATATTTTACGATTCATGAAGTAGAAGAGCATGAGAAACAAGCTAATGAAAAGAAAATGAAGAAGAAGTTTTCAGAAGATGAACGTGTCCTTGCTTTTCCCAATGATACTAAGAAATAATGTTAACAAATACTGGTACCGGAATCCTTCCTTCAAGAGTCAGTTCATGTAGAAACTCCAGGAAAGAAATTTTAAATACAAAAATCCCTTATGGAAGAAGAAATAGCTTAGTAAGAAGAATAATATGAACAAGAATACTAAAGTGGATATGTGATCAAATAGGTGTAAGGATACCATGAGAATAAAAGCCATTGAGACATGTTATTAATACGAACATCCCAGGTTGAATCAGCCAAACTAATCTCTCAAGGGATATATGATGATGGAAAAGATGAGGTCGATAATCCTTATGATGAGGAGATCATCAAACATGATTTCATTTATCATGATGATGTTAAAGGTGGAGCTGAGAAAGAAGATGTTGACGGAGATAGGATAATCAAATCCATTACTACTAAATTTGAAACACCGAAAGTTGAGAAGGGAATCTCTAGATCTGATAAATGAATAAAAGTGGTTGAAGATTCTCCCAAAAAAATATGTGGGCGTGAAAGATAAAAAAAGATAATGGTTTAACATTCAAGAGGAAATCTAAAGAGCTAGACAATGTTTCCTCACAAGAAAAAAAACCATCTTCTGAATCATCATCTTCGACGGGACAGGATATCTTTGTTCAGTATTTGAAGAAGTTAGTAAACACAATACACTTATTCCCAAGTATCAATTGAATAAGTCAGTTACTTCATCATTTATTAAATCAGAAGTTAGAATTTATAAGAAATCTCATGGAACATTTTATCAAACTCGAAATGTAGTCCAATACTTTCCATATTGTTTTTAATGAGAATAATAGATCATGAAAGGAAATAAACAAATGGTATAAGAGAATGATTGATGATGTGAACATAAAGGAAGATTTGAAATATATAGTAAAATATTCTTTTTATAAGTCATATGATATAAGAAAAAACCATTAAACATGTTTTTCAGAGATAATGGATCTCAAGAAAGTTGTCTGGAAGCTAGATCATAGAGATTTGAATGGAAAATTTAATTCAGATTATCTAAATTTAATGAGAGAAAGGGGAAATAGGGAAGAGTTTGAAGAAATGATCAAATGCCAAGAGGAGGTACTAAAGTATCAGGAGGAAATTCTAAAGCATCAAAAAGAAAAAAAATCAAGGATCTGAAAAAGAAAAATTAGGATCAAGATCAGTTCCTGAAGAGGTTTGAGGATGATAGAAAAGAGGTGTAGAAATTAAAGGCAAGCATGAGAAATCTCATGCCGAATGAAATGGAAGATGGTTTATTTTCCTGAAAATCCTATCTTTTGTTTTATTTATCCACATAACTTTATTTCCATCATAATGAAATTATGTTTCCAATTTTTTTTCTTTTATAATTCTAATCTTTCACGTACAATGTTTTTCATTTCCTCCATTCCTTCTTGAAAATCACAAAGGGGGAGAAAATAATGATACAAAGAATATTAATTAATGATAATAGAATGATATATGTAATGGGGAGATTATGTTTGGGGGTGTCTACTTATAGAATATTTTCATAAGAAAGAAAAATTAACTTCATTATGAAAGACCAGAATATGATACTTAGGGATTTCAAATCATAAGGGAGAGTTTGTCATATTCATCATAATATATAAGTAAAGGGAGATGAGTTTTTTCGTTTAATGTTCATAATGTAAAATCCTTATATTCTTTTTTCGAAAGGTTATTTGTGATTTAAAAAAAGAAAGATATTTTTTAGTGAATAAGGATTCATTAAGAATTTTTCATTCTTATATGTTTTGAAAATAACAAACACAATTTTTTAAATAAAATTTCCATTCTATGTGAAATGTTTTATCCGTTCCTTGGTTTTTTATGTCTTATTTAAATTCTTATAAAAAATGGTTTATACATTTTTTATTACTCCTGAAATTTGCATCCTTATCTAAAACCTCTGAATCTTATAGTTCCATAGATTTCAAGCCTTTATATTTTTACACTCCAAATTCTATAAAATTCATACATTGAATTATATTAAAATTTGACACTGAATTATCTTCAATTCATACTATAAATTATTTGGAAATTAGACTACGAATTTCCTAAAATTCAGACTTTGAATTCACAGAAAATAAGACCTTGAGTTATCTGAAATTCAGACTCCAAAATCTGCCAAATTTAGTCTCCGAATTCCTTGAAAATCAAACTCCGAATTCTCTTAAATTTAGACACAAATTTATTTATAATTCAGACTCCAGATTACTAAAAATTCAGAGTAAAAATTTCTTAGAATTCAGACTCTGAATTCCAAAGACTCCAGACGTTGAATTCATCAAAATCTAGACATTGAATTCCTCAGAATTCATTCATTGAATTCTATATTTTCTAGATTCTGATTATTCACTCTTGTTTAAGCTACATTATTTTCCTTAAATATTTTTGATTCTTAATCATGGTAATTATTTCAATGTCTTTCATAAATAAAACGATGTTGTGCAATATTTTTTCTAGCTAACCATTTGTCGAGTGACACATGTATATGTCCCTCAAAGATTAAATGGAGAATATTTCCATTAAAGGAGGGTGATGACTATTGATGTTTTTCTAATAAATGGAATATCATTTAAATGAGGTCATTATAATTATATGATACTAGATATAACATATTGTGAATTCATTTCTAGAGATATAAAGACTCTCGTACCTTGTGTGATTAATGAACACCTTGTTCAATTATGAACATCTTGTTCTGCTTCCTTTTTTTGACTCTGATTATTGATGAATACAATCGAGGGCTTCTGGCGATAGGAAGAAAGTTGTGCCAACCACCTAAATGTTTGGGGGCTTTAGGGGATAACAATATAGTGTCTGATATTATTATCGGGTACTTACCCTAGTGTGGGAAAGATTGACTTTCTTGAATGTATATGTCATGGGACCTTTATCAGAAGTTGTTAGTTACCCTTCTCTTTTGGAGAAAATATTTCATACTAGTTTACTTGTTTTTTAAATGTTTTATTTCCACTACAATTTTGTTAAAAAAAGAAATTATAACATTCTTATGATTTCTGATACTTTTTTAAATATGATATAAATAATATTTTATATTGTTCATGATAGAATATTTCTCTATGTATAACCTTCTTAAGTTTTCTTAAGTTTAACTTGTTTAATTTTATATTTTTTATAAATGGATTTCTGCTCTTCCAATTATCCATTTTTTATGAACCATATAGGGTTTTTAAATTTAACATCTTGGAATTAATAAACATAGTTTTTCTTAAGCTTAAAAATTAATGTTTTTAAACCAACAATTTTCCCTCACTTATAATTGAACATCTGCATACACAATTTCAATCCAACATTATATAGGATATGCTTACTCAACAATAGTCAGTATCCCCTGAAATATTGAAGACATGAATGGTGTGTCATGCTCGACTTATGGTCACCCATTTGGGCCCCAATGGATCTAGTCGTGAGAAAATATATATGTAGATAATCATGTTATAAACCCTAAACCCTAATCCGGACCATTTATATAATATTTTTTGTAGTTTGGGTCATGTATATATCGCGTTCACGTGTTATGTAACTAATTGTGACACTTAATTAGATGGTTACATATGGATTTTATTATTAATGTTATTATCATTTTTAAGAATGTAATATGTATCTTATAATTCCAAATAAACCCTCAACAATATTATTCTTTCGTATTGGATGTATATATTTAGTAAAGTATACTTTTAGTTTTTATCTAAATGTAAGTCATTGAATTGTACTTATAGAATTTTTTCAGTTAAGTATTGTTGATTTTTAAAATATGTTATGTTTGGCTTGATTAGGATGTCATATATCAAAATAGAGTATTCTTAGAAGTCATAAAAAGAAATTTTTGTGATGGATGACCCTCTATACAAACCATATGTAGTGTCATATACTACGTATTTGATTTTATAGGGATTATTGATCTTTATTTAATACCTTTACATGTGACTATAAATATGCATAACATGATAATCTTCATAATTTGGTACCATTAAAATGAAATCAATTAGGTTATTATAATCAAGGGTTAGTTAGGTATATTTTATATCATTCCATCAACCACGGATAATCTAATGAGTGATTTTTCTTATCTGTTGACAGGTATAAAATTTGGTTCATTGATTAAGATAAATAGTTGATGTGTATATTAATTCATATATATGGTATGTGTGATGTTTTTATTTATCTATATTGGGAGAGTGTGATGTTTTTATCCACTATGGTGAATGAAATGTGATGTATTCATTACCGTGGTAAGACTATACTAAGAGAATTGAGAATACATGTGTTGGTTTTATGGGATTTAAATTCATCATGTCTCATTATATGTTGATGTCTTAGAAAAATGTAACATTTGGTCATGTGTAATTCTATTTAATACAACTTATGGACACATTTATGGATTGACATGTGTTTGATCGATATCGTCTCATCTCCTTCTACAACTTTTTTCGAATAGTCAATTTTCTTGAGGAAACCCTTTGTTTACATTTTTATATTTCAGAATTTATAATTTTTTATTCTACTAAAATAGAAATTAGGGTTAGTCTTTTTGGTTGTAAAAAATGGGGATCAAATTTATCAAACATTTAGAGGTACACCAAATGAATTTTGGAGGATATATGCAATAATGTTTTGATAAATATTCTAAATTTGTTATATTTGATATAACATGCAGTGAAAGTGAATTATATATTTTCATAAAAATGTTGTAGATGTTCCAAATATTATTTGATATATTTTCCGATATTGTTACAATTTAAGAGATAAAATGTTAATTTTCACTATTTTCAGGAGGTTTTATTTCAATATTTAGATTTGTTGAATTATGCTAAAAATGTGGTCAGCCATAGGATGGTCTATGTCATGTCCTATCCAAATGAGATCCACTAAATTATAAAATCCAATATTCCATGGTTCTCATTCATTAAAATATTATTTCATGTGAGAATGAGTTGATTTCATCCTTCATAATTTCTAATTAGAACCATTCATGGTTTCCCATCAATAGAATTTGACTACGACTAGTTTGATTGCATATCATGAATGTTTAAATGTTTGATATTCATCATGATGTTTAAGCCAAGGATTATGGAAAAATAAAATTTCTGATAATTTTTATTAATTATCATTCAATATTGGTAAAATTGTTGAGTTACTTATGTTCCTATACATTTGGTTTGATCATTTTGTATTTGAATGTGATTGTTAAACCCATCATGGTAAAAATTATTCCCATACATCGACCTCTCTCTCCGAGGTGTCATCCTATATATAGAATTGTTGCCATATAACCCATACCAGAGGAACCTGATTACAATATAGGTCCTTAGAACTCAAATAAATGATTTCTATTAGATTCTCCTCAAAAAAATCATATATCTCTAACTCTATATCCTCAGTGTCAAACGAATGAGACATGTTAGTGTGATAACATCCAAGGTTTGATATGTGTAAGGTGTCATGCATGGAGTAGTACACATGAGTTAAATATAGTAGATAATCTACTAGCCTGATATCTTTATGATCCCAAAAGTTCCTTCGTAATGAGGTAGTATCTTTCCCTATCTTGGAATTCATCTATGACTAAATCTTGGAAAACCCCAATAAAAGGCCTGATGTCCCAACTCAAACTATAGAGGTTAATGGAAATGATATGTAACACCCCAAGATGATGAAATTTTTTAACTGTTAAAGAAATTTATTTATTTTACTAAAATGAATATATAAAATAGAATTTTAATCTTAATATATATGCAATACTGAGTTATTTTACATTACGCACAAAATTGAGTTTTACCACTTTTAAATGACACATCTATTTTAAAAATAATTTTTTTCAATTTCATAAATTTCATTTTTTAGAATTAATATCATTTTTCTATTGGGAATTTAAAAAATTTTATTTGGGTGATTTGTTTTAATTTTATGTGATGATTTATTTTTCAGTAAATAGTGAAAAATACTGCATTTTAGTTTCATACTACCTTTTTGTTTAAACAATAATTAATGTAAAATTATATTTTGAATTTGTTTACAAATACCCAATAGAAAAATTATACATGTATTAATCTAATTTATTTCATTGGAATCCTTTTTATATTTAAATTTGATATAAAGCCTTATTGAACATTTGAACATCTAATCTTCAAAACCCTATTTTCTCACGATGTCCATGGGATTAGCGTTAAACATAATTTAGCCACATATATGAGTTAAATTGAAAAATATTAACATAAAAGTTATTAAAATTATTATATTTTTATTATAATAACATCAACATAGTTTTGACCAAAAATATTAATGAATGTGATTAAAATTAAGTATAGTGATTATGGTAAAATTTAGCTTAATAAAGGAAAAACCCATAAACTTAAGCGCCAAAATGACCTATAAAATCCTAAAATGGTCATTGGTTGAATTTTGTTAGATCATATACTATATTACCTATAATTTTTAGGTTATTGGAATAATATTTAAGTAAATTTTCCAATATGATATGTTAAGTGATTAAAAAGACAAAAAGGGAACCTTCTTTACCTTTATCATCTACCAAATATTGAGATGTGGAAAAAATAACATATTTTAGGTTATAAATATATTTTTCAAATATAAAGGGTTTATTTTTATCATAAAAAATTATAATTAATTATTATATATGATTTAGTTATTTAAAATTCTTAATAAATGCCAATAACAGTTTCGTATTTTGATTATAATTAACTAAAATAAATGATACTTTTGAACATAAAAGTGAAGTAAATTTATTGAATTATTTTATTTAAATAATTTATTAGATGAATATATAATTTTAAATTTTTTTGATGCTATATATTTTAAATATAATATTTTTTAACTTTTAAATTAAAATTAAATAAATGACATCATAATTGACATTAATATTCTTCAATAAAAATGATTTTTCATTGAATGATTTAAAAATAATAATTTTTTCACCAAGTGAATTTTAAGTGAACGTAAATATAAAATGGTCTATTAATAAACCAAATGTCATTTTATAGTTAACATATTGGCATGTAGATCATTAAACAATTATTATGACGATCCAGATTAAATTTGTGTTCTTTCGCATTTCATGCGTTTATTTTAAAATTAATTTCCAAAAATCCTTGTATTATTTTTAAATAAGATATAATATTGAGAATATATTGGTTCTATATTTTTTTTAAAAATATCACTTTATTTTCATCATAGTTTTAAAATTGGATAATTTATAAGACTAGATACATTAATAAAAATTAAAATGACAAACTTGGGGAATCTTAGAAGTTAATAGAAAAAATTATTAAAATGAACTTATTTTTTCATGGTGGGGTTCTTATCAACCATTATTATTAATCGATGGATTATTTTCCTTTTTGGATTCACATTAAGTAAGTGATACCACCCAATAATGTATTTCATCTGTATTTATAAGTGTGCCACTCCTCCTCCACTATAAAAAGGCCTCCTCTCCTTCAACTTCTTCACACCTCTCAAGAAGCATTGACTTGACTACGATCTGCCAAAATATCTTCTAAAAATACCTACAATCAACCTAGAAGCCTCACCTTTGTCATAAATCCATCCAAAAAGTCCCTTTGGTGAAAACTAAATGTTGTTATCCAACGAATATTTAATATATTTCCTAAAATCATTAGTTTTTTCCATTCTCCACCCCTTGAACTCTTCTTATCACATGATTATATAAATAACCCCATATAAAAAATATAACAAAGATTTTTATGTTAATTTTTCTATCCTCACTTACACACATTTCCATATAATGGGTAATGAACTTACAGTTCCTGTCTGCGGTGATCTACAACATCATGAAGAGAAGTAATTTGTTTTCCCATTACCGAATCTCATGGTGAAAATTATGACAGAAATTCGATTTATATATGATATATATGATATTTATTACTTATTTATTATTATTTAATTATTTTATACCACATACCTTTATACTTTCCATTTTCTGTAAAAATGATAACCTCATTTGTGGAAGTGTGGACTACCTCCTCCTCAAAGTGGTGTGATTCATTCATGCTACACATTAAACGTATTAAGGATGGTTTTAATAAACCTATTTTAAATATTGGAAATTAATAATATAATAGAGATATAATATACATATTTATCATGTAATTTTCACTCTTATAATATTCAAATTTATTGAAAGTTGCTTTCATGCATACGTACGACCTATCATTTTCATGAATGGTTCATTTCAGTTCATATAGACAAATATTATGGATTATTATAAATAGATACATACTAAATATATATAATATTTATATCTTGGATTAAATTATTTGCATGAGGAAATAATGATCTAATTAATAGTAATAACAAGTAACAGGCCAAAACATACTCGAAAAACAAGGGATTAACACCCAAAACAGTGAAATTGATGAATGTTTATTATCAAACAGGTAATAAGATATTATAGGAAGATGATATATGATATTATGAAAATAAATATGGTGAATTAATAATTTATTAACACTATTAAAACCATTATACAGTAGGATAAAGTATATTCAGACAAAATAAATAGAAATATAAGAGATTTAGCCTCAATTTATATTCCATTGAGACATATTTGTTTTTATGTACTAATTCACTTTCATATGGAGTAAATCCTAAATTACATGTTATAACATAAATAGAATTATCCTAATTTTTTTAAGGTTCATTTATTTTTATTCCTTTAAGGTGATTATTACTTCCAATGTTTTGATGTGTGTGAGACACTTTGGAATTTCTGAATATTATTATCCTTAAGAATGTGTATAATGATCACCTTTGGAATCACAGTTAATTTTGGGACTGCTAAAATTATACTGAAACAATCACTTTAATTTGATAATTTTTTTTACACATTACATTTATCTGTAATATTCATATTCTATTTTAATGGATATTATTATTGCAAAATTTTATACCATTTTACATACAATGTTCACTTTGATAGTTATTTAATTAAATGGGGAATTATTGAGAAATAAATATCCTTAATTCAAGATTGATTTTTTATGTTATGGAACATTGTTTATTAATTAAATATATTATTTGATATACAAGAAATTATATGAAATAAAAGACATGGTAGGGGCCTGGTTATAGATTACTCCTCCATGCATTGTTAGTCAAATGAGGTGAATTAGTTTTCCAAATTAGAATATTTTAAACAATCTTGAGAATAGATATTGATGATATAGTTGTTAATTTTATAGATACATAAAATCAAATATTGAGATAATTACTTCTTTTAAATTATAATTTTTATCCATGATATTTCATATCTCGATGTATATGGTTTCTTTTAACTCTAATTTCATTAACTTAGTGTCATGTTTTTTTTATTACCATTAAATATTGATTTTTACTTATTTATTTATTTGAATGGAATGTTTTATCCTGTATTTACCCTAAAAAAATTATTATTATTGGGGATTCATTGTTTCTTCCACTTTTCTCACCCTTACAAAGCAATTGAGATCGCCATTATTATGATTCCTTTCCCCAGGTTATGAACAAGAGTCGTTTGAATAAGTTTCAAGGATTATATTTATTTTATTTTATTATATATCATATTTTTATTTTATATTTACCAATTTATTATCAGTATCATGTTTGTAATCTATATTTAGAAATTTGCTAAATTGACGAGTCCATTCAGATTTTATTCCTTGTAGTTATGAAAATGTAATGAAATAATATACCATCTCTATGATATTGTTTCCTATCCATTAGAGTAGGTTTTAAATTAATCTTAGAAGAAACCTATAAAACTAGATTTAGAAAAAGTCTGTTATGGAATATAATCCTATAATTGGATTTCGAGGATAAGTATAAAGGAACATTATATAATTTTGGTAAGGTAGAGATTATGTGTGTATTTATAGAAATATGACCCTTTATGGATACTACAGGTTGAAGTGGTTCTATAGCATATCTACATTGGGGTAACAACACTGACAAGGTGTGTCCGGACAGAATAGGCATAACCTAGTACACAAAAATGGGCCTTACTATGCCCCTAGTTTGACACTCATAGAGGATATGCTTATGATTATTCAAATTTTCTTTACGAACCATTATGAATTTTTTTAAATTAAATATATTCTCAAAGAATCCACATTTTTATTATGATATTATTTATATAAATCATTTTCAATTTATGATTATTTTTTCATTCGTTTTGGGATTATAAATTATGTTACATAATGTTATTATCTAATCTAGTGTATGTCATTGTTTAGAAATGGCATCTTTAAGGGAAAATGATATTAGTACTCATGAAAAATGTCGATATTTACCTACTATGGAAACAAATACAGCTGGTTTTGGAACATATAATGTTATGGTGATATTAGGGATACCTAATCCGAGTATGACACGTGACATTGAACTAATGGAGAAAATTTTTCCATAGCGATATTATCCAACATTAGAATACTTTATGCGATAGTGGACCCCATCTTTTGTGGAACTACTTATACAATTTAATAAGAGAAATGTATCATTTTTTTGAGAAGATGTTAATGGAGTTAGGTTGTAGTTAAAAGTAAAAGGTTTATCTAGAAGTATATTGTTGGAATGGAGATGCAAATCAATAGTGGTCATTGATCTAGAATACTAGGGAGGAATAAGAAATTGAACTGATGGAGTGGAGAACATTTAAAGGGACGTTATTCAATAAATAAATCCAGCATGATCAAAAAACTGAGATAAAGAGAATGTTTCATAGTTTAAGGAAAAATGAGGAAGAATGTGTTTTAGAGTATAAATGCACCATTACTAGGATAGTTAGGTATGCTAAGTATTATATACACAATACAGAATGAAAGAATAATTATTTCTTTGAGGGAATTAAGCCATTTATATGAAGTGAACTGGTGTCTCAAACATTTTATTCATAATAGAAAATAGGTTTTCATTCTATAATGAATGTGAACTAAATCTTCATGTCCTATATATTCAATGGGAATAAAGGGATGAAGAAAAAAAGAGAAAATAGTAGATAAAGGGAAGAAGGGAAAGATGTATATTCCTAAATGTTATAACTGTGGAAAGAATCAGAAAGGTAAATTATTGAATGGATTAGGAGTTTGTTATAAGTGTGGAGAAATGGGTCACTAGGAAAAATAATGAAAAGAGAATACTTAAAAAACTATTGTTCACTGTTACAACTACAAGGATATAAGGCACTACACAAATATATTCTCTTAGTGGTAAGAGTGTATACCATAGAATAAGCCATAGGGTCAAGGTCAAGCATATTTATTTAACACAATCAATGTGGAATGATTAATTTAATTCAGTATTTGGATCTAAGAAATATATTTTTAAGTTATTTCATTTATAATGTTCTCCTTATATGATTCATAAAATATATAAGTTTTTTCTTGTGATACATTTCCATCAAGGATTTAACGGGTGGGTTTTGATCTGTACAGATTACCAAGAAAAGTGATTCAGTAGCAAGTTAATCTTTTTTAAAAATACTTCATTTATGGAAAGATAATCCTTAATATATTTCTATTATCCATAAAATTATTTTTGTATAAAGAAATGAATTATTTGGATATGTGATGGTTGTCTTGGAACTGATAAATGAGTTTTCAAAAAAGTGGTTTATACTATCATTGACAATGTTTACAACAATTTTGGATATATTAAACATATCTAATAACATGGTTTTTACATAAGGAATAAGGAATAATTCATTTCATAATATGTTTTTTCAAAAAACGACATTATTACCATATTATTATAGAATACACGATGAAAGTATTCACATGTTTATAGTGTTATAATTTAGAGATGCTTTATATTGATAAAAACACAATGACTAGTTCATTTTAAAAATATAGTGACCTTCCTTCCAAAGTGTTCGATCGTAATCTTTTTTTAAAGTTAACCATTTATAAAATGTTTAATTTAATTTTTGTACATGGTTCTAGATATTGATATTTTACTTCACTATATAGAGCATCTTGTTCTAATAGATAAATTATAAATATTTCAAGGCACAAAATATGGATAATATTGTTTTTATTAAAGAGAAACATATTAATTAATTATATTTCTATAATTTATTATAGTGTAAAAGAATTAAACTATTAGAGAAGGATCAAAAAATAAATAAATATTATATTTATAGCATAATTTTTTGGAACTGATGGTATTTTAAATCATCATATATTTATGGCTTTGAGGCCCCAAAATTTACATTAATCATTCACTTGTTTGTGATTGAAGAAGTCTATCACTCTCTACCAATATTTATGCTTTTCCTCTATGTAATTATCTTTATTTACTAAAAATGTTGACATACATAGAGATAAAGTTATATTTAATTAAATATAACCTTATTACTTCTCATAACATTTTATTAAGAAGCTATTTTCTTAACTATCCTCTTGATGTGGGATTTCAATAAAGGAATTTTGAAATATTAAATTCTAGATTATGAAGATCAAGTTTAAATTCAATTGGAAAACTTTAATTAAGGTAGAAATAATATAACACCCCAAGACCTTAAAATATTTTTATTTTAAATTAAATTAACTTTATTATTATAATTATACACAACATCGTGTTAATCTTATTATAGACACAACGAGGAGTTAGTTTCTGTTACACCCAAAACTGAGTTTTACCTCCCTTTAATGGTGCACCAAATATAAAACTAAATTTCTAAAACATTATAAATTTTCTTTTTCGAGATAGGCATAATTTTTTATTTCTTAATATCTAGATAATATCAGGGTTATGGTTTTGTATATTTCTTACACATTTCCTTTGTTGATGAATAGTGAAAAATACTATAGTTTTGTTAAAAACTGCCTTTTCATTTAAATTATTATTAATGTTAAATTATATATTAAATTTGTTCTTATATTACCTATAGAGAAATTATACATATATTAATCCATGTTAGGTAATTTTAATCATTTTTTTATCCAAATTGGATATAAATTCTTATTAAAGTTTTGAACATATTTTCCTTAAAACTCGCTTTCTAGCAACATCTGGCCGATTAGCGTTAATCTTAATTTAGCAACTTCTATAAATTGAATTTTGAAAAATTTACATACACACTTGTAATCAGTATTATATTTTTATTCTAATAATATATACATAGTTTTGGAACAAAAATTTTAGTGAAAGTGATTAGAATAACTTAATATGATTATGGTAAAATTATGCTTAACTATGGACTAAACATTACACTTAAGGGACAAATGTCTAAGAAACATTTACAAAGTACATTTATTGAAAATAGTTCAACCATATGACCTTTATTTCTAATTTTATAGGTTATTGGGATAAAATTTAATGAAATTTTCCTATATGATAAGTTAAGTGGGGAAAAAGAAAAAACATTCCTTAACTTTTACATTTAAAAAATGTTGAGATATGGGAAAAATATCATAATTTCAGTTATAAATATCCTTTCGATATATAAATGGGTTTTTTATCATAATATTTTATCATTAATTTTTAGAGATGAAAAAGTAACTTATAATTTTTAAAAAATACCAACACAATGATTATATTGTAAAAAATTTACTAAAATAAATTTTACAATAAAAATAAATAAAAAATAAAAAGTATTCATACGTTCAAATTAAAAATAAATAAATAATGTTAAATTGGGTATTATTGTTATTTTACAATGAATGAATTTTCATTAAATGATTTAAACTAATAAAAATTGTTTATTATCAAAATTTATTTTTAAGTGTAAATAAATATAAAATATTTTCTATTAAGGGACCAATTAACATTTTATAATTATCTTGTTGACTCATGTATAGTAAAATCATTGTGAGAATGGTCAGGATTAATGAAGTTTTCTTACACCTTATATGCACTTTATTCATAATTAATTTCCAAAACATCTTGTTTGTTATAAATTATATATAATATTTAGAATTTATTGGGTATATATTTTATAGTAAATATCACCTTAATTTAGTCTTAACTGTTAAATTACTTAGGTTAGAAAACTAGATACTTTAATAAAAACCAAAATGATAAAATTGGGGAATAATATAAGTTAAGGATCCAAATTATTAAAATTCACTTATTTTCATCTGTTTGAGATTTTTATAGACAATTATTAAAATTTAATACATTATTTTTATATTTTTTGGGCACATTACATAAGTTATACGTACCAATAATGTATACCTTTTTGTATTTAAAAGAGTGGAATTTCTCCCCTTCAATAAAAAGGCATATTATCCTCTCAGTACCTCATACCACTCATGCCACATTGGATCAACCATGCCCATACCAAATAGCTCTACAACTACACTCCACTCAACCTAGAATCCTCAAATTGGTCCAAAAACCATCAATGGAATCCAATTGTTTCAAACCAAATTGAGTTACCAAAATAAGAGGCACTGTCTTTCCTCAAGCTCTTTATTTTTGTTTCCATTATCCACCCCCTAAAAATATTCTTATTCTAGTATTATATAGAAAAAATATAATGAATATACAAATATATTTTATTTTTATTTTTTTTCCTTCAAATATAAACACTTCTAACGGGTAACAAACTTACCGTTCTTCTTTACGGTGAACTACCACCTCACGAAGAAAAGTTGTTCCTTTTTTCCTTTACCGCCTATCATGATGGAAACTATGATGAAAATATTTTTATATATGATATATATGATATTTAATATTTATTTATTCATTAAAAATTCTTTTATATCATATAACTTTATACATTCCATTTTTGTAGATACGATAACATCATTTGTGCAAGTGTGGACTACTAACTCCTAAAAAAATGTGATTTGTTCACACTATACATGGAAAATATTAAGGATTATTTTAATAAACCTATGTGAAATAATAGAAATTAATATTTCATCGGAGTTATAATAAAAATATGTATTATTTACATATCAACCTTTTAATATGAAAAATTAAATAAAGCCGCATTCCTGAGTACATACAACCTACCGTATCCATGAATGATGGATTTTATTTGGTATCTCAAAAAATTATGGATTATTATAAATACATATACACGAAATTTATATGATCTTCACCTCATGGTTTAAATTCTGAAGACAATTAAACCCTGATATACCTAATAATAACAATAAGTAACAAGTTAAAACATAATTGACAATCCAGGAAATTAACATCCAAAATAGTGAAATTGATGAAAGATTGTTATAAATAAGAAATAAGATATTACAAGTTGATAATATATGATATTAAAAAAATTAATATGGTTTTTTAATTCGTTATTAACAATATAAAAACCATTATACAAGATAATAATGGTTATTCGCACAAAATGAATTACAAGGAAAGGTATTTTGTCACAATTTACAATCCATGGATACTCATCTATTGATATAAAATTTTTAACTTTGATATGGTTTATATACTTCTATTTGACATGTTGTGTCTTTAATATACTTATTATCATGATATTTCATGTTTTATTTAATTTTATTAATTCAAGTAGATTATGATTTAAAATTTTTCAAAGTCGTATGAGACACATTGGAATTATTAAAATTATATTTTTCAAGATTATGATTAATGATTAACATTGAAATATCACCTTGTTTTGTGATTGTTAAATTTTTCTTGAAACAATCACTTAATTTTTTTATAATTTTTTTTATTAAAATTATCTTTAATATCCATATTCTCATGTAATGGATATTATTATTTCCTAAACTATATATCATTTTACATACAATGTTCACTTTCATAGTTGTTCGATTAATTGGGGAATTATTGATAAATCCACATCCATTATTGAAAACAAATATTTGATGACAATGCATTTTTTTTAATTTAATGTAATATTCAATATATGAGGAATTATTTCGACTGGGTGATATGGGTGGGGCCCAGTTATAAGTAGCCCTATGATGCATCGATAGTCTAATGGGACAAATCTGATGGCCGGATCAAAATAGATTAAACTATATTGGGAATGGATATTGATGGTATAATGGTTCATGTGTTGGAGACATGGTCCCCAATATTAAAATAATTTACTTAATTTTAGTTATCATTTTAATCCATGATATATTATATCAACATAACTATAGATTCATTTCATTATCAATTCATTGATTAAGTAGAATGTGTTTCAATTTTTTATATTTCCATAAGGATTTTTCCATATCAAGTTATTTGAATAGAATTTGTTATCAATTATTTTCCATACCATAATTATTATTCTCATGGATTTATTATTTTTTATACTATATTTAACCTTATTAAGTATTCGAGGTTACCCTTATTATGCTTGTTTTCCCAAGGTTTTGAAGAATAATTCATTGAATATGTTTCAAGGATCTTGTTTATATCATTTTATTAGGTATCATGATTGTATTCTATACTTCCCAAAGTATTATGGATGTCATGTATATTTATAAAAAGGATAAAATGATCGTTCATTTGATATTTTATTCAATTTAATCATACCAATGTAATAAAATAATGCACCAGCTCTAGGTTTGTGGTGTCAAGGCATTACAAGATTTGTATATGAATTCTTCCTAAACTAAGCTATATGCCTACAATTCTGAATTACCAGCTTCTGCACTAAATTCATTTGAATGAGATGAGGACCAACCATCACTGCCTCTCATGCCTCTATCTAGAACATGGGTGATGGGAATGACCTACCTTAAAGTGCCTCATATGAATCTACATTAATTGTTCCCTAAAAACTATTATTGTTGGAAAACATGAAAAGAGGTTTATGATTCTCCCATGAACCTCCAAATTTAAGGGTTCATGCTAGAAGCATATCCTCTAACACCTGTATAAATTTCTCAGACTAACCATCAGTCTGACATTAATAATTTTAAATCAATATCTCCTTGGAACCCAATTCATTCTATAGGTATTGTGAGAATCATGATGTAAAATGATTATATGAGCCCAACATGATAGAACTTGGGACACCATGAAGATGCACGATATATCAAATAAAAATCCTCCAAATCTCATCAAATAATAATGTCTTCGAGACATGATGGATGTGTGTCACATTAGACAACTTGTTAATGTTCACCCATAATGGATCACTACCTTGAGGGGATCTTAGAAGGTCCAACACAAAATGCATGGTGAAGTCATTCTATTTCCATTCAAGAAAGGATATAATATATAGAAGTTAAATGGTTTTTATTTATGTACATTCACATATTAATAGGTAGAACACCTCATGCTGAAACCAATATTAAGCCTCTTCATACCTGGACACCAATACGGATGACTTTGGACTTGGTACATATTGGTAATCCTAGGATTAATTTCCCAAATATAAGCATTATATTCCTGCAGCATCTCTTCATGTTTTAATTTAGGAACCCATATACTTCCATGGAAGTGTGAGATGTTATCCTCATCGATAACCCAACTAGGATGTGGGTCCTCATCTAAGACAATTTCCATCATGACGAGGCACTTGGTATATGATAGTTGTAACATTATCACCATCTCTATAATGGTAAAAATCATTACTAGAGCTACAAAAAAAGGCTTCCAATTATATTCCTAAACCACTAAGTGTATGTCAGAAAACAAAATTATCCGTTTTCACTTACTAAAGGCCTCTTGGATGGTCTATGATTGAGTATTCCATCTCAAGGCTTCATCCACTACATTATCCTTTATGGTTGTTTTCGAAATGTCAAAATCAAATAATTGTAGGTATTCCATCCACCTGCACTACCTAATATAGAAATAATTTTGTGTGGAGATTTATTTGAGACTTATATGATCTATGTAAACAATGAACCACTCAAACAATAGATAATTCATCCAACATCACAAGGTATAAATCATTACTTCTAGCTTAAGGTCACACGTAAGGTAATCCAAATCATAAGGTCTCCACTAGTGGGACCCATATGCTAAAACATGATATACCTACATAAAACCCTCTCTTAGACTATTCCATAAAACATCATTATAGATAGTATATGTTTTTTCTAGCTTTGGTGGAATTAGGATCATTTCTAATGTCATTATCCCATTCATATCCTAAATGGTTGTCTCACAAGCTTCATATCATAATAACATCACACTATTTTTATTCATGAACTTAAGGGGAACTACTAGGAATTATAGGTATTGAATGAGTCACCTGTAATAGTTATATATCCCTAATAAACCCCGTATGTCAAACAAATTCGTTGAACTCTCTTAGGAAACCGTGGAACTCACCTTCTTTTGGTGACAGATACACATACCTCTAAAATAATATGACCCAATAAGTAAACATTACTATACCAAAAGTGTAGTTTTTAAATATTTTATCATATCAATGATTCCCTATTCGTATATTCAGTATGATATGAATATGTTTGGCATGGTTGTGTCTCATGTGAGAATAAACAATGATTTCATATATGAATACTATCACGTATGAATCCATAATGGGTGGATAAAATGATTCATTATGGCCATGAAAATGGAAGGTGCATTGGTAAGACCAAACAGAATAACCAGGTACACGTACAAGATGTATCTTCTCTAAATCAACATATAGGGTGTCATTAAGGGACTCACATGTTCTTGATGGTAGAATGCTATCAAATCAATCTTAGATAAAATTATTTATCCTCAATTATGGTCGAAAAGGTAATCCATATGAACCAGTAGGTATTAGTTGTTCACTATAATCCGGTTATACTATTTGTAATTCATGCACAACCTGACGGTACCATACTCTTTCTTGAAAAGAAATATTGGTGAACCCCATGGAAATGTGATGGGTCAGATAACACCCTTTTCCTATAGATCATACATGTACATTCTTATTTATTATATCTATATTGGTTAAATCCTAGAGGAAAGAATGGAATCTTGCGATGTACCTACAACTAGATCAATAATTAACTCTAACTCTCTCACATGAGGTAAACTGGAGAAACTGTCAAGTAAGAGATTCCTATGATGATCCACCATATGCAGGATTTCTACAAGACACATCCCCATGTCGATCATGAAGAGACAGGACATCTAGGATATCACCATACTTATCCCCTTGCACTTGGGGCCAGATGAACTCACAGGGATATCCCATTCACCCTTATTAATATATTTAATTCTCTCAGGTAATGCAGACAACACCCTCCAGTGAAAGAAATAAACATGGGATTGATCAGGCACTAGCCATTCTATATTGATAAATATATATAAGATAGTAATATTGAGGAAAAATAAATTCCACAGGAATTGGTGCCCACCTATGTCAAGGAGGCGCTCCTTGTACTGGTTTACAATATCTGAATATACCTCTAACAGAGTGTTGATGGTCATCACACCACAAAAGTACTATATTCCTAGGGAAAAAACATTCCATAATCATAGAATATATAGAGGAGTGTTATGAACCTATATCAAATATGGAGGAAGATAATGTACAGGAAACTAGAACAATACCTCTTACTATAGAGGGACCTGGACTCTACTCCTTAGGTGCAGCATATACTAAAAATATATGGCTAGAATTATGGCCCTGAGATAAAACCTGAATTTAATAGGAAGGTCTTCTCTACTGGCACTAAACCTATGAGGTCTAACTACCTTTTCCATGACTACCTCTTCTGCCTGATTGTTCAGTAGTAGACAATCACCCAACCTATCATGGAAGCACTAATATTATACAAAAAAAATCAATATAGATCCTTTTTTACGAGGTACAAGAGGGAATGTTTTATAGTAACATCGATGGTGTCCCATACTATTTTAATCTTGGAACACTATCTAGTTCCTCGAATACAATGGATTCTTATGTAATGTCCCTCCATACTAGTGACGCAATGAATAGTTATTGTCTCATGTCATCTGGATAGAATTTCTCTTGTACTCACCCTTGGAATTATGCTTCCTTCCATTGGATAAATGTCTCCCTACCTATATGTTGAACCTCCATATCTCTAATTTTCCCCATACCTTAGGGTTTTCAATCTGATGAGGGGTTTGTTCAATATCTCTAAAATAGAGGTCAACCAAAATACATTCTTGAACAATTGGATGGAGTATAGAAGCACATCCTCAAAACCTCTCACAGAGGATAACTTGTCATTGGTAAGAGTCAGTGAAAAATACCGGGGCTTAGTGAAATGAGTTGAATACATCATCATTGTACTGATACCATTGTATATTTTCCTAAATTCAAGAGAATGGTCTTAGCACAATTTTAATTGAATATAATAAAAAAAGGTTGTTTGGAAGCCTGTAGAAACCATACTCTGATTTCACATATCCTTGTTAAAATAATCACAACATTTTTTAGAATAATTTCATATCACATAGGTAATGATAACGATTCTCCATTCTAGCGGCATCTCTCGATGCTCAAAGTTCAAATGAATGGCCACTATATAATATATAACACCATGAGGACCTCCATCCACATAGAATGTGAGAGGATGTTACTACTAAAATTAATGGTCAAACCCTTAAATTATAGGGGCTGGTTATAGATCACCCAATAAAGGCTAAATAAAATGATATAAACTAACATAGAACATAGAACTATTCCATAATAGAAGACAAATAGGTGGTTCCTTAGGTGTCAATGTAGGAGGTAATAATAGTGTATCTGGGCCCACCACCTATAGAGCATGGTCATAGCCACCTTCCTAGTGTTTGAATTAAGAAAATAAAGGGGGAATTGGTATGCAATTTCCAAGAACACAGCTCACATAATAATTATAGTTGATATAAAATAGGGAAAATAAGACAGGATAGGAACCAAATCTTCTTATAAAGAGCCACATCACTCATCCTGGTCCAATTTTCTAGTATATGTCATTTAGAAGTGTCCCTGAAGCCTTAGGCGACACAACATAATGCTAAAAACTAAGGTCGCGTTCAGGTCAAGGTCTCATATGAAACAACATATGTACTGTTATATAGAGTATCAATTTGATTTTTTATAGGAAAAAGTCCTTTAATATTACATTGGAATCATAATTTAAAGGAAAAATTTTCATTTTAAGAATTTTATTTATAGAAATTTATTCTTATTTATTTTGATATACATATATCAATCTAGTTAATTTCATCACAAATTCCCAATTTTATATTACCCATACTCATTATAAATAGAAATTGGTATGTCATCTGACTGGAACATTACCTTTTGGTCTGGTAACATGACATAACATGTCATGTGTACTGATTTTATTTAAATAACTACCATTAGACATTTATATAATTACTAGGTTCCAATTTTTATATTAGCATTCGTCACCAAACTAAACTAATATTTTAGTTTTATAATCTATTATTGATGACTCAAATGTTGTATAATTGGTTAGTTAAGGTTTCATCATCAATAATTGTGGCAGAAACCATTTAGATCGGTGTAAGAAATTTAATTATTCCAATCAACTATTTTTTTTTGAAACACACACACACTGTAATAATAAAAATAAACAATGCAGTCACAATAATCACATGATATTCAAGAAATTTATGATGAAATATAGATATATAATGGAATAATGTATGGCATTTAGGACTTCTGGTTCCTGATATGACGCATTAATTTTATACACCCTCATCACATAATGCTAATGTAAATAAATTTAACCATAACAATATCAACAATGATAATATCAAAAAATAAGTGTGTCACCAAAGAGTGAAATCAAAACACCTGTAACAGATGTAATCCAATAATAGAAAAACCCCATCCTAGACAATTTGGGTTTCCCTTACATGTGGGTTATCTGCTCTTAATAATAGGCCCATTAAAAAAAATTATATGTCCTAGTCAACTGTATAATTCCAAAAAATATTGTAAAAAAGAAAAAAATGTATATAATACCACTTTATAGCATCCTATATCGAAATCCACTTAGTGGTACCCAAAGACGGTCGAGCACATGACCTCAGGCACACCTCCCCATATTCTAGAGGGTACCAACTAGTAATGGCGTCTAGGGTGTTTTTATTGGGATACTATGTACTGTCTTGGATTTTATATGGATTATTTTTAAAAAAATTATATGTATTACTTTTGAGACTAGGAACTAAGACGACGTGAGATTTTTAGCCTCGATGTGCATGGGATAAATGTTTAAAAAATATGAAATATATTATATAGAACACATTTGCATTTTTCATCAAAAAGTAGAATTACATATTAGCGGGTGCTTGTAATAGATATCTAATGGCATAGTTGAGTTCAAAATATATGTTATTCCCTTGCCAAGACATAACATTAGTCAAAATGGTTCATTTGTGGAAAATTTATCATGGGCATAAAAATGGATAAAATAATTAAATAAATTATTTTACCTTGAATTGATGATAAATCAAATTTTATGTATTTAAATAGACAATTATGTAGAGTCCCCAGGGTTAGCTGCATAACCCCAAAGCCTTTGGAGGATCATTGGAGGGAGATCCATGAATAATTCAATCACGATAATGACAATGGATTATCAAATTAATGATTGACAAACCACAAATTATATTAATGTTGTAAAACAATAACAAAGATGGATCTTTGTTCATCAGCGATTGAACAAAAATGAGTTAGGATGTGGGTTTTATTTATAATTCCACCTTGTTCTTGAAATATATAATGAATATGTACCCATCAATGAATATATCATTCCATTGTTTGATTGTCTTGTTGGATGGGTATAAATATGCGGTTTATTTGGGATATTTATTATGTTGATTTGATTACTCGTCATTAACAAGTCGATCATAATTGAATTGAGGATGAAACTAAAATCCCACTAGGTTTGTTTCTTATTTATGTTCATTGTGATTTTCTAGCTCCCTTCTCGTTCCTCATAGGAAACACCTTGGTTCGTGGTTCGATGCTTTTCCCAAAAATCAGTCATCATGCATGAATTTTTTGTACTATTATATGAGTTTGTAAATTTTGGATCGATATGATGCAATGGAGGTGTGCTAGTGGTAGAGGAAAATGGATTAGACTGATTTGGAAACCCCTTATTTTTCATGAATGATGCGTGGACGGTGATTCAGATAAATGATTTTATTTTTCCAATTGGATTTGACGGTCGAAGTGTGTTTCTCGTCAATAGAGATGCTCATCCGAGGTAGATCCACAAATCAGGATATGCTTGTTTCCTGTTTTCAAGGAGAAATTTTCCTGAGTATGATCGGGGGGAAGAACCATGGTTCTTGGAAATCACGATATATACAACATACAATCCAGCGTTACACTGTGTGTGCCCCCCTTGAAAGTGAAATGGGTATCATGAGAAATTCAAGTGTCACATGGCATGTGACCCAATCACATGATATGTGACCTCTCTGAGATACTCAATTTGTACCTCATAATGTACAAAAACATAGGGTGGACTACACGACCAACCTACATTCCATACACTACCCATCATAGGCACATATTCAATGACATGTGTCATTTACACAGATAAGACATGAGGTGAATAGAAATGGATTGTATGCCTACAAAAAAACATTTAGATTTTTATACATGACATGAATCTCTTATCCTCCTTAGCTTGGACATGTTTCACTAGGGTTTTTACCCTATTCTATACATGTAGGTAAGTTTGAATCATTTCCTACTCCGTGGACTATGATACCTTCAACATGACATCATGGATAGAGTTGTTGGAATCCACCCAAGAGGCCCAGAGTGGGATCCTCTATTCATATCTTGCCTTAAGTGGAGTTCATGGTATCTTCATGACCTACAATACTTGTGTGTTGATCCTATACTTAGAAGGGTTAATCCATATTGAGTTTTTTTTGTATCATCCCATGGCCCTTGCTGTGATAATGATATGTATATAATATTATCTTTTGAATATCAGCGTGTTTTTTTCATAATGGGATCCAACCTACAGTACCTATCGGATGAATGTCATTAGTACTATTCAGACAAAGGAGTCTATTCTACAAGATGAAATCATTAATGAATCTTTGAGGTTGAATCTATGGTTGGTATAGTTTGGTTATGACTTTCCTCTAGACTATGTTTCTTTGTTGATTATATCTTGATATTATTGTAATATTTTTTAGACATATAACTTTGTATAGATTTCTATATTTCCATAATTGTATGGGTTGTTGTTTTTGGGTGTCCTATTTAGTATTTTTATCCTCACCCCTTAATAAGATTTTCGAGTACGTGTCTTGTATTATGAAGATGATTAAACTTTTGAGTGAGTCATAGGTAGACTAGGACCAGACGATGCTTTGTGAAACTAGAAAGTCCAAGGCGTGTTCTTGAGGATTTCACAAAAAAGTTATAGTGCCTTTATTTTCATATTGGAATTGGGTTAAAAATATTTGTTGTGGGAATTTATTTTTCTATTTTTTTCATTCTTTTACATTATTTCATACTTGGGATATGGGATATATATATTTATGAATGTATTGGTGGATTAGTTTTTTTACATGTCATATTATTTTGGACTTAGAGATGTGTGTTTGAACAGGTACATAAGAAACACCTCCCATATTAGTGATATGCATTTTTATTGATAGTCACCATCCCATGGACTATAAAAGGTAGGATTTGGGACTCATGGAATGGACCCCACTGGAAAGGGTCATGAAAGAATGGTATCATAGAGGATCGATTCAACTTTAGGAATAAGAGTGTGTGTGATTGGTTTGGGGAAACAATAAGGTTTTATGTTCGTCTTTCAAGATAGGGACTCTAGTGTTGGTGCGATAGATGACATATTTATACACTTGGACTCTGATCACCTACTTTTTTACCTGGTAATTAAGAACATTATTTGCTGGGAAAACAATGGTACATTCATAATTTTGGAATGGGTTGTCATTTCCATGTACTTCTCGAGTCAGCTCTCCAGATATACCCATTGACTATGGTACATCTTGATTTTTTTCAGGATACCTCTGAAATGTGTGCTATCTAGAATTTATATCCTAATCAAAAGAATGATTCCATTAGTGATGAGGCATAAATACAAGGACTACTTCCTAATATGTTACCTCTTGGTGGTGCACCATCCATACCACCATTTGTACAGAAGCACTTAGTAGTCGCAGTACCAGCAGATGAGGTTCTCAGGCCAAGCACCCATTATTAGATTCTATGTTAGTGACCCCTTAGGTTCCATGGTGATCCCATCCCATAGTTAGCTGAGGACTGGCTTGAGGTGATGACCAATGTTTTCCATCCCAGCAGGACACCAGCATATCAGATGGTGGTCCTGGCAGTGAGTCTTTATCATGGATTAGCATGGAAATGAGTGGTTTAGTTACCAAGACATAAAATGAGGAGACTCATTAATGGAAATATTTTGATAACCTATTTAGAGTGGAGTTATCACCAGATATGTTGATGGTTGTGTGTATCGAAAACCTTCTGTAGTATAAGTAGGGAAACATGATGGTTGTTGGGTATTCATTGAGGTTTACCAACTTCTTAATATACTTGATGTATATGGTTTGAGATCTAATCTCCAGGGATCAGACCATTGAGCGAGGTCTATACAGAGACATCTTAGCCAGTGTTATCCCTATTTTAATTCTTACATATGTTGGGGTACTAGAGAGAGATTTGGTGGTTGGTAGTTTCTTGGATGAGCATATACAGCTGGTGGTTGTCAACAGTGGCCAAGTAGGAGAAGAGGCCTCAACGGTAGGTAGCTGACATCAGTCGTAGGGACTTGGAAGTGGGAGACATTCTCAAGTGGAGGGCCTCAATTAAGGGATGTAATGTTTATCTATCACATGGTGGGTCTATTCCTCCAATATATAGGCAATTATACTTGTGTGATGGTAGGGGGCTTCCCTCCTGAGATTTTCCGACCCACCGAATAGCTGACATAGAGAATGTGGATAAAATCCAATGGTAGAGATAGTTGTAGGATAAGGAATGTTCATTGTATGATTGATTCAAAATAGGATACATAGTACAATAAATAGGTGGTCAATGTTTCAAATTGTTACAACCACTGCCCCCTACAGGTCCACGCCGGGGTTAGGGAGATGGAGGACATAGATGTGGACAACTGTAGACAGTTTGGGATTATGAACCAAGTGATACAAAAATGATTGGAGGTATGATCTGTGTCTTTTCTACACTAGCTACTATACTGATAGAAAAATTTCCTAGTCATTCCTTTCGTGGAACATACCTTTTACGAGACATGGAAAATTATGTTGAACCGTTGGCTCGACCCTTACAATTGGAGATTCAAACTAGAGAAGACTTAGTGATCACTTACTTGTTCTAAGAGTGTGACAAAAACATGGAGGTGAGAGTTTTGGATTGTATATCTTGGGGAAATCATTTAAGACTTGTGGCACCATTCTTGGATTTGATTGGTTATTTATAATTCATACCCAGATTGAATGTCTTCGGTGAAGGGCGTAGAGTGTCCATAGTGATGAAAGAAGTTTATCCATTATCAGTGAAACGGAAACCCAAGTAACATAGAATGGACTATTTCATAAGAGGGTGTAGCAGATTACTCATATTTTTGATAGCCCAACCATTTGTATAATGGATGTTTTGAATTCTCAATTTTCTATAGTGGCGATAGAGTATGGGAATGAATTTCCCGATGATGGTCCCGGTTTACCTCTGCACCGTGGGATAGAATTTTGTATTGACATACACCCCCAAGATAACAGTGATATCTACACCATCATATCAGAAAACTCTTATAGTAATTCTTCAACCGATGGTGTAGTTAAACGACTTGTAGATGAATGCAACTGTGAGAACCAGTGTTTCACCCTAGGCTATGCTAGTTTTGTTTCGCAATTAGGCCGATAGGAGATTGAGGTTTTGTGTGGATTATTGGTACATGAACCAAGTGAATGTGAAGAATAAGTATCTACTATCGAGGATTGCTGATCTATTCTATTTTTTAGAGGGGTGTAATGGTTCCTAAAGGTTGAACATAGGTCAATATATCACTAGTTGCATGTAAATGATGAGGATATGATGCAAATGGAATTCTTATGTAATTATGGTCACTATGAGTACTTGGTGATGCCTTTTGGATTGAAAAACACACAAGTAATGTTTATTGGGCTCATGAATAATATATTATTTCTTTACACAGACCAGTTCTGGGTTTTCTTTATTAATGATATTCTTGGGTACTCATAGCCTTTGGGGGAGCATGCAAGACACTTAACGATAGTAATAGACTTTCTACGAGTGCATCATATTTATTGAAATCACTCAAATTTCCAGTTCTATATTGTGGGTGTCCACTTTATAGGACACATTATCTCAGCATATGGAGTAGTAGTGGATCTATCTTAGGTTGAGGTAGTGTTATATTTTGAGGCACCAAAATCTGTGATGAACATGTGGATCTTCATTTCATAGTAATTCCATTAGTTGGGATTCATACCTGATTTTTACAGAGTATCAGCACCCATCACATATTTGAATCAAATAAGGAATCCTTTCTTATGGAAAAAAGGTTCTATAGGTATTTTTCACTATTGGGGAATTGTTTAAATAGTACTCCCATATTTATATTACCAGAGGAAGGTTTCAAGTGTGTAGTGTTCTTTGAAGCATCCGGAAGAGGCCTTAGTTGGGTACGGATGAAGAGGAAAGCAGTGATTGCCAATGGTTCATGCCAATTGATACCACAAGAGATTAACTATGTGACTTATGATATTGATTTAGAAGATGTAGTGTTTTATTTAATGATGTGTTGAAACTTACTAATGGGAAGCGGTTAATAATCTACCCCAATCACAAGAGTATCAAGTGAATATTCCCTCAAAAGGATCTCATCTTGATTATGTGGTGATAAATAGAATTTTTAGAGGATTATGATATTAGAATTTTATATACTCTTAGGAAGGAGAATGTGGTAGAATATTCTCTTAATAAGATATATTTTTCACAGTTTTAGAAAAATGAATTATAATAGTTGGCCTTGTTATTGTTATCCACTGTCGATGGGGGTGGAGCATCATACCTCTTGTCAACGGTTGTCACCCCACAAATCTTAGAGTGAGTCATGAAGGCACAAATTAGGGATACCAACTATGATACCTACATGCACAGATAACAATAGGGCATGCTCCTGATGGATTTTATAATGGTAGGGAGAATTTCGTACTTTTCAATGGACGCATGATGGTACTAGTGATGTTATGGGATAAGGTTTTGAGAGTGTTTCAAACATATCCTTTGAAAATACATCCAGTTGTGAAAAAGATATACTCAGACCTCCAATGTCAGTTTTGGGGGATAAGGATTAATAAAGGAGTTGAAGAGCTTACCTCTTGATGTATCACTTATCAACAAGTGATGGTTGAGAACCAAGTTCTAGTGGGTTTGGTTCAACCCCTCTAGATTCCAGAATGGTATTGTGATGTGATATATATGGGATTCGTGATTGGATTACCATGTAATTCTAGGAGACATGATTCTATTTGGGAGATCGTAGACTGGCACACCAAGTCAGCCCACTTCCTAGCCATGCAGTATCATAGTTCAATAGATAGCTTGGGATACCTCTATGTTTAAGAGGTTTTCTAAATACATATAGTTCCATGAATGATTTTATTTAATCATGATGATCTCTTTACATCATGTTTCTAGAAAGGATCAAAAGTAGTGTTTGGGACCAAGTTACACTTGAGAACATCATTCCACCCAAAAACTGATGGCCATAATGAGTGGCCCATTCAGGTTTTTGAGGACATGATATGAGCTTGTATGTATTACATTAGTCATATATGGTAGGATAACCTACCACTAGTGGAATATTCTTATCAATAGTCACTATCCCACCATCGTTATGGAATCGTTTTAGGATAGTTTATATGTGACCCTATAGGTCACCACATTACTAGGCTAAACTAGGAGAGTCAACAATCATGGGCCCAGAGTTGGTCTGTGCAATAAAAGAAATGGTTCATGTCATCTAGAGGTGGATTAAGATCGTACAAATCCTCCAGAAGTCTTATGCTGATAGGTGAGGAAGGCCTTTGGATTTCAATTAAGGAGACCATGTGTTCCTATGGGTTTCACCTCAATGTGGATGATGGAAATTTGGATCAGGAGAAAATAAATCTCTACAGTTTATCAACCTTTTATCGATATTGTGTAGTGTTTTCGAGGTGGAATACCACTTAGCTCTACCCACATAGTCAGATTGGGTACATAATGTATTCCATGCATTACAACTGAGGATGTACGTGCATAACCCATCACACATATTAACTAGGGTGAGCTTGACATCAAGGATGGAGTGACCTTTACTATGTACCCATTACAGAATAAGGATCAGTAGGAGAGGATCCTTCATGGGTGATAGATTTCTTTGGTGTGTGTCTGATGGCAGTAAGAAAATCTATAGGATATTACACGGTATCGGGAGGCTCATATTTGTGCTCATTAGACACATATTTTTAATTATCCATTGACTTGGATTTTCAGGAATGTAATGCCCTCAGCTAGGGAGAATGAAATGTATTTTATTTTGGTGTTTTATTTTAGAAATTATATTGTATATATTAGATACCATGTACTTAGAGAGCGTGTGATTCTGAGATACAGTGTTCTAGGAATAATTTTTTAAAATAAATCAAATATATTAAATATAACGTACATGATTTTTTTTCATGAAAAAGTGGAATAAAGTCTAAATTGGTACCCAAAATTGAAATTTGAGAGAAATATTGAGTCCAGAATATGAAGAATACCCTAGGTGTGACTTATCATTGTTTATCTTGGCTAATTTGTGGACAATTCATTGATGATATGGAAATTTATAAAATAATTAAATTAAAATTTTTATTATTAAATCGTTGATGCAATAATTTTTATGTCTTTAAATAGATGATTATGAAGAATCCTAACGTTATCCTCATAACCTTAGAGCCTTTGGATTTTCATTAGAATGATAGACTTGGAGAATCCTCTTAGGGGAACATTGATGGATTTGAGATTAAAAGATCGACGAACCTCAGATTCGATGGATGTTGTCGAAAGATGATGATGACACATCATTCTTCATCAATGATAAAACTGAATCGAGGCATGATGTGAATTTTATTTGGATTTATTCCACGTTCTTCAATTCTATGATGAAGGCGGACCAATCAATGAATAGATTGATTTGTGGTTCAATATTCTTCTTGTAGAAGTATAAATGCGGTGTTTATTTGGTAGATTTATTGCATTTGTTCAATTATTATTTTTTAATGTTCTAACATAAATGAGTCTAGGATGAAACATGCACAGAAGAAGGTTCATTACTAATAGATTTCTGTTGTTCTTTTTCCCCTCCCTTCTCATTAATCGTGGGATAACTCTTCGCATGTGGTTTGACACTTTACCAATGAATCGATCATTGTGCATATGTTTCTTGGCACAAAAATCCGTGATTGTAGATATGGGATTTGTATGATACAATAGAGGTGTAACAGTTGTATTGTTGAACATATTATACCAATTTGGAAACCCTTAATTTCCTTGAAAGACACATAGAAGATGATTCAGATGAACAATTTCATTTTTTCTATCAGAATTCACGGTTGGAGTGCATTTCTAATCGATGATGATTCTCATTCAAGGTAGATCCATTAATCCTAGTGATAATAGTTCTATTCATTAAGGCGATGATGACATGGGAATACGTGTATGGAAGAAATAGTGATTTTGAAAATATCGACATACATGGCATGTAATCTGGGATTACCCATTTTTTGGCACCCCATTGGTGGTGGATAGGGTTTCACGGAAATTCAACTGTCATTTAGTGTGTGACCACATAGAATGGAATGTGACCTATCCCTGATAGTTGGTGTCTACCTTAAAAGGTTACATGAACATAGGATGGACTACAAGAAATGTACTCCCCCACACAAACAATAGTTTAATGACACGAGTTGTTTATATGGGTAGGACTTGAGTTCATGGGACGTGAAATGTACTGATACTACATGGAAATGTACTTATTTATACATAACATGAATTTTTTATCCTCCATAACATCGAAATGTTTTTAATGGGTTATTCCCATTTCAATTCCCTGAAGTTAGGTAATAAACATTTCTTACTCCTATGACTATAATCCCTTCAGTAGGGCTTCCTCAATAAAGTTTTCGTAATCCCCTTGAGAGGAATGGACTAAGATACATTATTCATATTCATGCCCTATATAGAGTACTTGGTATCTTCGTGACCAAAACTACATGGGCATCGATCCTCTACATAGCATTATTAAACCAAACAATGTTGTTGGTATCACCCCATGTTCATGGTTGTAATACTCAAATATTTATCATATTTTATTTAGAGTATCTGCATGTTTTTCTCATGATGAGACTTATTGATAAATACCTCCCAGACATATGTCATTAGTATTATTCAAACTCATGAGTGTGTTCTCCCAGATGAGTGATTCGAGGAATCATTGAGGTATAATCCTAGGAGGGTGTACTATGGTTATGAATTACCTCTGATTGTGTGTCTTTGGTGAGTATATCTGGATATTCATTTAATATATTCTTTAGGAATATACTTCCATAGATATGAGTATATTTCCCTTATTGTATTCATTGTGGTTTTGGGGTGTCCTACTAGGTATTTCTATACTAACCCTAGAATAGTAATTTCTCACATATGTCTGGTATTGTGTAGACAAGCAAACTTTTGATAGTTTCCTAGGCATTTTAGGAATATATGGTGCTTTGTGAGATTGAATACATTGAGTTTTGTTCCTACATCTTTCAGAAAGCAGTCCATATACCTTTACTTTCATGTTGTACTTCTGATACTGACTCTTTCTTGTGGGATTATATTTTCCCTTATTTAGTTTCCTTTACATCATTATGTAATCTAGCTGCATGATATATATGTATTCTAGAATTGGTTGTTTAGATTTTTTTACATTTGATCATTTTTTTGCTTGGAGATGTGTGTGTGTGTGTGTGTAGGTACATAACAAATTCCTCCCATATTAGTGATATATAAACTAATTTCTAGTCACCATCCCCTCACCTGTTAGAGGCAGGCTTGGAGAGTTATGGTATGGGAATACAAGGATGGCTCAGGAATTACTATTCCATCATAGATTAGGGTGTCAAAAAATTATATATAATAAATGATAATAGTGGAACGAGTATTAAGAAGTAAGGTGCAGAATAATAAGTAGAAATAAATCAAAATATGAGTAACAAATATATAAAAAAATGACAATGATATGATATCTTGTTGGTATATAAAAATATGTACCAAAGGATACATGTAATATGAATATTCCAAAACATATAAAAAATATAAAAGAATCCAAAATATTTCACTACTAGCGTCACATGCATAGGCTCGATCTCTGCTCTCGTTCCCCATCCTAGAACACAAAATCAGGAATCAAAATCTATCATATTAACATTATATATAACTAAAATCACAATTTCTTCTTCAGTACAATGGTAATCCCAAGTAGGATGTGAGATATACTCAATAGTCCCCCACCAAAAGTGTTTATATCAACCTATTTTGTGCATAATAAATGAGAAGTGTGCCAATAACAAAAAAAAAGTAAAAAAATGAATACATTATTCTGGGTTCCTCCTGGGATACCTAACTTACTCTAACAACTTTTTCCAAATATGGATTTCTCTAAACAAAAGAGAGCCTATATTATTTTGAATAAATTATATAAAAAGGGTGAATTGTACCCTAGCACGTGAATTGGATTGTTGGAGGCATCCTGGGAATTTCAGTATCACATTATATTTTTTATATTTAAATTTCATCTTTGTAATTTATTAAGAGGAACCCTATACTCATCTAAGGAGATCCAAAATGAATCCCATTTGTCACTCCAATAGAATTGTAAATTACAAACTCCATAAGATTATATCCATGGTGACCCATAAATGGAATCCCAAGTATCACTATTGATATGGGAAGAAAAAAACCCTTAGAGTCCTTCCCTAGTATCTCACATATGAGATTGTGTATCAATCATGTAATGGTATAAACATCTGGTCACCAAGACCATATACAGTTTCTCTACTAGGAAATTATTATCACTGACGTGGAGGTAAGGTAAAGATGCGAGGATCCTGTCCATGGAATAAAATGTATCACTCATGGAATATTCAAAATGTCTGAAAATACTCATATATAAATCGCGATTAACCATTCCAATGAGTCCTTAGGTCAGGAACCTTGTATCTCTATTTTCATGGTATAAAAATAACTTATTTATCAACAAATCATATTATTTAACAATTCATTTTACTCAGGATACTTTATTAAAGTTTCCTAGTTTATTTAGTCAAGCAATTCAAGTTATGTCATAGATCATAGGTCTTAACTCATGTCCTAAAATCATATTAATTTATTTAACATATAGATATAGTTATTACATGGGAAACATAGATAAAAAAATGTTATGAACAATCTAAGTAAAAGATAAATATGCATATAAGGAAGTCACACCCTTGGGGTGGATCAAGTCAAGGGAATCAAACCATATTGGTGAGTTTACACTAAGGAGGAAAATATAGATCATGAAAAAACAATTTAATTTAATTTATTTATTATTTTCCTGACATAATGAGGGAATTCCAACATGCATCATAATGGATCACCATATAAATGTAATATATCTTAGGGAAATTAACTAGACCACGAACCTTATGTTTATAGATGATCATTCATCCTTTCTCAGCTTTTGAATCTATATAGAATGGGAGAATATGAAAGTGTACAAAAACACTAAAAATAGAGGATATGAAGTCACACCAAAAGGCAGATAAAATAATATGATAATCTAGTAATTGAATGAAGAGGAGTGGAGAGCTCACTGAGTGGAATTTAACTCACCTGACATTGAAGAGAACGAAGTCCAATTGGGAGAGATCTCACAGAATATAGGGTATCATAGCCTTAACTTCTCATGTTACATTTCTCCTATTGTGAAAGGGATGATAAAAGTGGGACATATTGAAATTATACCCATCCCTTTTTAAAAAATATGTCATGGGAAATTAAAAGACATGTAATTTCATTTCACATTATGTAATGGTCAAGATATCACTCCATGGGAAAGCCTATATACATCGTGAATGGGATCTGGCTGGCCAAATACACGTCATTTATTTAATACACACCATGTATTTATTTAAATTCCTTGTATATTTCATTCATTCGAGTTTCGTCCTTCATAAAACCTCTTTTCTAAAATCATATGACTGACCCTTAGGCATTGTTTTCCAGGTTTTACTAAAACTAAAAAGACAACATACCATGCTAAAAAGTATGGACATTATAAATTTGAAGATTAGAATTAGGAAAATTATAATATGTTTAAACAATTAACCCATTATAGACACTTAATTTCATAAGATAACATTTCATTTGATTCATCATAGAAGACATAGTTTTCACTCTAAATGTTATGTTTTTTATGGAATCCATCCAGGATTTCGTTCCATCATAGGTACTATATATACACATTATGTGAGTTATAAGAAATTTATATGAAATAAAATATAACACATTTGAGATAATTTAATACATAATATGGTTTATTCCATTTGTTATCAATTATGTTGTCTTGAAACTAGAATGTGAGATAAATTTTACCCTACAAATTTTGTTCTTTGATAAAAAATGTTAGTTCTCAATTAATATTGATAAAGTACAAGAGGAAGGGTGAAATTAATTGAGTTAAAAAAATTTATTATGAAAATTAAATATCAATTAATAATTATTGTTATTGTTAGTTATCAAATTTTATCATGAAAAAGATTAACCAAATAAAATTTAATGTGAATTGGAAAATCAATTTTAATTGAATTTAGGATAAAAGAGATTATGGGTTTACTATTTACACCTATATACACCTTGATATGTTTTTAATGAGATAAAATTAATTTTCTTTGAAACGGAGTAATAAATAAATATAAAACTAAATTTTCTAATGGATTTAGAACCAAAAAACAATAAAAAATTAATTGGGAGTCACAACCAAATTATAATATTAACTTTTATTCCAAAGTCATATCCAAAATGTAACATTTTAAGGGTATTATAACCTTACCTAATGTTATTATTTCAAGATTCACATCCTAAAAATAAGGAAAATTCTATTGGAAGGAAGGAATATGATCCAAGATAGTTACGAATAGGTGAAGATGATAGTATAAAATTGGAACAAACTGATATGGGATTTGTTGAGCTAGCCAATGAAGAATAATTTGATCATATTAACTAGTTATCTTATATTTTATTATTAAATCCCATTATAGAGATAAATATTTTTTATATCATGTCCATCCTTGAGAGGTATCTTGTAATTTGAAAATATTTTTATACAATTAGAAAGTTATTTTAGTGCATTAGTTTAGTGCAACACTCGAATATGTTATTGAAACCTTTTTTTAGTGTATATTCCACCCATATTAATTTCACCGAAAATAATTTTCTAAAATGGATATTTGTTAGTATATTGTGGGATGAATAATTAAGTGGAATAATAAAAATGATAAAATAATTATAACCAAAATTTTTCATTTTCAATCAATATATAATTCTCTATTGAGTGATTGAAAACTATATTGTAGTTTTCTAATAGTGTAAATGAAAATTAATGATTAATTAACAACATCTAAATATCCTCTATAATAAGTAATTAAGGTATCCCCTAAATATCACAACATAATTTCCTTCAACAAAAATTAAATTCAAAATATATTCCAAAACAGTAAAAGGATTTGATAATTTGAAATGCTACATTTATATATTTTTTAAACGAATTCATATATGATAATTAAATATAATTGAAATTTTATAAATGAATAATGTATAAAAAATAAGAAAATAAATTCTAAATACATATAAAAAAGGACATTATAATTTAAACAGATTTTCATATAAGCATAAAACTAATATAAGGTTATATTCATGTTGGAAAATATTCATGTATGTGTTGTCCCAAATGATTAATTCTATATATTGATAAATCACCACCTAAGAAAATTTTAAGTAAGAAGAAATCAAGTAAATATAATATTATTATAATGATGAAAATTTACATAAAAATAAAATTATTCAACATAATCATTGACTATGTTCTATGTAAAATAGATTCTGTTTTAGTGTTAACTTGAATTTATATTAAAATAAATTATATAAAAAAATAACTCATTTTTTTATAAAAATTAATTTTATACATCTAAAGATCATTCCAAATTATGTGTAAAGATGATTTCATTATATTAAACATAAGGACATGTGAAATGATATAATAATTATTCTTATATGTAATTATGGATTAAAATTCATTGTAAAAAACAATGTAATTAAAAAAACTATATAATAAATATACAGAATAATCAAAATAAAATTAATAAAAATACTAAAATCAAGATTTTAAAATGTTTTAGGAAATTATAATTATCCAAATTATGTCATTTAATTAGAATATTTTTCAAATAATTAATCATAAAAAGTTAGAAAACATAAAAAACATGTTGTCATAAAAAAATTAATTAATCAAATTAATGGGAATAATAAATGTATTTTTAAATAGAACCGATTTTCTAAATGAGTGAAAAAAATTTAAATACACAAAAAAAATAAACATGGTAGGATAAGAGAGAAGAAAGGACCAGAAAATATACCCCTAAAGGGAAGAGTAATTTGGTTAGTCCTTTTTAATATTTACTTAGTCCATATGAAATGCATCCCTAAAGAAATTATAATTAATTTACAAATTATTTTACAAATTATTAAAATTAATGTAAAAATTATTTTTAATTTATAGATAAATTATATATTTAATATGGGTTTTAGTTATTATTCCACTAAATTTTGGATTTTATACATCCCTTTTAATCATGTCATGTTGAGTGAAATGAGATTTTTAAACTACATATAAACATCTTTATCTAATAGATAATCTTAATGTACATCCTAGACTTATCTACCAATCATCCAAATCATTAAAGATTTGAAAAAATAAGTTCATTATCACCATTACATCTTTTAATGAAAAATATACCATACCTCAATTTTAATGAAACAAAATCATTCATAATATTATCATGTAGAAATTATTTAATATTAGAATCTTCAAGAGTTGATCCTTTTTTATCCAAAATATATGATAATATGTATAAGAACTACTTTAAAATCATTAAATTTACTATAAGTTCTTCATAAACAATAATTTAATATAATTTTTCATTAAATCCAATGAATAAATCATCCCCCAAATCTTCATTATTATTATTATTATGCATATCTTCAAATATATCATGCTATATTTGATGTTTTTATTTCGTACTCATCATTTTCCATCATAAATATCTCAAATATTCTACTTCTTTAATTTTATTACCTTGATTCATGTGATCCTTATAAGTCCATTCTATTAATGTGTGGCTAAAATATCATTCATTTTATTACAACAAACCTAAATCTTAGTATTTTTATATGATGTCTTTGCCGAACCTTTCCTAAGTGGAGTTAAACCTTCCATTTAAATGTTGATCGTTTATATACATAATAATTGTTTGTCAAATAATGTACATTATAAAATTCCAAGTTAATGAAATAATTATTTTACATAATTTATATATGATAAACATTGAAACACATAAATCATCTCATAATCACAAAAATTGAAGGTTTAATATCTTTGAGGTCTATCAATATATGAATATTTCTCTATAAACTTTATGAAAATTCCAATATAATTCGGTAAAATTAAACTTCCTTCTATAATTCACACATGATATAATTTTCTTCATAACTAGTTTAATTGAAACATAAAACCTGGTGATCTCACATACTCAATAAGGGAAAACACTTCATGATGTCATCCATGATTAGATCACAAGAATAATATAAACCTCTTGAAAGTATAATTTTATTTTAAAAAATAACATGGAATAGTATGGGTTGTCCATAAATCTATATATAATGACATGAAGTCTCAAATTTAGAAACATATTACATTGAAAAATAGTGCATAATACTTGGATAATAAACATTTCCATGAATAATTATCATGGGAATATGTAATATTAATGAAAACTTCATATTACACATATCATAACAAATAAAGTTAGTAGAAACATAAACATCAAGTATCATAATATAGTGGGAATATAAAATATTGTAAACCCATTATTTTATGATCATATTACAAGAAGGATTTCACATTGATTTATTAGAATATCCATGAAGTCCCATACTACATTACATCATGATAAATAAAACAATAGTCAATGCATTTGAGGGTGATATAGGACCCCACCCATAATCTTCCAAACATATGTGTTCCATAATATATCAATTATCAATATATCATTAAAATCCATGAGATTAAAAAGGGATTATATTCAATATCAATTAGTATATAATAACATTCTATAAAAAGTTGATATGTTTATAAGATAATTTCAGTCATCCAAAAAGATTATTTAATCGATTTTTTATATGGTAATTCAAAAAACATAACTCTATAATATTTAGATCATTAAAGAGGAAAATGGATGTGAAACCCTAAAGTAAATCTTTTAGAAAACATTTTATAACATTTTCATTTGAAGATGAAATTTTAAATCACTTTATAAGATATTAATGAAGTTAATACGAAAACTATTTTAAAAAATCATTTTAAAATAAATTAAAATATAGTTTTCGTTAAAAGTCCATAATGATTATACATAAGAAATTTGGAGTGGAAGAAAGAAATATGAAATTGAATGGGAAGTGATTTTTAATGTGTTGAATATAAAATTATTTAAAACAAAATCATTAATATAGTGAGAAATAATTCATTACTAAAGGACAGGGGAAAAATGTTTTATTTTTAGAAATAAATAAATAAGATAATTCAAATCAATAATTGGATAACATTGTTAAGAAGTTGAAATATTGGTGTGGAAGAAAAATGGATCATTTGGAATGAATGTAATTTTTTTAACCTCACAAAATTGTATATATAATGAATTTAATTGTTGTAATTCCTTAGATACTATGACATTATTAAACTATAAGATCATTATAGATCATATTAAAAGTATCTTTTAATAACCATAATTAATAAGGTATCATTATGACTCAATAAAATATGTTCTTTCAAGGAAACCCATTACCTTAATATTTGATTTCCACTAATGCATTAGAACATAAACTATATTATAATAACTATATTAATCACAAATTTTAGAAACCAATTTTTATCTATAAAACTATTAAAATTAATTTATAAATATTCTCTATATGTATATTTGTTAGAAATTATCTTTTTTCTATATCCGGTGTGAGTAAGCTTGACTATTTTATAAAAGTTTCATAACATTATATTGTTCTTATTTATTATCCCAAAGAAAATCATTAATACATAATTAATAGTCTTGGTATTAATTATTTAAAACTATTTATTATGTTATAATTTAATTATAGGTGAGTTTTGGTTACAATCCATAAATTTCAAATTGACAATGATAATGTTTCTGTGATTTTTAGCGAAAGGATGTTGGTATGAAAATTAGTTAGATTAATATTAATGTTACCAATTTAGATCCAGAATATTTATTTATTGTTTAGATCTAATATTATTATTAATTATTTTCTAACAAATATCCATTATATTATTTTGTAGGAGTTATAATGTAGGTGGTTATACTGAACCAAACTCAAGCATACCATAATTAATAAATGAGTGTTGTTTTGAAAGTGGTTTCTCGGGTCTAAAATAAGTATTATAGAAGAAAACTTATATTATTTATATTTTATTAAGATATTGAATCATATTTTATAGGAGTTCAAAAATATTAAATAAACCAGATGAAAAATAAGATATGTTACTTCAAAGAGTTCTAGTACACCCAAACACACCTATGATGTTTTTTTTGATGAGAAAAGGAAAAATGCATATAATGATTATAACCAAAGAATAATAAAACATAGTACAAAAATTAATAATTTAGTTATATTGGAATGGGAATAGTTGGTTTGGAAATTTTTTTAGAAAATAAATGAAATTAGGAAAATATTAGTACTCAGATTGAGAACATCTATTTCCACTTGGGCGAATCTTTTGAAATGAAGGGATTATGATACCATAATTTTTTTAGTGGATAAATAAATTAGAAAAGGCTTATAGTGGAAATTAGAAAGGTTAAAGGTTGTGGGGGAAGAATAAATTAAATGGGTATCAAATTAGTGGCGAGATGCCCCTTTATAGGTTTTTCAAAGGGAATATATGTAAATATTTCATCTTAATTTAAAGTGAGCACATTTTTCACATATAAATAAGACTAACAAATGGACATTGATGGAGTGGGTGTATGTTTGGGTCATGAAAAATATCAAACACTTAATTATAAATATCTTTTTAATATTGTAGGTCATTTACCCATAATTTAAAACCATTTCCCCCTTTTGGATATTTCTAAGGTGACAACTTTTTAACAAATAATTTCCTTTTTTATTCCAAAATATTAAATTTTCATTGTTTTATAACATGGATATTATAAATAAAAACATTAAAAGTGTTTATTATATTTACATTTTAAAATTAATAAAATAATTTTAAATTACAAACGTATAATTTATTAAAAACTTGGTCAGTGAATATTTTAACAAAAGTTATAAAATACCAAACATAGTTATGTAAACTAAAGTCAATATTTTCAAATTTACAATGTTTCTTATAAAAATGAGATTTTTTAAAGAAATTTCTTGTATATGTTTATTTTTCATACTATTATATTAATAATTTTATAAATTTCTCATCATTTATAAAAATATTCTTTTAACTATTCACAAAAATCATTATTTTCAGAAAAAATTAAAACAATTATCCAAATGTAATATTTTAAGTGTGAATCTAAAAATTATTTCCATTATTTCAAAATCATGATTCAAAATCTATTGATTTATACTTTAAGAAATTATAAAATTAAATGAAAAAATATTTTTACGTTAAAATTACTTTTTTAAAATACTATTTTTTTATTACTTTCAATAACATAATAACAAAACGAAAATTAATCAATAAAAATTTAATTTTATAAACATTTTCATTTTAAAAAAAAACCACTAATAAAATATCTTTAGTATTAAAATAAACAAATTTGTAAAATAATTTTTAAAACAAAAAATATACCAAGTAAAATTGTATAAAATGAAGTTTATATTAATATATATATATATATATCATTAAACCATTATTACTTTTTAAATCCTCTAATTTTATTGGAATGTATTTATATTTATACATTTAACAAAATAAAATTACTCATGATTATGTTTTACATAGAAGTTGCATGTATAACAATATATTAACATAATATTTTCTTTATGAAATAAATTACTCATATTTTGATATTTTATTTCGAAGAAAATAGTCTTTTAAATTATTAGATATAATACTATTACATGTCTAAAAGGACCTTAGATTATATGGCCTGAAAGAATAGTGGAAGAGAGGTCATTACATGGATGAAGTCACAATCATAAGACCCCCTTAATAAAACACAATCAAATCATCACGCTTTAGTTTACTACATATTTTTCGGTGTCCTGGAATTTACATCTATTTATTACCAGCACATCCACCCTAATCACGTTTTTCAATATGTATTTCGAATCTAAACCATGAATTATATACCAAATCCAACTAGTCATACGAGACCACATTTTCATCTTTGTACGACACACCTGATTGGAACTGCATCACCATGAAGTTGAGATTCCCATAATTGATGGCTTGAAGTCCCTACGGCATGTAGCACATTTCCGATTAACCCAAAATCCAATTTTCACAAATAAAACTAATTCCTCAAAGTCTGTATGTATTGGATTCCCAGTATGGTGGCCCTAATTCCCAATTCTGTGGAATAATTTCTCTTCAAAACGTTATAGTGTTTAGTACAATATTTCTACAATATCATGAAAATAATATTTTTTCCTAATTTATCATAGGATTTTGGATAATGTATCATATAGGATTCCACTTTAGTGAACACCCAATTAATTCAAACGGAAATTTAATGTTATTACATTCTCACAGCATAAATAAATGTATTTTAAAATTTTTTAATATACCCATCAAATGAAATAATTAAGGGTTCCCATATGATATACAAATATATATATATATATATAAATATATGTAATTAATAATGATTTTTCATCCTCACAATCATTTGTATGAAAAGATAAAACATCGTTTTACTCATAATATGAATATGAATAATGTCGAGTTATTACCATTGGTTCTAAACACACCAAGATAATGTCAGTAATTTTTCATAGGGTGTTTAGAATTATCAATGTATTAATATGCAGTCATTGGATAATTTTTAGAGTTTATTTTTCGATCATGGAAACTACAGGTGCCTCTATGTCAATAGAAAAAATTTATTCCAAATATCATATAATTATTTTTGAAATGTAGGATAATTAGTTTTTTTTTGAGTTACATTTTTATAAAATTCTATTAGTGACCGGATCAATATTTGGGATTCAATAGTCATACACAAGGATGATGTTTTTCATTATTAAATATTTATTCATCAGGGTAATCTTTTTTGATCTTAGGTAAAAAATATTATGTTGAAAAATATAAATATACTCAACTTATAGTTCATGATATAGTGATCAATGTTCTTCTTTTATATCATTTTTAGAAATAACATCCTTAACAATGGATTCACAATCATTCCCTTTATTGGGAGATATGGTTAATATCATCCCTGTCTCCCCTTATATTATGACATTAAAATGGATAATGAATAAAATTACGCACATTTAAAAAATTAAATGATTTTCAAAACATTTGGAATAACTATAATTCCTTCGATAATTTCAAATGAGATCTTTAATTTTCCTCCAAAATTTTCTAATCTATTACTTTATTTACAAATATAAAACACCACCATGTTTTATTGAGAAATTCTATATAATGCTTTATCAGATATTGTTTACAGGTCGATAATCAAACATTTATTTCTTCATCATCTTTTACGACTATAATTCCATGAGACTTTGTCCTTATTTTCAATATTTTGTATTATAATTCAACTATGTTCATGTTGATAATAATAATTCATGAAAGAATATTATGAATATAAACTTGATTTCTCAATCGAAATATTATCTTGTTAGATTTATTAAGGGAAAAATATCTACATTATCCCTAGAATCCATTATTTACTTGATTACTTCAGGATTCATCCATTACAAAAACAAACAGAATTAATCATTAATGATGATGAATTGAAACCATAAGAGAATTGTTTTATGATAATTGCATGAAAAAATCATCCTCACATTTTCTAACTACTCGAATTTATTGAATTAAATTTTAGTATATCTAAAATCACTATTGTTTTAATCTAGGTTTCTTTAGGATGAGTTCTCTCATATTCATTGACCTATTTAATTTCTATAGTAAAATATACATAATAGCATTTAGATATAAGTTGATTAACCAAATAATATTTCCTAATAGTTTCTAGCTAGGTGTGCAGTCATAACACGACACATCTTATACAAGTGTAATGATTTAGCAGATATTGAACTATGCTCTATTAGTGTGATTAAACATAGGTTCATTTGTTCCACAAGCACATTCACTATCATGTTTCTAGATAATGGAGTAATTTTTAAGGGAACCTCATGATCTAAAATTTATAATAACATTGGGATATGAAATTATAAATATATTTAACCCTCAATCCATTCCTATAGTTTTTTGTAGACAATACATAATTATAATCTCTATATATGACAAAAATATTTCTAATAATTAAATAAACCTTTCTATGAAACCAACTAAAACAACCCAAAATAATCTTGTTTTTATTTTATGACATTTAAAAAATATTAAAATTATAACACCTAAATCTTCTCATACTCCCAATAATTGATGATTTGGGGCCTTTAAAAACACGATATATAATCCACTTATACAATAATATTTTTGAACTAGACTTCATAATTGATCCAGAAAAGACTCCCTTATGTACTTATGACAAGTTATAATCATATGTATAACATAGGTAATTGAAATATAAGAAAAGGTGTGATATTAATCTATAAGTAATGGAAAATAGAAATCATCAATTCATCCAGTTTGAGATCATAATCATAATATGAAACCAGAGAAGGAAAATTTTCTTATTAATAAGAAATATGAATAGTAAGAGATGACCATAACATAACAAATAACATTGGAACACATAAAATCATAGGTTTCCATTATATTGTGAACATATCTAAGGAAGACAACCCATTGGGCAGTATTTGTAATCAATTAATTCTAACAATTTTATTTTTTTATCACATATAAGAATACCCATTCTACAATATCTAATGAGATATAAAAATTTAATGAATACATTGGGGGTGATATATGAACCCAAATATAATCATCTATATATATGGGTTATATATAACGTCAATCCTTATAAAAATCATGATAACCCAAGGAAATAAAATTTGTTTCATATCATTTCAAAATTAAATCACATAATATGATATCAAATGATTATTAATTAGTACCAAAATTCAAACTACCAAAATTCTTTATTTCATAAAATCATTTAGAAGGTGATTCAGAAAACATAACTCTATAAGTGGAAGATCATTAAAGAGGATGATATAAGAGAATACTTGAAAATGATATTTTAGAAAATATTTCTTGAAATTATCTTATAGAGGTGGAATTAAGACATACGTTCAAAGGTAATTATCAAGAAGTTAACATGATAATTTTTAAAACCCCTTTATTAAAATAATTCAATAAAATTGATTCATAATAAGTAAATTATAATTTTACTTATTAAATGTGGAATAGAATACAAAACAATAAACAAGAATAGGATATATTTTTTAATGTTTTCAAAATACCTTTATATAATCCCAAATCTCAAATAAAGTGACGAATCATTTATTTAAAAATTAGTAATAAAGAATTTTAAAATCACCATAACTATATCATATGTGTATTTAAAAAAAAGAATATGAGGTCCTCAGCTGGAAGAGTAAATATGGATATGGATGGAAATGATCTCGTTTGTAATGAATTCAAATTATATGTAACATTATATACTTTTTTTAATATATAATATCGTCATATTAATTTACCCAAAAAATAAGGAGGGAAGGAATTATAAGATCATCATAGATCCTAATAAAACTATATTTTAATAACCATAGTAAAAAAGGTATCATTATGATTCATGAAATTAATTTGTTCCATGAAAATCTATTAATTTAAATTATGTCTTCAACTTAATAGATTGATTCTCATGTATCAAAAAAATAAATATCTTAATCACCAATTATATGACATTATTCATATATATTTAACCTTTTTAAAGATGACATTTATCATTATTATGTACTTGATTATTCATTATTCATTATATTTTTTCAATAATCAGTGTGTGTAATCACACTCATATAGAACTAGTTTGATAATAACAATGTTCCTCATAATTATTTTCCTAAATTTAACCATTCCAAAATCAGAAAATGCATTGGGATTTGTTATATATAATTATCTAATTATTTTTATTTTTAGTCTATGGGATTTTTATGATACAATAAGATGAATTATAAGACGAGCATGTATCTATGGTTTTTAACAATTAAATTTCAGTGTCATAATTAATGTGTTTAAATGAAACAATTACAGGTCCAAAACAAATATTTAATTAATTATATCATATATTATCGATAATTTAGATAGTACATGTTCCCATTATATTATTTTATATCATTTTTCATGAAGGTGGTCAGAATTTTCCAATCATGCAGGAAAAATAAATATTGGATGAGTGTGGCTATGAATGTATTTTATTCTTGTATAAAATAATTGTCACTAAATTATGGTGATATTATTTATATTTTGATATGGTGGTGAATCAGACTAAAATATGTTGAAATAAATAAAAATGAAATTAGATCAAATGAGGTATTTTAATTTAGAGAGGCATTAGTTTTCAAAAACACATGAATAAACATTTAATTTACATTAATCATATAATGGGTATGGTGGATAATGATTTTTAACATATAATAATATCATTAAACATAAAAAATAATTATTTTATTATATATTAATGATAATAATTTGTTTTTAAATATATGATACCTAAGAATATAAATTAGGTAAAAATTAGTACTCAATTTAGTACATGAGTTTTCCATTTGAGCTCTCCATGATAATGGAGGTCTTATGATGACTTATTTTGACTATAACATAAAATAAGTTGAAAAGGGTTATAGGGGAAGGAAAATGGTAGATTTTTAGAATGGAATATAAATTTAGATAGTGCATGAAGGGGTGGTGATAGAACTATTTTATAAGTATTAAGATGGGCGCATTATAAATATTTAACAATAATATACCGAGATAAAAACTATCACATGAAATGAAATCAAAAAAATTGTTGATAATTGGGTGGTGATATATTTTATCCTATCCACTTCTTAAGTAATCAAATTTAAACAAGACTTTTAATTTTTGAAATTTTATAGTCATAATGCCCTACTTGATAACCATATATACTTTAATCTTCAATCACCCCCTTTAAGATCATTGTCTGAGTCATGGAAACCATCACTCTCTGAAATATTTATTTCCATGATATAATAAATTATTTCACTATTCTAAGGATTCATGGAATTGATGGAAACTTCAAATGACCTACTGGAATGCATTATGCATTTTGGAAACCTATATCAAGAATTGGATAAAAATAAACTCAGATTGTGATTCAATATATATCATAAGAACCTTTATATTTTATATTGTTTTTAATTATAAAAACTGGGAATTTTTAAGCTATTATACCGTATATTAGCATTGAAATTATCCATGTGTGTATAAATTAATGGAGTAATGAATTATATCTATTTTTGTTCATCCAAAGCATATACATATTTATGCGTTGAATGTGATTCCACCAACATTATTAAATCAATTATAAAAGTAATGATACGTCTCATATATAGATCCACTAATTTATATATGTATTATGTGGTCTTTATCTTTAGAAAAATTTACCTTATTAGAAATTATTATCTTGGGGAAACTTATGCGGTGTATGATATTTCCACCAATAGAATCATCATAGATATCACTCTGTTTCATGAAATTGATTCTAATATTTTTATCATAATGATATATATTATAATATACATTCCATCATTAAAAATATCATCTTCATAATCATTTATTTATAAAATTGTTCAAATTAACAAGAATAAAACTATATACATAAAATTAAAAGATGTTATAGGGAGGCTTAAAGTGGTACTGTCCAATGGAATCCTCTCTTGAAAGACTCACCCCCTCGGGATTAAATAATATCATGCTAGAAAAATTAGTGACACTCCATTTAGGAGACTACATGGATGTAAGATGGTTGGAGACCTTATTTCCTTCGCTCTAGGTGCAGAGAATGTTGATGTTATTGTTGAGAAGGACTTTACATTTTCAAAAAATAGAGGAGATATGCCAATGTATAGTTCCTTGTCCCTGCAGTGAATTATGTAGAAAAATAGAGTCAATTTTCACTTCTGAGAAAACTAAATTTTCCTACTGTAAAAAACATAATCTTGTGAGTATATACATGGATTCAGCTGGAAGGGAGTGACCGCAACCGAAATGAGCTGTGAAATCCATGGTTATCAGGCACCTGGAATCCCAAAAAACCCCCCTCATCGCATGTCTCACAAATTTTTGGAACCATATGTGTAAAACATGGGGGTCATGTGAGATGAAATCCATCAGACCTAGTAGGCTTGGGAGGCATTGTGGAAGGATTGGTTGGGAGAAGTACGTGTTTTTAGTGGCTGTAATGTGGGAGAATCAATCCAATTCTTAAGAAATCCACCCAAATAGATGAGTAGGTTCTCCATTATGATGATTTTAGACTTCCTCATTTTAAAAACCCTATCATGAATAACCTTATTATTTATATTTCCATGTAAACCAATATTCAGTGTTCAACACTATTTACCTCTCTATCATTTCTTTCCCAGCATCAACGGCTCTATAAAACCATCAATCCTTAAATAACACACCAATAAACTGTAGTAAGGAGAAGGTAGTGAAATCACAGAAGAATACCCATATATATTATGCCAAGAGACCTTTGAAAAATAAATTTTCTAAGATATTATTTTGATAATTATTATATCATGGTGAAAGGTGTGGTCGTGGGTGCTCTAAAATGATTAATGGTTTTTTGGGTTACTTGGGTGCAGCAGAGTGGCTGACCAAGGTCATCTCTCAAAGGAGAACGTAAATTAAAAAAAACTTCATAAAGGTATTATAAAAATAAAATAAAAGAGGATAAGAATACTACTTGAAATTATGGGGGGTAGTTTATCGTTTATAAATCTAGATATAATTTTTCAGGAAGAAGATTTTATTTTGTTTAGTTTTGAAATGAAGTTCGATTAAAACGACGACGCAAGAAGATTTTTTTAGAAAATATTTAAAAGGAGTAATCAATATAACTCTACCTCTTCACTCAAATATTTTTCATTATCATTTACATTAACATCCACTTAATTATAATCCTCTAATTTGTAAACCCTTGAAACCTATAGAAGTTAACTTAAACACAATGAAAAAATTACTTAAACACTAGGCTAGATTCGAAAAATGCAATTGCAATACCCAACCTTGATTGATGTTATTAAGTAAGATTATGTTCATTGGTTTATTAAATAACATATCCACTATGAAAATGTGGATTAAGTGATTTTAGGGAACATATTTGATCACTACAAATTTATCATGTGTGGTCTTTTATTAGAGATTAAAATGGCACTCTCACAATTTACACAACTTCCGGCCTCATGTGTTTCTATGTCAATTATTCAATTTCATACTTAGTTTCATTTAAATTAAAAAATAAATTAATATATAATATTATCAGAATTATAGTAGCTCATTTATTCTAAATAAATGATTTAATAATATTAGAGGTAGTTTGATTACTAAATAGAAATAATATTCCATGGGCGGTGTAGTGATCGTAGAAACGTTTTGCATGTGCAAAGGTTTAAAAGGGTAGAACCCAATCAGGTTTCTACTATTAATTCCATAAAAACTAAGAAGATGAAGAGAAGAATAAATTTTAAAAAATCATAAGAAAAGAGGAGAAAAAATAGAAAAAAGAAGTTTTTATGAAAACAGAAACATTACAACATGAGGATGAAGAAGAGGGATTCGACGATGGGATCCTTGCTACAAGAGGTACCCTTATTTAATTGCTTGGATAATTGGAGTGGAACATCTTCTCCTCTTCCTTCATCTTCCTAATTCACGTACCAACCCTTAAAAATGCCAAAAATTCATATTTAGAGAGTGGAGGGGAGGCCAGGTAAAAAGTGGTATAAAGTGTGGATGAGATTATTATGCCAAATATTTTAATCCCAGTTTAACTGCCTTCTTAACCACCAAAACGCATGAATTATCTATCCTTCCAGATGGATAATATGTGCGAAATTTCGTTTTCTATCCCCTCTTGAAATTTATTCTCCATCCATGTAAGGATGTACGATATATGACCCAAACACTACAGTGATTACAAATCTCGCGTGTCCATCCCACCATTTATTTAATAACCCAATTAATCCATCCAAATGCACTTTTTAGCTCTAGTTTCTTGAATAAGAGTCTTATAAAATTAAATGTGGAACACTTTCAAAAACTTTTATGTTCAAAAAAGTCTTATTTAAATATTTATGTGTGAAATTCGACAGTGCATTTTAGAAGGTTAAACATGGAATTTTCATCAAATTTTCAAATCAATGATCTAATCACAAATATTTCATAAATGAACTTATTTATCATAATGTGAGAAAATTAGGCCATTTTTTAACAATACAATATTCAACAAAATAGTGTTTTATCAACTCCCCCACCCTTACCCTTTTGCACTGCCGGGAAAAACCTCAAATCAAATATTTGAAAAAATTGTGACAAGTAAACATCAATATCAAATCAAAACAAATTTTAAAACACATATCCTTAAGATCCAAAAATACGACACCAAAAAACAAAATAATTCATTACTCCTAAAAAACCCTTATTTAATGTTTTCCATTTATATTAGTCAATATATTTCCACTTCATTTATCCTCCCATGCACAAAACAGTTACCTCACATGAAATTTCTCTTATCACACAAATGCCAATTTTTCAGCAATGACTGTCTCATCCAAAATCTTACAAGGTTAACCATAGGCTTGATAAATTCCTACACCACCACCTGATGTGAGTCAAGGACATATGTTTATCATTAGGAAATTTCTAGGTTTTTTTTGTTTCTTTCGGTTGGTAGGATTTAGATGAGAAATATTATGAGGTTGAAAGATGAGGGATTTACTGTTTTTGAAGAAAAATTGCATTAATCTAATTTCCACTAAAAATTATCTTCCCATGAATCCCCATAGTATCAATTCATGTTCATCATCATGAATAATAAAGGAATGTTCACACCATTCAAAATTTCTGTTGTAAAAATGTCAATCATTTCAAACATGGTTTACTTGAATGCTCTAGGTAGGCACAACATTATCTCTCTATTAGATGCGCCAGAAAGGCACAACTTTACTTATCATGAAAGCTCCAGAAAAGGAACATCATTCAATAAAATTATTTTTTTCAAAGAAATAACATATCTTTATAATATAATTTTCCACCCAAATAATCATATAATGTGGTAACACTAGACAGCTTCCCCCACAATTAAGTTCAACTTGATTATGAAATTTCACATAAAGAGTTGGATAGATTGGGAAAATTGTCTCGTAATGTGGCCAAACTAATAGTATATTCATGGAATCAAAGATATAAAAGGATTAAATGTTCATGTTAGGCCATTATAAAAAAGGATTCTTCGAAATAGGGTATTTAATACCAAAAAAATTCCTTAATCATTTAATCATAAGTAACTCAAACCCTCAAGTTTTGACAGAAATAAATCAAGTTCTAGTAAAATCAAACATGGTTTGGTTCTCTCAAGAGATGAGTTGAATGTAAAGAATATGAAAATAATGCTTCATAATCCTCATAGTAATGTGATTTCAAATATAAGAATAGTGACATGTGACATGGGATTCAAAATATAGAGTACATTAAATGAAATAAAAAAAGATTTGAACTTGAAACAAAGTTATGTTTAGTATTCATGTAAGCTTAGTTTCATTGGATAAATTGGTTAACTTATTAATATGAATTTCAAAATGGTGATGAGAATCATTTCAGCTCAATAGTTTTGAAAACACATAAAAAAATTTGAAAAATTAACACACAAAAATTTCAAAACACACAAATGTTATTTTGAAAAATCATTGAAAAATTGGAAAATAATTAAAATTACTAAACTAAATGGTTACCTCCCCCACACTTAAAATATTGCATTGTCCTCAATGTGAACCCATGATATGATATATGCATAGGAAATGTATAATTCTAAATATGGAAAATAATAATGAATTGAAAGGGTTAGGAATAGCCAAGTATGATTAAGTGATGATGGGGTTAATTAGTGTGATGAAATCCACTACATTAGTAGGAAATGCCTCAATGTATTTCTCCATACATTACCATTAACTGTAAATCTCCATACATTTCTTCATGAGTGATCTCTACTAAACCATAAGGAAAAAATTTAGTCTCAACATAAGGACCTAACCATCTGAAATGTAACTTATTAGGCATCAGCTTCAGTTGTAAATTGTAGAGAATAACTTTATCTCCAACATAAAACTCCATTTGATGAATCATTTTTACCTGAGTTTCTTTGGATATTTCCTTGTAAAGACTTGAGTTCTCATATTAAGATAATAGAATATTAACAAGCTCTTGAATTTGTAGCTTCTTTTGAATTCCATCAAGGCCCAAATCCATCATGCATTTCTTTATAGCCCAATAAGCCGGAAGCTCATCCTCCATAGGAAGATGACATGATTTCCAAAAAAATTAGAAATTGGGACATTCCAATGGGTGTCTTGAATACGGTCTTATAAGCCAATAACACATCATCCAAGCACTGGCTCCAATTTTTCCTATTCGGTTGTACAGTTCTCTCCAAAATTTGTTTCAACTCATGATTTGAAACCTCAGCCTGACCATTTGTTTGGGGGTGGTATGGTGTTGATGTTTTGTGTGTCACCCCATACATCTGAAGGAGGGAAGAAAAATAATGATTGAATAAGTGTGTCCCTTGGTCAATGATGGTAGCCCTTGGTTCTCCAAACCTACAAAAAATATTTTTCTTGAAAAATTCCACTACAACATGAAAATCATAGGTCTTGGTGGCCTTATCCTCCACCCATTTACTCACATAATCAATAGCAACCAAAATATACCAATAACAAAATGATCTAGGAAAAGGACACATAAAATCAATGCCCCATAACTAAAAAATTACACAGAATAATATGGGTTGTTGGGGAATCTCATGTCTCCTAGAAATATTACCAGTGTTTTGGAAAGGTGATACATAACTCTTGAGCATCATGGAATAAAGTAGGGCAATACAATATATAGTCCAAAACTTTTCTAGCTGTGATGTGGGGTAAAAAGATTCCACCACAAGCATGTGCATGACAAAATTGCTGAACAGACTCAAACTCATGATCGAGAACACACCTCTTAAAAACTTGCTCACCACACGTGCACTATAAGTAGGGATCACCCCACAAATAAAATCTAGACTCACTCTATAACTTTTGGAAATTATTTTTCTTTAAATTTGTAAAAATTTCAAAGGTAACACTGTAGTTAACTATATATGCATACAAAAGAGGTATACCTGATATGGAATAAAGATGATCATCGGGGAAAGCGTATCGATGTGGTACATGGTCCAAGGTATCATCCTCTAGTGTATGAGTAAGCCTACACATGTGGTCTGCCACCATGTTTTATGACCCCTTCTTGTCCTTTATCTCAATATTAAATTTTTGAAGAAGGTGAATCCTTCGGATATGTCTGGGATTAACGTCAGGCCTCTTCAAGAGGTACCTTAGTGCTGTATGGTCAGAAGAAACAACTAATTTAAATACCAATAAATAAGAACATAATTTATCTAAGGAAAATATAACAGTAAGAAACTCTTTTTCCATGGTTTTTTAATTTTATTGTGCTTAATCTATGTCATTGACGTATATGCAGTGACATGTGAACGTCCCTCCACCCTCTGAGATAAGACATCCCCAACATGAAAGTTTGAGTCATTACACATAATCTCAAAAGGAAGCTCCCACCGTGGGGGATGTATAACAGGTGGAGTGGTTAGACACTTCTTTATCTCATCAAAGGATGCTCAGCAGGAATCATTCAACAAAAAATATGAATTCTTTTTGTGTAATTGTTATATAGAATGATCAATCATACTAAAATCATTCATGAATCACTGATAAAATCATGCATTCTCTATAAAAGATCTAACATTATGCACACATGAAGGATACGGTAAGGATGAAATGATATCTACCTTAGATCTATCGACCTCTATCCCATGTTTTGACACTACATGCTCTAAGACAATCTCATGATCTACCATGAAATTACACTTTTCAATGTTCAAGACTAGATTATTCTCAATACAACGGTTCAAAAATATTTACCAAAATAGAGATAAAATCATTAAATGAAGTCCCACACACTGTAAAATATTTCATAAATACCTCCATGTAGGACTCAATGAAATCAGAAAAAATACTCAACATGCATCTCTAGATGGTACCTTAGGAATTGCAAAGTCTAAATGGCATCCTTCAGTAGGCCAATGTACCAAATGGACAAGTGAATGTTGTCTTCTTCTGATCCTCCAGAGTAATAGGATCCTGACGATATCCAGAAAATTCATCCATGAAACAATAATTTGTCTTCCCAGCTAGTCTCTTAAGCATTTAATCTATAAATAAGTGAGTAAAATAGTCCTTGTTGGTGGACTGATTTAGCTTCCTATAATCAATACCCACAAGCCAAATATTTTTTACCCTTATTGGATCTAACTCGTATTTCACATTTTTGAAAATTGTAAGTCCACTTTTCTTAGGCATAACTTGAATAGGACTTACCCACTTAGAACTTGAAATGGGAATGATTATACCTACCATTAGAAATTTTTCAACATCTTTTTTAACAATTTCCAAAAGAGTTGGATTCAGTCACCGTTGTGGCTACCTAACTAGTTTATCCACATCCTCTAAAATAATCCTATGCATGAAAATGGAGGGTATAATACCTTATATGTCACCCAAGGTCCCCCCAATTTCCCTAATGTTCTCTCTCACAATAGTAGAAATCTTTTCTTCATGTCCAAATGAAATATTATTAGAAATTATAAGAGGAAATATCTCTCCACTTAACAAGTATGAGTATTTGAGATAATTTGGAAATGGATTGAGTTAAAATGAATGAGGTTGATTTATAGATTGAGAAATTGAAGGAATTGAAATATGTGCACAATGAACAACAGTATTAGAATATACATGATCAAAATTAGAGAATAAAGAATAAAATTCATTATCATACTCAACAACCATGTCATAATCAGAGTTCACATGATCAAAATCAGATATGATTCCATTTGAAAATAAAATATAATATATTTTTGTGCATTATAAACAGGTTTGTATGTACTCTTAGAAATAAACCTATAACCAATGCTCATAATCTCATTAAGAATTGGACAATAAAATTCCGCGAGGTTTTTAATTTTTGGGTCAAAATGGGAGATAACAATTGCATAATAGTTCTCTAAAGAGAACTTAATGGATTTCAGGACATTAAATATGAAACCTTCATCTCCAAACCCCATGGAAAGTGTACCATCATTGATATTTATGATAGTTTTTGCAGTTTTGATGATGGTTCTACCAAATTTAATCAGATCAGGAGAACATACCTAATCATCCTTCATGTTATGAATGTAGAAATATTCTGGAAATATCATGTATCTTACCTAAACAAGTACATCCTCATAGACTCCCTCTAGATATGTCGTACATATATTCACCAACTTCACCACTAATCTTTTCAGCTTCAACTCACAAACCCGTAAAGAAGAGAATACAGAGCGAGGCGTCAAATTTATGGAAGCACCCAAATAACAAAGAGCATAAAAAAGTACAACTCAACTATAGTGCATGGGACAGTGAATTTATGGGGATCCTTGCAATTTTTTGGAATTACTAGAGTTGGTGTAATGAGTGCTGACACATTCATTCCAAGATTGATCCTTTAATTTCCCTTGTTCCCTATTTGATTGGTACAAAGTTTTTTAAGAATTTATCATACCTTGGGATTTTATTGAAGGCTTCATGTGGAGGGATGTTGATCTCCACATGCTTGAATGTGTCGAAAACGTCTTTTTCATCCGCTCCTTATCCATATTTTTTGTTTGAGAAACCCTCTTTGGAAGAGAAGGTGTTTAGGAGGAATATCATTAATCTTTTTCGTACCATTATCTTTCTTCTTTGGTTACTCTTCAGTTGGTCTTGAATGGAGCTTCTCAAGAGTTGAGGTTAATCTCGTTGGAATTGTGGGTGCATAAGTATCATTCATTTTATTACCACTTTAAAATGTAATGACACTGTCATTTCCCATAGGATTTGGAGTAGGTTGGGAAGGTATATTTCCTAAATTCTTATTACATGTTTATGGAGGGCAGTGGCAATTTGGATAATTTCATTCTATAACTCCTTCCACTCTGAACCTTGAATCTTCAACTCATTCTATTGATTAAGAATGATTTTCTTCAAAATATCATCAATGTTAGAGTCTAACAATGGTTGAGAATTACCTTGTTGTTTACTTGTGGATACTTTAGCTTCAAATCGCCTTTGGGTTGTTGGAAAACCTATAGGTAAGGTGGAGGATGCTGTATGTTTTGTAGAAAATGGGGCCTTTGTTGTTATCTATATCCATACCTCATATTTTATTGATCCTTACTCTCTTGGTGGTGTGCTGGTGAAAAAGAATCCAACTTGTTTTGGGGATGTGGATGTTGATTCTGCTGATATGGTCACCCATGAAACACTGATGCAGAATATTCTATTTCTTCTAGTTAGGGGAAACAGTCAGTTGGGTTGCTTGTCTCAGTGAAAATTCCTCAAGTCCTTGAAGGAGTGGGTTGAGATGTTTTTTGAGACAAAGAAATTTTACTCACCATTGTCGTCAATTATTATAACTTGGTATCAATCAAATAACTCTGAATATAAGGACTTACCTGATGTACTCCCCAGACATGTGGTGTACCTCAATCGCCAAATTGTTGGGAGTTTTGGGGTATCTTGTCAATCAATTCACGTATAGATACTAGTGTCTTGTCTACCTATTCCCCTCCTGCTATAGCATCCACCATTCTCCTCTCCATAGGTTTGAGTCCTTCATAGATGTTTTGGACGAGGAGTTGCTAACTGATTGGGTAATGTGGTAATCTTGCACAAAAATTCTTAAATCACTCACAGTACTCATACATTGACTTCCCTTGTGCTAGCTTGATCCCCAATATATCTAAATGAATAGAGGTGGTCTTTGATGCTATAAAAAATATCTTCATGAAAAGATGATTCAAATCAGTCCAACAAGTGACATCTTCAGGTTATAAATAATACATTCAACCTTTTGCAGCTCCATCGAGTGAAAATGGGAATGCCTTTAATTTGATTTGATATTCAGATACATTTCATTGTTTAAGGTTTGAGAAAACCACATTTAATTCTTCTAATTTTTTTTGTATCCCAACTAGATAATCCATGAAACATTGGAAGAAGATGAATTAACCCATATTTCAGTTCAAAGTCCGATTCGAGATTTGGGTATGCAATACAATTTGGTTGATAGTTAATATCAGGTGCCACCAATTATAGAATGGTTATATTAAGTTCATTGTTATTTCCTTCAGCCATTAGTTATTGTTTTAGTTTTAAAATAGAAGTGTTTCCAATTTCAATGTTCTTGGAGTGTAGGAATTCTCCACCTAGTTGAATGCTGAAACAACCCGTCGACTGAGAATATCTGATTCGATCCCTAAGGATGTATTCAATCGTGGGGTCAAGATGTAAGATATATTGGGGATTAGTTCATGTCATAAATATATTAAAAATGAATGGAAGGAAAAAGGACCATAGTAAAATAAAATTTAGATTTTTGAGTTGATGGTCCAAAAATAAGAGAAAGAAGAAAACAAAAGAATAAGAAAAATTCAGATTGGGTAAAGAAGGAAGAAAGAAGAGAAGAAGATAATAAAATGTAAAATAAAATAAATACCTCTAAATGGATGAAATAGTTACTTTGATCCTCTGAGAAGACGCCAATTTTAATGGTTCTTCCGAGGGTTCCCTCAAATGATTAATGTTGTTTGGGGTACTTGGGTGTTGTAGAGTGGCTGACCAAGGATGTCTCTCAAAGCAAGAAGTAAATTAAGATAACTTCTTGGAGGTATTATAAAAATAAAATAAAAGTGAATAAAAACACAAATTGAAAGGATGAGGGGTTTTTTATATTTTATTAATCTAGAAGAATTTTTCTATAACAATTATTTATTTTTGTTTTGTTTTTAGTTTTGAAATTAAGTTTGATTAAAATGACACTGCAAGAAGATGTTTTTTTTAAAAACTTTTAAAAGGTGTAATCGATCTAACTCTACCTTTTCACTCAATTATTTATAATTATCATTTAAATTAACATCCACTTAATTATAATCCTATATATTTTTAATGCTTAAACCCTACTATAGTTTACATAAACACATAGATTAAATTACTTAAACCCTATGATTTCTTCGAAACATGCAATCACAACACCCTACTTTGATTGATGTTCATAGGTAAGCTTATGTTTAGTGGCTAATTAGAGAACATATACAATCATGAAATGAGGATTAATTGAGTTTAGGGATTATATTTGAACTCTACAAATTTATCCCATGTGGTCATTTATTACCGATTAAGATCGCACTATCACAATTTACACAACTTCCAACCTCGTGTGTTTCTATGTCAATTATTCAATTTCTTTCTTACTTTCATTTAAATTAAAATCTAAATTAATAGATCATATTAAGTGAATTCAATTATCTCATTAATTCAACATAAATCAGTGAAGATGTTTAGAGGTATATCGATTAAAAAAATAATTACTCTTCCATGGGTAGTGTAGTCATCATCGAAACATTTTGCGTGTGCAAAGGTTTAGAAAGTGTATAACCCAATCACGTTTCTATAATTTATTCCAGGACCATTAGGAAGGATAAGAGAATAATAAATTTGAAAAAAACAATGAAAAGAAAAGAAATAAAATATGAAAAAATATGTTTGTTATGAAAACACAAGCATTATTACATGGGGAAGAAGAAGAAGGCTTTGATAAAGTGATCCTTTCTTCAAGAGCTACCCTTATTGAATTTCATAGAGAATTATAGTGTAACCTCTTAAACTCTTCCCTCAACTTTCTAATTCACGTCCTGGCCCATAAAAATGAGAAAAATACAAATTTATAGAGTGTAGGGGATGCTAGGTTAAAAGTTGTTTTGAGTGTGAATGAGAAGATTCTGCCAAATATTTTACTCCCACTTACACTGCCTTAAAGACCACCAAAACATCTGATTTTTCCATCCTTAACGTATGATAATATGTGAAAAATTAATCTTTCGATCCCCTCTAAACATTTGGTCTCAATCCACGCACGGATGTAGAAGATTTGGCCTAAACACTAAAGTGATGTCCAATCTCACGTGTCCATCACACCATTGAATTAATGACCCATTTAATCCCTAGAAATGCACCATTTAGATCTAGTGTCCTAAATAAATTGTCTAAAATTTAATGAAAAACATCGTTAAAAAATTTTATGTTCAAATATTTCATATTAAAATATTTATGTGCAAAATATTATAGGGAAATTAAAAAGGGTAAAACTATAATTTTCATCAAATTCTCAAATGAAAGATATAATACCAAATATTTCAAAAATGAAGATATTTAGCACAATTGGAGGAAATTATGTCATTTATTATCAATAAAATATTAAAAAAATAGTTTTAATCTTATGGTCTCCTGGAATCATGGTAAATTCCATTTTATATAATATTAGCATCTATAGGCACAACATGGTTGCTAATTATTCAAACAATGAAACTAAACACTATAGGAATCTTCTTGCACCACTAAATATCATTCCAACTATCATCATTTAACCAGGTGATATTTTTTCCTCCAAATGCCCCTCAAAGAGAAGTATCTATAATGAGATGCTATGAAAACATATTAATAGGTATTAATATTAATGTCAATGAGGTTGAAATGATCTTTATGATTTTATTCCAGTAGAGGCATGACGGAATTTTGGTGTTTTCTTGCCTCCCTAAAATATGTTCCAGGGGTTTGGAATCCCAATAAGCCAATCATTTATCCAACCGAATTTTGATTCCAAAATCGAATGTCACATGTCCCTACAATCCAATGAGGGAGGGGCTGTAGAGTTGAGATGTGTGGAGAAATCATCTATAAAACCATTGTAACCTGTTGTTTTGTTATAAATAAATCAGCAGACTCCATGACTAAGTAACTCCATTAAAAGAAGTTAGAATTAATAAATAAATACTATATTTTATTAATATCATGATTTATAGATAATATAATTATTTTAATTTAATAATATTTATTGTCTATAAAAATAAATATGATAGTAAAATTAATTTTTATAAAAAAATAAGCTATGTAAATTTGAATAAAATGAACAATATATTTATTTATATATATTTCAGAATTAAGTTACTACTAATCATACCAGATAATTCAATGGGTAGATTATTATGGTCATATTATTATATAAATAATATATATCATAGTTATTTCAATTTCATAATATGTTTGGAAAAAATTTATTAACAGAATATGATACTAATGAGAAAACAATGTGAAATTTTGAGATGTTACCTCATTTATTTCAAAGAAATGAAAATTTTCAGTTAATATATAATAACTCATTTGTTCTTAATTGAATTTATATAATACATTTTGAAAAATAAATTGTCAAAATCATTGAAAAAAATGACCATAAAGAATTTTTTTTAAAACATCAAATTACCTTGATGTATTTATTGGGACCCAACTACTCTAATACCAATTTTAAGGAAATCATACAACAATGTAGTTCATTCCGAAAATGAGAAGGACGAAAGAGGTATATGTGAATTTTTGAATAAAAATATTTTAGGATGATTACAATAATGAACCATCATCATGATTAAGATAAAATAATTATGTTATCATAAAATATTATTCAGCACCTCAAAACCATTTGGTGTTAATATTATAAGATCATTGAATTCATTTTCATGACCACATAAAAAATAAAAACACAATGATTTATAAGTTTAACCATTCAAAACAACTAGATATATGTATGGATTTATGTGGATTTATCCATCACTATTTGACGATATAGGATCTAAAAATATATTAAAATATGAATTAAATTACTATAATATATATGTATACAAATAATTCCTAAAATTTTAATGTTATCTCTAGAAATTTGTATTACTTAAGAAATAAGAAATATTAAGTAACTTATAGATTGACCATGTGTCTCCAAAATCATTTTCAATAGGGTGACTCTTCATTTTATCCTCTCAAATCATTAAAACAAGCTAATTTCGAAATCCAATGATTTATAAGAACCACTAAAAATATACATTACCTTTTAAATAAGATATCTTTATTTAGTAATAAACCACTGATCATAAAATAAAAAAAATAAAATTAGTAATACATGAAGAACAACAATAGTTTATTTTTGTCAAACTAAATCCCTATATCTTCACATTCTAAATATTTTCCATCAATGAATTGGGATAATATATGGTTGATATTATTATCTATGGGTGTCTCCATATTATCAATCACTTCTTCTTATCCAATTATTGAAAATTTATACTCCATAAACTAATTATTCTCTCTATTGATTCACAATATTATCTTTCATCCATCAAATTTCATTTGAAATTCAATTTCATAAACCTATCTTCAACTTCTAATTCTCCCATACCAATTCAAGTGATTAGGACAAAAAATAATTTTTATTCACCATTGATCTTTTTGGTAAAAAAGATTGAGTTTGAGTAATTCATATACCATAATATTCTATATCAATAATGTTACCTAAATATATATTTCTAAAATAATAAATCATGGTGATAAAAGCTATGGCATAACCATTTTCATTATGAAACAACTATTTAAACTAGGGTGTGATATAATGGTTTCAAAAATATTATTACATTGAAAATACTCAACTCCTGTGGGAATTATAGGTTGATCAATATGTATTTTACTTTGGCCTTACTAAATTATTCCAATAAAATTGAATTAAAAATTCATGGAATCTATATTATGAATTGATATTGGACTCTATATTGAATTAAAAATTCATGGACTCTATATTGAATAAAAAATTCATGGACTCTAGATTGATCAATACTCAACTCCTATGATATTGATTGCCTCCATAACTTCATAAACCTTTTCCCGACATTAAATAGTAAAAAATGAAAATTTCATGACTTGACCATTATAGTGCGATTTAAATTTCATGGTAAAAAAATCAATGTATCTTTAATATTTTGATCCATTCATGACACAATCAGTCTAATTATGTAATGACTAGATTTACCATTTCCAAAATCTCATCATTCATAGAAACATTACAATGTGATTACTATATTTATTGATTCATAATTATTTCATACATCGGAACTCTATTAAGTCTACTAAAACTATGTACAACTTATATAAAAGATTAAAATTAATCTAAATGCTAATTTTATTTTTTAGTATAAATTTTTTTGACATGTTTAAAATAAAAAAAAATAGAAAAATTAAACATATCATCCAATTCACTACTTCAACAATAATATCTCATTTATATCATAACCATATCATGGGGTAACCATCATCCTCAAACAATTTCCAGGATATAAAAATTTCCCCACGTTAATTTTTATCATCCATTAACATAAATCATGCTTACATCCATGTAATGTATCATAATTTTATCATACATATCCAATATAAGTTAACTCAATATAGGAAAAAATATCAATAAAAAATAATGTTAACTATATCCATTGTTCTAGTATAATCCACCTAAGATATCCCCTTAAAATTCTCTTCTTATAGAGACCTAACTTCAAATAAGTATATATTACATATTTTTTTATTAATATCTTTTTATTACATAAATACATGATAGATGATTTTAATGATATGGTTCCTTTGAATATATGAAAAAACAATCAACTAGTTCACAAGAGTTCTACATCATCTCCAATATAGTTTCTCGTAAGTTGAACCCTTTTTAGAAATATGACATGTAACACATTTAATCATAATATGTTGAGAAGAAACCTAATAAAAGGTGGGTTTAGATGCTCAGTAATGGTATAAAATAGAGATACGTAAGAATAACTCGATCATAATGAAATGAGAAAATGAGAAGGACATTTTTAAACCATAACATGTATATCAAAGATCAAAATCATGAACAATGGAATAAAATTTATCAATTCATAAGATATGAATAATAATGAAATCAGAGAACATAGGTCATGGGAGAATACAATAGGCATAAGAAATTTTTGTTTTTGATAACTCATATGAATATAAATTCATATGTCAAGGCTACCCAGCATGACATTCATAATACATCGGGCTTAGATAACAACCCTTGTACCCACTATTGGCTTGAGATAACCTCTTTTATACTGTCTTCTCTAGATTAGGATAACCTCAAATGTACCCTATAAGCTCACAAGAAATGAATCATTACCCAATAAATTGGAGGAAGTTACAACTCCCACCTGTCACATAATAGAAATCATATATACATCATCCACGTGATCATAAAACTGTCATTATATCAGAACCAATGACAAATAAATGGGTTTCATAAAAGTTTAATTATATCAAAACTTTTAGAAATGAAAAAGGTTTCATTATCATTTCATAATTTAATCATAACTAGTGGAAAAATAATAAAGTTTCATAAAAAATTTATCAATGAATAACCCATGGAAGGGGAATGAGATTCATACACATTTTTTCATTGTATACATAAACCATCTACAAGATGAATAAAAATAGAATATTTAGATTTCTTCTATGTAAAGAATAAGTAACACCAAGGGATGTAATTTGAGATGGTAAATGATATTGAAATATCCCTGAGAACATTTCATGAGGAAAAATTTCATTCCACTTTGAAAAATACATTTTAAAACAAAAAAACATTTAAATCATTTTCTTTAGAATAAACTTTTAATGTTATAAAGGAATCATTAAAATATTTTAAAAAATTATTGAGAATAAATATATTCATGATATTACAAGTAAAATTGTATTTATATACACCTAATAAAATATGATTGGTTTATCACATGACATATGTCTCAATGAATGAAATTGAGTCAAAAATCAATTACCACATTATAGGTCCTTTGAATAAAAAACCCAAATAAAGTATAACATAAAATGAAATAGTAAATGTCCTTAGAATAATTATATTAATTGAATTAAATGTTAATGATTAATTACATACATCAAACAAAATTAATGAGTGGTGAATTTGGAAGAAGTCTCCCAGAATTATATTTGAGACTATAAATCACATTACTATAAGTACTGAATTCATTCATACACATTAGACAACCCAATTTTATAAATATAATTTTATTATCAACATATTAAGTAAATAAAATTAGATATTTCATTCCATATATTATTTAATTATGACATTTTATTACCCATTTATTAATAACTCCTTAATAAAATTCAAAATTTTCATAATAATGACATTATTTTTCTTGTATGTTTCGATTTTTAATTTTGGTCCCCTTTTGTAAATCATGGATACATCACCAATATAATTTAAACCAATATATAAATATAAAATAAATTTTTTATATGTGTATTTATATTAATCCATATGTGTAATAGGTAGAAATGTGATACACTATTGATGGGGGCAGTAGGCTGTATGTACACATGAACACTATTTCCATTTTATCATTATATGAAAATAAATAAAGGTAAACAATATATTACCATTAAATAATAATTTTTAAACATATATATTATATATAATAATTAAATTTTCCAAAATTACATTTGATTCAATGATTTCGTTAATCAAAGTCACATTGCTTCATGTGGTTGTAGTCTGTTGTACACAAATATGACATTATCAAATACCTAATGGAATAGAAAGTAAAAAATTATATGTTGTATAATAATTTAAAAAGTATACATGTTCTTAATATATCATATATATTCAATTAATCTTTCTTTATGACCATCCATATAAATTATAATTTAAAAACACATCACATTTGTTCGTGAGGTGGTTGTCCGCCAAACACACGAGAGATGCAATTATTTTCCAATGGGTTGGGAAGTAAAAATGTATATGTGTTATTATATTTCCATATTTATAATAATATCATATATATAATATATAAATCATTATTTCCTTACATAATAGGTTGTAATGGAAAATGAATAACATATACTTGAGAGGCGGTACTCCCCCATACACAAGATCGTTGATTTAGTTTCATATTTAATGGAATAAATGATTTGTATAGGTTATTAAATTAACATAATACAATATAATTGAAAGATAATTAATTTTTTTAAAATAATAATAGATTAATATGATTAATCTATGTGTAATAAGACATAAAATAAAAATACTTGTTTAATAATTTTAGATCTTATTCAGAGATACTCTTTTTTTTTGCACAAAAATCTACATTAGTTGAGATTAATAAACAATTAGTCCTATAGGATGTGGTAAAGGAAGTATGGTATGTATTGTTTCAGGTAATGGATGATCCGAATAATTTTATAAGTGTAAATATAATAGCAGAGTGGTGGCCATTCATTCGTGTGGAGAGGAATAAATGGAATTATTTAAAAGAATAAAGTGTATCCACATTTTTTCATACAAAAAAGTCCCCAAATGGGTAAATAAAGAACCTCATACATGATAAAACAAAAATATTTACATATATAATATTTTAGAAATGTTTATAGGTTATTTTAACACATTTATTTTACCCTAAATAATCACATTTTTAGATTAACTATTATAATTAATATTTATTGTCTATACAATTCATTATGGATGTAATTCCCCTGGCCCTAATAGCTTGGGGATAGTTTCATATTTATTACAATAGTATAAGATACAATGAATAATAGCCCAAATTACAGAATAGTTTAATATTACCGTTAATCTAGAAACATACCAGAAATAAAAATTACATTTTAAAAAATTTAATACACAAATAATTTTCTGTGGGAATACCATTTTTACGCATTCATATCCATGCATATCAATAAAAAAATACTTCTCAGTATACAAGGAAAAATAAAACATCATAAAAGTGTGATATTAGATTCCGAATAAGGGTAAGAGTTAATTATAAGTTGTCAATAAATATTGAATCATCAATATAGAACATTGAAAATCTTAATGACATGAAATTTAGTCAAAAACTTCAGTATAATATAGAATTAATAAGATATGATGAAATTATTTCATATAAATAATCATATGAGCTTGAAACTTGTCAATGGGTTTTCTAACTGGTTGAATATTCACATTGAATAAAAATAATTGAATTAATAATATTGAAATGAATTGTGTTTTACAACAAAAGTATAATTTTGAGAATTATACCAATACATATAATATATTTGAGGAATTTTATAATAAATTTATAAAAATGGGAAAGTCGTAAACTAAAACCATGTCTAGTTTGACTCAGGAGAACTTTGGATTCACCAATGAGATATACAAGTTATTCCAATCATTTATAAAGTATGATGCATTTCAGATATGAATGTGGTGAAGTAGAATCAACATAAACATTCATATTGAAACTAATATAATAAATTCTATTACATAACCCAATTAATAAACATAATCATAAACCATTACGAGCAAAATGGTGAATGGTAATACAATTGTACATCCTCGATTAAATAGATCATAAACTATCTAAATAAATAATAAGGATGATATCAATCCAAAATATCACTAGTGGATATAATGTTTGATAAAATTTTTATATCATTGACAAATATAAATACCATAATCATATCATTAAAAACATTCTTCAAGATAATATCCATTTAATTTTAAAATTAACCTTTTAAAACAAAATTTTCAAAAAACATTTTGAAAAAATATTTCTTTGAAAACCACCACTTCAACATATAAATTTTTATTTAAAACAATTCTTGGTCCTGACGATAAGAAATTTTATACATGTAGAGTACATTAAAATAATGACCCTTTTAACATTTACATTAATATCGAATAGGGAATCATTTTGAAAATGACATGAATATTATTTTAAAAACATTTTGTAAAATGTAAAAAGACGTAAAAATAACTTTAATAAATAATTTTTAATTATAGAAAACAATTTTTTAAAAAAAATTATAAAAAAGGGTTTTCATGAAAACTGTTCTCCGACCAAAGAATGAAATAAAGAAGGAGTGCTTCATAAATATTTTTTAAAAAGAATTAAGTAAAAAAATAAAGAAAATATTTTACTATTACTTGAAAAATATTATCAATATATATAAGAGAATAATAGAGAATTAATTTAATATATAATCATCAAATATTTCCCCCAAGAGATACTTAAACAAAAACAGTCCTAAATAATGATGAGATTGTAAAATATACTTTAACAACATTGTCATCTTTTGAATCATAAGACCCATGAAAGAAATAAAATTAAATGAAACATAAATATCATGAATATAGTTTAATTCAACATATAACATAAAAAATTGGTTGTATATACACCATTAAAGTGAAATGAGTGGTGAATATAAGATATGTTTTTTGGAAGTAAAAGTGAGATGAGAAACTCTTACCGCACACTTCCTTTTGGTTGATAATGATTTAACCTACATTATATTGGATTCAAATGTGTTATTATCTTTTAAAATAACCCTATTGGTACTATTAATATCATATATGATCCTTTTATAACATCTTGTCACCCATGTGTAAATGAAATTTAATTATTTTCATTGTTTCAGGTGTTGATTACCTTGTCTTCTCATTCACGCTTTGTTTGGAATGTTCCAATTATTGTGCACATTAAATAGTTATATCAAATATGGAATAAAAAATAAAATATTAATTATATTTATTCATCAATTATACTTACCAGAAATTAAATATGTTCCTAAATAATGGATTACGATATGATCATGGAGATGGTAGGTTGTATATACACATGGGTAATGTTTCCATTTTTCAACGATCATTAAGCAGATAAAATAAGTAATATTTTGTCTTTATAGAATTATCAAAATATAATATATACCAAGGTATTTCATTAAAAACATATATATATATATATATAATCAATGTGTTTTGGTGATGAAAGAGAGTAACATCACATTGCGAAAGTAGTAGACAACACGTTCATGAATGATATAATCATCTTTAAGTGAGTGAAATGTTAAGAAATAAAATGATATATATATATTATCTTTTTAGAATTATTAATATTTCATTAATATCATAATTATTTAATTATATCCCATATAATCATAAACTTTTACCTTATAACTTCCATGCAATGAGGTAGTGAAATATGAAACACATCATTATCTAGGTAGTTGTCTACCATGCACATGAGCAATGTTATCATATCCCGTATAGAATGGAAATTAAATAATGGTGTATACAAAATAATAAATCTAGAGGTATAATTATGTTCTAAATATCATATATATACTTTATATATATAATTATACCCAACTGTGAGATGAGGTAATGGGAAAAAAATGATATCAGTTCGTTAGGAGGTAGTCCTCTATACACCCGAATGATGATTTTAAAATAGATTTGATGGAATTGGTGGTGTTTTTAGTACATTATCTTAGAATAAAAATATAAAATTATGTTCATGAAATGTAATTTATTACATATTCATGGCATAATAATAATTAAAGTATTTGGAGGAATAAATAAAAAAAAATCCCATTGAAGAACATAATATATTTTTCAAGAACCCCCCTTATGTTTCCACCAAAGCCTTCCTAGGTTGTCTTCTTAACAAAAATTTGGATTCAAGGATGCAATAAGTGATTTTTGGAATATATTTGGGAATTAATATTCCAAATGAAAATGCTTTTATGGTGTTAAGAAAAGTGGAGAAGGGGTGACCTTTTATAATTGAGGTGAGTGGCCCATTTATACTTTTTTTGAAAGACAAAGGTGAACACAATTTTTTCACATGCCAAAAGTGTAAAAATAGAGAATGAAATTTTTTTAGTCACGGTGGGGTCTAAATTTGGACATAAAATTGATTTTAGAAAAACAAATTGATCAATTTAACAGTTATATTTTTATTTTAACCCCCTTGTAAATCAATTTTTAACATTATTGTAGTAAATAATATTTTTTTTTCAATTTTCATTATTCAATTTCCTAAAAAATAAGATTACCATATTACATAATATAAATTGCACTGATTCCAAATATAGAATCAATTTTTATAATATATATTTATTAATGTGGAAAGAATTAATTTAAAATTAATCCAGTGGACGTGACGAGGAAGAGTGGTTTTAAATAGAAAAAGTTCAACAGTTTACAAAAATTTTATATCAAAATTTAATATGAAAATGATTTCAATGGGAAAAATTCAATTAATTTATATATAATTTAACTATTTATATTTTAAAATAATTTTGAAATATGATATAACATTAAAAATATTTTCAATCAAAAATTCAATTTTCAATTAATATTCATTATTTTTCACTATTCATATAAAGTGAATCATTTCAGATAAATCCAAAAAATTGACTGTAAGATAATTTTTTTAAGATTATTGTAACTCCAAAAAATGATAAAGTATGAACATTTTATTCGACATCATGTGTGGCACACAACACCAAGCATGTAAGGGAATATAATATCCCTTGAATATATAATATATTTATTATTTTAAATAAATTAAATACATTTCATATTCTAAAATGAACATACCACTAGGTTAAATATCATCACACGCAACAAATAATTTTTTCTATATCTTGTGTTATACGCAACACCATGTTTCACCAAAAACAATTATATTATTAAAATATTATTATTCAATATAATAAAGTATAACCTAACTATTAAATTAGTAATTATGAGTAGGATTGACTAACTTAAGAATATATATGGTTTTGAAAAAAGGTAATGAAATCATTGGTTACTAAATAATTAGAATGGAAGATATGAACCAATTGAATATAATAGTAATGTTTTTAAAGAAAACTATTTTTTATCCTCACAATGATATTGTATCCTAATAAATTAAATCAATTACAATTACTGAGTGATATTAATGTAATGTATATATATATATATATCATTTAATAAATATAAATTTCTAATCATTTAACAGATTTGATAGGCAAAAAATAAGTACAAACCAAATATTTCACATAAAAACCTATATTTTTTAAAAGGTACTTTTATCGCCTTTTAATAGAGAACCTATTTTAAATAATATTTTCAGAACTTTTATAAATATTATATGTGAAAATAAATATAATATTTCAAATAGGAACATAAAAATTAGGTTACGGTGAATTATTCATATTTTTCTGTGAAGTTTCATTTTTTAATTAATGGTGAAAAGTGCTGAATTTTATCTCAAAATTATCTTTCATCTAATTTTTTGTAAGCATATTTTATTTTTTTATTAGGTTTTGAGATTAATTATATCAATTTTATATCATTTAATACAATTTATTTCATTACAATAAATTTACCTTTTGAAATTGGATATAAAAACATTCCAAACCTTTGAGAATTTTTTCTTTAAAAAATCGCATTTTCATCCCATGTGCGGGATTATTTTTATTACATTTCTACAAATTATGTGATTGGAATTTGGAAAAATGGATTAAATATTTGGAATAAGAATATTTTATAATGTGTAATAAGGTTAACTTAGTTTTTGACCAAAAACATTAGTGGATGTTATTAAAATTAATTACATTGATTAAGATGAAATTAAGTTTAACAAAGTACTAAACATTAAACACAAGAGCCCAAATGACCAAGAAACCATCAAAAAAGGAAATTTTTGTTCATATTTCTATCTAATTCTCATTTTTATCTAATTCAAACAATTATTGGAACCACAATACATGGGAAAAATGTCTTTAGAATTCCCTTTCCAAAAATTTACAAGTGTGTCCCTCCTCCTCCACTAAAAAATGTCACTCACACCTCCCACATAATCACACCTCTAAATCCACATTGTCTCCTCCAAGATATAAAAAATAACTCATAAACATATATCCCCTCCTCCAAGAATCCTTTATTTTGGAAGATATCCATCCAAGGAATCCCTTTGGTGCAAACCAAAAAGAGTTATCGAAATAAGAGGTAACATCATTCCACAATATCTTCAGTTTTATTTCTATTATCAGTCCATCAACTCTACTTATTACATTATTGTATAAAAAAATATATTTAATATACTGTTACTTTTTTATGTTAATAATTCTACTGACAATTATAGATAATTCTATATAATGGATAATTAACATAACATTTATGTGTAGGACGAACTACCTCCCCATGAAATGATGATTGTTTATTCTTCATTTACAACCTATCATAGTGGTAATTATGAAGTAACCATTTTTTATATATTATTTATATGATATTTATAATTTATTTATAGTTCTATAATTTTTTATTAAATATTCCATTATGCTTTCCATTTTTTTAAATTCAATAACATCATTTTTGGAAGTGTGGACTACTGCCACCTATAAATGATATAATTTGATCATACAATACATAGAATCTATAAAGAATGGTTTTAGTTAAAATATGCGAAATAAAAATATATATGATATTAATGAAATAATTAAATTAATGGAAATATAATATATATCATTTTCATCATTACACATTCACATACTTTAACAATGACAATGTCGTTCATTGACGTGTGGACTACCGCCTCCTCGATATGATGTGATTCTTTTTACATCAAAATAATTATATATATAAGTTATAGATGATTAAATAATATTTTCTTTATGATATAATGATAATTATGGAAAGATTAATATTTCTTGAGACCTGTTATTTCCCTTGTAAGACTTTGAAATAAATATATAAATATATATATATATATCCAATGTAAGTCACTAAGACTTCTTGCGATTATGAGGCCTAGTGTACCTGTAAATAAGTTATTAAAAATATTAAAAATATTTTATATTGATAGTATGCAATACCTAATTAAAAATGGTATAGCTTATAAATAGTTTATTAGATTTGAAACATGAGACCACGATTTGGGCCTGGAACAAGGTGTTTACCCTATGCATGACATAAAATGAGTAAAAGATTGGTGTTCAGACCCCTCTCTCATTTGTTATGCGTTTAAGTGAATTAATTGATTATTTAAATTTAGTAAATAATTAATATTACCTAAATGAAATATTTATAAAAATATAATTATATATAATTTCCTAGGGTTGGATCATAATTATGAAAATTCCATAAGAGCTCTCTCTTCCTATTTCCTATGACGAATCGAGATCGATAAATGAAAAATCATTGGATAAACATGAATGAAAGAATAACATATGAATTGTTCCGAAATTCTACATTGGATCACTCATTTTTTATCTGAGTTTAATACAATTTGAGGTAGGAATCATTAATTAGTGTTTTAGACCCTTAATTAAAGGATTTGGTAGATCATTGGTTCTTTCTGCCATTTGCACTGCTGTTGTGACCATTTAATGATTCTAATTATTGAAATATTAATATTTTCAGTTGTTTTCTAATCTAAACTACGCATAATTGATCGATTGGACAAAAAAGATTTTCCTTGATAAATTGACCTTTGTTCTTATTACTTTTCTCTCTCGTTTATTAACGTTATTCACTAGTTGGATACTCAAGGTCCCAGTTTGATGATTTCCAGGAAGCTTGATCTTGATCAGGTACATGAATGCACATAGAACCTAAAAAATTTGAACAATTTTTGAAATTTTCATAGATCAAGGATCACTATGAATTAATGATTATTAAATTGTTCGTTAATGAATAGATAGGGGAAGAACAGAGGCGTGTAAACATGTTGTTCATACAAAGAAACACTTGTGAACATCGTTTTGTAGATTTTCCGTGTCCGACGGATGAAAACAAATAATTGCATAGAGGTCCATTAATTTCAGATTGATACATGGTGGGATATATGGAGTATCGTCATGAAATAAAGTGAAGCACTCTTATTTTTATATCTAGGAATTCTGGAGAAATCACGACTACATGTCGTGTTCCAGGATGAACATCTGATATGTATCCTCTATCAGTGATGATGCTGGGGTTTGGAAAATTATAAGGGGGAAAGTATGCAGTCCACCCTTACTAGCCATATAACCCTTCTCCTGTTAGAAAAACCATTTTATGGGTCACATGGAAGAGAATTAGTGTAAAATTACACATACATGTGGTCTGATACACAGACACGACCACCGAATAGGGCCATGATCTTGATTAGTTAAGACACAACATGTAGTTCAACTACACAACATGTTCTACTACATGGGATGGAGTCTTGTGCTGTCCTGGGATATCGGAAAAAAGTGGAGTGTGGCCACTTGTTTTGTGGGTCCCCTCACACATCATTCACCCCTTGAACTATATCAATGAATCTTCAAAGTTCTGTATGTCCTTTGTTTGAACTCTGATTTTAAACCATGAGTGGCCTTTGTTGAATTTGTTTCCACAAGGAATGTGGTGGTGCCCGCTATTATGGATTTTGATATACATTGTAAAATATTCATACTTGGAAAGCACTGAGTCAACACCCAATGATGACAGTGACGGTACATGGACCCCAGATCATTCCAGGAATTACCCTCCAATAGGGATGGGTATTGGAGTTCCTCGAGAACCCTCTTTCAGCATTACCCACCAACAGGGATGGATAATATAGTTCGCTATCGGCTTAATCTAGTTGTTAACCTTCAGTAATGATGGGAAGTGGAGTTCCCAAGGAACTACTTCCTAATTTTAAACTCCAGTAGTGGTGGGAAGTAGAGTTACAGAATGGATTCTTCTAGGAATTACCCTCTAGCTATGGTGGGAAGAAGAGTTCCCCGATGATATACCCATGTGTTACCCTCCAGAGGGGCTAGGAAGTGGAGTTCCATGGTGACTAGAAGAGAAGAACCCTCTTGTCATACCTGATCATGTGATCTATACATAGATATAGTGAAACCCAAACTATGATGCAAAATTATGAGATGGGGTTTGACATAGTCGTGGACCATTGAGGAAGAGGAATGATTTCCCCACAAAGACGCATTCTTGTGATGTGACCTAAAGAAGTGCGGGTGATTTAGTGTATCCCATTGTAGATAATATCATGATTTGGGGATTTATTTTCCTAGAATTGTGTGTTTCGGGAAGACATGTGGGTTGTTGGGCTTTATGGATGGGATTTTTGAACAGTTGGTGGTGCTTTTTCATGGGCTGGGCGATGAGATGGATATACCCTTACTCTCTTGTTTTTGATTCATTGACACAACATACATATATCTATATATATATACATATATGTATTCTTTCTTATAGATTCATTCCACGGATTTTGATACAATCCATCGAGGAGAAGTGATGACACATGTGGTATTCCACATGATTTACATATTTATATTGTCATTGTTGGAGGACTATACTCTCTTGATATAAGTGGCGAAGGATCGACGGGTAGTTTATCCACTCACCATGTTTATCCCCTTTTGGTTGGATGAGTTTCCTTTCACTATATTGCTTGGTTGAGCTATACCTTTTCACTATAACTTATTCTATCTATTATTTTCATCTTTAGTTGTATCTCTCACTTCTCCCACATCACACTTTCATTTTATTTTACAGGGTACGTATATACTCACCCATATATGGGATTTTTCCCATATGTGTCATGTCTTTTTCAGATGGCAGACAGGTCGACCGTGACTTTAGAGGATCTTCGAGATACTGGGTGTTTGAACCATGTATAGTGGTTCTACCAGGGAATACAGGGGATGAGATCTCTCTTCCATTTACTATTTTCTTGTTTTTAAATGTTGATACATATTTCTGGTTGGGTTTATATTTTCCCCTTCACATATCATAATACAATATCATACTTTTTTACTATCTAGAGGTTCATGCATACATGATTTAATTTATAGCACTATTTTTTTTTAATATTTCCAACTGAAATGATACATTAAGTTTGATTTGTGTGTGTGTATTGGTTTTTAGGAAAAGGACTCTATGAGTTAGTTATACCTTTAACACTAGTCTCCACCCCCTAGAATATGGGGGAGGGCTTGGGGTAGTTACGGATCAAGCCTCGTCTTGAGCTTGGTCATGACAGATTGGTATATGTGAATGTTCTTACCTTTGGACGTTGTTTGGTTGTTTCCACTTAAGATGATTTGTTTAGATTTAGGGAAACAATTTTAATGTGTCTCATGTACAGATCTCAGGCTAGGGAGTGATGTGATTCAACGGGTGGCAAATGTATCCATTCACAAGGAACCTCATTTCCTGCATTTCGACTCGGCATGCTAAGGCATTTGTTGGAGGGATAAATAGTACATGAATCATATAGAATTTTGACTTTTATTATCCTTATTTATTCGACTATCATTTTTTCGATATATATATATATTCTCATCAGACTACAGTCCACCTTGATAACTTTCAATATGCCTCTACGATATCCACCATACATAATACCGTCTCGGGTTCATGATGATGAACCTAAAAGAAAAGACGCCTTGATATATGGTCTATACTATGACCCCTACCTCTATGTGGGTTGGTTGCAGAAATTGCACTTGTTGAGAAGCATAAATTCATAGCAGAGTAGGGTGAGGAAACATGCAGGATTAACGCCCTCCCCAAGTTCTAACACTAGAGGATGCTGAGAATATATGGCATGCCAGATCCTTAGGAAGTAGAAGATTTTCTATATTTAATGCTCCTTGGAATCAAATTAATCCGAACACCAATGGATCAGGTGGTGGCAATGGAATCCAACATTTTCCATGGAGTAGTTGGGCACTGTTGGAGCCTAGTTATGGAAATGAATTATGGGTCAAAACTCATGGGGGATAACTTCTAGGGTCAGTTTTGTGAGGAGTAATACACCTACTTATACATAGTCAAGATCTTGTAAGTCCGTGAGCATTACCAGGGTGGGATTCCATTGGATGAGTACACTGTGAGGTTTATAGATATTACACGTTACTCCCTTGACATGATCTGGGTTGGATACTTTTATGTACAGAAGTTCGAGCGGGGACACTGTAGAGGAATTCATGACAATATTCTACTTTTGTGCATCACGACCAATTTATGGGTTATAAAGTGTGAACTAATGAAATATATGAATCAATTAGAGGGAATCTAGGAAGTTTTATTTTTCATTGGGTGTCCTATAGCTCACTCATCTATAGTAGCTTCCTGGAACCACTTGATAGGATATTGGAGCAGGATACCCTTTTTCTAAAAGGATCGTACACGTAGTTGTATGAGAACTAGTAAGTATTGAGTATCAGGGAATTATAAAGAGGGTTGTTTCTTTAGTTATGATAGGTGAGGTCACATTGAGTGGGACTACCTGAGTAGATGTACTAAGCAGCCTAGAAAGATAGGCGATGGACCGCTACAGTAGAATTTGTGCCACGATTAGGGATCTCCGAGGAAAGGATAGAGTGGTCCCAAGTGAGGAAAATCCAGAATAGGACTAGGAGGATATTGGGGTTGGGGACACTGGTATGAAATCCCTCCACCAAAACCACTAGGAATCCCACATCAGGCTTACAGAGCTGATGGCTTGGGCTATGAATAACAATATTCTTTGGATGTCTATGATGCGTGACACATGAGATGATACAAGAAATGATTGGTTTTTATTATACTCCTCTCTCAGTACTGGTATACATAGGTTACAATCAATATTTTTTACCTTGACACCTGGAATGAGATATAGATCTACCAATTGAGATTCATGCACAATAGCTTTGTCTTCTGGTTCTTATAGCGAATGCTTCATCTGTATCCTTTATCTACCCACAATGTGATCTATCACTTGGTGGAGAAAGGTTCATGTGGGTACTTTTTTTTATCACAATAAAAACTCATTAATCCATCATGGGTATATATTTCCTATCCATTTCATAGTGTAGAACAATTTTCACCATAGAGAAGTCATATTTTACCCACATATATGGAACAATGTTTTTCTTTTCTTGCGAGAGAGATCTCATGAAAGAAAATTGGAATCTATGAACTGTAGGTTCCATCCCATCACCCGTAAGTTAGTGAGTGTATCCCTTGGTGTAGTATGATATTGTGGCATTTGGGTTCCTTAAATCATAAATGATTATATAGATGTCTTCCCCTATGATGTTATAGGACTACCTCTGAAATGGGAGATAGATTTTTTCATCGACTTGTATCTAGTGACATAACTGATATCTTCAATGTCATATTGGATAGATCCTACGGAGCTCCGGGAGCTATGGTTGTAGTTGGATGACCTTCAAGAGAAAGGTTTCATTAGACCCAATGCTACCCCCTGGGCATCTCTAGTCATGATCATTAAAAATGAAAAAGAGAGTTTATGATTTTGTGTGGATTATTGTCACCTAAACCAGAGCATGATAAAGAACAAGTACACCATTTCAAAGGATTGAAGATATCATTGGAAAGTTTCAAGGTATGAGATGTTTCTCGGAGAACAATATCAGTTCCATATACCACCAGTTAAGGGTTATTGAGGGTGATATTCCAATGTTATCATTCTGATGTTCCTATAGACACTGTGAGTTCTTATTGATGGAATTTGGTGTGACAAATTCACCCACCATTTTCAAGGATTTTATTAACCATGTTTTCCTACGGTACATGGAACATTTTTTTTATCTTCATCAATGCCAAACCCATCTAATCTACATTATAGGAGGAGAATGAAGAGCACGTGGGGATAGATATTGACATTCTTTAAGAGAACCAGCTTTATAGAACACTAGTGAAGTGATAGTTCTTGATACATGAGGTTCACTTTCTAGGGAATTCCATTTCTAAACTAGGATATCCATGAATATAGTGAAGATAAAAGTAGTGATTTATTTGGATCCACCCAATAATGTGTTAGAGGTTTGGGTATTTCTTTGTTGGGCAGGGTAGTATAATTGATTTTTTAAAGACCCCTCTAGGATCACAGCCCATTTAACTAAACTAATGTGGAAAGGGACGTCATTTACCTGGTCTGGGTAGTGCTAGAGGGACATTGAGGTGCTCTATCATAGGATGAGGAGTTATCCAATGTTGAGATTACTAGGTGTTGGTTTTGAGTTATTAGTGTATTGTGATGCCATGGGAACTAGGCTAGGTAGTGTGTTGATGCAACGACTTGCATTCATTGCATATGGGTCGATGATGTTGAGACCGTAGAAGTAGATATATATGAATCATTTTCTAGATATGGATGTGGTATTCATCTCCCTAAGGATGATGAGACTCTATCATATAGGATAGAACTTCGAGGTTTACTCAGACCACCAATGTCTCAGGTACATCTTCACTCAAAGAGTCCTAAACCTGATCCAACAATGCCACTGTGAGTTCATATTAGACTATGACTTAAAGATAGTATATAGTATAGGGAATGGAAAACTTGTAGCATATTCCCTCAGTTTGAAATCATAGTATCACTTAGTGTGGTATTCATCTGAGTATTTAGCTTCAATACAGCTAACCCTGATGGAGTAGGAGGGTACAACATTTTTTCAGTTAATGGTGTTGGATACTTTCCTTCATGTGCATATGAGAGATTCATGTCTATTAGACATCTACTATAAGGTATTATGTGATCATATATCTATAGGGGACTCCCCAAATTGATATTATGAATGAGGTGACAACATTATCTTGTTAGAAAGATGAATAGTGGATCCAATCATGATGTGGGTGGAGGTAATGTAGGAGTTCTACACATCTCCCCTACATATCTGTCCCTAATGTGGGGAATTTATTTAGAGACCTTCAAAGGCAGTTTTTTTGTTCCAGCATGAGACAGAGTGTAGCTTAGTCTGTCTCTTAGTGTATCACATGTCATCAGGTGAGTATGACATACTACACCAAGCACATAGTAGAATATAATATCTCGAGAATTTATAGTATATTTACTATTAGAAATAAATTCAATTTAAGGTATTTCTCATAGTTAATATGACACTAATTTATCCTAAATTTCATGTAAAAATATTTTACTTGATAGCTTTCGTTACAAAAAATACTTAGTTATACTGAACCATAATATATTTTTAAAATATTATTATTAAATATAATAATTTATAACCTAGATTCAAATTAGAGGATACGAATATGATTAACTAACTTCTAAAAATAAATGGTGTTCCCAAATTTTAAATGAATTTATTAGTTACTAAAAAATTAAAAAAGAATATAAGAACCAATTGAATAAAAAGGGAATGTTTTTATAAAAAACTAATTTTATGTTTAGAAACTTGTTTTATACTAATAAATAAAATTAATAAAAATATAATGGATAATATTAATTTAATATATATATTACATGTTAAATAAAATATATTGATTTTAATCCAATAGATTTTATCTTCATAAGATAATAATTAACCGTGTATATTGTATAAATGCCTATATTTTTATAAAGAAACTTTTAGCCCACTTTTGTGGATAACTTTTTTTAAATACAATTTTTGGAACATTTATAAATATTATGTGTAAAATTAAACATAATATTTTAATTTTAAAAATAATCATTATTTTAGGGTTAATTTTTGTTTTCTTATGTGACGTTTCATTTTTAATGAATATTGAAATGTATGGAATTTTAATTCAAAACTACAATTTCATCTAATTAATTTATATGGTTAAATTAGTTTTCTTATTATTTTAAAAAATTTATTAGTTAAATTTTATATCATTTAATACAATTAATGTTATTGTAATAATTTTAACATCTAATTTGGATATAAAAACTTTGCAATACACTAAATATTTTAACATTAAAGACCCACATTGGCGTCCCATCTATGGGATTGAATATAAATTAATTTATAACACTTATGTAATTGTTATTTGAAAAAAATGGATTCCATATTTATAACAATAATAATTTCTAATTTCTAATAATGTTAACTTATTTTTTTCCAAAATTTTTATTGAATGTTATTAAAATTTTGTACAACCATAAAGGTGAAATGAAGAAAAATAAAAGACTAAACCTTAATTGTAAGATCCAAAATGACCTATAAATATGTCCAAAATACATTTTATATTTTTATATAGACCATATCCTACCTTTTATGAAATTTTAACCATTATTGGATCAACATGACATGGGAAAAATGTGGGTGTAATTCCCTTTCCAAAAATTTAAAAGTGTGTCAGTCCTCCACTATATGAAAACACTCACACCTCTTACTTCCTCATGCCTCTCAATGAACTTCTGATCAGTAAATATCTAATGAGAAATATTCTCAACATCCCTTCCCTCATCCTATAATCCTCCCTTTGTGTAGAAATCTATCCAATGAATTTCTTTGGTGCAAACCAAAAGAAGTTACCCAAAGAATAAGTAACATATTTCCCTAATATCATTAGTTTTATTTCCATTATACATCCCCTCAACTATCATAATTTCATGATTCTAAAAAACATCATTTTCTTAATTATAGTAATGTTTCATTATGTTATGGGTTATATCTACACTTACACACACATCCATCTAATGGGTAATAAACTTACTATTTATGTGTACAGTGAACTGCTGCCTCACAAAATGATGATTGTTCGTTATTCCTTTTGCATATTTCATGTTGGAAATTATGATGATTGTTCATTCTTCCTTACCCTTTCACACACTTAAAAAGTGATAAGGTCGTTTATGGACATATGTGCTACCACCTCCTCAAAACGATTTGGTTCCATTTACATGAAAATAATGATATATATAAGTATACATCATTAATATGGTATGTATGATATAATTATCATTATATAGATATTAATGTTACTTACCTTATTTAAATAAAGATAACTGAAAAATAGGAATGTCACTCATGCATACGTACGACCTGCCATCTATATGATTGTAATGTTGGTTCATTTTTCATAACAATATTTCATTAATGGTTTGAAAATTCTAATTGATGTATAAATATTATAAATATGTCATGATTATTATTATTTATAAGTTATTTAATGTCCCATTTTAACATATTTGACCAACCAAAGTTGTTTTTCACACATAAACTGAATTTGGTCAAAGAACCCAAGGTTAACATAATTGTTTAAGTAGTTTTATACCACAAGGTAATAAGTAAAATAAAAGTATTCATAAACCTAAAAGGGTTATTAATTGAGTAAATAATTAATATAAGTTTACTATTTATATTTATAAAGGTAGACAAGACTAGTCAGACTCTAGGTAAGGGACTTCATCTCAACTTACATTCCCTTGATATATATTTTTTGTAACACACCACTTCAATTTTATTTAATTTATATACATTCCATTGAAATTATTTATCATTAATATACCTATTATCATGATATTATAAAATTAATATAATGTTATTACATCATTTATATTATTATTCAAATGTTTCAAGGAGTCATGGGACACATTGTAATGTTTATATATTATTCTCCATGAGAACATTCTTAATGACAGTCTTTGTAATCTCACGTCCATTTGTGATTGTTAACTTTATCATCAAAAAATAACATCATTTTTTTCTACTTATTTAATATATATGATTTATATTCTTCCACTTTGTTATATAATATCATGATTCATTAATGGTTCATGATATTTTTAGTTTTAATTTGAATTATTTCATCTAAGGGTGTTTGAGTTAAAAGTTACCAAGTGGAAAACTAATTTCATAACCCAATGTATTTTCATTGAGTAACATTACATCCTAGTTGGAATTAATATTATATAATTATGTGTATAAATAATTTACATAGTCTGTTGATGTATTTTCACTTCCCTTTTGTGGATTTAAAGTTGATAAAAATAATATATTCATTGATTGATTCTCACTTAAACATTTAGTTCCTTTCATGGGATTACGTAACAGTATCATTTTATTCGGTATCTTTTACACTTGAATTTTTATTAGAGGGAATTATTTTATAAGAATATAATAAAACCTCTCATTTTTATCTCCTCTGGTTAATCATGACCTATTACAAATATTGTCACATTCTAAACAAAGAATTTTTATAACATTTTTAATGTTCAAAAGGAATATGTTTTTTACGTAGAACGATATGTATGAATTTACACACCACAATTTATTTTAAGCTTCCTTTGAATGATTAAAATATAGATTTTTAATTTTTTTTTTCCAAAAGTGATATTCAAATATTAGTATTTTGAAAAATACATTATTATAAATTATGTCTTCCCCAAGAATGTTTTTAAAATATATTTTTATAATATATCAATTCTTCAATAAAAGTAACTATTTTTTTACTCTAATTGGGATATGATGTATAGCTGCCATCCTTATTCTTAATCTAGATGGTTGATGATTTATTCGACAATGATTTTATTATCATTCACTTCATTGATTTATTTTAGTCCTTATGAATCATTCAATTCCCTATGATCATTTTAAATTGAATTTCCCATAAATATAGATATCATTTTTCTTGGATATGATTATTTCATGAACCATATACTATATTTCATATGGTGTTTACTTCAATATTTATATGATTATTTAATGAAATATTGATGAATCTGTACCCATTATTCAATATAGATATTTTATAACACATATTGTTTTTCAATAAAATTGATTACTAGATATGACGAATGGTTTAGAAAAACCATGATGGGTGGGGCCCATGTATTATATACCCCCTCGATGCATCGACAGGTCCTCATGTGACTAATAAATTAAAAAAATTAAGAGGTGTCTACATATCATTTTAAACGATCAAATGGATAGATCTGGACAATTTAGGATTTGATGTTCCTAAGTAATGAAGTCCAATAATTAATCATTTCCTTATTTTTGATTCAGTATTTATTAATCATGATGATTCACTATGAAAAGGTATATAGATTCAATACATTATTATTTTATTTGTTAAATAAATTGCATTTTATTTTCTTACCATTCCTTATTGTTTTTTCTATCCAGTTATTTGAATGGCATGTCTTTCTAGTTATTACCATTCTATATTATTTATGAACATGCATACTAGTTTTTTGATTTAATGGTGTGTGTCCAGTTATTTACCATTCTATAATTACAATTCCCATTGATTCATTATTTATCCCATTGTACTTTACCCTTGCTAAGCATTTGATCTCACCCTTATAATGTTTTCTTTCCCTAGGAATCCACAAAGTTTACTAAGAAATATTTTCAAGGATAATATTAATGGAATAAATTTATTAGCCTATAATGATGAAAGAAATTATATTATACATATCTTATGATTTAATAATACTAATCTCATGTATGTATCTGGTTTTCCAATACTACTGAACTATTCAGTCTATTGTGATGTGATTTACTTGTATAATATGCAAATGTAAAGGTATCATGACACCAGATGCGATATTTATGGGTTTAGATCACTATAATTATTTAAAAAATGATTTTTATTATGTAAAATAAATGCTATAAAAGTGAAAAAATACATTTTAAATTATTTTCACAATGGTAGAATAAACCATCATTAAAAAATATCAATTTTCAGAATTTTTTTCAAATAGTTATTATTTTTTCACAAATAAATAGATATCCATTTTAATTATGTTCATACCATATAATTTTCTTAATATATTTAGTTATATTTAGACATAATAATTTAATTAAAATTTTATAATGGTGATTTTTAAATAATAGTGTTTTCATAGAGTATAATGATTTGTTCAACCCCTTTATTGTGTTAATTGAAAGCAATTGATTAGATTGAATATATAAAAAATTTAGATATAACATAAAGTCTTTAGATTTTGTATTCTTATATTCCCTTGTTTTTTCATTTAATATATGTTATCGAATATGATATGCATATTTTAAAAACATGGGGTCTTACATTATTTCCCCGTTAATAAAGTGAATCTTTACGATTCAAAATTAATCATGGTAATCAGGAGTTCTTCATTTGATGATACCCTTCTATAAATCCCACATCTTGATAAAGGTTAATAAAACATCATCTTGATATGATACAATTGAATGAAAAAGGAAATATGGAATTACACATAACATTGTTTCTTTGTATGAGAAAATTGGTGACATGTAAAGGTATGAACATGGAAGGAAAGAAAAAATAATTTTAGAGGTCTATTGAGGTCATTTATCACAAGAAATTGAATGATAAATGTAAAATTAAGGGCCTTAAACCCATAAAATTTTGATTATTTGAAAGACCATTAGATTCATTGAGTATAATATCAATTTATTTTTAAAATTATTTTCCTAGAGTTGAAGAATTCCATGACCCTCTATACTAATAATATTTGAAAAGATAATTAATTGGTATAATTCTATTTTATAGTCACAATTTCATCTTTTTTCTATTCTTTGATCATTATCTACTTCATTTTTTACTATATGAAATGAATATACACGATAAATATTTTTATTCTCTAACCATTAAAATTCAAATTTTAGGAATTTTGATATCCTTAATATATTGATAATTTATTAAACAATATATAGTTTAAATTATAACAACATGGTTATAAAAGGTTATCAAATATGAAAAAAGCATCATATGGTGACGTAATACATTAATCTCTTATAATTTCTTCAAATTTCCTCTTGAACCATATACAAATTGGTTAATGCGGTGGAACTTAAAAAATATTAAGATTCCAAAAATTTGAAATAAGTTTACTAAATTTTCAAAATGAACTTTTCATTAATTCCAAAAAACATGAAATAGCACTTAATCATCCCATTCCAAAAAATGTGAATACGTTCAACATGTATTCACATGAAACATGATAATAACCTAAATTACAATAAAACCTTATTGAAAACATGAATTATTCTTTATTTTATAAATTAAACATATATTATTGGATATATTTTTTAAACCAAAAAAATTGTGTAAACACAATAAATGAAAGAATAAACTACTTTTTTCAACAAATCATTATTACATTCCAAGGAATTCAGTTCAATCCAATTCCCATTATGTGTATCAATCTTGTATTTATCTCAACATCATTATCTCAACATCAAGAACATATTAAGGGACATATTTCCCACAAAAATGAGTTTTCAGTGAACATTAACTTCTAAAAAATTATTTTCTTGGTCATCTATATAGTTTGACATATTATTTCAAATCAATAATGAAAGAAGTAATACAATTGAATCCTTACACATTTAATAATTAATAAAATTAAGATATCATTGATTATATATCCAAACAACATAATTCATGAATACAAACATATTCACATTAATCATTCTACTTTATATAAGGTAAACTAATAATCAGCACCATGATCAAAAAGCATATATTGATGTATATTCCTCTGATGTTTGACAGATTGATTTATGTAATGCCCACCTTCTAAAATTTAAAGGATTTTATATTGGAAATTTTTTTTATTTCCCATGAAAGAACATTTATAGTATCCTTTCTCTCCATATGTGAATCAAACTCCCATTCCATTTAAGAATATACCTGGGTCTCCCTTTCTACAATTATCATATGTGTGAAAATACTTATTTCCGTTTTTACCATTATCCATATTTTTCTCTAATATCCTATTCATATAATTATTTCCTTTAAAACCATAAGACCTAGAGAATTATTTCTCTATCATATTAACACATTATTCTATGTCCTCATATGAAGGGAATGATTGGGATAAGAGTTCGCATCGATATATTGGCTTAATACCTTCAATGAAATAATCAATCTTACTCTTTGGATTATGTGCATTGATGCAGTTCCCATCCCTTATAATAAGAACCATTTTTAAATTATAGTATACAATAAATTATATCATATGATATAAAAAATAAATTATAATCCCTAAAATATATTAATACTTATCATAAATTGAAAAAAAATCATACATAATATCATTATCATAAACACAGTTTCTATAAAAATATTGTAAAATAGTAAAACTATTTTCAAATACTTCAAACTATTTCATAAAGAAAATTTTATTTCCCCTAAGAATATCCCTCATAGTTCCAACCAAAACTCATAGTTATGTCTAATTTAAATTACTTCAATGTAAATCTAGTCATCCCTAATGCGGTTGTTTTAGAGTTATTACCCTAAGGTATATATTTTCAAGATCCATATCCACTTTTAGAATCCAAAAAGGCTGTATTGTAAGGAAATACAACGTGATATCTTCCATTAAAAAACGTAATGAGTTTCTCTAATACTTATCCTCGAATTTTGTCATAGGTTTATGTTACATAATTTATTATCTCCTATACCTAGTTCTCAAGGTTTCTACTAAACATTATCTGATACCAACAATCCAACCCCTAACCCAATATAATTTTATTAGTATCATCTTTATTATATATACATAAGATAAGAATAATCACATCCTAAAGTAACTAATAGTATATTATTATTTTTAATCTAGATATATAAATGAAATTAAAATATAATATTAAAAAAATACAAAATTAATTTACATTAATAATTTCATTCATCCCCTTAGTATATCTATTCATATCAATCAAAAAATAATTCTTAGTATCCTAGGAGATGGAAAACCTAAGAAATGGGTGTGATTAGAATATCATTAAGGGTAAGCATATATTATAAGTTGTGAATAAATAGGGAAATATCAATATAGAAAGGTAAATATATGAATCAAATTCATTTAAATCAATATCATGATCATAATATGGAATGAAAAAAATACGATCAAATCATTCCATATTAAAAGAACATGTTCCAAAAACGTTACAATGGATATTCTAAATAATCAAATAATTACATGGAAAATAAATAACTAAATTCACAATGATGGATTATGTAATGATGGAAATCGAAAATATAATATTGGAATTTGTGAAAGGACATCGAATACTGTCAAGTAATGTTCCAATACATCTAATATTTTCAAGGATTGTTCCAAAACATCAATATGAATGGGTAAGACTTCATACATTGAAACATCATGTTTGTCTTATGAGTCGTACTAACGCATCTAGGGGCCATAGCCGGCCCCTCTCATCACATTAAAAGTACAATTGAATCCTCATATGGATGGGGTGAATCATAATAAATGTAAGAATTAATAATTAAAAACATACAAAAGAAATGTTAATATTTTCCCCAATCATTAGACATAATCATAAATAATTCCGACTAAAATGGTAAATGGTAATAAAATTTTACATCCTAAATTAAACTGTTCAAAAATCATCCATATAATGAATAATGAAGATATTAATAAAACAAATACTCATTGTATCATAAGTACAAGAAATGGTTGATGTTATTGATGAATAAAAATACTATAAAAACATATTTAAAAATATTAATGATGAAAATATCTAATTCATTTTGAAAGTATTTATGTAAAAACAAGAGTTAAAAAGATTGAGAAAAAATTTGCATTGAAAAAACATTGTAATATATAAATGAATCTTTAAAAAATTGCGTTGTAATTATTAAAGTAAATTTCATACTTGTCGATTACATTAAAAAATTGTTCACATTCACATTTTCGGTAAAACCCAAAACGGAATTATTTTGAAAAATAAAAGAATATTTCTATAATTTCTTTTTAAAAATAAAAATGGTGAAATATTTCTTTAATAAATCATTTTGAAAATTAAGATACATTTTAGAAAAAAAATTCCTTAAATATCGGTTTTGATGGAATTGTATTTCCAAACGAATAAACAAATAAAGTTAGATATTCTTAAAAAATATTTTTAAACATTTTATGTAAAAAAGTGTAAAATTAGTAATATTACTTTAAAAAGTACTTGAATAAAAAAAGATAATAAAATAGAAATATTTTTTTTATAAAAACATCACATAATACTTCAATAGGAGGATTATAAATACATGCTAAAATAACGATGAGATGATAAAATAAACCATTACCACTTTGGAAAATTTTTAATCAAAACCCACATGAAAGAAAAAAAATTAATTGAAACATTAAATATAATGAATATTAATAAATTCATGATATTACATACAAAATGTGAAGTATATACACCACAAAATATAAATAATTAGTGATTATGCTGCATGTCTCACAAAAGTAAAAGTGAGATGAGAAACCCTTACCTCATAATTCATTTGGGTAGAATGTTCTTTAAAATAAATTATAGTTTTTTAAAAAAGTTATTAACTTATAAATGATCCATATTAAAATATATAATATCTTATATGATCCTTTTATCACATATAAGCACGTATTCCTTAATAATCAATCATTATGCCTAGTGTTTCAGGTATTAATTGAATTTATTTGATATTCTCTCTTTACCATGAATGTTCCAGTTATTTAACATATTATATAGTACCATCATATTCAGAATAATAATAATGAAGTAAGTATAATATTTATAAATCAATATAAATTATAAGACCAATAATTAAATATAGATTTAATAAATGGAGAATTATATGATCACAGAGACGGTTGGTTGCACTATTAAATGGGTAACATATCCATTTTTCAACGATCAATATGGAAATAAGTTAAGTAATAGTTTTACATTACATATTGACAATAGTATACCATATAAAATATTATTTATTAAATAATTTTTACATATATCATTAATTTGTTGTGGTGATGATAGGCAGTTACATCGCTTCGTGAAGGCAATCATAAAAATGTACGTGAACGATGTTTTCATCTCTAAGTTGGTGAAATGGTAAGAAACAAAATGATATATATTATATTTTCATAATTAAAAAATATTTAATAAATGTCATAATTATTTTATCTATATCACATATAATTATTTAATTTTTTTATATCACTATTCATTCAATGTGTTAGTGAAAGATAAATAATATCCCTTGATAATGTTGTAATCTTCCGTACAGACGAGGAACATCATCATATCCCAAAAGGAATAAAAACTAATTTTGATATATGATATAATTATAAATAGGTATAATAATGTTATAAATGTAATATATATACTTTATATCCAATAATATACCAATTTTTTGAGAGGTGGTAATGGAAAAATGAATAACATCAGATCACGAGGAGTTAGTTTTTCATACAAATAAATGGTTATTTCATAACCCATTTTATTGAATTGAGGATGGTTATAGGTAATTAATATAATATAAAAACATATCATTATATAGTATATAATAAGGATATTATATCATCTGGATTATACAAAAATTTAAGGAGGAGGATGAAGAAATAAAATAAAAAAATCGTAGAATAATGATACATCTTTTTTTGGTATCCTAATTAGATTTTCACCAAAGACATCCTAGGATAAATATATGAACAAAATAAGGCCTATATGATGAAATGGGGGATGTTGTTATGTGATTAAAAAATGTATTGGAATAACTAAAATGGTATTATGGACTGAAGAAGAGAGTAGAGTGGGTGGCCTTTTATAAGTGAGGTGAGTGGCACACTTGTAATTATTTTTAATAAAAAAGGTGTGATCAAGATTTTTAACAGTCCAAAATGGTAAAAAATGGAGTGTTATTTATAAGTATACATTATAAGTTCAAAATATTTCCATATAATTGATTTTATAAAATCACCTTAAGTAAATGTAACTCTTATCCTTGTTGTTCCTCCTAGTAAATCATTTTTTACATTAACCACGATAAATGATTCCATCTATTTTCACTATTATCTTTGTAAAATAATTATGTTGGACTTATTTTATGATATAGATTGTTATGATTAACTATATGGAATAAATTTTACTAAATTAAATTCATATAAGTGGAAAATTTAATAAAAAACTAATCTCATAGACCTGAAGAAAAAGATGGGTTTTAAAGAGAAAATGATCAAATGTTTAGAAAGTTTTAATATGAAAAATAAATATGAAAATGAGCCCAATGAAATAAGTTTTAATAATTTTTTTAAAATTAAAGTAATTTTATTTTAAAAACAAATCAAAATATAATTTAACATTATAAATAATTTTTAAACATGATAATTTTAATTACATAGTTATTATTATTCATAAATTTTAATTTAAGGTTTAAGTTATATTGAAAATTTTTAAATAAAAATATTTTTATAAAGTATCATGATTTACTGAAGCCCGGTTTTTTCGTGCATTGAATGATGTAGAATATTTTTTAATTTATTTAAAAATCAATATATCATAATGTATTTGGATGATATATTCCCTTTTAAGTTTTGTGTTTTTCCAGTTATACACGCTACCGAATATGACAATCATATTTTAAAATTTCATGGTGTTACACGGGCCAAAAATGTTTTTTTTCAAATTAGATAATATTATTAATGATGATAAACAATATGAAATCCATTTTTTTCAAAATCAATTAATAAAATTAGAAAAATATAATTTACATATCAACCCACAGGGGCGATGAAAAGTTTATTTATTTAATAGAAAATATTGAAATGTTTAAACAATTTTTATATAAAAATTCAATATTAAATTGATTCAAAAGACCTAAATCTGAAATATATAATTAAAAAAATTTAAATTTTAACTAAATATTAATATAAAAACTATCATGTATGTTCATTGAATGAAACAACTAATTTTTAATAAAAATGAAGATTTTTCACTATTTATGGAATAATTCATCCTTTCAAAAAATTATCAAAACATTACTACAAGATAATTTCGAAATTATGATTTAAAAATTGAAATTTATTTTTTGAATTATTTTTTAAAAGTTTAAAAGTTTAATTTTAATATATGTTCTCAAAACATGATTTTTTTTAGAAAAATTCAATTTTAAGCCCAAAATTTAACCTATTCAATCTCATTCCTAGAATAAATAAATAATAATGTCCATAATTGGATTGAATATATAATATATAAACATATTTAAAATCATTAACGAAATTTAGGTTTTTAATCTATTGATGTAAACCCCGTTTCAATGTTGATATAATATTTTTAGATAAAGATTTTCATTATTTTTAAATTATTCATATTTTCAAATCTAATTTATCAGTAACCAATGAATTAAATTTATATACATGTATAAGAAATATATTTTTTACAAATTTTTTAATCATATTTATACACATCATTCTAGAACTATGTAATTTCTATCCTATTATATAATAATAATTTTATCATATTTCAAATTTTTCTAAAATCCATTGTTGCGTATAGAACATGCTATCATAAAAATAAAATTATTTGGAATTTTTATCATAAAATCATGGGGACTTATATTTTACCCCCATATAAAAACCCATCCACTCAATTTTAATTTTACCATGGTAGTCAAGTGTTTGAAATTTGAAAACTCGTTTTCAGGAAACTCACATGATAAATGGGTTGATAAAATATTTGACCTTTATAGCACTTTAAAAAATACATAATTTATAATAGTTATAAAATTTGGACTTTTAAGTCTCAATTTTCCATGGGAATTGAACTCTACACCACATTAAATTGCATCTCCCTCATTATGGACCCCACACACAAAATCTAGGCAGTTCCACTACACTTCACACAGGGTATTGGCTTTTTTTCCATTTTCACGTGCCAACCTTACTTGGGTGATGAAAAAAGTCATATAAATCATTGGTTCTCCTATAATATTGTAGTTTCTTCTTGAGAACACCATAGGTTATTACCCGTTGAGGTCTTTGATTAGACTAAAGATTGTCCCTACTGGAAAACACATGCTGTCTTAGTGTCTTTTTCCCACACTCACATGCTCGTTTAGAAACATCACAGATTTTCACCCATCCTGATCACTTCTCCAAGACAAATACTCTTAAATATGGAGTTATAACTATATAAGATCTTGAAAATAAAGGTTCATCATGGTGACATGGGTAATACCATTTAGAAATATAAGTCTCACCGTTCTAGTGGGGTTACACAATTAATATATCACACTAATTTTATATAATTAATTCATTATTTTATATTTTAAGTATTTAAGGTAATTAGGTTATGGTTTTGAATTTTTGGAGAAAATATTTCATGTTTTTTGGTAATTTTTTTAGGTGTAGGGTTCGATAATGGTTATTATAAACCGTGCAACACCTCTTAGGAAATTATTTAACTGAAATTGTGGGAACTGGGAAGGGGAATAGTTAGGAACCCAATTCAGCTAAACCATGCATCCACCTAGGAGAAAATTTGTGAAGTCGATAGATGGGTTCAGTATGGTTGACACAAAATTATTCTAAAGGTGGTATGGGTTTTCATAGGAAATGACTAGTGCACTGTTAGTTCATGGTTTTCTTAATCGTGCACCCTAACCATGCACCGTTTAAGACAAGATCCAAAAATTTTGGATCTAAATAATATCACATACGTACTATCTATTTTCCTTAATAGGACCCTAACATGATTCTGACTCCTTCTGAATACTTGAGAAACCCTTCCTCTTGATTAGAGAGTAATCTATTAGTTAATTTTGGAGTATTAAAGGATGGATTCCATGTGAAGCGGTTGTAAACAATGGTTTTTATTACAACCCTGCTTTTTATTACAAACATAAACCTGATTTTTTACATAAAATTTTCACTTGATACAACATATAAGATCAAGAGGTCTAGTGTATTTGGGGCTTAGGCACATTACATAAAAACTTATAACATAAAAAACACAATATATTTACTAAAAACATCCCATACATGACCACTACATTCTGTCATACTTAACATTGCATGGGATAACTTGAGGACGTACATAAGAAAAAGGTGAGCTATATAGCCCAGTAAGGGAATAAACGTTGAATAACATGATGAATACAATACATGATATACAATAGGAATATTAATGGAGAACAATTGAAACATGAACATATATTCATGCTAAATCATGATAATCATTACATGGAAATTTGGCAACAACAATTAACATGGAATTAGCATGATCCAAGGATCATTGCACATGGAGAATTAGTAAATCCTCATTTCACATGACGCATGAGTAAAACCTCATTGCACTTGAATTAGCATGATTCAACACCCATTTCACATGACGTGTCATGATACTATACATTACCCAATGCATTGAAGCGCTATCAGGGCACACCTTTCTTAAACATTTAATTTCATGCATAAGTGTGCCACATGGATCATATAACATGAAATAAATCTATATTGTAAGTTATTCCACAATTATGAAATGTGGAATAAATACATGAAATTACCATTCAATATGTATATGTTGATAAAGTTGAATACCCTTGATTGAGACATGGGTATGATATTCACTAAACAATGATCTTGGCTTTGAAAAATGTGGTGCAATTTCGGCAGCATAATGGCGTGACATAAAGATTCATAAAAATGGTTGATGAGAGATAAAAGATAGTCTCATCATATGGACATAAAATAGACAGTAAGGGGGTAATATAAATACATGTCCCAAAAAATGTAATGGAATTTAGGTGCATAATAAAAAATAATTTCTTGAATGTAAATGAGGAGAGAGAAATTCCTTTCAGAATTTCGGCATAGTAACGGGTGTACATGGGAGGAATTTAATGATAGAGAAATTGGTATCTAATAATAAAAACATAAATTGCACAGTATTTGATCTGGTAGAAATAATACCCCAACAATTGTAATTGAAAACAAAAGGTCATCACAGCCTAATAAAAATTAGAAAAAATGGGAAAGGACGAAATTCCTTACATGGAAGTGTGATACCAAAGGTCTGGGAGAGGCTTGCGAGAGGCCTCAGGGGAGCTTGGGGCACCTTTGGAGGATTCTAGAGAGAAGAGTTCAGTGGTTTGTCTAACTAAAAAGGCTTTTAGTGAAGAGGAAGTGGGATCTTGGGTGAGATTATATAGGAAATGAGAGGGAATTATTTATTATTTGGGTTTGGGACACCTCACATTAAACTAATCAAAACCACATAAAACCCCATGGGTTTTGGCCATGGTTTTTTACAAAGGTGAGTGTAAATCTATATTTTATAATTCCAATGTCTGAACATCTTAAAATATTATGGTTTCTTATATTGAGGTGAGTCACACTCTATAAAAAAACAATTTAAAAAAGAAAAATGTTTTATAAGCCTTGAAGGGTCCACTAAAGCTTGGTAAAATAAGTGAAACAAACCAAAAATCACATTATTTTAATTGTAAAACCCATATTTTATGAACATAATATTTATATTATTTTATTACATCCCTAATTGGTCATTACGATGTCATAAAACACATTATATATTTAAACAGTATTTAATTTTTACCCAAAAACAATATTGGCTCAAAAAAATATGAAAAATTACCCATTGGATTATTTTGACATCCTAATTCCATAAATAAAATTCATTTTAACAAAATAATTTAAAAAATATGTGTATTTTTACTTTTAAAATAAAAAAATACATTTACCAAAAATTCATGCGTTTTGACAAAAACAGCTTTTGAACCACAATAAGAATTACAATTGAATTCTAAAAATTATATGATCATTTATATTTAATAAAAATTAATTTAATTACAATAATATTTTATTAAAATATTATTTAAATAAAAAATCCATTAATTCATCAAAATACATTTGTTAGATGAATAATAACTAAAAATACTATTTGTCATTTAAAAACTATTTACAAAGTAGAAATAATAAAATGAATGCACATTCTTTATAAAAAAATAATGTACATAGTCATATAGATATGGTCTTGTTTCCTAACCCTGTATAACTCCTGCATAAGACCATAGGGTAATGTGTGTGATGGTGACAGACTCTTGGGGTGGCTCGGATAACATCGCTCATATGGTAATATCTACTAACTTCCACTTCTCCCATAGTTGGTTCCGCTCAAACATAATGTGTTCAAGCTCAGCTTGGGCTAGGTCAAGAGAGAATCCCAATTATGTCACCTTCTTTCTAAGCTCTGACATATGGGCTTTATACGGTGCAAGTCTACTGGATGAGTCCTTCACTTCCTTTGTCTGTGTAAATAGGATTTTTAAAGCCCTATATTTATACTAATCATGTGATCACTATTCAACAACTATATTAGAAATAGTTACAATTCATAGTAGTATTTTAAAATATATAAATTTAAAACCAATGAATTTCACATTTTATATAACCATAATAAACATTTAATTAGATCAAGTGGAATTTCCATTAATGAATGTTTGGGTCATTACAATATTCCCCCCTTAAGAAATTTCACCCTCGAAATTTCATTTTCCCACTCTAAAACAAATGTGGGTAACTCTACTTCATCACATCCTCCAATTCCAATTTCACTTATTCAAAATTCTGGTTTTTTTGATAACACATTGAAGAGGGGCATTGTCTGATTTCATAGAACATCTTCTCCATGATAAAAGAGCTTCACTTGTTTCTCCTCATAAGATCGATCATCCTCTACCTGTACTACCTCTGAAGAGAGTACATTTGAAGGGTCTGGTACATACTTCCTTGAGAGGATGCATGAATGACATCAAGTACTTTGGTCGTGGTAGGTGGAAGTTCTATTCAATAGGCCACAACCCCAACATGATCAAGAATCTTGAAGGGGTCGATGTACCTAGGAGTTAATATCCCACTATTTTCAAACATCATGACCATATTCCATGGAGATATACGTAGAAATACCATGTCTCCAATTTTAAACTCAAGATCTCATCGATGGTTATCTACATAACTCTTCTATTGAATATAGGCTACCTTGATATGCTGCTGAATGGTTTTCACCTTCTCCACCATTTCTTCGACCATTTCTGGTCCTAGCACCTTTTGTCCACTGACTTCATTCCAAAATGCTGGTGTTCTACACCTCTTCCCTTATAGGGCTTTGTATTCTTCCATTTGGATGCTCGAGTGGAAACTGTTATTGTAGGAGAATTCAACTAGTTGAAAATGTTGGTCCCACCATCCTTTGAAGTCCATAGAACATGATATTAACATATCCTTTAGTGTCTGAATAGTTTTATTAGAGTGGAAATCATTTTGAGGATGATAGGCCATACTGAATTTCAGTTCGGTATCCAGATCATGTTATAGATTTTTCCAAAACATAGAGGAGAATCTTGGATCTCGATCAGATACAACAGATAGTGGTACCCCATGTAGCATTACCACTTCCCTTATATATATATGCTAGTTGAGCCAGTGATAAATCCTCCTAAATATAAATAAGGTGTGCTGCCTTTGTAAGACGATCCACAACAACCCATATTTCATTGTTTCCTTTAGATTTCTTCAGAAGTCAGATGACAAAGTCTATGGTGATGTTCCCCCATTTCTATACTGGTATAGGAAATGGTTGCATCATCCCCTTAAACTTCTAACCGTGTTGTAGTGATGTGGAAAATTTATTACGATTTGAATGTTGATTTATAGTCTCGGGAAGACCCTAAGTTGTCTCTCAAGGAGCGTTGGTGGGTTTTGAGTATGTATTTTTATTAATAATTACTAAAAGAGGGGGGATGGTTTCGAAAACAGATTTAAGTAAATTACTTAACTAAAGAGTTAAATATTTGATAAATAAATGTGATTTATTAATAATTATGAGAGATGAAGATCATTTCAATTTCACTACACATCTTGGATAGTTCATTGTTATGAAAATTTAACTTGGTTTTGTTTAATTCTTTGGTTGAAGTTTGTCAAGATCTGGCCTCCCCTCTTTCCTCTTCAAATGATGCTTAAAAAACCACCCCTTGGCACAATAATATTGTTTGCAATATTCAGTTATCAAAAATAGAATAATATTTCTAAAAAATAATGCTTAAATATTATGTATGTGTGATATAAATAGGATTATTATGTTATACAATAAGAACAACTCAAGATCCCCACTTGAAATGTCAACCCAATCAGTGTTGAAATAAAAAGCATTCCACTTAATTGTATCAAATGAAATTTAATCAGGGGAAAGAATGTCAAGAAACAAAATAAGTGAAATATTCAAAATAGAAATTATAAAAAACCAGTAGAATAACATGTGATGGAACTCCCTCCCAATTTTGTGTATCTCCCTCGAAATGATCGTCCACCGTTTAGTTCACCATCAAGAGGAGGAGGAGGCTTGGGTGGAACTCCCTCTTTATCTTTGATTCCCTTATGAGAATAGGGGACTCTAGAACTCTTTGGATTATGAGAGGACTTTTTTGGGTCTCCAAAATACCAGAGCTTCACCTCCTGGCCAAATATTCAAATAAGGACCCAAGGTTCCATTTTATAGGAAAATGGAACGGTGGGTTTGAGCACATAGAATTATTAAAACCAATTGTCACTGGTGTTTTGACCACTATAAAGACTTATCTCCATTTGGATAAAATAAAAAACTTGAAGCCCCACCTCTTGGATATCTAAACCGAATGTTTGGAATAGGTTGGACATCTATAGACTGAGATATAGATAGATCAAAGCACACCAATTTTGACTCCGTGCAGATTTGGTTTTCTAGACAGAGCATGTCCGTTGCGCCACCAGATGGCCTAATGATTCTTGGGTTCATTCATATGAAATGTATCTCAGTGAATTTTGTACCATCCCACAAAATGGACTCCCAATTGAATGTATAGTATAGTAGCAATGTGTAGATTAATCCACTAGTGCACTTGGATCCTCCGCAGTTTGGCCCATTTTTCTTGGATATCATCATGGGCCCCCCAAATCACCTCCTCCATCAATTGAATCATCAAAACATGTAAAATTTACCTTTTTAACAGTGATAAATAAAAAATAAATGATTCAAACATGAAATTAAATTGTCATTATTTTTATAATTTTCAATATAAAACAAGTTTATCACAGTGGGGTAATGGTGAAAATTACACTGTGAATCATGGTATGATCTCACCACCACACCTAAACATTTTCACTCCTAGGAAAATTCACATATCAAAATAAAATGAGGCATATATATATTCCCAAAATTTGGAAGATTTAACATTTCATGAAATTTTAATTCAGTAAAGTAATGTGATCAATGAACGAACCACACAAAGGAGTTCTTAGTAGTGATAATGGAAAAGGATGTCTCATAAATCATATCACAATGAAATTAAAAGAGATTCATGACCCCAATATGATAATGGAATTAAAAATTCAACCACTCCACTAAATCTCTATGTGCGTGTGTGAAAACCATTCCAGATTATTCTTTCTACTTTCTATCCCATAAATATAGGTTATTTTAAAAATATTCATCTTTAAATAAATTTTCACTGAACCGGCCCCACATACTTTTCAAGAAAATTTAAATACCCACTCACTTAAGAAATCCTGGAAGAAAAACCAGAACCTCTCGACATAGATATCCCCATATCTTGTACATTTCATAACTTCCCCCATTTTTTTTAGAAGTTTCATTTTCAACAGATCTCACCGTCATATTTCATTCGTTGTTTGATATCCTCACGACACTAATTTCAATAGTTATATCAAGATAATAGGTTGAGGAGGTGTGTTTTTTGACCTTCCCATGACAAAAACATTTTTACGGGGTACAATAGTCGGACATTAGGTAGACACGCATAGGTCAATCTGGTATAGTAATGAAATAGATTGGAAAAGGAACAAACGTATGAAAATATCTTCTAAAGATGAAAAATATTAACCTAACATATATTTACCTTATATTATGTATGAAATATTCACACTTCGTATTTTGGTGCTAAAAATGTGTGGAGATATTAGTGATACAATTTTCCCAAAAACTACTCACACAAGGGGAAACAATCATCTCAAATGTTTAATAGTGATATAACCATTTATATCATTGATATAAATCCAGTTCACTAAAAATAACTCCCAGATGCTATCTTCATAAAAATATTCTTTTTCACCATTCCTTTGGAATTTTTACTTTCCCCCCTTACAGTCACCAAATTATTGAACATTGAAATTTTTGATGGGGGAAAAATGAAAATACAATAAAGAATGGGAGAAAGAGAAGAATGAAGAAAAAAATGATGAAAAATCCTATCTAAGATAGGAATTTACCCATCCCCCCACACATAGAATGTGTAGTGTCCTCACTGTAATAATTGAGAAGGTGAGATGGAAAGATAAAAGCTTGTGTGTTTCACTGGTATGTTGCTTTTTGAACATAGAGTTCATCCTTTGGGAACTCTGAAAGGACTTCGTGGAAGTGCATCGGCCACTGCCCATTGACTATGAAGGTTTTGTTGGTTTCTTCATTTTGAACTTGAAAAACACCAAATAGAGATATAATAATAATAGCCAATGGGAAACCCAGTTGGAAAAATGATTACTTGGATGCAACTTAAGCCTTGCATTATAAATAAGTACCTTCTTCCCAATGTGGAACTGACGATAGAGTATAAGGAGGTTTTGGGAAGCCTTGGTTCGCTCTTTATAAATCATGGAGTTCTCATATACAACTCTTCTCATTTCCTCTAACTCTTGAATCTACATATTCATTTGGGAACCCACACCAGAAACAATAGAATTGCATTTATTGATGGCCTAGTAGGCCCAGTGCTCAATCTCAAAAGTTAGGTGAAAACTCTTTCCAAAAACAATACGATTGGGTGACATTCCAATAAGTGTTTTTAAAGAAGTATGGTAGTCCCATAATGAATCATCATGTCGAATACTCAAATATTTTCTATTAGGTTGAACCTTTTTTTCAAGAATATATTTTACCTCTTTATTTGACACCTCTTCTTGACATTTGGTCTGTGGACGATATGCAGTAGACACACTATGACTGACCCCATAATGACATAAAATTGATTTCATTGTTCGGTTGCAGAAATGAGAACCGTAGTCACTAATGATGAACCTAGGTAATCCAATCCTACAGAATATCTGAGTTCTCAAAAATTCAACAACTTCCTTAGAATCATCAGTCCCCATAGCTCGTGCCTCTACCCATTTTGATACGTAATCAACTTCTAGAAGAATGTTCAAGTTTGCAAAGAAATTTGGAAATGGGCCCAAAAATTCAATGCCCCAAACATAAAAAATGTCATGAAAGAGACATGTTTGTGGTGGTATTTCATTTCTTTTAGAGATGTTCCCTATTCCTTGAAAATGAGGACAATATTTTCAAAATTCATGTTCATAACAAAAAATCATTGGCCAAAAAAGGCCAGAATCAAGGACCTTGTGAGAAGTCAATTGGGGACTAAAGTGCCTCCTCAAGAAATAGTGTGACAAAATCTTTGGACAGACTGAAACTCACTATCGGGAACACAACGCCTAAGGACATGATCACTACAGATGTGCCAAAGTTAGGGGTCATCCCAAATGTACCAACATGAGTCATGTTTTGGATGACTGGCTTGTTTTTTGTTAAAATTTGTATTAATTCAAAATGATACCAAATAATTTACAATTTCAGAATATCAAGGAATAACATCTTGCACTCGTTACAATTCCTCAATAAGAAACATGTAATTAATGGGAATATAGGGGGATGAGTCAATTTCTGAGGATTGGGGAATCCTACTGATATGATCATCCACCACATTCTCTTGTCTTTTTTGTCTCTAATTTCTAGATTGAATTCTTCAAGGAGGATAATCCAATGAATGAGACGTGGTTTGGCTTCCGGTTTCATAATAAGATACCATAGGGTTGCATGGTCTGAGAATACAATGAATTTGGACCCCAAAAGGTATTACCTGAATTTGTCCAAGGAAAATACAATGGCAAGGAATTATTTTTCATTTGTGGTGTAGTTTTCTTAGGTAGGGTCCAATGTACGCGAGGCATATGCAATGAAATATGGAGCTCGATCAACCCTTTGTGACAAGACTTCCCCAACTGTATAGTTAGAGGAATCACACATGAGCTCGAATGGTAAATCCCACCATGGTGGTTGGATTACTGGGGGTGACATGAGACTCTATTTTAACTTTTTAAAATCTTACTCACATTCTGTATCAAAAACAAATTCTTTTTCTTTTTGGAACAATCGTGAGAGGGGGAGTTCAATTTTACTAATGTCACAAATGAAATGATGGTAAAATCCAGCATGACCTTGGAATGACTGCACATCTCGTACATTTTTTGGGAATGGTAGGGTAGAAATTACATCCACTTTTGATTTATCTACTTGGATACCATCCCCATAAATGAAATGTCCCAAAACTATACCTTCTCTCACCATGAAATGGAATTTATCATAATTTAATACATGATTATTTTCAATACAACAACATAGGACTAACCCAATACTAATCCAACATTCATCGAAATAAAATCCATGAAGAGTGAAATCATCCATGAATACTTCCATGATATTCTCCAGGTAATCCAAATAAATTCTAACCCCGAATAATTGTAAAGTACCCTGAGCATTGCACAGACCAAATGGAATCCTTATATAGGAAAATGTGCCAAAGGGGAAAGTGAATTTTGTCTTTTCTTGATCCTCGAGGGAAATATGGATCTGAAAGTATCTAGAATACCCATCAAGGAAACAGTAGTGGGACTTGCCCTCTAGCCTCTCTAGCTTTCGGTCAATGAATCGGAAAGGGAAATGGTCCTTCCTAGTGTGTTGGTTTAGTCGGTGATAGTGAATGCAGACACAACAACTATTCTTCACGTGATTTGGAATCAATTCAATGTTTTAATTTTTCATTACTGTAATGATGGTATTTTTAGGATCTACTTGAAAAGGACTGAACCCTTGGATGTCAGAGATGGGGTAAATGATTCCACCTACCAATAATTTTGGTACCTCATTTTTTACAACATCAAGGAGGTTTGGGTTCAGTCGACGTTGTGGCTGGCTCACTAGTTTAGCCTCATAATTTAACAAAATATTACAAGTAAAAATTGATGTACTAATACCAGGAATGTCATCAAGTGTCTACCCAATGCTTATTTATACTCCCTCAAAATTTCAAGTAGTCGCAATTCATGATTATGGTGGAGTGAACTAGTAATGATGATGGGAAACCTGTTTCCATTCTCATGATATAAATATTTTAAATCTTGATGCAATTGTTTCAGTTCCAATTCATGTGTATTTTTGATTGATGGGAGTGTGTGTGAAAGTGAGAGGTCACTAATCTCATCTAACTTCTCAATGTTATCATCCTCAATAAAGGAATGAGATTTTACATGCTTAACAGTATCATCGATGGTCATTGGATCCTCAGTGTTCAAGAAATCATCAATTAATAAACATGCATGAAATTTTTCTAATCCACTAAAAAAATTCATGAATCATTTCCTAGCATTTCTATAAATGAAGAAAACATAGAAAGGGGATAAAGGGAAAAAAGTTGTTTTTCAGGGGTAGTGAGTACATCGATTGAATTAATAGAGAGTTAGAGGAATGTTCTTATGAAGGGTGCTTCATGGCATCAATGATATTGAAATGGACTATGTCACCACAATATTCCATAGATAATGTACCATTATGGACATTAATTATGTATTTGGCAGTTTTCAAGAAGGGTCTCCCCAATATTATCGGGGCATGTCTATTCATCCTATCATCTTCCATTTTAATCACATACAATTCAACAGTAAAAATTACATTTTGAACCATCACAAGAACATCCTCTAACACACCAAAGGGGTGCGCGCTACTCCAATTATCCAGTTGACCAATAATTCTAGTTGGCATTAGTTCCAAAACCTTTAATGCAAAGTAAATAGAGTTAGGCATCACATTTATAGAAGAACCTAAATCAATCATATCATTAGAAAAAGAATACTCTCCTATGGTGAATAGAATTAATAATGTTCCAGGATCATTTCACTTGGTGGGAAGTGATGGAATTTCCAATTCTGAAATATTCCTCCCCTAGCTCACCTTCTCAACTCCATGAATTCTCCTTTAGTGTGTACACATCTCCTTTAGAAACATGGCGTACCACGAAATTTTCTTCACAGCATCAATCAATGGGATGTTAACCTGTAATTTCTTGAATATTGCAAATATTTTCTCTATCAAGTTCAGTTTCCTTTTGTTTTCGTGGTTGGGTGGATCTTTGAGAAAATGGAAGAGGAACGGTTGGTCTAGGTGACTCATCTATATACACATGCATTCCATTAGAAGGGCTTCTCTTAGGAAAAGGTTCTTCAACATTTGGAACATTCTTAATGGTTGGGAGGGAGGTTTCCTCAGGAGGGGATGAATTTAATGGAGAATTGATTGTAATTTCAAGTTGTTTTCTACTCCTAAGTGTGGTGGAACTAACATTTCATATATCCCTAGGGTTAACTACTGCTTGAGAGGGGAGTTTACCTGAATTGTGAATTTGAATTTCACCCACTGAGTTAGCTTGTTGGGATAATTGGGTTTTGAGCTCTTTTATAGCATCCTGGTTGGTTTGTTGGAATTGAATATTGTTGGAAGCCATTTCTTTCATCATATCTTCTAGGATGGGATTTAGTTTTTGAGGGGTTTGTTGGAAAGTCCTTTGGGGAGGTTGAAGATAAATGGGTGGTGGTGGTGGGTGACTACTCTACCCCAATTGGTTTCATTATTGATGAGGTCGGTTTGAATACCCCCATTCCTATAGTCTTGGTTCTCCTTCCACCCATGGTGGTATGGATAGTAAGGTTCTTTCCTAAAGGGTGGGTTATAGGGGTGGCCTGGAAATATTTCCTCACAACTCTAAGATGATTCCCTCAATTAAGGACATCGGTCAGAGTAGTGGGTGTCAGAAAAACATATACCACAATGGATGGGAGGGGGAGATTGGGATTTCCCTTGAAAAAGGGAAATTTGTTGAATAAGGGTACGTACCTCTTTGAACTTTGTGTCCACATTATTCTCGAATTCAGTACATTGTACCTCATGGACTCCTCAAATTGGTACATTGGACCTTGAACCAAATTGTTCTTTGTTTTGCGCCATATTCTCAATTGAGATTCTTGTAGAAATTCAGGTCTTATCAACTAGCGCACCACCTACAAAATCAACAATCATATTTCGATCAATAGGGATTAAAAATTCATAAAAATATTGAATTAAAAGTTGTTCACTTATTTGGTGGTGTGGGAAAATTGAACATAAACTTTTAAATAATTCACAATATTCATGAAATGTTTCCCATTGCGATTTTCTTATCCCAAAAATTTCATTCCTTATTGTTGCAGTTTTAGAGGATGTGAAATATTTTTCATGTAAAAGGCATTCCATGTCCACACAACCACTTATTGTAGAATTAACATAATATAACCAATCATTTTCTATGTCTTCTAATGAAAAATGAAATTCCCTTAACTTTACCTGTTCTTCATCCACATTTGTAGGTTTCAATGTAGAGAAGGTATTGAGGAATTATTTTAAATGCTTGTGTAGATCCTCACCAAGAATTTCGTGGAATCTTTGTAATAGATGAATTAAACTAGATTTTAGTTCAAAATTTGTTGCCACACCTTGTAATTGAATATAGGTGGGTTGGATATCAACATTAGGCAAGGTTAGTTATTTTAGTTTTTTACTGTTTTCAACCATGTTATTCACATTAATTTAAGTTTTAATGTGGCTTCTCGAAGGATAAGAAGAAGTATCAAGATGAGTGTTGACGTTTTGTGCGTCCTCCTTCAATGGTTCCTCTTGTGTATCTCGGGGTAACTGATATAGGATCCTCTCTGGTTCAGGTTTGAAAGGTTGTAAGTCTCCCAGAGTAGAATGCGTCATGCACAAAACCTACACAACAAATAGATCAGAATACAAAAATATAGGTATATGTATAAGTTAAAATATATAAATATTCAAAACAATTACATAAAACATAACAAAAACACTAACTAAAACCAAAATGATACCCGACAACGACACAAAATTTGACCACGTTGTCATGACGTGGAAAATTTATTATGATTTTCTGGTTGATTTATAGTCTTGCGAAGACCCTAGTTCGTCTCTCAACGAGCATTGGTGGGTTTTGAGTATGTATTTTTAATAAGAATTGCTAAAAGAGTGGGGGAGGTTTTGAAAACAGATTTAAGTAAATTACATAATAAAAGTGTTATATAGTTGATAAATAAATGTGGTGCATTAATAATTATGAGAGAATAATTTAATTTAAAGATCACTAAATATCATGGATAGTTTATTGTTCTAGAAATTAAACTTGGTTATGTATAATTCCTTGGTTGAAGTTTGTCAAGATCTTGACTCCCCTCTTTCCTCTTCAAATGATGCTTAAAGAACCACCCATTGGCACAACAATCATGTTTCCAAATTTGGTTATCAAACATAGAATAAGAGTTCTACCAAATTAATATTAAATACTATGTATGTGTGAGATAAATAGGATTATTGTGTTGTCTAATCGGAACAACCCAAGATTCCCCTTGAAATATCAATCTAATCAGTGTTGAAATAAAAAAGAATTCCACATAATTATATCAAATGAAATATTATCATTGGAAAGCATGTAAAGAAACAATATAAGTGAACTATTAAACACAAAAATTATACAAAACTAGTTGAAGAACATGTGCTGGAACTCACTCCCATGTTTGTGCAGATCCCTCAAAATGAACGTCCACCGTTTAGCTCGGCATTGAGAGGAGGTGGAGGCTCGGATGAAACTCCCTCTTTATCCATGATTCCCCAATAAGAATAGGGGCCTCCATAACTCGATGAATGAAGAGAGGAATTCATTGGGTCTCCAAAATACCAGAGAATTTCCTCCTGTCCAAACTTGAAAATGAGGATCCCATGGTTCCATTTTATAAGAAAATGGGAAGGTTGTTTTGCTCACACAAAATTCCTAAAACCACTTGTCACAGGTATTTCGACCTCCAGATATCCTTATCTCAATTAGGATAAAATAGAAAAGTTTTATCCCCACCTCTTTAACGTCTCCATCGATCGTTCGGCATAATTTGGACACCTATTGCATAAGATATGAACAGATTAGATCACACCACTTTTGACTCATTGTAGATTTGGTGTGCTGGATAGAGCAGGTTGGTTGGGCCAAAAAATGGCAAAATGTGTCTTAGGTTCCTCCATATGAAATGTATCCTAATGAATTTTAGACCATACTAAAAATTTTCATCCCAATTGGATACCCGACATAGTAGCACTGTGCATATTAATTTACTGATGTTCTTGGATCCTCTGCACTTTGGCCCATTTTTCTTGGACATCATCATGGGACCTCCAAATCACCACCTCCTGCAATGGAATCATCAAAACAAGTAACATTTTCCTTTTTAACAGTGATAAACAAAAACAAAATTATTCAAACATGGAATGAGACTTGTCATTATTTTTATAATTATATATATATATATAACTTGTTTAGCACAGTGGTGTAAAGGTAAAAATTACACAGTGAATCGTGGTATGTTCAACTTCTGCCTCACTGCCTTCAGTTACTGACACACCAGGCACTTTGATGTATACTCAGTGATCCCCTTGTTAATATTATCCCATAAATAATTCTCTCGAAGATCTCAATGCATCGTTGTTCTTCTTAGGTGAATAGGGAAATTTGAACTTTGTGGTTCTTTAAAAAGTTCCTTATTTAGCTCTATTCATGATGGAACACATAGTATTTTCCTACATATCACAATTCCTTCTTCATTAAAATTGAACTCCGAGGATTTCCATTTTTTGATAGCTTCCACTTTTTTATGAATTCCCACATCATCCTTTTGTGCATCCTTTAACCATTCCAAAAGATATGGTTGCGCAATCGTTTGTGAAAGGATTGATGATGTTCCCTTCTTTATGATTCCCATGTCCATATTCATCAAGTCTAAGAAGATTGGATTCTTCTCAATTATCCTTAATGATAGAATCTGCAGGTCCTTTATACTTAGAGAATCATCCACCTAGTTTGATTTCCCAAGGTGGAAATGGATTGTCCAGTCATTGTCTTTGATCAGCTCTAACCATCTTCGTCGGCACATGTTCAACTCTTTCTGTATGAATATATACATGAAACATTTGTGGTCCGTATATATTTCACACTTCTCTATAAAGAGATAATTCTACCAAATTTTGAAATCAAAGATCACTGAAGCCAACTCTAAATCATGTGTTGGATAATTCTGGTAATGAACTTTCAATTTCCTTGAAGCATATGCAATGACTTAGTCATTTTTCATCAACACAAAGCCCATGCACTTCTTCGAAGCAACCCTGAATACCATAAGAAGTTCTCCACTTGTGTGTAAAGTGATCACGGGCACAGTGATAAACCTCATTTTTAACTGAATGAATGTTAAAATTTTTATTGATTTTTGAATAAATCATTGTACACAAAATACCAAAAAACACATCATGGAGGTCAAAAATAATGCAGGCCCATCGCATCATTAACGAAAAAACTTCATCCCCTCAAAAGGAAAAGAACACAGGTTAAAAAAGAAGTACATTCTTTGATTTGAAGTTTCCGTAGACCCCAAATAATCTGAAACCATGTTACCCTCCTGCCATGTATGATATACCTCTGTATGATTGCCCATGAGAATTTTAAATTTCCAGATGATGAATTCAATATTCCAGGGATTGCTACCTGTTCCTTTGAGTACCTTATAAAGTGACATAGAATCTAACTCCACCATCTTCAAAACAATATGAGTTTGGATGAATATATCCAGACCCTCCACCATCACATTAGCTTCCTCCTTAAACACATCGCCTCCCCTATATGTCACCGCAAACGCTGCAATCACTGACCCCTTCTGGTTCCCAACAACACCGACCATGCACATCTCCCCCCTTTGCAAATACCCATCTATATTCATCATGAACCCATGACTAGGAGTCTACCATCATACCCATCCACCCTGGTTTAAAATTCCTGCTTGAATTTCACCTAAGAGACTAAGAAAAATAACATTCACTGATGGTGCAGTTTTTCAGTCGGGACTTAGTCGAACCAAATCCAGAAGCGTGTTCTTCATTTTAAAAATCATACAGGCCTAAGATCCATGGGAATTGTTGTGGCCTGCCTCGTTCCTGGCCTTCCAAAAAAACCCATCATCCCATGATGAGAATGTAATTCCTTTCTTCCCTCTAAACCCCGTGCAAGTTAGCTACTGCAAACGACGAACTAAAAAAATTCTCATGCACCTCACCAGACCCATCCAAGCCAAGGAAGACACCGAAGGACTACCAAATCCCTCTCGCTCATTCACTTTTATACAATATATGTCCCTTTGACTCATAGTTAAAGGACCTGCAACGCCAGCACCTTGAAGCCATGTTCACTCCCATGCGTTGCAAATTTTCATAAGTGGGAAATGCTTTGTTCCTCACACTACATAACAAAAAATTATTTTTGTAGGGGATCTAATTGCACCACAGAGACTCCCCTAGTGATCTAATTTTTATAGATCTCTTGTCACACCAACAAAATGTTTAATGGAAAATGAACCCCACATAGAGCCTGTGAAAATGTGTCTGTCTAGAACATCACCTTTAACAATGTTGTTGAAAAAATCCAGTTGATTCCTATCTTGAATGGCTTGAGTGAATCTGGGATGGCCACTTTCCTCCATAAAGGATATGTCTAGATTTGGGCAGCCCAGGAACTACAGCCTACCCAACCCCCAATCCTGCTGCCAAAAATTAATACTCCCTCTTCCCATAATCCACCGAGAATAGTGCTGCAAAATCATCATGTAATGATGAACCAAACTCCAAATATGAGATGGCTGTATTCTTTACTCTCTCAAATTTAGGCCATAAATGATCTTCATTTTCCGTCCCCATATGGAGCGACCCTCTAGATCCTCCCATGCATGTTTAGCATGAAGCCCTTCCATGGTGGAAGAGACACTATTCAAATTAATGCCTCATTCGGAGAGAGGTATAACAAGAAATTTCCTCGATTCCCAATGATGCCTACCTTCCATATACCCATCCCATACAAATGAAAATACAATCCTTTCAAAATTGGTAATCACACTCTTGGGAACCTTCAGGGTGGAAAGAATGTGCATGGTAATTGATACTAGAACAATGTTCAGAAGAGTAATGCGACCTCCAAAAGAAAAGAACATGTTTTTCTAGTCGAAGATTCACCTCAATATTTTACTTTTGAGCTTTTCAAAATAATTAATCCTAAGAGATAAAGGACTGATCCATACCCCAATATACTCCATGGGAAAATATCCTGTTTTCATACAGATTCTAACTCCCAAAACCCGCTCCCTCTTTACTGAGATCTTCCTGTTTGTATAAAAAATACTTTTCTCTTTATTCAATGCCTTCCCACTCCACTTGCAATATTCCCATAGAACCCCATTTAATCCCTACACCGACCTCCTAATGTCATTGATAAAAAATAGTTTCATCCACGAACATCAAGTGCGATATATTCCATTTGGTATTCCTGTTATAATAATCAATAATTTTACCCATATTGAGGGTTTTATTAATATAGAAACTGAGTGCAATTTGAGTGATTATGAAAATGGTAGGGGAAAGAGGGTTCTCATGCCTGAGAACATGAAAATCCTTGAAAAATCTACATTGCATACCCAGAAATGTGGTTGAAATCCACGCCGAGCTGAAATAATGAAAAAGAAGGTCAATTGTCTAATTAGAGAACCCCATTCAGGCCAGAACTCTTAGAAGAATGCCAAATTCTACCCCTGTCATAAGCCTTAATCATGTCTAATTTAAAACCCAAATTTCCCCCAAAAGACTTATTGTCTATTCCACTGACCAGCTCTTGAAGAAGTCATATTTCACCCTGAATTGACTCACCCTTTAATGAAACAATGTTTTTCAGATGTTATCCTTGTATCCAATTGACTAGCCATTATTTTATTGAGGTTACTAGCTAGAGTGTTATACAGTGTGTGGCATATACTTATGGATTGATTCTGATCTATTTCCTGTGGAGTGTACACCTTAGGAATAAATACAATTTTGGTTACACAGATAATTCACGGAAAATCCCCACCCTGGAAAAAATCCTGGACAACACTCACAAGATCCCAATTAATAAGATCCCAAGACACCCTATCAAAAGATCCCGGAAAGCCATCAGGCCCTGGTAAACTATCCAGATGCAACGTCCAAATCACCTCACGTACATCAACTTCATTTGGAATCCTCTTCAATCCCCTATCAGCATCCTTACAAATAGAATGTGCAATATCCTCTAAAAACTCATCAGCTCCCCTAAGATACCCCCCCAACCATACTAGGATTGGGGCCCCCAGAAAAGATTTTATAGATTCATTAACCATGGCCCCTACCTCATCACATTCATTAGAGTAGGATCCATCTTCCCTTCAAATGTTGGGCCTCAGAACAAGAACAAAACTCTCTGATGCATGCATGAAAAAATCCTAAATTTTGATCCCCCTCACGAAGCCATCTGAATCTTTCTTCTTCCCTAGCTGGCCACTCTTGAATGAGATGACTATCAGTGAGTTTATTTTTTTTCATCTGATCTCATTAAACAGAGACTCATTCCACTCCTGTCCCAGGCTATTCTCCTTCCATTCAACCTCCTTGTTGATCACAATCAGGTCCTGGTCCCGAGTAGGAATATTTTTTTTTCCAGTAGTAGAGGAGGTTCTTTAGCCATCTAAATTTATTATGGAGAGTAACCAATGGATTCCCCCGATAATGAATATCCCAATCTTCCATAACTACCTCGAAAAATACTAGATCCTCCATCCATGATTTGGAAAATTGAACATAGAATTTCCTAGCTGCCCATGTACTCAAAGAGATGTGAAGTGGTGAATGATCAGACAAACACCAAACCAAGTGGGAAAAATTGGAATCCAGGAACATAGAAATTGCAGCCTCATTCATCAAACACCAATAAATCCAACAACAAGTTCATCTCCCCCCTCGATGGTTTTTTCACCATGTCAATTTACTTCCATCGTACCTGCATTCAGAAGACCGTTCCTTGCCATGAAAGAAACAAAATCCTGACTATAATTCCTGGGAAAGGCCCCTCCCACTCTATTTTCATTAGGGATTGATATAATATTGAAATTGCCCCCAGAAATCCATGGGACATCTTCTAGGCTACTTCCCTCAAGATCACTTCACAATGTCTCTCTGTCCGAGGTGTCACACTAGGTATAACTGAAGGAGAAATGAAACTCTTTAGCCCCAACTGAGATTTTAGTGTTCGAAAACTGATCCAATGGACTCTAAAAATCAAAAGAAATGTGGTCATTCCAAAACAGATAAATTTTAGACTTGGGAGGGTCCCCATACAAAAAACCATGAGTTTTCAGCCACATTTCATACTCCTTCACCTTTCTTCACATTCATCACTCCACGAAAACTTTTCTCCCTTCCAAGTTAGGTTGATAAGAGGGTTGGACAATCGTGAGAAATTTCTCACAAATCATCAATAATATCTAGAAAACCCCAAGAAGCTACGGATATACAATTCCAATGTTGTCCTTGACCATCCCTCAATTCAATATGTTTTGGAGGAATCCCTAGATATCCCATTGCTTGTGATGATATGGCCCATGAATGAGACCTCCTTCAACAAAAACTCACACTTTTTGTACTTTTCATAGTGATTTTCCTTTTTCAAGGTCTCTAGTACAGTTCTTAGATGCTTCCCATGATACTCCATGGTATTGGAGTATATCAGAATATCATCTATAAAGGCTACCACAAATGTTTCAAGGTAATTCCTAAAGACTCCAATCATCAAGTATATGAAAATTTCTAGAGAATTTGTGAGCCCGAAAGACATTACTATAAATTCATAATGCTATATCTTGTACGAAAATCAGTCTTGGGGATATGTTCCTTCTTCACCATTACTTGATATTATCCTGACCAAAAATCCACCATGGAAAAGTATTGTGCTCCATGCAGCTGATCAAACAAGTCATCGATTCGTGGGAGAGGATACTTGTACATTAATGTAATTTTGTTAAGCTGATGATAATCGCTGCAAAGGCGCAATGACCCATCTTTCTTCTTGACGAAGAGGACTAGTGCACCCCATGGTGAAGCACTTGTGTGTATAAATCCTTTATCTAGACTCTCCTATAGTTGTTTCTTCATCTACTCAAGCTCCACAACAACCATTCAATGAAGAGTCATGGATATTGGCAATGTCCCAGGTATAAGCTCAATTGATAATTCAACATCTCTTCTAGGAGGAAGACCAGGAAATTCATCAAGAAACTCTTCAGTGAATTCCCCCACAATTGGCATGTCTTCTTGGATGGTTGCATCTTTATACTCAATCATCTGAGCTAGATATGAATTCTCATATGGAAGTAATATCCATGCCTAAGATGATGAAGATAAATAAGATTCATCTTCCTCCTTCCACTTGTATAGAATCGGCGGTCGATTTTCCACATAGAGAGTGATTTCCCTCTCACGGAAATTTAGGTTGGCTCAATATAAAGAAATAAAATATATTCCAAGAATTGTATCAAACTCCACCAGAGGGTGTATGATGAGGATTTACGGGAAATTAAATCCACATCATATAATAGGAGATGAGTTATATTCATGGGATTAAATGATTGACCCATTTTTCGTACTCACCGACATCTTTAGTTCCATGATTTGGGGTGGTGCTGGGAATTTTCTACTAATCATTTGGGATATAAAATAATGAGTGGAACCTGAATCCAAAAGTACATTCACTATTATTTAATGAATAACTAGCGTACCATTCACCCCTTTGTTGTCGGGGTTCACTTCGGTAGTAGAGATGTAAAAATATCTCCCTTACTGCATTGGAGATTGATTGTTGCCTTTGAAAACCCTTGGCTTAGGGCACAAATTTTCAGGATTCCTTAGTTCTTTCCACTTGTAGAAATGAACAATGTGTTGAGGTTCAAACGGATCATTACTCCCCTCTTTTAAAGCCGTGGGTTTTTTGTGTCGGCAGTTAACTACATGGTTCCCTTCTCTGCCACACCTAAAGAATTTCCTCATCCCCTTCAGGAAATTTCTGAGGTGCTTCTTTCTGCACATTTGTCAAGTGGGGTGATGTATCTTCTTAGCATCGTTGAATTTGTCCATCAGACCTCCGGAATTAAAGTCCGATATACGCTTCTTATCCCCATGATACCTTTGAGATTCTTTGATCTCTATTTCTACCTTTAGGGACATCAGACAATTTCCTCATAGCTGTCGAAGTCATGTATCACCACCAATTTCTGTAGGCTAGGCTTCTTCCCAACAAAGAAGCAGTCAACATTGAATTCGGGGGTAATGAAAAAGATAAAAGTGTATCATGTAAGCCTTGTGAAGTTTTCCTCATACACTCGGATATATTTGTTTTCCTTTTTCTTGAGTGTAAGGAAGTAACTTTCCATCATAAGTCAGAGGGTGCGCAGAAAATATTTATCGAAAAAAATATTTCAGAGATCCTTCCATTCCAATGCCTTGATCTCCTCCTCAGGCTTCATATTTTTGATCAAAATCCCCCATTGATCATCTTCACCCTCCATATAATAAGAATACATTAGAAACTTCTCTTGATCATTACATTGACGGATGAAGATGATCGTTTCAATGGGGTTGATCCATTTTTCGGTGATTGAGGGATCAGAGGATCCATTAAAAGTAGGAAACCATTGTCTCATGAAACTGTTGATAGATACTTGTTATTTCTTAGCTGGGGGTGGGGTTGAAGTTTTCTATTAACCCATGTTTTTATTCAAAGCTTGAGTTAACTAAGAGAGAAACATGACAAAGTTCGGGATTCACACTCTCATCGGATTGGGCATCTCATTTGGAAAGTCATCACATTGATATTGACATCGGTTGTTAGCCCGAGTACTCCTATTACCGACCAATGGCTGGAATAAAATTAAAGTTATGGGTAACACATAAATGGAAATCCATGTACAAAACTGATGACTTATAAAAATATTTTATTTCCTTAACTTATGAATCCATAGGCTTTAATCTATTCTATTCATGATCTACTTTCTAATATATATTCTTAGGGGCATTTTTTTATTCCCTTAATAATTTGTTATACTATGATTGTGAAATTACCAAAGAATATCCCCCAAGAGTTTTGTAACCAAGAGTATAGTAAGGCCCATTATCGTGAACTGGTTCCCATTCGAGCCTATCTCAAAATAGTGTTTTTGGATTTTACCTTGAGGACACATATGTGCTAGAGCTGCCTCTACGTGCTCATATCCACACAGGGATGTATTTTCATGATAAACCACTTACTCAATACTCACCAATACATAGGGATTTTTTTATTATACTTATTCATGTCTCTAAGTCTTCACTAGGGTTTTCTAATCATAATACCAAAAATAACTAAACCAATCCCTTGATAACAACAATAACAACCATGCTTTTTATTACACACTTAAATCAAATTATTACAAAAAATATTCACTTGATACAACACAGAAGATTTAAAGGTCTAGTGTATTTGTGGATTAAGAAAATTAAATAACAACTTATAACATATAACACACAACATCTTTACTGAAAACCTCCTTTACATGACCACTACATTCGCTCTTACAGAGCATTGCATGGGATAACCTTAGGATGTTCATAAGAAAACGGTGAGCTATAAAGCCCAGTAAGAGAATAAACATGGAATAAAACGAGGAATAAAATACATATTATTCAATAGGAATATCAATGGAGAACAAGAGAAACATGAACATAAGTTCATGATAAAGAAAGATAATCATTACATGGAAATATGGAAACAACACTTAACGTGCAATTAGCATGAGCGAAGGATAGTTTCACAGAGAGCATGAGAAAACCCTCATTGCAAATGAAGCACGAGTAAAAACCCATTGAACTTGAATTAGCATGATTCAACACCCATTGCACATAATGTATCATGATACTATACTTTAACCAATGCATTGGAGCGCTATCAGGGCGAACCCTTCTTAAATATTTCATTTCATGCATAAGTGTGCCACATGTATCATATAATATGGAATCAATTGAAATAAAAAGTTATTCCATGATTGATTATTGTAGAATAAATACATAAAAGTTCCCTGAAATATTTATATGTGAATAATGGTGAATACCCTTGATAGAGATATTGGTATGGTATTCACTACACAATGATCTTGGCTTTGGAAAACACGGTTCAGTTTCGACAACATAACGGCGTGACATGAAGATTCATGAAAATGGTTGATGAGAGAAAAAATGGTGTATAATAATATTTACATGAAATGGATAGTAAGGGGTTCATATAGATACATGTCTCAATAAATTTAATGGAATTTAGGTACATAATACAAAATAATTTCTTGAATGTAAATGAGGAGAGAGAAATTTTTTTCCGAATTTCAGCACAGTAACAAGTTTACATGGGAGGAATTTAATGAGAGATAAAGGGGTCTCTCGTCAATCAAACATAAATATAGAAGTAAGGGGATGTGATAAATCATACCTAAAAAATTGTAATTTAAAAAAAGGTCACAATAACTTAAAAAAAATTAGACAAAAATTAGAAAGGAAGAAATCTTGTACATGTAAGTGTGATCCCAAAGGCTTGAGAGAGGCTTGAGATAAGATTATTGGGAGCATAGGGCACTGTGTGAGGATTCTAGGGAGGGATAAGGGTATGGGTGGGTCTGAATCCAATTCATTTGAGTGAATATACAGTAGGATCTTGGATGGGATTATATAGGAGAGGAGAGAGAATTCTTTATTTTTTATGTTTGGAACACCTTACATTAAACTAATCAAAACCACAAACCAGCCCCTGGTTTTTTACCATGGTTTTTTCCAAAGGGGTGTGTAAAAAAATATTTTATAAGGCCAATGGCCTAACTTCTTAAAATAGTTGGGTTTATTATTTGGAGGTGAGTCACACTCTCAAAGAAAAAAATTTAAACAGAAAAATTGATTTATAAGCTTTGAACGGACCACTAAAGCTTTGTAAAATAAATCAAACAAACCCAAAATCACATTATTATAATGGTAAAACATATATTTGTCTAACATAATGTTTATATTATTTTATTGCACCAGTATTAGGTCATTATATTGTCATAAATCAAATTATATATTTAAACTGTATTTAATGTTTACCTAAAATTTGGACTGTCTCTAAAAATTATGAAAAATTCACCATTGGATAATTTCTACATCCTTATTCCAAAAATAATCTTCATTTTATCTAAATAATTTAATAAATATGTGAAATTAAACTTTTAAAATAAAAACCAATATTTACCAATAATTCATGGGTTTTGACAAGAAATGGCTTTCAAACCTTAATAAAAATTACAATTGCATTAATAAAATAATATGATAATTTATATTTTAAAAAAAGTAATTAGATTATAATTATATTTTATTAAAATACTATTTCATTCAAAAATCCATTAATTCAGTAAAATATATTTCTTAGTTGAATGTTAACTTAAAATAATATTTGTGCTTTAAAAAATATTTACAAAGTATCAATAATAAAATGAATGCAAATTATTTATAAAAAAATTTACATAGTCATAGTGATAGGGTCTTGATACATGACCCCTTATAACACCCGCATAAGACCGAAAGGTAAGGTGTGAGATGTTGACAGACACTTGGGGTGGCTCTGATAACATCGCTCAGGTGGTAATCTCTTTTAGCTTCCACTTCTCCCGTAGTCGGTTCTATTACTGATTATCATGTTCAAGCTCAGCTGGGGCATGGTCAAGAGTGAAGCCCAATTATGCCAGCTCCTTTCCAAACTCCAAAAAATGGTCTTTGAATGGGGAAAGTATACTGGATGAGGCTATTGCTCCCTTTTTCTGAGTAAATAGGATTTGTTAAAGCCCTATATTTATACTAATATTGTGATCACTATTCAACGACTATATTTTCAACGATCACAACTGATAATGGCATTTTAGAAATCAGAAATGTAAAACCAATGATGTTTAGATTTTATATAACCATAATAAAAATTTAATTAAATCAAGAGGAATTTCCATTAATGAAATTTTGGGACATTAATGTTTTCTTTATATTTCTTATTCTTACCTATCTTAAATTCTTGTATATAATCATTTAGTAATAGAACCATGTTTTGGGATGCCAATCACGATGAGATAGGTTTTTTTTTCTTATGGGGAACACGATATGAGTAAAATTTAAGGAGTTTCAAGCCATATTTTTTTTCTTTTTTGTCATTAATTATTTCCACCTAAGTTGTGAGGAATGTGGATTCACTCTTGACTACCCTAAGTTAGAAAATTAATAATTTATTTAAACATGATTAGTTTCATTAGTTTTAATTGTGTAATTGATTTGCAATGATTGCTGGAATCCATCATTAGTGACGGTTTGTGGAATTGTAGAAATTAGTTGTTTTTTGTTAAGTGAACTTGGTTATATTATTTTAAAATTATTTTTAAAAAAATAGTTGTTTAGTTTTCATACATGGATTATAGATGGAATGTATTTTATATAAACATATTTTCTTACTGAAATGGTTTGGAAAGATTATTTTGGATTTTTTGGCATAAAAAATTATCATGTGTTTATTTTAATTAATGTGACCCAAATTAAGGGGTGTGTACCAATGGGGCACTTGATAAATGGTAACCCAATGATTACATGGTATATCAATGAGGGGATCCTCCGGAGCATGGAACTGTCACCTGGGAATGCATTTGTTTTTGTTGAATGGAATTGGTTATTGCCAAATGGTTTTAATAAATGGTTCGAAATAATTGTTTTGGTAGCTTACAAAGGAAAATTGTTGTTGTTTAGAAATTTTAAAAGTGTTTATAAGTGGTTTCTGGCATTGATATTAGTTTCCTTAATTTTTTTAAAAAAATTATATATAATTTTTCTAACTTGTTCAATCATGGTGGTGTGAGTTGGGAAGTCATTACTTAAATTCTAATGAGTTTTATGTTCTCCCCCTACTTAGGAACATGTTTTATTTTTCATATATTTTATATTGGGACATGTGTCAAAGAAATTTATCACATTTATCTAGTGATATATCATGTTACCATAGGCATGGATTGTGGATTTGGAGCATGGAGTAGGCTGGGAGTCCCTAATTTGGTGTCTTTGGGTTCTTTGATTTGTTTGTTTTGTTTCATCAATTTACTCTAATTTCATTTGGTTCGGTTTCTACATTGAACTATGATATTTTTTTGGTTTGTTTTCATTTATATTCATTACATTATTCTCATTTATCATAGTGGTAGTACTGTTTTGAATATTTGAAATGATTGTTTTATTTTGAAATTAAAAGTCATCCCCAATTTGTATTGAACCCCTAATTATTTATTACCAACCATTCATGTATTGGGGATGTTACATAAGGACTACTAATGTCCCACCACCTTCCCAATATAATGGGTAAGAGGAAGGATATTTCCAATGGTATCCATTTGTTCATTAAAAAAGTGGATAAATCATTCTAGTTAGGGTTTCAGTTGGGTTTGTAGTAAGGATATATAATCATTGGGACTTGAAATGTTTAACCTAAGGATGTGTAGCTAACAATTTTATTCTAAACATCAACTTATCAGGGGGTTGTATGTATATTCATTTTGAGACACTTCCGGGAGTTTTCACCTCATCACCATGGGTTTAGTTGATGATAAGTGAATGTGATGAATTGATACAAAAGATACACCAATATAAGTGAATATTTTATTTTGAGGAATAATTTATGTCCTGTTCAATTTTTTCTATTTTTGTAAATTGGTTAAAATTGTTTGATTTTTATCAATATGTCTTGCAGTGATAGGTGGTGGTGGAAAAAAATTACATTAGTTCGTGAAGATGTAGTTCATCATACAAGCATTCAACTGTTTTGTTTGATATTTTATTTAAACTGATATAGATACAATTTATTCAATTAAAACAATAACATCTCAATATATTTTAGATACTGGAGTTATTATAAATGATTTTTTTACTACTATTAATGTATGTGGATAAATAAATAAAACACAAATGCTTCTTTAAGAACTTACCTCTTCTTCGGAGGACCACATAACTATTACACCTAAAGACATCTTAGGAGGAAATAAAAAAATCCATTTAGTATTATTGGTAGGAATTAAGGAATTTACTTGGTAAGGTATTGGGTAAAAAAAAGGTTTTGGATGTGTGAATAGGGAGGAGGGGGCTTTCCTTTTATAATTGGTGGAGAAGAAATATATTGAATTTTTTTAGAGAATAATGTGTACCCATGTTCTTAAAATTAAAGAAGGATCCCAAATAGATCATTATAGAACATTGGACATAATATGTTCTAAATATGTATATAAAATATATTTTATAAATGATTTTATGTCATTTTAATCCATATCATTTTATTTTACTCCTCTTGTAAATCTGTTTATTAGTTAAGTATGGTAAATATTTAATACAAATTTTACTATTAATTATGGTCATAAAATAATTTTACCTCATTATATAATATTAATTTTAGTGACTTCAAATAATTTTATAATTTTTTCATAATTAAATTTAAATAATTTTAAATATTAAATTTAAAATTAAACCCATAGACTCGAAGAGAATGCGATTTTCCAAAGAGGAAATGGTAAAATGTTTAAAAGAGATGTATATAAAAATTAACTATGAAATGTATTCCAATTACCTAAATTGGATTAATAAATATATGATTGAACAATTTTTTCTTTTAAATCTTTATAAAATATAAATAAATTCTTCAAATGAAAAGGCATGATTTAATAATATGTAGTTTTTCCTCACTAACTTGAAAACATGATTATTTTATGAAATTAAAAAAAATGACTCAAATAAAATTTTGAAAATATTATTTACAATATTATGTATATGTTGTGAAAATAATATTCAAAATTTTTTAGGTATAAATATTTCTATAAGTGTAAAAAATGTAACAAATCATATTTGAAAAAAGGGTTTTTAAGCATAAAATCATATTTATTCGAATTCATTTCTAGTAAAAAAATAAATATAAATGGTAAAAATTGAATTGAATATATGAAAGATTTTTATATATTATTAAATTAATTCACAAAAAATGTTTTATTTAATTTTAACCATTAAAATGTGTTTTTGAAAAAAATAGTTTTTCATAAAAAAAATATCATTTATTTTTTAATGGTTCATATTTTCATTTCAAATTTTTTTGTCACCAAAAAATCATTTTATATACATGTAAAAATAATATATTATAAATAATTGGTTTGTCCCATTCTTTCCCTCCATTCCAATGGCTATGAAATATCTACCATATTAAATGATAATATTTTAATAGTATTTTCAGTTTCAATAAAACATGTATTTCCATATAGTGCAAGCTATCATGTAAATTTAAATTAATTATAAAAATTCATAAAATATCACGGTGTTACAATTAAAAACTAAAATATTATAAAAACATTTCTTATACACATATCAAATAAAAAATTTATATAAAAATTATCAATAACTATATTTGAATAGTACACATATTCATCTGAAACCCACACATTGTTGAATTCACCAAATTTCCATATTGAAAGAGATATCCCATTAAGATATTCTATACCTTATAAAATATTTCTAGAATTTATTTTCTATCTACTCCTATAGAATAAATTATATCAATATAACAAGCAAGGGTATAGAAAATTATACATTTTCCATCGAATAAAAGAGATTGAAATTTCTTCTCCAACAAACATGGATTGGTACAAAAAATCCCCCATTGAAAAATAATATATTTCACAATAAATAAAATCTTCAAATAAATATTCACACAAAGAGAATATATCTTTTTCATTGAATCATGAATTTAGATTTTAAGAACTCTTAATTCTCGTTACACTTCACATCATCTTCTTATAAAAAACATAAAAAATATTTGCATGAAACTCTTACAGATTATTAAACATTTTATTTTTCTATATTTCATTAATATATTTCACTAGAGACAACACGTTTTTCATTATTCAGTAATAAACTATATTTACCATCCAATATGGAGTAAATAATATCCAACAAATTCACATTGTGTTTATTCTTATTATTTAGGGGAAACTCATTCATTATTAATTTTATCTCTACCATGTTTTCATTAATATCTATGCATTATGTTTTTTAACATTTAAATATTAAAATATTGTTAATCACATCCCAATGACCTGGCTCTCAGGGATACATCTTCAATGTTAGTTATTCGATCCACAAAAATGAATCATGGTCATGATATCTTTCTACTAAATAACAATTTTCTTTCATTTACATATTTTTATGAATATTTTCCCAATATTTTCATTTGTATTCTATCTCTTTTCACATGTAGACTAGTTTTTACACTAAACCGAGAAGATTAAGTTACATTCCCTTACCACATGTAAACTATAAATAACTATAAAAGTGTATTTTTATATGGAATTACTAATTTCCTAATCAGTAATATTATTCTAGAATTTATTTTATTAAATGATTTAATTAATTTTATTTGATGGAAAAATTTATCTTTACTATCAAACAACATTTCTCTATATTGTATTTATTTTTTATAAAATATTTAATTTTAAAAAAAATTATATATTATTTTTTAATATTTGACATTCAAGAAGAATCCAAATTCAGGATTTCCTCCTTATGTTAGTATGTTTTTAATCTATTATTCCTTTCTCATGACGGAACCTTTTTTCAAAATTAATTCTCATTATTAACCATTTATTATGATCCTTTTTTGTTTAAAAAATAAACATGTCTCAATTAAATAATAATATACTTCTAATTCTTCATGATCAAGTGACATGAATATTTACTATCTCTTACAGGAAATGTGTTCAACTTATTTAATGTCCTTAAAGAAAAACACATCGATCCATTAATTTCAAAATAAATAATCCATATTATCAAAACACCACTTCTTTATTTTTATATCATATCTAAGAGACACATTTGATAATTGGTTTCAATCAATCAAAAAATATAGTAAATATAATCTTTATCTTCTCTTTAAAAATATAAATTGTAATCACTATTTTTATTATAAGTGTTTGATAATATATAAATATGATTGATCATTATATACACATATTAAAGCCTTTAATAGGTAAATTTTCACTAGTCTTATGTAATGAACACCCACTATCAAATATCTATGGGTTATTCATTTCATAAACATTGAATGAAACTTAATGAAAGAAATATTTCTTCATTCCATTCAAATTATTATTATAAAATTTTTGATAATTATAAATAATAATTTAATTTTCAAAAATTGATTTCTATACATCGACCAAGTAATCGTAGTTAGTCACATGTCCATCCAAATTTATTCAGAAATTGAAACATGTTCATCATCTGTACACATGAATTGTCAACTAATTTTTTAACAATTATTATTTTATTGGGTCGAATTAACAGAAATTAATTCCTTAAAAAATATATATGGTTGTGAGAATATATTAAATTAATCTAAAAATAAATTTCAATACGTACATAGGTACCATTGTACTAATAGTATAAAAAATAATAATATTCTTATATGGATTGGTAACTATCTGGACTATAAGACTACAATTTATTTACCTCTCAAACCACTGATTTTATTATATTTTATATAACCAAATAATATTAGTGTTCATGAATTATATATATTCCTTATGAACTATAATTTTTTATTTTTAACTTTACATTTAGAGACAATTTTAAATTCAAGTCACAACTCCCATATATACATTATAATTTTGGGATTCAAACTATGAGAAAACATTATTATTCCACACTCTATTTTCTCTACCCTTCATTATCTTCTCCATGAAATCAAGAAATTTTCAATCCATAGAGTATTTTTTCTTATTCTTTATATGATCAACATCACTCATAGATGTCTTATTAGTAGTTTTATTTTACTTCAATTATTCACTCTCTACATGCACAATTTCTTAAATTTTCAATTTATAATTATTTAATAAATGTTTAACGCCAATAAAATTTTATTTAAAACGAACAATTTCCATTATATTCCTCTACTTTTATCTTTTTATTCATTATTTAATTGTATCTCATTAGAAAGAGAGACACACAAACATTACAATAAATTTATTATCCATGAAACTCTTTTTAATTTGTATTGATGAACCTCAAATCATATTTTAGGTAATTTATCAAACAAATTATTATCTATATCATGATTAAATATTTTAATATTAAATTCTTTCAACTCTTTCATTATAATTAATTTCAAATCCATCCCAAATTGATCCCCATTAATAAGAAACTCAACTATAGAAAACATGTCATCAAATAAATTTTAATCATGATTAATAGAAGATCAATCACCTTCGTTGTCATTTTTATATCATTACACTTCCAAAATAATTCATAAGTAAAAATTAATTTTAAATTTAGAATTTTTTTTATTTTTATTTAGAAGTCAAACTTCCCTCATATTGATATTTATTTCCCCTTCTTAGAGAATTTCTTTGATAACATACCCTATTCTTCTCTACCATCATTTTTATAATATAGGCAATTTTCATTGGAAAATAAACTTTCACTATGACTATAACACTTTAATGGTACTATAATATTCTATATACATTTTTTTGACATTCCATTAGTTAAGAATAATATACATATGAAACATCTTTGAAATACTTCACCTAAAACTAATTATTCTCTTTATTCCTTAATAACCATAAACATTTTCCCAATTATTATGAAATTAATTTTTTTTACGTTTTAACATTAATTATTTTTCTAAATTAAGTAAAAATCATCATATTTCATTTTACTAAAACATTGATAAATTAAACAAGTGTAAATAAACTCAAATCATTATCTTAATGAAATAAAACTTTATGATCAAATATGTTACTCAAGATAAGATATAACTTCAAGAAAATAATTTAATATTATAATATTTCAACATTCCAACTAATTGATATGAATATAAATCTAACTCTATTAAATAAATCATCTGGATGTTCTCTGTCATGAATATGGGTTTATTTTAATTAATTATGTGATATTTTTTGTTTTTTACTCTAATAATAATTACCTTTTGGAATAATTTATAAATTATCTATGAATGATTTTATTTTGAGGATCCATATAACCATTATGAAACCCTTCTATGTTAGTGAGGATTAAATAGTATTTCATTCATTCCCATCATTATAAATCAACAAAATATCAATTGGTATGATTAATGCATCGTCCGTGGATAGGGTAAAATCGTTTTTTTAGAATGGAGCACTTCCATACCAAATGTAAGTAACTATAGAAATAATATTTTATTATATAAATTTAAAATTTCCTAATAAAAATTAATACCCCAAATTTTATTGTCTTGACTTATGTAATATATTTAAATGAATAAAAATTCCAAATTAAAATTAACGTGAAGAGGGAACTTTTTACAAAACAATTAAAATATTCTTGATGTCCTCAAAGGGATCCTCTTTCCATTATATTAATATTAGAGGAAAAATTATCCAATTTTTTGCATTCCCATATTTATTATTCAAAAATTGGTGTGGGTAAATCATTGAATTATAATCTTTTATAATTATTAAAACATTCTCCATTCATGATGGTTATAACGAAACAAAAATTATTATCACCAAACATTCTTCTTCACCACCAAACCATTTGAAATTAATAATACTAGATTAGTGATTTAATTTTCACATCTATACATGAAATAAGATCACAATTATTTATAGGTTATACCATTCAAAAAATATATGTATAATAAGGATGATGTGGAATTATACATTTTCATTCGATCCACTAGAATCACCAAAAATATAATAATGATCACGGTCCATAATTGATCAAATGGGTGTACAAAAACCTCTTGAAAACTACATTGTGTTTCCATTCACATGGTGACATATATTCATATAAAAATACAGTAGTCTCCCAAAATCACTAAGATTATCCAAATACTTTAACAATAGAATGCCTTTTCTTTTTATCCACTTCAATCACTGAAACCATAAAATTAATATATCTAATGTTCCTTCAAGGACACTAAACATATACACACATAATCAAATAAGATATATCAAATTATTGAGGAACCATTTATCATTAAACCATAATATCTAACTCAGGAACACATATTGAAGCCATGATAATAAATCTTCATCAAAATAAAGACATAGATATTAATTGTTAAAGAATTCATCTTTGATGACTTCTATAATTAGTGAAAACGATTCTATTTTTATATATCTCATTCTTCAATCAAATATATACTTCAAAAATTCATGTATAATTATAATTAACACACTTCTTATTCATTTTATTATTTCATAATAATTAATATCTTCACTCAAATTATAATTTAAAACTAAAAATAAAACAAATTTCATCCTCTTCCACTGATCCATAATTAATTAAATCCATCGGCACAATCCAAACATTATTGTCAACATTTTTATGTATTAATGTATTAAAGGAATGATTTTAAATAGTATATTGACCGTCCATTAATCAATACAATAAAATTCACTCAAATATATATTTTGTAATAAATAATTTGTTTACCATACAAAATCTGGTGTTCCCATTTTTTTCAAAGTATAACAATGAACATTGTGTTGTGAGAAGATATTTTCAAATAACTGGTAAATTACAAAATAATAATATTGATTTTTGTGTGAAAAATAACAACTAAAAATAATATCTTGAATACCTTCAAACATATCAGCTCCAAATATTCATGGTATTCGTACAATCGAATGATATTAGGAAATATGTAACCACATTATTCATCACAGAGACTACTTTGTCACTAAAAAATGACGAAAGAAGAAACTTTATTTCCAATCTATTATGGTTTTATATTCATATCAACATTGAATTTCTCAATCATAATTATAATTCAATAAAAAATGTTATGGGAACATATTAATTATAGTGTTATGAATATATTTGTGACATAATCTATTCTAACATCAACACTACTACATTCAAATTCCTAAAATGATCTTCACAACATCCTGATAAATTGAGTTTCGTAGTGTTTTAGTATGATTCATTTGTTGTCAATTTTTTTTAATTTTATAGAAATAAAAGAAAAATAAAACTCCAAAATCACATCTACTTCACTTCCCAATACCAAATCATCTAATTTGAATACCACCTTCTCTTGGTGTAACCATTAACCTCGCAAATTTTATTTTCCACAAAATATATAATACATATAATAAATTTATAAATAAATATTATGATATTTAAAATTTAAAATTTTATAAGTTATCATTCAATTAAAAAAATACATGGAATCTTTTATAAATAATCAATTTTCTAGATAATAATGTCCACAAATATAATAATTTCATAACTATTAGATATACAATAGGACTTTGGGATATTATTTTTACTATCATTCATTATAATAATAATTAAATTTTAAGGAGGGGGTTTCTTAAGAGGGGATATATTTTTGAAATAATAAGTGGATAGAAAAGTGATCTTTTTAATGATCAAGGGAAATAAATAAATAAAATCCCGGTATGGAATGTGAATAAATACCACAATATGTTATGTAAAATAAATGTGTTTATGTATCATAAAATCATCATAGGACTATAAGGATTTATTTATAACAAAAGATATTTCGATTTATTATAAAAATTGTATCCCACCTATAACTATTCTACAAGGATATCAAATTATAAGAAATCGTTATATGCTATTAAATATGAAATAGAATCCATATAAAAATTAATGTATGGAATTTTATTTCAATAATTTAATGGGAAAGAACCACAAGGTGTAATTGGGTTTTATAATAGAAAATAACATGGACATAAATATTTTTATATGTAAATCTCACTTAGAAGAGAAATGTTACAGAATATTTAAAGGTACTGAGTATCAAGAAACGTTTTCACATGTAATTTTTATAATTTCTATTCAGTCTTCTATTTAAATTTAGATATATTATTATTATTATTATTATTATATCCAAAATATTTATGTGAATTTTTTTTCCATAATAGAAATATTTTTAAACATGTATATATGATATATCATAATGTTATAGAGGGTATTAATAATGCCACTAATCTGTGGATGTTGCAAAATACATTTTGTAATTTAAAATATAAATGTTAAAATATAAATATTTGTATTGATGTAAATATTTTAGATTTACACTATATATTTTATATGTATCATCAAAGGGAATTATTTTACCAATAATAGAATTCATTCATGTTTATATAAGTTTTCTAGTTGGTGTAAAATTGTTTTTATTTTCTAATATGAAAATTAAATACTATAAATCTAAAGATAAACCCTTATATTAATAGATATAATATATTTTATGAATTATTTAATCCTACAAATGTTAATTGATATGTGTATTACATTGTGGTTATGAAAATCTATAATGACATGTCATTGTGGTGGAATGATTTAATAAATAAATAAAATATTATTAAGGTTATAAAGAACACTCTCACAGAGTGTTCCATGAGATGAATTAATATCTAAGATACATTTGATGTTTCTTATAAAGGAATATAATCTAATATTGTGATAGAAAGGCATCAAAATAGTATGGCTCATTATTCTCTGAATATGGTATCTTCAATATCTCATAACATTCATTTAGGTTCATCTTGTCTCACATTTGGTTTCCCCTTTTTATTTAGTAGCATCTTAGGAATTACAAGGATGGAAAGAAATTTTCCTATAAAATAAAATAATTATTGGGGATGTATGTCTATTTGAATTAGTGTATTATAAGAATAAGTGTGTAAAACTATTATGTAATATTTCATATTGAGTCTAAGTTAACATGGGGTATTTTCTATGTTTGTCAATAGAATCACATGGTTGGATGTTTTTATATAGTGAATTGGTTACATGATTTGAATAATTTGACAATAAGATAATGTAAACGCATTCACACCATGAATTGTTTAGAAACTGCAATTTTAGTTTATGTTTTGAATAGGTCAGGACCACGATTTTTAATTTGAGGTGATGGATTTTTAGCATTTTTTATAAACATTGAAATTAATCTTATGAAAATGGTTCATGTCTAGAATGGTATAAAACCAATAGTTTTGACCGTGCTTCATATACGATTATATTAATTTGATATGTAGAATACTCTCTAGAAACATATAAGAAATATAAGGGAAATTTTGGGATCTCCTCTACATTCATATCATTTCTCTCCATTTTTTATCTTTATGGTGGTTTTGATGTATCTCTTCAGGTAAGATATCTTTATTCATTATCATTTAAGTTGATTGAGATAGTATCATTGTGCTACGTTTTTTGGATCTATTGATCTTCTAGTGATGATATCCTTGATCCCTTCTTGATCTATTATACGATTGTATACTATAGGTTAAGGCTTGTGTTGTTTATGTTACAACGTGTATGTTCCTTTGGGCATATTTTTTTTATCTTCTTTTTTGACCACAACACTTGTTAAATTGATTTCATTATTTGGGAATCAATTTTATGGCCTCTAGTGATTCTTTTTCCTTACATACTTGTCATTGGATCCCATTACATGTCTGTGAAACCCTAGTTTGAAGTATGTGGTTTCATATAAAACATTTTTTGGATTAATATATTGCCCTTACTTTTATTAAATGTTTTATAAATGAATTTTCATTATTTGTTTGTGTGTTTGAAATTATGTTTTCATGAAACTATTATTTCCCCATATATTTATAAAATAATAATATATATCCAAATAATTTTGAAAAGGTTTTATGAAACTTTCTTAAACGATTAGTTTGGATGAAATTATTTTGAAAACAAATCACATGGTAAACATCAAGTTTTTATTTGGAAGGGGTTGTAATGGGCCTCATACATTTATAATGTTGGGTGGTTTACTCTTTGGGTGATTCTCTTATCCCAAGAAATATTGTTATAAAGACTTGAAAGACCAATATGGGACACATTTGTGGTTATTCCTCTTTTATCTAGGTCTGATGCATATGTATAGAGACTTAATGTGCATGATTTTCTATACATAGGTATGATTTTTCTATGTATCCCGACCTATAGTGTTCTATTGGGTGATTTTACTTATTCTTTTGGTTTTTTCTAATTCATATTTTACATGATATGTGATACATGATATTAAATTATTTTATATATGTGATATTCTTTAAAAATATTTTACATGGATTATTAATATGTATGAAAAAAGGAAAATGTATTACTAATTTTCAAATATAAAAATATTTAACATATTATATTAGCTTATTTTATTCAAAGTTAAGTTTCATATGATATTTATATAGATACATTTTATGTAAAACCTATTTGGGATCCTACTGGGACTATTTTCTTCCCAGACCGTGAAGCCATTTAGTGGTGAATAAACCTTGTTATGTCTTTCGATGAATTGAATCGCAAGGTTCTGTAGTGAGTTGGAAATGTTTGTACTAGCTACATTGGGTTGGTGGTGCTGAGATAGTGGGACATCTTCCACTTATCACATGATGTAGTATTTACTCATATTATGTTTTTCCCATTTTTCTGGTCTCGTTACATGGACGTTTTTAGATAAATTTAATTAATATCTCTAATGTTTTCTTCTTTCAATTATAATAAGTAAATATTTTATTTATTCCCTTGGTTTATTATATAATTTTATATGACATTTATTTTATTTTAGATTGGTTAAAATCATTCCCTTTGATAGTTATTGATGCCCTGGTGCATGTCACCATTATGTGTGGATTGGGAACACCTTTTACATACATGGGGGATTGGGTTGTGTACCCGTTTGTGAGGTTATCCCTATTTACTTTATGGTAGTATGGTATCAAAGGTCGATTTATTATAAAGAGTCATTATCTTGGTGTTATTTTATAATGGATAAGGGATTGTCGATACATGATAGGTATAATGCAATGAGGGACAATCCTTCTCTTTCCATGATGAGAGTCATGTTATAATGGGGTGTTGGAATGTGTGTCTCCTATAATGATTTCATAATCATAATCTCTATTTTTTCTTATAGGATTTTTTCTTGAGTTGAGATTTTCCATTTGATTGATCATTTCTTTAATTTTTAATGTTTTGTAGTATGCCTCAAAGACATCATCCATGGGTTTCATATGAGGGTTCAGTGGATGAGTTTACATGGAATATTCCTTTAGATCATAATATTATAGAGACTATCATGCGAGATGTTCATGTCATGGACCATAATCTAGTAGATGTCCATAATGTAGTTGTTGACGAATAGATAATATCTTAATTAGGGAGTGTTCAATCTCAAGAGTTGTTATGAAATAATACACTATCCATTAAGTGTATGAATGGTCCCTAGTAAGCATAATACTTGTAACATAAAAAAATTTAGAAATGTAATTTCCCTTCATATAACTATGTCACATAGGTAAAAGGTCATTCCACACATACATCACAAAAAAATTATTCTATTAATAAAATAACTATACATTATTTAAAAATCCGACCATTAATAATGAAAAATGTTATAGTGTGAAAATAAATAGAAAATAATATAATTAGAATATTACAAATTCTATATGCTCGACCTACCTAAATGACTGTACTCACTTACAAATCTAAAGAAATAAAACATAATTTTAATAATAAAAAAATAATTTTAAAGATGAAAGTAAACATAACCCTAAGAGAATATAGAATTTAATTAAAAATGAATGGGAAAAGGGTTACTTATAAAAAGTAGTAAACCCATACGACTGTTACAAATATGACTCTTGGAATAGTTATCTGACCATTTTAAGAGTAAGATGACTATTGGAATAGTAATATGGCCATTAAGAAAAGTAATATTGATGTTATAATAGAAACCTCACCTATCAGAATGTAAAATAATATTTAGTTATCTTATAAAAAGAAAACATGATATATTTATATAATGATATTATTAAATTAATGTTTTAATAATAATAATTTATGTGTTTTTATTTTTATAAAGTATAAATGTTTTAATAACACTTTTATAATAAATAAAATGTATTGAAATAAATTTTATTTAGTTAAAATGGTTCGATAATTTAATATATTGTTTTATAATAATGAAAACAAATTTTTTTGGGACCATCATTAATATTTCAATGGGTTATAATATTGATTATAATATTATAATCAGTATTTTTGAAATAAATTGGGAATTTAATTAAAAATAAAATTTCTCCAATTAATAAATTTTTTTCAAAAATGGATTATATTTTTAAATATAAATTCCAAAAAAGGATTGGGAAAATTTTATATATATATTTTTTAAAATTGTTAATTTTTTGGGGATAGGGAAATACGGTAATTTGTGGTATTTAACATTATAAGCCAAAAACATTAATTTTTTTGTCAGTAATGTTGTTATAGCCCATTGTTTAGAAATAAAATTCATTATTTACTATCTATATTAACAATTATAAATAATATTGATAGTCTTAATCCAAAATAATTAATTATTTAATATTATAATAAAAGACCCCTCTCCTCTGCATAAAAATACAACCCATCACCACCCTTTATCCTTACACATTCTATGATTAATATCTTTCCAATATTCTACTCAATTTCCTTACCAAGACTCTTCCCTAGATCCTATTGTTTATAGTCTCACTAAAAGACTAATTCTGAGTTTCTTAAGGAGGTTCCCAAGGAGACAACATTCATGATGTAAAACCATCCATCATTCCCTTTTAAATTCATTCTTTATTATACGTTATCCTCAAATCATATCAAAATCTACATGATAAATCTAGTATCAATTATAATGTAAGGTTAATTTTTTCAATGGAATATCCATCATCAAATCCCTTATCTCTTCTTTCTATTGTAAAAATTAAAATGTCATCCCTAATATGGCGGTCCACCACCGCTATGGACGGACAATTTTTGATTTCCAAAACCACAATCAAGGATGGTCATAAAACCGTTAATTTGGATAAATAATATTTTTATATGTTAATTATATCTTATTTCATTTTATTCAACTAATATATATTTTTAATATTAAATAAAATGATACTAGTTCATGATAGTCAGAAAAAAATCAGAAAAATAAACTATACATTTGTCATGAACATGTTATAAAATACATAATCATAATATCATAACCAAATGATATATGGAACAATTTAAACTCTATTAAGTTCATGAATTCCATATAATTTCACTTTTGGAGAATTATTACCATTTTACATGCGCTTCCATAATTATACACAATTGAACTGATCATGAAACCATGAAATGAACACTTATATAACAACAAAATTGAACATTATAACTCATAAAAATGGCCATAAACAAACGTGATAAAATCATAATAAATAAAATATAAGGGAAATAAGATCTAAATTAAATTATTAATGAATATAATATGACTATTGTGGAGATTAAGTGCACGTTCAAATCACATTTGGGCATAAGTTAAGGGATGTCTCTTAACCTCATTTTTCTATTGGGATGCACTTACTCTCCAATCACCCTAATGTATATTTTTTATTTTCAGATAATTATCATAATTATATTTATTTGTTGAAAACATATGTATATATCTCAATAAATATTTATTTTATATGGAATACAGGATTTAAAATGGTTTCATTCAAAATTCCTCACGATAGTCAAGCCCGATTAAAGGGAATATCTCCGATTCTTACACATTTTTAAGCACACTCTATAAATTGGTTTGTCCAAAAATATCTTTACAAAATAAATAGTCTTCTCAGGGATAACATTTTTATTCCTTTAATAATTTTTTTGTAAAAAAATTCTTTTTTCCTCTTTAATGACTTTATAATATTTTACCTTAAACCACATTAAATTGGATAATTTTAGAAGTTCCATAAACAATATTTCTCATGTGTTAAATTCAATTGGACATAATTATTAATGATCTATTATTATTTTTTTTACTTTATATTTTCTCATAAATGACTTAGATCCCTATTTCATGTATACGATTTTGATATTCCCTTTAGTTATTCCTAATACCATGATTTCAAATCCCATTTCTTGGCGTGGATAATCCTTATGATTATTCATTATGTTTGATATCATTATGTGAAACAAATATTCATGTACATGTTTTTATAGGTTCACCCCTTTAGCTTTCCAATTAATTGGGTAATGTTTTGTCTCATGAGATGCAATGATCCTTTCCTCATGCTCCCATCATGTTAAATGTTGTTGTCACATTTCCATGTTATGATAATCATTATATATTATGCCTTTATTATAACTTTTCTCTTTTGATCTATTGATATAGAAATTTCCTAACATGTTTTGTATTACTCATGTTATTCCTTATTTACTCCCTTACTGAGCTTTATAGATTATCCTTTTATTATTCATCACCTCAGTTTATCCCATGCAATGCTAAGTACGAATGAATTATTTGGTCATATAGAAGAAGTTTTCAATAAGATATTGTGTTTTATGTTTTAAGTTTTTAGGTAATGTTGATAATTTCTAAAGACACTATAACTCTCAATCCTTAGATTTGTGTTATGTATGCAGTAAATCATGTTTATGTGTGTAGTAAAGAGTAGGGTTGTTATAATTAATATCCCTTTTGAGGATGTACATACCAGATCCCTCACATGTATTTAATTTAGAGGTGGTATAGCTAGAAAATTATCTCTATTAAGAGAAGTAGCTGGTGAAGATCTTGGACAGTAGAGGTAAAGTTATACATATCAACTCTACTCACCTAAAAAAATTTATATGGAGAAACCATAAGATTGAAGAGGTGACTTGGGATTTAGGGGGAGTGAATAAGGAGAAGTACGCTCATATTTTATCACCTTAGTATGTAGAACATAAATTGAGAAATATCATAAGGGTGGAATAATTTAACAACCCAAATTTTTTTACAATGTAATTTCCCTTAATATAATAACATTATATAATATAAATCCCATACACAATAGAGAGAAACCATTACAAAATTATTCCCATAATATAATAATGACATAATAGTTTGAAAAAAACCCATAATAACTCCCAATATGACATTGGGATAAGAAATATAAAATAAGATAATAAAAATATAAAAATTCACATATCCTTGACCCACCAAAATCACTACACTCACGATCAAATATATAGAAATAAAACATAATTGTAGTAATAAGAAATTAATTTCGAAGATGAAATTATAAATAAAATTTTAGGAATATAGAAGTGAATGAATAATTAATGGGGCAACATGTATTTATAAGAAGTGGTAATCCCATTTGACCATTATAAATCAGACCATTGGAATTGTAATCTGATTGTTGGAATAGTAACTTAACCACTAGAATAATGATCTAAAACTTTTGAATTGTAACATGACTTATAGAATGGTAAAATCTCCCATGAAAATGTAAAATAATATATTTTTATCTTATAAAATGGAAATAACTTACATTTCTATCGTAATACAAGTGACTAAATGTTTTAAAAATAATGAATTAAGTGTTTGTATATTTATAAAACATAATTGTTTTAATCAAAATTTTATAATATATATAATTATTTAAAATAAGTTTAATTTACAAAAAATGGATTCATAAATTAATATTATGTTTTATTATATTTATAATATAATTTTATTTTTCCATAATGAATTTTTCAAAGGGTTATAAAATCGATTATAATATTGAAATCTGTATTTTTCAAATAAATGAGAATTTTATTTAAAAAGTACATTTTTTATATTTAGAAAATTATTTTTACAAAATGGATTCTATTTATTCAGTATAAACATAGACAAATTTGGGTAAATTTTGATAATTTTCTAAAATCGAAGATTTTTTGTTGAATAGTGAAATTTTGTAATTTAGGGTATTTAGCATTATAAACAGAATACATTAATTTTCCAGTCATGGATGATATAAGAACCTATTAGTTTTAACTCACACATTGTAGTTATTTTTTATAGTCACAAGAATCAATAGTGTTAATATAATTGAGCCAAAATACAAAATTATTGAATTAAATAATAAAAAACATCCATATCCTCACATTATAAATACCATCCCTTCACACCCTTTCGCATAAATCCTTATAAGAATTGGATCATTCAAATATTATCAAAAATTAATTTATGGGGACTCTTACAAGTTTCCAAGAGTTTCTGATCTCACAAAAAGTCTATTTCCATATGCCTTAAAGAGGTTCTCAAGGAGATAGCATTCAAGAGTTAAAATCCTCCATCGTTGTCTTTTAAATACATTTATTCTTCTACATTATCCTCAACCCCATTGAAAGTGACATGATAATTAAAATATCATATAATATGTTATTTTATTATGTTCATTTAATATACATCATCAAATTCCTTTTCTCCTCTTTTTACTATAAGAAGAAAAAAAATTCCGTAATATGTTAGTCCACATCATTTGTGGATGACGAGTTTTCATTTTCAATTACCGTCCTCAATGACTATCATAAATAAATTATTGTGGTTAAATAATATTTTAATATATATATATATATATTATAACTTATTTAATGTTTTCTTCATAATATATATTATTAATATTAAATAAAACCATACTAGTTCATGATGGTTGAAAAAACAGCCAAAATAAACTAACCATTTTTCATCAATGTTTTATCAAATGAATCATCCTCATTTAAGAAAAAATGATACATGGAAAAATATAAACTTTTTTAATTGTATTAATACCATATAATTTCACTTATTAATAATTATTCTTATTACAATATCTTCAATTATTATACATAAGTGAACCGATCATGAAAGCGTGCAACGAACACTCCTGAGATGAAACAATTGAACATTATAATTGATTAAGATGGCCATAAATTAAGATGATAAAACTATAATAAAAAAATTATAAGTGGAATAGGGTATGAATTAAATTTCTAATTAATCCAATTTAATTATTCTGGATATTAAGTGCCAGTGAAGAACACATTCAGAGATAAGCTAAGGGATCTCTCCAAACCTCCTTTTTTAATTGGGGTTTAAATTTTTCCCTCTTCACCCAAATTTATTTCTTCACTATTATTATATAATTCCCTTAAATTATGTTTATATGTTTTAAAAATATGTATATATCTTAATTAATATTTGTTTGATAGGGAAATACATGTTTTTAATAGTTCATCCTTTCAATTCTTCTCAACAATCTAGCTTGATTAATGAGAACGTCTCTATTTATTACCCATAGCAAAGTACAATAAATAAACTATTTTAAGATGAAAATATTTTTATGAAATCTCTTATTTTGTCATGAAATAGTATTTTAGTTCATTTTTTGTTTTATATAATTTTTTTCCCTTATCCTCTTTAAAGACACTATAATTTTTCCCCTAAATCGTACTAAAGTGGCTCATTTATGAAGTATCTTAAACCCTTTTTCATGTATTCACAATATTTAGACATAATGAATCATGATATATTTCTATTTTTTTATTTATTATTTCCCAAAAATTACTTAATTCATTCTATCATGGATTCCACCATGATTCACCAATTGGTTATGCCTTATGACATGATTAAGAATCCATTTTCTTTTCCTGGGTAAGCCATATGATTATTCCATATGTCTGATTAAATTATGTGGTGAAAATATAAATCTTCATGATATTATGGGTATGATTATATAGAACTCTAATAAATTGGGTAATTTTTTTCCTGATGATACATTATGTTCTGGATTAGGGAGTAATCCTAGTCCTTATGGGACTTTCTCCACCATGGGATACTGTCTTGGCAGATGATCCTTGACCCATGTTTTTGTCATGTTTTGTGATTATACAAAATTACTAATTTTCCATGATCCAACTATTCCATTCCATATATTTTATGCCTCTATATTTTTATTAATTATGAACGCCTTTTATGTTATCATGTTATGCCTTCTAACTCATGTCCTTGTTTATTTCCTTACTGGTATTTTTAGCTCATCCATTTTGTGTATGTATTCAAAATATTATCCTATAAATATGATGTATCTCAAAGTAATTTAGGATATAATTTTAGAGATTAAACAAAATATTTTTCATTCTAGTTTCATGTTTTTTAAAAATGTCTCGAACATTCCAAAGACACAAGAATTTTTAATCCTTAGTTTGTATTTGATTGATAATAATGCTTAAATTCTTGTAATAATATATGTAAAAGATTAAGGTCACTATAGGAATGATTGAAAAAGATTCATTAGATATTGAAATTATTATATACAACTGAAAATATCATGGTAAGTTCATATCATCTCAACATGAGGTTCCCAATAAGATGTGATGGGATGACATGGTATAGACTGAATGACATACGAGATTAGACTAGAAGTGTATCAAGAACCTATTAATCTTGAATTTCTATACAAGGACTCAATTGATGGTGAATATTATATAGTTATTCTATTTTTAGAAGAAAAAATTCTTATAATTTGTGCACAACATTTATTTCATGAATCTGGGTCATTATTCTCTATAGGAATTAAAAAAAGATTAGCTGATGTATGAAAAATAGTTATAGGGTTCATGACTAGATATCAGATCATAGATATTTATAATAAATATTTCTACCTATGTAGATAATTTAGACAAGGATGTGGTGAAAAATAAATATGTGGTAGAGAATTTTATCTATTATACCCCTTATCTTCCACCTAGTTTTACCTTTAGTGGAATGAATGGAAAGAAGAAAAAGTTACATGAGAATTTTAGTTGTAGTGGAGGTGGTTTCTCAATAGGTTCCCCTATACAGAATCAGATATATCCAGTAGTGTTCCATAGTCTTCTTATTAGTGTTTAATGGTTGGGAACACCTGATAATATTTTTTAATACCAATGAATATGTGAAATAGTAGTTTCCACTATGACCATCAATAATGATTCATTCAAGTTATGTATAAGATTCATTATGATCATGGATCATTGGCTCTAATGGTCACTGTGGCACATTGAAATGATAAAAAGGTACATGTCATGAACTATATGCCTTATGAGGGATGTACCATCACAAAATGGATGAGTTCCAGTTGTGTTTCAAATAAGGTCATGTTATTGTGAGTGGTACCATCATTATTTCATATTATGTAATGTCTGCTTTATTTTATCCCAGTACCTTCCACTCACTTATTTTTTTTCCTTTTTTTGATGTTTTTGAAAATCTAATAGAACACATTTCCATTGTTTTATGGATAGAAAAACCTCCTCGTAAAAGGAATGATAAGGGTTTAGTGTCATTATTCTCCATCAAAAAAGGATGCACAATTATTATGGAATTTCATCATTTTGGGTATTTATCTATTTATATTTTTTAGCATGATAGAATGGATTATTCCTCATCCTTATGAGGTTTATTGTTATTATTGAAATGTCAAGTTCCTCGATAGTTGTACGATATATTAGCTATTTCAAGTTGTGTGGGATATATTGTCTTGTAGTGCAGGGTCTTTCCCACAGCAGCTTGGGAGTTTTTTTCCCTGTTGTTATAGTTGAACCTGATGATTTTTTTCTATTCATTATCATTCCATGGATATTTATGACGTTTCATGTGATTTCCCAACTGAATTATAAATTATGTATTCAGAAAGATATTTGGAGATCATTATTGTTCTAGTGTTGTTAAATAGTAGTCCTTGATACCCTATTATCATATAGAAGTAGGAAAGTTGAAGGATATCACGATAAATTTGAATGATCTAATGGAAAAAGTCTTCCTTATCCTTAATATTTTATATTTGGTGTCTTTAATTCTATTTTGTCATAGATGACAGTTTTCTTCAATTGTGAGTCTAACAATGAAAATGAATTAGGTGAATGTTAAGAATAATTATCCTTTTATCCATGAGGATTATATTTTTAAATAGTTAAAAGGGAAAAAGTGGGTTACAAATATATATCATTGGTCGAGTAATCATCAATTCACGGTTGGGGTGTATAATATTTCAAAATAATCATTCAAGGGTAGGTCTGTCCATTTCGAAAATTTTGGGATTCCTTTTGGTCTAAACAATGATTTTGTAGTTATTATGGATTTTATGGACTAGATATTTAATCATTATATTGTAAAAAATTGGGTAGTTTGCAAGGATGATATTATTGATTCTTAGTGATCAGAGTGAGAGCATGAGAATCATCTAATCTTTTTGGAGATCCTCAAGAGTAACTATTTAGATGGATGTATTTATAAGGGATTTATATTAATACAATAAGTGATTTTCATTGGGAATGTGATTTCTGAGTGTGTCTTATCTGTGGATCTTGAGAATTATAATTTTTTCTTTTCATTGGACGGTTCATGAAACATCATTGAGAATCTTGTCATCCATTGTATTGTTAGATACTATCAATGATTCATGAAGGATTTATACATGTATAAGTAACCATTGATAGGTCTTATAGGGAAATGGGTAAATTTAACATGGTATGATAAATCTTAGTCCTATTTTAAATAACTCAAACAACTTATGACATCAGCTCATATTATGGCCTTTCCTGAGCATAGTATGTGATATCTCATATACAACGATTCTTATTCTATTATAACTGGTTTAATATTATTTATGTTAATCATGTATTTTCTTATGTATCTTTTCTTCTTTAACCTCTTAAGAATAATTACCCACTCATGATTTGGATCTTCTTTTCCTTATACAGGAACATTAATTTTGGCATCACTATCATTTTGGGAAATTGTTCATAGTATTTTATGACTATAATAGTATGATATATATCTTTTTTTAGAAATTATTAAATCTCATATTGGTAAATTTGGTGGAACACATTCATATATTCAAGTTTCACATCACATATACCTCGAGGAAGAGGGATTTCATATTATAGAATCTTAGCAGGATAGTTCCTTCACATGTTGTTTTTGAATTGTAGGATGAGTGGAACCTTATGGGACACTTGATTCAGTGTCATCTATATTTTCCAGGAGATTTCATAGTTATAGTAAAAAAATAGTATTTTTCTATTATCATATTTGATTGATTATATTATCCAGGGTCAGTAGTGGGATTATGATTTCATAGGAATTTGAGAAACCATTATGGTGGAGATATATTTTCCTGTTGGATTGTAATGACCCAAAAATTCATTAATGAAAATTCCACTTGGTCTATTTAATTTTATTCTTATGGTTATGTAAAACATATGAACTTATTTTGTTCTATGTTATGTTTTTCTAAAATACATTTAATAACAATGATTGTTGCTAATATAGTCTTTGAATAGTGGTCACATGATTAGTATAAACATAGGGCTTTAACAAATACAATTTACTCAAAAAAAGGAAGTGATGGCCTCATACAAGAGACTTTCCCCATATAAATTCCATTTTTCAGAGCTTGAAAAGGAGGTGGCATCACTGGGATTCACTCTTGACCAATCCCTTTCCGAGCTTCAACATGTTAAACTCAAACGGAACCGCCTATGATGGAAGTTGAAGTTGATAGAGATTACCACCCGAGCAATGTTATCCGAACCACCTCAAGTGTCTGTCAACATGGAACACCTTACCCTTCAGTATTATGTGGGTGTTATAAGGGGTTATGTAACAATACCTTATCACTATGATTATGTGAATTATTTTTGTATATAATAATGAATATACATTAATTTTATTATTACTACTTTGTAAATAGTTTTTGTAGTGAAAATAGTATTTTTAGTTATGATTCAACTAAGAAATCTATTTTGATGAATTAAAGGATCTTTATGAACTAGATAATAATTTAAAAAAAATATTAAATTAATTTTTATTAAATATAAATGATCGTATAATTTTATGAATGAAATTGTAATTTTTATTAAGGTTTGTTATCCATTTTTGTCAAAACACATGAATTTTCGATAAATGTCAGTTTTTATTTTAAAAGTAAAAATTCACATATTTAGAAAATTATTTATATAAAATGAATATTATTTTCGGAATCAGGATGTCTATATTATCCAATGGTAAATTTTTCATAATTGTATAAGGTAGTTGATTTTTTGGGTAAAAATTAAATACCGTTTAAATATATAATGTGATTTATGACATCATAATGACACAATAGTGTTGTAATAAAATAGTATAAATGATATGTTCGGCCAATATATGTTTTACCATTAAAATATTGTGATTTTAAGGTTTTTTTTGATTTGTTTTACCAAATTTTAGTGGACCCTCCATGATTTATATAACATTTTCACTTTTTAAATGAATTTCATTGAGAGTGTGACTCACCTCCACATAATCAGCCCTATTATTTTAATAATTAAGGCCATTGGCCTTACAAAGTATAGTTTTCCACTCCCCATTGAAAAAAACCATTGGCAAGAACCTTGGTCTGGTTTGTGGTATTGATTAGTTTGATGTGTTGTGACCCAAACCTAAATAATAAAGAATTTCTCATATTTTATATATAAACCCTCCCAATCTCCCACTTCATCTTCACTCAAATAATTTTGTGTTCATCGAAACTCTTCCCTCCTCTCACTATAATCTTTCCAAGGCACCCCAAGCTCCTTGTAATCCTCTCTCATGACTCTCTCAAGCCATTTGTATCACACTTCCTAGTAAGGGATTTCCTATTTTTCTCATTTTTGTCACAAATAAATTATATTATTATAGCCTTTTAATTTCAATTAAAAAGGTTGGGGTATGATTTCAACCCTCCCCCATACTTCTTTCTCTATGTTTGAATTATGAGAGACCCCTTTCACTCTCATTTAATTCCTCTCATTAACACCCCTAACAATGTAGAAATTCCGTGAGGAATTTATCTCTCCTCATTTAAATTCATTTAATTCGTTGGTATTATGAATCTAAATTCATTTAATTATGATGGGAAATGTTTATATATGAACTCCATACATTCCATTTCATTTAAATATGATGATACACCCATTTCTCTCTCATCAACAATTTTTACGATTTTTTATGTCACGCCTTTATGCTGTCGAAATTGCACCACAATTTTCCAACCCAAAATCATTGTGTAGTGAGTACCATACCCATTTCTCTATCAAGGGTATTAAAATTTATGCACATATAAATATATATTTGTACTTTAATGTGTGTATTCCACATTTCTTAATCATGGAATAACTTATTATTTTGAATGACTCCATGTTATATGATATGTGTGTAACACTTATGAATGAAATGAAATGTTCAAGAAGGGTGTTCCCTGATAGCACACCAATACATTGGGTAAAGATTAGTATTATGATACATCAAGTTAAATTAGGGTTTACTCATTCTAATTAAAGTGAAATGAGGATTTACTCATTCTCTATGTGTAATGAGCATTGGCTCATGTTAAAATCATGTAAAATGTTGTCGCCACATTTCCTTGTTATGTTAATCATGTTATATCATGCATTTATGTTCATATTTATCTTATTATCCATTGATATTCTTATTTCCTAACATGTATTTGTGTCTTTCATGTTATTCCTCATTAACTCCCTTACTGGGCTTTATAGCTCACACTTTTCTTATGTGTGTCCTCAGGTTATCCCACTCAATGCTATGTATGAGGGAATGTAGTGGTCATGTAAAGGAAGTTTTCAATAAGATGTTTCATCCTATGTTTTAAATTTTTATGTAATTTTCATAATCCCCAAAGACACTAGACATCTCTATCTTTTATGTTGTACCAAGTGAGTTTTTTTATGTAATAAATCAAGTCTTAGTGTGTAATAAAATGAAGGGTTGTTATAGATGGTATCAGAGGATAGGTTTAGTTTTTTTTGGGATTAGGATTAGAAAAAACTAGTGAAAGCCTTAGAGATAAGACTAAGTATAATAAAAACATCCCTATGTTTTGCTGGGTATTGAGTAAGTGGTTTATCAGGAAAATACATCCCTATCTGGATACGAGTAGGTAGAGGCGGCTCTGGAACAGATGTACCTATGTGTGAAACCCCCAATAAGGAGTTTTGGGCATGGCCTGGGATATCCTGGTACATAACAACAGCCCTAGCTGCACTCATGGTTACGAAACTACCGGGAAATATTAATTGGTAAACTCACAAGCTTAGTATGAACCGCTATTAATGGAATTCCCCTATGAATATATGTTAGAAAGTAGATCATGGATAACATGTATTGAAGCCTATGGATTCAAAAGTTATATAAATATAAGTTATTTATAATTCATCAGTTTTTTCCTTGGATTACCCTTTATTTGTTACCCCAAACATTCCTTTAATTCCAGCGAATGTTCAGTAATAGTAGGACTCAGGCTAACAAACGATGTGAAGATCAATGTGATGACTATGCTAATGAGATGACCAATCCGATGGGAGCAGGTATCATGAACATTTCCACGCTTATCTCTTAGTAAATTAAAGATTTGAATAGAAAAATGGGTCAATAGGAACGTTCAACCCCCCCCCCCATAAGAAACTAAAAGTCGCAATTGAGAGATTTATGAGACAAAGGCCTCTCACTTTCAATGGAACGTCTGATCCCTCAATCACTGAACAATTTATCAGCTCCATTGAAAAGACATTCTCCATTCTTCAATGTTCCGAACAAGAGAAGTTTCTTCTGGATGCCTATATTATGAATGCCAAATTAGATCAATGGTGTACATTGATCAAAAATATGAAGCCTGAGGAGGAGATCGAGGCTTTGGAATATAAGGATTTCTAGAAGATGTTTTTTGATAAATATTTTCCCTGCACCATCCCGCTTAAGATGGAAAAGGAAATCCTTTCCCTCATGAAAACAGATGACGATTCTATCAGATAATATAAGGAAAACTTCAAAAGTCTTGCACTATATGCCTCAATCATTTCATTCAACCCTAAATGCATGGTTTCCCACTTCTTTGGAGGGCTGAAACCTAGCCTGTGGAAATCGATGTCTATCTGTGACTTTGACAGCTATGATGATATTGTATGATGTTCCATCAAGGTCTAAATGGTGTCCAGAGAAACTCAAGGATATCATGTGGATAAAAAGCATAAAGTGGACTTAATTATAGTGGTCTGATGGATAAATCCAATAGTTCTATGAAAATCCATCACCCCACTTTCCAAAGGTGAGGAAATAAGTACCCTGGAAATTACCTAAAGGCGACGAGGTAATGATTTAGTTGTGGAAGTGAAGGGCACCTGATATTAACTATTGGCAAGAAAAACAAGGCTACGAAAGAGGAGAAGAACACTCTACTCGACCCTCAACCCATTGTTCATTTCATCAACTTTAAAGAATCAGGTCACATTCCAAACAAGTTCTTTAAACCAAGGGTTTTCAGAGGAAACCAACAACCTCCATTATAGAAAGGTTGAGATTTTTCCATCACTACTGCTGAAGTGAACCATGAAGATGAAGTGGTTATAGCTACACTACTTATTCATTCAAGAATAACTAACATAGTTTTTTATTCATGTTTTATGCATTATTTTATATCTCGAAAGATTAGTAGAACAATTCCAACACCACCACAACTCTTGGAAGTAATAATGTTAGTGAATATGGAAAATGGGGAAATTATTTCATACCATGAATATAAATCCTCCCCTTTCATAATCGTTGAATTGAACTTTCTAGAAAACCTCATCATACTCCCTCTGGTAGAATTTGATGTTATTCTTTGAATGGATTGGATTTCCCTATATAAAGCCAACATTAGTTTCCATGAGAGGGAAATCACTCTCCCTATGGATAATTGACCCCTAATTCTATTCTCGTGCAAGGAAGAAGATAAATATTATTTATCTTCATCATCGAAAGCATGGATATTAATACGTTTTGAGAACACTTATCTAGCTTAGATGATTTAGTCTAAGGAACCAACCATCCTTGAAGACATTTCCATTGTGGGGGAATTTGATAAAGTGTTTCCTGAAGAATTGCATGGTCTTCTACCTAAAAGAGATGCTGAATTCTCAATTGACATTATACAGTGGGAATTTCCAATATCCAAGACTTTGTATAGAATGGTTGTTGTGGAGCATGAAGAGCTGAAGAGACAACTAAAATAGAATCTAGTTAAAGGATTTATATGCCCAAGTGCTTCACCATGGGGTTCACCGGTCCTCTTTATCAAGAAGAAGATTGGGTAAATGTGCCTTTGCATCGATTATCGTGAGATTAGAAAAATCACGATAAAGAACAAGTATCCTCTCCCATGAATTTATGAATTGTTCGATTAGCTTTGTGGGGAATAATACTTATCAATGGTGGATTTTTGATTAGGATATTATCAAGAAATGGTGAAGAAGGAAAATATCCCAAAGACTGCTTTTCGTACAATATACATACACTTTGAACTCAAAGTAATGAATTTCAGACTCACAAATACTCCAAATATCACATGGACTTGAGGAATAGAGTCGTTAATTTTTATCTTGGCTAATTGGTGGTAGTATTTATAGATTATATTCTAATATAATCCAAAACCAAGGAGGATCACGGGGAGCATCTATGGACTTTACTAGAGACCTTTAGGTAGGAGATCCTCTATGAAAAGTAAAAAAATGTGAGTTCTGGTTGAAGGAGGTTTCATTCTTGGGCCATATAATCACAAGTAATTGGATATCTTTGGATCCCTCTGAGACAATTGTAATTCAGGGATGGACAATGCCAATATTGGTAACATATAGATGTAGCTTCTCTGGGTTAGCTGGATATTATCAACAATTTGTGAGAAATTTATCACAATTTTCCAACCCTCTTACCAAGATAACATGGAAGGGAGTAAAGTTTTCTTGGAGTGATGAATGTGAAGAAATCTTCAAAGAGTTGAAACAGAGGCTTTTCACTTCACTCGTACTCACATTACCCACAAGTGGAGAAATGTTTGTGGTATTCAGTGATTATTTGAAGAAAGGACTGGGTTGTGTGTTTATGAAAAATGAAAAAGTAATTGCATATGATTCAAGACAATTGAACGTTCATGAGCAGAATTATCCAACCCATGATTTGGAGATAAGTTTGTTGATCTTCGATTTAAAATTTTATCAGAATTATCTCTTTGGGAAAATTTGTGAAATATATATAGACCCAAAAGGCCTCACGTATATATTCACACAGAAAGTGTTAAACATACCCCAACGAAGACTGTAAGAGCTGATCAAAGACTACGACTGCTCAATCCATTACCACCCTAGGAAATTCTACATGGTGGTAGATTCTCTATGTAGAAAATACCCAACAATTCAATCATTGATAAGAATTGAGAAGGATCCAATCTTCATAGAATTGATTAAGATGAACATGGGAATCATAAAGAAAGGAACATCATCAATACTTTCACAAATGATTTATCAACTGTCTCTTTTGGAAAGCTTAAAAGATGCTCAAAAGGATGATGTCGGAATTCAAAAGAATGTGGAAGCTATCAGAAAAGGTAAATACTTTGAGTTCAATGTTAATGGATAAGGAAACTATGATATTTGGGAAAATACTATGTGTTCCATCATGTTCATAGATGAAGATGGAACTTTTGGATGATGCAAAAAGATAAAATTTATCTATTGACCAAGGAATCACAAAGATGTATCGATATCTCTGAGAACATTATTGGTGGCCTAATATGAATAAAGAGATCGTTGAGTATACATCAACGTTCCTGGTGTGGCAGAAAGTGAATGTAGAGAAGTATAAGTCTATGGGCATGATGCAAAAATTTCCCATACCTACATGGGAATGAGAGAACATCACTATGGACTTTGTCACCAGACTTCCAAAGACATCCAAAAGAAACAATGTAATATGGGTTGTTGTGGATCATCTTACAAAGCCTGCACACTTCATTTCAATTCAGGAGGATTTCTCATTGGATAAACTGGAACATATATATGTATCAGGGAAGTGGTAAGTCTTCATGGGTTACCAATATCTATTATATCCCATCAAGATCCAAGATTCACCTCTATGTTTTTTTAAGAGTCTTCAACATGCTATGGATACTGAACTGAACTTTAGTATTCCATATCATTCTCAAACAGATGGCAAATCTAAGGGAACTATTCAGCCACTAGAGGATATGTTAAGATCATGTTCTATGGTTTATAAAGGAGGATATGATCAACATATTTCTCTTGTTTAATTATCATATAATAACTATTTCCAGTTGAGCATCTGAATGGCACCTTATGAATCCCACTGGCATATTGGGATGAATTTGGTGAGTGTGAGCTTCTAGGACCAGAAATGGAGGAAGAAATGGTGTAGAAGGTGAAAACCATTCAACATCATATCATAGTAGCCTAGAGTCAATAAAAGATTTATGTAGATAACCATCGATGTGACCTTGAGTTTAATGTTGGAGACATGGTATTACTACGCATATCATCATGGAAGAAGGTCATGAGGTTTGGAAAAAATGGGATGTTAGGTCCAGGGTGCATCTCCCCCTTTGAGATTATTGATCGTGTCGGGGATGTGGCCAATCGACTAGTACTTCCACCTACTGTGGCCAAAGTACATGATTTCTTTCATCTATCCCACTTAAAAAAGTACAAACCGGACCCTTCACATGTACTCTCTTCAGAGGTAGTATAATTAGAGGATGATCTTTCTTGCGTGGAGCAACTCGTAAAGATCATAGATCGTAAAGAAAATATTCAACAAAATAAGACGATGCCCCTCATCATGGTGTTTTGAAAAAACCACAAGATTGAAGAAGTGGCGTGGGAATCAAAAGAACTGATGATGATGAGTTACACACTTCATTTTTAGTGCGGGAAATGGAAATTTTTAGGGAGAAATTTCTTAAGGGGGGAAGATTGTAATGATGAAAAAATTCATTAATTAAAATTCCTCTTGTAAAATATAAATGTATTCTTATGGTTATGTAAAATGAATGAACTTATTTGGAACTATGTTCTGTATATTTAAAACACCATTTAAAATTATGACCATTTATAATATTGATTATGAACAGTGATCACATGATTAGTATAAATATAGGGCTTTAAAAAATCCAATTTACTGAGACAAATGAAGTGATGACCTCATCCATTAGACTTGCCCGGTATAAATCCCATTTATCGAAGCTCAGAAAGGAGGTGGAATCATTGGTATTTTCTCATGGATAATACCAATCCAAGAATCAACATGTTAATCTTGAACGGAACCTCCTACAAGAGAGGTGGAAGTTTATAGAGATTAACACACGAGCAATGTTATCTAGGCCACCACAAGAGTCTTCCACAATCTCCCACCATACCCTTTGGTCTTATGCGGGTGTTATTAGGGGTTCTGTAACAAGAACTTAGCAATATGATTATGTGCATTATTTTTATATATAATAATTTATATACATTCATTTTATTATTGTCACATTGTAAACAGTTTTTAAAGCGCAAATATTATTTTTTGTTAATATTCAAATAGGAAATATATTTTGATGAATTAAATATTTTTTTGAATTAAATATTATTTTAATAAAATATTATTATTATAAAATTACTATTTATTAAATACAAATTATCATATAATTTTATGAAGGCAATTGTAATTTTTAATAATGTTTGAAAGTATTTTTTGTGAAAACCCACAATTTTTTTATAAATGTATGTTTTTATTTTAAAAGTAAAAAATTCACATAATTAGGATATTATTTACATAAAATGAATATTATTTTTGGAATCAGGATGTCGATATAATCCAATGATGAATTCGTCATAATTTTCTGAGATAGTCAAATTTTTTGGGTAAAAATTAAATAACGTTTAAATAAATTATGTGGTTTAAAACATCATAAGGACCCAATAGTGATGTAATAAAATACTATAAAAGATTTGTTCAGAAAATTTATTTTTTAAAATTAAAATAATATGATTTTAGGTTTTTTTTATTTTACAAAACTTTAGTTGACCCTCCAAGAGTTATAAAACATTTCCACTTTTTAAATGAATTTTCTAGAGAGTGTGACTCACCTCCACATTATAAACCCTGTTATTTTAATATGTTCAGACACTATCCTTATTAAATATTTTTTTCCACTCCCCTTTGGAAAAAAACATTGGCGGGTTTTTGGTATTGATTAGTTAAATGTGTTGAGACCCACACTTAAATAATAAAAAATTCCCTCTCATTTCTTATATAAACCCACCCAAGCTCCCACTTTCTCTTCTCTCAATGCCTTTGGAGTTCATCCAACCTCTTACCTCATCTCTCTATAATCCTCCAAATTCTCTCCATTCTCTCAAGAAGCCTCTATCAACCCTCTCCCAAGCCTTTGGGATCACACTTCCATGTAAGGGATTTCCTCTTTTATCATTTTTTTTCTCAATTTCATAATGTTTTTATACACATTTAATTTCAATTAAAAATGTTGCAGTATGATTTAACCCCTCCCAATACTTCACTCTTTATGTATGAATTATTAGATACCCCTTTCACTCTCATTTAATTCCTCCCATACACACCCATTACCATGCCAAAATTGCATAAGGAATTTCTCTCTCCTCATTAACATTCAAGAAATTACTTTGTATTATGAATCTAAATTCCTATACATATATTGGGACATGTTTCTATATGACCACATTAGTCTACATTTCATGAAAATACAATGAGATACCCATTTCTCTTTCATCAACCATTTTTACAGAATTATTATGTCACATCGATATGCTGATGAAATTACACTGCGATTTTCCAAGCGAAAATCATTGTGTAGTGAATACCATACCCATGCCCCTATCAAGGTTATTCACATTTATGCACATATACATATTTAAATGTAATTTAATGTGTGTATTCCACATTTCTTAATCATTAAATAAATTATGATGTTGAATGACTCCATGTTATATGATCCATACGACACACTTATGCATGAAATGAAATGTTTAAGAAGAGTGCACCCTGATAGCGCTCCAATGCATTGGGTAAAGATTTGTATCATGATACATCAAGTAAACTGAGGGCTTACTCATGCTAATTGATGTTAAATGAGTATTTACTCATTATCCCTGTTCAATGAGCCTTGGATCATGCTAAAATCATGTTAAATGTTGTTCCTAGATTCCCATGTTTTTTTAATCCTACTATATCATGCCAATATATTTATGTTTATCTTATTCCCCATTGATATGACTGTTGCTAAAAATTTAATATTTATTTCATTTTAGGCCTCATTAACTCCCTTACTAGTCTTTATAGCTCACCCTTTTCTTATGCATGTCCTTCAGTTATCCTATGCAATGTTGTGTATGAGAGAATGTAGTGGTCATGTAAAGGATGTATTCAATAAGATGTTGAGTCATGTGTTTGTAGTTGTTATGTAATGTTCCTAAGCCCCAAATTCACTAGATCTCTATATCCACTATGTTTTATCATGTGATATTTTCAATGTAATAAATCATGTTTATGTGTGTAATAAAATAAAGGGTTTTTATATGGATACTCACTTTAGATGGTATTCTCTGCTATGGGAGTCAACTTTTCGTCCCAAAATATATGTGGATGCTGGTTTTTATGGAATATTATTGTTATTCATCAGCAATTCATTTGAATAAAAATCATATTGTGACATGATAAAACAATTATGGTGTTTTTGTATAAATATTGACATTGCAAATTATGTTTCACACTATTCCACTTTTAAAAGATATTTTTGGATCTTCTGAAACCATCTAGTTTTCTCTAGACTCTACTACTTCTATTTTGTAAATTGGATTTTGTTTCCAATGAATTTTATGTTTTATTTCCATAGAATTTCTAATGGATTAATTATATTTGGGTAGTGACTGATACATTGATGAAATTTTCGAATTTCATTCTGATCAGGGACACCAATATTGTTGATTATTTGGGTAAGTTTCTTGTTATAGAAATTTTGATGTTACATGGGATTCTGTCTATAATTTTTTCAAATAGTGATCCATTTTTTACCTCATAGTTCTGGAAGAGTCTCCATGATGTGATGGGGAATCAATGACAGTATAATACAACAAACCTTCCACCGATAGATGGTCAAATAGAGGATGATAATAAGACACTAGTGGATAGGGTTTTTGCAAGATTATTTTATTTTTACGGATCATAGGATATAATTAAAATAACAATTGATTTTTCGTATAACAATAGTTATCAATCACCTATTTGAATGGAATACTTCAAGGCCTTTTATAGTCACCCATGATGGCGACCTCTTTCTTGGGTTGAGGTGGGAGATGCCTCTCTTGATGGACCAAGTCGTATTTAGGAGATGTTGATGAGAAATTTGGATATAAGTCAGTGTGAGGTTAGCTAAGTGTCAATAGAAACTATATGCGGATCATTGATATCGTCTTATGGGGATTTCCATTGGTGGCTAGGGTTTTCTAAATGTTTATCCACATATGGATCACTTTTATCTTGGAAAACATGTAATATTATATCCAAGATATATTGGTCAATGAGGGATTGGTTATGTTGTTAATAGGGTGGAATTAAGAGCTCAGTTGATATGTATTTATGATGTTTTCTGCATATCTCATCTCCAGAAGTATTGTCATGATCCGGATCATGTTATATATTGGGTGGGATTTTGTTAGATCTAAACATTTATATTGTAGTGATGAAAGATGATATCAATAATTCTCTGGAGAATGTCATTCATAGAAAGCATATCACATGGCTTGAGGTTTTATGGAAACATCTGTTATATTTTCAATGGACTTGGGAGTATGGAATACTACTGAGGAAATAGTGGTCTCACCTATTTCTGGAGCTCCATTGTCTAAAATGAATTCCTAAGGATGAAATTTATTATTTTGAGACATTTTTAATATATTGTTAATTTCATTTATGTTTATATTTTTCCTCTTTTTCAGTCCCCTTTTTATTTGGGAGCCGCTCAGAGCCTTTAAAGAAAAATAGTATTTGTTGTGGAAAATAAATGAATTTTTTGCAATTTATGTTTTATAGGAAATGAATTTTTTCATGTTTGGAATAGTCAAATTATGTGTTGTAAATATAATAAGATGTGTTTTTTTGGATTAACTAGTAATGACTTATCGTCGCATTATGAAATGGATTCATATTATGTATGTTTTATGACTAGTATTTTTTAAAATGATGCACGTGCGATTATCTTCATTTGATGTGAAGGACAACCTTTATAAAAATGTGATATTTCATATTCATTTTTTGGAATATCCTCTCCATATAAATTTTTTATTTCAATGTTTTATCATTATTGTGGATTCACTGTGTCTCTTCTGGTATGTAGTCATTTTTATTCTTAATTTCCAATAATCATGGTAGTTTTATTGTGCTCTGTTTTTTGATCTATTTAGGTTGTAGTGATATTATTCTTGATAATTTCATGATTCATCATTTGATATAATCTTATAGTCTAACCCATGTTATATTCGGGGTTTGATGTGCATGTTTCTTGGTGTATGTATCATTTACCTTTCCCATTGATGTGATGACCCAGACTCACAGGGTCCTTTCCTTTGCCAAAAATCTGAATCCTAATGGGGCAGCGTCTCGGTGTGAGGCCGATCAGTGTCACCCAGCCTTGTCGGGGGTTTTCCAGTAGCACCTCCCTTTTGCACAAATTGGGTTTTAAACCCTATTTTGACCCCTTTAAGCTTTTTTTAAAGCCCAGTAATGCCCATAAATGTCGTTTAATTAAATATTTAATGAATTAACCAGTTGTGTGCATCAGTTTAAACCGCCGACCCTTTAATGACGTGTGGGGCCGCGTGGTCAACCCACGACCCCGATCCTTATGCGGTTTGGTCGTTCTTATCTCTACCGTCCCCAGCCCTTATAAACTAAAAGGGTACCCCCTTAGTTTATTTTCTCTATCACCCTATTCTAGGAGTACCCTTCGTTCAGATGAGCTACATCTCTATCCGTGGGATTCCATGCCTAGGCTTAGGGTCGATCTTTGATCAATAGGTAGGGAATTTCTCATTTGTCTCCCCCTTTTGGTGTATCAAGCGGGGTGGGCATGCATTTGATTCTGTATAATTGGATGAATCAAACATAATTAAAGATATTTAACGGATTCTATAATGAACGAAGGGGGAGATGTGGTTGATCACGTTTCTCTATTTTATGATCTTCATTTCTGAATTTTGTAGGCTTTTGACCTACTAATAATCATGGCCATTGGTGGTCTTTCTCTGTGCACTAATGAACCCCTGGTGATGTTTTAAGTGGATTTTTTTGTAGTTGTGAACTCCTTCTGTGAAAAATAAATTGGTTAATCACATATATTTGGCTAAATAAATTGATGCACCCGGATCAATCCTTCTGTAATAACCCCAGTTAATGCACATAGAAATTGAAATCATGGAGTGTGTTAAGTCTTATAAATCTGAAAATACCGGCATGGGCTTACTTAGTGGTGGTGGTTTGGTTTTTTTCCTTTACGGGCCGTTTTCTGGGTGATTTGGGTGGGGATGGGATCCCTTGTTGTTATGGATTCAGTGGTTGTGAGTTTTATGATAGGGTGGTTACCTTGTTTATATCACGAATTGGGGTGGAATCCTCTATTGCTGAGAAACTTTTTGGCTCTTGGATATTGGACATGGGGCTGTATCATGGGGTTTTCTTTAGTTGTTGTGGATTTACGAGAGAACCAGGTGTGGATGTTGTATTTAATTCTTTACTATTCTCTTTACCGGACTTTTTCCTATGCTTAATAGTTTCCCAAGTAGGTGCAGAACATAATTAAACATCACTTCTGAACATGAAAACGAATGGGACAAATGGGTTTTGTTGGTGAGAGTTGTGACTCAGACATGAGTGTTGTTTCTGTTCCTTAGGCTGGCTGAAAGACCTGGACTTGGGAGAGTTCTTGTTACCTATATATATACTTGTAGTTTTGTGTTTCTTATTCGCGCCCCACCCAAGTTGAGAACATAGTGCCGAACACCCCATTTCAGGGGGGAGGGTGTTTTTCCCAACACTGTTATTAGTGGCTGGTTATTAGCTCTTTTTCTGCTCCCTTTCCTGGATTGCCCAAGTATCTTGGGGCAGGCTGTGATGGCCTGAGGTCTATTATTAGCCCATGAACCTTCGGGCGGGGTAGTGTGGTGGTTATGGCCTAGGTGTGTGCGGGTAGGTAGTTTCCCAAGTATATTCGGGATGAGCCCCATGTGTCTTCGAGCGTGGCAGTGGATCTTCTATCCCAGGTGTCTTCGGGCATGGCAGTGGTTGTTTTGACCTAGGTGTTTGTAGGCGTGGTTACGTGTGAGGTTGTGGCCTATGTGTGTGTAGGCGGGGTTTGGCAGTGGGACTCCTTGAGGTTGTGGCCCAGGTGTGTGGGGGTGGGGTGTAGCAGTGGGACTGCGGTGAGAATGGTGGGATTGGTTCAACGCATAGGATGTCTTCAATAACCAGTGGGAAAGTGGCACGGGGTACCCAAACATCGATGTTCACTTATTATATATATTACTTGACTTGCATTATTTCGGGAGTGTTCCTTGGTGAGGCTTGGGTGGATAGTTTACCTTGTTAGGTGTTTGGTTTACTCCTTTTCTCACGGGAATTTAGTACATTCCCCCACATGTGGATGAGATTCTTTGGTTTTCCCTACTGATTATACTTGTATGCTCACCCTACTTATATAAAACTGCTTTCAGGTTTCCCGGAGGACTTCGGGGATCATGCGGGGCCATACTAGCTCAGACCTTTGGGGCAGTTGCAGTTGCTTCTTTTCATTCTTTGTTTCTTTACCCTTGTAGTCACTTTTCACTTTGTGGTTTTTACTTTTGTAACACGCATTGGGAATGGTTCTTGGGTTTACTTTTACATTTCGCTTTTGGTGTTGTTGGGATTTACCATCTTATCTCCCAATCCTATTCAAAGAAAGAGGGTAATGCCTTCCATTTAGTGTGTGATTCTATACCCTTGGTGCTAGTCTCCACTCCGGGACATATTGAGGGTGGGTTTCGGGGGTTATTATCTCTCCTTCAACAAAAATAAGTAAGGGTGTTCATATGATATGTCTTGCAACTTGATGTGAATGATTTTATATTATTATGCATAATTGTTCTTGTTAGCCTATCGTATATTGATCATTTAGGTGATATCACCAGTGCTTTTAAACTGTATATATTTTTCTTTGTCATGATATGTGATACCTGATTTGAATTACTTTTATATATTTGATATTAACTTAAAATAAATTATCATGATTATTTAGAGCTATGGAAACTGGGCAACGATTTTTGGATGATTTTGATATATATTTTTTAATAGATTAACTTATCTTATTTCCATTATTGTATATGATTTCATATTGTTATATAGACAGTTGTTATGGAAAATATATGTGGGGTCCTACTGATTCTTTTTAGATTAACCCATATAAACCACATTATTAATGCATAGATCTGGTTATGTCTTTCAATATAGTGAAAACCAAGGGCCCACAATGAGGATTTGATGTTTTTGTCACCTAATTTGGGTAGTTTTTGGGGAGAGAGTAGGATATCATCCAATTATAACATGGATTAGTCTTTCCCCAATTTTGATCTTTCCCTTTATGGTTGTGCCCGTACCAACGATTTTTTTTAATTATTTTTCAATTGTATCACTTCTTCTGTTTTGTTTCAATTATGGAATATATTACTTTAGTTCTTATCCAGTTTTTCTTTATACTATATATATATATATATATATATTCCATGTTGTCTATTGAAGGATGGTATAAATCATTTCCTCTAGTTTTTTTGATTACTTGATGCTACTCGCCATCCCATGGGGATTGCAAACACCATTTGGGTATGTGGTAGATTAGGTCAGGTAACAATTTGTGAGGGATCATAGATCACTTCACCAGATTCGCAATCATGAATGGAATGTTGTATAATTTATCTATTGAAACATATAACTAGTGAATAACCAATTAATACAAATAAAATAATTCTAAATGTCACATTATTATTATAAATATCATCTTTATGTGTATGATAATGAATAATGATATATAATTGGTCCCTAAAGGTTTAGAATATATCAGTATAAGGATTTATAATGACTCCATAATTTAAATGTAAAGTGTTTATTAATGATGTAAATTAATATTTATAGTCTACCTCAATAGAAATTATGTTAGTTATAAATTTTCTATAAATCCAGTGTAAGATGATTTTATTAATGAATTACTATACATAAATGTATGAGATGATGTGAAAGAAGTTGTTTTAGATGAAGATGTTTATAATTTATCTAGTGGTATCTAAGCAAATAAAACATGATTGAGGTGTTTCGTGTTAAATATAGAGATATTATATAGTATAGCGTATCCTAATCTCCCAAAAGGACCAAACAGACACTTCAAAAATACTTAATTGAGATGGGGGATGTAAATATTTGTAAATTGGTTATATATGATAATATAGTGTATTTATTGATGAACAAAATATAATATAAAAATTGGTAGGAATATATAGTCCCATGATATTCAAAATATTAAGGATCTAAACCTGTTTGCTGGAATTGTCTTAATCCGAATTTTTATGATGTGATTGAAAGCATTAGATCACAAAATATATAAATGTTTTAAAATTAATTGAAATTTTAATTTTATAATTCATTAATGTGGAGAAAATTTATTACATTGTTAATTGAGGTTAGAATGGGAACTATCCAAATATAGAAAATATCTATTTTATACCCATTTAATGTTTATAAATAAATTTTATGGGTTGAAACTAATTCAAATGACTATTCTAAAGAGTGTTTTACATAGAGATTGAAATTTTACTAATGTGACAATTCGGTGACTTGTTCTCCAAACCATCCCTCTAATTTATATTACCTGTAATTATATATATAAATTTTTAATATACACGTGATTATATAAATTAAATTAATCATAATTTAAGGGGGTTAATATGGTACTCTACCTGCGAACCTTCACATTCTGACATATTTCATGAAACTACACTATATTTGTTCTATTTGGGTATGGTTTAGTACAATAAAAATCACATTATTTGTTATTCAAAAACAATATATTTATTCAACATATGACATAAAATTCCTGATATTTTGTTCATTAATTGAATTAGACTATGAAAATGAATATTAATGATTAATTAAGTTACATGTGATATTCTTTTCTACTAGAAATATGAAATATGATGTATTTATAGGGATTAGTTAGTCTATTTCAAGATATTATAGATTGTATGATTTATATTCTATTAATTATTTATTTGTTATTGTTGTATTAAACTAGTTAGAAAAAGGGATCATATCATTATGTAAGTTATGTATGGAGGTACATCTGATGGAAATTATTTTTTAGAGAGACATGTGTCTAGTCATAATTGTGCTAGATCACATTCGGGATCACTAACACTAATGAATTTTTTGAAGTAATATTTTATTATTATTATGAATTATTAATGTAACAATAATTTTCACACAATAATGGAAAATAGTAAACCACATAATGTTAGGGACTGATGATTCACATTGGAACAATGTGTTTTCTTAAAATAAGAAATCATAATGTGTTTTATAATGATTTATATGGATATAATTTCATATTTTATTATGAAATTTACATAATTTTTTTGAGAACCTAGTACAAGAAAAATATTATGATTGATATGCACTAACATACCATATTATATATAGTGATATATGCTATAAAACTATTCATGATATAGGTCTTAGTATGTGATATATATATATATAGTATATTTTGATATCTCTGTTGTTATATTTTCTATATTCAATATAGTTAATATATATCTGTAATTTACACATCACATTATGATGAATTTATTGAAGCAGGTCCTTTATTTAATCATTAATGAGTACAAAAATATCTCGAGTAAAGAATTCATTATAAAGACATAATTTACCTATCAAGGGTTATTTGAGAATTTATAAAATGTTATAACTTGAAATGAAACATTAATAATGAAGGATACCAATATATGAAGTTCAATGATTCATTTTCAAGGATGTTTCTATGTTATATAACTTTTTGAATCACTTTTCTTCATTTTTACATCCATGAAAATGGAAGTATAAGTACAATTTTATATTCAATGAAGGTCTTTCAAGAGTTTTATAGAGATCCAATTTCCAGTAGATTGTATTTAGATTTTATATTTATTATTTCTTTTATCTTGTGCTTATAATCATCCACATTTGATAATGGTACAAGATCAAATTTATATTTCCTTTATATTATTGTTAGATTCCTTTTTTCCTTTATACCAAATTATCTTATCAGATCAGTTTTATATTTCATATAGGTTTTGAAAAATAGATGTAATTGAAAATTATCAAACACAATTTTTTTTATTTTTTTCATAGATACATTTAATTTACATTCATTTTTGGTACCAAACATAATTTGTGGTTTAGAACCATCAATAAATAGTCTTTATGAACGATTATATTCATCTAATTTAGTTAGAGATCAATCAATATTCACAATACCCTATCATTATTGATATTTATTTGTTGTTTTGGATTAACTATAATGTGAATTACTATTTTTTAAAAAAGTGTTGATAATTTTGTTTTTATCTTAGAATATGTATACATTCATTTATCTTTTTATGTTTTTTTTCATGAATATGATCATCTTTAAAATTTACAGTGTGATGTTCTAATTTTTATTTCTAAATAATATTTCAAAATGATTATTTAATATATCAATATATATTATATAATCAAAACTAGTATGATTCACATTTTAGGGGGATGATAAAATTTTAGAGGATCTTCAATTTATTGACCAAGATTTATTTTATGTCCTTGTGAAGGATATTATGATCTTATATAATTATCATGATACTAATTTTTATTTATTTTTATAAATATAGTTCATATTTCAAAGGATTTATATCTGGTGGATCATAAAAAGCCTTAGGATTTTTGAATTAAAATATAAGATATTATAAAAAGAGGATTCATCATTTCTAACATATCATCATTGTGTGATCAATTGTTATTTAGAAAAAAGTCATATAGCGACGAGATATTTTAAATTTGTTATCAATTTTTAAAAATAGTAATGTAAATTTAATTACTATAAAATATTATATGTCAATGATTTATATTTTATGTTTGGAGGGAAGAGTTTGTTAATAAAAATTATTTATGTTCATGCTATTACTATATTGATAGGGATGATGATATTTTAAATATTTCATATTTATTCCACTATCATGAAATTAAACCACTAAGACTCCTTTTTAGTAAGTGTTTAAAACAAGAGTGTATCTCAAACCTGAAATCAAACATTCCACAATGTACAATGTAACACCATGGGTTTAAAAGAAACATTATCAATAAATTCTCAATTTTTAATTGAAAACATAACACACTAACCACCAACTAGAAAACCCGACATCAAAAAATGCTAAATAAAACTCGTAATAAATGGAATGTAAAACAAAAAATTTGTTAAATGGAATTCCCTCATGAAATAAAGCTAAATTATAAATATCTAAAATATTTAATGTAATGGGAATCAAATATGAATATCTTTAGGATATAGATAACAACCATGTACATTGAGCCAATATTCCCTATAATAACCTCCAACTCAATTATAAAAATTAATAAATGATAAAATTAGGTGTGAGTATTCAACAATAATCTTTGGGATTTATATAAAATAACATAATTTCTATGTGTTTTAAGGATGATAAATCGATTTGGAATGGATAAAAAATAGATATTCTAATTAAACCCGAGGGAAGTCGTCATATCCCATCCAAATTAATCCCACAAAATGGATCATATAATAGAATTGTTACTAATTTTTATGAATAATAAACAAAAGGTACCCAAATAATACTTTCAACTAGATATACCCCTATGGTAGTATTATATCATATATAAAAATATATTGTGATAACGTCACATATATAAATGACAATAAAACATCTCTTATAAGAATCATATTACGTCTGTAGATGGTTATCCAAGACAAAATAGTTGTTGTTTTTCCCTTGGAATCTAACATAAAATGGATCTTGGATATTTTATAATCCATATCATGTGGTGGAAATACTGTAGTTAGAGAATGAATCACTGATAAACATAAAAATATAAACAATGATATAATGAAAAAATCACAAAAAGAAATATTTTAAAATATTTCCACTTTCATATCATTTTCAATCCTATGAAAATCAATAGTATAAATGAATAAAACTCAATTTCCACTCAAAATTAATTTTATATTTCAATTGAATCATCAAAACTCTCTAAAAGGATTCCATATCTTGGGATTTATCAAAAACATGGAAAAAATGATCTCTAAATCAACATCTATTGTAAAAAAAATAATTCCTCTTATATGTATCATAATTATACTATTTCCCCAAATCCTAACATCCCAAATATTTTCAATGTTTTTACTAAACATCCACATTGTAATATAAAATTTTATTTACTCATATTATATTAATTTCATACCATCCTCAATGATGTATCATATGATATCATTAATTTTGAATTCTCCATCCATTTACAATACTTTGAATGAAATACCAAAATATCTTCTTGATCCTTTTCATGACATTATTCATATAAAGTGACACATTTTTTTTCCACTATATAACACTTAATAATTTTGATTTAATAAAGAATACACTATATATTCCTCAATATCCCGTTAACATATTCTCTATCCCAATCATACTGATCAAATATCAATATTTTTAAATTACTTAATGTAAAAAAACATAAAATTCAACCATGTTTCGTTATAAATACTATACACATTCATATTAACTAGATGGAAAAATTAATATATCCACCCAAACTCACCAAGGCATTCTAAATTCCAAGAATACAAAAAAATAAAGAGATATATTGTGTAAACTACCACCTCAAAGTCTTTATTTATTCAATGAATAATGAATAATCTCATTCTACAATATTTATTTTTATATCTATAGTAAAGACTCTATTTATCCAATCCTAGAAACCCATAATCCCATAAGAAGAACATAGATATATAACCACCTTTCAGGTTAATAGTATAAATATATGAAGGTTTTCACTTAAAAATAATCAAATCATTCAATTGATCACTACCATGAAGAACTCCATTAATTAATCCTTGTGATCTTAAAAAATATCTCCCATGTCATCTAATATCTTATGGCCACAAATATTTATAAGAGAATGTGAAATTGTTTTATATAGTTACCAAAATTTATAATCTTATTTATTATATGTAAAGGAATGTTATTTATAAACATAGTGTGTTTTTACTATTCAAATTCGTATTTGGAAATAATGTTGTATTCTGAAATCCACCCACAAAATCCCTGATTTTTTACAAGATTAAAACTTCCGAAATATTATATTTATCTTGATTTTTTTTAAATTAAACATATTGTATTTATTAAATTCACCTTAAAATAATAGAACGATTTATTTCCTATAAAAACCACATAAATCCTCAGTATCTCCTAAAATTCCACCATTACATGTTTTAAAGAAAAATTTATTCATATGTTTTCCCGATAATAAATTTTAGTAACATTACATAAAACCAATACCAATAATAAGGTTGCTTAAAAAAATAATGAAAAGACCACAGAAACCATGAAAGGATTCCCATGTTATTTTAGCAAAAATTATCTAATGTCTCTATCCACTTTATCCCATAATCACATTACTATAATCATATTTTTTAGGAATTGAGATTGTCATTTCACATGAAAAACATGACAAGGTTTTCATAATAGATTTAATTTCTCACCAAAAACATAATTCTGTCTCCCTTTATTTCCAAAATGGCCATTAAAAAATAAATTTAACAAAATATAATTATCCAGATTCCTTATTATATAACACTCAGATGATTTTTTATATTAAAGTTAATAAATTAATTACATAAATAATTAATAAATAATGAAAACCCCAAATTATCACATTAGATGCCTCTCATATTCATATTTAAACTAAAAGTGAAAAAATGGAACAAAAAATTAATATCTTTTGTCAAAAACATTCTTTGTCATGTTAAATACCTATATAAATAATTAGCCCCTCATAAAGTCTCAATGAAAACATTTAAATCAATAGATTAAATATTAAGCACACTTAAAGTCATATTCAAAAGTATAGTTTATATTAAAGTATTTTTTTTAATTATAAATCAGTATTGATATCTCATATAAATTGTTCAATCCCAGATACCTTCCACTATATTGTTATGCTTCTATAAATTGTGTTACAATGAAAAAATCAATACATGAAACATCATCTCGTGATGTGCTTGAATTTCCATTGATCACTCAAAAAATGAAACATCACCCTAAATATCAATAATTCCCTATAAAATCACATGGGATTAACAATGAAGATATTTTAAAATATGTTATTCAAGGAAAACATTGTGAATCAGTTCTGGCTATAATGGATGTGTAATATGATATGACACATTAGCAACACTTTCAGACACCTCGAAAGGCCTATCATTTTCAAATAGATTTTGGTAAATCAATAAAATATACATTTTACTCAATGGTTTTAAACAATTTTTAACATACCATCACAAAAATAAAACATCCATGGTCTCATTCCTATATGTGTATAAGACTTCAGATAACCGTTTGTAGTATTAATATATTTCCAAATTATTTAAACACTTTTTTATAACCACCTAAAAATCTTGTCCAATAATATTTGCATCACAAATATCCTAAAAATATATATGTGATATACAAGGTCACCCATATGATTCATTGAATGTTTTAATACCAATATATGAGTGATGATTATTAATTTAGTATATCTAAACTGAATCTTGGTGATCAATGTAAGATCTTACAAAATTTATATTGAAATATTTCAACATGGTTTTTAATGATTGAATCATCTAGTCGGTCAATCCATTTTATTCTTGGTTAGACCCTCTTGATAAGAAAAAAATATGTTCCAAAATAGTGCTATAATCCACTTGATATTTTTAATTAAAATGAGGATCATTGTAAAAAATTATCATTATTAGGACTTTATAAAGTTTCAATTCCAATTACAGTTTATTCCACACGAAACCATTATATTAAATCTAAAAAAAATAAAAAAATAAATTAATTTGAAAAATTGAATAATAATAACACATATTTAATTATTCTCACTAATTACATAAAATATTTTAATTATAAAAAAATAAATACCAAAAATATTTTTTAATACATTACATATTTTTCTCTATCCTATAATAGACAAAGATGTCACTAATGAATATTATAATAAATAACAAAATTTAAGGAATGAACATATAATAAATTAATTCAATAAATTTCTTAGATGTATTTTTAACTAAAAAGGGAATAACATTAAAATAATGGTAAAATTATAATCATTTCAATTTTGTTATACAAATATATTAAGATTTATCTCGCATATGATGATACCCAAACCATATGATCACCATTGGAAACTCGGTAGATTCCTTCAATTAAAAACTAATATCGTATTCCATGGAAAAATAATATAATTATTTTTGATCTCTTTTTTATTCACCAATAATTGATGCCTGAACTGAATATTCTATTTTACATCTTAGTAAAAAGAGTTGGAGATCTCTATAGTGACAATCATGGATAAATAAAACCATTTTCATATAAACTATAAGAATAAATTCGAAATTATTACTGATTTTAAAGTTATATATAATACGATTTCATGATGACAACATATAAAACATCATGTAATTATGTGATAAATTTATATGCATAATAAGAAAGTAATGATAAAGCCTTATAAGAAAAAAAACATTAGAAATATATCCAATATCCTTTATAAACACTTTCGTTTATGGATAAACTCTGAACAATATAAAACTATACATATAACATATGATAGAATTCCCATGTATATAATAAATTTGATGATCTCTCCTACTACGTAAATTCAAATGATTGGTTTCATGTTAGTGAAAGAATCTAAATTTAAAAAGTAATTTATGTAAAATTATATAAAATAAAACAACTATATGACATATCTGATATAATCTATATATATATATTTCAATATAAACTTATTATTTTATATATATCTCACCATTGGTAGTTTGATCCATCATAAAATTAATTCAACTTAGATAAACATCATATAGGGTAGAGAAAACTAATGATCTATGAAATATATCCACATTATGTGCCAATCCATTAACTGTTGTAGGAACATTAACATAATAATAATTAAATAAATATTCCTATATTGAATATAATTCAAGATAGAGATATATAATTCCTTATATATCATCTATTACGATTGGGGTAGGAAACAATATTGTATGATGTTTTCCATATCTAAATCCTCCACCTTGTCAATGTTGATGTCCTCCAATAACATAGTCAAACTCTACATAGTGTACCTAAATGAATGGAATATCTATTATTTAATCTTCCCTTTATCTTCATATATATATTTGATTATATCGCTCATTCTTATTTTTTATTATGGATATGATTTTAGAGGTAACTATTATCATGGGGCCACTAAAACAATCCATCCCTATTTATAGTCAGACTATAATTCCAATGTTGGACACATTGATAAGATTTACACAACAGTTATCAATAAAAAAACCACTAAATTATTAAAAATTATTTTTTAATTCCTAGATATGGCTTTAAAACTCAAACCATGGAAAATGAGACAAGTATAGTGATTGAAATCTATATACACCATATAAGGTTGATTTTTCGGAAAAATTAAAACATTTCTCTACACTCCCACTGCATATAGTTATAAAGGGGAAATAATAAAAAAATAAATCCATCCAGGGAAAGGTTTTCCCTCACCTTATCTTACATCACTACCTTCAAAAAAATATTTAATGTCGAAGGGATAACCTGGAATTAGATTTTTTTCATGTAGAAATGTATTAAAATTCTTTACCATTAGCTCTTCATTAATACAAAAATATACTGAGTATTGTAAAAAGTTCAGTCATCAAACCCTTGATTCCTATAACCATATTCTATAATATTTATTAATTAATAATTCAAAATGTTTCTCCACCATTACAGACGGGGAAATAAAATTTCTACTAAATTCACACTCAAAAGTGTTCTATAAAACCTTAAACACGTTACAAAGCCAAAGATAAAAAATCCACCAATGTCTGGATTCACTATAAATTATAATATTCACTATATATATATAATTCTCATCCTCAAAATGAATTACATAAAATTAAATATCCACATATCAGGACCAATACATTGATTCCCAGTTTAAAATAAACATATGATTCTTTGAATGGATTTTTCACTGGATATCCTATAATATAACCCTTGATGTCTCACCAAATCCCTGATCAAACCTATTATGAGTTAGATAAAAGTAAATAATATAGTTATTTAAAAAAAACATATCTACTATAAAGTAAAAAAGGTCAATTTCTTAACTATATGGAATCATTTTGAAATTTTATTGTAAATCAAAAATATCACAAAAAATAATAATTATCATAGGCAATCATCATTGCCTGGTACTATATAATAATAGTGTACCATAATATAATATATAAAAATTGCATTCTATTTCCTCATATATGATATATTTCATTTTAAAAAAATATTATTTTACATGGTGGAATTCCAAGAGATAAATAATACCATGCTGGTGACAATGTATGAATAGCTTTGTTGAGAATGGTTTATGATGTTGTCAAAAAATGGTAATGTGATGAATTTTGGAATAATTATATGATTATAAGAGGATACATGTTTAAATTAAAGTGAAAATAAATTCTAAGAACATATAAAATCTAGGGTGAAGTGAAATATATAGTTCTTAAATAGGTGCATGAGAAGGGATAGATTGTGTTTACTCTTTCATATCATAATGGATGAAGATGATTACAGTTTGATAATGTTTTTTTTGGGTAAATCTATTTTTTTAGATGTTGGTGAATTTCCCTAACTTTTAAACAGTCATTACTTGTTAAATTTAATAGAGGATACATTTAGTATGTTTATGTTATATGAGTAATATCTGTAAGGGGGTTCCCATAGAACTCCGAGTGGATAAAATATTATAAAAGGTAAAAGGAGTGTTGTGTAATGGTTAGGAATATTTTTTTATAGAGAGAAGGTATCTTAATAATGAGAGGGGATGGAATCATAAATTGGTTTATTGGTTTTGTAATGTTAAATCATAACATAAAAAGGCGAGGAACAAATAATATAATCAGATGACCAATCATCATTTTGTGAATTTATTACATTATAAGGAGCATGATTTACTTCATAATGTGAAAAGATAATTATGTAATGTTTCTAAAGGGTAGTATAACACTATTATTCTTAAGGCGAGTAAGTGACATTGTAAGGTACATTGAAACATCATAAAGTTCATTGATATATTAAATATGGAAATACAAATCCAATACAAGGAGAACCATCAAAACCTATATTGAAGTTGACATTTTTATTGATGAATCAAACATAAATATCTATTAAATTATGTTAATTAAATAATATTAAAATCAGTTATTTGGAAGGGTAAAAATTTTCATAGATAATTTATTTGAAATCACACCATAATAAAGAAAGTTGTGTTTTATATATTTGAAATTAATATAGATCAATCATAAAATTCAAGGTGGTTTATGTTGAAAATTATCATTTCTTTTTAATGATTGATATTGAATTCAAATTTTAATTAATAAATTTGATAATTTCTGTGGAAAATTTAACATAAACTTGTTTTATATGATTATAAAAATTTTGGATGATTAAATGGGGAATATTTTAATTAGATATGGAAGATTATGAATTCCCCAAATAAATTGTAACACCCAATGATTTTATGGTATGTGCCTTCATAAATAAATTTAATTTTTTTGATAGCTCATTTTACACAAAACATCAAGTTGAAACAAATGATTAAATATTTTTATTTAATTACTATAGTAATTACATTTCCCTTGAATTTTAGGAATTAATGTGATTAAATAAATTATTAAAATATATTTTATACATGTTTATGAAATGAATTCGTTCATTTCAATATAATTAGGTATGAAAAAAAATTAATTGATCTCAAAGGATGTGTTTTCATAAAACAAATATTTTAAATCCCACAATGGAGAATTATGTTAATAAATTTAGATATTCACTAATAGTGAAATATTTTAATAAAATATATATTTTACATAATTTAAAATGTTAAATTCATCAAAACAAATTATAGGCTTAAGATAAGAATAAATCCAATTTTGAACATTAAAAACTATTTTTAATGTTGGTTTATCCTCCGTTTACTGGAACAACTATTTAAAGTCTATATTTAGAAAAAAAATTATGTTTTATATGAAACAAAAATATTAATTTTTGAAATAAGGATATCAAAATTATATTTGGCTAATTGTTTGGTATTTTTTCTTGTTTTTTTATTTTTTTGATGAATACTAAAAAAGACTGCATTTTTTTGAAAGCTTTTTTTAATCTAATTTATTTATATAGTTATATTGTATATTAAATGTCATTTTAGGTATAATTCATCAATTTACACATCAATAAAACCCACATATTCCATTTTAACAAATATATAGTTGAAATTTTAAATAAAATCATTTAAATATATGAAATTTTCATTATCAAAACACTCTTTTTTATTGTGTCTGTGAGATTAATTTTAAATCTAATTATGTCAATTATGTAATTTTTTTAGGTAAAATGGATTCAAAAGTTTGAATCCATGGTAAAACTATGTTTTAAGAAAAAAATTATTGGATGTTATCAAAAATTTGCCACGGTAAAAAAAATTAACAACAGTATAGGTAAAACAATGACAAGGGTTAAGGTGGAAAGGTAAATGCTTAACATACATAAACATAAAAAAATTTAATGGTTGTTTGAGGTATTTATCAACCCTAAAAATCCAAAAATACATTAATTAACCATATAATTCATTTAAATTAATTCCTACTCATTATAGTTGGTGTTAAATGTAAAATAATCATTATTTTAGTCAGTTGAACCCAACTCTCCTCAAGTATAAATACCACCCCTCACCACCCTATTTCGAACCAAAAGCCTTATGTCTCCTAGAATCTATTCCAAAAACTCTCATAATAACTCTCCCTACTTCCAAGTGTTTATTGTATCACGAAAAATACAAAATTCAAGGTTCTCAAGGGTCTCTCATAGGGGTGATATTAAAGAGATAATTTTCTCACTACACTTCTCTTATTTTAATTTATTCTTTTACTTTATCCACATATATTTCAACCTTAAAGGAATAATAATTAAAAAATAAAATAAATTATGTAATTTTATGTTAATAATGTAATATATTATATCCATGCCTTTTATATCATCATTTTGTTCAATGAAACAAAACTATTATTCAAAATTATAGGGATTAATCACCTTCGGGAATATTGTTTTTGTTATTTTTCTATTACCACATTCATGGATCATGATAAAAATATTATTATAATTAAATATTTTTTTAATATATATATCATATAATATATCATACTCTAGAACTAATATGTGCTCATAATATTAAATATAACGAAATAAGTTTGCGATGTTTGGGAAAACCACCAAAATTAACTAACCATTTATGATTAACATTTTATCAAATGAATAATCTTCATGTAATAAATAAAAATTATACAAGGAAATATTTATACTCATGTATGTAAATTAATACAATTTTATTATAATTATAGAGTTGTAATCTCATTTTACCCGAACATCCATAATTTTACACAAATGAACTAATCATGAAACAATGAAACAAACACACACAAAACCATGAAAATAATGAAATATGATTAATGAATGGGTCATAAAATGTTATGAAATTTTCATATAATGTTATATAAATATAAATATAATTATTTAGTGAGTTATTAACATAATTTAACCCATTATAATGAAGAATATATTATGTGGAACTAAAAGTTAGTGCGAGCTAAGGGGTTTCTAAAACACAATTTCCACTCATTGTGTTATACACATACATAGTTGATTATATTTATCAAATATTATGTGTGGAATAATTTTTTATTTATATATGTTGTAATTTGTACTTTCCTTAGTGTCGATATATTAATTGTACACATAATCACTCCAATTATAAATTCATACCTCATTGATACAGACTTTATAAGGGTTTTCTTGTCTAACTTTTAATTATGCGAGATATATATAATTTTTGACAATTATTTCTTGTGTGTGGTGTATGTATACATATATTTGATATATAGTATCACTAATATTTTTATCTCAATGAAAATAAATGTTTCAATTGATAATTATTTACTTTATGGTGCACAAGAATCTACTTATTATAAGTGGTAAGTGATTTCTTAACTCAATTTTCATTCATTGGGTTAATTTTCTATTTCATTGATTAAGACATGATAAGATTAGGCATGAAATGAATTTTTTTATATCTTTTCTCTTATATTCACTTCTTTTATGTGGATTTAGAATTAATTTACATAATAAATCCTTTTTATTGGTGAAATAAACTTTGTATGGGACATCATCTCAAATTCACTTCATTATGGAATATTTTGATATTATGCATCCTCCTTCATTTATGAAGTGTATATACAGACCCATTGAAATATCATATCATGAATATATTTATTATCAAGACATTTAATTTTTTCTTCAATTTTATTCCTTCATGGATCTTATGATTCAAATGATTCTATGTGATATGAGAGACATTTATTAAATCGGGTTTCATATATATAATGAGTGAATATGAAATAAAAGCATGGGTGGGCCTGCTTATAGATTTATCCTCGTTGAATTGGAAATCTCATTGTATGAATCAGTTAAGCTAACAGTAAATGCGTTTTTTACATCTAGATTAATATACTTTCTGAATGGTCTTGATAGTAGTGGTTCATGTGGTAGGTAGAAGATGCTTAATAATTATGCATTCCCTTGTTTCAGTATTAAATTATTATTATCCCTAGGATTTTCTCTATGAAAAAGAAAATATATTCTTTTCAAACGTGGTTTATTGATTAAATGGAATATCTATGAATAGTTATTTCACATTCCATGGTGATTATTCGTGTTGATTCAAATTATCTTATATTTTATTTAACCCTTATTGAGAATTTGAGCTCAATCCTTTCTTATGTTTTATTTTTCCACAAGTTGAATCGAATTTTATTATTATTGATATGTAGGGTTATGATAATGGGAATAATGGTGTTCTAAATGATTTTTTTTTAAATTTTATTCCCAAAATATAATATAAATTTCAAATATGAATTTATTTTACCAAGACTACTAAAATATTCAGTTCTTTGAGATGTGATTTCTTGTACCTTATGCCAATGTAATAAAATAGGTCACTGGCATTTGGATACTAGGATTAGGGTTTTATGATTTTTTATAATATAAGTTTTAGTAGAATACTTGGGAACTATATTTATGAAAAAATATATTCGAGAATATAACTATATAACTAGAAATGAAAATAAGTATATGAATAGGATAATATCCTAATGATTTGGTAACGAACAAGGGTAACCAATGTTAAACCTAAAAAAGTGTGAATTGATATAAATTTTTTAATATTTATACATTCTTCTCATAATATTATCTCACTATTATTAGTTTAGATTATTTCTTACACTGTAATTTTTTTTTTTGTTGGTTGTGGGAACCATAATTAAATAGTTTAAAAATGAATGTTATAGACAATGTGTGGTTGAGAAACCAAATGGTATAATGGTTGGAAAGAAGAATATTGTGATTATTCATAACCATTTAGCATTAATATTTTTATCAACATTCCCCTGGACCGACTCTTAGACTCACGAAAGTGGAGAAGGATAAATTTCACTGATAGCTTGAGAGATGGATACCATAAACGAAATATGATTAAATTTTTAATATATTTATAATGTGAGAAGAAAAAACCAGCTTTATTTATTAAGAGAACATGATGAGTTTTTTAGTGTGGAAAATAAGGATAGAAACTATGTAATTACCATGAAAATAAAAATAAAATTTCGGAATAATAGTCCTTTAATCTATTATCAATGGTTGAATTTTTCAAATTTAGAAATTATAAGAATTATGAAAAGTTTTTTCAATGGGTGAAAACTCATGAAGATAATCCTCAAGGATTTAAATAAAATGGTAATACATATGATGAGGAAGATACTATAACTAACTGTTTAAATAAAGGATTTGTTATGGAATAAGATGATGAAACATTTTTGATTGTTTAAGAATTATGTACAATAATCAAAGTTATTGTGTTTTTGGATTCAATAATTATTTTATCAATGATTCTGTGTTTATAAAATTCATGATATATATAAGTATTTTTCTAAAACACTTACTCTTTAATAATATTAGGGAACATGTTGAATTGTATGGATAACTGTGAAATTTATTCAGGGGAATGTTGATCTTTTGGAAAACATTTGATTATGGGAGGATAATCATTAATATATTATGAGATAAAATTGAAAATTATATATTTATGTCATAGTATTGGTGTACAAGAATGTGTTAAATGATTTGATGGTTTATGATATATTTGTTGGATTAACTACATGTTTGGATTTAAGGAAACAACATGGGTTCTTATTTTATGAAGCATTATTTAATAAATTATGGTTCTAAGGTGATCATGGTATTCCTATATTTGGGATGTGAAATAAATATCACCATTATGTGGAAAAATGATTATTTTTGAAATTTACTATCCTTCTATCTAATTTTTTTCTATTTTAATTTGGATATACTTATTTTGAATGAGTCTTAAGATCAACTACTTATGGAATATATTATACTGAAATTTGGATATTGTTGATTGTTGTTAAATTAGGATTTATTATATCAAGATATCATGTTATACTCATTTTGGTTTCAGTATATATCAAATGGTCAGATGAATGTCTTATGAATATTATGATAGATTAATCTGATTCAGAAAAAAATCATCATGGAAATTCATTTCCTAGTTTAAGGGTTGATGTTAAAGTAGGTCGAACTACAACCAAAGGAAGAAACTATTTTTGATCAAATAGAAAGTAATAATGTTAGTATTGTTTCATAAGTCATTATCTAGGTATTAAAATTATCCCTTAAATCTAGGAAAGGAACTTATAACAAAAACAATATTCATTTAATTTCATTACTATAAAATCAATGGCCTCTTTAACAAATCATCGATTTATGTTTTTTCTGATGTTATACTTTCTGATGACCATGTTCACTATCACTCTCTATCAGAACATGACAATAATATTTCTCTTAAATTTGTAGGTTTTCACTTTTTGATAATGTTATCCTATTTGAATTTCCTAACTTTGGGGGGAACTTCACATTTTTCTTTTCCCTCTTATTAATGGGCTATTGTATTAAGTTTATTTATGATGTGGGTTTCCTATAAAAGAATTTGAAAGTATTAACAATTTATTTTTGAAGTGAAATTTAAAATTTTTAGGAAGATGTTTTATGAAGTATGGGAGATTGTAACAAACACGATTTTAGGTATCTATTTATAAAGAAATTCAATTTCATCCTTAATATATGTTACACAAAACACCGAGCATAAACAAATGATTAAATATATTTATTTGACATTCATAGTTATCACCTAGACATTGGAAAAATGTCAATGAATTAGACTAACTAAGGCTTGAAATAAAATATAAACATTTTTATAAAATAATATCATGGATTTAAAATTAATTATATATTAATATAAAAGTTAATTGAACTTATAGGATGTGTTTTTTAAATATTATTTTAATACCACAATGGAATTTAATAATAATAAATTAAAATAAAAGATATTAGTGAAAATTAATAATGAAATTAATATGTTATATATTCAATAAAAAAATATTAAATTCACCCAACAAGATTTATAGACTTATGATAAGTATAAATCTAATTTTATACACAAAAATATATTTATTTTAATGCATCTTTGTTGCCTTTTGTTGATCCACATGTTTTAAATTTAAATATTTGAAATTTTATAGGTTTCATACGATGAAAAAATGTAATTTTTGAAATAGTGGTATCAAAAATATCTTTGGAAATTTTTTTTTTTTTATGAGAAGTTTTATTTTTCGATGAATAGTAATGAAAAATTCATTTTTTATGCTACCTTTTCATTTAATTAATTTATATAGTTGTATTATATTTTAAAATATTGTTAAATTATAATTTGTCCAATTTTATATAAATAAAACGAAGTTATTCTATTTTAATCAATTTCAAATTGTAATTTGTTAAAAAAACATTTCCATCTTTTGAACTTTTTACTATAAAAACATGCTTTTTGTTTGTGTTAGCATTATTAATTTTAAATATAATTTTCTCAATTATGTGAATTTAATTCTGTAAAATGGATTTCATTTTTTGAATAATAAAAAAAATTAGGCTTTATTTCTGATTTCATGTTTATTTATTATAACAACACCATGTTAAAAAAATTATTTTTGGGGGGTATGGGTAAAATAATTGGAAGGGTTAATGTTAAAAGGTAAAAGATTCACATAAGTAAATATTAAAAACATTAATAGTTGGTTGAGTTATTTTATGAAGCTATTCGTACTAAAAAACAGTAATAATAAATATAGTTATTTATAATTTATTCGACCTCATTGTGGTTGGAATTAAATATAAAACAATCATTATTTTAATAACTTAAACCCCCCCTCTCCTCAAGTGTGAAGACCAACCCTCGCCGCCAAATTTTAAAAAAAAACATTGTACCACCTAATTTCTATACCCAAAGATATTATCATAATATTTACCACTTCAAAGTTCTTATGGTCTCATCAGAAGATGAAATCAGAGGTCCTCAACTATAATTCAAGGATGTGACATTCATGAGATAATATTCCCAAAACACATCTCTTGTTTTCATCTATTCTTTGACTTTATCCTCATCGATTTCACCAATCAAGGAATAATAATTATAGAATCACATAGATACTATATTTTATGTTACTAATGTGTTATCTAATATGAATTTATTTTATTATATCCTCTCATTCAATGAAATTATACTATAGTTCATATTATGGGGATTAATTGCCTCCGAGAATAATGTTGTTGTCATTTTTCCATTATCATCTTAGTATATTGACATAAATATATTTTTCAATTTAAATATTATTATTATTGGTATATTATTTATTCTTTCATGTTCTAGAGCTAATATATACTCATAATAGTAAATAAAAAGAATCCAGCCCCTGAATTTAGGAGAAAACACCAAAATAATCTAATAATTTTATCATTAACGTTTAATCGAATGAATCATATTAATGTAAAAATATAAAATAATAAATGGGATGATTTATAATTCTATATTTATATTAATACTATTTCATTACACTTGTGATATTTTAATATCCTTTTATAAGAGCCTACGTAATTTTACAGAAATGAACCTATCATGAAACTATGAAACAAACGTACATGAAACCATAAAAATAAAAATATATTATTAATTACTGGTTTATAAGCTATTATAAAATAATCATATATGGTACCATAAATATTAATATTTATCTTTTAATTAAAATTCTTCAAAAAAGTACATATTTGGATAAATATGTGAAATAAAAGGAATGTGTGAGGTGAGGGGTTTTTTATACTCAATTTCCACTCATTGTGTTTTATGAATACTTCATTGATTATATTATTCCAAGATTATTTGTAGAATCTCCATTTATTATTCTATGTTGTAACATAAAATTCCATTTTTTTGGATATACTTTTTATACTCATAATTAAGCTATTGATACATTCTTACCTCTTCGATATGGGCTTTGTATAGTCTTCTCGCCTCACATTTACTTCTATACGATATATGCCTTATTTTATACTTATTTATTATATGTGGGGTATGTATACTTATCATTGATATATAATATAATTTATTTAATTATATTCACTGTATTTAATGTTTCAATTGAAAATAATTACTTTTATGGGGAACATTATTCGACTGATTACAAGTGGTAATAGATTTCTAAACCCAATTTCCATTCATTGGGTAAGACATCCATTTCACCTATTATGTCATGATAAGGTTATGTTTAAAATTATTTTTTATTATATTACATTTTATTTACAATATTTTATTTTTATTTATAGTTAATTCAAAATATCGATCAATTTTATTAATGAAATGATATTTATATGGGACATCATCTCAATTTCACTTCATTTAGGAATATTTTGATTTTATGCACCATCCTTATTTTAGGATGTATATATATTCCCCTTTGAAATATCACATCAGGAATTTTGTTATTATTATATTAAAAAAATGTTTTGTTAAATGTTATTCTATAATTGGTCTTATGATTCAATTGTCTCAATGTGTATGTGACAGTTTGATAAAATAATTAGTTAAATATACATTGAATGATTAGTATTTAAAAACATGAGTGGGGTATGATTATAGATATCCCCTTGATGAATCAGTAGTCTCATGGGATGAATCATCAAATATAGTATTAAATGGGTTTTTTATATTTATATTGAACTGTCTTGGGAAATTTCTTGATGGAAGTTGTTCATGTAATAGATACATCACCTATAATAATTAAGAATTCCCTTCTTTCAGTATTCAATTATTAATATCTAGGGGGTTTTCACTATGAAAAATATATATGGATTCATTTCACCCATAATTTAGTGATTAAATAGAATGTGTGTGATCCGTAATTTACATTTCCTTATGGATTATTCTTATTGACTCAAACTAGATTCCATTATACGTAATCTTAACTCACCATTTGAGATCACCAGTTTCTTATGTTTTATTTTTACCCATGTTTCTAAGAATTTTATTATGATTTATATGCAGAGTTATGCATAGGGGAATAATGGTCTTCTTAGATAAAATACTTTTGTAATTTTATGTTCAAAAAGTTATTTAAATTTCAAATATTTATCTAGTTTACCACAACTCTTAAACTATTGGGTCATTAGGTATGATATTTCATCTAACTTATGCCAATTTGACACATTAAGGCATGGGTTTCTAATTAATGGTGTCAGGGTTATTACATAAAGTGTAATATTATAATATTTCATAGGGTTTCTATATCTGAAATTGGAAAATATTTCATAATAAGTAATAATACTATTTTTACCAAACTACAATTTATGGATAAAAACTATGATGTTTTGAGGAAGAGATTATAGGAGAATAATATATTAGAAATTTGGAAGGAGAACCACCAAAAATAATCTAATGATTATATTTTAAAAAATGAGAAGAATATATAGGTTTAAGTGAAATTAAATTTATATATATATATATATAACAAGGGATGTTGTGTATACTGTCATATCTATTATGATAAAATAAGAAGAATAAAAATTTCATGGTGAGATATAATACCACAAATAATATCTGGTTCTATGGCTGATTTATTCTTTTTTAAATTTATATCTAAATACTATATCTATAATTTAAAGAAAATAACAACAAAATAATTCCAGTTTGTAATTATTCCAATATAATGTAATGGATTTCACTACTAATATGTTATGTGGTGTATAAAAATCAAAAATAATATTGAGATGTTAATATCATCTATCTTTAATGATATTATATATATAAAATGATGTGGATAATAGTTAATCCATATAGGTTTAAAGATAAAAGAACATAATATTACCATTTATATTATATAGAGACCCACATGTTTATTATCTGTAAGATATATTTCTAAAAAAGTTAACTAATCAATGATTTTATCATTCCAAAGCAGTGTGTGAAGGAGAAAAAATGGAATTTCACCTTGGTTAAAAGTTTGTATGACCAAAAAATTATTATGGTTTTGAGACATATCATGGATTGATAATAATTGAAAATTTATCTATTGAACTGGTGATTTAGTGTGTCTTTATTATAAATTAATTTTCATTAACTAATCATTAGATTTTTCCATATATGGATGATCCAAGTATAAATGAAAATATACTTATTTACATTATTATTTCATACCTATTAATCATTTTGTGAGGCTATGATGAAGCATAATAATTCAGAAGGATGAAAAAAGTTACTGTAAAAAAGGGAAAAACATCATGATGAAAAATATAAACCAACAGTACCAGGGAAAAGTAACTAATTTTGTTATAATCCATAATTTTCTCCACACCAAATATATGTATTTTGATATTATAAATTTATATAAAAAAAATTCTAAATAGGTTTAACCTCAATACTAATATATAGATATGTTGAATAATTGGGACCTATGTTGAAGACATCATTCAATAATGGTGTTATCTTTTAGGTTGGAAAAAGGATTTCATGACATTCTCGGTAGTATAAGTTTTAATTCCACATGATTATTTGTTAAATTGAATAATTTTACAACATCATCACAGAGTGGTGTTTGAGTAAAATCATCTAAAGTTGGACACTCAATATTTTGAGAATATGTTTTTAAATGATGTTTAAAAAGGTAAATTTAATTAGATATATCATTGATTATTTTTAAATGATTTGTGGAATAATTTGAATATTTTTAAAAAATTATTCATTTTAATAGGCTTTCCCAACTAGTCAAGATGAGAAAGATGGAATTAAAACTATGATGAATTTCATTTTTTTTTATTTTCATGTAAAAGAGGATAATGAAAAAATTAAACTTATGAGATAGTGAAATATATAACTGAGGTATATAAGTATAGATTTATTATAATACATAATATTAGAGTGTTTTAAGATGAATAATGTAAATTTGAAAATTGAAATTCTACCATAATTTTTGAATTAAGGAATCATTCGGAGAAAGAAATGATATACATAACAAACTATATTTCTTAAAGTTTTTTATGTGGATGCCAAGATGAAATTAATTTCAAAAATGGAAAGGTATATATATAGGTAATCATTCATGATATATACCTTTCCTTGATAGAAGATCTCTATTTGGAAAATAAAATCACATGTAGAGTAATTGTATCCTTAAATTTTACATAAAGAATATGGGTGTGAGAATGAAAGGGAAATGTGATTTACTTATAGAAATTTCACAACATATTCAATAGTAGATGATCATGGAGAAGTAATTAATGTTCAGTGTCATCCCAATCAAGAATAAACGACAATATAGGATATGGTATTTAAATTAAGATTTCTCAACGCTAAATGAGATGAATTCCCAACTAATATAGAAAGGTGATATGATGATGGGATTAAGATAATGATAAGTTCCATAATAAGATAAGTAAAGGGATATTTTTCCATAATCATAGCATAAAAACTATATATTATAAAGTTTAAAATATATAATCTTGATATAATATATATATTCTTATATAATATATAAAAAGAATTCCTTAATTATGGTAACTAAAAAACATTATTTTTTTGAAGATAGGGACATGACATGGGTGTCAATCTAGAATCCCAATGTTTCGATCAAATAAGAATTCCAATTAGGACAAAATGTAAAAAAATATGATACCACATAAAGTGTACTTACCATATGAGATGTTTTATATGTTAAAACGATGTTCATATAAAAATCCATTTTAGTATGGTGAATGCAATGAAATTAAAACAAACCATTCATATGAATTAAAAAGTGATTATATATACTCGAAGAGAACATGCTCTGTTAAAAAAATATTTTAATTTTTTGGAGGAAAATAATGGATGTCAATGAATGGTGAATCAATAATCTACCATGTTTCATTAATTTCATCATTCCATGAATAAATGGATCATATTTAAATTTTTATGAATATTTATGAAGTTGTTTCAGTTATAAAGAAGAAGGAAGTGCACTCCAAAAAATACTAACAATGAAAAAATGTTTCAGATGTAATTTTTATAATTATTAATGTCTAATAAAATCATCTCGCATAAAATACCATATTTAATAAATGAATTTTTGTGGATGATCCCTCCTATTTAAGAGGACCGATAGAGATGGATGAAAAAATAAATGAGAATGAATGGGAACAAACAATGGTGAGATTAATCTAACAAGAATGGTTTATCTCAAGAATAATAAGGAATAAGATTATCAAATTCATAGTGGAATATATATAAGTTTAATTTAATAAATAACCACTATAAAACATTGAGGAATGTTTGGACAAAAATGTTGGTGCATTATCAGAAATCAAAATCCTCAAACAAAAAATGTATGCCATAACCGTCTCCCCGTTTATATAATTTGATCTAATATATATGGGCTTTTTTTGAGAATAAAGATGATATATGATATTTGGGGCACGGTTTTACTAATAAAATAGTTTTTATGGTGTCAAAATAAAATTTCTACACGAAAAAATAATATTTTATTAAGATAAAAAAATTGCATGGGAAAAGTGCGGTTAAAAATCAATTTATTCGTCTTAATAAGAATGAGATGTTTCATGAAAAAAATAATGTTACTATAAAAATATGGAATTTTAAAGAGAATGTACTAATTTTATTTAAAAAGATTTGTTCCCTACATTAAAGAACTATTTGTATCATGTAGAAATGTGCTTACAACTAGTGATATCAGGCCATGTATTTAGTGTAATACAACTAACACTAGGAGGAAGGTATATTGAGAGGAGGAAGAATCTACAAATATTATTATCCTGTTTGATTGTTTCGATATAATAATACATGGTAATAAATTTTTCATTTAATAAGACACGAAATATACTATAATATAATCACTCTATATTATTGGAATCCCCAAATTGAAGAATATTTCAATATAAGATATTTTTGTTTGGGGGTAGGTTATAAGAGAATATATAAAGACTATTATGTCTCATATATATGTATAGATTCTAATGAATAATTAAAGAACATAGGGAATAATTTGTATCACTAATTGATTTTTTTACAAATATTATCAATAGATTAGAAAACATGTATGCCTCACACATCTAGTCCATAACTATTTAATTACAGATTTGTTGTTGTTAGTGTGTTTAAGATCACATGGTGGTTTAGTTAAGAATGTGAAAGAAAAAATATGCATGTGTTTTTATGGAAATCATTGATTTATATGGATATTTTGAGAATATTGACATAAAATCTTGGTCCATACACTCTACTCTATCTTAATAGGCATAACTGATCTATTAATTACTAAAATTATAAGTAGTAATATTATATTACTTGTATCTCTAAATAAAAAGAATTTTTAGTAGAGGAAGTTCATTTAATCATGATGAATGGTAAATATATATTTAATCTATTTAGATTCTAATAAAATGAAACTGCATAGAGTTCTTATAAATGAATGGAATTATAGATACAAAGTGTTTTTTATTTTTAGAGGTTGAAATGTTATGAGTTTGGGAATAAAAATAGAGGAATGAGCAGGTGATGTAAGAATATCATGGTTATATCAACAATTTGGTAAGAGATTATAGAAGATTGGAAATGGTGACAATGTCAGGAAGGTGCCACATATAATCTTTAATAGTTTATACATATCAATTTATTTTAAAAAATTAGTGCAAAATATTTTTCTTAAATATGTTTTTTTGATGGTAATTAGATATCTAGTGTATGGAAAATACATAATAAGGTGATGCATAATATAATTGAATAAAAAACATGTTATTTGAAACTATATATTGAATTTAATACCAAATTTATAGGTGATAATAAAAACTAAATATTATTGAAAAATGGTTGAAAAGAAAAACATGTTGTTCATTTAAAATCTATACAATTCTTTGGAGGTATTTGAAGAAATATGTTAAACATGGATTCTCAATAATATTTCAAAATAATATAAAGTAATAGAATGTTTCAACCTGGAGTACATGTCTATATATTTTGAAAATATATTTTTATATTGGGTAATTTATTATAATTAATTGTATGGGGATAGTTAGAATAATTGATTAAATTTGTTTATAATGGTTATATGAGTTTTGAAAAATTGGTTGATGTATGAGTCCTGAACTAATGGTATAATGAATAGTGACATGAACCATCGTTGAAGCTAGTCAAAGTTTAGAATTTATATTCCTAATAACTACATTATATGTGGTGAGCATGGTTGAACCCAAAATTAAGGAAAATTTGGCCACTAATCTTATAGAAACATTCAAAAACTCCACTATTGTCGGTAGTGGAGTAGATTAGATATTTTGTACTTTTTATATTTGTATATTATGTTTATTAAAGCTGTAATATAACACTAATTTTTATGTTTTTGATCTAGAGTTGGATGAAACTGAGAACAAATTGAGAGTAGTGAACAAGAGAAATATAGAATGCTGATAAATGAACATTCAAAATTTATTGCCTGGGGAAAAATTTCTATACTACTAGTTTTAAAGGAATTCTGATTCACTTAATGGTTTTTGAAGAATACCACCTTAAAAAATGACTTTCCTCCCTCACCATGAGTTAAGTTACATAGGCCAATCAATTTATGAGTTTCCCACACAGAAATTAATCAACTGTGAACTATTAGAAAAAAATGACAACAAGACGAACTCGCCGTAAGTCTTGAAGGATTTGGAATTTATTATCTTTTGAAGAGTGTTTACACAATCAATCTCACCAAATGTCTATGATTTTTTCTGATTAAGTTCTAGTGGAATAAGAGACTGAACGAATTCAGTATGGATCACGCTAATCATAAATGATTTCATTTAAACAGCAATGCGAAAAAGAAATTTAAAAGATAACCAGTAGAACAAAAATTTATCCTTGAACTCAAATCTCAGCATGAAAACATTCTTATTATCATAATAGTAATAGAAAACATAATAATGTAGATTATAAGAATTCACACCCAATGGAAGATAAAATCCGAGAAAGATACTCTGGTCCTACACTCCTTCAACTCCTTTGATGTTTATAGAACCACATTGCTCCTAATGAGAGTGAAGCTCTTGAGTTTCCAATGGTGTTGTTTACTCAAATGAATGTCTCCTCAAAATATTGTTGCTGCTGTGATTTTAATTCCACTATCATATGTGGTACGTCACTGCACATTTCAACCAACTTAATGATTAACTTACTTATGCACCACACACATGCATTTTTTCATCACCCACACTTCGTGCTTGTTTTTCCCTTATAACCAACTCCTGCTAAGTTAGTTGAGAGTACCTAGACATTTCCTCGTCTCTTGAATGAACCTGCACAGTTAGAATAGAAAATAAATTAATTAAAATGCAAAGATTGTAAAGTGGTTATTTTTTTAATTAAATGTTTCATACCTTGTTAAAAAGTTAACTAATGAAAATAATAATTGATAATTATTATTAAATTTTATTATTTTGAATATTAATTTTTTATTAAATTTTTAAAAAAATAGAGTTATTATGTTTTTAATTTATTTTTTTTAATTTTTTTAATTATTCAAATCATTATTAATAATTATTTAAAATAGATTAAATATATTCTTAAATTATATTATAATTCATTACTTTTATAATTTAATCATTAAATTTGTTTTGTAGATATTAATGCGTAAAAAATATATAATTTAGATAAATAAAATTATTTAAAAATTATGATTGTTTAAATTTAAATTTTATAAATTTTTATTAGTCGGTCTTATGTTATATTTTATAACATATCTATTTATTAATATTATCCATTTTATATATAAACATTATAATATATTATAATATATTTATTTTATTAACTTATTAATTATTTACTTTTACTTTTACTTTATTATTTTTATTATATTTTTTATTAGTTAATTCACTCCCCCACCAAAATCACATAGCAAAATGAGGTTGTACGTTCTTCTTCCTCTTGAAGACAACCGCCATGACTCCATGCTCAGCCTCTTCCTCACGATGTGACACCAGTGCGGCAGTGGCCTGAGCTCTAGCGGTGCACAACGACGACTCCAGTAAAAACCTGTGGTGGCCCGACTCCGTCTCTCTATACCTCCTCACACAATGCCAAGTCACGCTCTTGTACAAAAAAGGTTCATCATACCGACTCCATTGCTCAACTCTATCACATCACAATATGCGCATGGAAAACTCGGTGTCTTAATGATGGGCCATCAGGTAGTGATGGCTCGACGGTTCCCAATTCAAGACAGGGGTGCACATAGAAGTATCCTTTCGGAACCAGATCAGATAGTGGTTCGCAGCTTGGTGAGAAAAATATGGTAGTGAATTAGGGGTTTGAAATAGATTTATTATTTAAATTGAAAATAGATTAGAGTTTTTGGGATATGATTAGGTTTATCAAGAAACAGATATGTGGATTGTGTTGCCGGATTGTTGTATTTGGTTCAACTTGTATACATTGGTCGCAGAGGTACTGGAGATTTACAGCGGCATCAGAAGATGAAGGAGGAAAGGAGGTGTAAGGTAGGGTTGTATGCATTTGTGGTTTGGTATGAAGGAAGAGATTGATGTCATATCGGTATGTGATGGTGAGACGGATAGTTGAATCAGTCAGTGCGTGAAAATCAATGAATGGAAAGTGTAGAGTAGGTGAGAATCATTGAGTTGGAAATGAAGGGTTTCGGTGTGAGAAGCTGCAGTGGAATGGAAATGAGATCGGTGCCAGGGGTGAGAGGGATATTGTAAAAAATTGGAGTATCAGTTTGTGCTGTGAAATTGATAGGAGGATTGGATTAGTGACTCAATGACTCACCAATAGATAAAAAAATATCGGTGACAATAAGTCACCGATAGTTTTAATAAATTGACACACGGAATGATAAAATAAAAAAAATTATTGATTAGATGTGAAATATATGTAAATAAAAAAAAATCTGTGCGTCACAACATCAGTGAGTCGTGGCATCATTGCGAGGTGAGAAACCATTTGTTAAAATAAAAGATGAGTCACTGATAGTTTAAAAACGAGAGACTGAAACCAATGCATAGGAGAGACCGATGGTGTTTCAAAGTGATCAGTGAGTCACGACTCACCGATAGTTAAAAAAAACTTCGGTGTGACCAGGGATGAGTGAGTCCTGATTAGCAAGTCAAAACATTTCTGTGTCGCGGCATCGGTGCATCAACTCACCGATAGAACAAATTGGTATGTCAAAAGATTAATTTAATACAAATAATAAAATAAATAAAACAGTAATTAATTAAAACAAAAAAATTAACTCAACTATTAATGATTAAATAATTAAATACAACTAAAATAAATCTAATTATTTAATAGACTATAAATAAAAGTAACTTAATTATTAACAAAGAAAATAAGTATTAATATTAATTAAATATATATCTTTATAAATAAATGAAAAACACTTACAAATAACTATCTCCAAACAAGAAAATTAAGTAATTAAAATTAAATAAATATTTTGAAAAACTATTTTAATTATATAAAGGACAAAATGAAAACATAAAATTAAAAACACATTATTTTAAACATTCAATTAATATTTTAAATTATCTAATAAATAGAAAATTTAGACTAGTTTTAAAAAATAATTTTAATTTAATTTAATAAATCTAATTTAGTGGGTAACGTTTTAAATTTAAAACTAAAATAGATTTATGCAAATAAAAAAACATTTTATAAAATAAAAAAGATTTAAAATTATTAATTTGTTGACTAGTTTAAGATTATTAATCTTAAAAATAGTTAAAATAATTAGAATAAATAGAATGACTAAATTAAGAAATTAAATGACTAAAAAAATATCTAATTATAAAAAATGATTAATTAATAGATTTAGTATAAGAGATACAAATGTACCATTATTTATTAAAAACTGTAAAAATAAGTAATTAATATATCAAAAATTAAATAAATGATGGGGAAAACTATATAAAAATAGAACAACATCAAATTCCCCACAATTAAGAATTGTTTTTCCTAAAACAATACCAGGTTTTTTTATCTTTGAATTATTGTAATGTGTTTATTATTTTACATAAAAAGTAACATGTCCAGTACTTTTAAAAATAGAGGACAAAAAAATTAAAATATTCTTCATGAAAAACATGTTCAAATGATGTCTTTCCTAGAACAAATACTCAAATAGTAATTAAGAAAGAAAAGACCATCCATCAAAGAAGGTGTCCTTCCTCATATGTGATACTACTTAATGACTCATTTTAAATCAGGATCAGGTTTTAAATCTAAGAAAGAAAAGAGGTAGAATATCAATGGAAGTAAGATCTTTACCGAGGAACTTTGTACTATGATTTTTCATCTAGGATCCAAAAAAAATATTTTTTTGAATCACCTTATTGATACAACCTAAATTATATCCATAAAAATCAATTTTCCCCTTCTTCATTTGGTTTTCATCATTCCCCTCACCTTAATGAATTCATTTTTGACCCTAGAAACATTATTTATTTATTCCCAAGCTATGTATAGTTGTGTTAAGAACTTTGTATAAGAACTTATTCAATGTGTACATAGGGCTTATAGTAAATAGAAACTCACCCCACATCTAGGGTCTCCGAGATTCACCGTGGAATCCCTGATTCCAAAACTACTCCAGTTTCAAGAGTTTTATATAAAAATCATTTTCATTGTCTCACTAAGGTAATTACATTAATAAATAAAAAAGAAGTCTGTCCCCATAGATCAATTTGAACTTACAATTCTAAATTCTATGATCATAACTCCACTAACATGTCACCATGATCACTCTAAAAAAATATTCCCCAAACTGAATTTCCATTAAATCACTAGGAAAGACCACTCAGCAATCATCCAAAATCATTAATTTAAAACTCAATGCACATCTTTACTACCAAATAAATACCATCAATAGGCAAGAACCATTTAAAAAATAGTTTAAGGTCTAAAATTGTGCATGAATTTAGAAAACAATTACCATTTTGTAACTAAAAATTTTAAATTACAATAGAAATTGATGGACTTTCAATTAAGAATATTTTAGATCAGTATACAATTGACCCCCAATCTCCCAAACACATTAAACCCAAATTTGTCGCCAAAGATGACTTCTAATGTGGAGAAGAACAATTTAGAAATTAAGGTTCAAAACATAATTTCAATTTAGTAGAATGATGACATGTATAAAGGGTCTCTTTGAAGTTCAAAAATGTTGTATGCCACAATTAATATCTTAAGAGAATGTTCGTATGAAGGTAGCAAAATTAATATTTAGTCCAATGAATAATTTTCAATACAACTCAAAAGTAAATGTGTGGTGTAAGTTCACTATGTATTGGGTGAAAGTATTTTAACAAATTGAGTTCAATAATGTGTTCAGTAATTCTAGAAAAGAGAATGCTAAAAACACTAACCTAAGAAAATTCAACAAAATAATTCTTCCTGAATGTACCCCCCACACTTAGTTTGAAGCAGTTAAAATATTTTAATAGAAATGATATTCAGTTTTCAGTTATGAAGTACAAGATAATTTTAATTAAAATACGAGAAGAATTTTTAATTTTTGCATAATTTTTTTAAATTTCAATATCACGACATGTAGAAGAATTCAATACAGTTCAAGTAGAATTTCCAAAAGCTGCAACATATAGAACTGATTTCTCATGCAAGACACGAAACAGATTTTCAAAATCATTAGGGAGTAGAGAAGTTAAACAAAATTTAATAGTAAGATACTTCCCTGGCTAGTTTTTCCATTACCCCTTCAGCATGGTAATTCCACTCCTTAAATGAAAAAAATAGCTTCATGAAAACTGTGAAATAGAACATAGAGACTAAGACCGACCAGTAGCAGGAATTTCACAAAAATAGTGCACAAGAAGTAACACATTATTCCATGGTAAAAAAGAAACATAGAAAAGGAAAAAAAATAACCATGGGTTTCCATCCATGCAACACTATGTTTTAAAGTCTCAGCCATACTTTAATCAAGATCTGTTTTCAACCACTATGAAGGCAGCCAATCCCAACGGCGGTCCCTCAAAATATAACTTCACCCTCTTCCCATTAACCAATATGGTTTTGTTCTCTTCACCTATAATTTTTAAAGCTCCATTATTAAGCACACTAACTATAGTAAAAGTTCCATACCACTTGGACATTATCTTTCCAGGAAAAACATTAAGTTGAGAGTTAAAGAGAAGGATATTTTGTCCTAGTTTAAACTCTTTAGTTTGAATGATATAATCATGAAATATTTTTGTCTTTTATTTATATATCATTTAATTATCATAAATCTCTCTCCTAATATCATCAAGTTCACTCGGTTCAAGTAATCTACTCTCACCATCACTCTTAAAATCAAATTTCTGAGCCATAACTGCCAAATAAGACTTTTTTTGCAAGTTGACGGGTAAATGACAACATTTCCCAAACAAAAACCTCTAAGTAGACATACATATTATGGTCTTGAAAGCAATTATATAATCCTATAAATCATTATCCAATTTAAGAGACCAGTCATTCCTATATTTTAACATAGTTTTCTCAAGTATTTATTTTAGTTCCCTATTTGAAATTTCTACCTATCAACTGGAATGTGGAACATAAGGAGTACCAGTTTTATGAATACAAACATATTTTTCCGTCAAATCATCAAACTTATAGTTCTTTAAATGTCTTCTATTATCATTGGTAAAGGCTTTGGGAACTCCAAATCTTGTAAAGATGTTATTCTTAAAAAATTTTAGTATAGAGTTGGCTTGATTGTTTGGTAGTGCAACTGCCTCAACCCATTTTAACACATAGTCCACACAAACAAGAATATATTCATTCCCATGTGATGATGGAAATGGACACATGAAACATATACCGCATCTATCCAAAATTTCAACTTCTAGATTTCCTTTTTGAGGTAACACCTACTTCCTACTAACATTACCTAACCAATGGAACTTATAAAAACCAACTACGAAGCTCGAATAAACCTTAAAAAGAGTAGGACAATATAAACTAGATTGTAGGAAATTATGAGGATTTATTTCACCACCATGGTGACCTCCCCAAGGTGAGGAATGACAACTCTCTAATATATTAAACATCTCTTCCTCAGACACACATCTTGTAAGGATACCATCCGCACATCTCCTAAACAATAGGGGATCATCCCAAATATAGTATTTAAGATTAGAAATCAATTTCATTATTTGGTTATTGGATATATTTCTGGGAAAGACTCCTTCAACTAAGAATTTGGAAAAATATGCAAACCATAAAGATTTCCTGATTGATATAGCCTGCAGCTTTTCATCAGGAAAGGAAGAGTTTATCTACTTAGGATCTTTATATTGACTATGAGTAAGATGAAGCCTAGAAAGATGATTAGTAACTAAATTTTCAACTCCATAATTATCCCAAATCTCAAAATCAAACACTTGTAGAAACAACATCCATCTAATATGTCGGAGATTAGTTTCTTTCTTAGACATCAAGAATGTTAAGGTAGAATGATCGGTGAAAATAATGACTTTTGAACATAAAAAATATTATCTAAACTTCTCTAGGGAAAAAAATAGCAAGAAATTCTTTTTCAGTAGTGGTTTAATTCTTTTGGGATTCATCTACCAGTCTAATAGCATAAAACGCCACATGTAACATCCTCTCTCTCCTCTGTAAAAGGACAACAACTACAACCATGTAACTAGAATGAAACTTTTGTTTAAAATGTAGTTTCTAGTCAGGAGTTGCGATAATGGGTGATGTAGTGAGTTTCACTTTAAGAAGATTAAATTATTTCAATAAGTTTTCATCAAAATTGAAAGGTTCATAATTGACCAACAAAGAATACAAGGGAATAGTTATTTTGGAAAAGTATTTCATGAATCTATAGTAGAAACTACCATGCCCTAGTAAACATCTAACACATTTTACATTTTCAAGAGGTTTTAGTTCTTTAATGACATCAATCATAGCAGTATAAACTTCTTAACCTCTCTTAGACACCTTATGACCAAGCACTATACCTTATGTGACCGTAAATTAACACATCTTCTAATTAAGAACAATTTTTTTTTCAATGCATCTTTCTATGACTAATTCATGATTTCTTAGACAAGTGTCGGAATTACTTCCCACAATGGAGAAATAATCCATGAAAAACTAAATTATTATTTCAATCATATTTTAATTGATATCCATCATAAAACATTATAAGGTGGATGGAGCTCCACACAACCCAAAGGGCATCATCCTGTAGGAAAATGTCTTAAAGGGGAATGTAAAAGTGTACTTTTACTGATCCACTGGACCAACAGGAATCTGGTAGTAACCAGAATACCCATCCAGGAAACATAAAATTCATTTCCAACAATCCTCTATAGCATTTGATCCAAGAAGGGCATTGGAAAATGATTTTTCCTTGTGGCTGCATTCATATTTCTATAATCTATACAGACTCTCCATTTTGTGGCTTTCCTAACATGGATTTCATCATTTTTTTCATTTTTTACTCAATTGAAACTACCTTATGGGGATTAGCCTGAACAGGGCTAACCTAAGCACTATCATAAAATGGATATATCATTCTAGTGTCCAGCAGTTTGATCACTTCCTCTTTCACAGCTTCTTTCATGGTTGGGTTCAATATTCATTGATACTCTAACATAGTCTTCTTATCAGGATCCATAGGTATTTTATGTATAAAATATGAGGGACTAATAACATTTATATTAGCAATGGTACAACCTATGGAGGATTAAAATTTCTTCAACACACTTAACATCCTTTCTTCTTTGTTTTCATTATTTTCTGTAGATATTATTACAGGCAACGTAGAATTCTTACCCAAGAATGAATATTTCAAATGACCATGGATTGATATTAATTCAAGAGTGGGTGGTTCTACACTGGATGGAAAACTCTTAAGACTAAAGGACCAATATCCTCAACATATCTCTTGTAAGGAGTATTTAAAGATGAATGATTCTCAATTTCATGTTCTGGTTTAGAAATAATAGTGATTCTTTCCAATGTGGGCAGCATACTGTCCAGACTTTCCAGATCATAATTTAACATGTTAATCAAAGAAGAATCATCATGTTGTCTTATGAGATCTCCCTATACATCATAAAAATATTCAGAAAGGTTGTTTTTAACAGATACACCATCAAATTCACTCAAAAATATCCTAAGTTCATAAGTTGTATAATCTTCTGCAGTAGAAATCGAACAGTTGTGCAGTTTTGTAAAATTTTCAAGATTTGGTGTTTGAGCATAATTTTCATCTTCTAAGACAGATTCCATTGGCTTTCAAGTTTCAAAATTATTTTCCTTTGTAGAGGATAATTTTTCAGATTCTTCAATGTGTCCATGATTATTTTTATAATGACTTTAACCTTCAAGGAACTCAATTTTTGAGTAGTTTTCAGAAAAAATTGGTCCTTTAATGTTCTTAAACTCATTGAGCTCTTCATCTTATTCTCCATTTCTAAAAATAATTGGACCCTTTAACACATCAATAACACCACAACCACTGGCCAAGAAAGGCATACCCATGATAATGGGATCCTCTTGATTAGACTCTATGTCGCAGACTAAAATGTATATGGGGAAAAATAGCTTCCCTACCCCAACTAGAAAGTCATCTATCCTTCCCATTTGATGTGTGAAAGATCTATCAGCCAACTCTAATATGACAGTGGTGGGTTGAAGGTCACCCAACCATAATGGTCGAAACAGTGAGAAAGTGAGCATGTTAATGCTAGGAACTAGATCACACAAACAACTAGAGGATCAGAATTCCATAGTGTGAATGGTATGACAAAGTTACCTGAGTCTTTTATTTTAGGTTTAATTTTCTTTTGATGCACAACATTACACTCTTCCGTGAGGCTGTAAGTAAGAAATTCTTCCATGGTTGGTTTGTTTGAAACAATTTTCATAAGATATTTATAAAAATATGGTATTTGAGTTAAGGCTTGAATTAAAGGAATGTTTACTTGAAGATTAGAAAGGATACCAAGGAACTTTAGAAGTTTACCCCTGGTGTTACATTGTGGTTTCAGTTTCTTTGGGAAAGGAATGGGTGGGGCCAAATTTTTATTCACAGTATGTATTCCTCACCTATTCATGAACTTTTTCTTTACCTTTATTCTTTTGATTTTTAGATGAGCATTCATCATGAGTTTCAGATGATAAATTTAGATTTTGAACATTTTCTAGAATTTTATGTGAATTTATAGCATGTGAATAAAGCAGATTTTTATTACCATATTGAAGCAGATTTCCATTTTGGGAATTTTCATGGACTTTTTCAGCAATAGTTTGAGTATTCAACCCACTTCTAGTGACAATAGCCATGGAATTACCTCTGGGGTTCAGCTCAGTGGGACTTGGAAGAATACCTTCTTTCCTAGATGAAAAATACCTAGTATGTTTTCTTAGGTGAGCTTCCATTTTCTGCATTCTAACATCAGTTTTCATTTTATCTAACTCATATTAATTTTGATGTTTGGATAGTTGTGCCATTTTTCATTAATCTAGAGAGTTAATTTTGTTCAATATTTGATCAGGATTAGAATACATATGATTACCATTGTTTCCTTATGAATTCGAAGTCTCACCACATTGTTGATTTTTGAAGTTAGACCTTGGTTTATTAGAGTAATTAGTGGCAGTGGATTTTTTAATTAGGCCTTGGTCTTTCCAGGATAAATTTGGATGGTTCATAAATCCTTGGTGGTAATTTTTTGAAAAATTGTATTCTTTAGGAGGAATCCTATGACTATATTTAACAAATATTGAGTTCTCTTGTTGTTGGGATGAAATATCAAAATTAGGAAAAAAAATTCAGTACGCCCAAACATACCACACTGGACACACTGTTCCTTAATGATTGGTTGTGATTTTGACAGCTATGTTGATTAACAGTTTATTTAGAATTCTGGTTCATTAATTATTGATGTTGGTTGTTGATTTCATCTAGTTGAGAATGAGTTTCATTCATTAAACCAGTGCATGAATTAACATTTATGTTGACTCTTTTTCTTCTTGAATTATTATGTTGAGATTTTGAGGCCCAGTTGTTAATGATTTGTCCCAATTCTTCATCTGTATTGTTAGTGTAATTACCCCCAGCAACTTGACCTATAAGATTGTGTCCAGAGGATGAAAACACTTCATATATTTTGTATATAAGAAGGTGATATGGGAGTTGATGATGGGGACACTGCCTAAGAAGATCCAAAAATATATCCTTGGAATCATGAAAAGCTTCTCCATCCTCTTTATAAAAACTAGTTAATTTTGTTTTAAGTTCACCCTTACGTCATTAAGAGTAAAATTTCATTAAGAAATAATTGTACACTTGATCCCAGTTTTCAAAGATGTTCTCATCTAGACTTAGAAACCATTTCCTAGCATTCCCTTTAAGGAAAAAGGTAAAGACTCTCATTCTATGTTCATTTTATATGAGTCCTATGTGAGGTAGTTTTTTCCTAGTATTATATAAATCTCTAATGAATGCTAGAGAATCTTCATTTGACAGTCCATTAAATGCAAGTTGCGGTGAAATTTCTGACTATTTAAGTTCATAATTTCTGGATCTAGGACTATGTCTAATGGATGATAGATTACATGAAACTTTAGGGAGTTGGAACTATATCATCCTAGGCCTTTCATTTTATTCTACGAGTTCTGGGTGATTTTGGAAGTTATTAGGTGCATAAACTCTCTGACCTATATATTCCATTTAAATTTTTTTTCATTCATAGAGTAGTTAAATGTTTATCAACTTCGAGGATCAGAGGATCTAATCTAACACCAAAAGCTCATGAACTCATGAAAACAACAGTAAGAAATATTCAGTAGTAAAGGGAACAGTAAAAGTTCAACATGGAACGAAGCATATTTTTACAGTTTTCAATTTTTTTTCAATTTTTTTAGATTTTTTATATATGTGTTTATTTCAGTTCTTTTAAGAAGAATGGATCATGACTTCCCCAAAAATAGTTCCAAAAACATGACCTGAACCATCGTTTTAGCAAGTCAATGTTTAAAATTTATATAACTACTAAATACAATATATGTGGAAAACTGGGTCGAACCCACAGAGAAGGAAAATTTGACCACTAATATTCTAAATTCTTTCAAAAACTCCACTGTTTCCTGTAGTGGAGTGCACTCACTTTTTTTACTTCATATATTTTTTTATAACTTCTATTAAAGCAGTAATGTAAAATTATTTTTTTATGTTTCTGATATTGACTAGGATGAAACAGAGAACAAATTGAGATCAGTGAACAACAGAATATAGAATGTTGATAAATGAACTATCAAAATTTATTGCCTGGGGAAAAATATCCATACTACTAGTTTTAAATATATTATGATTTACTTAACGGTTTTTGTAGAGTAATAACTTAAAAGGAATGAATCCCCTCCCCCTCCAAGAGATAAGCCACAAAATCCACTCAATTGAAGAGTTCGCCACTCCGAAATTAGTCAAATGTGAACCGTTTGAAAAAAATCACAACATGTCAAACTCACTGTAAGTCTTCAAATATTTTTAATTTATAATATTTTTAAGAGTGTTTCCATAATCAATCACTCCAACTAATTGTGAATTTTTATGATTAAGTTCTAGTGGTACAAGTGAATGAATGAATTCATTACTGATCACGCCGAACGTTATTGAATTCATAGAAATTATAATGTGAAAAAAAAATTAAAAGATAACCAGTAAAACATCAATTTATCCCAGAACTAAAAGATTTAGCTAGAAGACATGTTTGTTATCATAATATTACGATAAAACATGCTAAATCAAAGTATAATAAGTCAAACACAAGGGAAGATAAACTCACTGAAACATGATCTACTCCTACAATCCTTCAACTCCTCTGATGTTCACAGGACCTCACTGCTCATGATGAGAGAAATGATCTCGAGTATCTAATAGAGATCTCTACTCCAATGAATGTCTCCTCAAAATTATGTTTCTACTCTGCTTTTACTTCCACTGTCATCTTCTACATGTCACCATACGTTTCCATCGACATTAAGATTCCCTTACTTTTGCACCGCACACGTGCGTTTTTTCACAACCCACATGTCGCGCTAGTTTTTCACTTGTAACCAGCTCCCACTAAGTTAGTTGAGTGTCTCTGGAGGTTTCCTCATCTCTTAAATAAACCCTCATAGATAGAACCTAAAGTAAATAAATCCAAAATGCAAAGAAAGTAAAGTAGTTATTTTTTTAATTAAATGTTTTTTTACTTGTTAAAAAGAAAACTAATAGAAATATTAATTGTTAATTATTATTAAATTTTATTATTATGATTATTAATTTATTATAATTTTTTTAATAAAATATAATTATTATGTTTTTAATTTATTTTTATTAAATAATTTCATTAATAAAAGAGTTATTAATAATTTTTTAAAATAGTTTAATTATATTCTTAAATTATATTAAGATAAATTACATTATTAGTTTAATAATTAAATTTATTTTGTTGAAATGAAAGTGTAAAAAAATATCAATTTTAGTTAAATAGATTTATTTAAAAATTATGATTTTTTAGATTTTAATTTTATATATTTTTATTAGTTTTTCTTTTGTTTAATTTTATAACTTATCTATTTATTAATATTATAATAGTTATATTTAAAAATTATTATATATTATATTATATTTATTTGATTAAGTTATTAATTATTTGATTTTGTTTTTACATTATTATTTTTATGAAATTTGTTTATTAGTTAATTCACTCCCCCCCCCAATATTGCTGAAATGTGGGGGGGTTTCTTCTTCTTTCTCCCGAAGATAGCTATCAGGACACCCTGCTCAGCCTCCTCCTCATGTTGTGACACCAGTGCGACAGTGGCCTCGACTCTAGTGGCGGACAACGGTGACTCCAGCAAAAACCTGTGGTGGCCCGACTTCATCTCTCTCTACCTCCTCGACCAGTGTCTGGTCCAGCTTATATACAACAATGGTTCATCATCCTAGATCCTTCGCTCTGCTCCAATGCAACACAATGAGGGTTTGAAAAAACAAGGTGCCTTCATGATGAGGCTTCATGATGAGGCTTCATGCAGTGATGACTCTTTGGTTCTCAACTCGATACTGCGGCGCAAAACGTAGGATTCTTGTGAAACCAGATCTGATGGTGGTTTGCATATAGGGTAGGAAAATTTCATAGTGAAGTAGAGGTCTAGAATCACTTTATTATTTAAATTGAAAATAGATTTTAGTTTTCTGGATATGATTATTTTTGTGATGAATCAACGTTGTGGATTATGTTTCTCGATTTTGGTATTTGGTTAAATTTTTATTCGTTGGTGGAAGTGGTGTTGGGGATTTGCAGAAGCTTCAGAAGCTGAAGGAGGAGAAGAGGTCTACAGAAGGATTGTATGTATTTGTGGATCAGTATAAAGGAAGAGACGGATATAGTATCAGTGTGTGATGGTGAGAATGATAACAATATCAGAGAGTGCATGAAAATCAGTGAGTGAAATGTGGAGAGAAGGGTAGAATTGGTGAGTTGGAAATGAAGGTTTTTGGTGTGAGAAGCTATAGTGGCAGGTAAACAAGATCGGTGCAAGGGGTGAGACCGATAGTGTAAAAAAATGGGGTATCGGTGTGCGTCGTGAAATCTATAAGAGGACTGTATCGGTGAGTCAATGACTCAACGATATATATAAAATACGGGTGAAAATAAGTCACTGATAATCTTAATAAATTGAATCACCTAAAGATAAAATAAAAAAAAATTAATTGGTGAGATGTGAAATCGAAGTAAATAAAAATAAAAATATCACTGTGTCATAATATCGTTGAGTCACAGTGTCAGTGCGAGGTGAGAATACGTTAGTTAAAAAAATGGGTCATTAATATTTTAAAAATGAGAGACTGAAACCAATTCACAGGAGAGACCAATGGTTTTTCAATGTGATAGGTGAGTCATGACTCACCGATAGTTTAAAAAACTTCTGTGTGATAAGGGATCGATGAGACACGATCATCGAGTCGCAACATCAGTGCGTCGTAGCATCAGTGCATCAACTCACTGATAGAAAAAATTGATATGTTAAAAGATTAATTGAAAAAAAAATGAATAGAACATTAATTAATTAAAACAAAATAATAATTAAAAAAACTAATAAATATTAAATAATTAACTGTAACTAAAATCTAACTAAATTATATAACAAAATGTAAATAAAAGTAACATAATTATTAACAATAAAAATAAATATTAAGATTAATTAAACATATGTCTAAATAAATTAAAAACATTTAAAAATAACTATCTGAAAAAATGAAAATAAAATAATTAAAATTAACTAATGATTTTGAACAACTGATTTAATTAGTATAATGACAAAATGGAAACTTAAAATTAAGAACACATTATTTTAAACATTTACATAAATTGTTATCTTATCAAATTAACATAAAATATTGACTATTTAAAAAAATAATGTTAATTTATTTTAATAAATCTAATTTAATGGGTAATGTTTTAAATTAAAAATTAAATTAGATTGATGAAAATAAAAAATTAATGATTGATTAAATAATAAACATTTAAAATTATTAATTTTTTAACCGGTTTTACATTATTAAACTAAAAAGTAGGGAAAATAATTAGAATAATTAGAATGGTTAAAATAACAAATTAAAAGACTAAAAACACGTTTCTAAATATAAAAAATAACTAATTAATAGATTTAGTATAATAAATACAAAAGTGACATTATTTATTAAAAAGTGTAAAAATAAGAAATTAATTTGTTACAAATTTATTAAATGATATGGCATAACTATGTGAAAATAGAGCCACATAAAATAGATGGTAACTGATGTCAATTATAAATAAATTATCTTTATAGACATATGGATTCAATATTGAAGTGATTGAAGTAGTTCATGATTATGTACATGAGAAGTATAAAATTATGCCTATTTTCAATCATCATAAATGTAGAATAAGGTCATATTTTGATCTGATATATATATATATATATATATATATTAGATTAAGATAAATAATTTGGGCAGGTAAAAAGCTCAAATGTTTTTTGGAAGATGCATGGAAGAGTAACCCAACGAGCATAAGGTGGAAAACCAGTCATTATAGGGTTATTCAAATAGAATTTAAATTAAATAAGTGAATAAATAATGGGAATGTAATGTTTGGAAAATAATATGAATAACATGATAAGGTGATATGGTATCTTTTAATGTTAGGATATTACCTTTTGAAGATATTAATTAGCTTAAAATGTGAAATCCAAACATTGTAATGGGAGGAAATGACTTCATGAGGTGAAGTCCAAGCATCATAATGTGTATTTATGGTTTCAAATGGCGTTTGATTAACATTTTATGGTGATATGGAGGTAATTTAAAATAGATGAATAACTGTGTTGGGTTTATGTATAGTTTAAATTATCCCACATTGTACTTCAAAAGGCAAGGCATCGACTTCATAAGGTATAATGAAACCACATAATGTTTAGTAGAATTGTAAAATATTCGACATAAAAGGTTGTACACGGGGAATGTTCATAAGGTGTATTCCATTTATTATTTCCATTAATGGATTAAAAACACACAATAGTATGAGAAAATATGGTGAGTTTTAATTAACATTAATGACATAGAATATCAGTGATTTTAAAAGCTCAATCAATACTGATTTTGTATAGTTGAAATTGAAAAACCAAATAAGAGTCCACATCATGAGTATTTTCCATTCATGTAGATCATTTTAGAAAGGCCACATTGATTTTATTCATTATTAAAAATATTTTTTAGAATTTCTATTATATTAAATATTTAATTATGAATTTATTTTACCTTTTTAATTGCAACATATAATTTTTTGACTTGGTTAAAAAAAATTGTTGATAATTAATTTATCATTTCACACTTGAATAATGGGATACATACTACTTCCAGATAGAATGCAATAGAATTCAATTTTTCTATGATTCCATATTTTAAAAATTGAAATATTTCATTGATAAGAACAATATTAACATAAAGAAACCATTATTTGTGGTATCCTAAAAGGTAAATTTCATGAATGATATTATTGGATAATGATATATTTAAAAAATGTAAAGATAATGAAAATACAAATATATAATTAAAATATAAGAAAAATATTTCTAGTAGTGAAATTAAATTATTATTCTCTAAATATATTAACATTATAGACTGAATAGAAGAGGATCTTTTCATGATAACTGATTTGATAGAAGAATAAGAAGATGAAAATTTTAAAATATAATAGAATAACATCAATCCTATCTAGATCTACAGAATAAGAGTTTTAACATCCCATTATTGTAAAAAACAAATTATCATCACGGATTGTGGTGTAATTTTACCATTGGTTCTCGTCCCAATTGATAAAGGGTTCTTATGTGAGGTCGGGGACTAAGGTATAATTTCCAATACCCTAAAAAACATTTACAAGGCACCTAACAAATTTTCAACTTAATAATATTTCATGTGCCTTTTGGGGTTTGATTATAGAGAATTCTAATGAAATACATATCAAACCCCCATAATATAATATATATAATTCTATTAAAAACGAAATTTTCATGAAAAATAGTATAATTAAATTTAAAATCTTTTTCATTAAAACCCATTCTCTTCTCAAAGGTTGAATCCCTATAAAATAATTGTATTCATTTTTTGACACCATATTACCCATCCATAGGCTACTAAAATATACGAATACACTAGATGAGCAGAAAAATCTAAATTTGTGGGAAACAGAATAAAACTCATTATCAATTTTGATGAATGTCAATAAATTTCATAAGAAATATTGGCTTTTTACCCAATAAACATTAGTATCAAATAATTATTTTACTAAAAATAAAATAATATTCATCACCCATATTTTTTTAATAAATATCATATGAAATATTAGTGTAAACCCATAATAAATAGTGAATATTTAAAAAACATGTGTACTTTATATAAATTTTTCTTGAAAAAACAATTTTTTTAACCCTTAGAAGGGGTATCAACGTTCCTTTAAACCTATGCTCGTTTTCATAACATATTAAAAAAAATTCCCTGAAAACACATATTTTAGATTATAAGATTCATTTATGTTCCATGGGGAATCACCTTAATATCACTATTACAATCACTCTTACAAACTGTCATACAAATGGAATAACCTACTTGGTTAATTCCAATGCAATTCTCTAGAGAACACAACCATTACACAACTTATTAGATGGAGATATATTAATCTCACTCATCATCATAAACAATGTTCAAGGACTATGAAATATATAAGACATATTTGTTCATGAATAAAAATTATAATATGTAATATATCATTCCATTTAATAGATATGTAGAAGCACTTTTTGGTATTATGTAAATATAAAGATGAAATTCTTTTTTATAAAAAAAATTAAAAATACCCCCAAATAATTGGAAAAATGATACACTTTTGAGAAACAATAAAAAATAAACAGTAATATTTTAAATGAATAATTGTAATGATGGTTTTAAATTCCTCAAATGTTGTATAATCCAAAAAAATTCTTTTTACATTTTTATAAATATTTCAAAAATAATCCTTTTTGGAAAATTTTTAAATGTTTTCTTAAAAAAACATAATGAATATATAAAATAGTATGTAATATGTATGTAAATAATTTCATTATATTAACTATATTCTCAAAACATTCTATGTACCATTTCAATGGAGAAAAAATATAATAAAAACTTTTATTCATTTAAAATAAAGTTTTAAATAGAAGTGCATTACATCGAGTCCAACTCACCACATACATGCATTAACACATATATAATTAATTTATACCAATTCTGTATTTGAAACATAATGTTTATAATTTTTTTTTACTTACTATTATCACTTATATTTCAAATATTACTATGCCATATATTGTTATTAAAAATATTGTGTTCTTGTTAGACATTTTTGGGATGTTAAATTCTTATTTGTAGAACCACTTCAATAGATTGACCATAGTGAAATTTTTCATAGTTACATCATATTAATAATATTAATCATCAAGTAATTAACATTTTTATACATTAGATAGTATTTAATAAACATCCATGAAATGAAAACATGAAAAAAATATCATCACATCTTGGAAGTTGTGATCCACACATACGCACGTATGACATTATCAATTCCTAATGTATAAAATGTAAGAAAATTGATACTATAATTTTCGTAAAATTTATAATATTTCATAAATAACATATTTACACATCTAATAAAACAATATAAAAATACATTATATGCGTTGATAGAATCCAATACACATCTCTTCATGGAGGTGGTAGTCCACACGTACTCAAGAACGTGGTTTTCATTCCCCATAGGATAAAAAATAGATGGAGAAAGGTTTCTGAATAAAAATAATAAAATTTTCATATATTTAATATAATGATGTTACTATTTTTGAATGTCCAATGAATACATGATGAAGATATTTGAATAAATAAGGAAAAAATGATTGGTAAAAAGTTATACCTCTTCTTTGGAAAAAAGAATTTTGCTTACATATTTTTTTATATATGATGGTATTTTTATAAAACCAAATCCATAAGGGCATGTGGGAACTGGTGGGATGTTTGTGGTCGATATTAGCCAAAATATTGTTTCAAAATGTTGAAAAAAATTTAGGATAAATGGTGACCTTGCATTTGTGAGGTGATTGTAAGACTTGTAATTTTTTTGAAACATTTTATTATTATAAATTATTATTCAAAGAATAGAGGCTCAAAAACGTCAAAAATTATAATATAAGGATATAATGGTAAAATTAACAACATAAAATAATAATTAACATGAATTTTTTTGTCCTTGTTTCAAATGTTTACCTTAATTAATACAATTAACCCTATAACATGGTTTCACATTTTTACCATGGTTACTTTTCATAACGACCAAAAATAATATTCAAATTATAACTAAATTTTAACCTTTGAATTAAAAAAAAATATACATTTTTGATTAATTTTTAGAATTTGTAGATATTATGTATGATCCTAACCTCTTAATGAGGTAATTATTTATTTAATTACTACTTAATTCCATTTGAATTAGTTAAAGAAATTTTTATCAAGCATATGATGTATAACTGGGGTCATATAAGGGTTTAAGACATGAATATAGAATAAAATATTCTAAAAAGTTCATAGTTCATAGTTAACATGTGGTTTGTATAACTGTGCATATATCAAGGGAAACCATATTGTCAGCCTCTTTCTAGACAGAGGTTGGCATGTGGGCACTGAAAAGTTTTCTAAATTAATGAGGTTCATATAGGATTTCATGAAACCTATCCCCTCTTGGATAAATAGAGATGCACTATTGGAGCATAGTTTCACCAACTATGTGGTCAAACCATACACCTCTTTAAATGTAATAATTTCTAAATTTTCCTTCTCGATCTTAAATGATTGAATGATAAATGTCTCCCCCATTCAAACCCATCAATATAGGTTAATGAACCAGAAGCTCCCCCATATTCCACGGGTGATTATCTATAGATTATAAGGTCTTTTGCATGTTTCATAGTTAAAATCAATGTTCTATGTATGTCATCAACATTGTTTCCATAATATTTTTGGAAAAGGCTTGGTGTGTGGGTTCCTTTAATTCTAAAGTTCAAAATACTTGTTTTCTAGGGTGTTTTTTCCAATGGTGTTCATATACATTTTAGTTAGAATCAATGGTTTATTTTTGATGAGATGGTGTCTATGAACTAGTGGTAGGTGGTCTGGAAACTTTTTTCCCATAGTCTAGACATATTATATGTCCTTGGAGTTGTGCTAAATTTTTATCATACTAAGATTTATTGTATCTGGTCATGGAATGTAATTTGGGCAATTCATTTTTGTTTGACACCATTTACATAACCTGTTTGGTTCATTGATGAAGTGAGACTGAATATTGATATACCATTGAGGTATTACAATTCCTATGAAATGGAGAGATGAGCTACTGAATTTTGAGATAGGGAAATATTGAATATGAATTGGGTATTAATTGTTTATTTTTAAGTGGTGTTAGTTATGTGGATAATTCGGTTGACTATATGTTGGGCTTTATGAAATTCCTAATACTATTTTTATATTTTTAGATGATATTTTTCGTTTTCTTATTGTTCTTTTAAATTAATACTTCGATGATTTGAAATTGTAAAATGTTTTAAAATGTGGTTTTGTCTTTGAGGTGACTTATAAATTGGTTTTCTTTATATATTAAAAATGATAATTTAAAATGAGTGTGGGGTTCCCCTTTTATGAAAACTGGTTAATGGTTATTTTGAAATGGATGGTAATGGGAATGAAAAACATAGGTCTTTGTTTATTTTTTCAAGGAGGAAGAAAAGTGTCTTAAAGGGTTACTGCAAGATGATATAAAATGTGTATTTGACTAGTGGTTTATAATGGGTTATGAAATTAAATTGATGTTAATTGTTTTCTGGTTATTCAGATAGAATATGGGGTTTCTAGTATAATGTTAACATGTTATATAAGTTATGGTTTCTATTGGGTATGTGTTGATATGGGTTAAGAAATTTAAATGGTAAATTTGTTAAGCTGTTGAAGAATCATGTGAAAATAGCTTAGTGGTATGATTTATGATTGGGGTATGAGATAGAGGCTCCTTGTTTTGGATAGGAAATACTGATACTCTAGACCCCACAAATGCAATGTTTGAGTTTTGTGTTGGAATAAGGCATTATTCTATAAACTTATGGGCTAAGGTTACTTTTATTATTGGGGATGGAGTATTTCTCTAGGCCCCAGTGATGTTTCTTCTTTTGACATAGGATGTCAGTCTGAGGTTCTATGCTCTTAATGTTGTTATATTTTTGGATTTAGGACGAAGGGTTTGTTTTCCAAAATTTATGAACTTGGTTAGATCATTACGATGAGGATATGAGGTGTATTGATGACTTTTTGATTAATGGATTCCCTTGGTGATTAAAATCATGTAACCCCTTATTATATTGTTTTATGATGTAGTATAACTGGAGGTATTTTAGTTAGTTGGTATACCCCATAGAATTTAATATATTAAATTCATATATTTATCAATTCGTAATTGTGAGAAATATTTATTTTACTACATTGTTTATTTGTTTACGTTTTTTAAGAAAAATAATTGTTTTATATAGTAGTTATTTATTTAGAAACCATTGGTGGTGTCCTTTTGAGTTCTAATCCCACCCTAATTAAGCCTCCATGGCACATGGGTACTTGAAAAGATGCTACTTGTTCTCTCAAACAGGTTTAGGATAGGGATCTGATGGTTGGGTTGTGCATGAGATGGAGGGTTCTAGCATGTGATGTCAATACAAGGTTTAGAATTAGGAACACACTTGCAATATTTTAAGGATTTATTTTCAAAATATATTTTTTATGATATTATGACATATAATGGATTCATCATATTGTAATAGAATACAAATATGGTCACTTATTGGTTTTTATTGTATGTTGACTATTTATGGTTCATATTTTTTAATTTATTTATTAATGTAACTTTAATTGTGGATTTACTCTGATAAGTAGGTATAACCTCCCCATGTTTTCCTTTATACCCACTCTTCTAGTTGGCATCCTTTGGTGTACGCTGAGGTGAACTTGTGGTCATGTGATTACCTAGCTCGGGGAAACAGATATAGTGGTTATCGGGTGGGGGATTTTTCAATTTGGTATCAAAGCTGGTGTCTTTTGTCTTAATATTTGGGGCATGGTAAATAAGAGACTTGGATCTTGTCAAGGCATGGTAATTATTTTGTGTATGGGAGTTTATTTCCCCATGAATGAGAGAAAACCCAGTTTCCTAGTGTGAGATTAGGTGTTTTGTTTAGTTCCTTTATAGTTAGTTAATACTTCCACCTCGAGTGATGCAATTGGATGTGATGTTTATAATTTATGAGTTTTTAACTATTGGACAGGTATGGACTGAGAGGGAATGTGAGCATATGAATCTTGAATGTCGCATAGGATTGATATGTCATCCGTATGTTTCCTGTGATTCATAATTCCTTGGGGTTCATAAGATAATAGTGTTCTTTTCTGCCTGAGCATTATTCATGTTGATATTTACATAAAGTTTTTATATTGAAAATGTTTTGAAATGTGAATTTGAATAATGTTTAGTTATTTTAAAATATGGGTTGATAAAAAGGTTTTAGAATGTATGAATATATGGGGGTTTAAATGAAATGTTTTGAAATGTGAATTATTGGGATTTAAAATGGTAAATATTATTAATGAATACTGTGAAATGGTTGAACATTAATGGAATAAAGTTGTGGTCATCACTTTATTTGTTCTTTGACCATATGTTTGGGTTGTTTGGGTAATGAGAGTACCTTTGTTTTAATCCCTTGATGAGTTGTGATATGCTGGATAACAAGATGTTTCTAGTTATTCCTTTAGTTAGGTTTTAAACTTCATGCTTTGAAATCATGACTATTATTGTCGATGTGGTGACTATCATGGTTCGAGATAATGTAATTTTTGTTTTGGACCCTATATTGGGTATTTGAATATTATTACTAATTTATGTGTATAGATACCCTTAGTATAAAAAATAGAGTATGTGTTCACTAGGGTTCATTTGACACAACGAGTCTTGATTTGGGGGGCAGGATTGGCACCCATAAGAAGCAAGTTGTTTGAGATTAATGTGTATGGATTAGAGAGAGAACTAGGGTCCACTACTTAGCATAAATTCAGTATAGTAATATTGTACCATTTTACTTTTGAGGTGACCCACGAGAGGTGTCATCTAGATTTCTGATCCATTCGGGGTGTATATGACACTGATATGATGTTTTAGTTTTTGATATTGATTCTCATAGAGTGATTACTAGTGAGGGTTTTTCTTAGAGGGATAAATGGGAATGCTAGTGGTTTTGGAAATACAACTTTAGTTATGGTTATGGATTGGTGTTTTTATGGAAATTGTGATTAACCTCATGGGAGGTTAGCCCATCTTTGCAAACACCTTGTAATATAAGGTAGAGGTGGGTTCATCAGAGGTGGAATCCATGCGTGGTAGGTTCCATCTGGTAAAAGTTAATGGTTTTTTCATCAGTTTATATACTCGGCAGACATATGTGTTCTTTTGGTTGGTTCTAATGTTTTTTTAGATTGGCATGGTCATTACGGTACCCGACATGATGAATTTGATAATGGTTAATGAAGGAAGTATGTTGAGTTGTATAGAAAAAACAAGGGTCACCAATGTGTGGAGGGAATATTTTTGTGTGGAAGTGACACCCAAGGTGATGGTGGTCACATTTTTGGGCTCATGTGGGTGAAATAGTGGTTATATGGAAGGGAATGTTGAGAATTCCTCTTATCTGAGTTGGTGATGGAGAAGGAGTCTCGGTTTGTTGTGTAATTGGGCTCTTGGGACTACTGATGTATGAATCATGGATCCCAGACATGGGTTCACCACGTATTCAGAGGATTGTGTGATACCTAGAGGGTTCCTATGAGATCTAAATGTGTGAATTTAATGGGAAGGCACGACACCATTTGGGGATGGGTTAACAGGTTGCTTAGGACAACACATATCATTTTCTATTAAAGCAAAGTGGGTAGTGTGGTTTTTTGGGAGACCATTGGTCCTTGTTTGGTGTGATGGATCGTTGATTTTTTATTTTTGATCATCAAGGTTATGATGGGATTACTCGAGAGTTGCTTCATCTATAGCCCCACAGGAAGCGTTGGTTTATGGTTGTTGGTCAGAGGGCCATTTAGTGGTGGTATGATTGATTTGAAACTCCACCAAAGTTGTGGTGTCTAGGTGTTGATGAGATATTGGAGAGTAGGGAATACCAATACGTTCAACAAGTCTAGGTACCCCAATAGTAGCATGTGACATTGGTGAAATATTGTTTTCAGTGGCATTCATCAATGACTTATTTGCATAATATTAGCTAGTGATTATCAAGTCCAATATATTGACTTCATCATGAGTATGATGAGAGTGATCTATATTTACTCCTATGTACCTAAATGTGTTTTTTGGGATATGGGTCCTCTTCGATGAACCTCTTATGGAATGGTATATGTGGAGCTGTATTGTGGGAATTACACTATAGATCATTTATGGAAGAGTTCATAGGGATGAAAAATATGTGGAGAAATGATTTGGGTGATGTTCTTGGAATCCTGGAATGAGTAATAGGTGGTGTTTGTGTTGTAGTTCTAGAAATAGATGGATGTTCATGTCCTAATTTATTTGTTATTCTTATGATATAAGTGTGAACCATGGTGGTTGGAATTTCTTGTGGATAGAGGTTATAACGACCCTACAAATTTTTGGAATAGTAAATAGGTCGTAGATGTGTGGGGCTGACCCTGGAGTGGTCATGGGGAAATCAAGATTCCAATGAGAATCTTGTGATGTACATATTTGTTTTTTTTGGGAAATCCCCAGTGGTCCTTAGATGTAGGCGTTGATCGAGCCAAGCATTGGCTTCGGGTTCAAGGTCGTTCTTAATTGAATTCAGTATTCCTTTGTTTGAATCATTGAAGGGACTGATAATGAATGAAACTATAATGACCCAATAATTACATAAATTGTTATTATTCAGAATTGTAGCATACTTATTAGAATATATAACAAAACCATGATAGGACCATATATGTATAGTGTCGTTAGAAACTCGAAAACATAAATAATTGGTTCATAAATCATCTACATTGTCTCCTTTTGATTTCATCATGTATAGAGTCCCTTTGGACATATCCTACATAATACCCTTCTCCTGACATGGGGAAAAGAAAACATACAAAAGGGTGATCTCAAATTCTTATTAAGGGTAAACAATATAAATATCAATCATATCATATTCATAAGAACGTAACACTTTGAAAATCTTAACCTGTAAAAAAAATCATAATATCATAACATGGGATAAATCATAGAATTGAAATGTAATCCCAATAATAATAACGTAAAACATGATACTTTTTGGAATACACACATAATCATAGAAAATCATTTCATATTAGTCAAGACTCATTTCTAAGACCATCATAGCGGACAAAGTCCATTACTGAACTGAGTTCACTCCTCGTTCCAGTCCTGTATCATTGAACTGGATTAACTTGTCATTCCAGCCATGTCTATCTCATGAGATATAAATATTTACCCATTGCATTGCAGGGAGATATAGCTCCCACCCATATCATAATGAAACCATTCTTATGTGTGCCACAAAATCATAAATCATACATCATAGCATAACCCATGTAACAAAAATGGGATTCCTAACCACAATGGCATCATAACATAATCCATATAAGATAAAAGGACTTCATAAAATTACTCCATCATAACATAATTAAATCAATGTAATAATAGGGATATAAATATCACCCTATATTATCTTAGATGGAAAATAATTTTGATAAAACAATTAAACTCCATTCTTGAGGAAAATATCCTTTATACTTAAAAAACATTTTTCCATTCTCAACATATCATAAAATTTTAAACTAAAAAATGTTAATTGAAAATAAACATGAAAACTTGGAAAGGAAGATTCATGTAAATAAGGTTCTATGAAATCATAAAAATCCATTCATGTTGTATAAGTTAAAAAACATTCTTCTCGTACTTTGGCCGGAAAAGTCAAAAAGTATCTTGTACTGAAAACGATAAAAGATTCCTTTATTATATTTTACTAAACATTCAAAAATATGTAAAATTGTATATAAACAATTGTAGTAGGATATAAATAATATTACATATAGTGGAAACATGGATGTGGATGATAAATATTCCCTAGTAAATTATGAAGAATAAATAATCTCGGATAAAAATGAGATTGCGAGATTTTCCTTTACTGTAGGTCTGATATGCTTTGTACATATCTAAACCGCATGTATAATAATTTAAATAATGTCATTGACTTATTCAAAAATCGTATTCATTGTTATGATTTCATATATGGTCATATTCTTATCTTCTTATTAGTAATATTTTATTGGTACTTGTTATTCGGGTGTTCATTGCTTTATGTTCTTATGCATGTTTTGTCGAATCAAATTTTATTACTCTTTTTAGGTTATAGATACATCATTTAAAGAATGGTTTTAGTGTAATATATATCATATTTATTCATTCAATTCATTTATATAATCATGGTTTAATGATGATCATGTAGAACGAATCCCATCGCACCGTGGAGACGGTAAGCCGTACGTACGCACGAGCGACGATATTGTTCCCATAATTATTGAATGGTATTGGATTGGATGATATAATATCTCAGAATTAGTGTAACGCCCCGACCCGAGTTACCCATAGTCGATGCATTTTTTTAATACATTGGAATGATTACGAGGAATCAAGTCCCGAAGGACCGATCGGTTTAGCAGTCTTGGAAAATAGATTACATACCTGAATGTTACATTAAATTTCATAACATACAAAACAACATAAATAATCATTCACGAGCACCATTATTCCCTTTCCTTAACCCTGCATATCAATCACTATACACTTCTTGGAATCTTGGGAAAAATAAAACATTGAAATGGGTGAGCTCAGATGCTTAGTAAGGATAAAAATACATCAGAAACTTTCATAAATAAGCATAAACATTGAAGGAAATGTATAACTCAAACAAAATCCTTTTAAACTTGAATTTCAGCATAAAATTGGAAAAATATAATGAATCAATGCCATTTACTTATTCACATGGATATTCTACTAGTTGAATAATCACATGCAATATCACTAACCACTTTTATAATGATGGAATGCATAATGCCGAACTTTATTTTTTTTTAAAGGCCTCGTGTCAAGACCTAAGTTATATTTGTAACCGGAACCCATCCTGGAGAGCCTATGTAACCAGACTCCAACCCGGAGTTCCTCTATTAACCGGACACCAACCCAGAGTTCCTCTAATAACCGGACACCAACTCGGAGGGTCTACTGTAACCGGACCCCAACCCGGAGTGCCTCTAATAACCGGACACCAACCCGGAGTGCCTCTAATAACTTGACAACAACCCTGTGGGTCTGATGTAACTGGACTCCAACTTGGAGAATACTATTCCAACACATTCATCTTAAGAAGAGGATGAAATATAACATAAACATTCATATTAAAACTAGCATACGAAATGCCATAACATTAATCATAAACCATTAATGGCATAAAAATAACTCATCCATAGTCAAACATATCACAAAACAATAAATACAATATGAAATATTTGTATCATAATAAATCAACTTCAAAAAAGTGTAAAATTTATCAAAGGATGTTGACATAGATGAAATCAAAACTATTTGAGAGAAATATTTCTTGTTTTGAAATCATTTAAAAGTCACATAATTATAAAAGAAAACATTTACTTTGAAAATATTCTTATAAGTTTGCAAGGGAAGCTTAAAATATTTTATAACCACGGAAAATAGCCGCAACCGCCGTATAAGTTAAAAAAAACATTCTTACCTTAATTCTGTCGAAAAGGTTAAAAATGACCTTGTTTGGAAAATGACGGAAATATTCCTTTATAAACTTCTTCTAAAAAGTCAAACAAGGGTATAAATGACTTTAACCAATATTCTGTAAAATAGTAATAATTTTTTGAAATACCTTTTTAAGAAACATGGATGTAGATGATAAAGAGGTCCTAGTAGATAATTTCGTATAAACAACCTCGGATAATGAAGAGATTGTGAAATAAACCCTTACCAATTTGGTAACCTATGAAACACACACCCCATGAAAGAGGTATCATACAATGAATATTTAAATACACATTAATTAATTTTTATTACACAAAGAATACAATGAGGGGAAGTACATACACCACACAATAGGTAATACTGGCAATATGGCATGAATCTCACGGGAATAAGGAGTGAGATGAAAACCCCTTACCTTGCACTTTCCTTTAGTCAAGGGTATGTTTATCATCTTGTATGAAGACTATATTATGTTATTAAATTATAATAGAACCATATTAATATTTATGATATCATAAATTATTCATTTATGATTTTATACTACCCATTTAATAATAATTTCCAAGTTATATTAATATTTCGGGTAATAATTGCTTTCTTTATCGTACGTGTTTCAACTTGTTACACTTGATTGTATCAAATAGATCATGATTTAAATACTTCCAGAATATAAAACATGATTTATTTATCATATATATTTCGAATATAAAAATTTATAACAGACGTATATATGAAATGTAAAACACCTCTTATGGAGACGGTAGTCCGTACGTACGCATAAACACTGTTTCCATTTTTACATAGTATTGAATAAGATATATGTAAGTACATAAATATTTATATAAATATATATATATATTTCTAGTAGCATTATTATGTCATATATTACATACTTATTAGTAATATATATTTTTATAATCGTCGATGAATGGTGATCTTGGAATTGAATCTCATCACGTCGTGGAGATTGTAATCCGTACATATGCAGGAGAGAAAATACCATTCTTTTGATATTAATATAATATATAATTGGATGATATATCATATATATAGAATAATTATCAGGTTATATTTATTATTTACATCCTTTTTATACCCATCAAAATAATAATATATTTAATAACAATTACACCACGACGTGGAGACGGTAAGCCGTACGTACGCACGTATGGTGACATGTCATTCAATGGATGGATAGAATACTGAATATGGTTGTAAAATATTTATAATAATATCAAATTATATAGGATATACTTCATTTAGTATTTTATAATGGTAATAAAAAAGAAATAAGATGTTGAAGAAGAAATGAACTTGAAAAAGGGTGGTGTAAACATTACATCTTCTTCAGGTTCTTCCTTTTGATTTGATCAAAAGAGATCCTTAGGATGGCTTTATGATCAAACTAAGACCTCTAGGTTGTATTGAGGGATGTTGAGAGAGTATTTGGCCAGGGGTTGGCCGAGACAAGAGGCTTTGAATGTGTGAATTAGTGAGAAGGGGGAGTGCCCTTTAATAAGAGGGGTGAGGGGCACCTTTGGAAAAGCAAAAAATATTATTTTATAATAAATTCATATTTGGTATCTAATAGATTAAAAGTAGATTATTTAATGGGTAATGTGGGTATGGGTCGAACACCAATTAACCAATAGAATTAAGACAGTTTTGGGTCATTATATTAACCTTATCTTTTAGTTTTAACTCTTAGTTAATTAGTTTGACACTTACCATGTCACTTTGTATTTTTATATTATATTGTTAATAAACTTACTATATACGTCTAATATACCCTCAAGTGGTCCATTAATGATACACCTATCATTATATAAGTCTCTTGTCCGAACTTTATACTTTTAGGAATTTAATATCAATTAATAATATAATATTTGTTTTAAAAACACTTTTATGTCAATTTTGACACTATTGGATATTTTGTTTGTGATAATTTCATAACAACATTATTACTTTGAAAAAAATTTATATAACCAATAATAATATGTGATATTAACCAAGGTAATTATTGTAATTCATGAAAAGTCTCTAATTTCATTTATTTTGATATTTATAATATCAATTATTTAGATATTTTATTAATTAGGTAATTATTGCGTCACCATTGTGTCAAAATTAAATTACATTATTTAATTTCTAAAAATTATAAATAAAATTCCATTATGTATGAAATATTTTTATCTTTATAAGTAATATTTACAATCTAATTTATGTTATGTATAACCCTATATTAATTTTTTTTAGTAAATAAACATTAATTTTAACTCTTTTAACTCTTCTTTGAATTAAATAATAATAAATGTCCTAATCTAAACCAAGTTGTCCTAATGATAATATTTTATTCCTAAGGTTGTTTTTGGTTGAGATACACTTGTCCAATAAAATTAGAACATGTGTTAGGGTAATATTAATTTTATTTTTACCCTTAATTACCATATTTACTTTTTACCATGGTAAATAAAAGTAAAAAGTTACTATTCCCCAAAAATTATTTTTATCTTATTAAACCGCATTTTACTCCTTGATATTAACTGTGTCTCTAGGATTTTTTAAAATCCACTCACAGAAGTGGTAAAATTATGTTTTATGTAAATTTTCAAATTCTCCTAGGTGGTTGGTAAAAGACGGTGAAAAAGTTCAATAAAATTTTTATATATCTAAAATTATTATAAACTAACTCCAATGAATTAAATTTAATTTATATAGGTATTATGTATCTATTTTGACCTAAAATAAATTTAAATATTATATGTAATTATTTAAATAAAAACCCGGCTTTAAATAGTAACTCACTGTTATTCACTATTCATCAAAAATTGAATGTTTTCAGAAAAATACCAAAAATTTACCCTAAGTAATTTTGATATTCAGAATTCAATAATAATGTCTATTTTACCAAATTCCAAATATAGAGTTTCATTTATTAATTTGAAATTAATTCTCACTGTTAAAACAAAAAGCGTGTTTTTAAGAAATAATAACTATCAAAAGATTGACACTTGTTTATGTTCGGTTTAAATGTGAAATTATGTCCAAAGACCAACATTGGATTAATTGGTAAAATATATTCTAAATATAATTTAAATCCAATAAAATTCAGAATTTATCGCTATAAATTATATTGATTAAAAAAGTTGTTTTTAATTAAAATTTAGTAATTTTCACTATTCATCAAAATATGAGAGTTATCCGAAAAGTACCAAAACATCACCCCAGGATAATTTCGATATTCCAAATCCAAAAATGAAGTCCATTTTGAGAGATTAAATTTATAAAATTTCAAAAAGTGGGTATTACTATTCATAACGGCTACTTTGATTGGTCGTGGTGTGTGTTAGAACTCGAATTTGCGTACAACACACGCTACTGTATTATTCAAAGGGAAGTGTACCGTAGAAGCTTAGTGTGTTACATCCTCCCCTAATTCAATAAATTGCATCCTCGCAATTTATACTCGGTATTGGAAACATGGGGTTGACATTTCAAAATATCTTAGTTGATATCCCACATCGAGAAATGGATTAATGAGGCCTCTATTGAAAATAAAGAGTGGTAAGTATGAAGGTTACCAAAAATAACACATAATAGGGTTCCATGTAAGAAAATATGGATATGGAAGAGAAATATAACCATTAATTTATGATGGAGAGTGGTAGAGAACATGTCTATGAAAAATCCAACAATCCCAAAGCCATAAATTTGTGATTATCTAAGGTACCATCTAGGACAACATTTTTGTTCTAAGTTCTGTTTCTTAATGTTTAGGAATTTATTTATGATATTGGATAAGATCATAAGGAGATATACTTACTTTATAATTAGAGTTATATCCATTAATAAATTTCTACCACAAACTCATCTTTCACTACAAAACATAAGACAACTAAAAAATACTCTACTTATCCTAATCATATAGGGTTCCAAATATAATGAATGTATAATTCACATATCGGACCCATTAAAAAAGAAACTACATTATAAAATCCAGGGAATTCACGTAGTCCAGTGGTAGATGATAAATCCTAATCGCACTATAGTTGTGGGTTCAATTTCTGTATCTTTATCTGACGCGACGGGTTGTCACACGGTCTGCGTGTTGTCCTTTTATAAAAATCCAAAAATAACCTTTCAAAATTAATCCATTCCAACCTATAGACTTATCCAAAATAATACTATCCAAACTCACAGTCCAAAATTTATAAGGATGTTAAACACAATGAAGATCCTTTTTGCCATGTAATTTTCAAAAAGTTTAACTCGTTGTAGAGTCACTTTTCATAGTACTATAAAATCTAAAATCCTCAATGAAATAGTACTATAGTACAATCCTTATTTATTTCCAGAACATCATTGATACAACACATAAATGAAATAATTCCAAAATAACAACATAAGAACGCTATTCATTCCTCTTCATTTGTGGTAGTATCATAACTTGATTATTATCCAATAGTATCATTTGCGGCATAGTCTGATGACTGGGACACTGGTTCGTGTAGTGTCCAAACTCCTTGTAGATGAAGCATTGTACATTTGAAACCTTTTTCATACCCTTTAATTCATGTACTTGGTGTCCTTTTTCTCCACACTTATAACATACTCACATTCCCTTCAAGCATTTTCCACGGTGATTCTTATCACATTTGGGAAAATCCTTCTTTACCTTATTCCCTTTATCTTTTCTTCACTCTTCCATCCTTTCCTTCTCTGGCTTCCCTTCAATGCCATAGGACTCCGAATATTCTTTACTTATCTTATCAACACATGATACTATTTCTGCATATGATGATAATACATTGGAGACTATTTCCCTTCTAAATTCTAGCTTAGGACCATGAAAGATATGATCCTTATTACTCTTCGGATAATGTGTATTACTGAAGTTCTCATTCCTTCTACTAGGTTCCATTTCTAAACAATGGCATTCACTAGATTAGTTTATAAATAGAAATACCTAATACTGATCTTTTAAAAAACATAACATAAATTAAACCGTTTATGGATATAATTCATAATCATAAAAAAAAGTTTTCTTTGAGGACGTATATACTCATAAATCCTTCATAATGGTTCGTAATGAAAATGATAATTATCCTAAGAATATTGCCCGGGAGTGTCATAACCAAGAGTGCAGCAAGGCCCGTTGTCGTGCACTAGTTCCCATTCGAGTCTAGCTCAAAGTGGTGTTTTTGGGTTTTACCCCTAGGTACATCTGTGCCAGAGCCACCTCTACCTGCTCGTATCTAGACAGGGATGTATTGCTCAGAAAACTCTCAAATCTCTACAATACCAAATTTCTAGGAAGTTATTATTCACTAATCCTCAAAGTTCATCTTAGGTGTACATTCTCTAATCAGAGTTTATCTAAGTCTAGTTTCAAAGGTTATTGCTAAACTTATTCTCATACCAACTGTAACGCCCCGACCCTAGTTACCCAGAGTTGATGCATTATTTTAATAAATTGGCATGATTACAAGGAATCAAGTCCTGAAGGACCAGTCAGTTTACCAGCCTTGGAAAATAGAATACATACATGAATGTTACATTACAGTTCATAACATACAAAACAACATAAATAATCCTTCACAAAAACCATTATTCCCTTGGCTTAACCTTGCATATCAATCACTATACACTTCTTGGAGTCCTGGGAAAAATAAAACATAGAAAGGGGTGAGCTCAGATGCTCAATAAGGATAACAATACAGCAGAAACTTTCATAAATAATCCTAAACACTTAAGGAAATGTATAACTAAAACAAAAGCCTTTTAAACTTGAACTTCAGCATAATATAGAAAAAATAAAATGAAATAATTCCATTTACTTATTCTCTTGGATATTCTACTAGTCGAATAATCACATGCCATATCACTAACCACTTTCATAATAATGGAATGCATAAAGACAAACTTTAATTTCTATGGCAAGGCCACGTGCCAAGACCTATGGGATAACTGTAACCGAAACCCAACCCAGAGAGCCTCTGTAACCGGACTCCAACCTAGAGTGCCTCTAAAAACCGGACAACAACCCAGAGTGCCTCTAATAACTGGACACAAACCCAGAGTGCCTCTAATAACCGAACACCACCCCAGAGGTTCTGGTGTAACCGAACCCCAACCCGGAGTGCCTCTAATAACCGGACACCAACCCGGAGTGACTCTAATAACAATACACCAACCCGGATGGTCTGCTGTAACCAGAACCCAACCTGGAGTATACTAGTCCAACACATTCATCTTAAGAAGAGGATGAAATATAACATAAACATTCGTATTAAAACTATCATAAGAAATGCGAAAACATTAATCATAAACCATTAATGGCATAAAAAACTCATCCATAGTCAAACATTTCACAATTCCATAAATAAAATATGGAAGATTTGTATAATAATAAATCAACTTCAAACAAGTGTAAAATTTAGAAACGGATGTTGACAAAGATGAAATAAAAACTATTTGAGAGAAATATCTCTTTTTTTGAAATCATTTAAAAGTCACTTAATTATAAAAGAAAACAATTACTTTTAAAATATTATTATAAGTATGAAAGGGAATATTCAATGATTTTATAATGGTGGAAAACAACCTCTCCTGCCGTATATGTTAAAAAAAAGACATTCTTACCTTAATTCTGTCGAAAAGCTAAAAAAGGACCTTGTTTGGAAAACGACGGAAAGATTCCTTTATAAAAAACTAATAAAAAGTTAAACAAGGGTATAAATGACATTAACCCATATTCTATAAAATAGTAAGAATGTTTTAAAATAAATTATTAAGAAACATGGATGTGGATGATAAAGAGGTCCCAGTAGATAATTTCTTATAAACAACCTCGAATAATGAAGTGATTGTGAAATATACCCTTATAAATTTGGTAGCTTACGAAACATGAACCCCATGAAATATGTATCATACAATGAATATTTAAATACATATAAATTAAAGTGTATTACACAATGAATACAATTATGGGCAGTACATACACCACACAAAAGTTAATAGTGGCAATATAGAATGAATCTCACGGGAATAAGGAGTGAGATGAAAACCCCTTACCTTGCACTTTCCTTTAGTCGAGGGTATGTTTATCCTACTGTATGAAGACTATAGTATGTTATTAAATTATAAAATAACCATAATAATATTTATTATGTCATACATTATTCATTTATGACTTTATACTACCTATTTAATAATAATTTCCTTGTTATATTAATATTTCAGGTAATAATCGCTTTCTTTATCGTACGTGTTTTAACTTGTTACTCTTGATTGTATCTAATAGATAATTATTTACATACTTACAGAATATAAAACATGATTTTTTTAACATATATATTTATAATATAAAAATTTATAATATATTTATATATGAAATGGAAAACACCGCTCATGGAGACGGTAGTCCGTACGTACACATAAACGCTATTTCCGCTTTTTCATAGTATTGAATAAGATATATGTAAGTACGTAAATACTAATATATATAAATATATAGATTTTCAGTAGCATTTTTATGTCATATATTACATACTTATTAGTAATATATATTTTTATAATCATCGATGAATGGTGAACTTGGAAATGAATGTCATCGCATTGTGGAGACGGTAATCCGTACGTACGCACGAGCAAAAATATCATTCTTTTGATATAAATATAATATATAATTGGATGATATATGATATATACAGAATCATTATCATTCTATATTTATTATTTACATCATTATTATACCAATCCAAATAATAATATATTGAATAACAATTACACCATGACGTGGAGACGGTAAGCCATACGTACGCACCTATGGTGACATTTCATTCAAAGGATGGATAAAATACTGAATATGGTTATACCATATTTATAATAATACCAAATTATATAGGAGATACTGGATTTATTATTTTTTAATGGGAATACCAAAGAAATAAGAAGTTGAAGAAGAAATGAACATGAAGAAGGGTGGTGAAAACATTACCTCTTCTTCGGGTTCTTCCTTTTGATTTGATCAAAAGGGCTCCTTAGGTTGGATTTCTGATCAAACTAAGGCCTCTAGGTTGTATTTAGGGATGTTAAGAGATTATTTGGGTGGGGTTTGGCCCATCCAAGAGGCTTTGAATGTGTGAATTAGTGAGAAGGGGGGGTGCCCTTTTATAGGAGGGGTGAGCGGCACCTTTGGAAAAGCCAAATATATTATTTTATAATAAATTAATATTCGGTTTCTAAGGGATCCAAAGTGGATTATTTTAATTTTAATTTTTTGATTGTTCGAAAATCACTCAGGAAATATAATTTAGACAGGTTTGGGTCATTATATTACCCTTATCTTTTAGTTTTAACTTTTAATTTGTTAGTTTTTCACTTACCATGTCAAATTGTATTTTTATATTATATAGTTAATAAACTTAATATATACCTCTAAGAGACCCCCATGTGGTCCATTAATGATACAACTATCGTGATATAATTCTCTTGTCTGATCCTTAGATTTTTAGGAATTAAATATCAATTAATAATATAATATTTGTTTTAAAAACACTTTTATGTCAATTTTGATACTATTGGGTATTTTGTTTTTGATAATTTCATAACAGCATTATTACGTTGAAAAAAATTTATATAACCAATAATAATATGTCATATTAACCTATAAAATTATTCTAATTCATTAAAAGTCTCAAATTACATTTATTTTTATATTTATAATATCAATTATTTTAATATTTCATTAATTAGGTAATTACTGCATCACTATTGTGTCAAAAATAAATTAAATTATTTAATGTCTAAAAATTACAAATAAAATACCTTTATGTATGAAATAATTTTATATTTCTAATGAATATTTACAATCTAATTTATCTTATGTATAACCCTAAATTAAAATTTTTTTGTAAATAAACTTTGATTTTAACTCTTTTAACTCTTCTTTGAATTTAATAATAATAAATGTCCAAATCTAAACCAAGTGGTCCTAAATGATAATATTTTATTCCTAAGGTTTTTTTTGGTCTAGATACACTTGTTCAATAGAATTTGGACAGGGGATAGGGTAATATTAATATTATTTTCACCCTTAATTACCATATTTACTTTTTACTGTGGTAAACAAAAGTAAAGAGTTACTATTCAACAAAAAAAAAATTATCTTATAGAACCACATTTTACTCATTGATATTAACCGTGTCTCTCAGATTTTTTAAATTTTACTCACAGAAGCGGTAAAATTATGTTTTATGTGAATTTGTAAATACTCCTAGGTGGTGGGTAAAAGACGGTGAAATAGTTAAATAAAATTTTTATATATCTTAAATTATTATAAACTGACTCCAATGAATTACATTGAATTTATATAGGTATTATGTTTCTATTTTTACCTACAATAAATTTAAATAATATAAATAATTATTTAAATAAAAATCTGATTTTAAACAGTAACTTAGTGTTCTTCACTATTCATCAAATATTGAAAGTTTTCAGAAAAATACCAAAAATTTAACCAAAGCTAATTTTTATATTCCGAATTCAATTATAAAGTCTATTTTACCAAATTAAAAACATATAAGTTTCATTTATTAATTTAAAATTAATTCTCGCTGTTAAAACAAAAAGCATGTTTTTAAGAAAAAATAACTATCAAAATATTGACACTTGTTTATGTTCGGTTTTAATGTGAAATTATGTCTAATGACCAAAAATGGATTAAATGGTACAAATTTATTCTAAATATAATTTGAAACCAGTCAAATTCTTAATTTATCACTATTAATTATTTCTATTAAAAAAGATGTTTTTAATTAAAATTTAATAATTTTCACTATTCATCAAAATATGAGAGTTATCCAAAAAGTACGAAAATTTCACCCTACGCTAATTTTGATATTATGAATCCAAAAATGAAGTCCATTTTGAGAGATAAAATTTAAAAAATTTCAAAAAGTGTGTATTACTATTAATAACAACTACTTTGATTGGTCGTGGTGTGTGTTAGAACTTGAAGTTGCGTACGACACACGCTACTGTATTATTCAAAGAGAAACGTACCGTAGAATCTTGGGGTGTTACAACTAGTAACATGTTATAATAATCATATATATTTATTCTTTACACCATTATAACCATCCAAGTAAGGTGGTGGCGGAAAACAGATTACACCGCGGCGTGGAGATTGTATTCTGTACGTACGCACGCGTGGTAATTTCGTTTTTCGTAGGATAGATAGAAGGTGAAATAGGGGTTTTTCAAGTTAATAGTAATAAATATGTGTATTAGTGATACTTGTGTTATTACTTTGTAACAAAAAAATAATTAATAGTAAGTAGAAGAAGAAATAAATTTGAAATAATCGGTAAAGGATATTATTACCTCTTCTTCGATGCGCCTCTTCTAAACCTCCTCTTAGGGCACTAAATTTGGTCTTTGAAGATGAAAAAGGCATAACGTTTGTTTCTAGGGAAGTGGAGAAGAGAAATTTATAGGTTTTTACCGAGCTTTAAGTCTCAAAATGTTGTGAGGAGGAGAGGGAGGAGGTGCCTTTTTATAAGGGAGGAGAGAGGAACTTTTGGAAACCTCTAAAATATAAATTTATAATAAACACAAAACCCAGTTAAAAACCTCAAAACATGACTCAATTCCAAAGATTATATGATATAGGGTTCTAATATCATCAACCAATAAAATTTATACATGTTGGTAATTTATATTAAACCTTATCTACATGATTTATCCTTATTTAATCAATTTAATTTTATTTGTGGTAATGATATTCTAAATTTTAAATTTTTATAAATAATGAATTATGTGTTGTGAATTTTCCATAATTAGATACATTATAAAATTTTAGACCATATAAATTTCATTTTATAATTTTTAAATATATTTGTGATTTTTAAACAATTTTATAATATGTTATTTTTATAAAATAACAATAGTGTCAATTTTAACACTATTCAAATATTTTCATTTAAATAAAATCTAAAAAGAGAATATATTCAAAAAAATAGTTAATAGATTTTTAATATGTCATATTCATCTATAAAATTTGTGAATAATATTAATGAGTTTATATTATTTTTATTTTACTATTTTTAATCTCATTTATTTGATATTTCTATCTATAAAATAACTTCTACATCACTATTGTGTCGTCATTAATGCTAATTATTTAATCCCAAATAATTATAAACAAATTCTTATGATGTATATAATTTTATTATATTTCTGGAGAATAATTATATTCTAGATTTTATGAATTTTATCACTAAATTAAAATTTTTACACTTATAATATATAAGAGAGTGACAAGTTGTCACTTTCTTTGGTTTTAATTTTAATTATATCATTTTCATGGTAAATAGTCAATAAAAAGAATCTATTCTTACCCTTAGGTGATATGGGTCATATTTTATTCATCAAATATAATTTTGGAAGGTGTAAGGGTAATATTATAATCTTATTTTTATCCTTAATTACCAGATTTACCTTTAACTGTAGTAAATAAAAATTACTGTAGTTACTATTCATAATGTTAAAAAATAAAAGTAACCTATTAACGTAATTTGGACTCACTGAATCCTAATATGGAATATATTTTTCGAAATTCGAAACACAGAAGTTGCATTTATTAACTTAAAATTAATCTCGTTGTTCCGAAAATGGGTTTGAAATGTTAAAACTATGTCAAAGATTGAATTGTTTTTAAATATGTATTCAATGTAAAATTAATGATAATGACATAAATTAAACTAAATGGTAAAAATTTATTCTATTTATTCTTTAAAACCATTAAATATTATCATTTAACTATATAAATTATCTTGATGAAAAAGTTGTTTTTAAGAAAAATTTAGCGTATTTTTACTATTCATCAAAATATGAAAGTTATCAGAAAAGTATCAGAAATTTATCCAATGTAAATTTTTATATCCTGATTCAAAAGAAGAAGTTTATTTTGTAAAACTGAATTTATTAATATGTCAAAAATTAGATTTAAAATGGATGCACTATCAAAAAGCGGTAAAACTGCATTTTTTGAAAAGTACTTCTTCAATCTGAAAATTTTATTTTATCTTCATACCTCATTCTAGAAAATGTATAAGATGAATTATAATCTTAAAATTTGGTTAATAATATTCATAAAGGCTAGTTCATAATATTATAATAATATATCATTTTTTAGTGAAACTCGGTATTACATATGACACAAGCTATCGAGGAAGGTTGCTCTTGCATGTAATGCAAGCCAAGCCAGTGTGGTGTGTAGTGAATGATTCCTTTAGTGTTGTGTATAACATAAGACATAAAAAAAATATTTCTCATAAAATATAATGGTGTTAAATTCTACCGCCCTTAAAATGAATTTCTCCCCCGAAATTCGTCACTTCGTTACAAACAGATGAGGATACCTCTCCCTCATCATATCCTCAAGTTCCCATGTATCTTTTTCTAATTGGTGGTTCCTCCATAAAAAATTAACCAAGAGAGTGTTCATGTCTCGTAGAACATTTTCACTGTGATCCAAAATCTCTATCGGTTATTCTTTATAAGAACTATCTTGCTCCAATTGTACAACTTCTGAGCTTAGTACATGTGAAGGATGAAGTATGTACTTTCTCAGGAGAGATACATGGAACACATCACGATCTTGAGAGAGATTTGGTCGATGTTCCAATCAGTATGTTACTTTCCCAACATGATCCAATATTTCGAAAGGACCGATATACCTAGGGCTCATCTTTCCCTTCTTTCCAAATCTAATTACTCTCTTTCAAAGAGATATTCGTAAGAACACTTTATCACCCACTACGAACTCTAGGTCTTTTATATGGTTGTCAACATAAATTTTTTTCGACTCCAAGCTGCTCTTATGTGTTATTGAATAGATCTGACCTTTTCTGTCATCTCATAAAAAAGATCAGGACCTAGTAGATTTCTTTCCCCATCTTAATCGCAAAAAGTTTGAGTTTTTCATTTCTTTCCATAGAGAGCTTCATTAGGAACCACCAGAATACTAGGGTGAAAGTTATTATTATAAGAAAATTCCACCAAAGGTAGGTGTTGATCCCAACCAACTTTGAAATCCATAGATCAAGATATTAACATGTCTTCTAGAGTTTGAATTTCCCGTCAAACTGACCGTCTGTCTAAGGATGATAAGAAGTGTTGAAACTAGACTCTGTATCTAGAGTATGCTAAAGAATTTTCCAAAACATCAAGGTAAACCTCGAATCCCGATCATATATAATGGAAAGTGGTACTCCATGAAATATTACCACTTCCTTTAAATATATCTTGGAATATTGAACAAGAGAGAAATATTATCTAATAGAAATGAAGTGAGTCGACTTCGTAAGACAATCAACTATTACCCAAATAGCATTATCGACATTGGATGTTTTAGGAAGTATGGTGACAAAGTCCATAGTGATGTTTTCAATTTTCATTATAGTATGGGTAATGATTGTAACATCTCCTTAGACTTCTGTCTCTAATCTTTAACTTGCTGACAAACCAAGAATTGGGAGATATATTCAGCAACATCTCTTTTCATGCCATCCCACGAGAAGTACTATTTCAGGTCCATATACATCTTTGTGCTTCCAGGGTGAACATAAAATGAAGAACTATGAGCCTCATCCAATATTTAATTCTTTAATTCTAGGATGGGAGAAACACAAATATGATTCATGAACCTCATTATTGCATCACAATCAAGGTTGAATTTAGGAACATTTCTCACCTTATTTTGTAACTCTACATATTAATTCTATGCCTCTTTAATCTTCACATGTATAGATGGTTGAACATTCATTTGATAAAGATCATATTTTTCCCCTTCCATTATAATTCCTAGATCCATCCTTTATAATCAAATAAATATTTCATCTTTTCTTATCCTCATCATGGATAGGATAGCATGGTCTTGTCGACTTAATGTGTCTGCCACCTTGTTTTCAGTCCCAGGGTGGTAATTAATTGAGCAGTCGTAATCCTTAATCAGCTCCAACCAACTTCTTTGGTGCATATTCATCTCTTTTTTGTGAAAATATACTTTAAACTTTTATGATTGGTATAAATGTCACATCTTTCACCATAAAGATATTGCCTCCAAATCATTAATGCATAGAATACCACATCTAATTCCAAATCATGAGTTGGGTAATTTTTCTCATGGATATTCAACTGCAGTGAGGAATAAGCTATCACCATATCATTTTTTATGATAACACAACCCAATTCCTTCTTGGATTCATCACTATAGATCACAAATATTTCTCCACTACAAGGCAATGTGAGAACAGGTGCACTGGATAACCTTCTTTTTAACTCCTTGAAATTCACCTCACACTCCTCTGTCCAAACGAACTTACCTATTTTTCGAGTCAACCTGGTGAGTAGATTAGATAATCCTGAAAAATCATTCACAATTAATAAATTATAACCAGTTAAACAAAGAAAACATTGGATTTAAGTTACTATTGTTGGTCTCGACCATCATTCAATAACCTCCATTTTTTGTAGATCCACAGATAGCCTTTCTTTTGAGATTATTTCACTCAAAAATAAAACATTTTGAATCCAAAATTCACACTTGGTAAATTTGGCATAATGCTTCTCCTTTCTTAGGGTCATCAATACAATTCTTACGTGATCTTCATGTTCTTGGTTTCTCTTTGAATAGAAAATAATATCGTCTATAAAGACTACCAAAACTAATCAAGATATTCTCTAAAGATTCTATTCATTATATCCATGAAGATAGTAGGGGCATTAGTAAGACTAAATGGCATAACTATAAATTTATATTGTCCATACCTTGTACGGAATGTTGTTTTTGGAATATCCTCCTTTTATCCTTTAATTGATGATACCCTGAACGAAGATCAATCTTGGAAAAGTATTGAGCTCTATATAGTTGGTAAAATAAGTCATCAATACGTGGGAGAGGATATTTGTTCTTTATAGTTATCTTTTTATGTTCTCAATATTCAATGTGGAGTCTCATTTGACCATATTTCTTCTTAACAAACAGAATAGTTTCTCTTCAATGTGATTCACTAGGGAATATGAATACCTTATATAGATTCTCTTGGAGTTACTTATTTGATTCCTGAAACTCAATTGGGTACATTCTATAAGGTGTATTCAAAATGGGCATAACACCCGGTATAAGTTCTATTGAAAACTCACCTTCATTATTTGGTGGAAGACCTGGAAATTCCTCTGGAAAGAAATCGTCATACTCCCGTACAATGGGAATATTCTTAATCATGAGTTTCTCTCCAACCATTTGAGATAAATAAACTTCATTTATATGAATCAGGACCCATAAGATGGAAGAAATTTCCACTGGAAAGTTATATACATCCTTGCATCGATAGATGATCATAGATTTATCAGGAATATGAAATGTGACTTCCATTAATTGGAAATTTATATGAGATCCATATAAAGAAAGCCAATCCATGCCAAGAATCACATCAAATTCCAATATAGGATGTATCAAAATATTTGCAGCAAGCACTTTCCCACAAACATCTATTGGAGAAGAATTGTAATCTTTTAATGCGACCGTTGTGCCATCAGGGGTCGTCAGTGCTAACTCAATATCTAATTGCTGAGGTAATATGGAGATACCCTTAGAAAATTCTTCAGAAATAAAAGATTAGGTGGATCCATAATCAAATAAAACATTTTATACTTTATATTGGATTGTAAGTGTACCTTTCACCACTTCACTATCATACTCCACATCGCTGATAGAAATTGTATGTGACTTTCCTTTGTCTTTGGAATTAAGAGATTGATGACTTCGATCATCATCATCAACATTTGGTTGAGGGACTTGATTTGAATAATTCACCACTTCATTGCACATGTAACATTGATGTATAGGAAGTGCATTATGTGAGGCATTTTCATTGTTCGCATCACTGGACATATTTTTCCCATCACTGCGAGTTTCAATTGCCCGATGATGTTCTTTTCCACACTTAAAAGATTTACTTGTCTCTTTAAGACAATTCCCTCTTTGTTTCTTTCCACACTTTGAGTATAAGGGAACACTCAACTTCTTTTCAGTGTGGCCTTTAGATTTTTCTTTGAATTCCATTTTCATATTCTTATCAAACCTATATAACTGATGGGTTACTCCAATCTCCATCTCAACCTTGATAGCACATCGAAAAATTTCCTTATAGCCATTGATGTCCCTTATGGCTAATGCCCTTCTGAGACTTGGTTTTAATCCACTAAAGAATTGATCGATCTTACTCTCAGGTTGGATAATAATTCCAGAAGTGTACCTTCCATGTCTTGTAAAATTTTCTTCATATGTACCAACAGATTCATCATCCTTTTTCTTCAGTTCAAGAAACTCCTTCTATATCATTGTTCGAAAAATACAGGGGATGTACTTATTGAAAAAATTATTTCTTGAACTCGTCACCTTCCATGGACTCAATTTCATACATTTGACATATATTCATGAAAATATTCTACCATTTATTAGATTCACCTTCAAAAATATATAATGCTAAGATGACATTATCACGTTCAGAACATTGGAGGACTAAAAATATCTTTTTTGTGGTACTGATAAATTTTTAATCCTCTAATGGATCATAAGATCCGCTGAATGAAGGTTGTTTATGCCACATGAAGGATTCAACATAATGTTGCTCCTTCTTTAGATCGTTTGGAATCCCTACATTATTCATAGCTTGAGAAAGTTGTGTGAACATGGCTACAAGATTTTTCATCCCATATCCCATATCGTTTGGTTGCTCAGGGGGAAAATCATTGCATTTCCCATTGCATTCAGCATTAACCCGGTTCTTTTGGGTTCCATACATTGACTAATACCAAGAAGAATAGTGTGAGAAACACTAATTACAACAGGAAAACCACATAATCAGTAATAAAATCTCACACTTTAGCTCTTACCATAGGTTATTCCTGGCCATTTCTTAAACACTAATATTATTTTCTATGCTTAGACATATCCATAGGGTTCTTACTAAGGATTTCACATCCTAGATTCCAAAGGTTGACTATACCTTTCCTCTAATACCAACTATTACGACCCAAACATTACATACATTGTTATTACATCGGAATTGTAGCATACTTATTACAACATTTAACAAAACCATGATAGAACGGTATAGGTATTGTGTCTTTAGAAACTGGGAAACAAAAACAACTGGTTTATAAATCATCTACATTATCTTTTGTTTATTTCATCATATCTAGAGTGCCTTTTTTTCATATCCTACATAATACCCATCTTCCTGACCTGGGGAAAAAACATAAAAAATGGTGAGCTCAAATTCTCATTAATGGTAAACAAAGGAAATATAAATCATATCATATTCATAAGAACATAACATTTTGAAAATCATAACATGAAAAAGAGATTATAATATCATGACATGGGATAAATAATAGTAGTGAAATGTAATCCATGTAATAATAATATAAAACATGAAACCTTGTGGAATACACACATATTCATAGAAAATCATTTCATATTAGTTTTGACTCATTTCCAAGACCATCACAGCGGACAAAGTCCATTACTTAACCGAGTTCACTCCTCGTTCGAGTCAGGTATCACTGAACAAGATTAACTTTTCATTCTAGTCATGTCTGTCTCATGAGATATAAATTGTTACCCAATGCATTTGAGGGAGATATAGGTCCCAAACATATCATAATGAAACCATTATTATGTGTTCCACAAAATCCTAAATCATACGTCATAGCATAACCCATGTAATAAAAATGGGATTCTTAAACATCATTCCCTCAAAACATAATCCATATAAGATAAAAGGACTTAATAAAAATAATGCCATCAAAATATAATCAAATAAATGTAATAAAATGGATATAAACAGAACCCTATATTATCTTATACAGAAAATAATTTTGATAAAACACTTGAACTCCTTTTTTGAGGAAAATATACTTTCTACTTCAAAAACTTTTTTCCTTTCTCAACATGTAATACAATTTTAAACTAAAATAAGTTAATTGAAAGTAAAATTGAAAACTTGTAATGTAAGATTCATGTAAATATTTTTCTTTTAAATCATAAAAATCCATTCATGTCGTATATGTTAAAAAAAATTCTTCTCGTACTTTGGTCGGAAAAGTCAAAAAGTTTCTCGTACTGAAAATGACAATAGATTCGTTTCATATATTTTACTAAAAATTCACCAATAGGTAAATTTTATTTGAACAATTATAGTAGGATATAAATAATATTTCATATTTTGGAAACATGGATGTTGATGATAAATATTCCCTAGTAAATTCTGTAGTATAAACAATCTCGGATAAAAATGAGCTTGTGAGATTTTGCCTTACCTTAGGTCCGATATGATTTGTTCGTATCCAAACCTCCTATATAATGATTTAAATAATTTCATTGACTTATTACTAAATCATATTCATTGTTATGATATCATATATGGTAATATTATTATCATCTTGTTAGTAATATTTTATTGTAACTTGTTATTCGGGTGTTCATTTCTTTATGTTCTTATGCGTGTTTTGTGGAATAATTTCTTACTACTATTTTTAGGTTATAGATAAATCATTTACATAATAATATTAGTATAATATATATCATATTTATTAATTCAATTCGTTTATATAATCATGTTTTAAGTATGATCATGTAGAACAAATCACATCGCACCGTGGAGACGGTAAGCCGTACGTACACACGAGCCACGATATCATTCCCATAATTATTGAATGGTATTGGAGTGGATGATAAAATATATCATAATTAGTATCATGTTTTAATAATCATATATAGTTATTCATTTCACCATTATACCCATCCAAGTAAGGTGGTGGTGGAAAAAAGATTACACCACGGTGTGGAGACGGTATTCCGTATGTACGCACGCACGGTGATTTTTTTCCCGTAGGATGGATAAAATATGAAATAGGGTTGTTTCATATTTATAATAAAATATCATTATATGAGTGATACTTATGTTTTTACTTTATAAAGAAACAAATAAATAATAGGAAGTACAAGAAGAAATAAATTTGAATGAATCGGTAAATGATATTACCTCTTCTTCGACGCGCCACTTCTAAACCACCTCTTAGGGCACTAAAGTTGGTTTTAGAAGAAGACCGGGACCTCTAGTATGTTTCTAGAGAAGTTTATAAGAGAAATATACAGGGTTTCATAGAGCATGAGGGCTCAAAATGTTTTGAGGTTGAGAGGGAGGAAGTGCCTTTTTATAAGGGAGGAGAGGGGAACTTTTAGAAACCTCTAAACTATTAATTTATAATAAACTAAAAACCCACATAAATCATCCAAAAATGACTCAACTGAGAATATTATATGAGATAGGCTTTTAAACTCCTCAACCAATAAAATTTAGACATGTTGGGAATTTATTTTAAATCGTATCAACTTGATTTAACCTTATTTAATCTATTTAATTTTATTTGTGGTAATAATATTCTAAATTTTAAATTGTTATAAATAATTAATTATGTGTTGTGAAATGTCCATAATTGGATAATTTATAAATTTTTAGACCATATAAATTTCAATTTATAATTTTTAAAAAAATTTATGATTTTTAAACAATTTTATAAGATGTTATTTTTATAAAATAACAATAATGTCATTTTTGACATTATTCATTTATTTGCATTTAAATAAGATCCACACAGAGAATATATTCGAGCCAAAATATTTAATAGATTTATGATATGTTATATGCATCTAAAAAATTTGTGTAGAATGTTAATTAGTTAATATAATATTTATTTTAATATTTTTAAAACCATTTATTTGATATTTCAATCAATAAAATAACTTATACATCACTATTATGTGGTCATTAATGATTTTTATTAAATACCTATAAATTATCAATAAATTATTATGATGTAGATAATTTTATTATATTTCAATAGAATAATTATATTTTAGGTTTTATGATGTTTATCACTAAATTAAAATTATTACACTTATAAGATATAAGAGAGTGACATGTTGTCACTTTCTTTGGTTTTAATTATAATTATATCATTTTCATGGACAATGGTCCATGAAATGAATATATACCGACCCTTAGGTGATATGGGTCTACTTTTATTCTTATAATTGAATTTGGGAACGTGGTAGGGTAATTTTATATTCTTATTTTTACCCTTATTTACACAATTTACCTTTAACTGTAGTAAATAAAAATTACCATTGTTACTATTCATAATTCAAAAAAATAAAAGAAAACTATTAACGTAATTTGTACCCACTGAATCAAATTATTGAATACATTTTTCAAAATTAAAAAAACAGAAGTTGTAGTAATTAATTTAAAATTAATCCCGTTGTTAAGAAAACAGGGTTTAAAAGATAAAACATTGTCATTGATTGAAATGTTTTTACCTATCAATTCAATGTAAAATGAATTATAATGACATAAATTATATTAAATGGTAAAAATATATTATATATATACTTCAAAATTATTAAATTTTATCATTTAACCATATAAATTATCTTGATGAAAAAAGTAGTTTTTAAGAAATATTTAGTGTATTTCTATTATTCATCAAATTATGAAAGTTATCAGAAAAGTATCAAAAATTTATCCAATGTAAATTTTTATATCCTGATTCCAAATAAGAATTTTATTTTTTAAAATTCAACTTATAAACTTTTCAAAATTTATATTTAAAATGGTAGCGCCATCAAAAGGCAGTAAAACTGCATTTTTTTAAAAATACTTCTTTTATACGAAAAAATTGATTTTTTTCCTTCATACCTCATTCTTGAAAATGTTTAAGATGAATTATAATGTTAAATTTTGGTTAATAATATTCATAAAGGCTATTTCATAATATTATAATAATATATCATTTTTTAGTGAAACTCGGTATTGCGTATAACGCAAGCTTTCGTGGAAGGTTGCTCTCGCAAGTAACGCAAGCGAAGCTAGTGTTGTATGTAGTGGAAGTTTTCTTTGGTTTTGCATATAACATAAGACATTAAAAATATATATATTTCCCATAAAATATCAGGGTGTTACAGAAACAGTCCTTTGTGAGTTGGAAACAACAAATGGTAGGTTTTGGGAATGATAAGTGAGTTTTGAAAATGGAAATGGTTTTTGAGGGAGTATCTAGTAATATTTAGTTGATATGGTCATGTAGGGGGTTCTTGTGTTAGAAATTTTGATGGGTGATATGGGGCTTTGTGATGACAAAGATATTGGTAGACACTATTATGGTGGAGATTTACTAGAGGACCTAAGATGGAACTATTTGGTATGTTAGATGATAGTGGTATTCCTTAACTAATGACATACCATGGGTAGATGAAAATGATTTAATGTCAATAGTAAAATATGGTTTTTTTGGGAAAAGCTGGTTGGGGGAAGGATGGCATGGAATGGTAAGGGGAATGGATGTGATATGTTATGAGCATCCTCTATTTTGATGTTTTAATGGAATGTGTGTTTTATGAATGAAGGAGAGCAAGAGAGAGTTTTAGTTATTCTTATTAAGTGAATTGATGGGGGATGAATTTCCCTTCTAGAAACAATTTATGAAAATACTGGATACCATTGTTGGATGGGGTTCTTGAGGGTGTTGGGAACTTTCTGTTGGGAATCATGTAAGGTATTTTGTGTATGTTGACCTAAAATTGTAGCGGTTTTTTTCAATGGTAGAGGTTCCTAAAAATAGAAGGTGTTGGTGGTGGGATAATGTGTATAGTGAGAATCACTATAGTGGGTTAGTGGTTGGTTGATGATGTGACTGGTATTTTTGTTTGGATGGAATTGGGTAAGACCCATCTTGGTGTTTCAGTTCTGTATAGTGCATTGGCTTAAGTTTTGATTAGTTGAGTACCTTGGAATGAGGGATATTCTTAGTCTGTGCTTCAAATGATCCGATATGAAGTTATGTCATTGGGATTTGAGTTGAAAACCAATGTAGGTCAAGGAGTGTGGTTGGAATTTTTGTGTCTATTTGGTTGATACTGAGCATGGATTTCCATTTGAAATTTTATAATTGGGTGATATGGTACCAAGAGAGTTGGGACGGGAGTTTTTGAGAGAATCAGATTAGGGATATACTAATTGGCTCTCCCAAAGTAGTGTAGTGATTTTAAAATACACATTTTTTTATGGTTCTGTGATTTTACCCAAATTTTATATTATTTTTTATGTTGTTAACGATGAGTTTGAGGTGTATGCGCCCTTTGAGGAGAATTAGGATCGAGATTATAGATCATAGTGGGAGAAATTTTCTTCAGGGTTGGACTATGTATTGGTCTAAGTGTGGTGATGGAATGGTTGTGTTCAAGAAAAAACATGGGAGATGAATGTTGATGTGTGGGTCTTATGGCCTGATCTTTTTTCTGTTGAAGACTCAATAATGATTGGAATTGTAGCTCAAGTATGAGTCATTATAAGGTGGGGAGTTTGTGTGATCCTAACCTCTCTAGTAGGTATGTACTTGTTTAAATTTTTGTGAGAAATCCATTTATTTTGGTTAATGCAATTGTTTTTGATCAAATGAGGTGTCCTTAGGATTTCTTATGGGTTTCAAACATGAAACCATAAGAAAAGTGTCCAAGAATTTTGTAGTGCATGATTAGTGCATGATTAGTACTAACTGTGCACATGGCTAGAGAAACTTTGTGGACATGCCTACTACTTGATAGAGTTTGGAACATGGTAACCACATTGTATTCCAAACACTATGGATTCCCCAATGAGACTATGTGAATTATACCCTCTTTTATAATGGACTCCTCAGGGTTGGCGCATGGTTCATCCATCTGTGCATCCAAAACAAAGAGCCCTAAAAATGTGGGAATTTCTAATTTTTTTCCTCTCGAAATTCAATGGTTCTCTATCAGATTTACCCCCATTTTATCTTCTCCATATTGGGTGACAGACCATTATCCCCCACTTCATGAGTGGGTGATTATAATTCAATTATTAGGCATTTGGAGTGCCGTTTAGTTCAAAACAAAACTTTGGATAAGTTTTTGACTCTATTTCCATCCATTTACTACATATGCATGATTTGTGAATTCATGTCCTTTAAAATCTCTAAAACCTTTTATCTAAGGTTTTCATAACCATGGTGATTGATTCCATGTTATTTGAAATCGAGTTTTTATTTTAGTTGATATGTTTTCTAAAAATGTGATGTAGGTGGTCTTAAATCTTTTTCACCTAATCTGAATGTGTTATGTGTGTTTTTAGTTTTCATAATTCACAATCATTCTATGTTTTAATGTCTCTTGTTATGTAATGTAACTTGGGGCTGATATTGAGGTGTGATACCTTTCACTGTCCCCTTTGGGTTCATTGATGATGTGAGGCCGAACCTAGGGCTACATTTGGGGTATGTCAAACCCTTGGAAATTGAGAGATGATTTGGTTACCACTGAGATAAAGAAGTTTTAAATGTGAATGGAACATAAATGGTATATTGGTATATAGTATTGTTTAAGGGGAAAAATATGTTGTTTATTTTTTTGATTTTATGAATTACCTAAGAATCTTTTTGAATAGGTTAATTGATGTGTTTGGTATTTTGGTCCATTTTTAGTTCTAAATGATGAATATAATGTTTTGAAAGAGGGAAATTCTTTAAAGGAAGGAATTTTACTCAAGGTTATATAGAATGTGGTTTTATTTTAATAATTAAAATGATAATTTTAAATGATTATGTGGGTCCCCTTTTTTAAAATGTATTAATTGTTATTTGAAATGGTTGGTAATTGGAATGAAAAAACATAGTGCTTGGTTCAGTTTTTCAAAGAGGAAGACCCTTGAATTAAAGGGTGGATTTAAAAAGATTTTAAATGACTACATTTATTGTGTACTATCATGGGTTATGTAATGAAATATTTTTTAACTATTGTGTAGTTGTTCATATAGTGTAAGGAGGTGATTGGTACAATGGTAGTGAGTTAGATGAGTTAGGTTTTATAATTGGAATGTGTTTATATGGGTTATGAAATGTAAATATTAAGTATGTTAAATTTTTAAAGAAATATATGAATATGTATTATTGGTATGTCATATATGACTGATATTGGATTTAGGATTCTCTTTTGGGTTAGTCTAGACAAATTATCTAGGCCCCACCGATGAATTGTTTGTGTTTGGATATCAGACTGAGGATCTATGCTCCTAACATATGGGCTGAGGTAGCATGCTTATGTTGTTTTGTGCTAATGGACTAGTCCCCACATATGTATTATTTTTACATAGGATGTCATAATGAGGCTACGTGCTCTTATGTTTGGTATGGTTTAGAATGTTTGACTGAGAATCTATCAACCAAAACATATGGACATAACTTGATCTTTAGGATGAAGCTCTAAGGTTTGTTAATGATTTTTTTATTAGTGAATTAACATTGTGATTAAAATTATGTAACCTATTATGCTATGTATTAGGATTCTGGTGTGACCGGATCTAGTTTAGATCACCGGTTTGACTTGATGAACATAATGGATAAAATGAATATATTATGAATTCATAACTTTGAGACGAGTTTATTTTAGTTCATTATTTATTTATTAAACTTTTTTATGTAAAAACACTTTTGTACAGACTAGTTGTTTCTTTTGACACCATTTTTTGTGTCCTACTATGTTGTATACACACCCTTCTCTGGCCTCTATGGCCCATGGGTGCCCATGAAGATTTTACTTGTTTTTATAATTGGTTCTAGACCCTCGTAGTTGGGTTTTTCATGATTTGATGGGTCAGATAGAGGTATGTTAGGACTGATTTGGTAATTTTAACACAATTTATGATGTTTTATTGTTTTGGTATCATAGCCTTTATTTGTATGAATTCATGACATGTAGTGTATTCGTCATATTATTATAGAATGTTTAATTAGTTACTTGTTAAATTTTGTTGTATTTTTTCCATTTATGGTTTATATTGTTTATCTCATCTACTAATGTTACATCTATTGCGAGTTTATTCTAATAAGAAGGTATATTCTTCCCTTGTTTTCCTTTAGACGTTTGCTATTAGTCAGTAGGATCATCCAAATGGGGAGGCGTGCTTGAGGTCATCTGAGGACTCGGATCGAGGCACCAGATGTAGTGGCTTCCAGGCCGGGGATGTTAGATATTAACTTTAATATAATTTCATGAAACACAATGAACATGAGTTTTTAGAAAATAATATTCTTCAATCCAAAAACATAACATATACAAAAATCAATTTTTATTTGCAGTCCAAATTAATTAGATTATATATAATTAACTATGTTTATTTTTTCATTGTGATTAATTTAAAAACCTAATGAAATTTCTAAATTAGTTATTTTAATAAAAATAAAAGATTATTTTACAAAAAATTAAAATTTTCACTATTTTAATCAAAATAAATATTTTTTTGAAAAATAACAAAACTTCATCTTAAGATAATATTTATTAGCTTATCTAAAATATTATAACCTTTTATTCAATTGAATTTATAACGGTGTATGAAATTAATTATAATATTTGGTACAAAATAAAATTAAAATAATTTTTTTCGAAAATTATTTTTTGAAGAATAAAATGAATTTACAAAAAAATGTGTACTTATTAATTATGTATTAATCAATATTTTTTTGAAATAAAACATTTATATATATTTTTCATAATATGATTATGTTTATTCATACCTCCAATTTAATGGATAGATTATAGTAGTCAAATTAAATCATAAATTTTTTAATGAATATTATAAATTTCATAATGTTAGGTTATTCCTGTTAAAAATGATATTTATAAATTTTTTAAAATAAATTTTCCGGATATTACTTTCTTACCACATAAATAAATTGTTTCCTCATAATTTTTTTATATTCCTGATAATTAGGGTCTAAAAAATTTAATAAAGTGTATACCATAGTGTGTGGGATATAACATACATTCATGGACTGAAAATCAAAATTAATATTTAAACCAATTTTTTTGAGAACCCACCTTATAAAAATGGATAATAAAATGTCGTTTTGAATAGTGTAAAAGTGAAATATGAAGGTCAGGAAGAATACAAAAAAAATAATGTTTCAAGATAAGGGGAAAATTGGTGGGAAGTTATAATATGGACATGGAAGAAAAAACAATTCTCAAGGAATGAAAGAGAGTGATAATGAACATGGTCGTATGAGAAGTAATGGATTAAAGACCATAAAATATATGTGGATAAAAAGGCCATCAATTCATTAGAATTAAAGTTAATATGTAGAAAATTTTATTTCAAGATCCTTCTTATATATTTGAATGATTATTTTACTATAAATGGTGAGAACATTAGAAAATATACTTTAATTATTTTATTTGAGTCAAGGAACCAAGGGAAACTAGACCATATATAAATGAAGGAAGTATTCATAAATAGGACACTAGATATGTGAGTTATATAGAATATTAATGTGGTGTAGGTGTTCATAGATTTTCCAAGGTCACGTCATGTTGATCATATACTATAGGTTATGAAAGAGTCCTATTGTGAGCTAATTCTGAATTTAATTATACCTTCAAGATTACATTACAAAAATTAAACATATAGATAAGTTTTTGAGCCCTTGTACAATGGAGTGTGGAGTGGAGTTAAGAATTTATATCCTATAGTATTTACAGACCATGATGTATGTTAATATTATTCATAATCCAATCAAGAAAGTCTTATGTCATTGGAGTATCATAGTCTCTACCATCCTAGATTGTAAATAAATAATAAACATTAAAATGAGTACCCACATTAGGGCCTCTTTAAGAGTAAGGCATGTGTAACTCTCTTATATTATATATTATAGAGGTTACTCATAAAAGAAATTGAGTAATCTATTGTTTCTTATAAATTTCACCGTTTATTGATGGGGGTATAATACTAATATAACTCATTAGTTTTCCTTTTACTATGAGGGTTATTTGACTAAAATGAATAGAAATATAATGAGAGTTGGTTTTACTAAAGATTTATCAATAAATTTAATGGTTTTTGAAACAACATTACACATTTTATCATCAGGGAGGTTGAAAATAATTTATTTCAATTTCCCCTAAAGATGGTTATCTTTAAGAAGTAATAAAGATGATAATACTTTACTAGCTAGTATGCATATGTTTTATACGTGTACCAAGACAAGGAGATGAACTCGCAGACACTGCTTCCTCTAGATTGTCCCTTTAACCAAAATGGGAATGTGTATCCATCGTAAAAGACCAAACATTTTAACCCTCCATTCCTCTGAAGGATTAGAAACATTATTTTAAAGACACCTTCATGTTCATTATTGATAATTATCACATTATATTTCTATCTACAGATAATCTATTTCCATTAAATATAGTTCTCCCACATTATCAAACACCACTAGAATCATTAGTATAAATTTTGTCTTGGGATACACAATCAGGTCTTGGACCCATTAGTCCTTAATATTATATGTTATTTTCTTATTCTAATAGTCTATCAATTTATAGGTAGTGCCTATTTTTTAGATAGTTATAACTGAATATTCAAGGCCTCTTTTTTAATCCTGGGGAAAATTAGTCATTTTCCATTAAGGGATGCAAGAAGGTAAAGGTTCTAACCATTGAAACTAAGGAGGATATTTAATTAATTGATTTAAATTCTAATTACGTTGTATCTCTATCAATTATACATCCATTTTGTGCATAGGATATGAAGCCATATTTACCCTTCCAATAAATCCCACCACCATAATCATACCCAAATAATGGTTTTTTCATAAAATATGTTCATTAGAACTAGTTGAATAATGCCTTAGCTGTTGAAAAAATACTTCCTAATACTATTGTGGCTATGGATACATCTAGGTCAATTGTACATAATCCATCGGAGGATGAACCTATTTTGGAGAAAGGGGATGTGAACATTGATTAATATGATGTCACTAGTTCATTAATGTATTTGTATCAATGATCTATATTTTTATACACATTTTTTACTTTCCAAATATTATATTTCATATTTATCCTCATGCTTAATTTTTATATAATCTTTTGAAAAAGTAAATTGAACCTTCATTTGAATTATAGGTTCATAAATACAGGCCTAGCCTAAATCATTGAAACAACAAAAAATTATCTGATCATTCAAAATCTCAGCAAAATATGGAAAATAAATCATGTTTTCTTCTTTATAGATCATAATTTCCCATATATGTTTTTCCTTTATTTATTTTCTAATGTCATCAGACTTCTTATTACTTATTTCTCACTGTGATTTCAAAAACTGGGGGATAATATTTGATATTAGATGTGGGAGAGGTATTCTTGAATCAATTGAATTTTTTTCTTGGAATTAGTTGTTTTTGGGACATTTTTACAAGATACCAACTTTTTACCTATGAAATTAGAAACAATCTTGTAAATATGTTTAATATTTGGGGAAAAGTTGTTTGAAATAATCATTTTTGTACCTTTGGGATGCAATCTAGAATTATTGACGAATTGTATCATTTATTTTAGTATAATTTTTTGTATTTTGTAATGTACATTCCATAGTTTACTCTAACAATTAATCATACCAAGTCACCATGTGACCACATTCACACCAACCTATATTTTAGAGGTTGTTGACTAGTCACATGGGTTGAGGGTAGTACTGTGGGGAGACAATACACACATTTCATAGTGTGAAATAACGTACAAAATAAATAAAACATAGTAAAATAAAATAAGCATTAGAGTACGTGGAAGTAATAATAATATCCAATATTAACAAGAATGAATGAGGAAGTATAGTGTCATAGATAATCATAGTCATTAATATCATCAAATATACAACTAACCATCAGGAAGATAATATATAAAAAATAAAAAAATGAACTAAAATTTGTTGACCTTTAGCCTCTCCCATGTAGTCTCTGATTCCAATTTGAGATATCCTACTTGATCCAGCTACATTTCACCTCTTCGCAACATGTACTTCAAAAAATTAAGGTTTTCATGGGTAAGTAAGTCCCATGGATAACTAGGTGGAGTGTGACTAAAACTTACTAAGGAACTTCCAACAAAGTCCCATACATTACCTGTAACCATAGTGTAATCATGTGACATACTCAACATCAGAAAATAAATTAATGTAGTGGAAGAATAACTAATTTATAAAACCATATTAAAAATTTTAATATCACATATGATCCTATTATTTCATCTTATCACACATTTGTTATTAATATTTCATTACTACCCTTGTTTTGGATGTTAACAGCTTTGTTTTCCCATGCATATTTTGACGTGTAGCTTCATGTTCTAGTGAATAAGATATAGTTCCATCATATAAGAAGTATTATTTATGGTATAAATATCATATATAAATATATATATATATATATTTATAAACATCCATTAATATAGTGATATAAAAATTAATTACATTGTTATTGGAGATGACATGTCGTACATATGCATGAATGCTATTTTCAATTTTAAATATGATAGAATAAAAGAGTGGTAAATAACAATTAACAGTTAAATAATTATTATTATGTAATATATATCAAATATATTCAATAGTATTATATTTAGAACCATCCAAGCAATGTAGTGATGAAAAACATATTACACTACAAAATGGAGAGAGTAAGCCATATGCATGTACAACTGATGATTTCACTTATAATAAGATGGAAATGAGGGAGAAAATCATTATACCATAATAATAATAATCTATCAATATATTTATGATACTTTTTTTATTAATTTATGATATAACAATCCATGAAGATTAAGTATAATGTAGATCCCCATGTTTTTTTCTTGAAAGAATTTGAAATATTAGGAAATATATTTTCTGAGCATGGAGCAAGACGGTGTGTGATTCTAGGGCCCGGTGTGTCTGGAATTAATTTTATAAAAATAATAAATATATTTTTATTGTGTATTTTTATTTTATTAAAAAAAATATGGTAACTCTTAGATGGATTCTTGGATAATAAATATGAGACCGTGGTTGAGTCTTGACAGTGATGTTTACCCTTGGTAGATCCAAAAATGGGTTGGCGTAGGTCATTAAAATAGTTCCCCCTTTAGCGATGCATTGAGATGGTTAAGTAATTAAATTAATTATATTAATTTACTAATTTAACCTAACTAGAATTTTTATAACTCCATTAGTATTTTTATTTTCCCAGATTGAGATTCACAATCAGGGGATCATCAAGAGCATCTCCACCTCACCTTCCATTGGTTAATCACATCTGATGATGAAGAATCTCAAGATTAGGGCAGACCATCACTTAGTGAATGAAAAAAAATTATTCCATTAATTGGAATGATATGTAATTGAAATAAATATCCAATATATAGGTAAGACTATTAAAATTGTTATTTACAACCTTTTTAAATAAATATATTGATCGGGATCATCTTTTATATGTTCTAAGACAATTATTGAACATTTCCATGCACATATATACTAATTTTATAGGGTTTTCTTTATTATCTAATCATGGATATCCGTATTCTTGAGCATTTCCAAGAACACTTGGAATTTAATGAATAAACATTTGTTATGGTGTTTTTCTCCCTTCTTTCGTTTCGTTCTTCATTGGTTGGAAAATGTGGTCCTGGTTCGACATTATCAGGAAGTACCAAGCATGATTAAACCCCCAGATTTAGGATGGATTCATGTGAAAGAGACACATTGATATACCAAGGATGTTTTGGATATATTTAGGGTTGTGTGACATCATTTTAAAATTTTAAATTAAAATCATCATTGATGGAATAACTTTGAGTGTGTGCGGTGTGAAGTGATGCATGTTAAGCTATGAGATTTGGTTTTCTAGCCACCCTATGGCCATAATCCACAGGTTGGAGATAAATATACCATTTTTAGGAGTTAAAATGACGAAATTATAAGGTGGGGTGACTAGATATGGCACAAATAGAATGGATATAGAATTCTAGAAAATCCCAACTACAAGTCATGTAGTTCAAAGAACAAACAACTTGTCAGACCTTACCTCAATAGCGAGGGTTTTGGTGACTTATTAGTATCACATGTCGTATGGGAACACCAAAAGCTTTGTGACCTTCTTCTAAAATAATCAACATGTAATATTATAGTAGACATGATTATGCATAGCCATGAATGTCATGTACCAAAGTACATAGACACAGGTTAACATAAACGAGCATGAAATGAGTAAATAGATACAGGGTAAAGTACACAAACAAGATCATGAACATAGGTGGGACCCATATTTTCATGGGTATGATGTATCGATCTACTAAATTCCATTTATCCATACATTTTTTGTTAACTTTTTTTACCTCATTTTACATGGCTAGGTGATGGGTCCTAACATTATACCATATGGATCCTGTCAAATGTAATGTACCCATTAGTTCCATTGTAGGAAACATAAAACTCACTTATCTTCTCTATTTGGAATCATATTTTTTTCCCTTGAGTGGACTATGCTTCGTTTTGTTGCATAGAATGTAATTGTTCCCTTGACTATGGGTTTTGGGGTGTGATACAAGATGTTCTAAGCATTTTTATTATTTAGGAAATGTTCGATAATGACAGTGATCAAGTGGGATAAACAGAGGCTTTCATAGAAGAACCCCTTAACTTGGCTTGGTATGGGTCCTCGACTGTTGGAGTGGAATCAACCTACTCAGATAGGTCATTGGTTCTTCTTATTTTCGAGTGGATCCCTCCAGCTAGTCTAGGCATGGGTCCTCTCTCGAGAACTAATGTGGAACCCTCCTGGTGGGCTGGGCATGGGTCCTTTATTAACTATAAATACGTAACCCTCCGATTGGGTTGGGTATGGGTCCTCTATCACCTACTAGAGTGGAACCCTCCATCTAGGCTAGGAATGAGTCATCTATTTACTATAATATTGAACCTCTCTAGTTTGGAATGGTATGTGTCCTCTATCAAGTATTAGTGTAGAACCCTCCTATTGGAATAGGGTATGTTCCCTCTATCTATCTACTGAGTGGAACCCTCATATTGTACCAAGGAATGCGTCCTCTACCGAGATATTCTTTCCCATTGATTGTGTGGAATTGTGAAATTTTGTGACTTGACATGGATTTTTTCTACTAGGAAAACACATGAGATATTGGGCATCATTGTTGGACTACTGGAAATGTTGGAAACTCTTTTCTGGGGTTGGGTTGTGAGATGGAGATCAACATTATATCATTTTTTGTTTTCTTTTTTTTAATCATATATATATACATATATATATACCTTTTTAACTGTTAACTCTCATTGCATGGGCTTGGAAGATGTGTGGGGTAGTCTAGCTACTTTCTTTGTTTAGAAACTCGTGGTCATGTGAGGTTAATATTATACAATGGGTGAAAAAGAATTGATGTGTATTCCATCTACACACTGTTTTGTGCCTCACATGCTTGAAAAATGATTCACTTTCTATTTATTTGGGTTGAGTTTCAACTTGTTTTCAATATACTATCTAATATTATTGTATCTTTTACTGTTCCCCAATTCAGCTTTTAAGGAATCCTACTAAGAATGTATATACTCACAAGTGTATTGGATTTTCCCGCATGTGTTGGGTATTCTAAAGATGATGGATAGTTCTGTGATGAATTCATATGTGCTTAAGGATAGTGGGTCTTTTGGAATAGTTATGGTTCTTGTAGACTGGATATCAGGAGTTGGGCTCTCTCAACATATTACTTTCCAAATTTTTTAGGTTGGGAAGTATTTCAGGTAGGTCATTTTTTTTTCAATTACATTTTAGTTTTCATTATTTTACTCTTAAACACCCTAGTGGGTTTTCTTGTTTTGTTTACTTTCTAGGTGTTTTATATTTTTCTATTCTTATTCATATACCCTTATGAATTTATATGGTTGGGTATGTGCATAATGGTACATTATAAAAATGCCTCTCATTTGGTATATTCCTTTTAGAAAATGTCACCACGCCTAGCCTTTGGAGGTCAGCTTAGCGTAATTACAGATCAAGACCCAATTTGGGTCAGGTCATGAAATATTAATATTAGATCATTTCATTTCATTGGACATTGAGTGGCGTAGTCCACTTACATGGTTTCGGTTGCAATTTACAGAAACCATGTTAATGTTTATTAATTGAATATATCACCCCAGTTGATCCAGTGTGAGTATGGACAGTTGATGTATCCCTTCACTAGGTCCTTGACTACCTTCTTATCGACTCGGTATACAGATACATTGGTTGTAAGGATCATTGGTACATGGATCATATAATATTTTGTCTCTAATCTTCCTTCTTGAGTATTACCTCCATTGATATAAATATATATATATATTCTGATCTAACATTGGTATGTATTTTTTAAATCTTTATAATGCCTAATAGATGATATCCATCCAATATACCCATTACTTATTTTAGAGATGATGAGAGAAGTGGTGAGGCCTTCATTTGGGGTCCATACATCATGTTTATTCTTCTAGGTGGACAGGTAGAACCACTACCACCTATTGAGAAACTGATCATCCCAACATATCAGAATGATAATGTGTATAGGCTTAACACAGTTCTCAATTTTCAACGCTTGAGGCTGTTGTGGTTATGTGTTGAGCCAAGTCCTCATGTAGAAGAGGATTGTCTACATTAAGTGGTCCATGTAGTCAGGATCATCCGAACACTGATAGATTGGTTGTTTTATCTTATAGCTAGCATTTTACAGGGAGTAGTTGGGTGCTCATAGAGTCTTTGTACGTAAATACATAATGAGTCGACACTCCCATGGACCGACATCCAGAAGATATTTTGTGAGGAGTAATAACCCTCCAATTTGTGGCTAGTTATAATTACATATCTTCTAGAGATTTTTTTGGGAGTAACGAAAGTGGATATGTATACAACAAGGTTAACAACCTTACATAGTAGTCCCTTGACATGATCCAATATTTTTACACCTGAGCATGGATGTTTGAGTAATAGAACTTTAGAGACATCAATACATGCTAGGTGCTCTGTTACATCCATACCTATGATGGCGTGTTGGAGTGAGAACTATTGAAAGAGAATATTCCCTTTATAGGGCCTCCAGGTATGTGTTGTTGCTAGTGGGTGTCAAAGAGATGAGTCATTTGTAATAGATAAATTGATCAATTCAGTAGGATATGAACATAAAAGATACTATTATGATCATAATCAAACATTTAATAATGTATCATAGAGATACTGTTGAGGAATATGGGATTCTGGAGAGGTGCGGTTATTTTATTCTGATGGGTGAAGACATATAGCACTTGATTTCCCATCAAAAAGTACTGGAGATCTCAGGTGGGTAGCTAATGAACACCCATATAAGAGGTAGTGTCGTGATCAGGGTTCTCCCAGAAGAGGGAAACGAGTCACCCAATATGGAAGAACTGTAAGTGGAGTAGAATTTTCTATGGTTATTGGATGAATCTATTAGATCCTTTCACTGCCACCACTAGAAGGCTCACATCTATCTTGGGGAGCTGGTGGTCGGGGTCACAAACAATTTTAGGCTATGATGTCTTATGTCACAACTACACATGAGATGACTAGTGGAATGATATATGTTTATTCTACTCTTTATTTATTATTACTAGACATATGTTCCCATAATTACTTCATATCTATACTCATATTGTGAGAGCCAGAGCTCCCAATTGAGATGCTAGCCCGTCTGCTTTGTCTCTGGGTTCTTATAAGGAATGCTTCTTCCATATCATTTATCTATTTGCAGTACGATCTATCGCTCAGAGTAGATATGCTAACATGGGACATTTTAGTTATCGTGATAGAACCCTATGATGTGGTATTGGGTATAGAATGGTCTTCTATAGTCTAGGCCTAGATTTAAAATAACAGAAAATGAGTCAGATGCCTTTTCACTGATGAGACAATATTCATCTCCATGAGAGAGGGATAGATCACATGGTGAGATGAATGTTTTCAGTGAGAAAGAGGATGTATCCCATTACCATCAGTGGTTGAGTATATCCCTTAGTGTAGTATAATATTCTGTCATCTGGATTATTTTAGTGATGGAGGATTATATGCACATCTTCTTTGGGGATGTTATGGGACTACCTATGATGTGGTAGATGGAGATTTTGATTTACTTACACCCCATGATAGTTTTGATATTTTTTATGGAATATCAGATAGACCATACCAATATACAAGAGCTACAGTTTTAGTTGGATGAACATTGAGAGAAGTGACTTGTTAGAACTAGTGTTTCCCCCTGGGTAGCTCCAGCGTTGTTCTTGAAAAATGTACATATGATCTAGGGTATTTTCATGGAAAATCATTTCCTAAACTAGGACAAGATAAAGAAAAATTACCCAATACAGATTATTGAAAACCTCTTTGACCAATTTCATGGTGTGAGGCGGTATCTAAGAATGATATGTATTCTAGATACCACCACTTGAGAGTTTGTGACGATGATATTGAAAAATTGGTATTACAATGTTTCCATATACTCCATGGGTTTCTAGTGATGCCCTTTGGAGTGAATAATTACCCCACTGTGTTTATGAATTTTATGAACTAGATGTTTCAGCCATACTTGGACCACTGTTTTGTTGTCTTCATCGATGACATACTCATCTACTCTGTATTAGAGAAGGAGAATGTAGATAACTTGATGATGGTTCCATATATGCTTTAAGGGACCTAGATTCATGATTATATCTCAATGTAAATTTTCTGGATTCATGACGATAAATTTCTAGGGCATGTCATCTATGGGCATAGTTTTATAGGGACCCAACAATGTTCGATGTAGTTCTATATTGGGAGCTTCCCAATAACATGTTAGTGGTGTGTAGCTTTGTTGGACTAGTGGGGTACTACCAAATATTAATGGAAGACTACTCAAGGATTAAAGACCCTGTGACTTCCCTAAAATGGAAAGGGAAGTCATTTCTTTAGACCATGTTCTTCCAGAGGACATTAAAGGAGTTGACATTGATGTTGAAGAGTGATCTATAGTTTATAATACTAAAGGAGGGAATAGAGTATATAGTGTATTATGATACCTCTAGTCCTGGGATAGGATGTGTATTTATGAAAATGTATGAAGTTTTCAGATATGGGTCGAGACAACTGAGATCCCATGATTAAAACTACACAACTCATGACCTAAAGCTGGAAATAGGAGTATTAACCCTAAGGATGTAGATGTAATATATTCTAGAAGATCATTTCATGGTTTCCTAATACCATCAGAGTATCAGGTACATCTTCAAGAAGAGAGACATGAACATGATACAATATCGGTGGATGAAGTTATGAGAAGACTATTACATAGAGATAATCTACACTCAGGGGAAGGGAAATGTAATAGAAAATACCTTACATAGGGAGTCCTAGGATGTCTTGGTGTAGGCGGCTTCTAAGAATATGGATTTCCTATAGCCAACCCTGGTGGAGAAGGAGTTTGATGCTTTTCCTCAAAGGATGGTGTTGTACCCTCTTCTTCCCAAGAGTTTGAGTGAGGGTCCAGAAGAATAAATTGACTAGAAGGTATTATGTGACCATATATTAATAGTATATTCACCCAATAGATATTCTGAAGGATGGAATCATGTCATCCTTCTACAGGGATGAATAGTGGTCCTAGTCATAATGTGGGAGGAGGTGACATTAGAGTTCTACTCTGATCCCTGAGCTATGCAACCCGATGTGGGGATGATGTATAAATACCATACGATGATGTTTTTATGGTCCAACATGAGAACAATCATCACTGAGTTCATCTCATGGTGCCTCACATGTCCGTATGTGAAGCTTGAGCACCATTGTAATGACCCAAACTTTTTATGAATGAAATTCACCTATTTTATTTATTTATATGTGTTATGGTTATCAAAAACACATGGACATCAATTGTTATATCCAATTAGATTTAAATGTAATTTAGGTATCTTTACCCTTGATAATATTTCCATTGAATAGTTATCATATAACTAGTATAAATATGGGTTTTTAACAAAACCATTTGACACAAACAAAGGATGTGATCACCTCAACTAGTGGATCATACCATATGAAGCCCATTTATCAGAGCTTCTAAGGGAGATATAATTTTTTGGATTTTCCCTATACCAATCCAAAGATATGATCCAACAAATTAATCCTGAGTGATACCATTTATTTTTGATGTTCAATCTCATCAAGATCACAACCCAAACCATGTTCACCAAACATCCCCATAAAATCCCACCCATCACATATCGTACTCTTAGGTAGTATACTATTGTATTATAGGAAAATGTATCCAGAACCTATCTATAAGAATATATTAATTATTTTTAATAGAATAATAATATAATTTTATCATATTATTGTTACATATTAAATGATTTTAAAATCACAAATAGTATTCTTTGTTAATAGTCAAATTGAATTATGAAATATATTTTGATGAATTAATGGATTTTTTAAATAAATAATATTTTAATAAAATATTTTTATTAAATTATCCTTATTATATATAAATTATCATATAATTTTTATGAAGTCAAATGTAATTATATTTGGGTTTGAAAACACTTATTATCAAAAATCTATAAATTTTCAATTAATGGTGGTTTTTATTATAAAAGTGAAAATTAAATTATTTAAAAAATCATTTAGATAAAATGAATATTATTTTGGGAATCATGACATAGAAATTATCTAATGGTTAATTTTTCATAATTCTATGATATATTCGATTTTTTGGGTAAAACATAAAAATAATATAAATGTATGGTGTGTTTTATAACATCATAATGACCCAATAATGATGTAATAAATAATATAAAATGTATAATAATAAAAATATATTTATTTACCTTAAAATTAATATAATATTTTTTTTATTTTATTTATTTTATAAATTCTTAATGAATTTTCCAATACTTGTATTTTATTTTAATATTTTAAAATCAATCCTTCAAAGTTTGACCCCCACCACTTTAGATAGTGTAATATTATATTATCTTAGTCCATATTCTTCATAAAATAATATATAACACTCCCCTTTTATATAAACCATGGGAAAAATACATGGGATGTTTTATGGTTTTGAATATTTTATTATACAGTGTCCAAAACCAAAATAATAATGAAATCCCCTTCCTTTCCAATATAAACCCAGTCAAGATCCCCTTGATCTTCAATAAAACACATTTAATCACATCGAAAATCTTTCATATTATCCTTATATTCCTCATATATAACCCCATGCTCTCAATTGTCCTCTTTCAAGCATTTTGAGTCATATATCCAAGTAAGGGATTCTACCTCCCTTATTTTTATCAAGCACTTCATTTATGATATTCCCTTTTCAAATCCATTTCATTACATTGACATATATTATTACTTATCCCCATTACATTCCCTTTTTTAATGATGGGATACCCTTTCAATCTTATTTATCTCTCTTATGATCCCTTATGTACACCTGTTACTATGTTGAAATTCTGAATGGAATCCTCACCATCCTCCCTTTTATTCAATACAAGTAACTTATTTTGAAATTTGCCTATATAATTTCAATTAGTTATATATTAACTAATTTATTATCATTACCTTACTATATATTTATCCTTATTTTAATGGGATACCATTTATTCTACCTCATTTTGACCCTTACCTAAGTAGTTACCATGCTGAAATTTGGTAAGGAAACTTCCAGCAACCACTTTTTATCAAGAATTAATTTTATGTTCAATCATAGAATTTTATTTTTATCTATGTTGGTATATGTTCATAAATATACCCCATATTATAAATTTCATGTATATAAAATTTATATCCCCTTTCAATCTCATCAACCCATTTTTATAAACTCATATATGGCGTCGTTATGCTGATGAAATTGCACCATGATTTTCCATTCCAAAATATCCGTGTATTGAATACCATAAATATTTTTCTCTAAATGGTATTAAACTTTATGCACATATATGCCTTTTACTGGGGACATAAATTTATGTATTCCTCAATCATTTATCATGTAATAAATTATTACCATGAATGAAACCATGTTATGTGATCTATGTTGTTCATTTAGGAATGAGAATGGAATGATTATGAAGGGTGTGCCCTGATAGCACTCCAATGCATTGGGTAATGTTTAGTATCATGGTACATCATGTGGGGAAACGTTTATACCTAATTTCATTATACAACATTGTCTACCATGGTATAGACTTGATCTATTTAGGATGTTGTTTTTTATTTTGTTTCCACATATCCAAGGTTATAATTATAATTCAATATCGTGCCATATAATTCATATTCAATTTATTCTCCATTCATTTACATGTTGTATAAAACAATTCTTGGGTTATTCCATCTTTATTACCTTACTGGGCTTTATATCTCGCCATTTTTTATGTATGTCCCTAGGATATCCCATGTAGTGTTAAGTATGAAGGATTGTTTTGTCCATGTTAAAGAAGTTTTCAATAAAGATGTTGTTATCTAGAATTTTATGTTGTTGTGTCGTGTACCTCATTTCCAAAATAAACTAGACCTCTCAATCTTATGAGTTGTATTGAGTGTAATTTTATGTAATAAATCATGTTAAAATCCTAAATAAAGAGTAGTATTGTTAAAGTTGGTATTAGATTGCATGTTTGGTAATTTTTTGGATTAGGAATACAAAAACCAAGTCAAAACTGTTAGGTATAAGACATACTATAAGAAAAAATCCATAAATGTTGGTATGAACATATTAAATAGTTTGTCACAAAAATTCATTAATGTTCGGGTACTAAATGTAATGGTTTTTCCTGAACAAATGTACCTAGGAGTAACAACACTGAAAAGGTGTTCCGAGCATGGTATGTGGTAACCCGGTACATGAAAATAGGACTTAATATGAACCTAGATTGACACTACAATGGGATATACTTTTGTAAATTTATAATATCATTACAACACATTATTAAATTACTAAATAAAAATACCCATAAGAATATATGTAAGGAATTAGATCATGGATAACATAGATTGATGCCTAGAAACTCATAAGTTAAATAAGTCAATTTAATTTATATGTTATCCCTTTAATGCAACTGGATTCCCCATTACATGTTTAATTGATTAATATACTCATCCCTAACACTATATTGGATAATTTTGAACGAAAATAAAAAATCAAAATGTACGATTACAGTCTATATTTCTACACATTCATTTATATCATGAATGTTTATTGAAAATTCCAAACACCACCACTGGGAATGGAAGTAGAGATATTGGTGAAAATTGAAAATGGTAAAATTATTGTATCCCAATTATATGACTCATATCCTATCAAACTGTGTGTGTTGGACTTCTTGGTTAACCTTTTTGAACTTCTATTGTTGAACTTTGAATAAACTATAGGAATGGATTGGCTTTCCCTATAGAGAGACAACATAAATTACCATGAGAGAGAAATAACTCTACTTATGGTGAACTTACTTCCGATTCTATTCAATTTCATGGAATATGATGAATCTTCTATAGAACCATCATCTCAAGCATGGGAAATGTTTCCCTATGAACAAGCGTTTCTTTCACAGATGATTGAGTCTAACGAATGAACCATCATTGAAGACGTGTCTAATGTTAGGAATTCACTGATGTGTTTCTTGAGGAATTTTTTGGTCTCCCTCTAAGAAGGGTGGTTGAAGTTTTAATTGAACTCATACCAGCAGTGTTCCCATATATAAAAATCCATATAGGATGACCATTGAGTAACTTGAGAAGAAAATGAAACAACTATAGGAGAATCTGGATAAATGGTTTATATGCCCAAGTACTTCTCCAGGGCGAGAACCAATCTTTTTTTAAAAAGGATTGGTCACTACATGATTTAATTGATTGTCATAACCTCAAAAAGAAAACAATAAAGATTAATTATCATTTTAAATGACTTGATAACTCGTTCGATCAAATACATAGAGTACAATACTTCTCCAAGGGGGTCTAATGTTGAGATATTACCATGTATGGTTGAAGAATGAGGATATTCCCAAAACCTCTTTTTGTACAAGGTATGAGAAATATGAGTTCATATTAATTCCTTTTGACTCACTAATGCTTTAGAAATATTAATGGACTTTAAGAATAGAGAATTTAGATATTACCTTGAATAATTTTCTATAGTACTTATAACTGGTATTATAATATACTCCAAAACTATGGAGGATCATGAAGAGCATCAAAGTACAATGCTAAAGACATTGTGAATGGAGAATCTCTATGATATGTATAGAAGGTGTGTGTTCTTGTTAAAATAAGTATCATTATTCATGAATATTATCATAAAAAATGGGATATATTAGGATACCTCAAAGAAAAGTCAATTGAGGGATCACTGAGGCCAACATTCATGATTGATATCCATAGATTACTTTGGTTTTCTAGATATTATCAATGATTTGTGGGAAATTTATCATTATTTTCAAACCCTCTTACCATGATAACTCAGAAGGGACTCATGATTACATAGACTAATGAATATGAAGAAATAATCATAGAGTTGAGAAGATGGACTATCACTTCCCCTGTTCTCACACTACCCAAAAGTGTGGAAATCTTCATAATTTCTAGTGGTGCTTCAAAGAAGGGATTGTGATGTGTGTTTTTTAAAAATGAAAATTCATTGCCTATGCCTCAAGGAGGCTGAAAATTATTGAGAAAAACTATCCCTCATGAAATCTAGAGTTGGTAGCTTTGATATTTACAATGAAAATTTGATGGAATTATCACTTTGGGAGAAGTGTGAAATATATACGGATCATAGAAGTCTTCAATATATATTCACAAATAATGTGTTCAATATTCCCCAATGAATATTGTTTGAGTTCATCATGGATTATGACTTCTCAATACACTGCTATATTAGGAAACAAAACATGGGGGAATATTCTCTCAATAGAAAGGAACCATCAATTAACTCATTTATGAGAATTGAAAAGGATCCAATCATCTTAAATTTGTAGAGGATGAAAGGGGGAATCATAATGAATTGAACATTGTCAGTCCTTTCACCAATTATTTCTCAACTGACTCTGTTGGAAAGGTTAATTGATGCTCAAAAACTTGATGTGGGAATTTAGAATAAAGTGGAAACTATAAGAGTTGTTAAATCCTCGGACTTGAATATTAATGAAGAATAAATTGTGATATTTGGTCAAGAATAGGTTTTAAATTAAATAAGGAGATAAAGAAATAACTATTATATGATGTATATAGTTCAAATTTTTTCATTAATCCAGGAAACAAACAGTATGCATCAAGATCTCTAAGAGAACAATTGGTGGGATACCATGAGTTAAGAGATTGGTGAATATTCACAAATGTTCCTGGTATGTCATAAAGTGAAGTATCAAAGGAATAAGTCTAAGGGGATAATGAAACCATTACCAATACCAATATGGAAATGGGAAAATATCACTACAGACTTAGTCACTGAACATCCAATTCTATAAAAGAGAAAAATTATATCTCGGGTGTTATGGATCATCTTTCCCAAACTATACACTTCTTTTCTATTTGAGAGGATTTATCACTGGATGAACTGGAACAAATATACTATTGAGATTTGGTAAGGCTACATTGAGTACCACTATTGATTATGTCTGATCAAGATCCAAGATTCACCTCAATGTTTGGGAAAATTATTTAGTATTATAAAATCATTGATAAAAAATTAAGTAAGTCTTATAACCCTCAATATAATGTCCAATTCGAGTAGACAATCCATACACTAGAGGAAATTTTGAGAGAATTCTCAATTGAAATCAACAAAGGATCGGACCAACATCTCCCTCTGGTCAAGATCTCTTACAACAAAAATTTCCAATAGAGCTTCCAAATGTCTCCCTATGAAGCCCTTTCGTGGAAGTGGTACATAACACCATCATATTTGGATGAAGTTGGGGAGTAAAAACTTTAGGCCCTGAAATGGTCTATGAAATAGTGGATAAGGTTAAGACCATCCAACAGTACATCAAAGCTACTCGAAGTCTATAAAATACCTATGATGACCATCATCGATGTGACCTAGATTTTGATGTCCAATAGTTGTTATTCCAATGAATATCTCCATTGAAAATAGTGACGATATCTGGGAATAAGGTAGAGCTTAGTCTAAGGTACATTGGCCCTTTTGAGATCCTTCATCTCATCAGAGCAGTTCCCAATCACTAACAATCCCACATAACATATATCTAGTACATGATGTATTCCATGTATCCCTCCTAAGAAATTATATACCCAACCCATCACATGTAATAAATCCAAATGTGGTACCATTGGAGAATTAAATTTTCTATGAGGAGCAGTCGATGAAGATCTTAGATCATAGAGAAAATGTTCTATGAGATAAGACAATGCCCCTCATCAAACTGTTATGGGGAATCCAAAAGTATGATAAAGCAACATGAGAACCATAAGAGGTTATTAATCAGAGTTACCCTCATCAATTTAATGTGTGGGAAAATGAAAATTTGAGGTTAAAATTTCTAAAGTGGGAATTTTATAATTACCCAAACTTTTATGAATGAAATTATCACTTTTAATTTAATTAAATGTCTTAAGGTTATAGAAAACACATACACAAATATTTTTATATCCAACGGGATTTTAATGTCTGTTATGTATATTTACCATTGACAATATCGTTATTGAACAATAGTCACATGAGTCGTATAAATATTGGGTTTTAACAAATCCATATGGCACAAACAAATGAAGAAATGGCCATAACTAGTATGATCATATATTATGAATCCCATTTAATTGAGAATACAAGGGAGAAAAAATTTCTAGGATTCTCCCTATACCAAGCCCATGCTGGGATCAATCATGTTAATAATATGTGAAACAATTTATAGGATATGTTCAAGCACATCGAGAGCACGACCCAAACCATGCTCACCAAATGACCCAATGAACGCCCCTCCATCACGCACCTTAATATTATTGAATATGATAGTGTATTAAATGGATATGTATCAAGACCCTAGAAATATAAATATGTACATTATTTTTTATATAATGATGAATATATTATCATCCTATTATTGTTACTTTGTAAATTATTTTTAAATCACAACTAGGATTTTTTGTCAATATTCAAATTGAATTATTAAATATATTTTGTTAAATAAATGGATTTTTAGGAAAATAATATGTCAATAATTTATTATTGTTAAATTAATATTTTTAATTATAAATGAACATAAATTTTATATGATGTTGAATGTAATTTTATTCAGGTTCAAAAATTCTTAATGTCAAAAATCATGAAAATTTCAATAAATGTGAGTTTCTATAATAAAAGTAAAAAATTAAAATATTTTCATAATTATTTAGAAAAAAAATGAATATAATTTTTGGAAGTTGGACACCAAAATTATCTAACAGTAAATTTTCAATAATTTTCTGAGATAACTGTACTTTTGAGTTAAAATTAAATACCATATAGATGTACACTGTGTTTTATGACACCATAATGTCCCAATAGGGATGTAATATATACTATTAAAGGTATCCTTGAAAAATACTATTTCCCCATTTAAAATAAAGTAATTTTTTGTTTATTTGATTTATTTTATAAGTACATAATGAATCTACCAGAGCTTATATTATGTTTTATGATTTCAAATGATTTCCTTTAAAGTTTGACTCACCTCCCCATAATAAAAGGAAATATTTTATTATCTTAGGCTATTGGCCTTATAAAATAATTTATAGCACTCCCCTTTTTCTGAAACCATGGGAAAACCATGCGATGGTTTGTGGTTTTTAATATCTTATTATATAGTGTCCCTAACCAAAATAAAAAAACCCTCATTTCTTATATAAACCAAAAAATGATCCCATTTCTTTTTACTAAAACGACATTAAACACATTGAAAATCATTTATATACTCCATAAGGTCCTCCCAAGGTACCCTAGGCTCTCAAGAGGCCTCTACCAAGCCTTTGGAGTCACACATCCATGTAATGGATTCTAGGGACCCTTTTTTTATCAAGCATATCATTTATGATATTCCTTTATTGTTTGAATTTTTTAAATTATGGATACATTCTTCCCAATCTCCCGTACTTTCAATTTTATGTTTAAATGATGGATGCCTCTTACAGTCTCATTTATTTCTCTTATTAACACTTATGTACACCTCTTACTATGCTGAAATTCCTTTACAGATCTCCACTTTCCCCTATTTATTTAATATCAAGAGCGTTCTTTTAAAATTAGCCTATATAATTCCAATATGTTATTTTCATTCAATTATTATCATTACCTTACCATCTATTTACTGAGAATTTAATGGGAAACCCTTTCTCTCTCATTTTTAACCTTTCAAAAACCATTTCTATGCTGAAATTCCATTATTACACAACTGTGATAATCCAATGCTAGGGATTTAAAAACAGAAGCTAAAAATGTTGTTAACGATCCCCTTTGTTATCACTAAAAAGAGTGTTGTAAAATAGGGGTTTATCAATGATTTTTAGCACTATTAATGACCCAACATTATGTTCTCTTTTTCAAAAGTGCTGATAAAGACCCATCCTATACCAACACGTTTAAAAAAGAGCTGATAAATGTGGACTTTTATAAGCGCTTCTTAAAACCACTGATACGGGGGGGGGGTTCAATTATTTTTTAGAATCACTGATAAAGACCCCCCCTTTCAGCACTTTTTTACAAGTTCTGATAAATGTATACTTAAAAATTTTATTTTTTCTTAAAAATAATATATTAATATATAAATATATTAAATTTCATATATATATATAGTATATATTTTTTTAAAGATGTATTAGTCAAGGTATATAGGAATTTACAATTAATATACAAGATATTTATTGAAAATAATTATAAAATAACTAAAATTTTTAACTAATAATTTTGTTTTTATTATTGAGTAATACCATTTAATATCAATTTAAGATAAAAAATCAAAATAATTATAAAAATATCTAAAAGAAGTTGAAAACGTAACGTGACCTTTAAACGAACATAAATTTTGATCTGGGTGTTTGTTTGGGCTCTACGACATATCAAATTGAAGACTATGATGAGATCTACTCCATTTACACATAGATAAACCTGAGTAACATTTTTCTATGTCAAAAGACCCATAATGCCTCCAAAATTGAGTTTTTATTCATGTTACCCCGATTTTTTAACATTTGATCGATTTTCACCCACATTTAAAGTGACATTTTTGCCTATTTTTAGTGGGGACTGAATTTATTCCCTTGTATTACATTAATAATGATATTATGCTTATTAAATTTTATCATTTTTCATAATGTATTTTTATTTTTAATTAAATATATTATGGTTTTCATATATTTAATTATAATAAATCAATCTTATAAATATGTATATCAATATATTTAGGTAAAAATTCTTATTCTAATATATCCATATAAATACATATTCTAAAAATTTATTTTGGAAAATATCAATCCATATTTTACATTATACAAATATTTTTATAATTTATATATATACACATGTTCATTTACTAATAAATCAATATATATATAAATACATATTCTAATATATAATATGTAATTGAATATAATATATAATATATTTAAATAAATATAATACATATCACACACACACTTATATTGTATAATAATATTTAAAAATAAGTATATAAATAGAGATATATATATATATATATAAACATAAATATCTTTAAACAGTTTGGAAAATAACAAGGTGTAATGGTAAAGGCATTCCATCTTTGAAGGAGGGGTGCTGGATTTGAATCCACGTTGGCATGCATGAGGTTGGAAATTCACAAATCACAAAAAAAAGGGGTGGTGGGTGAAAATATATGATAAAGGGGGTGTGAAACACCCTTAAAGGGATCATGGAAGCATTGTTAAAGGGTTCAGGCAGAAAGATATTCGAAAAAATTGCCACCTTTAACAACATTTTCATTATGAGTGCTAAAAAAAACTGTTAAAGGACCCATTTATCAGTGCTTTTTTTACCTCTATTAAAGGGTAGATTTAATAGGTATTTTTTAACACTGATTAATGTTTCATTCTTGTAACCACATTTCTGTTATGAGAAATTTTTTAGCATTAATAATGTCCTATTCCAGTGTTGTTAAAGGCTATTTTTAGTAGTTTTATGTAAGGAATACTCCCCCTCCCTTTTTTCTCAAGAATCCATTTATGTTATTTTATCTAATTGTACTTTTTACTATTTTGGGATATGTTATTAAATATCCCCTTTAATATCCATTTCATGTATAAATTATGAGATCCCCCTTTCGCTCCCAGTGACCCATTTTTATGAACTTCTATGTGACGTTGTTATGCTGCCCAAATTGCATCGTGATTTTCCATGCCAAAATAACTATATAGTGAATAGTGTAACCATTTATAAATAAATTATATTCACCTTTATGTACATATAATTATTTTATTATGGATTTATATTTATGTATTCCACACTCCATGATCATGGTGTAAATTATGACCATGAAAGAATCCTAGTTATATGATCTATGTGGAACACATACGCATGAGAATGAAATGATAATGACTGGTCCTCCATGATAGAGCTTCTATGAATTGGATAATGATTAGTTTCATGACTTGTCACATTGGGATATGAGTATACCTGATTCTATTATGGTACTTTGTCCACTATTGGGTCTTGGAACGTTTCTCCTTGATCTATTTAGTATGCATCATTTTATGTAGTTTCGACATATCCCATGTAATGATTATCATGCTATATAATGCCTTATTATTCATATTACTTTTAAAATCCACTGATATTCCTAATATTTTATTAGGATTATCTTCCTCATGTTATTCCTTGTTTATTTCCTTACTTTCCATAATATCTCACTATTTTTTATGTATGTCCACATGATATCCCAAGAAGTGTTATGTATGAAGTAACTTTTGGGTCATGATGATAATGTTTTCAATAAATATTTTTTTTCTTTCAGGTTTTTATTTATTATTTAATGTACCTAATTTTCAAAATTCAGAAGAACTATTTATCTTATGAGTTGTATTAGGTGTGTAATTTTAGGTAATAAACCATGTTTAAATGATAAATAAATAGCATGGTTGTTATAACTAGGTTCCTGCTGGTTTTTTTTCACCCCGTTGAGATCACGAAGTGGATGTGGGATGGAATATCCATGGACCGTGTGACATGTATCTCTTGGATAGAAAAGGGCCATGATTCCATTTAGGTGATATTTGACCATCTAATGAAGTCGACACACTTCCTTGCTACTAGAGAGCATGTTCGAAGGAGAACTTCGGCCAGTTTTTTGTATGAGAGATTATTCTACTTCATGGGATTCACTCAAAAATTATCTATGATCATGATGTGTGGTTTATGTATTGATTGTGTAGTGGCCTACATGATGAATTTATGACTCAGATGAGGATGATTGGAGTCTTTCACTCCAAGACAGATAGGCATATTTATCACACTATCCAGGTTTTGGAGGATATATTGAGGTCCTGTATGTTAGTCTTTGGCTGGAGCAGGGAGGATCACTTCCTCTTGGTAAAGTTTTCATTAAAAAATTTAAAAAATATTATAATCATCGTTGATCCTTTTGGGGCCCTATACAGGAGACCCTTCCAATCACCATTGAGATGGACATAGATCATTGATATATATATTATGGATCTATAGGTGATTTAGGTGATGAAAAAGAAGGTCTAGGTCATCCATGAGTAGATGATAATGGCCCATAGAAGATACAAATATTATGCAGATCAGTGTCATATGCACTTTGAGTGTGATTTGGGATACCATGTTTTCCTACGAGTCTCCCCATGATGATGATTTCAAATATTTGGCTATAGAGGTAAATAAAACATGTGGTTCATTTGTTCAATTGATATATCAAAGTGGGTGTGAATGGTTTCTTACAGCCTTTCCCTACTTCCATAGTAGGATGGGGTGCACAATTTCTCACACAAGTCACAGATGAGGATATAAGTGCTTGACCCCATGCACATCATCAACTCGATGAACCTAGACATCGAGGATAGAACCACTTTTAGGAATCTCCCAGTGGAGATCTTGGATCAACATGTGAGGACCCTTTTTGGATGTCCCATCCTCTTGGTTTTCATGTTGTGGGAGCATGCATCCATGCAAGATAGCTTCTAGGAGTGGGAGAGCCAGATTTGGGCCTCACAACTTGAGTTTTTTTGTGTAGTTTTTATTGTTATGGAATAAATTCAAGAAATATGGATATATGTAGAGACCCATTTTTTCCTTTTAATGATCTAGAAAATATATATATATATATTTAGTACATGTTGCTAATATTTCATGGGATTTTGAGGCCTAGTGGTCATGGATTTAATTATATTAAAAATATATAATATATTTTAAAAATAGTGCATGTGATTTCTTAATTTAATGGGATAACTCTTAAAAAAAATATTGAATCAGAAATATATGACCCAAGATAAGTCTGGAATATGTTGTTCTCCCATGTAGCAGCCGAAAATAGTTCGCCATGGGGTATCCAAATATGTCACCCATTGGCGGTTCATTCATTTGGTTAATTAATTAAATTAATAAAATTAATTTATTAATTTTAACTAACTGATGTGTCTATAAATCCACCACTATAGAGATTTTTCAATGATTAGCATCATAAAACTAATACCATTGAGAGAATATCATTCTATCGTTTAGTTGGAAAATAACATCCAATGATGATGAATATCTAGATTGAGGCATATAAAGATGAGACGAACCAAAAAAATCTTCCATTCACTTATCGGTGTTTTCTTCCTTGATGATCGATTCAATATCGTTGTTGGACTCATCCAATTGTGTTTTACTCTATTTTCGATTAAATATTTTAAGAAGGATCATCCCTTTTATGATCTCCATAATTTATTGAACTTTTCCATGCCCATATATACTGATTTAATTTTCTGTTAAATTTTTTTCTAACCCTAAATATCATTGTCATTGATCATTGGGAAAGAACTCTTGGAGAAATCAATTAAATATTTTTGGTTCATTTCTATCCTATTTCTTCACATTCTTCATCGGTTAGACAACATGGTCTAGGTTTGACATTGTCGGGCAGTACAGAGCCCAATCAAACCCTTGGACTCATGATAGATTCATGAAAAATGGATGAATCAAAAAAGGGGATATTTTCAGAGAGATTTCAGGTTATGGGAGATCAATTTAATTATCTTCATTCAAATCATCAGTAATGGAAGTACATGAGGCATGCGTGGTATGAAGTAGTGCATGTGAATCTATAGGATGTGGTTTTTTGGACATGAGATGCCTAAAATCCTTTGACTGGAAAAATATCTACCATTTTTTATATAATACATGTCCAGATTTGATGGTGGGGTGACTGGATCTAGTGCATAGAGAACTGATCTATAATAGTGGAAATATCCCAAATGCATGCTTTATAGTTCGAGGAACACATGTCATGCCAGGCCCCCGCTACGAAGGCTATAGTTTCAGTGAATTATAAATATCACACATCATGTGGTATCTCGACACAATATATAACCATGTGCTGGTGGACCCGTATTGTACGCCAGGTGTACACGGGCATAGTAAAAAATAGGAATGTTGTGTAATAAAGTGAACATAGATGGGTTAAAGTACCCATACATGACTTAGGTACAAAATCACGGGGAAAAGTACACATACATGGCCAAACACACGGGTGGGGCATCGAGTGGCATGAGAACTCCATGTAGATACTCCACACCACATGTGTCCATACATGGTTGGTGATCCATGTACCGCTAAGGACACGACTAAGTGATATAGAGGTACCAATTGTCATGTGGTCACCTCATACATTATGTAACAATTTTTTTCTTTTGAGGAAACCTAAAACTCTCATATAACCTTTGTTTGGACTTTATATTTTTCCTACAAGTAGTCTATCCTGAGCTCTTTCCTGCATAGAATTCAATACTATCGTATGTTGTGTCTTTTGGGATGTGATGTGAGATTTTATAGTCGTAATGCTTATTTAGGTGATGCTCGATGATGGTAATGATAACACTGGATCACCAGAGGATTTAATATTGGAACCCTCCAGCTGGGATAGTGATGGGTTGTTGACCATCAGAGTGGATCCCTCCTATTAGTACTTGGCATGGGTTCTCCATGTTTTTGAGTGGAACCCTTCATTTGGGCTAGGCTTGGGTCCTATATTTACTATTAGAGATGAACCCTCTTATTGGGTGGGTATGGGTCCTCTATCAACTACAATATTCGAACCCTCTAGTTGGGTTGTGCATGGGTCCTCTATTTACAATTATAGTGGAATAATTCTATTGGGTAAGTTATGGGTCCCATATCAACTATTATAGTGTAAAACTCGTATTAGAATAGGGTATGGGTCCTATATCTATCCACTTAGTGGAATACTTCTATTATATTAGGGAATGGGTGAATTTTATGGAGATTAGGGCCACTGAATTGTGTGGAATAGTGATGAGGTGTGACTTGATTTGGATGTTTTCAGTTGGGAAGACATGTGAGATGATGGTCATAATTGGTTGACTTAGGTAATTATTATACCCTCTTTTCCAAGTTTTTGATGTGATATAGAGATCCCATTTCTCTCTCATTTGGGATTCTTTTAATTAGAATATATATATACCTCTGTGTCTATAGCTTTGGAATTGGTTAATCCATTTCCATGGATTGTTAAGATGCATGGGGTATTAAACCTAATTCTCTGTATAGCTTCTTATGGTCGGATGATGATACTCTCCTAGTAAGGGTAGAAAAGGCAAAAATTTTAATCCATATACACAATATGTTAGGCCCCTTATTCATGGATTATGATACTATTTATTTTTAATTGTGTTGATATCCATTATATTTTCTATCTACTGTCTATTCCATTTATATCTCTTACATTCCCAAATTTTACCTTTTCAGGCGTCATATAGAGCATGTATATACTCATCCCTTAATTGGGGTTTTCCAAAATTGTAGTGTAATATGAAAATGAAGGAATTTTTGGTTTTGATTTCATAAGAGCTTAAAGATATTGAGTGTTGTGGACCACATATAGTGGTCCTAGCATGGAGATCACAAGCATTTATCTCTATGTAATTTACATTCTAGTTTTCAGAATGAGATATATTTCGGGTTGGGAGTGTAGTTTTCTCCTCTACATTTACGTTTTAACTATCATACTCTTTTATACCGAAGAGGTTTTTCATGCATGGATTACTTTTGATCTATTATATTTTATTATTATTATTCATATTTTCTTCTTCATTGAGATGGTCAGGTGTGTGTGTAAAGGTACATTAGAAAAATGCCTCCCATATAGGATATGACATTATGAGCTTTTCTCCACCCCTTTCTTATGGAGGGAGGCTTGGGGTACTAGTGTCTTGATCCCCAGTTTCGGTCGAGTCATTATAGATAAGAAGAAATAAAATTTAAGGAGATAGTAAAGGCGATTACCTCTCATTTGGTTGACATACTATAGATTTTTTCTTAAGGGATCTAGAGTTGGTCTTTTGGAAGGACCAGAAACACTAGAACATGTCTAAAAATGTTGAGAAAATGATTTGGAAGGTATTGTTCTAGATAATATACTCAAAGTGGTTTGAGGATGTGATGTATAAGTTTCCGTTGTATAATTGATGTGAGGTTCACTTTCTGAATTTCTGAAAAGAGAAAAATATAATAATTCTATTCTAGAGGAAAATGATTCTAAATAGACTACAAGTGTATATGTAGTGACACATCTAACCACATCGTACCCGATTTTTCCTTATTTATGATTATTATAAATTTTAAATAATTTAACCAAAAAGTAAACCCACTAAATATCATTATTTTCAATTTGTATTCTATTCATTAAATTTATTTTAAAAGTAGTAAAAAACATTTTGAATTCTAACCAAATAATTTATTATATCATAAATTTTTATTTTACTCTATATAATTTTTTTATAACCTTAAATATGTCTAATTATATTACTTATAATTGTTTTAATATCATTTATTTAATTTTTCTATTAATTAAATAATATCGTATTAGTATGGAACTAGAAAATACGGTAATTATATAATTTCTCAAAATTATAAATAAATAAAGGTAATTAAAATAATTTCATTATGATTGAAGTATCCATTATTAATTTTTCCAATATATATTTTAAATCCCATCTATATCATGACAACAAATTTTAAGTGTTATTTTGACTTTTCTATTCATGTGCATGCATTGCACATGAATTTGGATAAACCAATTGTTATATGACTCTACAATTCATTTTTAAAAATAAAAATAATAATATATAATTAATAATCAATATAAATTACTATCAAGAAATTATCTCTTGCAATTATTTTTTTAAGATTCAAAATTTGACTTTTCCAGTTTTGCATAGACTCTACATCAACACAGTAAATGTTTTTCACATTAACTATGGAATGCATTATAATATATATGTATTAAATTACTATTTTATGATATTTATATAATTTTATCATAATCTATTCCTTCAATAAGTTTCATAAATGTTTATATTATTTATATGTCTTGGTTGTATAAAAAACTGTATTTTAGAAAAATAATATTTTGTTTAATATTCACTAAACAATTAATTTATTCTAAATTATGTAAAATACCTCACACTTGGATAAAATTAAAATTTATGAATATAAAATAAAATTCCATTTATTTATATTAAAATCCTATAATTAATATAAATTACTTTTTAAATAATTTTGCAAACATGACGAAAATCATTTTTTAAAAAAATATCATTTTTCTTAAAAATTCTTATTCATGTACAAAAAAAAATTATACCGAATTATCATTTAAAATTGATTCCATTGAACCAATTTTAATTTTTATTAATTTAATATAACTAATTATTCTTTAAAATCTTTTTAAAATAATATGCTACTTCACAAAAGTATGAATCCAAAATAATGTTTTCAATAAACATGGGCATTTATCACTATTTAGAGGGAAATGGATATTTTCAGAAAAATATGATTATTTCACCCAATTGTAAATTTAGTATGATGATTTAAAAAATTATGTTATTTTTAAAATGTTAAATTTTAAATAGTTTCATTTTTTAAAAAATTTTAACTTCTAAAAAGAAACAAACCCCATTTTTAAAGAATAGATATTTCTAAAACATTAAAAAACATTACTAAAAATTGAATAAATATTTATTTATAAATAATAAATGAATTTTTATTTATTAGGTACTTTTTATATATAATTCCAAATTTTGTTCATACATTTCACACCCTTCAATTTAATAAATATGTTATAATGGTTATATTTAAATAATATTTTGGGGTTCATTTAGGTATGGTGATGCGTTAAATGTAAGCTATATAACATAGAATTCTTTTGAAATCATAGGATCTTAAACTAGACGTGTTATATACAATATAGGTGGTGTCCAACTAATATATAATCCCACCCTTATTGGATTCCATGGTACCTGTGCTGGGTTCTTCATTAAAGTCATTCACAAGTCAAAGAGACCAATGTATGATGGTTGAGCATGTGGAGTATATAGGGATTCACGAAATTAGACCAGGAACATACTCGAGAATCTTTTTTTATATAAACTCATTTATTCTTCATACTTTTTTTATTCCATTTAAATAGTTATATTAGGGGTGAACCTTCTTGATGTTTTCCATATAACATTACTACTATACATTTTTTATATCATGGGATAATTTATTTTGTTATCAACAACATGTAGATGTGATGTAACTGTAATTTATTTTATCTCATAACTAACATTGGATATATTAGTTACATTTATATATAAGAAATTTTTTACCAAATAATGTGTAGTCTACAGAATTAACGCTTATACCCTCACTACTAGTCGGTAGTCGATGATGTCTGTTGATGTGTGATTGAGGTATATAACACCTAATTGAGTTATAGTAAAGGTGAATCAGATATAAAAAGAATCAAAATGCAATTATATTATTTTTTAACATGACATTTAGGTTAAGGAAGACAGGGAGAAGATTTTTCATAACATAGATTAGCTGCAATGTTTGTTCTTGAGCAGTACATACATGGGATGAAATTGAGGTTAATATGGATTTTAGATTTTTGGGTTTTTATCTATTATATTCCATTAATTTTTATTATTCCATTTATTATGTTTCGGTATTGTTGATTTATGATACTTATCCTAGATCATGTTTTATATATTCATGTATTTGAGTATCAAATTCAGGTGGCATTACCCATATTTTCACTATGTAATTACTTTTTTGTAAACAGTCTACGGAGTCCAATATGATTCTGATTCCTAGCATGAGAGTATGTTGGATGGGAAAGAGTTATTCCCTAATGTAATGGTATCCTTAAATTTTAGGATGAGCATGGAGTGTTAGAACATATTACCTTCCATGACCCCATATTTCTATTTTTTAGGGGATGATGGGACTTGTTTTTTTGGTGAAACATTGTTGATATAGCATCTAATAGATGTGACCATCTAATTATAAGAAATAAAAAAGTATTGAATTATAATTCATTCCTACGATCTTTTAGGTTTGTGTGTTTTAGAAGTAGGGAAAAAATACCTAAAATTACCAATTCCTTTTCAAACAAAAAATATTTTTCCCATTATATTAGATAATTATTAATATATGAAAATTCATTGATATCTATAAAAAATTCACCATTATTGATACTTTTATAAGAATATAATTTTTATTTACATTTATTCATTACAAATGTAAGGGAAACATAAGAACATGGTGAGGTCAAATTATCATTAAGGGGAAGCTTATTTATATTCCATCAACGCTTAGTTGATAAGAATATTAAAAAACATGATCAAGGATAAATATCATGTGAATAGAAAATTGAATAATATTTGATTTCCATAAGTAATGATATTTGTTAATTTAATATCAAATATATATATATATATATCAGGAAAAAATTATGTAGAAACATTATAAAATTTACATTATCCATGAATACTAACATAATAATATAAAATAGAATTTTTTTTGATCATTATTGATGATGCCTCTGATGATACATCATCTCTGGATCATGGAGCTTCACTATGGAACTTCTTGGTTCACTCTTCTATCTGAGAAAATTCATTCATCATCATCCTAATTTTCCTAGATCACTATTTTTTTTCAATTTTCAGCCTTATATTCTATGATTTTAAGATGACAGTGGTTGTGGTGACGCTAGTTTCATGGATTTTCTCAAATTCAAATGTTTGTGGGTCTTAAAACTACCACACTTCATATTTGATTCTTTCAAGATATTGGATCCCTAATCATTTCATTAATTTTATTATTTCAGTGGATTTGGATGCTTGGTATAATATTTAAGTTAAAGGTCAAGTATGAGATGAGGTTTGGGGCTATCATTATTTTAGAGAATCATGTATTTCTTGGGTATGGCAATAGTGGATGTTCCCAGGCACTTTTGGGTGTGGATCTAGTTCTGATTCGGTAGGTGGGGATGAAGTCGTACCGAAGGTATATGGGTTTCTTCTATCATATTATTGATTATAGTGTTTTTTATTCTTTCATTTAACATGCTTCTTCAATATTTTTTGTTTTTTTGGGTCCATTTGATGGTAATATTCTTGATTTGTTATCTAGAATTGGTTCCAGTCTGGTGCCAGTATGCGTAGTACATCATTTTGTATGTTCCGCTGGGTGGCAGTTCATGAAGGAGGGAATAGTGTGTTGACACCCATAGTAAGCGATTTATCCTATTCCATGAAGAAATGATGTGTACCCTACCTTTTATTTTTTTCAAAATGTTGTCTATCTGGTTTTGTGTTTCTTAAGACTAAAATTTCTATGAGTAAAATGTTCCTTTGATAGGTAGGTAGCTCAAAAGAGGGATATGCATGATAGAACCTATCACGTGGTCCTCCTTCAACATCCCATTGTTGGTTAGAGGGTTGTTATTAATTGTTGTGTTCAACAACGTATCAAAAATTCATGGTAGGACTTGACACATCGTCACTGACCGACTCCTCTATTGAATTGTATGGTGTGGGGGGATGAAAGACTTTTACTAATGATAATTTTTATATTCTCATTCAATAGATCACTGGGGACCATTATTGCACTTGGAGTCTTGTTTCATAATGAAATTTTTTCGATATTCTGGTATTGGTTCCCTCGTTACCCAGTTTCTAAAAGGGGGTTTTCATTTATGGTTTAATAAATGGGGGTTTTCCCTCAAGCTTTTAAAAAATGTCATTGTCAAAATGATATGAATTCACAACATTGTCAACATATATAATTGAAACATTTTCATTTGAATCATGTCAACAAATCTAATAAGAATCATGTTCAAGAAAAAATAATGTGAACTTATCTAATATAAATCTAATTCATGCTCAATATTTTTAACATATATAATCCATACCACGTTTACATGGAATCATGTGAATGTAAATAATCTGCATCATGTTCATGCTCTATCTTGTGAACATAATTAATCTGCATCCCTTCCATACTCAATATACTTGTCTTAAGAGGTAAAAAAATAAATAAATTCATTAATGGGTGATATTTTTTCCACCCATCATAATCAATACATTTGTGTTCCATAAGATATCGGTCATTCCACGTATCATGAAAATTAATTGAATGAAAATCACTTTCTTACATCATATCACCAAAACTAATATCATATATAAATACATGTTTATAAATATCCCTATAGTTAGTCAAACAATTCTAGGATATAAGAGAGTTGTTTGGAGGATCACTAATGTATTTTGGGATCATGAGATCATCGATCAGAGTACCACATGGATCACCAATGATAATGGAATTATAGATCTAACCAATTACGAAGACACAGAAACATTCTTCAAATGCGACTGATTCAAACTCGAGTTAGGATGTTTTTTTTATTTCGTCACTATTTTTATTATACCTCATTGAAAACAAATCATTTATTGATGAAATTTTATTTTTAGGTTTAATTATGATTTATGGTTTATGTATTATCCTCTTCGTGTGTAGGAATTGATATTTTTTGTTTATTGTTTATCTTTTTTTCAAATTTATAATGGAAACGAATCTGTGGAAACCCAAAAAAGATGATACATGTTCCTCTTTTGTGTGTCATGGTTTTGTCCCTCTATTATACACATGTTCATATTCAGTAATTCGATTGGTTTAAAATTCAATCAATACCATGTATTCCATTTTTATATGAATGTTCATCAGAAAAATAGATTGATACCACAAAATCCAATTCATGATTGGAAAATTGATTATGGTGTATGGATGACGGTGGGTAATCGAGGGAGAATCCATATTGAATAGGTGATTCTAGAATATTTTTTTCCATGAAATGTATGGCATGGGGAAATTTGAATTGATTCCTAATCAGGTTAGATGACCTGAATGAGACCACCGATAGCAAGGTAGATGAGGTCATCCAAATACTCGATTTCAGACAGATTCCATAGTGGAATCTAAGGTAGTGGTGACACTGGTGTATGTGTGAACTTTCCTATTTTATTTATATATTAATTACTAAACTTCATGTAGCAAGAATACAGAACATATAGTGTAGTCACCATTCTATAAAGCTCTTGTTTATGAACAGTTATAAATATCACACGTTATGGGACCTGGTGCTGGTGGCTCAGCATGCACCCCGAGGGTATATGTGAACAAATGTGACAAATAAAATATGAACAACTACAGTACATGTAAAATACATGTACATGGAAATTTCTAAATATACGAACATATCCATGTACATGACCACAACACAAAGTATATGGGAATACTAAAAATACATAGGTAGAGACACATGTAGGACCAGGATTATAAATACACACCATGTACCCTCTATAAGCATTGTATAATTCCTCTAAGTCTATTTAGAACACTTTTTTGTCAATGTAGACTATGCGAAACTTATTTTCATTTCATTTTCCATCCATCTAAGGGTGTAGTGAGGCATTACATATAAAGAATATAATTGCCATCCCCTATATGGGTTTTCTCTAGATAGAGACCACAACATCCCTCTGTGTGACTTAGCTGGGATCTTATATCCCTCATTCTATATCCTAGGTGGGGTTTGGCATATCATAATGACCACCATGTAAAATGAATCAATTCCCTATCTAAAAGGATAATCTAGAAGGGCTTGTGGTCTACCCTACTGGAAAAAGGTGTGATTCCCTTTTGGGGTGTTGGAAATTTTGGGGATCCAGTTTGTACCTTTTTTGGTGAGACCCAACAAGCCTGACCTCTCAAATGAATTCCATCAGTGAAAAAATGTCTCATGGAGGGAGTAATCCCAAAATGAGCATTACATTGATGAGTTGAGTAGAATCCAATGACTAAAAGTTTGGTTGAGGCCTCTCGAGAGTTGTAATTTTTTACGACTATATATGGGTTGATTATCATTATATCACATATCATCAGGAATGTAACTATTTATTTATGAGTTGAATAATCTTTATGTATTTTCTATAGTTATTTTTTGAGGTCCTTCTAGCTAATTTTATACTCACCACTACAAGGTATATGCTCGAACCTATCATGTCTAATATAGATGATATGCCTCTTGACATAGTCTGGAGTGGACGAGGATAAGGAAAAACATAGTTTTGGATTGGAAGACCAAGGTTTATATAAGTACTTCCTTAGAAAATGGTCTACTCATTATGAGCAGTTTGTACTTTAATTCTAGTTATAGGGGGATTGTATTTTGACCTTATACATTCCAATTTGTTTCAAATACATTTTTTGAGGATATAGATGTATGATTTCATTTTTTGATTGTTATATTTTATATCCATCATTTTACGAGCATAGAGTTGTGTTCATGAATATAGGTACATTATGATAATTTCTCCCATTTCAATATTCACCTACACAATACAGGTCATTAAACCCTCTCTGATTAGAGGTGGGATTATGGTGTCACAATCTGCATATTGCTGGCCAGGCAAGCCTTAGGGGATGAGTAGTGAAAGAGTTGTATCAGAGGTGTTTCATCCAAGGAAAAGATTTTGGATATTATCTACATGTGAGTTTGTTAAGTATTTAGGAAAACAATGTCAAAGTTTTCCATGTTTGAACTTTATGCCAAATTCTCTAGAATTGGTGTCGCTACTGAGGAATCAATTAACTATAACTTTAATGACTGACTTGTTGACTTAGTACCTATAGTCATTGGTTGTATGGAAACATTTATAACATGAAAAATATATAAATGGTTTGTGGTTTCAATGCACTTATTTAGTCAGCACCCAAAAATATGCTCTTTAACCATGGTAAATGATGATTTTATTGGAGGATTTGTCTATGGCGAAAACCATCTAGGATTCCACTATAGCTCCATGAGTATGATTTACCAATTGACGTTGCTTCAACACATTTTCCTATATAGTAGGTCATACATCTGGGTGTTTTGGTAGTTTTCCAATACTCATTGACTAACTAGTTACACTAGAAATATAAAATGTGGATTTGAATTCAATGAACACTGTCCATTATTTTCATAGGAAACAACCTCATAGTTTTTTGGATGAACCATAACCCTAGGAATCTAGGGATTTGTTAGAGGTGGCTACCCAATTTTTGCACCTTTTGAGGTTGTATAAAGATCACATGTTGGTCCATGTTGTGATTCTTCTTTAGGGATCCAATGGGTGATGGTAGAGTATTTTGACTTAGACACCCAAATAGATGACTCTACATTAGTAAGAGATCATTTATATCATCAGGGAGAAGTATTATCTAGTATATTGTAATAAATTCATCTATAGAAGCTTCTTGTAGCTTCATCGAGACAATATGTCCTTAGTGGATTAATATATGAGGGTCATTTACATCTAAAGATACTCTCCAGATACGGTGCAAGATCTTTTCTTAGCATTGAACTTCAAGTAGGGACTAAGATGACATATCAAGGAATCAGTGAAATATCATTATATTCCCTCATATTATGGTGTGCATGAGTGAGCCTTAATGGTGGAAATATTTATAACTGAGATAAAGTCAATAAGTTGTTCTGGTAGTGCGGACATATGATATGAGTCCTTTGAAACAAGTTTTTGATGGTTGAAACAGGGATATAGGCAAAAAGTATACTTGAAGAGGTTATCCCAAGACAATGGTTCACTATTCTGTGATCTTAGAATGAATCCATTCATCCTAGATAGAAGTGAATATTATCTTGTGATGACTTTAGACATGTCATGTTGGATTATCTAGCCCCACATATATCTAATAGAGAAATGGTTGAAGGAATTCCCAAAGATATAAATCATCATGATAAAGGAGGTAGGTCCAAGACATAGAGGAGTGGAGACAGTGGCAGGATGTGGTAGGCAGGTTGAACTATTTCCTCAACCACCCTAAGGTGGTTCATCCAAAGACCAAGTATCTAGTGTTCAGTGATAATGATAGTTGTGGGTAGTAGAGGCCACCGATATTAAGGTCGCAAGGATGATTAGAGTAACGATATATGTATTATATACTTTGATATATTACTGGGTGACACAGTTGCGAGACACTCTTTTCATCTCACTAATCTTTTTTTCTAAACATATATATTCTGGTTGAGCCCTTGGCATGACCCATTAAATTGGAGACTCCCACCGAAGGGGATTCGGTGATTACACACTTGTGTGGATTGTGTTACTTGACTCTTATAGGACGTATCTTCTTATAGGGTGATATTGTAATAGTGATGAGTCCATACCGTGTTCTCTTATGAATCGACTATCAATCCATATTTCATGCCCTATTTGTCTATTTCTAGAAGAGGATTTGTTTGGTTCATATATATGGGACAGGGTTTTCCATTGTTGGTGATATGGAAACACATATAGACTATTAAGGTACCATATGTTGGAAGATATGACCAATAAATCATCATTATTCTAGTATTTTCTAGTGATACGTGAATGTTATAGGATTCCAAATTCCTACAGTGGTGTAGAGTATGCGGACCTATTTTTGAGGATGTTCTAGGAATACCAACCCATAAAATGATAGAATTATACATAGAAATAAACCTAAGTATTTACCTAATATCTTCACCATCATATAATATGGGACCCATATTCCTTCATGAGTTCAAGGTGATGTCTGAGGACTAGCATAAGAAGGGATCTATCAGACCTCATGTTTCACCTTGGGAATCCACAATTTCGATCACCAGGAATTCTGGTGGGAGTTTGAGTTTATTTTGGATTATCAGTGCCTAGACATGGTGACTATGAAGAATAATTATCCACTATTAAGGATCAATGAACACTTCAATATGTTGAGAAAAGTGAGATAGTTCTCAAAGAATAACCTCGTTTTAGGTTATATCTATCTCCAAGTATGAGAAGTTGTACTACTAAAGACAATAATCTGATGTAGTGATGTTCATTATGAGTAATTAGTGATGCCTTTCAGTGTGATGAATTCCTATATAGAGTCCATGTAACTCATAAATCAAATCATTCATCCTTTTATAGACCATTTTTGGGTGGTCTTCATAGATGAAAACATATTATATATAGCATCCAAGGAATATCATGTGAGACAATTGAGAATGGTCAAGGGAATACATTGAAAGAAGTAGATTTAAAGGATGATATCACTATTCAGTTATACATTAATGAGGTCTACTTTCTTAGAAATGTCATATCATCTAATGGTGTATTAGTGGATCAATAAAATGTTGATGTAGTGTTCTCTTGGAATCAACCAAAGATCAAGATGGAGTTACATATGTTCCATGGTTTGGATGTGTATTATATAAGATTTATACCAAATTTCTCTAGGATATAATAAAATTTGAATTCATTTACATAGAGGTGAAAATAATTTAGGTATATGGAGTGGTTCTAGTAGGCATTTTTTGGAGTTTTGGTAATAGTTGAAAATCACCACTATCCCGAGACTACTAGAGGGAGGTGTCGAGTACATAGTTTTCTATGATTTCTTGGGGACCATACTCGGTTGTGTCCTGGTGAATACCTGGGTGTTTATTGCATATGGACCTATAAATTGTTACCACATGAGTAGATCAATGAGACTAAAGATATGTATTTGGAAGTGATATTATTCATCCTACATATGAGGTGACACTACATTATGGGTGAGCAGCTTATCATTTATTATGACATATAGAGTCTAAATTATATATTCTATCAAAATGATCATAACATGATATGTAGGATATGTACACAATTCATCAACTATTATATATTCAATATATTCTATAATCATATAAATGAGACCATGGTGGGATATTCTCTCAGTATTTGATATTTTCTGAGGATGTTGATGGAGAATTAAAACCATCTAGCTTCATTGAAGTTGTCTTAAGTGGATAAGGATATAATAGATTTCCTACATTTGATGGTTGATAATTCAAAACCTATATGATGATTTAGGGAGTCCCATCATAGAGATACAGACTATGTGACCACATGTGATCTGATATCCACTAGATGTTCTCCTAAAGAATTTAATGAAGGTGGGGAGCACATTATCCTTTTTATAGGAAAAATGATGGGAACAGAGATATTGTGTGAGTTGGTTCTATGAAAGTTTCATACACAACGTTGGGTGGTATATATAGAAATTTAATAGATGAACCAAGTCCTTTGGATTAAGTTTTGGGGGCTTGGTATTTATACTTTTGTAGTGATGTTTATATCTTAATGCATCAAATGTTAGTTGGTGAAAGCTGACCACCAGGTTGCAGTGGGTTTAACTGAAACCCATGAGGTGATGGAATAGAAGTGGTATGGTGTATCTATGGAATTTATGATGGGTTTACCACAATATTCAAGAGAAAATGATTTAATTTTAGTGATAATAGAATGAAATACAAATTTATCACAATTCTTTGATATCAAATTGTAGAGTTTAATAGGAATTTTGGGATCCCATTAAATGTAGGTGATTTTTCGTCATCACAGTATTCTCTTTATGATCATTTTAGACCATAATTATCACACAATGTTAGGATTATGTATAGGATGAAATTAGTAATTTGGGTCTCAATTTCATTTCATAATGACATTTCACCACTATATAGATGGATATAATGAGATGACAATTGACATTTTAGATGACATGATATAGGATTTCATGTTTAACATTGGACATAGTCGAGAGGAACGCCATTCCTTTGAAGTGTTTTCAAATAATAAAAATATCTATTCCACCATAGGTATGGAACTATTTGAGGAATTCAATGAGAAACCTTTTTGTTCACCACTATGATGCACTAGTTTAGAAAATTCAACACTCATGGGATAGGTGTTGGTAAAATGTAAGATAGTGAAGTTACATATCATCCAAGAGTATATGGGGATTGCATAGAACCATCAAAATCACTATACGGACTGGTGTTAGAGTCCTCTATATTTCTAGGAGGGAGACCATGTATTTTGGAAGTTCTCACATTGATATGGATTGTGAAGATTTAGATAGTGTGTAATGATATCACTAATGTTTACTGAACCATTACAAATACTTTGTAGGATCAACAATTTGGTTCACCACTTGTCCCTACAACTGCAATTATACTGGGTACACATAATCTTCCACATATCATTGATGTGATGTTATGTACATGATATGATTCATTATATCTAGTGGGGTGAGTTGGACATAAATGATTGAGCATCCTTTATAGAGTACCTGGTAGGGAATGAGGATTGGTAGGAGGAGATCCACATTGAGGAAGATATTACCTTAGTGTGTGTCCATTGGAAGCACAAATTCAATAGGAGAGAACCTAGGTGTATAATTATATCAAACAAAGCCTTTTAAACATATTATTACATGATTTTATGTATACTTTTCCATGAAATTAAAAAAAGGATCGAAAAGTATAGTGTTATTAGAAGACTGGATACATAATTATAAAAAAAAGAAACAATAGTAAAACAGAATTTTATTAATATCAATGATGTGGTCCTAACTCCCTTTGAGCTTCTATGATTACCTAGAAACTTGGGGAATACATAAAAAATAGAATGAGAAAAAAATCCTAGTAAGGGAATAAACATGGGAATAAAGCATAAATCACAAGTTAATAGACATAAAATTATAAAATAAGGTGCATGGATCATGAATAAATATATAGAATCATAACATATTGAAAATGGAATCATATGATCATGAGAATTTTGGAATGTGGCAGTGTCATCACATAAACACGAGTCAAGGCTAACTACTGAGACTATATCACATAATGGACAATGTCCCATAAGGGATTTGGTCCACTTCCTAATCCCATACAAGACATATCATGAGACTAAAAATTACCCAATTCATTGGATTAACATCTTAGAGAACCCATCATAACCTGTTCCTGAATATGTGTGACACATAATGAAATCAAACATAATGAATAAATACAAGGGTTACCCATGTAATGAAATGGGTATAATAATCATGTTATAAGGCATAAAAAAACGGTTTATAACAATTTTATCCCTAAAATAAGGTATTTAAATCACAATTGTATATTTATAATGTAAAATTAACCATACTTCAAGAAATATTATGTCCAAATAAAGTGAAAACATGAAACAAAAGCAATAAAGTAACCTTGAAAATGTTCTTCATAAGTGTTGTTTTAAGAGAATAGGTAAAGGGTATTTAAAATTGGTAAGACATTAATAATTTACATATTTCCAAAAGTGATATAAAATCGTTTTCAAAATAAGAAGTATTGTTTCTATAAACCATATAATTTTTAGAATAATTCATCAGATGTACTTTAAAAGAGTCAGCTAAAATAAAAAAGTTCCCTTCAATCTATTTTTCAAAAATAATTAAGAATGAAACCTTTGATACATATATATACCAATCATATAAATATTAAATAGACATGGTATATATTTTTGATACATATATATAGAACATTGAGTAATTATATAATAATAATGAAGTGATAAATTTAGGTGGATAAAGAGAGATTGCAAATTAAATAAAATTTGGTGCTTTGGAATGAACTCTTTCATTATGTCTGAATGCATTCTACCCCTGCACATAATTTCATGTCAAATCAAATTCTATTCACTGATTAATTATTTATGAACCTATTATATATTTATTTGATTTATTAATAGTTTATTATTTTTATTTATCTCGATTTAAATGTGTTGTAATGTTCACTTTTGTCATTTGGGGAGTGTTTGTTTATGGTTTCATAGTTGTTATTGTAGTGTAAAATTAGGGATGTTCATTTAAAATGGTAATAATTCCCTAGAAGTGAAATTATATAGAAATATTTTACTTATAGAATTTTTAATTTGTCCATATTTTTTTTTCTATCATGATGAATTTTAATTTTATAAATCATTATTGATAAATTTTAGTTTGTTTTTGATGGTTTTTCTGACAATCATTAACTAGTCTTTTTTTATTGAATATCGTGTCTACATATTAATTTTAAAACATTATATGAGTTATAATTTACATACTAAAAGATTTTTTGTCCATAAAAATTGTTTTATGACCATCCTAGAAGGTGTTAATGAAGAAAATCATTATCAATAGAGATGGTTAACCACCATATTTAGGACAAAAAATTAATTTTTTTTAAATTTGTAGATATATGAAATGAATTGGAAAAAATATATTCCATTAAAAATTTAAAATTATAGCATATACATGATAGTAGTGTTATTATGATTTTATGGATAAAGGGTGTAAGGATAAGGTAAAATATGAAATGAAATTAAAATAGATGGTTTGATAAATTTACCTATTGAATATCACATCTTTAAAGGACCCCTTAAAGAACATGGAAATAGTATTTCCTGAGACCAAAGGCTCTTGGATGGGGGGGAAGTGAATTTTTAAGGTAATTGGTATGAATGTTTATAGTCTATAAGGCTTGTAATATTAGAGGAGAAGGAGTGGGTAGGGGCGATATTTATAGGGGAAGAGTGGTGTTTTTTATTGTTACTATATTGATTATTTTTTTAGTTTGTCTCTTTTATATCAATAGTGTTGATTCAAATGACTAAATATAGTAAATGATTATGAGTAGTTCATTAAAATGGGTGATTACACCACCCATGACTCAAAAATTCATGTATTTGGACAATAATAGTCATATAGGTTCTTTAATTTATATAAATACCACTTATTTTATTCATTCATAATTCAATTACTCTTTCTCAAAAGGTTGACTATTTTCATCTTCAAAATGTATACTATTTTGTTAACGTTATTTTTTATTTCTACAGCCTTTTTCGTGCACGTGATCATTCTAGTGGATCAAGATTATCTAAATTTTACCATTCTTATTATCATATTTATTATTTATTTTCATTCTGTTATATTTGGAGTTCCTATTAGTAAATTTTATGAACAATGTTTCATTTTTCATTTATGAGAATTTTTATTTGGTTCTCTATGTGATGTAAATGTTTTGTTACATACGATGTGAAATTAAATTGATTAAATTATGGGTCATTACATTTTACCCCCCGTATGAAATTTCTCCCTGCAAATTTAATTTTACATAATAAGGTGAAAATAGGTGAAGGTATTTCTCTGTCATTACTTCCTCTAGTTCCCATATCACCTATTCATTCTTATGGATTATCCATAGCACCTTGAATTGGTGAGTGGTCTTGTTTAGTAGAAACTTGTCCTTATGGTCCAAAATCATAACCAGATACTCATCACAAAAGATATTTTTTTCCAACCATACCACTAATGAGTTCATAACATGTGAGTTATATGGAATGCACATCATCTAGGGGGATATTAATAATACACAGGTTCATTATACATTGTTGGTGAAAGTGATAGTCGGTTTCCCATAACTCTGATGTTATCACGAATCTCGAAGGGGTCGATGTACCTATGATATATCATTCACTTCTTCCCAAATCTAACTACTATATTCCATAGAGACACACAGAGAAATAGCATACCTCCAAAATCAAATTCTATTTCCAATCGATAATTATCAGCGTAGCACTTTTTTCACATTCGGTAAACCTAGATATGATGTTGGATGGAGTTAACCTTTTTTTCATTTCTTTATCCATTTTAGGTCCCACCAGCTTATGTTCTCTACCATTATCCAATCATGTAGGTGTTCTAGATATTTTCCCATAAAGGGCTACATATTGATCGATTTGGATGATTGATTGGAAACTATTTCTATAAGGGAACATGACCGGAGGTAAATGTTGGTCTATCCTCTTTTTCAATCCATTGTGCATATTCTCAACATGTCTTCCAGTATCTAAATAGTACACTGATATTTTCCATAAAAAGGTGGGCATAATCAGTTCTAAAGTTCAATAAGTATTTACAAGACATTTGAGAAATTTTCCAAACATTTACATACATATTAGATCATGATCGAATATAATTGACAATGGAACTCCTTGTATCCTCACCACTTCTTTGATGTATTTCATTGAAATTCAGTTGAGTTATAAGTACTCTTAAATTAAAATAATGTGAGTATACTTTGTAAAAATATCTACAATGACCCATAAATCATTATTTACACTAGAGGTCTTTGGAAGTCTAGTGAAAAATACAAAGTGATGTTTTCACATTTCTATATAGGCCATGGAATTGGTCTCATCAGTCCCTTATAATTTTTCTATTAATTATTCACTTGATGACATACCTGACGCACTTATATATAATCAATGATGTCCTTATTAAAATTTTCCCTCCCATAGTTGTCTCAGAGATCTCGTTATATTTTAATTCTCTCTAGGTGAATAGTTACGGTTGATCTATACGCTACATTCAAAATCAATTTCATTATATCCAAATTTAACAGTACATATAGGCACCACCACCATCATAAAAATGTTTCTACATAAATATTTTAGTCTAAGGATTTCACATTTCTTATAGATTACAACTTCTTATAAATATCAAAATCACTCTCTTTTACATTCCTTTATCTTCTCTAAAAGGGATGATTTATAAATAATATGTGAAAGGAAAGATGATGTAACATCCTTTTTAATTCCCATTTCTATACATTGTAAGACTACAAATATTTGATCCTTCCCAATTCTCATCATTGATAAAATTACAATATTTTTTTACTTAGAGCTTCTGCGAGTTTATTTTCTTTACTAACATAATAGTGTATTGATAAATCATAATAATTAATGAGATATAACAATATTTTAAATTTAATATTAGGATCCTTCATTGTGAATATTCATTTTAGGATTTTATTATAATTAAATATCTCAAACATATCCCCATAGAGGTAATGTTTGAAATTTTCAATGTGAAGATCATAACTGCCGACTCCACATCATTTACGGGGTAGTTTTACTCGTGAAATTTAAAATTCCTTGAGTCATAAGATATAACATTATTATTTTTCATATGTACACAATATAATACCTTCTTTGATGCATCATTGTATACCACAAAGAGTTCCCTACTTTTTAGTAGAGTAAGTTCTGGTGTAGTTTTTTTTTCTACTCATTAATAATGACTTCACTTTAAATGGTCCAGAAAAACATTACTCCCTGATGTGTCAGATAGGATAGTGTGTTTTAAAAACATAATAAGTTTATCATAGATCATTGATAACACCACTGTATACAAATAAAACTGAAGATCTCTGTTATAGATGCAAGTCTAGGACACTCTCTAATTGTTTTAGCTTTAGAAGTGTCCACAAATATTACTTTTAGGTAATAACATTCCCCAATAATGATACTTCATCCATCTGAAACTCATATTTATTGTATTTTTTTCATATAGTTTCTCCCATTATAAATTCTTTAAAAAAGTATTCAACTGATTCTCATTTTCCTCCTTACTTTTGGTGTATATCATAATATCATCTATAATCACTACATAAAATTTATTGAGGTAATATTTAAAGAAATTATTTAATAGGTCCGCAAAAATTCACAGGGTATGAGTTAGTATGAATGAAATCAGTATGAAATCATAGTGTTCATATCTGATTTTAATGGTAGTCTATAGAATATCTTCATTCCTCACCTTCAATTGGTGATATCCTAAATGAAGGACCACCTTAAAGAAAAAAATTTCAACCTGTTGTTGATCAAAAAAGTCATCTTCCAATGGTTGGGGATATTTATTTTTTATCATGATTTTGTTTATCTCATTATAGTCAATATATAAGGTCATTTATCTATCCATCTTCTTGATGATGAGGACTGGTGTACTCCAATGTAATGCACTCAAGCATATAAAAACAATGTAGGGAGTCTCTTATAACTTCGTTATTAGTTCATCCAACTCAATGGTGTTTACCCCTTTATGATTATTTGATATAGGTATAGAAATATGTATAAGATCAATTTAGAACTCAATATTTTATTTCAGATAAATACAAGGTAATTCTTCAGGGAACACATCAGTTTAGTCCCTTACTATGAGAATTTCATCGAGCGTGATCCTATCCATTGAAAAAATTATTTTTGAAATATATTCCTGCTCAAAAGGCAATAATATTTACTATTGAGTTGAATATTTTAAATAAGATTAATCCTACTCCTTACACATGTATAGAATTGGTGGATTCTATAAGATATGAAGAGTGATCTCCGATTCACAAATGGTGATGCTGGATTTATATAAACATATCCAATACATTATCAATATAGCATCAAAATCCACCAATGAATGTAAGATGATATTTTTGCGGAGGCTCAGTCTACAAACATTACTTATAGAGAAGTTGTATTCTTTAGATACAAAAATTCCACCATTTATTATTTTCATAGATAACTCAAAGTTCATATTTTGAGGTGGTGTTTTTGTAGTTCTACTAAACATACAAGATATGAAAGAATGTGTAGAGATATAATCAAATAGTACATTCACTGTTATTTAATGAATAACTATCATACCTATCACCAAACCATTTTCTGGATCCACCTCAGTAGTAGTGATAACATATTCTCATTCATACTACCATGGAGGTTATTGTTATTCATTGTCTCTAACTACCATTTCTTTAAGGCATTGGCTCGCATAATTCACATGTTCTGTATAGTTGAATCCTTTTACTACAAGTAGAGATTAGATGTAAAACATCATTTAATCTTCTCAATTAGTGGTCTTCTTCCAGTCCCTTCATAAATAATTATCCAGATGCCCCTCTCTTACACATTTTAAGAATCTTACAATTCTCTTTATATAGTTCTCATGATTATTCTTTCAAGACTTCTGAAATTTAGGATTTTGAGGTTTCATTCCACGATGGTATTTATTTTTTGATCATCCCATATTAAACATCATTTTTCTCTTTTTTTATCTATGTCTATGAGACCACCATGAGTCACCAATATTCGTCTCAAACATTATGGAAAATTGTATAATATTTTTATATAATTCAATGTTTCAAATAACCAAGACTTTTCATGAACTCATGATTAATCCATTAAAGATGTGATCCGCCTTACTTTCAGTGTTCATGAAAAATCTAAAGCCATATTCTGAAAGCCTTGTAAATATTTCCTTGTAAAAACTAATAAAATCATCTTCCTTTTTCTTCAATCAATGAAACCCACTTTCCATATTAAGATAGATTATTCATGGAAAATAATTATTGAAAAATATTATCTTGAATCCTTCCCTATCCATGGAATCAATTTATTCCTTAGACTTTGTGTTTTTTATCAGTGTCCACATGTGATAAGACTCACCGTCAAAACAAAAGTTTTTTAGTATGAGTTTATCTTAAACTAGTAATAATATAACATATAATATATTTTAAATATTGTTAATAAACTATTCCATGATGAGGGTATCAGAAGATTCTATAACGATTATAGATATTTTTTCATAATGGATTAAACAACTACTTGATTTTTCTTAGGATAATATTGTTTTTACACATGATTCATGTAATTATTCATAAATTTACACATGTGATATTGTACAATCCTGATGTTCTGAGCTCCCATTCTTATCAAAGTAAATATTTAATTAGATAAATCCTCACATTGCCTATAATAGTAATTTTCGGAACAGGTTCTCTTATTTCCCATAATTATGTTTGAAAAAATTAAAATACATGTTGGGGTCTTGAATACATATCTTTTGAGAACATAAAAAATCTATGAATATATAAGTAATAACATATAAAATAAATTTATATCTTAATTTATGATTACCAATGGGGTAAAATTGGTTATCCATGGTGATGAAATTTTCCATAGGGTTATTAAAAAAACATTCTAGTATTAATACCCAAAAAAAATAACAACACCATTCTTCAAAAACAACAATAGAGACTAATCCTTTTAAACATATTATTACATGATTTTATTCATAGTTATCCATAAAAAAGAAACCAAGGATTCAATATTATAGTTCCTTTATAAGGATATGTACATAATTAAGAAACATCAAACTAGAATAAAAATAATTTTATTATTATCCAAAATGAGCTCCTAACTCCCTCTAATCTAATATTACTGCATAGGATAACCTGGGTAATACATAAACCAAAGGTGTGAGCTATAAATACAGGTAAGAGAATAAACATGGGAATACAGAATAACACATGAGTTAGGAGGCATATCATGAAAACATAAAAGGAATTTATCATGAATTAAAACATGGAATAATAATATATAGAACATTGACTCATATGATCATCCAAATATGAAATCGTATAAGCAACATACAACATGATATAAACATGAGTCAATTTTAAATTCCAAGACTATATCACATGGTGCACAATGTCCATTAATGAATTTGGTTTACCCCCTAATCACATACATGATGTCTCATGAGACTACACATTACCCAATGCATTATAGTGATATTTGGGATCACCCATGATAACATGTTCATGAATTTGTGTTTCATATCAATAAATTAAACATAAGGAATAAAAATAGAGGTTACCTTTGGAATAAAATGGGTATCATAATCATTTCATAAGTTTTAACCAAGGGGTGTATAATAATGGTATCCGTGAAAGAGTGGATTTAAATCATACTTGGTCATTAATAAGGGAAGAAAATAAAATATCATTAAAAAATATTTCCAAATAATGTGAATTAATGTAAAAATGAATGATTTGGTTACATTAGAAATGTGGCACATATTCGGGGTTTTGATAGAATAGGCAACCAGTCATAAAATGGGTAAAAAGAATAATAAATTACATAAAACCAGAAGTGAAATAAAATGGTTTTAAAAATAAGAATGTTTTTTTATAAATTATTTATGTTTTAAAACATTTCATTTCATAGTACATTAAAACCGACAAAATATAGAGATTGTCCCTTTAATCAATATTTCAGAAGGAATTATGAACTGAATAATAAATACATGTATATCCTTATCACAAAATATTAAATAAACATGTTCTATATGTATGATACATAAATGAAGAATATAAAAACATTATATAAGAAAAATTAAGTAGTAAATCGACATTCATAATGAGAGAACATATAATAATAGAAATATGGAGGTTTTGAAATATCTCTTACCTTATGTCTGAATGAGTTCTTCACTAACACTTAATGTCATGTATATTAAAAATAATTAATTATTTAATTAATTTAAAACCTATTATATATTTATTTTATTTATTACAATTTTATTAATTTATTTATGTCCATTTAAATGAGTTATAAAATTCAATTTCATCATTCTAGGAGCGTTCATTTCTTGGTTTCATGGTGAGTTTTCTTGTGCAAAATTATTGATGTTCTTGTAAAATTGAAATAGATATATAGAAGTGAAATTATATATTATTAATGAACCTGCATATGTTTAAATGGACCCTTATATCAATTTTCAGGAATTATGATGGTTCTATTTGATAAAATATTGATGATAATTCTTCGGTTTATTTTTGGATGTTTTTTCGACCATCCAAAACTAGCTCTATTTTGTGGAATATTGTGTTTATATATTTATTAAAAAAATTAAATAATTTATAATATACATGTAAAAATATAATTTAACCATAATAATTGTTTTATGAAAATACAAGAAGGTGGTAAATAAAAATGAAAACTTATTATCCAAGGATATGGCTAACAACCATATTTTGGAGAAAGGTTCTTTAAAAAGAGGAGATGTGAAAATAAGTGGATATATAATATTCCATTAGAAATATAAAATTATAGTATATAAATTTTAATTTAGATTTTATGATTTTATTTATGAATTAGGTGGGGAGGCTATATAAATAAATGAAATTTAAACATATGTTTTGAGAAAGTTACCTCTTGGATATATCCTCCTTGAATGACCCCTTAAGGAACATGGAATTGGTTTTTTAGACCATCTGATATTTATCATGGTGAAGAGTCATGAGAGTGGATTTATTAACAATATTTTTAATATATAGGACTTATAAGATGTGAGGAGAATGTGTGGTGAAGGGTTGTATTTATAGGAGGTGGAGAGGGGTATTTTTATTATTAAATTCATTAGATTATTATTTTGGCTCAAGAATATTAAAAGTGGTGATTGTTATGACAAAATATAGTAGATAGTTTAGGATAGTTTCAAACAATGGGTTATTACATCATCCATGAATAAAATTTCATGTATTATTCGTATAATATTAAATACCGTGATTTTTTTAATTTCAATATTCACAAAAATTCACCTATTTTAGAAAAAATCCCAAAAATCAACATCATTTGTTTATTTAAAAAATAGAATATTTTTTATGGATATAATTTCATTAATATGAGAAATATAATTTATAATATAAAATCATAATTTATTCAAAAAATACCAATTTTAAAATTATAATCGATTTTTCGACCCTTTGAAAAGCTACTCAAGGCCACAAAAATTTACCTTATAATTAAAATAAAATACAATATTAATTTATGATTTTATTTTCTAAAAATTAATATTATTTTAGTTTTTTTAATAATTATATAATTGTAATAAAAAATTTACGTTTTAAAATAATTCCAATGATTAATTTATCAGTTTTAAAACATTTTTTTATTTATAAGATACACAAATTCATTTCTATACATTCATAGATGAGTTTAGTATTTTAATTGTCATATCACTATTCTTAATGGTAATATGAGTATTCCAGTGGTTATATTTATAACAGTCATTTACGTTTCTTAATTTCAATACATACCACTTATTTCATTCATCTTTCATTAATTTATAATGTACCTAAGGTTATCTATTTTAATCTTCTAAATTAACATTATATTATTATAGTGGACCGAGAATATCCAAATATTCACATTCTTATAATCATATTTTATATTTTTTCCCACTATTATATTTGGAATTCTAGTAAGATTATTTATTTACTAATGTATCATTCTTCATTGATGATAATATTATTTCTATTGGGTTTTCTATGTGATGTATGTGTTTTGTAAAATAATAATGTAAATTCCATAGATAAAACATTGGTTCACCACATGGATTCCAAAATGCACGCTCAATAACCATTTATTTTTTAGAAATATTTTTCACTTCCCTAAGGTGGGTAGATTCAATATATATTTTTCTTGTATTCATTTGGAATATATAAAATAATTTTTTTCGAAATAGGTACTGATATTTTGAGATATTTAGAGGCCTGGTGAGATTCAATGTTGATAATATTTATAATAATAATAATATTATATCTTGTGCATATAGTTTGCCGATAATATTGGAATAAAACCTAAAAAAGACTCATATCACAAATTTGAGATCGTCATTTAGTTCAAAATTCATTATTTCCCCTATATTTGACAAAAAAATTATTGGATTTGGTTTCCCTATTAAAATTTGTTTTCTGGTTAGATTAGTAACATAATTAATTAATTTTTCAGGACAATATAACCTCTATAAATAAATATTTATTTCATGTCCCAATGGTTAGACTCATAACCTTGGTATATGAGAAGATAGTGTGGAATAGAATAAATTGATGTTAAGATCATGAGATCATCGATCAGGGTACCCAGAATATCACCATTGATAATGTAGTTATGGATATCTCTAATGATGATGGAATAGAACCTCTCATAAGCGACAATTGATCAAATATTTAGGTATGTTGTTTTTTTGTGGATTTCATACCTTTTATTATACCTCATCAAACATTGATCAATTCCTATAATTGTTTCATTTTTGGATTTATTGATGATTAATGGTTGATAAATTATCTTCATAGAGTGTAGGTATTGATATTATTTTGTTTTTTATTGTTTATATATGATAAAAATAGAAATATAATTGAATTGAGGCCAATATGTAAAATTTTCGAGGTTTATTTATCTGATGTGTGTCATGGATTCCTCTAAAAATTCAATGCATGGTCCCTATTTATAATTCCTTTAGCTGACAATTATTCAAATACCGAGTATTGAATCATTGTAAAATTGTTATTCAGTGTTGTGAATCGATATTTCTATTTTAGATTCACGATGTACGAAGTGATCAATGTTTGGTATTAAAATATAGTGGTTTGAGGATGATTGATATTTGATTAGTGATTCATATCTTCAGTTTGGCATTATATGTGATTCATGGTGTGAAGAAAATAATTTGGTCATTTTAGATGGATATAATATTATAGGATGTAGTGAGGGAAGTGTGGTCAGCCAATTCCCTGATTTCTTGTATATTCCTTGACATGATCTAAGGATGTAGCAGTACAATAATATGATTGAATAATTCTAGAATTGATGAGATATTCTCAAATACATTATGTGTAGTCTCTATTTTACACACAATTTAGTCCTACTTATAGGTTATTAGGGTTTATAAATAATAAAAAAATATGACATAGTTAAAAAATGTGTCACACAAAGTGTGTCCCAACGTAGGCGGCCTTCTACTTTCCCCTGGAATTAACATGAATTGCTAGTATATATGGGCATGATCATGTACTTAGACATGTCCAGAAACATATACACAACCAAGTACATGGTCATAAACTGAATTACATGGGAATAACCTGAAGTACATGGGAAATAGTATAGTAACATAATCATAGAAATGTGAGTGTTAGAGATTTAATGTTCATGACATGTACCATATATACACACCATTTAAATCCTATAAGGCATATTGGATCCCTTCATGTCCATTGTGTAGAGTAGTTTTAGTTCAATGTGATGACTTTGTTCATCCCTATGAAGGTGTAGGGAATAATTATATCATATTAATTCCATTTCAATCCCCTATATTGACTATATCATGTATAGAGTTTATAGAATACCTCTTTTTTACTAGATGGGGAAGCTCTATCATCCCTTATTCATCATAGGTGGGGTTCAGGGTATCATCATAACCATTATAAACATGGTTTCAATCTTCTACCTAGTAGTAAAATTTATTTGGGTTTATATAGAAACCCTAATGTACCTATTTATGATCCCCTATTTGGGTATTGAGAAATTTGGAGTTCTATTATGTATCATTATTGGAGTGTTCTAATGAGAAATACCTCTCATATTTAATTAATCAATTATATCATGGTTTGTGGAGTGATTACTATCAAAATGAGAATTACCCTAAAGCATCGAGAATAATACTATGGCTAGAAGTATGGTTGACACCTTTTGATACATAAAGTATATTATGAGTATATCATGGATGACTATCATTATGTCTCATACCTTGATTGATATACCTCTGTGTAAATGAGCATACTACTTTTGATTCCTTATGTTTGGTAAATTTGGGTGACCTAATGGGTATTGTAATACTAACCCATGCATGGGCTCTCACAACACATGTCATGTACTATGTAGATGGAATTCCTTTTGATGGTGTTATAGGAGAATCAAGATTATAATGAAAATAGTTTGGGCTAGACATATTGGGGTTCATACATAGGATGCATTTTGAAATACTTCTCTACTTATATGCAGAATAAGATTTATATTTCATGTTTTGGTGTGCTTTTATTTGTCCCTTATGCTTTCTAGTGATTTTTTTTACTTTGATTATTGGATACATACGAATGAATGGATTTTATATCAGTTGTCTGTTACATTAATCCTTGTTTGGGCCCGGAGATTTTTTTCTACATATTGGTAAATTAGTTTAATGACTCTCATGTGTGTTTATGCGTAGATGGGGTTGTTCGGCAACCCTTGGTCTATTGAACATGGGATTAGGGTGTCACACTCGGTTTATTATCAACTATGAGGACCCCAATGGGTCATCTCATGGAAACAATCTAATGGAAATGTAATAGGATTATAGGGGAAAGAAATAATGGAAAATTTTGTAATGTACAAATATTTGTTGGTGGTCTTTATGGGATTGCATGATACATACTTTATAAGTCATGAGAATGATATTTATGTAAATATTTTAACTCAATATAATGTGAGAAATTATTTCAAATATCAATAATACTCAAAAAATGGATAATAAAGTAGTGGAAAATTATTTTAGTTTGATAATCCTTCAACCATTCATTTGTACACTTTTTAAAATAAAATATTAACTCCTTTACTCTTAGAATTTTAATTTTTTCCATTTTTGGTTTTACCGTTATAAGTAATTTTTATCAATTAATATAACATTAATGAATAAAAATTAAAATTCTATTATAAAATAATTTGGTCCTACATATTAAAAATATGTAATTATTGTTTTCTCATAAAATCAATTTCCTTAAAAATAATTAGTTTTACCATTTTCACTTAAAAACTTGTTTTAAGAAAAGTGTATTTTTAGGAGTAAAATTTAAAGTCATGATAAAATTATCAATTTAATTTATGTTCATTATTTAAATTGTTTTATTATAAAAAAATAAATTTCACACATCACTGAAATAAATCAAAAACGCAATTTTACCAGAATAATATTTCCTTAAAAGAAATGTCCAAAAAATAGTTTTTTGAAAAATATTACAAAAGTTAAAAAACATAGGTTTTATTAATATATAATATTATTTTTAAAAGTTTTGTTTTACTAATTTAATACATATTTTATCATGAATACTATTTTATATGTACTTATGTTGTACTTACTTCTTGATATAGTCATAATTGCAATGATTTTATTAAAAACTATAATTTTATTTTAATCACATAAAAATCAATTATTTCATGAAAAATATAATATATTTTAATAATAAACTTTCTAAATTTCTGATGGAAAAATTATATTCAATTAATATAATTCATACTCATACATTTATTAATTGTTTTTTTAAATGAAAATAAAAAATATAAATAAAAACTTATTTTTTTAGAAAATGAAAATTTTTAAACACCATGTGTTCCTAATATGATTTCATATCAATTTATAATTTAATTTATTTTCAGTTCATAAATAATAATATTTCTAAAGTGGTCGAGTTAAATATTTTAGTATAATTTATAAAAATGTTCTTGGAAAAATATTACTTTTATATTAAATAATATTTACCAAATACCATTTAAATTTATTATTTATAATCAATGAAATTAATTTTAATATTAATATCATTCATTTAATTTAAGGAAAACGCAATATCATAAATTAAAAATATAATTATTAATAATAAAATGTAACACAAAAATTAATATGTGTATTTTTAATATTTTAATATTATATTTATATTTCATTACGTATTATTAGTGGACTGTATTAATTTTATTTCACTTCTGAAAATACATTACATCATTATAACTATTAGATACAAGTATTCCTAGTTATCATATTTCTAGAGACCATATTTATAATGACATGTTTTTCTTTTTATAGACTTACTAAACTGATTCATTTCATACAAACTTCTTATGTCACATATCTCATTTACATTGTTTTCATTTTATATCCCAAAATATTATTTCCCCTTTCATACCATTCTTCCACATTAGATATTTTTTCATTGGCTATTGGTGATCCTCATGATTGAATATGTCCAAAGATATCTCTTGTTTCAAAATATTTTAATTTTCTCTATTTATTTATCTGTTTTAGTTTCGACACATTTAATGCAGGTAATAATACAAGATTCTTAATATTTAGTTATTCATTCAATTTTTTACTGTCAACTAATTGTATTTTTATTATAATTCATATTGTATATGGCTTGTTACCTACTCTATTTAAATTTTCGTAAAATCAGAAAAAACTATTCAATAATTATTTATATATTATTTATTGAAATAATATGATTCCTAAAAATATGGTGCATTACAGTTGATGTGGTTGGGAATCTATAAAAGTACTTGAGTGGGTAGTTCGGTATGTGGGTTTCATTTAAGGATAGAAACACTAGAGTGGATGGATCAATTTGGACGTAGTGGTGCCAACAATTGATAAAGCCATATATTGAAGAAATATCACATGAGTTTCAATAGATATTTATTTAAACATCATGAGAGATCTCATTCAATTGTTTTGAACTTCATGTGAGATATTTTATATAAAATATTTTATAGCCTCGTGACAATTTTTATGTCTTATTATCATTTTTAGAAGTGTTTGAGCGGTGTGGATTCTTCTATCTCTATATATATAGAATGTAGGTTTTTATGTTTTGTGAGTATCCTGAGAGACTTTTGAAACATTGAAATGCGACTTCCTTATAGATAATAACCATGGGAATACTCATTTTTGATATATATTATTTGGGGAACTTTTGGGTGAACTATGATTAGATAATTGGTCGATATAAACAACTCCATGAGATATATTTATTTTGAATCAGGGATGATGCTTTAGATGGTGATGTGACCAATTTACATGTGAGTCATTTTTAATTTTTTTTTCATAAACATTTAACCAATTGATATTTGGGTGGAATGTGAGGTATATTTATATTTTTTTAATGATATTTGTAGGTTAAAAATAATGTGTTATCATGTTGGGTTTTTCATTTTTATTTTCTATGATAGTAGTGTACCCAATCATAGATATAGATCTATGATTCCTCACATTGTTTTGGATAATAGGATGGTTTCCCATGCTATATGTGTTGTTTTTGAATGATGTAATGGCTTAATCTCGACCATTGAAATGTGAACATCTTGTTTGGATATTTTATGACTTGAACAACTGGGGCCCCAATAGGACTTACAGTAATCTAAGAGTGACATACCAAGACCTCCTCCATTATCATAGGGGATAAATACTAATTCTGAGTAGAAATATCAGTCATATGGGAGGGCTTGTCCTAATAAACCTATAAACATGCACACCACCTAGTATAACCCAGCAACAAGGATAAATAAATCCATTCTATCCTAAGAGGAATTAACGGTATATAATATTATCCAGAATAAAAAAATTATAAAATATAACTACATCCAAAATTTTAAGGGAATAATTGTAAACCCTACTTGAAATAAAATGTTTTAAAATGGAACACCCAATGATGAGGTAGAACCTTGTATATGAACTCTAATATCGACCAATGCATAGGATCATCCCCAACGAGTACGTCTTTGTTCTTCCAAAACTAGGACCTCTATGGTTGCCGTCTAATTTCATATCATCAGATTCATGAAAACCCTAATAAGGGTTGAGTATATAAAAACATATTTGGATTACCAAAAAACCAAAGAGGGAATAAATATAATTAATCATTCAGATCAACCCACAAGATAAGGAGATAGAGTAGAAATACAATATATTTTCAAATAGGTGACACTAATCAAAGAGAGAAAGAGATAGATATATAAAGGAAGGTTTTAATACTTACAATAATATATGCATGAATTTATATCAATAACTCTAATATTTTTTTTGTCTCGATGACATTAGATTAATTGTATCATCACTAGATCAACTATGGAGGACTGATGCCTCACTAATCGCATGACACAAATGATGGGGTGCTAACCCAAGGAAGGTTGACAATCCATTCCTCATATGAATTTTATTATGAGGGGATTCAACTCTAATGATAGAAGACTCATTACAAATGATGAGTATTTTGGGGGAGGGTTGATCCTACCAATATAAGAAAGGTGGGACTCATGTCGAAACCTACACGTGTCTCCAGGGGGTTTCCATCCACAAAGGACTCTATGAAGATCAAACTAAAATATAAACATAATCAAAACATGTTGGATGAATAAAACGACACATTCCAACTCATGTCATATATCTTATTTTGAATCAAAGGCCACTACTTTGTCCAATATGGGAAACATATAATAAATCCATACTTGGGGTACAAATTCTTTGTCTGGACGAACAATATAAGAGAAGTTAATCATTTGATGAAAGGGAAAAAATATGTACCCTATGGTACACAAGGTGTATTAATATGTACAAGCATGGTTATGGACAGTTTTCTTGTATGGTGTATTAAAATAAATATATAGAGAATATAAGATGAGGCACATAGTAATTTGGACCAGTTGGTATCCTCGGAACATAATCCCTATACATGGTTCAACTGGTTTAGTAGAAAACAAATCATCTGGGATTAGAACATTAGAATTTAAAATTTAACTCATCTTAAAATCTTCTACATCATTGAAACATATTTCACTATGTGTGATCATCAAGAATATGCTATGTGTAGTTAGATTTTATAGATAGTATAAGATTCTTCTAAAGGGATTCTCTATAAACTATTTTTTACAAAAATATTACTAGTAGCCTAATCCAGGATTTTGGAATTGATGGATTCTGGTTTGTCTTTTATTTCCAACCTTAAATGGCTATAAATTGGGATTCCTGATAAACCACATGAACCCCTCACACCTTCATCATCATCTAAGGATTCATAACTCCATCAATCGTTCAAAATCCACTATAATACCTCATTTTTTTCTTCTGAAAATACTATTTTTATCCATTAATTGAACACCCTAATATAAATTTTATGTTTTATCATATCTCAAACTAGATTGATAGTCAAATCACTGACCTTCTATAGTCCAATGAAAAATACATGATGAAATAAGAGATAATGAGACAATAAATAATGTGAGTTCATCAATTGACATTTCGAACCCAAACAATAATAATGAATGGGTGGATCAAAAGTATAAATTATTATCTATAATGTTGAATATATAGGTATAAAGGAAAAAATAAAAAATAAATCAACGGGGAATGAAAAAAAAACGAGGTAGGAGTTGAATTCAAATAATATAAACGACCCATTATTGAAATATTAAATAATATAGAATGAATATAAAAAACAAGGAGCTACCTTATATTTGGATTGATCAGTAAATAAAAACTGTCCCTTGTAAATGTTAGGGATGAGTTTCTTTTAAATTTATCATTGTTAAATTTTGTAAATGCATTTATTCATTGAACATCCTCTAAATGGTGGCTCTACAAATATCTAGGGTTATGTTTTTATATATAGGCAATTATCATAGTAGAGAATATATAGTGGTTATCTTCTAGTTTTATCTAAATATATCAATTAATGTAATTATTTTAATTTAATAATAAAATTTCCTCTATTTTTCATGAACGATAGCACTTTGACTAGAGGGAAAATGAGAATATGACTTATGTCACACATAGGGTAAAAGTCATGTTCTAAATTAATTACCATAAAATCTTACACAATGCAAATATAGTATTTCATTAATTAAATAAAAATTAAATAAATTATTTTAAGAACTCTAAATTTAATTTATTTTGAGTGAGGTATATAATACACAAATTTTTTAGTTATATATGACATATTTGAGCTATGTTAAAAGACTATAATTTAATTCCCTCTTTATCTCGATGTATATAATGTCAACTGAAATTAATATTTTCAAAAAATACATTCTGTTATTTTATGATATATAATATTTTATTACATGATTTAAAACTCATAATAAAACAATATCCAGAAAAGTCATTGTTATATGTTTAATAATATAAATATAGTCTATTTATGGAATAATTATCCTTTTTTGGAAACTATATTGACCTTAAAAATAAAAAATATCAAAATCATTGTAATTTTTTAAAAATGATAATGTAGGTTCAATAAATATGATAACGGTAAAAATAAAATATAAACTTGACCAAAATTTTATTGATGATATTATTTCAACCTATACTCTCTTATAAATATAACATTTTTCTGGTCCCCCAGACATGGTAGGGGTGGGAGGGATGGAGGGGATTGGGACATAGGTCGTGGGGTCTGGTCCTAGTGTCTATTTATTTCATTGTTTTTTTATTTGTTTTATGCTTCCATTGGAAACGGTAACCCACTTTTAAATATATAATTTTTATATCATTTTAACATGATGAAAATTTTATAGTAATTTCCTATTTTATTTATTTCTAAAAGTGCCCCTTCCGTCCTTTATAAAATGGAACCACCTCTCCCCTTTTACTTAAACTAAAAAACTTTTTGGTTTATCAAATACAAACCCATATAAAACATAAAATTCCCCACCATTTTATTGTGGCCATGGAATTACTAGAATACCAAACATGGAAATATTAATGTGCAATGCAATGGATGTTGTCTGAAGAAAATGTATAGTCTTTAACCAAATTCCTTACTCTTATTTATGCTTTTAACTCTAATAAAGAGTCTTAAAACATTTTGATATAGTAACATAAATATATCTCATATACCAAGATTTAATTAATGTTAATTACAAAACCTATATCAATATCCTATTCCCTCAATTGGGAAATGAAACAATCAGTTATGTGTAAAAAGGACTGTCGTCTCACAGATCGATGCAATTCTTTTTTCCAACCCCAACTATCATGGATAGTTATAATGTTTGGCTTAAAGTATTTATATGATATTCATGATATTTTATTCATTATAGAAATATAATATTTCAACTATATTCTTATTATTCCATTCAATGGAAAATGGTAAAGTCATTTATGTATGTGTGTGGTCTAAACCTTCATGAAGCTATGTAACTTTATTTTCATCATATAATCACTTGAATGATATATATAAGTTTATTTAAATAAATAATGTTGTCCTAATGATAAAATTATCAATATTTAATGATAAAATATTAATTACCTTATTTCTATTATGATCATTAAAAAATGGAAATGTTACTCATGTACACGAATGGCCTAACATCTCCACGAATATAATGTTGTTCAATTTTCATAACCATCATTCATGGTTGGTCACAATGAATATTATATTTAAAAAACTGATATTTTTTAAATTATTATTATTAAGGATATAATGGATAAATAACCTCTATAAACATAGTCAACTAACCCAAGCCATATTAGACATATTTGAAAATTATCAACAAAAGTCCTATGAAACCCTAATGGGTTAAATTATTATATATAACATGGTGTTTAAAAAATAAAATAATAATTAACATGACATTTTTTATTATGAAATTAAATATTTAACATAATTTTATTCTTCACGATTTAAAGAATAAATGTGATGATTCTAACTCCGGGTAAGGGATTTCATCTCAATTTTCCATCATAGAGGAATATTTTAATGTTATGAACCAAATTTATTTTATAAATTAAATATACTATAAAATTTAAATATTATATAATGTATCATTTATAAATCATGTTATTTTAAGTTAAAACATATTTTACTTCATCCAAGGGGATTTGATTTGAATTTTACCAATCGATATGTGGTTTTCAACTCAATTTCTATTAATTTAGTTATACATATACTTCATAGAATATGTTATACCATGATTATGTATACAATTATATATAAATTAATTATTTTTAAATTAAATTTTTTGTTGATTTATATTTTTACACATAATCACTTCATTGATTAAATCTCACTTCAATGATATGATATTTTTAAAAGATTTCATTTCAATTTTCATTCGTTAAAGAATATATTAATATTATGATATAAATTTCTATTATATGGTGTATATAATTTCCATTTTCATATTATATAATAAATCCATAGCATTTTATTTTTTTTAACATAAAATTCCTTTTACATTATCCATGGGGGTCTGATATTAATGACACATAGTGGTAAGGTGTTTCTGAACACAATTTTCATTCATTTGGTTATAATTATACTTACTCAAATATGGTATTCAATGATTATATGTGAATCGATATAAAATATTTTCTATTTAGTATATTTATTTGTTTTTTATGGATTTATATATGCTCAAATCATCACATCATGGATTTATTATTACGTCAAATGTTATGATTGTTTTATGTGTTTTCTTGGCCCCAGTATCATTTTATTAATATATATTCTTGTCATGCACCATGATTTCCATATATGGTGTACAAACTTCGTAACAAATTAAATTTTACATATTACTTCATTTAATTCATTTCATTTAAAAATCAATATCATCCTCATTATTCCAATAACTTTTTACATAAATTTTTTTGAATTAATAATGGATTTCTATTACATTCCCCTTTATTTTTGAGATTTTTTTGTTCAAGGATACATTTATGAAATAAAGTAATTTTTTTTAAAACCACATCCCTTTTATTATCCTTTGGTCATTTTAATTTTTTGTTTTTTTTATTTCTTCTATTATTGAATAAAAAAAGAATAATGTTGTTTATAAGTAATACCAATCATGTATATTTTATTAAATCCAAAATCCTTCTCTCCCATGTCTATATATTAAATAAAATGCTGTAAAGAATGTTTTAACTATTATAAATTGTTCTTCTAAAGAAATTTTTACCAATTTTGACTTTTAAAAAAGTTGTTTAAAAAGAATATTTCTATCATTTTCTGAATGATGTACTTTTTGACCTTTTTACAAAAGTGTGCACGAAATGTTTTACTTCAAAATGTATATAAAGAAAAAAATTTCCCCTAAGTATGTAAATTTATTTCTTTTAATATAACTATACAAGATGAAATGGTTCTTTTAAATTATTTTTAAAAGTTTTTAATTTTTATATTTTTATTCTCTGATTTGAAAGGGAAAAGTTTTTTTACATCATAGAGTATTCCATGCGACATTTTATGGGAATTTTCATCAAAATTGAAGACCATTAATGTTATGGATTACATATAAATTATATATGTGTATCTTACATATATACCTCACTAATTCATTATTCCATTGACTAGGTAATTCATTGAAACATTTCATTTTTTATTTTACGTCTCTATGAAATCTTATTTGATTACAACATGAAGCGATATTATGAAACCCATTTCTTTTCCTGGTTAATTATTTTTCTTGTGATTTATAAAAGATTTCCTTATAGTGTAATTGAAAACCCTATAAATGTTATGATTGGTGAGACTAGAGAAAACTATAATGCATTGGGTATTGTTTTTATCACATAATATTTTATGCATGGGATTAAAATGTAATGCAAATCAATTATGGGAAACTTTACATCATGTGATGTTTTTTTTGGAAACAATCCTTTACTAATGATTATTTCATGTTATAAAATGCCTACATATTCCTATATTGCCATGATATTATGAAACCATATTTTTTATGCTATGATCTGATGAGTTATTTTAAGATCATTAAGTTCTATGAAATCATATTATCCCTCTTTATCATTTTTCCTCCATTACTAGGATTTATTTATACCCCTTTCATTTATATATTCTCTAATTTATCCTATAATGTTTTCATTTCTCAATTGGATTTAGAATATCACTAAAAAAATGGAAATAATTATATTATGTCATAGTATATTTTTATGTTTTATGTAGGTAATATGCCTAATAAACTATGCCTGATGATATATGGGATTAATTTTTATAATAATAATCATGTAATAATACATTTAAAATATTTTGTTTCTACAATTGTTTTCTGTGAAATAACTGTTTAGCTTTGTGATGTTGTATTATATAAATAGCTAAAAACCCATGGCGATATTTATAATTATATGATAACATTCAAATGTTTTGGGTAATAAAAAGATTATGTGGTTTTCCTATCAATACATCTCTGCATGGAGACTACATGTGGGTATGGATTTGGAAAAGTTGTAACTTGGGGTAATAAACCTAAAATGTGTTTTTTGATTATATCTTTATCCATCATGCAAATTCTTGGGGAGTTTTCCCTTAATACCCACCTGGTTAGAAACTCTTGTGGGATATGTTTGGGTTTATTCACATTTTCATTACGAACTCTTATGATGAATGAGTGAACAAGATATATGGAATCCTATGATATATGAGAAGTATATGGGATAAACCTAAATTGTATATATGTAATATTATTAGGGTTGGTAATAATTTTAATGCCAAAGATACCCCTATTGTGTTTCTATGTTATCGATGTTATAGATGATTAAGTGTTTTTTGGGAGATATTTATGTAAATATAACCATTCGGATTAAAATGGGTTTTAGTAAAATAAAGTTATTTATGGAAGAATGGATTGACCTATATTTATATAAGTTTTAGTAGATTTAGTATCATTTATGGGTTATATTATCTTTTATTTTAATGAATTAATTTTTTATTATAGTTATTTGAATTTTTGAAAAAAAAATTATATAGAAAACATTAGTTGTTTGAATGTTCTTTGATTATTAATGTAATATTTTAGAATGTTTTCTATATTTTTGGGAACTTTATATGAATTATATTAATATTGTTTTAGAATAAGTAAAACTTTTAGGCTTGGCGACAACCATTTTAATCTAGAAAGGTCGTTTGGATTGAACCAACAATTGAAGGGATATAAGGGTTCATCATCCACCACAAGCCTATGTGATTTCCTAGATAGTTTGATATTTTTTTAAATAAACTATTTTATGGGAAAATATTAATTTTATTTTTTGAATCATATTATCTGATCAAATCATTTTGAATTTTTTATTTTTTGGTGATTAGTAACATTTCAAGAGTTGTTTTATTAGGTTCAAGTATATAACATTCAAGATTAACGTAAATAATAATTTGGGGATAAACAAATAAAATTTCTCGGATTTATATTGAAATAAATTATATCACCTTTGAAATTTAAAAATATCAAATATTTTGGTTATTGTGTAAATTTGGCACATAGTTCTATCAGATGATCTATATTGAACCATTGGAAATATTTTTGGAATTTGATTGTATATTATATTATTCATTAAATATATTATCATACATTGGGATAGAAATATTTGATAATTTTTAAGCATTTTATGAATATATATGTATCCTTTTTCTATTTTTCTGATCTTTTGGATGTTTATTTTAGGGCATCAAGAACGAAGTATTCATCATGAATGCTCATTATTTGGAGAAAATGATTATTTTTGGTGAAAATTTATTAACGGATGAAATTATAAATGTTAAGTATGTATTTTTCCTTAATTTATTACGATATATTTTAATATAATTTCTTACAATAACGAAAATGATCTTAATTAATTATCCTATCAACTTCATTTGTAGTGAATCAATTTCCTTTTTCACACCACTTTGGTTTATGATTCTCCAGTCGTTGACTTTATCATGATCATTAATTTCATATATCACTCTCCTAAATTATTTAGATTTTAATATTTTCATACATGTCAATACATTAACTTTCAAAAAAAATTCTCATATTTGTAATAATTTTTTCTGATGTATTTAATATTTTTCATTACCTCTTTTTAGGAGGAAGTTTCATTTACCATCATTAAAATATGAGATATCAATACATGTATTTTCAAAATTCAAACCCTTAATTATGGAGATCAATTAAAAGATTCAAGTATGTAATATATTAAAGGGTGGTATGTAACACCAAATGATTATAAAAAGATCTCTATGTTTAATATAATATATGAAACACAACATTGACACAAAATAAACCATGAGGTATTATTATTTAAAATAATGAGAGTAAAATAGTCTCCAAATTAGTGCATGTGAATAGTATAATCAAAATTATTTAAAATATGTAAAAATAACCCATTCAATAAAAAATTATTAATTTATCATGAGAAAAGAAGCATTAAATTTTTCTTAAATTCGTTTCAATCATCAAAAATATTTTTTCTTTAAACATTTTTTTATTAATTATGTGACAAAATATTATCAAGAATTTTAGGAACATTTAACAATTTTATTTGATTAAAAGGGAAATAATTATGAAATTAGAGTATGAAACGTATTATATAGTGAATTGTTTATATATTTATGAAAATTTTTATTTTTCAATGAGTATAGTAATATAATAATTTATATTAAAAGATCTATTTTCACTAAAAATATTTTAAATGTATTATTATATTTTATTAGTTTTAAAATTTAATTAGATCATTTTTGTTATATATAATCTAATTATAGACATTGGAATTAATCATAATTCTTAAAATTGATATAAAATAATATATACTTAAAAACAAATTTTACTAAAAAAAATTTCATTAAATTTTGTGTATTAATAACAAAATATTTTCCAATTATTTTATTAATTAAATCATGAAAATTTTATTCCATATTTTTAAGCAATTATTCTAAATTTTATAAATTGGACCCTTTTATTTTTTATCACTTTAAATAGTAACCATAGTAAATAATTATCACCATAGTATGGGTAAATCATGTAATTAAGGATAAAATTAATATTATATGGAGTAATAAAAAACCATTAGACAATACATTATATGACGGGATGAGTGTAGATCATACAAGAACATCCATGCTCCAATAATATGGAATCTTGGTGCCATATTTCTTTGAATTTTTTCTTTATATTTTATTATGTAATGAAAATTAAAAAATGCTATTATCTTTGTTTAATTATCAAAAAATTGTTGACATAGGAAAAAATATAGGCTATTTTAGGTTATGAAGGTATAATTTTAAATATAAATAATTTTTTAATATGATAATTTATTTCAAATTTTAAGTTTCTTAATAATTACATTAAATTCTCATATCAAAACGATATTATATTTATTTCATTAAATGATAAATAAGATAAATTATTATAAATACTCTAAAATTACTATTTTCTAGGATATTTACAGCTAAACATTAATTTCATAGATATATATGAAATATGGGATTTTTTTTGAATGTGTATATTTTATTTCCTTATTTTTATTGAGGTATTTATTATTAATTTCAATTAATAGTGTAAAAATGAAATTAATGTTTTTTCAAAACAAATAAAATTTCATTAAGTGAATTAAAATTAATAAAAATTCTATATTTATCCAAGTGATTCATATATGAGTAAAAATAATAAACATGATTCATTTAGAGACCAATTTACTTTTATAATAACTTCATTGATCCATAACATGGTAATACTTCACAATTGTTGTAATTGTTAAAAGGGTGATCGTCGATTGATACAATAAATTCAGATAAAAACACAATCTAATATTTCCCAAATTTTATTTTATGACAAAATTTAGACCAATAATAAATCTATATTTGAAATATATCATATTGGATCTATTTTTTCATTTTCATTAATTTATATTAATTTAACTTTTCAAGTTGTTCTAACAGTGCCCCTCCAATCACATATAAAAGGTTGTCTCGTATCCACATTCATTACACATAAAATTCAGTTTATTTCATCCAATACCTAATCAAATTCTACCCTAGGATAACTATCTAGGTTAAAATAGGTCTTTTTTTGGCATAATACCAACCTTACAGGGTTCAAGGTGTAAGACAATGAATATTTTTTGAGGAAGAGGTATAGACTTTTACAGAATGTTTTAGTTTAATATTGTATTCTACTAACATGAAATATTCTTAAAAATAATGATATGATAAAATCATTTTATACCATATAATAAGATGTTTTTATGTTAACTTAATAGACTATATTCATCTAATCACCCATCAGTTGGAACCAAAACCATTGTTTATGTGTACAGTGGACTACTCGCTCATGAACTGATGTAATTTTCCTTCTATCAATGCCTCTCATGGATTATTATAATGATATATTTTATTTATATAGATTATATTAATGCAATATTTATCATTCTGGATAGATAATATATCACATGTATTCAAATAATTCCATTAAATGAAAAATAAATATGTTATTCATGCGTATGTGTGTACTATCGCCACCACAAGGTGATGTGATATATTTTTCATCACCTCATCACATTGATGGTGTATATAATTTTTCTAACGAATTAATATTATATTTATGATAAAATTATAATTATATAAATATAACATAATATGTATCGTCTTTGCATCATGATCATTAAAAATGGAAATCCTACTTATGCATGTATACAAATTACCATCTCCAAGATTGTAACGTAGTTCATTTTTAAAAAAAATATTTCATGGTTGGTTTCAATGGTATAATTGATATAAAAATGAAAAATACTTCATGCTTATTATTTAGGATATGATGGAAAAATTACTTCTTTGGCCATAGTCAGCATAACAACGATATTTTAGACTTATGAAGTAAATATTTTCCAAAGTCAGACATAAACATGGTGGGCTACATTATTTTATATAAAAAAGAATTAAATTAAATAAAATGATGAAAGAAACTGAGAATTTCACTTTATAACCTAAATAATTAACATATGTTTATTATTCATGAGTTAATGAACGTATGTGACAAGTGAAACTGAAGGTAAGGGATTTCATCTCATCACCCCTCCTCATTGAGGCGTATTTTAGTTTACTTTATATGTTATATCTACTACCCCTTTAGAAAACTATATCATGATTTCTTCATACCATAGGGAATTTAAAATTAAATTTCATTTTATTTCCCTAATGGGGATTTTATTTGATAGATAACAACTGGTAAGGGGTTTCATATCTAAATTTATATTCAGTAGGTTATACTTATATATCATTTACTATGATATGCCATGAATATGAGTGAAATTAAATATAATAATAATATGGTGTGTTTCATATTATTTATTGTTGATTTTAATTTTTTACACATAATCACTTAATTTTTTAATTATTACCTCAATTATATGACCTTTTTAAGGGATTTTACCATAATTTTCATTCATTGGGAAATATTTTAATAATACACACCTAGTTTATCTTAAATTGTACATATTAGACCCTTTTAAAATATTATATCATCAATAATTCATAATTTATGGTATTTTACATTAAAATAATTTTAATTAATAAATGGGGATTATATTTGAATGTAACCAAGTGAAAAGGTGTTTCCTGACTAAATTTCCATTCATTAGATTATAGTTTTACTTCCCCATCTTTATAATGGCTTGATTTTTTTATGGGACTCTAAAATCAGTTATTTTTTATTTCATATTTTTTATGGGGATTTACATATGTTCACATAATTACTTCTTTTATTAATTATCAATTAAAAATTTATTATATTTTCGATTGTTTTCTTTTTCATGATATGTTTTTTCATCAAAAATGATTCTTGTTTTGAATCATGATTTCCATATTTGGTGTACTTACTGCCTCATGAATGATGTTTTAAACATTACTTAATTTATTTCATGGTATTTATATATCCATATCATACTCTTCCTTCAAATTACTTTAAATTTGGAATCTACCAAATCTATAGATACATTATACAATAATCTCATTTCTTTTTTAGATGGTTTATGTAAATGGATCTTTTATGGGAAATCATATAAATTTTCATACTGAACCAAAACAATTTTATTATGCTACATTCATGAATATGGTATACATGTTTTTTTTTCATTTTCTAAAATTTGGAATAAATGAACATCAAGAATTTTTTTTATATAATACTAAAATAGTATTGTCCTTTTAATCTGGAATATTTCTCATCCAAGTCTATATTTTCAATAAAATTTTATAAATAATGATTTAATTATTCTATTATTATTTTTAAAACTAAATTCATCACATTTTAATTTTTTTAAAAGTTTTTTCTGAAATGAACAATTCCAGTATTTTTTTAAATGACATATTTTTTAAAATTTGTCACAATTGTGGATGGAATGCTTTCATTTAACTTATAAAAAATTAATGGAATTACCCATAATCATGACCAGTCAATGATTTGAATATTAATTTAAAATTTTACATAGTTATTTTCAATTAAAATTTTTGCTATTACAATCTATATTTTATATATTTTAAAGAAGTTATTTCAAAGGGAAAATGGTACTTTCAATAAAAAATAATCCATTTTTTATCTTTTCATGAAATTTTCATCAATGATGAGATCCTTTCATGTTATCTACTAATTATAAATTATTTATGTATGTCTCTTACATATATACCAAGGTCATTATACCCTCCTATGACAATGTAATATAAGAATTACCTTTGTTTATCAAATCCCAAATTTATGAAATATCAAATAAATATGATATGAGACAATATTAAAAAACAAATTACATTCCATCGATAATTCTTATTGTTATGATTTATGATTGATTTAAATTGTGTCGACCACATAATCATGCAGATTTTATGATTGGTACCCCCAAATAGTGATCCAATACGTTGGGAAAATTTTTTCCCTCATCAGAGGTTATGTATGGGATTATGGAGAAAAACTACTATATTTTGGGTTTTTTTCCAACATGTGATGTTATTGTGGTAATTATTCTTGAATTATGATTATGGAATGCTATATATTGTATTTAAATTTCCATTATTCAACAATATTATGATACCTTATTCTTTATGCATTCCCCCCAAATAATTTTTCAAAGGCCTTCTCTTTTATGATATCATATTATGCTTCATTTCCATGTTTAACCCTTTACTAGGATTTATAACTCACCAATTTATATTATGTATTATTGAGGAAATATTTTGTAGTTTTAGGAGTTCAAATGGATTTAGGAACTCACTAAGGAAAATAAATATAATGATTTTATCTTTAATTTCTTCTTGATGCTTGATGCACCTAGTATTTTGATAATAGTTTCCCTCATGATCTCTAGGTTCCAATTATTGGATATCTATGTCAAAAATCATGTAATATTTATTTAAAATCCTATTTTGGAAGTATGGGTGAACTAAAGGGTCACCATTATAGGTTCTCAAAAGGATCCATGTCGATCATGTATTGTTATAAAATAATATATTCAAACATCACTAAAGGTTAGTAATACTTATGACTCTTAAGAGAGTATAATAAGTATGATCTTAGTATGTCCTCTAAAAACTATATGCACCATTTGGTAAAGACATGTGTGTGGGGGAGTAATTTCATGTCCATCCATGCATGGGTCTCAAAATCCTCTTACAACCCCCTATATAAATATTATTTGAACCAAGTATCATAGTTGGGGATAATTTTCATTGGTACACCATGTTGATGAATGATCTCTGACTTTTACATGTTCCAAAAACCATAAAATTAAATCTTATTGTTAATGTAATTAAGATAAGATAACGTGGAAATGTGATCTATGGTCACCATATAGTTTCATGGATTTTTTCTTTCCATATAACCCACAAAAAAATCAATTGATATGTCATCAAACTACCACTCTAGGATCATAGGATGTGGATCCAAACCAATTGGAACCTGATTCTCTACCTTCACATGTTTATAGGTGAGACATAGAGAAGTATACTACAAAATGTTGTACATTATTCTTGCACAGAAAAACTAACACCAATGTTCATTGTACATCTTCATCACATCAGGATATACCTCAAAGTGTGAGGTATGAATCTCTCTTAAAACCTCCTCACGAACCATCAATTGAACCATTGATCGTCCTTAGGAAAGTATGATATTATATCATCCTTCAAAAAATCCATTTTGTGCATCTCTCTAGGATATATTGTTGTTTTGAACATCAAAATATTTGTCTCCTAAATGATCCTCTATCAGATGCTAATGAAGTGGTGGAATCACTACCATCGACAAGAGATAAGCTACCCATACCTCCTCCACCAAGGTCAGTTGGTATAAGGACAACAACTCCAACACCTCCTCCATTAAGTGAGAGTGGGATTTACTAATAAGGGAATTCTATATCAACTTTCTCTTCCATATGGTTTAGAATATCTCATGGTAATAATCATATAAGAAATCCATCCATTTCATCTATCTCCCATAGTGGTCACTCTAGGAACATATATACCATAGACATTAGCGGTTTAAGTAGAACATAAATCACTCTCCCATAAAATAGTTACTCTACATCTTTAATGAGAACTACTACTTCCAACATCAAGTCATTTGTCTTGTATTCCTAATTATGGGATCAAAATTATAATGACCGATAAGTAATCACTATTTTCCACTTCATTGAAAATCACCCAATCATAGTACATGAGGCATCTAAGAAAACTACATACTCAACTCACTCCTCTTGAGGAATCCAAATAGCATCATTGTTCAATATTTGAATCATCATCCTAAAGGTTTACTAACATAGTATGTTCTATGTGAAAAAATACCTTTTCTATTAAGGCATTCAAAGGGTCCAGAATCCTAGAAAAATATACCACAACCATATAATAGTACCCATTTAAACTAATAAAACTCCAAACCATAACATGCTCTTGGTATGGTCCCAATATAGAAATAAATCTATCATATATAGGTCCACCACTACTCTATGTACATAGGTGACATTCCACAGAATGTTATATCCCTAATTTATAACATGCTCTTTGAGATATTATTGAATAACCAGAGTAAGTCTAGGCCCGACCATGAAAGAACAATGAGATTATCCTCTGATGTAGTGTCAAGGAGAGTATCAATTATTACAAAAACCATGAATATATCTTGAAAAGGAAGAAATATTATGTTCATTATTCCCATAAAGATAGAATCGGAATTCCTCATAACAATGGGAATCATAAAGATCTCATATTTCCCACAATGATTTTTCAATTCCATATTGAGTATGTCATACTTGTTACCCTATAAAAGATAGTAAGAGAACTTGAAGAAAATCAATGAGAACCATCTGGTAGATTTAAATAGTAAAAGTGGTAATCGATCCTTGTATGTTTTTAATTATTCTAGATTTTAACTTGGTTTATGTGATAATAATCAATTCATAGACTCAAGATATCTTCTAACATCATAGTAAACAACATTGGAATTCCTCATGGGGAAACACTGGGTGTATTGAAATCCTTATCATAATAGTCCTAAAATTGTACCCTTTACTCCTAGATTTTAATAGGGGAAAACAGATATGTCGTAGAAGATATTTTTTCAATCTCATGGTGCATATAAATATAGAATTAAATCTCTCTATGTAGATGGGGTGATAGAACATTTTATCGAAATTCATCCATGTATTCCTCTACTATAGCAAGAATCCAGGTGTCTAAAGAGACTATTTCACTAAGAGATAAATTCCCCAACTGATGGTAGATAGGTTTTAGAATTTATTTTATGATCTGCACTCACTCATATAGTTGGTCCTTTTTACCAGTGAAGTATAATCTCAACCAATCAACCCATAGGCAGTAATCCCTCATATGGTGATTGTCTATCTTGGAATGTATCATGGATATCATATCCATGACCATAATGATTCCATATAGTTTTAAATAGAAAATAAGAGGTTCCACATGAATATATCACTACCATGAATCAACTCACATGATAAAAATAAGAGTGAGATCGCAGAATTTATCCCGATAAGAATATCAAGTCACAAATGACAGGTTAGAGGATCCACATGATTCACATGCTCTCAAAAATGGGATACGACATTTTAATAAGGATTCAAACATGTGTATAAAGTATTGTTGCTAATGTAGAAAAGATATAAACCATAAATTGAATCTCCTCATGGAATTCCTAGTTTTGTCCATCCATATATTTTATCTTCACACTCCCATGACTACCAAACCTTTTATCCCGGCATGGACCACGTGGTGATGGTGGTGGTGGTGGGTTAAAATGTTTTGCAACTATAGATCCTCATAGGGTTCTACTAGGACCTTTTCAGCACCCTCCTTATATTCCCCCACAACACCCCAGAGATATCTATGATTTCCACATTTCCATTTCCACGATGGTTCATAGACTTTCTAATTACCATATTATATGTCCATTATACACTATAATGATACATCTGACCTTTCCCATTTCAATCCTGACATCATTTATTTTACAACCTAATAGATCCATTAGGAGATGTCAAAAAACCAAATTGGGTTGATCTAGAACCAATATCCCATTTCGACATGAAATAATGTCTAAGAGGAGTTCCTAACACTTCTAGGATATAAACTAATTCCATGAATAATGAATTAATCAATTGGGAATGATTTATCCCATAAAAAATGATAAATAAAATTGAAAAAATAAGTAATACTATAATAAGAAAAAAAAATTAGTAACTGAATAGATACAGGTAAACACTATACATACCACTACGTGACCTCGTGGTTCACCACCAATCATAGAACCATAGTCACTCCCTAAATTAATTAGATCTCAGGGAACCTGGAAATGAAAAACGGTAAATAATACATGCTTGATCATTATAAATACATTATAGTGTAGCCAATAAAAAACCAATACATATTTTATACCATTAGTAACAAATCCAATCATTCTAGTTTGAAAAAATACATATATAAATATGGTTTCTAATCTTATAAGAAAACATGTAACATACTTCCATTTTAATGAAAACTAATTTCGATAAATTCTCATTGTAATTTAAAAATTAGGAAATAAATTTCAATAATATTACTTATAAAATATAATTAAAAAAATAAGGTGTCTTCATATTAAAACATAAAAGTAATGAGGATTTTAAAATAGTTCTATATAAAATAGACGAAAAGTGAGTAATAATCCTAGGAAATAATTGTATAGCTAGGTTATTTAGTTCCCTTGGATCTTATTATTCTCAAAGATATAACTATATAATCCCTACTCATGCAAAATCCTCTAGAGATGAAAAAAAAGATCAAGGACTCCCCAATGAATCATAATATTGACTATTTAGTATTTTAGCCTAATCATACTTGGGATCTTAGTCATGGGACCTGATGAATCATCTAATATAATAATCCTTTGTCCACACACCTAGGTACACAGGGTTACTAGGTTATTCATATAAATATAGGTAAATTTGTATCTAGTTATCATTACATAAATATCTCTTACATTATACTAGAACCACCATTAAATTTGTCCACATATGAGTTCTTTTTAAGAAAAATCCATTTCCCTTTCCAAAATACATAACAAATCACAAGTCAAATCATCGATCATACACCACATAACACACATTTAGAAAACAACACATTTCAAATACAAGTTGAATTCCATAAGAGGTAATTTTATTTTCTCAAACATTTATAATCTCCAACAATACCTCGTCATTATAAAAGAAACCCTTTTAGTTTATAAAAAATCATTGTTCATCACCACTTTTTTTTATATTTAAAAATTATAAAAATAATTATACATTTTAAAAGAACTATGTTTTAAAAAAGGTCAAAAACGTGACTAAACAAAGGAATATTCTATTAGAAGCTTCCGAAAAATATGGAAAGCAAGTTGATATTCATTTCCAATAATAAAAATCAAATTTAAATAGCATATAAATCCTACATAATAATGAAAACACAATTTAAAAATAAAAATGAATTCATGGAATTAAAATTAATGTCTTAGGAATAGGGAACATGCCAAAAACATGTCACCACAAATGATAATGACCAGAATCCAATTTATAGAGGCTTATAGATAAAAGAGAGGCCAAGAAGAACACTAGTGATACAAAACAAAACTTTTTCCCGTACATACATATGAACCAATATATATATATACCCCAATCTTCGATTTACATATTTACACATCAATTAATGAATAGGAACTTATAGTTTATATATATGTTCCTTACCTATGTATATGTTTGTATGTCACCTTCAGGGAGTTAAGAGTTTCCACCTACATGAACGGTGGTCTAACGCTACTCCAAGGATATCCCAGGTATTCTATAAGAATATAAGCAACCAAGAAGATAAAAAGTCTATTATTAAAAATATATTTATAAGGAAAGTTTTTTATACCCTATATGTGTTTAATGTATAACACGCTACCTTTAATGGATATGTAAAGAATCACCCTTAATACAATAATAAGAACCCTAAACACAAAAAATCAATAAAAAATAAAGAAATTGTGTTAGGGTTCATCTAGGTCATTCACAATTTAAGGGGAAGGATAAAAACCATGAAAAAGTAGGAGAAGAATATAATAGAGGAAGAGAAAATATCATCTTTTATTATTACTAGAAGATTCAAACAAAAAATATAACAAAACCAAATGGAGGATAAGAGGTCAGTAAGAGGGGTACCTCTGAACAAATAAAGGAATGAGAGGAGGTCATGTGTCTGAGTCAAAGGTACATTTGGGTTTTATAAAAAACTAGGTTTATTTCTAATAATAATAAATTTTCGTTTATTATTATTTTATTTAAATTTAATTTCTTTTAACCAGGCTGTGTTTTAGTGGTTTAATCTATCTGACTATGAAAAAACATGTGAACACCTTTATCTAGGACTGCATGGGCTTCAAGTATTGTTTTATAGCCATGAACCTGACCATATGGCTTGGACAGAGCAAATATCATGGATGAAAATTTTTCCACATGCTGATGAAGTGTTTCCACCAACCGTCCACTGATATTGCACTACCTCGTATTCAAAAAAACCACAAAACCCCAAACATTTTCTATCAGAACTTAAAAAAAACAAAATAAATTATCATGAACCTATAAATACATAAAATTAAAATGAATAGATCATTTAGGTGTGAAAGTTTTCAGGATATAATTTTTGTTGCACCTATAATGTCATATAGCTTAATGAAGAAAATTTTAAAAGCTGAAACCAATAAAAACAAAAGAAACCATCAAAATTGGAGTGAATTTTAAACTACACATGCCAGTGTTAACCAGATCAATATAGAAAAAAATGATATGATCCATGGTGGGTCTCAAAATCATTTAAATCCCCACTAACATAGACTGACCACCAATACAAGGGCCTTAAGAAAGAGACTAAAACCAAACACCATCCCAAACTACGATTTATAATTTCCCTATTATGAAATAATCTCGAAAATTTCAAAACCAAAAAATTAAAACCATTCTAGATTAAATTAAACCATTAAAAAAAAATTCACAATGCACAACTACAGATATCCCAATAGAAACGAGACCACCAAAACCATCAAAATAAAATGATTTGTAGGAACAAAAAAACATAGGAAGGGGAAACTAAAATTTTTTCCATACAAATGGTATTGAAGATAGAAAAAAAAAATTGGATATATATCCACCACACCTATAAAATCCATCACTATGTGAAAATATTCTCTTTAAGGCCTGTGGGAGAAGAACTAATGTCTGGAAGAATCTTCTACCCGTAGTTAAGAGCTGATAATATTTTACTGAAACAAACCTTATTGAATTGTAGGGTACACAAATTCATCATGTTAACCAATTATCAATTCTTAATAAAAAATATTTTCATATTTCACTTTGAATGAGGTATTTTCCTCATGACAACAAACAAAGGTGGATGGTAACCTAAGAAATATTTACTGTTGTCTTATTTCTAAAATGACTCACCACTCAATTTAGAGATTATGAAGAGTCATCAATGGTGGTGTATGGAGAACTACATATTCAATATTTTCTCAAGAATATAACCACCTATAATTTATCAAGATCATACCAGTAAATTATTTCTATTTCCATTTATGAAAACTAACCATTACTTTTACAAAAAATGAAGGAACCTCAAAGACCAACCATCTAATCTTTACTATGACTCCTATGGGAAACACTCTAAAAAAATAAATACCAAACTGGGTCATAACATATCACAACCCGAAACTCCATTTTAAAATATCAAATAAAAAACCAAACTCAAAACACCATTCCTTCAATACTTTGAAGATATAAAAACCAAAATGCCTCAAAATATAAATCATCGAACACAAAATAGGTTTCACCAAAAGAACCCAATTTTTAAAATAAAAGAATACAAAAATCGGAGACATTATACAAATATTAAACATCATTTGAAGGTAAATAACCTACCCCTGGTATTCCTTGAAGCATAACATATACACACATCTCCAAGGAAAATTTGGGACTTGTTCACACATACCACCAACTATCCATTTATCACGTACACACATCCAAACATGGGATTATCTATATAAATAAAAATGGTTGAAACAAGACATTTCCATTTTAAAATAAATCATTCCACTCAAATTCTTGATCTATTTATTTCTTTTTTTCATTTAACAAAACCATTCTCATATCCCAAATTAATTTTCAAGACAATTTCCATTTCATTTTCAGACATCCAAATGATTATATTAAAAAATTCTATTTTTGAGAAATTATATGTATCTTTGAAATTACAAGGGTTAAACTCCAAAACCAAATTTAATCATCACTAAGAATTAAAAAAATAAACCCCACAACCATTGGATATATTATTCAAAAAATCTTTGAAGAACAATTATTACACATTCCATGGTTACCCAGTTTGGTAGGCCTTTCTCTAACCGTGTGAGCACATCGGTGGTTAATAGAGGAAGCTAAATTATTTTTTTATGGTTTCCAATTCCATGTACACAATCATTAACCCTCCTAATCCCTCCAAAAATGACCACCATATTCTAAAATTTGACCATAAAAGGTCAAAAAAAATAAAAATTACACAAAACAATCCATGAAATAAGATTGAATATCGAGGAAAAGAATCCCAAAAAACCCTCTAAATTCATGAATTCATTCAAAAAAGTTGTGATAAAGAACCTACATATGACTAAATGTGGGATTTCGATAATATGAGCTTAAAACTTTGATACAGCCCCAAATAACAAGGGATAATTACTTAGATACAATTTTTTAATGAACAACCCTAGTTCAACCCAAACCGGTAACCCAAGTCGGCTAAAAATTAGGAATGAGAGGTGTTACCAATACTTTTAGGATTGAAACTACTTTGGGAAATCAATAATAAAAAAATTATGAATGATTTAGCCCATAAATAGTAGATAAGTAAATCATGTAAACAAAAACCCATATTAGATGGTGAAAAGAAATAAGAAAATGAACAGATAAATGTAAACAACAAACATACATCCATGTGACCTCATGGGTCACCAATAACCACGTAACGATGGTCACTCCATAAGAAAATATGATATTGGATAACTTAGAACTGAAAAATGATAGATATTATAGGTGTGGGAATTTAAAATTCTTAATAGGAATAAAAAATTAGAAACCATGATATATGAATTAACATTAAAAAGAAATACAATCATTCTAGTTTGAAAAAAATATATAGGATAGAATGTTTTCAAATCTAATAAGAAGAACAAGTAACATGCTTCCATTTTAAAAAAAACCCTTTACATTATATTTTCAAAATAATTTTCTAACCATTTAATTAATTTAAGAAATATTCATTATAAATTATGATTAATGTTAAATCAGATGTCTCAGTTTTGAAACATAACAACCATTATCATTTTAGAGTTATAAAATGGAAAATAATATTAAAGGGTGGTAGAACCATAGAAAATCCATAAGCAGGTAAGTTAGATGGGTCCCTAGGATACTCATACTCTAAGTGATCTATTCATTTAATTCATCCTCATCCACAAGCTACTAGAGAGGATGAATCTAACATTTTATTAGTCCCCAGGGAATCATAATGTGGTTTACTTAGTGTTGTAGTGTAATAATTTAATGGACTATAGGAATGATCCCTACCAACTCTTATATGTTAATAGACTCCTTTCCACCCAACATGGTATTAAGGGTTCGATTAAAATTGTTAAAATGGTGGTGACTTTTTATTAACCTAGAATGTAAATTCATATATCATGCTATATACTAAAACCATGATTCAGTTTCAAATACCAAAATTTCCAATTTATTGCATCCCCATTTCCCATTTAAAGTACACAAAAATCAAAATTCCCAACATCAGGTGCACATAACATAACATATATTCAGCACACAATGCATTTAAAATACAAGTGGTATGCCTTAAGAGTGGGTTTCACTTCCTCATACATTTAAATTTTCCAACTTGGCCTCATCATTTTATTGGATACACCTTTACTTTTGAAAAATCCTTTTAGAGTCACAAATATTATGATATACACCATCCAGAAAACCAATTTATCATTTATAATTCACTATGTTTCAAACATGGTAAAAAAACCATAAAAAAATGTAACCCCTAGTGGAAGATGATGTGAAATGTGATAAATGAGGGAATATTTATTTTTAAGAATCAAAATAATCATTAAATATAATATACATATTTTATAATAATTAAAAAATAATTTTAAAATAACAAAGGAATAATGGAATTCAATTTAAATGTTTCTTCATAGGTAACATACATTATAACATGTCTAATCTAATGATGGATATTTAAATCCACTTCTATGAGGTCCATCGAAGCACAAGAGACAAATAAAGACTCTGTGAATGAAAAACAAATTGTTTACACATAAAAAATATGCATATATACATATACACCCCAAGAAGAAATGTACAAAGTCAAACTTCCATGATTAAATATTTAATAAAAGGGTGAATATATGTATGAGTTACCTTTATATATTTGTATATGTCACTTTAATTGAGTCACGAGGATTCACATTCATTGAAAAGTGGACCAAAACTATCAGAATAAGCTCTCAGGTATACTAAAAAAATATGAGAAACCCAAAATTATAGAATTATTCATCAAAAATAGATTTATAAAGTAGTTTTTATGAAACCCTACTCAGATTCAGTGGATAGGTCACTTCCATAAATGGACACTATAAGAACAGACCCTAACTGCTAATCAAGTACCATAATCATCCGGAATTGATAATTGAAATACCCAAAATCAGGATAGGGTTCAGTTATGTCATCCATACATCATGTGAAAGGATAAAGGGATAAAAAAAACTAGAATAAGTGAATAGAGGAGGATAAAATATCACCTAATATTATGGCAAACAAATTTAGTAAGAAAAGTATGAATAATCAGCGGGTGGTTTTGATGCCACCTAGAGGGTTGACTTGTGACATAGAGAGGATGAAAGAGGAGTTGTGCATATGAAAGATTGTGGTCCTATTTGAATTTTAATATAATTAGGTTTATTAATTTTTTTTTATTATTATTATTTTACATTATTTATGTTTAATTTTCTAAACTAGGGAAAACACACTGTTGATCCACAATGCTTGCTAGACTGTGCACCAACTATATGGCCCCCACTCTTTGGGGTCGCATGGGCTATAGGGTATTGTGAATAGACAAGTTCTTGAATTTGTGTATGAAACATAGTCACATTCTAGGAAAAACATTTTTCCCTAATATAGAACATGATTTCTGTTATCCATATTCCAAACATGTGCCACCCCCTTTTCTACTAAAAACCTCCAAACCCCAAAATTTCAACCTAGGACATGAACTAAACCAAATTAGGAACCCAACAATAAATAAATAAAATAGGTTTAGGGTGTGGCACAAGATCAATGTACTACGTATCCCTGAAACTGAGAAATCTTGCATAATGATTCCTTTTTTCATGAACCAGATGTCCAGTGACTACTAGCAATAGTATACGAATTGTCTCTATAATTTCCACGTACATATCATACTACTCGATGGTCCTCTTCTTGGAATATCTATGTCAATTTTTCCCCATTAAATCATCCTCACATAAGTGTGAATTTTTAGAGAGACTATTCTTGCATTGATGTCTTAACAGATGTCTTGATCAAACATCTACTCCTAGATGTATCCATCATACACCATATCGAGAGAGTATCACATGAGATTAGTAAACTATGATGTGTACTATGTTAATATAATTCCAACCTAATGTATATTTTTAATACCTTCAATATAAATAGATCTTAAGGCCAAATAATATTACTCATCATAGAACTAGTGTTTTAACCCGTTACAAGTGAGAGTAGTCTTATCATTGTTCTTGGTGTCCAGACCCCACTAGCACCTTGATGCCCCACAAGGAAGATTTTTCAAAAGTTCAATCATCTAATCAGTCAGGGCCTAAAAGTGTCAATAATCCCAACCCCATTGACTCAATCCAATCCTCTAATACTTAAGGTCATGGATCACCATGAAATTTGATCTGTCTCTAATGTTGACACTCATATTGTGCTGTCAGCCTGCACACACCATCATCTAAGCCTGTTGGAACAATAACCCACTCGACGTATAGATGGGAATTAATATAAAATTCATGATTTGGTTCTATACACCTCTCAATGGTTTATATTATTAGTATCTTCTCCCTTGGATGGACCACCTCATAAAAAATCACATACACTGAACTTTCATCACATTAGAAGTCATCGCCAGGACGCTGCCTAAGAATCCAATCTACCTATCATCATTATGGAATCCTATATGTTAACAAGGAATACTATTAATAGATGATCATATATGGGGATATCACATAAGATGAAAATTTAGTTAGAATAACCATTCTAATAGAATTCATCCACTATTGGTTTATATACAACCAATGTATCTGTATGTTAAGAAAACAAGAAGGTAATTATATAATTCCTCTATGGATAAATTCGACACCATAAAATCATTGTGTTCCTTGACCTAAATAATGAACTCATAATATTGTGACACTTTTTCCAAATATTCCAAGTACATCCCTCACTATATGTCATAATCTAAACATTTCACTTTTGATTGACCCACTATCATGCCAATTTATCATGGATGGCCCAAACAGGGTCCAACTTGGACCATTGGCATGGTGAGAGTGGCACAACAAAACCACCTCCAATAAAATAGGGTCTAATGACTAGAACCAAGTAAGAATATCAAACATATGGGGAACCTTATCCTGATGAACCTAAAGAGACACCTCCTAGTATATCAAAACCATGATGGATAAATAACACATTACTGAGTTAAGAAGAAACAAATGCATGTACTTACTTATTCATCAACTAGGTTCTAGAAATATAAATATATCTAATGTTAAATGGGAAAAAATTCATTCCCAATAAAAAATAAAGGTATTTCCAACCTAACAACTCATGAATAGGTATAACCATATTCCTAAACTCTAGAATTGACAATTAAATGAGATCACCACCACACAGCACTTCTAAGATCCACCCCAACCTGACCCAAAAATGTCTCCATATAATAACCTATCCTCTAAATATGACATGACACATTCATGATAATCCCTTTTAAGGGTGATTATATAAATACTCAATATTACTAATGGAACACCAAATAATGGATAAATAATATAAAACATACATCTCAACCTATAAGACATAGTATAAAAAAGTAACCTAAAGACATATATTCTCATAAAGGTAACCTTGTAAAGAGATATGTATATAGAGAGTAACTGAAAGGAATATAATCATTTACATAGACTAATAAGGATACTGATTCTATCTGTAGCTCCATGATTCATTTAGGTGTTGATGACAATAGTTAAATATAATCCTTAATAGATTGGTTATGGGTTCTTTACGATGGAAAGAAATGACAATGGGGATACTTCACCAAAAATTATGGAGAACCAAAACAATGTTTACACTCGATGAATAGGTAATTCAACTCTATAGATATAATACCCAAACCCTAGGTTATGTATAGGGGGTTTTAAATTCTACCTATATAGGAAATGTGGGATCCATTTTTAGACTAATGTATTCCATTTGGTGGGTTTCTAATCCTGATGTCACTCTAAAGACTTAGTTGAATATCAATGCCATCCTTTCAAAGAGGAATAAATCACACCTTCCAATGAATTATATCCAATTTGAAAACAAAACAAACCATTTCATTTAGAAATAAAACAACCCATAATTTACTACTCATGATTCCAATTCTAGGTGTTGACGATAGATATATGAGAGTTTAAAAATTTTATGAAGTGTACAGAACATGTCCCTTGGGGCATGCTGGGTGTCCTCCTAAGTCCAAAAATTTTCATGTCTTGATTCTAGATATGGTATCTGAAACATGATATACATGGAATGTGGACTGAGGAACAATACATGCGGGACCACCCAAGGTCACATGTGTGTACACCCTTTACACTACTAAACTGGTAATGTAGAGTCCCACGATGTGTGGGCCTTCCATAGAGTAATGTGATATTTAAATCAGACTAAAACCATATAAAATATATAAATCATATAAAATTGGATTTTTTCTTCCATAAAACGTGAATTTTAGACATTTTTTTACATCTGGTAATGTCTTCATTCCCAAAACATGCCACCAACACTGATTTTTTAATGCTCATTGACAGCCTCATCCATGATTTAAAAATTGATGTAAAATCCTTAAATCATTTATTTTTGATTGTATATGGAAGAAAATGGTATTAAAATAAAAAAATTCTTAGCTATTAATTTTTGTATCATTGGTCAAGGTTTGGACCACCATCGTTTATCAAATGTCCTCCACTGTACTATATAGACTCTACAAATCATCATTTCTACCTTCAATCACACAAAATAACCTGAATCATAGGTTAAACAATGTATTTAAATAAATTGATTGTCTAATCACCATACTTATGTATGTTAATGAAGAATTAATGATTGAAAACGGGATTAAATCATAATAAATGATTTTAGTTCGTCAATGATTGTTGCGAATCCAGCTAGTAATCATAATTGAATGAATGAATAGAAGCCAATAATATCAATAATAATGAATAACCACGTTGAAAAGAATAACTAGAAAATAAATCAATGGATTAATTTTATAAATGGGGTACAAGTATAATATAAAGCATATAAATGATCTATTCCCGAAATATTAAATATTGGGGAAATAATCCATAACTAAAAAATCCCAACCTCTTTGATTGATCAATGGTTGATGATAAAAGGTCTTATATCGATGATGATGAAGAGCTAGAATGAATATAGTCAATGATCCATGAACCTTAAAAATTCATTAATTGAAGATCCTTAAAATAGCGTTAATCTTAATCTCATAGGTTATGTGGCTAACCATAGGGAATATTAATACCATGTATAATAAATTGGATATCAACTATGTTATTCTATATATAAAAAATTAAATAGATTACTTTAGATTATTTAAATGAATTACTCTATTATGAATCCTTAAATTTTAATCGACTAAAGGTTAGATAACAAAAATAAATATATCATTCCTAGGTAAAATCCCATGTTATCAATATAATGGAAGGATTAAATTATGAAATCATGACTTAAAACAAAGAGTCACTTGATCTATGTACACACTCCCCCAAACTCAAAGAGTTCCCACATGAATATATAGTTAATTATTTATGTTTAGTGATTTTTAAGAGGTTTCATAGATCACTATGATCTTATAGACCCCTGAATGAGAATATAGTGGTGTGTCCTTCGATACATGGTGAATAGGGTTTCAGTAGTACCAATGATAATATGATAGTTTGATGTTATGGTTTTGGAATACATGATCATTGATGTGGGAAATTATATAGTAGGTAGAAACTAATATGAGTTCCTCTATTGGAACCCCTATTCGAGTAGAGTGTTGTGAGCATTTGTTATGACATATGTGGTGGACCTATATTAGTAATGGAAGGGGTTCTATATTAGTTCTTCTATTTGATAGGCCTACGTATATATTTATATTCAGTGGTAGAGAACATAATTTCATACTAGATCATGTGAATGATATAGGATAATGTGTTTGATAATTGGCCAGTGTATATTTTAAAAATATACTGGTTGTAGGGCTATGTTAGTGGATGTTGGTACTCATGTGTAGGATGTCATCCTAGGTATCAAGGTGAGTCCTTTTCGTTGGGGTGAGGTCTTGATTTTGAAGTATTAGTTTAGACCCCAATTTTATTTAGATATGGTTATGTGTGATATAGGTTGTGTGTTTCTCTAGGTAAAAATAGAAACATCAACATTGGGTGTATGATGTTGGTGAATTATAAATACATGAATTTTTCAGGGGTGGGGACTTATTGTGTAGTTTGTTGAATTATAAATTTCCCTCATTCTCTACCCATTACGACATTTGGGGATTGTTTGTGTAATGAGGAATCAACCCTATCATATTTTGAATGACCATGTTATATGGCTAATATATTAAAATGTGTATCTCATTCAGTAAATTATATCATATATGTTGGACTAGATCATAAAACTCCAAGTGTATTGAAAAATATTTATAGATTATGTAAGGTATAAAGATGACTATATATGGAATAATATTTTAATCCTTACCATTCATTTGATTTTGAAGATAGAATTTGTTCATGATGGTTTCATATAGAGACTTATAAGGACTGGTAATTTTTATATTATGGATATTATAATTCCACAAACCAGTTAATTTTGAGGGAGTTAGATAGAATCTGGGTTATAATGAGTTTGGAACTAGTGTTTATTTTAATTTTGGGATTTGGATTTATAATTACAATTTTTAGATGAATCTAAAATAACTAGTTAGATTTTACTGAGGTATTATCTTGGTCAGAGTTACCATAAAGCATGTTTCACATATTTGAGATGCTATATGGTTTAGGTTGATGGATATATACGGCAACAAAGTACTCGACCAGTTTTCATCATGTACCTAGTGAGGGTACCTGGGATGTAGGTTCACCACCTTGGGTCAGTAGTTAGATGGTTCGTTACATCAAGTGGTTGGGGTAAGTGCACCATGTTCCTAGTGGATCCCCAAACTGATTATTTTAATACAAGTGTAATATAGATTCGGTGATTTTAAATTTAAAACATTTTTTGGGGTTCCCTTTTTCATAGACGATTGAGATGAATTGGGGGGGACATCCCATTATCCCCCCTTTCATCTCATTCCATCTATTTTAAATGTGGATTTTGGGGGTGGATCCTTCATTTCTTTTGACGAGTTTACATTATATTTCTCCCCCATATATATAATCTCCCATTTTTTCTCCAATTAAAATAGATGGATGTTCAGGTTTCTGTAGATATTCCACCATAGAATAGGTGAATAAGTTGGGGGTGGGGTATGACCTAGCTACAGGAGGTCATAGGAGGATGAATTCTTGAGGTACCATGAGGTATTTCTCAAGGTAATACACTAACCTAATTTATTACAATTTTTTCGTCAAATACGAATTATATTGATGGATTAATTGATGATAATTGTTAGATATTTTGATGGTGGTGGGTCCTTATGTGGTCTATGAGTGATCTAAACACTATTTCATAATTTTTTATCTTCATTATGTTATTCTAGTAAGTTATCCATTCATTATACTTAAAAAAATTAATTATAAAATTAATTGTAGAAATTTATTATAATGGATTAAAATGATTTAAAATGTTGTTTAATGGATTTAGGGACTTGTAGGGTTGGAATATATCCAATATATCATTATTTGTCTTATACGAGTTTATAGGATGGTAATTCATCTTTCCATAAGGGTTTATATCCATTTTGAGGAAGGTGGTCTCTAACTATTACCAATGTTATTTGAATTGACTCAATTAACATTTGCGTAACACCCTAAGATCATATAATATTTTATCTTTAATACTTTTTATGTGTACAATATCAAATTATCCATATAACACCAAGCATAAACGAAACATGACATACTATAGAAATGTTATTTTATTTGGATATGATCATTAACACCATGAATTCGGTTTGGATGTTATAAATAAGAGTAACCAAATTATGAAATATATTTTTAATTGTTTTCCTAATATAATTTTTTATGAGTTCTTAGGTTATATGTAATCAATTTTAATGATAATAACATAATCATATAATGAAAAGAACACTTAAAATTTAAAAGGGTTATTTTTCTATAATTTTTTTAGTTATATATGTTGTATTTTATTTTAAAATCTAAAATTATAATTTCAAAAAATTATTGATGGGATTTCATTATTGATTTCTATATATAAAAATTAGTATTGGGTATGTTTTTTTAAATTTTTTAAAAAATTATCATTTTTTATGGGAATAGTAAAAAAGGTTATTTTAAAAAAAATATAGAATCATTAATGACATAATTATGAAATAATAATGAATTAAAAACATGTTAAACATTTATATATAAAAAATATATGTTTAAATGGTATTATAAATAATTTAAAACTATTATTTTGAAATTGTAAACCCAATATTGAATCATTAGAACCTATGTTAAATATTATTTTTATAGTTTTTTTGATTCATTATGTTCAATGTGGTTGTTCAATTATTACATTCAGTTTTTCAAGGGTCATAAAGTCAAATTAATATAATTAATTTAATAATAATAATTCATTTAATTAATCAACATCAACACTAATCAAGATTCATTTTCCTAAATATCCATTAATTTTTTCAAACAATATCTTTATAAAATTGGTTTTTATGTGTTTTTTGAAAAAATATTAGAATTTATTTATTGTAATTATAGTAACTGGATCATGAAATTTTATTCCATATTTTAAATTAAAAAATTTAAATATGGTTAAAAGGCTAAATTTATTTTTATCAATAATGAATAGTTACAAGGGTAAAACGTTTTCCCCACTTTTATGTCTATAATGGTTCAAAAGGGATTAAATAATGTGAAAATGATACAATAAAACACAAAACACTTTTCTAAATATCATTTTATTAGATTGTTTATACTTATAATAAATTTTAGTGTTTTAGAGCAACATAACTTTATTATGACATATATTATTTAAAAATGTCTTAATAATTTACAAGTATTTCACCACCCATATTATAAATTGGAACCCCCTATAGTCACATATTGACACCACATTATAACTATATCTCCACTAATATATAATGAAATGAATTAAAAACACTTTTATATACATCATAGAGGTCCTGCTATAACAAAAATACCATATCAAGAAGTCTTACTGCGTTTTTGAAAGGATGATACCTAAAGAAGAGGTAATTGTCTTTATCAATTTGTTTCATGTTCATTTCTCAAATATATTCCTAAAAATATTCTGTAATAATATAAACATGATTAAATAGATATATTTACAAACATAAATGTTTTTATGTTAATTTTATATGCATTTTCAATCTCATTTGTATCTAATGTAAAATAAAAATCATTTCTCATGAATACGTAAATTCTATCATCCACATGAGGTGATATATTTTTTTCATCACCACATAACATATATGGTTATATATATATAGATTAAATGGGTATATATAATTATTATAAAATAAATATCTTCCTTTAATATAAAATATTCTCTTCTTTTTCCCTCCCATCTACTAGAAAATGATAACATCATGTGTACTTATGTGTGGACTACCACCTCCACAAATAAATTTGATTTGTTATTAATTTTATAATTACATGTGTGGTCACAATGATTCACTTAGTGAATATAAATGTTTCAATTGTGAATTTTTAAATTTCAATTATATATTTTCCTTTTTTCATCATCTATTGAAAAGTGAAAACATCACTCACATGTATGTGAAGACTAACGCCTCTATGATGTGATGTAATTTTTCATCATCATCAACTTATATGAATGGTTAAAATTTATATATCATGAATAGACATTATATTTAAAAAAAGTTTAATATTATTGATATAATGAAACTATGATCACGGTGCATGTAATTAAACCTTCAAACTCAAACCTGCATGGGAAACAAAACAGTTAACGCCAAAAATGTAGATTTTATTGAAGAATTGTTCATAATGCCTTATTAAAAAAAATCAAAATTGATTGATATATCGAAAGATAAATTTTTATATAGTTTTTAAATAGATTTATAATATATATTAATTTATTATATATTTTTGTAGTTTCTATCATGAATAAATTCCAGACTTTAGTAAGGGTTTTGTGATTGAATTTCATTTTTAATCATGTTTGTTTATGATTGAATCACCATTGGTGGAATTATTTTCTCTCTATCGTAAAAAATCATATTTATTAAACTATAATTATATATAGGTATTTTTTTTGTAATTTTATTATTTTAATCTCATTAGTACTCAAAAGGAGAAAATTAGGTTTTTACGAAAATAAGACCTTATTTCTCTCATTTTGGTCTAGATTCATTACACTTTATGGCTGTGTTCTTAAAATAATTTTATTAAAGTTTTTATATATAATTAAAATTATGATAAAGGTATTTTATACTAATTTTTTAATTCCTTGAAAAATGATAAAATAAATATTTTCCAAAGTTTTCTGTATGACCCACATTTGATTTTTTTATAAAGGTGTGAAAGGATTTTTTTATTTTCACATATACAACAAGAATTTATTTTCCCACCATCAAGTATTTTCATTATTATAAATCATATATTAAAAGTTTCCATAGTTTTTCATAAGACAATATTCTCTAATTAGTTAGGAATTTTTTATATTTTATATGCTTTTGAAAGAAATAGAAGTTTTATCTTGTTTTTACAAGGATATTTCAAAATATTTTATAAAATTATTTTTCAAAATCTTTTTGAGGATTATAATGCTTAAAGGAGTATATCATAAAATGAAAACACTCACTTACAATATATGTGTAAGGCACTTATTTTAATGATCCATTATTTTTATTATTATTTCTAAAATTGTAAATAATTTTTTAATATTCAATGGAAATGATTGAATCCTCAGTAGAAAATGTTTCTACATGATATGAACCAATATAAAGACAATCTATTAATTAAAAAGTGGTATCTTACTAAAAATAAAAATAGGTACTGCACACCTTGGATTATTACCTACCATTGATAAATTAAGACCATTAAATGTTGATAAATCAATAGGGGACAGTTGAAAGAAAAGAATAAAATCTTCATGGATTAACATCAACCTTGAGAATAACCAATAAAAAAATACATATAACAAGGAAAGGAACCATCAAAGGACAATACAATATGAAAAATAAAGAATATTAAATTGGTATGGTGCCATGCGAAGTTAAATTATATTTGAAGAATGATTTACTAAGTCATTATATAGGAATGGGATCTAGTCTTAGGTAATATGGTTTTGCAAAATATGGTCACTGAAAATATGAATATATTTCATATATCCAATATATACACTAATGTATTTTATTATTTACTAGTAATTTTTAAATAATATAACATATAATGAAATAATAATATGATATTAAAATATAATAATTATATATATGTGAATTATGAATAAATGTATATATTTTTATTATTAAAATATAGTATGTTGTAGATAAAAAATACAAAAATAAATATTTTTATATCAATGGATAAGTAAAATAAAATTTTATAATATAAATAAGTAATTTTAATTTTATTCATTTATTCCATTTTAGTGTAAAAGTAATTTATTTCAATGGAGAATTTTTTGTTATTTTTTATTCCTTCCTAATATAGTTAATTACAAAATGGGAAAATATTATTATATAATAAGTAAAATATTAACAACATTAATATTATAAATTCTCATGAAATAATATGAAGAGAACGTAATGTGTTAAAATTTAATTTTTCAATAAGACTATCTTACTTTATATTTTGTATATTTATTTAAAAACTAATTTTATAAATTTTAAAATCATAATTAAGTAAATATAATTTCAATTTTGGATTTGTAACTCAAAAATTACCTTTTCATGAATTTTTTAGATTCTTCTAAAAAAATTAATTTTTATTTAAGTAGTACCATATAACGATATTGAAAATTTTATTAATTTATTAACAGAAAATTATAACATTGGAATTAATGAAAAAAAATATTGAAAAAATATATATTTTATAATTGAAATTATACATATTATTTAATTTTTCATAGTTTACAAACAAATGATTGATATTTTAGAACTCATGTAATATTTTTCTACATTTTCAATAAATTATACATTTATTATATTGAAAAGAATATTTAATACTTTTAAAAACTAAATCTTACAATGTGCATTTCAATTTCAGAATTATTATGTAATAAATATATATTAAGAGACACATTTTTTTAGTCATGCTGATTTAATTACCTAGGAAAAAATTAATAAGCATGGTGGAAATTAAAATTGTAAAGGTCCAAACACATTAAAAAATGTTTATGTTGAGTGATTAAGGTGTGTAACAACATATATTTTTCTCATTTATGTTTTTTCTAAAATTTAGAGCCATTTTAGTTGATTTCTACATTCAATTATGGAAATGTATAACATATTTATAAAAACCCACTCTCCTTCACTTATAAAATGGGCTCTTCCATCCTCACAACCCCTAACACCAAAACACCCCTTTTGACCAATACGCTATAAATAAATCTCTAAATAACATTTACACATATTAATGAGGTTTTTTCTCCCCATAAAATAATAATTCAAATGATTATCCCATTTCTCAAAGGAGATAACCATAGTAAATAGGTATATATTTCAAATTGCTTATCCAAATTTTATTTTTTCCATATATGATAGTACAAGAATATGAACCATATAAAAAATATAAAATAAGTGTCCTTATTATAATTTTATATTAATATAATGGTGTGAAAATCAATAACCACCCTTCCATTCTCCCTAATAAAATATAAAATCACAATTTTGTGTGCACGAACTACAACCTCTGAAAAAGGTCAAGTGTTTTTAACCACCTTACATGGATGGTCATAATGTTGAAATTAATAAATATTAATGTTATTTGTAACATATTTTTTTCTCTTTGATGTCATTTTTTTCATTTGTCATTTTCTACATAAAACTAAATCATCATTGATGAGTATGTGTAGACTACAACCTCCCTGATATAATTTATTTATGATTTTTCTTTTCATCTCTAACGTATATGGATGGTCATGAGAATGGACTTAGTGGATAAATATAATTTTTTTGATATCATTATGGTTATGGTATGATAAAATGGATAACATCTTGATGATATGATCAACAAACGACTATCATCAATTCAATAATTTAAAACAGGCATACTAAGGGGAAAATAATTAAATAAAATTATGTAATATATTTACATCTATTAATTATTCTTAATTAATTTCTATTTATTATATATCACACTTAAAACCACTGGATTATATTATTATTATATTAGTTTAATGATATTTATATTAAATCACCATATAATCAACCATTAATCATTCTATGTTCATGTTCCAGTCATTTTCACCACCTACATGAACAATTTTAATAAATTATATCATGGATTATTATGAAATTATAAATCGTAAATTAATAAGATATAAATATTTATAAAATTATTATTTTTTATTTTGGAAAATCTACAACAATATTTACCACAATCCATAGGAAATCATCCATAGTAGGACGAAAATCACTAGAAAATTATCTTTGACAATTTTATTATATAGGAAAATGTATAAAAAACTCATAAAAGAAAATATAAAAATCATAAATCAATATAATTCATAAACTATGGTAACATTAGTGGACTTGGAATGATGTAATTTGGGATATGAACAAATAGTAAATTTTCAATTACAAAACTAGTTTAAAACGATAATGATTACCCATACCAGACATAGAAAATCAGTAATAACTAACAAATATTAATGTAAATAATAATTATTAATTATGTTTATAAAAGGTTATTTATATGAACATTTTCTTAAATATTTTATTTGTATATATTTTTTATAAATGTTTTTATAATGAATTCAACTAAGCGGGAAAACATGGTGTGGAGTTCATTGTCTCAAATTCTATTTCTAGAAAAATATTTCTTAATGTGCATGATGATACCATTAATATGGTATGAGTACTACATAATGAATATATTTTACCATATTTAGGGGATTTGGATATACATTTCATATTCTATCCATAAATTTCCATCATTTCAAAATATTCCTAACTTTATTGTGGTCTTTTACAAAAAGTTACTCAAACTATAAAGGTTTCACTAATAGTCTTAATTTTAAATAATGATTTTTAATGAAAATATATATAGGTAATTTTTATTATTTATAAAAACACTAATAATATAAATTTTATTTTTATGGGTTATTATGTTTTCCACTGATATTTCATTTCACCTTGACTCATATTTAACCCAAAGTATTTCGTGTAAGTGATGCTGACCCTATCACATCAATTCAGTTGGGAAATTTCATTTTTTTATATATTAATTCATTGGATGTCTATTAATATTTCTGAATATATACTTCATTAATTTATTATGTTTATATTCTACAAATTTATCTTCTTAAAAAAAATATTTTTAACTTCTGTATCGATCATTTTCATCATAGTTTAAAAATAATATTTTTTATTTTCTTCTATTTGAACACCTATTTATTAAATCTTTTAAATTTTATGTGATGCCTAATTTTTAATATTTAATAACTATTTGAACCAAAATATTATTCTATTTTATTTCTAAAATATATCCATTTTATTTTTTTTTATAAATAGCATGGATTCTTATCATTTCTAAAGTGATTTTTACCTAATAGTCCTTGATATTGTTTTCATATAAATACACATCCACTGACAAAAATGTTGATTGATCAAGTGAATTTCTATAATTTATCCATCCTCATTTAATTGATGGATGGACCATATAACGTCCTTATCTTTTGGGGGAGTGATCCATCACTAAATTTTTCTTCCTTAGTAATCCACTGTTTATGACCCAAAAATTTCACCCAATGAATTTATTTTTAAATAAAATATTATGATTCACTTTATTGAAGGGTGTTCACTTATATTCCATACATATATTGATTTGGGTAAATTATTGACTTGGATATATACCGATTATCTATATGGCATAAATTTCAAATCATTTGTTATCCAAATTGAATAATATTTTCCTAGAATGATACTTGATGTTATTGGATACCAATTTTTATTCCATGGGATTATCATGTTATTTTTTTGACGTAATTATTAATTATTTCCTTGTGTAAATCCTTATGAAACACATTTTCATTCCAAGTGATGTTTAGGAAGTGTTAAGCAATTGATTTCATTTGAAGCACATAAGTGGGGTAATGATTGGTGGCGTCCTATATCTCGCTCTAATGGGATTCATGGAAACCGGGCCTATGATACATGAACTAAATAAATGAGGCTTTAGGGGTGGGATATCCAATTTTGGGGGAGGGGGGATTTGCCCTACATATTTGGCCTGTATGTATGGTTTTTCTGTTTGAATAAAATTGTACCTCAAAAAACCTACTTTATATATATATAAATATTAATATCTCATGAGATATTTATTCATGATTACAATTTTGTATCATAATGTGGTGGTCACAAATGGAATGGCTTAGAATTATAAGGTTCCTTATACAAATGTTTGTGCCAACATAGACTGATATTACATTGTTTATTTCTTATTCTGATAACTGTGTTAATAAAAAAACATTGTAATGTTATAAGTAAATTAATTTCATTATTTTTTAAATTTTATTAATTATATTTTATTGAGTTATATTCATTGTAGCAATGTAATGTAAATTTTAAATTAATAATTAAATGGTTTTATTTTTATTATATCTATCCTATAGTGTTATAAGTATTAGTTGAAAACAGAAATTTATAATATTATTAAAGTATAATTAAAAAAAATTGACTTCATGTTTGAAGTATTGATATCAAAATTATCTTTTTTTTTTGAATTTTTGGGATTTTTCTAAGAAGATTTATTTTTCAATGAATTATAAAAAAATACAGTTTTCATAAAATACAGTTTATTTTATGTTATATCAATGACATAAATATAACATAAAAATTTATATAACATATGTAATGGATCATTTATGTTAATATAAAAAAAATAAAAAAGTTTATTTCAGAATATATAATTCATATTTTATTTGATGATAAATATTAAAATCATTTTCAAGGTCGATGCAATGCTTCCACACCATTGAAGATGTCAAATTTAGTGCCCTAAAGATAATATTTGAGTGATAAGAAGTATTTTATCTACTTGATTAATAAAAATGAAGTATTAATGAATATTTTTTTGGATATATTTGTATATTGTGGATATAAAACAAGTGAATTGTCATAATTATTGTTGAATGCTTATGCAAGGCTAGAAAAGTCAAAATAACATATTAATTAAGTCGTCATGACATAGATGTGAGTAAATATATGTATATGAAATTAACATAGGCAATTATTCTTAATTAGGTGAATTTGGGATAATAAATGGTGGATCCTTGTATATTTTATGTGGATAGAATAAAATTTTATATAAACAAGAGAGCGGAGGGTGAGGATAAGAAATTTAGAATGGAGCTGGGGATGAGAGCACTATCAACGTAGGTGATGAGTGAGTTAGAGATTGATGAATAATAATACTTTAATAGAGAATATTCTTTACTATATCTCATATTCTTGTATTCATATTTTGATATGTATTTTGTAAATAATTTTTTTACATAGCTGCGAAGATGTTCACTTAATTTCTTAATGGGATTCATATTGGAATGAATTGATTTTTCTTTCAATCTGTTTGATTTCAAATTCAAAATTATGTTATTGAAAATTTCTATAGTGATCCTATTTTGGATCTTCATGGGAATAATTTTTCTCTATTCTATATAATGATATGCGATTATAGTGAGCCATTTAACTTTGATCATCCTCTAAAATGTCCAAAATTAGAAAATGATTATTACTCTCTTATCCATTAATGGAAATTTCATTTCATATAATTTGGTTGATCAATCATTTTCAGTTGACCCAACTTTAATTGAAGCTAATCTATCTCAATTATAGAATGTGTTCAGTGTGAGAAATCAAGAACTTGACAGAGATCAAGGTTGAAAATGACAGTCAGACCACATTAGAGTTTAGAACAATCTTCAGCCAAATATTAGTGAAGACGCCTTGAAATTATCCTCTACTGACATGTCAATTTATTTTGAAACATTATATTTTGTTAGTATGTTCAACTGGAGCTGACGAAAGTTTTTTTCATTACTTTGAATGTTAATTTATTATTGTTAAATTCACTTTCACATTTCCAATTGCAATATTTTTTTGTAAAACATTAAAAAATGTTTCATAGAAGATGATTTATTTAATAAGGAATTAGTATTTAACTACATGCGATAATTGAAGAGGAAAATTAATTTTTAAAACAAACTATTTATAAAATTTAGAATTTTCCATTTTGTGATTAATTTCTTAGCATTAAATGTCACTAAGAATTTATTTAAGATAAATAATGTCTTCTGTTTGGGGGAATTTATTGTGCCCATTAATTTATTTTTTTCTCACATTAATTTTGTTGTTAAATTTCATTTTCAATTCTTGATTTGACAATAATTTAGTTTATTATGTCTTCAATGTTATATTATAGTAGATTTTGTTAATTAACAAAATTTTAATAACAATATTGGTTTTATTAATTGAACATAAAAATTTTCACTCATTGAATTATTTGTTAATGTTTATCTTAATTATTAATTGTTTAATTAATTTATATCATTGCATTTATTATTGATTATTTTAATGTAATAAATATTTAATACTTTTGTTTTTGTATTTATATATTAATTAATTAATTCACATTGGACATTTGATCTAATTTCATTATATTATTTAATTATCTATATCATTAAATTATACTTCATTTATTATATTTTTCTTATTTTTTTAATTAATTATTCAGTAATTTATTTTAATAAAATTTATTTTAATTCTTAATTATGTTTATAATGATTTTAAAAATTAATTTTTTTAATCTATTTTTTTATGCATTAAAATTTTATTAATTTTTAGGTTTTTGGGATACAAAAGATCTTATCTTCTAGAAATTTAAAAATGGATACATATGGGATTCATCTTGTAATCCATGTATCCAATTGGGGTAGGCCACCACTATCCAATTTTTTATGTAGGTGAATTCCATGTACTGGATTACCCTCCATCTAAAAATAATATCATCCTCTGTCGGTGGAAGCATGATTCCCCCTTAGGGTTGAGCTTTGAAAGATCTTCAATAAAATATTGAAGAAGATGACTCGAAATAACCATTGTTCGGGAATTTAATGGGAAATCAATCCTGATCTGAACTCATCCACCGAGAACCCATGTTTAGTTGCACTTCACTGATGAAAGAATATGTAGATTGATGGATCTCAGGATGTTGTTTGATTTAAATTATTGTGAGCATGATGGATTTGGGGCACAATAAAAGAACACCTATGAAAATTAAAATTCGATTAATGGTGCATAATCATAAACCTGAATAATGAGAGGCCATCATAATATGAGTAGCTTCTTGGAGAAGATTCAACAAGAAGGAATTCCAACATTAAAAAATTAAATCGAAGCTATATTAAACATCAATCTTTAATTTTCTATATATTTGGTGTTAAATTTGATGAATAATATCTCTTATTCTTGAATGAACAAACTCAAACAACGGATAAAGAATATGTATCTCATGTTTGGTGAAATTCGAATCCGGGCATTGTTTATGTGGAATAATGAAGCACCAACAATTAATAAAGAGATCTAAGTAAGATGTTTTCTATAGATCAGAGATGAATGTTGTTAATCATATTTGGTGAAGGGGGTGGGGGTATTGATGGGATCACGGAGTCTAATGTGCTTCATCCCTTCATAGAGTAAGATCCATATGATCCCAACTGATAATGATTCATGTTTCCTCCAGGAATTTAATATAGTTCTTGTTTCCACTAGTTTTATGTTCATTTTCATATTCATGTTTCTGAGAAGAATGGGATACATACTATCATCATTTAATCAGAAACAATTTGTTTTAACACCACATTACAACTTATTGATGAAATTATTCAAAATATTTTGAGTGTAATTTCTGGTCTCGGAGATTTTATCTTATGTCAAACTAGGGGAGGATAGTTTATATTGATATTTGAGTGAAAAGATGTGAATTAGATGTTTTTTGGACCATTTTATATTTTGAGATTTTTTCATGATGTCCATATTCCTTATAATATAATGATGATACCAAATGTATGATGTTACATGTGATTGAGTGCATTTTGAGGGAGAAAATTCTAACATCAAATGATTTTGATAATGGGTTGATCTTGTAAACATAATTTATGAATTTTCAATCAATTAATATTGAATCTATAATTTTGGGTGTTGTTTTATAATTTAAAAATTATAGAGGTGTTGGTTTCTATGTCGGTGAATTTGATAAAATAAAAAGAGGCCATAGTGGAAGTTTGATGTGAAAAAAGATACAGATTATGAGAGAGGACATGATTTTTCATTTGTAATTAGAATGATATTTAGATAGAAAAATTTCCTAAGTGAATTAACAAGGAAACTTAAATTATGACTTGTTAGTGGAGTAATTCATAATTAATAATTGCTGGAGAAGTTTTACAATTTGACATTAACTGAGGTTGTGATTATTAAGTTGGTGATTTTTTTAATGTAAAAGGGGATCCTTGGGCTAATGTGTTAAAAAAATATAATTTTCTAGTTATAGGAGTGAAAATAGGAAAGTCACTAAAATCATGAATGGAGCTGATGATGAGAGCACTCTCGACATAGTAGTTACAAGGGATGATGATTTAAGAAGAATGTGACTTAGATAGAGAATTTTTTATCCTCTATCTCCCACCACTTCTCATATTCCTATTTTGATATGTATTTATTTAATATTTTTTCCATCACTTTGAACATGTGTGATTAACCCATTTAGCAGTTTCAGATTGTAATGAATCGATTTTTCTAAATTTCAAAATTTTTATAATCGATTTTTTTTCAAAATGTTGAAATTCATTTTTATAATTATGTTAGGGAAATTTTATACATTATATTTATTTTTCCCTGGACGTGAATAATTTTTTTTTATTTTTTATAACTATAGAAAAATATGGGAAAACCTAGTCCATTGAGCGTCATCTTATGTGTTGAAAACTAGTAAATGATGATAACCATCTTCCCATTTAGTAAAAAAATCATTTACTAATATTTTTTTGATAAATTATCATTAGAAGAGTTAAATGTACTATGGTGATCGTATAATGATAGTTATATTTCTCAATATATCATATTATAAAATATTGAATTTTTTTAATTATGTTTAAATAGAGAAAATCATTTTTAATATATCTAAATTGGTCCAATCTCCCTAATTCCATTATCTATTAGTAACTCTCTCTCCGTCCTCTTGTTCTAGAACTACCACAACAACATAACATCAAATAAATTCAATATTTAGTGAATATAAATTTTTATTTTGCATTTAATTATTTAATTTTTATGATGATAATAAATTTTTAATTTTTTTTATAAAATAATTACCTTTTATTCATACAAAAATTCGAGTGAGTACACATACAAGTAGTAAAAAAATCATATAAATTATTTCAAAAAAATACCAAAATTAATTTTTTGGATATATTATAGTGTCCTAATAATTTTATAGTGAAATATAACATATTAGGGAAACTTGAATGATTTATATTTTAATTAAATTTTTATCTTGATTATAATAATCTGAATGTACATGAAGGTGATGAGGGATGAGATCCCTAAGACAATGTTTCATACTAGGTATGGGAATTATGGGTTTTTTTATTATTCATGTTTGATTTATAAACACTCCACATATATATTCATGTTTATTAAAAATAGGTATTTATAAGAATTTTTTGATAAATTTTTTGTTGTGACTATTTGTTGATATTTTTATTTATTCAAAAAGTAATGTGGACCAAGGGAAGCATATATATATTGTTAAAATATTGTTAAAATATGAATTTTGGATTTATAAAATTTCATCCCATAGGAATATTGTTTCTAAATATGGAATAACTATTGATCGCACTAATACTAAATTGGTTTAAAAAATTTTGTCACATAAGAATGTTACAAAGAATCATAGTTTTCTTATATTAGCATGCAATTACTGGTGGGATGTGGAAAAATATTAATGTTTATTTAACCCATTGATCTTTTTAATATGAAAACTAATTAGGTTAATCTTGAAAATTGATTTTGATGAATATTTCTAGAAATTTAATTGAAGATTGGGGAATTACACAGTTTTATCCCTAACACTCTAAAATGTTTACATTATTTTCTATAATGATACTGAATAGATAGAACTATGATATGTTTCAATACTTATTGATTGGGTAATTTTTTATGAATAACATCAATTAAAGCCTCACAAGTAAAATTATCCAATACATGGACCTGAATTGGTTGGTGTAGTTTTTTCTTTAAAAATTTTGAGCCATCATTTTTATGGAGTAAAGTGTGAAATATATGTTGATCACAAAAGTTTAATTTATATATTCCTTCAAAATAAGTTTAAAATGATATATAGGTGATACATATAATTGATAAAAGATCATGTATGATTAATTAGTTATTATCTTGGTAATGAAAGCATAGTATTTGATGCTTTTAGTTAGAAATACAATGCATGATTAACAATGTTTAGACTAGAACAAGATCCTTTAGTTGATGACCAGATAAATGTTAGATTTTAAATTATACATTCAATAACTCCATATATATTTTTTAGTTTTATGTACAATAAAATTTATCAAAATGTATTAATAATAATTAGAATGAAGACCATACATTACATAAAAAAGGTTGAATTGGTTTAGAGAGTTATGTCTCCTGAATTAAATATTGCAAAAGAGGTTGATTTGAGATTTTAAAAAGTTTGTGTGTTTTATGTTACCTAAAATGGAAGAATAAAATATTGGGTGAGCACTATAGATCACCATATTAAATTCATCTTGTGAATATAAAACATATATAGAACTTTGAGAACATTTCATTTTAGAAGGAATAAAGTAAGATATTGTCTATTATAATATAAAGTGATCGAAATTTTTATAGGTTATAAATGAAAGGAAATTATAGAGAGGAATTATTCATCCTTTCCAACTTTAATAATTAAAATGGGAGAATATATCCATGTATTTCAGTGTGGGATTAACATGTACATCTTTATGTAATAATGCAATTTATGTAATTTTTGACCGACTAACTAAATATGATCATTTTATTCCCATACATGATTATATGACTTCGTATTAACATTATATACTTTATAATAAATATATTGTTATATTACTGATATTCTCTCTTCCCATTTTATATGATCATTATTTTATAATCACCTACGGTTTCTAGAAATCACTATATAATTCATTGGGAACTAAATTACATTTCGTTACAGTTATTCATCCTCAATATGATGAATAAAAAATACAAATTGCTCAGATTTTGGAGGAAATTATTAAGCTTTCAAAATGTTTTTTCAGGGATATTAGGATCAAAATCTCAATTTGGATGAGTCTTCCTATAATAAAACTTTTCATTCCATTACAGATATGGAACCTTTTGAAGAATTATATGGAATTTTATGATAGACTCCATATTGTTGGGATGAAGTTTGAGAATAAATATTTTTTGGGACCATAAATAGTATAACAAATAGTTGAGAAGTTGAAGATGATTTATCAACACATGATTGAATCTAAGATAAATTTTCATATGTATTTATATAATAATTGGAATGATCATTCATTTGAGGTAGGATATCATATTTTATAACATACCTCTGGGGGATTATGTTATCAATTATGTAAAAAAGGGAATATTATGTAAACAGTTATTTATACTATTTGAAATATTTGATAATTATGGATTATATTAATAATGTGTATCATTTTATATTATTTTATCACTGGTATATTATGTATTTCGTGGTTTATTATTATGAAAATAAGTACCAAACACATCTAATTTTTTGAGCATGTACGTAGTTTAGTTGGAAGACAATCAGTTATTTGAGGAAAAACATGTTTATATTCATGACTGAAGAGTGAAATTGTTGTGTAATACAGTAATTCGTAATGTTATTTTCTGTGGAAAAACTATATAGTTGAAAATGAAACATGAGAATCTAATAATTCAATTAAAGAAAAACATCCTTACTAATTTTTCTGATGATTTAAATTTGGGGGGATGCATTTTAAAGAAGGGTGGAAGACTGCAATACACCATTTAATTTTAATAGTAACGTAATTTTATGGCATATAAATTTTTATTCATTATATTTCATATATCTATATTCAACAAAATAAGTTTATGTAATTTTTTTAAAAAATGATATTATTTTATTCCTATTAAATTCAATTTTGTGTGTTATAATGTTTTTTCTGAATCACTTAATTTATAAATTTTTTATTTTTAATTTGGAAAACTAACTAAATTTTCTAAATATTCATATAAAGAATATCATAGGCTGATGTTTTTGTATTTTTTTTGAAAAATTGAATATTCAGTTAATTGTAAAAAAAATTGTTCATATGAAATTGGTATCTTTTATGATATCTCCAAGATATAAATATTATTTAAAAAGATTCTAAAATTTTAAACAACTCATGAATTATAATTTAATACAAATTTAAATAAAAAAATAATTCTAAAAATATAAATTATAATTTATTTCATGGTTAATATGAAAATATTATTTAGTGCCATAGTAGTGCTACCGCAACACTGTAAAAGTAAAATTTTGTGTCCTAAAGATACAATTTGAGGTGTAAGAATTGTTTTCAAGACTTGGTTAATAAAAATAAAGTTTATTGAATATTTTTATATAAATATGTAAAATTTTGTGTTATATAAATAGTACATTATCTAAATTCTATTTTAATTTCTTGCACAAGGCTACAAAAGTCAAAATAACATATTATATAGTTTTTCATGAGATAGATGTGAGTAAATGTAAATAGTAAATCAATTTAATTTCTTTTTGTGAACTAAAATAATTTATTTTTTTATGTTAATTTATTTTAAATTTTTATTGACGAAACCATTGTCTTAAATTATTACACAAGGTTGACATAGTGCTCAAGTAAGGAGTAGAAAAATAATGTAAATGATTTTTAAAAACATTAAAAGTAATTTTTTTGGTTAATTATAGTGTAAAAAATTATATATAAATATTAAATATTAAAAATTCTGGGAAATTTAATATTTTAATTCTACTTTTATCTTCATGAAATTAAATTCAATGTTAATGAATTGTTCCAAAAATGATAATAATGATATTTTATAATAAATAATAATTCATTAAATTATTTAAAATTAATAAAAATACTACATTCTTCCAAGTTAATGATATATGGTTTATAATATGTACCACGATCCATTTATGGATCAATTTTCCTTTTATTATTATTTCCTTGGCACCTAACGAGTGAAAAAATTGATATTATGGAAATCAAAAAAATGGTTAGTAGAGGGTTAAATAAAGTTATAAGGGTGAAAACATCCCCTAAAAATGTCCAAATTTTATTGGGTAAGGTTATTTAGAGTTATCATCATCCTATGTATAAAATTTACCATTTTTATTCGATTTTTTATGAAATATAATTTATATTAATTTAATAATTTATGTAATTGATAGATTTCCCCTCACATAACTTATAAAAAGTGGAACTTTTTATCTTCTTATTACTCAAACATTTTGAGCACTATGGTTCTTCCAAGAACTAAAATCATTTATGCATAAAATATATTCCCACTTCCTAGAGCCCTTGATATAAATAAAGTATAAACCTAAAAGGCCTAACGTGTAAGAAATGAGGTTATCTTTGAAGAAGGTATATCTCATAACCAACCTATTACTAGTTTTTCATCTTATACCTTCTTCAAATACTCGTTAATATTTTTAGATAATATAATTAGAATATTAAATATATTTAAATGTTATAATGAATATCTATTAATAAATGTTTCCAACCTTTCCATCCTATTGGAAATAGAAACGTCATTCGTGTGTACATATAAACTACAACCTCCATGAAAAAACATTTCTTTTTTGATAACCACATCAAATGGATGGTTATTATGATGTATTTAATAAATATCTATGATATTCCTTAAATATTTAATATTCTATAAAGATAATATATCACATACTTTCTTAAAATTTTATTAATTATAAATAAAAAAATTATACATGCATATGTATAGACTACCATCTCCATGTTGTAACATTATTTATTTCTCATAACAATAATTCATGGTTATTTTTTAAATTATAATTATTGTATTAATAATGATAATTATTTCATGATGATTATTTCTTATATGATTATATAATGACCTATTCTACCATGTCTATCATACCAAATCTATTTTTGGATTATGATTCTAGCATCCTCAAAATATTTTAAAGAAACACAAGTAATTAATTAAATAATAAAAAATTGTGATAAATTAAATAAAATGGATAATAGTAATGGAATCAAAATGAAAAAATATCAGAATTAATTAAATATCTAATATGACATTATTATAATGGTAGATAATTATAATGTGTGACTTGTTATTCTTGAGGTATGTGACACATTAACTTAATGTCCCATTTTAAATGTTTTTAATATTTTTATCGATATTTTTATTCTATGTATATATTCATAATATTGTTTTATTGATGTATTTGTATAGAAATAAATTAATTATAAAAAACATATTATTTTAATTTTTTTTCCATTCTTTGGTTTTTGAAATGAATATTTTTATAGAATGTTTTGACATTATATAAAAAATAAGAAAGTAATGAATCATTTTTAATTATATGGAATTAATAAATTTTCTCACTCTCATAACTTATCTTTTATGTTTGAATTCCTTTATAATATTGCATGTTTATTTCAATGAAAAATATATATTATCTTTATTCATGGTATTTTAGAAAAAATGTTTAAAAAAATTCAATTTAAATGTCTATATGTAGTTTCTTGCGGATGAAAAGAATATTTTTGTGGGTATAATGATGAAAAACGAAATATTTCATACATTTTTATTCTGTTAGGGTTTATGGGAATTATTTATGATGGAATTTGATCTGGATGTATCTCATGATGATGGGTGAGTGTGATATAACATGTAATGATTGGTATAAATGATATATCTCTCCAATTCATTGTATTGAGGGACATAGCTAATCATATCAGCTTTTCCTAAGAGATTATGGGAATTTGCAAGGTAGATTATTTCATTTGTATAATTGATTACAAGATTGATATGAGAATTATTTCCTAAGTAATCTATATGAGATATCTATATTTAACATGGAATTTCATATAAATATTATTATTTTACAAGATAATTTAGTGTGTTTATTTTTAAAGGAATATTTATTTTACGTCGTAATGTTGAAATTTATAACATTATAAATATGTTTTCATTAGTTTTATTTGATTCAAATAAACAATTAAGAATTTTTCCATGACATTTTCTTATGATTTTTTAAAAAATATTTAGGTAGAGATATTGATTTTCTGGTTAGAAAATTTTTATGTTGATATAAAAATTTATTTTTAAAAATGAAAAATTTTATGGGTATTTCATAATTAAAATCATTATTTCCAAATTTTTATATGTCCCTTGATGAGATTTTTTTATGCACCACAAATTCTAAATTTTTTTAACCAAACATTATGTATGATTAGAGACAATTATGTGGGTAAGATTAATGTTGTAAATATATTTCATTCAAATAAAATTAGTTATAACATAAAAGTTTTTTATTGTGGAAAAATTTGATAATGCAATGATTTTTTCACTTTTTGATATAATATTTTACTGTGTATGTTTGATGACTATATTATCTAAACCTATAAACCTCAATAACCTCTTGGAATATAATAAAATGAATTCTTGTTTAAAGAATGAATATTTATGGATTTTTTATGAATTGTAGTAGGGAGTCTATTATAGAGACATTAGAATTTTACACATACCATTACATTATTGTATGCATAACAAAACATTATATTACAACCCAAGGATCATGATGTTAAGTGTCTTGGAAGACTCGGTATATTAAACTGAAAACATGGGACTAAATAAAACTTTTATTTACATAATATTTAAAAATTGATCGAAGAATTAATTTTGCACATACATCATCATAGGTTAACCTAGGGATAACATGAACAAAGGGATGAGCTAATAGCCCGATAATCTAAAAAATCATTGTAATAAAACATTAACAAATGGGTTAGAAGTCATGGAATAATAAAAATAGAAGGCATGGAACACATGGAATAAAAAAAATTAATCATGGGATCATATAAACAAGAATTCATAGTAATGTGGAAGCAAAATAAATCACGACTTTAGCATAATTAGGAACTCATTGCACATGGAGGAGCACAAGTCGAGGTTCACCACCAGGATCGTTGCACATTGTAGCACGAGTCAAGGCTAACCACTAATACCGATACACCTAACATCTCATAAGACAAAAATTTACCCAATTAATTGGAGTTCTATGACAGTGTACCCATCTTAACATGATCATGAATATTTTTTACAAATTCAGAATCATACATAAACATAAGGATAACCCTGGAAAGAAATGTCTATCATTATCAAGCCATAAAGAATAACAAAAATGGAATATCATACAATTTCCCATGAAAAAAAATTATATAAAACATGGAAATTAATAAGGTATTATATGAATATATCATAATTAGTGATTCAAAATTGAAGTGATAACTTGTAAAAGTGTTTTATGAAACATTAAAAATAAAACATTTTAGCGCGGTTTAAGGAAAATATCAAAGATCATTTAAAACTGAAAAGGAAATAATACTTTATATAAAAAAGTGAACCATGAATTTTGTCTATGTAAAAATAGTTATTTTATAAATATAATGGGTTTTTTAAAATATATCTTACAGTGTAACGGAAATTGGGTAAGAAATCTGGAAATTCCCTTAAAACGGGTTGGCTTATCATGATGTATTGGGGAGGGAATCATTTAAAAACATGAATATCCCTGAACGATAATGATTAATTGATCATGATACAAGTCTTTTACAATATAAAATACAATTAGAATATGTACATAAACATAATATAGGATTTCATTTGGGTTAAAAGAGGGTAAAAATAACCCGAAGGAATAATGGAGTTTCGTGTAGAATCCCTTACGGAATATCTGCCTAGTACCAGGTGTACGTTGGATGGTTTAATGAGAGATAAATGGTTTTATATTCTTTTATACATAATGATTTCAGTATGGGAGTGGTTCTAAATGACACCCCATCAATAGGAACTACACATAAAAGGACATAACATAAATAAGATTCTTGAATAAATGTGAGAAAGAGAGGATCACATACCTTTTGTATGATAATGGTATTTAGTTCATATTATTGACCTGAATAATTTAGTTAAGTAAATTAATTAATAATTCTATAACTTACAATACATTTTATTGATTTAGTATAATCTTAATAATTTCATTCCTCTCATTTTTTATTAGTTAAGAGGTTCAATTTCATTGTCCAGTTCCATTTGTTTCATGTTTGGTTTACTTATATAATAGAAAGAATAGTCACGTAAAATGAATATGTTATTCTTGAAATAGATATTTATGTTATTATTGAACATACAAAATGTTACATGGTTGTAAATATCTTTTGTTTATTTTGAGTGGAGGCAAATCATTTTATAAAAAATTGATGATAAATGCTAGAATTAATTTGTCAATTTTTCTCACAATTAACTTGTTTTCTATTTTTATTTTTCATCATTTGTGAAAATGGATTCCATAAAATCACATAAGATAAAATACATATTTAATAGTTTTTTTAAATCTTTAAAAAAAATTCAGGACAAGAATTGAACATGGTAAAAAAAATTGATATCTTTCCGTCCTTGAATGTGATAAATTAACACATCTCGGATGATTTTTTCATTTCTTTAATATAAAAGGTGGGGAAAAAATATATAATAATGAATTATCCCATTATAATAAAACAATTACAGTATATGTATGGTAGTATATTTATCAAACCATTTGGATGAGGAGGGGTTTAGAAAGAAAATAGAACAATGGAACTTGAAAAGAAAATAAAAGAAAAGAAAAGAGGAATTTACCTCTGGATTTAATCATACATGAGAGCCAATTAAGGGGAGTGTATGTGGTCTTTTTAAGATACCAAAGGATGGTAAACGTGGGGGGAGGAGAATGGGGAGATATTTGGGAAGAATTTAGGGAAGCAAAAACACATGAGAAGAGTGAATAGAAGATGGGAGTGTGGGTGGTTTTCATAGTAGAGGGGAGGAGGGGTTTCTTAATATAATAATCATTAGTTTATTATTTATCCATAAAACAATAAATAGTGACGATTCAATGTAAAAATATAGTAATAATTTCATGCCAATTTGAAATATGGTTTCTTATATCTTCCATGATGTTAGGAATAGTTCATTTAGCGTATAATGTATATATACGGTAAATTACTGTATTTCACAGTTCATCAAAAAATCAAGAGTTATAAAAAAATCAAGAGTTATAAAAAAATCCAAACAATTAACCCTAAAAACCTTTCTACATATAGAATCCAAAATTGAAATCCATTTTTCAGAAGTAATTTTATAAAATTTATTGATTTATTTTTTAATTTAACCCACAGTTTTTTTGAAAAATAGAGATTTTAATACCAGGAATGATTTTATAATTCTTTCAAAATTTAAAAAGGGTCGTCTATAATTATCTTCAAACCAAAGGGTATAAATTTTTTATTTATGAACACCTTTTATGGAAAAAAAATTCTTTCAAATTCATTAATTAATTGAAATTAATTATTTATAACTTACAAAAATACCAATACTTTTACTATGGACATATTATAACTTATTAGATGCCTAAATATTATTTATACATTAATGGGTTATGTTACTATTCTTTTAAGTTATTTACTATTCATAATTGTCAAATTACTATTCATAAAGGTAAAAATACTATTCATAAGGTTCGGTTACTATTCACCAAAAATTATATTTGCCTTATCAGACTCCAAAAATCTTACTGATCACAACCATGTATGTCATAGTTTTTAAGTTCAAATCACTAAACTGACAATATTTTGTTTAAAGGTCACATTGTAGTTTGTAATTAAATGTGTTGTGACTTCATGTGATTATATAACATAAATATAAGAAGTTAATATCCATTCATAAAACATTGGGTCATCACATTATTCCCACCTTATAAAATTCTCCCTCAAAATTTGGTTTTTTATTCTTAGCCATAAACTGGTGCAGGTACTTTTAATTCATTTCCCCTCTAGTTCCCTTATTTCCTCTCCATACTTTTGGTTTCTCCATAGTAACCTAGCCATGTGATTAGTCTTGTTACATCGAGCCTTATCTCTATGATGAAACAACTTCACATGGCGCTCCTCGTATGAAAGATCATTCTCTAAGTGTACCACCTCTAAATAGAGTACATGTGAAGTGTTTGGTATGTACATCTTTAAGAGGGTCACATGGAAGACATCATGTAATTTGTACATGATGGGTGGAAGTGGTATTCTATTGGCCATATCACTGAAAAGTAAACAATTCTCAAAAGGGCCGAAGTACTTGGGACTTCACATTCCTTTCAACCTAAACCACATGACCTTATTCCATAGAGATATGTGTAAAAATTCCATGCCTCCATTATTGAACTCAATGTATCATCAACAATTGTCTTCATAACTATTTTGTGGACATTGGGATACCTTGATGTGATGGTGAATGGTTTTCACCTTCTACGCCATTTTCTCAACAATTTCCGGTATTATCGTCTTATTCTCACCGACTTTATCCCTATACGTTGGTGTTATGAACCTTTTCCCATAAATGGATACTCATGGAGCCATTCAGATGCTTGAGTGGAATATATTGGTGTAGGATAGTTTGAATAGTGTAATATTGTTTCTCTCAAACTTATTTTAAATCCATAGAACTTGCTCTCAACATATCTTCTATTAACTGAATAGTTCGCATAGATTTGACATCATTTTGAGGATGATAAATAGTACTAAAGTCCATTTCAATGCATAGAGAATATTGTAAACATTTCATAAACATCAAGGTGAATATCAAATATCAATAAAATAATATAGATAGTGGAATTCTATGTATTTTTACCACATATTTGATATATATAAATGAATATTGATCAAATGGGAAGTCATCTAGAATTGCGATAAAGTGAGTTGTCATTGTTAGACGATCCACAATGACCCAAATATAATCGTTTCATCTCGATTTCCTTGGAAGAATAGTGACAAGGTCCATGGAGAAGTTCTCCCACATCTTTGTTGGTATAGGTAGTATTTTCCTCATCCCTATAGACATCTGTCCTTTATCCTTCACTTGTTGACATACTAGGAACTTTGATGTTTACCTAGTAATCTTGTCCTTCATATTGTCTCACCAAAAGTTCTCTCAGAGATCTCGAAACATGTTTGTGATCCCTCGGTGAATAGAGATGGTTGAGAAATTTGATTCTTTCAAAAGCTCTATATTTATCTTTTAATTAGATGGTACAGATCATTGTGACCCAAATCATACAACTCTTTCCCCATCAGTAATAAATTGAGAGGATTTCCAATTTCTAATGGCTTTAACCCTTTTAGAATTTTCACATATTTTATTTAAGCATCCATTATTTTCTCCCTGAGGGATGGTTGAGGAATCATTTCATAAATGACTTATGATTTCCCTCCATTAATTATTCCCATGTCTGTCCACATATAATAAAAATGATCATATCCTTCCCAATTCTCATCATTGATAAATATACATGATCCTTTCTACATTGAGAATATTCATCCTTGTTTTCCTTACTGGGATGGAAGTGGATTGAGGAGTCATAAAACATGATGAGCTATATCTATCTTCACTGGAACATATTATTATCTTTTTGTGTGAATATATATTTTACACTCTTGTGATCAGTACATTGGTCACACTTCTCCTCATAGAGATATTGTCGCCATATTTTTAACGCAAAGATCACAACCATGAACTCCAGATCATCCATACGATATTTTTTCTCAAGGATTTTAATCTTACATAAGGCTTAGGGTTTTAAATTATAATTTTTTCATAGAATACATCTTAATACCTTATTTTAAGCATCATGAAGTTCCATAAATACGTCTCCACTTGTTGGGAGTGTGAGTATTGGCCCAATGATTAGCCTCTTTTAAACTCCTTAAAATCATCTCCACATTCCGGAGTCTGGAAAAACATTACTCCCTTCCATGTCATCTTGGTCATTACGTTTGAAAATCATGAAAAAATATTCAAAAAATGTCAATTATACCCCACTAGACCCATAAGGCTATAGAACTATGTTACAGATGTTTTCCTGGGCCACTCTTCAATCACCTTTGTATTGGAAGGGTCCACAAATATCACTTTTATAGTGATAACATTCCCCTAGAATGATACATCCACCATCAATAACTCACATTTACTATATGTTTCTTATAGCTTCTTCCCTTTCAATGTCTTTGAAAATTTATTCAAATGCACCTCAAGTTCTTCCTTGCTTTTAAAGTATAACATAATATCATTGATAAATACTACCCCCAATTTTTTCAAGGTAATCTATAATGACACTATTAATTAAATCCATGAATATTTGTAGAGAATTAGGGAGCCTGAAAGGCATCACAACGAACTCATAGTGTTCATATCTCATTTAAAAGGAAATCTTGGGACTATCTTCCTCCCTCACCTTTAATTGGTGATATCTCGACTGAAGGTCCACCTAAGAGAAATAGTTATCCCCATGAAGATGATCGAAAAAGTAATCTATCCCTAGTAGGGGATACGTGTTATTTATTGTGATTTTACTGAGCTCATGATAATCATTGAATATGAACATTTATCCATCCTTCTTCTTGATGAAGAGGACTCACACACCCCATTGTGAAGCACTTGGGTGTATAAAACCCATCTCTAGATTCACTTGTAACAGCATCTTCAGATCTTACATATTTATAGTGGCCATTCAATATGGTTTCTTTGATATAAATTGGGATTAATGAATAATTTAAACTGAGAAAAAAACTTATCGAACAAGAGGATGACCATGAAACTCTTCAGGGAATATATCAGGGTAATACTTCATGATTTCCATATCTATGAGTGAGATTCTCTCCTTTGTCAAAATGTTTTTAGCTAAACATGCTTTCTCATAAGTAATTATTATCCACACTTGACATAATGATTCTAAAATAGATTAATCTTCCTCCATACACTTGGAATGAATTAGAGGATTCTTCATTATGTGAAGAGTGATCTCTCTTACCCAACAGTTGATGCTGGATTTGTATAAAGATAGCCAATACATGCCTAAGATAACATCAAACTCCACTAAAGGATGTATAAAGATATTTTCTAGTATGTTTATTATACATATTTTAACCACAGAGGAGTTATAAACCATGGATGCAATAATTTCCTCAATCCCTATTTTGAATGATAACTTATCCTCCAAATATTGTAGTGGTGAATGAATAGTTCCAATACACATTCATGATATTAAAGAATGTCTAGAATGAGAATCAGATAGTAAATTTTCTATTCATAAATGAATAACTCGCATACCTTCCACCACATCATTGTCCCGGTCTACCTCAGTAGTAGTGATAGAAGAATCACTTCCATATTCCCTTGGAGATTGTTATTGATTGCCTTCGACAACCCTTGGATTAGGGGAATTGTTGACTTAATGCTAATTCTCTATAGAGTTGTAACACTTCACTATAGGATGAGATTTGATCTGAACCATCCTTTCGTCTTCCACATTACATTGATTTTTAATATCTATTTTGTATTTTTTAGCTTGATGTCCCAAATTTACACATTTGAAGAAATTCCAAGTTCCCTTTAGATAGTTACCGGATTCTCCTTCCCACAATTATTACACGTGGGATGATTGAGCATCGGTCCATCATGGATTTTATTTGTTGAACCTCCCACATTAGATTATATTTTCCTCTTTTTTTCACCAGTCCCATGATACAACTAAGAGTCTCTGATCTCCTTTTCATCCTTAAGGGCATAGTGGAAAATCCCTACATAGTTGTTGATGTCTTGAATCACAAACGCCTTTCATAGACTCGGCTTTAGTCTTCTCATTAATCAATCCACCTTAATTTTCATGTTCATGAGAAATCCATTGGCCTACCTTGTATGCCTGGTAAATTTTTCCTCATAAGACCCAATGGACTGATATTCCTTCAACATGATTCCAATGAACTCTATTTCCATCTTGAGATGGAGGGTATATAGAAAATATTTATTGAAAAACATTATCTTGAATTCCTCCCAATACATGGATTCAATTTCCTCTTGGGGCTTCGTATTCTAGATTAGTGACCACCACTGATCATCTTCTCTATCAAAACGATAGACCGACAGCACAACTTTATCTTCTCTTGAGCACTGGAGGAAAAAATATCTTTTCAATCGAGTTAATCCACTATTCAAAAATGAGATGATAATAAGAACCACTATACATGGGAGGCCTTTGCATCATGAATGATTTAACAAAAACATGCTATATCCTAGGTGGAGGAGGGTGTTTCACATGGTTCACGTTATTTTCATAACTTTATCCAAATGAGAAAGTACTTTCATGAAATTTCGATCACCTATTCCCATCATATCTGACATATCATTAGTACAATCTTTACATTCCCTACCACATTGGATGTTGTAACATGATCTTATATTTCCCACCACTAACTAATAAAATGATCGTACAATTAGAGGGCTTGAATATTTAGCTATTGAGCATAAAAAAGGAAACACCAAAAATATGAGGATAATCATGTAGTTGAGAAGTATATCATATCTTGTGATTCCGTATGTTTCAATCTCGGTTATCCTTGATCTATTTCATAACTTATATTCTTATGGGTTATTTTATTCATTCCCTTAATAATGGTTTATTCCAAGATCATGAATTTATGAATGAATATCCCCCAGTATTCTCAATCCAAGAGTGTAGCAAGGCCTGTTGTCATACACCAGGTCCTGTTCAAGTCTTGATCAAAGCAGTGTTTTTAGGTTATACACCTAGATTCGTCTATGCCAGAACCACCTCAAAGTGTTTGTATCCCAGTGGGAATTTATTTTATTGATAATCGACTTACTCTATACTTACCAAAATATATGGATGGTTTTGTTATACTTAGTCTTGTCATTATGGTTCTTACTAATGTGATCTATTCCTAATCTCAAAAAATAACTAGACCATCCTCTTATAGTATCTTAAGAGACCTTATCCTTTTACACATATCATTACATGATTTTAAGCATAATAAAAAATATATTAGAAACGAAGGATCATGAAATATAGTTTCTTGGAATACTGGGTACATAAAACTTAAAACAAGTGACTAAATAAAACATTTATTTATGTAATCTTCCTATATAGCTACAAAAATCCATTTTACTCATGCAACTTCATAGGGAATCTTGTGGATAACATGAAAAAATGGATGATATAAAATCCCATTAAGGGAAAGGCGTAGTAATAACACTTTAACACATGGGTTAGAAGGCATGGCATAATGAAAATAGATGGAATAGAACACATGGAATCATAAAAAAGAAACATGGTATAATATAAACACGAATTCATAGTAATGTGGCAGCAACATAAATCATGAATTTAGCACGTCTCAAGTATCTTTGCACATGAAGGAGAAAAATTCAATGTAAAACACAAAGACAGTTTCACATGGTCGCATGAGTAAAGGCTAACCACCAAGATCATTTCACCTAATGTATCATGTGACTAAACATTACCCAATGCATTGAAGCCCTATCTACACACACAAATCTTAACATTTTCATGAATATTTTTTATACATTATTATTCTTACATAATTAATCATACATAAACATAAGGGTACCCATGGAATGAAAAGGATAACATAATCAAGCAATAATTAATATTTTAATGGGCATATTAGATAAGTTTTCGTGAAAAAAGGAATTAGATAAAACATGGAAATTTATATGGTATAATTGGAATATATCATAATTTGTTATTACAAATTGATTTGATAACATGTAAAAGTGGTTTTAATAAACATTATAATTAAAACATTTTAATGTGGTTTAATGAAAATAACAACGGTCATTTAAAATAGAAAAGGCGTAATATTTTATATAAAACAAGTACTGAACAAGTAATGTTATCATGAAAAAAAGAGTGGATTTATAAATATAATTTTTTCCTAAAAATATAATGTATCGTTTACTTGAAACTGGGTAAGAAAATCATAAATTCCCTTAAAATGGGTTTGCTTATCAAGATGTATTGGGGAAGAAATCATTTGAATACATGTATATCCCTTAATGAGAATGATTAATGGATCCTGATACATGATATTGAATATATGAAACATAATTAGAATATGTATAGAATCATAATATAATATTTTATTTGGGTAAAAATAGGGTAAGAATAACCAAAAACAATAATAGATGTTCGGGTGGAATCTATTATAGAAGATCGGCATGGTACCAGGAATACATATGTGGGATTAATGAGAGAGAAATGAGTTTCTCTTCTTTTATACATCATGAGGGATGTATGGGGGAGGTTATAATTCATACCCCGTCATCAAGAACTATGCATAAAAGGAAAAAACATAGAGGATATTTTTGAATAAATGTGAGAAATAGAGGATCCCTTACCTTAAGTATGATGATGTTCTTCACTTGATCCTAATGAACTGAATAATCAAATTAGGTTCATTAATTAATAATTAAAAAACCTCGAATACATTTTATTGATTTATTATAACCTCATTATGTTCAGTCATGACCCTTTTGATAAGTTAATAATTAGAATTTCATTGTTCAAGTCTGTTAGTTTCATGTTCGGTTTACTTACATACATGAATGGATAATAATGTAAAATAAATATCGATGTCCAAAATTAGATTTGTATGTTATTATTTAACATTCATATGGTTATATGGGTGTAAATCTTCTTCATTATTTTGGGTTAGGGGAATCATTATATAAAACATTAATGACAAACACTTGGATTAAATTGGTGATTTTTTCTCACATTTAACTTGTTTTGTATTATCATATTACATCATGTGTCAAAAAGGATTCCAAATCATCACATAAGATAAAATAATTATTTAATAGTATAGTAAAACCATAAAATATATTTTAGGACATGAATTGAAAATGGTAATAGAAATTGATAACCCGTTGTCCATGAATGTTATACATTAACTCATCCCGGAGAGTGTTTTTGTTTCGTTCCTATAAATGTTGGGGATGTGATATGATTTTAAATTATCTCATTAGCATAAATGAATTTACTAAATTTATAGTAATAGATTTTTCCTACCATTATTATGATAGAATCTTATGATAGAAAATAGAACAATGGAACATGAAAAGAAAACAGAAGAAAAGAAAAGTGGAATTTATCTCTTGATTTAATCATCCTTGAGATCCTCTTTAAGGGGAGAGGAATTTGTCTTTTGATGAGGCCAAGGGCTTCGATATGTGTGTGAGGATCTTAGGAAGACATTTTTGAATAATTTATGGATGTATCATGGTTTGATAAGAGTGAAAAGAAGAGGGGACTGTGGGTGGTTTTATACTGGAGGGGAGGAGGGTTTTCGAAATATTTTAATTATTAGATTGTTATTTTTCCATAAAACTAGAAATATTAATGATTCCATAAATAAAATAGTAATAAGTGCATGTGAATTATATCTAAGGTTTCTTACATTAGCCATGATGCTTGGAATAGTCATTTTATATTATAATGTTAATATATGGTAAATTGTTATATTTCACTATTTATAAAAAATTTAAGTATTTTATAAAAATCCAAAAAAATCACCCTAAACATTTTTTTAATATTAGAATCCAAAAATGATTTCAGTTTAAAAAAATATACTTTTCTAATATGATTAATTTATCTTTTAATTAATACTAAAAATTATTTGAAAATATAGATTTTAAAACTATGATAGATTTTATAATGATTTAAAAAATAACATAAGGTCTTTTAAAATTGCACTAAAACCATAAGACATAAAACTGTTAACTTATTAACACCATTTAGGAAAATAAACATTATTCTAAATTTTTAATTAATAGTAATTAATTATTTAGGATATAAAAAATATCAATACTTTTACTATGGTTATATAATCACGTATAAGAATCCTAAATTGTATATATACATTCATGGGTGAGATAAAAATACTTTTAGATGATTTTATATTCATTGGGGTCATATTACTCTTCATAAGGGGAAATTACTATTCAAAAGGGTCAGTTACTATTAACCAAAAATTAAGTATGTCTTATCGGATTCCAAAAATCATACCGATCACAACCGTGTTTGTTATATTTTCAAAATTCAAATCACCAAAGTGCCAATATTAGGTTTAAAGGTCAAATAGTACAAAGTAGATCATTGTGTTGTGATTTCATGGGATTATTTGACAAAATTATATGAATAGAATTTCTATTGATAAAACATTGGTCTGTTACATCTATTGTTGCTAAATTTTAGGGAAATGTTCAAAATGATTATAAAATAAGTTAATTTTGTAAAAATTACTCAATGGACCGTGGTCATCCATTCTTCAGATTGAGTAATTATTTCTGAGATTATGTAAATTTTTTAAAATTAAGGAATTTTTAACTGGTGATTTTTTAGTAGGTATCAAAGATGAATACAGTTTTTTAGGATTATTTTTAATTATTCTCATGATTTGGATGAGAGAGCCTTAGTCAAAACCATAAAAACGAGTCTTTATATAAGATGATATCTTGAAATATTGTTATTATTTTAATTAGATAGTTTTCCAATTAAAATATCCCAATTTGGATAATATAATATTGATGTGGCTATGGAGTAGATTTAAATAAGGTTAATCAGCCCCAAAAAACATTTGGTTGACCAATGACTTGATTATCACCGTAATGCAGGATGAGAGGTCCTAAGACTGCACAACTATAGAAAATATCCTAGGGGATGTGGTTCGGTTGATCAAGAAGTTTATTATGAACAACTATGAAGGATTAATTTCCATGTTACTGTATTTGATTATGTTTAGAAGAATTAGATATCCCAACTTAATGTGTCTAAGGATAAAGTTATTTTGATATTGGATAAACTAATGGAACTATAGTCCAACAAGTTAATAAAAAATAATTATTTATTTTAAGTATAAAAATCTATTTCTCATGGGTTTTTTTGGAAAAGTGACACTCATGAGATAATAAATTTAATGGTTTAATGGGAACTATGCAGTCCATTATTTTTATCTTATAAAGGAGATTCCATAGTAAAATGGTTTCTCTTTGTGGTTTTCATTCTTATTTCATTATAATGATGTGGATGGCCTAACCCAACATGTTGATTATAGTGGGGGATCAATGTCTTTGTACCATCATTCAATTTGGGAATACCACTTGTTTATCCATAGAAGAAACTCCAAATGGATCCATTATCTATAACTAGGTAATTAAATGATCTCTAAAGGTAGGTGTTCTTTTGGGGTTTCAGACCCAACGATGCCTAGTAACTCACATTGGTCGAGAAAATTGCAGGTTGGTCTCATCACACCCTGGGGGGGATTTTGGCTACTCTATGAATATCTTATTTATTTATGATATGTTTGGTAATATCATCCTAATCTAGATTTGATACTAGTTAACCTAAAAAAATAACATGTAATGTCTCCTTATAATCAAAGAGAGGGGGGTCTTGTGGGATAATCCATCCATATGTATCCAATGATCTTCATCCATTTCCCTTTGGTGGGTATGAACTTATATACTGAGTTTTTATAACATTAATCTCTGGTGTTTTTTGTTATCTACAGAAGTGATTAATATTTTGAGGATGGGATTGAGCCATTATAAGGCATCTTGTGTATCCTATTTTATAATAGGAATAAAAACCCATGTAGTTCATTAAACCCATGCAGTTTAACATCCTATAGAAATGAAATATGTGTGCGCACTTAGGTACATGAAATTTTAGCTTGTGTCTATAGTATAAGTCCAATGTATCTTGGTTATGTAAATAAATAGAGTTTTTATAGTCTGTTCACACTAGTGGAATTTAATATAAGGTATATAACCTTTTATGTTGGGTAGTTATATCAATCCCATGATTAGGGATTTCAATCTAAGGATTCCATGGCTAGTGGAGATTCATGATGCGAGTGAGTTGATCGTTGTGAATCAATAATCCGGTCTGAGATTTGATTCGTGATAGAAATAAGGGATAGAAGGAAATCAGAAAAATTTCATATGGATATGTGATAATGAATTTGGAAAACCAATTAGATTATTAATATAGGTATCATTCATTTGGAAGGCATCCTATATATTCGGGTTATGAAAAGATTTAGATTCCTTGAAATTTGTTGATTTCTCCATTAGATGGTGGATGAGGAAGGATCATCAACCCTGGGGAGGGATTGGGTCTCGATGGTCAGAATGGTAGAGACATAGTGGTGCATATGCTAAAGCAGATTCCCATTTGATATTTGGCCTTAGGAAGACATCCTATGTATCTGAGTTATGAAAGGAATCAGAGTCATCATAGTTCATTAGATTGGGGCTTACACATCGAGGTTTCTGTTATATGTTGGACATACAATATTATTCCCATGAACGGGGATACACACTATGGATTCCATTTGGAGGCTTGATATGGGGAATGGTCCTTAATCAGGAATCCTATTTATGCGGGTTAATGTATAAATTAGAGTTATTATAGTTCATTTGATTGGGGCTTGCATACTATTACGTAACTTTTCAAATTATATGATCATTTTAATTTTCTAATCCCTCATGATCTATGCATGGTGTCTGAAATCAGCGATAGAAACTGATTTGTCTCACTACTTGTGGATATGTGAAATAGGTGATGAGACATCCATTTGGATGTTATTATAAATCTCGAGACATAGGAAGGAATCCTACTTATCATGGTCATAATAGAAATCAGAGTCATCATAGTTTAATATGTCGGGGAATAAACACTAAGGCTTCCCTTTATAGAGAATTGATATGGTTATGAAGTCTTGGGAAGCCTACTAGACTTTTTTTCTTTTATTCCAAATATATGTTAATTGTCTACTTGAAATGCCTTTATTTTCTTCTTGACATGTAGGTGGATGTCTTCCGGACATGTCTAAATGAAATCTCATGATCCATTTGACATGCATGAGGGACATCATATAATATGGCTGTAATGTATGAATTTTATACCATGACTAAGGTTTACTTGTTTGTAGGAAATCACAAGACCTGTTTGGTTGATCCTAGAATCCATAACATGATCTCAACTAAAATTTTTATAGTGCATCACATGATCCATAAGACTTGCACTTATTTCATCAAAAAAGATTTTTGACACTCTTGGAGGGAATTTGTCAGGGTGACAAGTCTCAGAGGGTGATGCTTGTCTGAGGTGACTTTTTTGGGTGTCTTTGTGAATGCTAACTGGCATGACCGAGATACATCGCAAGAGCAAGATCACTTTGCTGGTGGGAATTGTGAGATCAATCTAGCTTGTCTAGAGGGTGTTGTGAGAGCCAGTTGTCATATCTGGTTGTACTGAGAGACATAGATTTTTCAAAATGGTATAAACTTATATTCTATGTGTCATTTCAAGACAACAGCTTGAATATTGTATGGTGATTTTGGAGGGTTTTGTGAGACTTGGGGTTGAATTCTTTGGGGGAACTATTTGAATTCCTCAAACAAGTCTAGGGGAATTCTCATGATCCAAATAGTATACCAATGGAGTGTCATGTGATTTGGGAGACATTCCCTGATGTTGTCTTATGACCTTGGTGGTTCACATGAAGCATGCGAGGATCAACATATATGTTTTCACATATGTCTCTCAACTTTTAGTCTTTGTTCCATATATTTGTTGCATATTATGTAGATTTTTTAGGTGTTATCTTGTTTTAAGTCTCGTTTGATTTAGTAGAAATGAGGGATTTCTTTCCCGAACCCCACTATAAGTACTTCTCATGATCTATGAGTGGTCACATGGAGTTCCAATGTATGCTACATGATCACCCTAGTTTTCCCTAGATTTAACCTAATGGATAAACATTCCAGTCATGAGATCATCTGCTCTATTAAATCAAATCTATTTCATGGGTTCTATAATGTGAGTATCTAAGGATTAATTTCTTAATGTTTGGGTGGATGATTTATAGGCCTCACCGCCCTGATTATTCACTGCTTTTGGTGCTGTGTATCATGAAAATTCCAGATAAAGTTTGTTGGGGGATTTGGAGTCATGTGTTTTCATAAGGTCTTTCATTAGTTATTCCAAGGGCATCACATTGTTTTCAAAAACCATGATACCATCCTATTAACAACGCATTTATTGGATTATATCCAATTAATGGGGGTCTTTCCTAATCATGATGGAAATCTATAGGACTTTCACATTGTGAGGCTGACATATCCATGATCATTTGAGAGATCAGGATGTAACACCCCGAGATTTTATTCTTTTTAATTTATTTGATGTCATGTGTTTTATGCTATACCATGATTATATTGTGCTATACGCAACACCGTATTAGCTTGTAGTATACGCAACACAATTCTTGGATTGTGTTATAAACAATTTCAAGTTCGTTTGGTAATAGTCATTCTACACAACATTGAGGGAATATATATATGTGTTCAATTTATAAATGAAATATAGTTGTATTTTGTTATATGCAGCAACAAAGGAGTCGTGATCTACACGCAACCCTGACATGGCTTACATTACACGCAAGCGGGACCTTCCTTGGTAGCGTGTGTTGTACGCAATACCGAGTTTTACTAAACAACGATATATTATTATCATATTATTAAGAACTAGCTGTTATGAATAGTATTAACTAAATTTTTAATTTTATGACATTATTATTCATCTTACACATTTTCTATAACACGGTATAAGAACAAAATAAATTTTTCGGGTAAAATAAGTATTTTTCAAAAAATGCAGTTTTGCTACCTTTTGATGGCACACAAAATTTAAATCTAGTTTTTGACATTTTTATAAGTTAAATTTTACAAAATAAAATTATTTTTTGGAATTAGGATATAAAATTTTACCTTGTATAATTTTTTCATATTATTCTGATAACTTTCATATCTTAATGAATAGTAAAAACATGCTATATTTTAATTAAAAACAACTTTTTTTTCATCGCAATAATTTATATGGTTAAATTATAATATTGAATGGTTTGAAAGTATAAATAGAATATATTTTTGACATTTAATATAATGTATGTCATTATCATTGATTTTACATTTAATTCGTAGGTTAAATCAATTCAATCTTTTGCAATGTTTTAAACAAAAACCCGTATTCATTCGACAATGGGGTTAATTTTAATTTAATTTCTGCAACTTATTTTTATTGAATTTGAAAAAATTGATTCCATATTTGGAATCATTAGGTCCAAATTATGTTAATAGGCTACTTTTTATTTTTGGGAATTATGAATAGTAACTACGGTATATTTTATTTAACATAGTTAAAGGTAAATCGGGTAATTAAGGGTAAATATAATATTATAAAATGACCCTAACACATTCCAAAATTCTATTGGATGGCTAAAAGTAGACCCAAATCACCTTAGGGTCGGATTAGATTCATTTTATGGACTTTTGACTATGAAAATAATTTAATTATTATTAAAACCAAAGAAAGTGACAACATGTCACTCTCTTAAATCTTATAAGTATAATAATTTTAATTTAGTGATAAAAATCATAAAACTTAAAACATGAATAGTCTCCAGAAATATAATAAAATTATCTACATCATGATAATTTATTTAAAATTTTTAGGGATTAAATAACTGTCATTAATGGTGATACGCTAATGATGCAGAAATTATTTATTAAGTGAAAAATCATTAATATAGTTATTATTGAAATAATAATACCCATTAAAAGGCCCAAACACCTGACCAAAACTTATTGTTAGTGTATATCTACACCTTAAGCATCCAATTACCTAATATATAACCGTTTGTAGTCTTATAAAAGTGATTATGACTCTTATATTATTTTATTTTAAATGATGCCAAAGTTGTCACCTTCATAATTTAATAAATATAACAATTTTAATATTGTGATTTTAAGATGATAAATTCGAGAAAAAGTATTATTTTGAAAGGTAATAGATTTATCTTCATCATAGGATTTTATTTTTAATTTTTATGCAACAAATATGTATATTAAATAATTATACAAAAATTTTGTAGTAATTATTTTATTAAGAGATAAACCAAATAAATGGTTTTAAAAATAATAAAATAAATATTATATGAACTATTTAATGTTCTCCACTAATTTTCATGATACATATGACCTATTATGAATCTATTAATGCTTTTATTTAGAACATATCATCTGTATATATTTTATTTAAATTTGTATAAATGAATAGTGTCAAAATTGGCACTATTGTTATAAAAATAACATATTATAAAATTGTTTAAAAATCACAAAAATATTTACAAATTATAAATTTAAATTTATATGGTCTAAAATTTTATAAATTATCCAATTATGGAAAATTCACAACAAATAAGTAATTGTTTTTTATAATTTAAAATATAGAATGTTATTACCACAAGTAAAATTAAATTGATTAAGTAAGGATAAATCAAGTTGATAATGTTTAAAATAAATTCCTAACATGTATAAATATTCTTGGTTGATGAGATTACAACCCTATCTCATATAATATTTGAATATGAGTTATTTTTGGAGGTTTTTAAGTGGGATTAGATTTATTATAAATTAATATTTTTAAGATTTCCAAAGGTGCCTCTCTCCTCCCTTATAAAAGGGCACCTCCTCCCTATCTTCCTTACACCACTTTGAGCCTTAAATCTCGGCCAACCCCTGCCAATTTCTCATCTCCAATTCCCTAGAAACATCCTAGAGGTCTTGGTATTCTTTAAAGACCAATTTTAGTGTCCTAAGAGGAGGTCTCAAAGAGGCGCTTCAAAGAAGAGGTAATGTCTGTTACCGATTCATTCAACTTTATTTCTTCTTCTAATTATTCTTCTTTAGTTGTTTCAATATGAAGTAATATCATCAGTATCACGCATAAACTGATATTTTATTATAAGTATGACACAACCCTATTTCACCATATATCCATCCTATGGAAAACGAAATCACCACGCGTGCGTACGTACGGAATACCGTCTCCACGCCGTGGTGTAATATGTTTTTCCAACACCACCTTACTTGGATGGGTATAATGGTGTAACGAATAACTATACATAGTTATTATAACATCATACTAATTATGATATATTGTATCATCAAATCAAATTCAATTCAATAATTATGGGAACGATATCATCGCTCGTGCGTACGTACGGACTACCGTCTCCACGACGCGATGAGATTCATTCTCCATGTTAACCATTTAAGAATGATTATAAAGTATATATAAGCAATAAAAATGAAATATATGACATTATAATGTTACTGGATTTATGTATATATATATATTTATGTCATCTACTTAATTTCATTCAACTCAATAAGGAAACGAAAACAACGTTCATGCGTACGTACGACCTATCGTCTCCATGAACGGTGTATTTCTTTCCATTTATCAATCTATTATATATATGTATATTATGAATATATATTATATATAAATCGTGTTTTATATTCTGTAATTAAGTAATCATGATCTAATTAATCATACGAATAATTAAAAGTCAAAACACGAACGACAAATGAAACGAGTTTACCCAAAACGCTCTTCAACATGGAATTTACAAAGAATGGGTAATAAAAAGTCATAAGTGAACCATATATGATTTCATAACAATGAATAAGACTCTATAATATGTCAATGACATTATTTAAATCATTATACAGGAGGTTCGGATACATACGAAGCATATCAAACCTAAGGTAAGGGATAATTTTGCAAATCTCAATTTTTTTTTCCGAGATTTCTTATAAGTAAGTATTTACTGGGGTTATTGTTATAATCCATGTCCATGTTTTCTAAAAGTGTTTTTATGTATGTTTAATTTCCTTTTTACCCATTTTGACTTTTACTACATAGTATGTAAGGAATCATTCTTTTGTTTATTTTATGAGGTACTTTTTGACTTTTCTGGTAAAAGTACGAGAAGAATGTTTTTTTAACTTATACGGCATGAATGGATTTTTAAAAACATTATTTACAAGAAGCTTCCTTTACAAGTTTTCAAGTTTATTTTTAATCAACTTCATTTAATTTATAATTGTATGACATGTTAAGAAAGGAAAAGTATTTTTTATGTAGAAAGGATATTTTCCTCAAGAATGGAGTTTAAGTGTTTTATGAAAAAAAATTCCATCTAAGATAATAAAGTGTTCTGTTTCTATCCCTATTATTACATTGATTTGATTATGTTGTGATGGAATTATTTTTATGAATTCCTTTATCTTATATGAATTGTTTTATGATGTCACAATGTTTAAGATTCCCATTTTTATTACATGGGTTATGCTATGATGTATGGTTTATTATTTTGTGGCATACATAAGAATGGTATCATTATGAGATGGGTGGGACCTATATCTCCCTCCAATGCATTGGGTAAAGATTTATATCTCATGAGATAAACATGGCTGGAATGGAAATTAAAACTAGTTCAGTAATACAGGACTGGAACGAGGAGTGAACTCGATTTAGAAAGGGACTTTGTCCACTAAGATGGTCTTGGCAGCAATGCCTTGGCTAATATGGAAATAATATCATGTTCTTAATGGTTTTCGCAATTACATGTTTTATTCCCATGCTATTTTATCATTCTTAATGATTCTTTATGATCTATGTCATACGTACTTCCATGTTTTATGTCATTGCTCAAGCTTTTGATGTTTAAACATCATGTTCGTGTTTTTAAGTTCAAATGTATATGTTATGTTTTAATTTATCCATGCTTACCCTAACTGAGGATTTGAGCTCACCCTATTTATGTTTTCTTTTCCCCAGGATATAATGAAAGGTTTTACGTAAGATAAAAAAGGGGAAGATCTTTATGGGAGATGTTGAAGATCTTTCACCACGATTAGAAAATTACGTTCCATGTTTCCAAAGACACTAATATATTATGGTCCTTGTGTGTCTGTTTTTGGTATGTATTAAGTATTTCACAAAAGTAATGTAATGTTCATGTACGTCAAGCTTCGGGTCTCTACATTTGGTATCAGAGGAAAGGTTTAGTCAACCTTTGGAAACTAGGATGCGAGAACGTTAGTGAGATCCCTAGAGATATTTCTAAGGTATGTCTAGGGATTTCCCTAAGGATAAGTATACATATAGGTTATAGTCCTAGAATTATGGTATTGATATTAAAATTAAACCTAAGATGTTAGATGTCTAAGGTAATCCCCCTTGATTATGTTATATTCCTTGTACGATTTTTTCCTCTCGCAGAATTCTTTTTGTGTTTTAGTCAATGGAGGGAACCAGAAGGAATTCGGTTATCATTGAATCCAATGGATAAATTGGTGACTATGAGAAACAAAATTGTGTAATTCCTAGAGAGAAATATATAGTGATTATGCCAAATCAGACATCGCAGTATATGATTAACAAGTTGAAATTTAGTAGTATGCCTAATTCATCAAATAAGAGGAAGATAGACTTTTATTCGTGTTCGCATGTTGAGGAGAATAAAGAAAGGAAGATTGATATTTCTAAAGAAGGGACGAAGAACCTTGAGGAATACCTCAAATGGAGGGACATTTGTTATCTGTGTGGAGAAAAGGTTCATAGAGTGACAAAATATTATGGGGTTCAATGTCTTATTTGTGGAGAACATGGGAATTACCCAACTAAATGCCCTGACCTAAAAAGTTACTTCTAAATCATGGAAGGACTTATTCCAGGAAAATCATTGAAGAGGATGGATTGAAGTTTTTATGTATTGGTATTCAAGAATAATTTTGTTGAGGTACTTTTATGGTGTATTAGAATATTTTTGTATTAGTATGTTGTGGTTTTCAATAATTTTATGGTACCGGTAACCATGAAAAGTGATTCAAATATTTTGGAAAGCGGATGATATGTGCATAATGAAGGGATACAGAGAAACTGAAATGTTTGACAGTATTCATGAGCTCATGACTGATATAAGGAAATAGTTATATCATCGTTTGAGGTTTTGGTATGTGAAAAGAGTTATGTTTTGACAGCACTCATGTTTTCACTAAGATTCAATGGGTATTCATTTTTCAAGAGAATACATGATTAAGGCCTTCGAATGATTGGAATGTGAACAACATGACATATCTCATGATATATGGGGATCAATGATGGTATTAACATGCTTGTTATATGAACTCTTTGGTAATCATTTTCACTATAATATGAGATTGGACAACAATATTTTGGATAATCTTAAAGATTGGAAAGGATTATGTAGGACATAAGTTAGACTTGTTTAAGGATAGAAATTTTTTCGTTATTATTGATGGGATGTTATAGTAATGTAGTTTTAGAAAAAGGACAACCTACAGGACGAGCGACAACCCATCGTGTCGGACAAGGCTGTGGGAATCTAACCCACAACCGAAGTGCGACGACACATTATTGCCTACCAATGGCCTACAAGTAGTCCCTGGTTAGTATAAACTAGTTTTATTTTCTTAAGTGGTAGGATAGATGAATTATATGTCCATTTTGGAATGATATACGATAAATGGACTTATATATATAACTGTTGCTAAACTTTTGATTAAGATAGACAGAATGACCTATCATTCTGTCACATGATCTGATAACACTTCAAGAATGAAAAATTCAACTTCGTTTCTTTAAGATATGAAGTGGAAATTGTTCAAGGCACAAGCAACGGTGAGATTATATCTAAATAAAGTAGGTATTTCTTCTAATTCAAAATTTTCAACTTTAGGAAAATGATATTGAAAACTAAAAATGTTGTCCTAGTGCTCTTATATCTGATGAATCAGATGGTACCTTATATCATCCCAAATCTATGGATTTGTGATTGTTGGCTATTTCATAGCCATGTTCTCTACCACTCTCCATCAGACCCAGATGGTTAGATTTCTCTTCATAACCATATTTTCACCTATGTTCTCCTACGTGGAAACCCAGTGACTAGTTAATTTGGGTAACCACTACGTTTCATACTTTAGTTTTTAAAGATAAGTTTTGGTATTCCTTTTTACTATGTGGGTTTCTATTAAAGAAACTTTCGAATAGTAAACCATGTATAACCCCGATGAATTTCGAGGGATAAATTAATTTTAAGGGGGGTAGAATGTAACACCCCGATATTTTATTCTTTTTAATTTATTTGATGTCATATGTTTTTTTCTACACCATGATTGTCTTGTGCTATACACAACATCGTATTATCTCGCAGTATACGCAACACAATTCTTGGATCATGTTATACACAATTTCAAGTTCGTTTGATAATTTTCATTCTACACAACATTGAGTGTATATATATATGTTCAATGTATAAATGAAATATGGTTGTATTTTGTTATAAGCAGCAACAAAGGAGTCGTGCACTACATACAACCCTGACTTGGCTTGCATTACACGCAATCATGACCTTCCTCGATAGTGTGTGTTGTACGCAATATCGAGTTTTGCTAAACAACGATATATTATTATATTATTATTATGAACTAGACGTTATGAATAGTATGAACTAAATTTTGATTTTTATAACATTATTATTCATCTTACACATTTTCTATAACATGGTATAAGAACAAAATAAATTTTTCGGGTAAAATAAGTATTTTTCAAAAAATGCAGTTTTGTCGCCTTTTGATGGCACACCCACTTCAAATCTAGTTTTTTAAATGTTTATAAGTTAAATTTTACAAAATAAAATTATTCTTTGGAATCAGGACATAAAATTTTACCTTGGATAAATTTTTCATATTATTCTGATTACTTTCATTTTTTCATGAATAGTAAAAACACGCTATATTTTAATTAAAAACAACTTTTTTTCATCGCAATAATTTATATGGTAAAATTAAAATATTTAATGGTTTTAAAGTATAAAAATAATATATTTTTACCATTTAATATAATGTATGTCATTAGCATTTATTTTACATTAAATTCGTAGTTTAAATTAATTCAATCTTTTGCAATGTTTTAAACAAAAACCCGTTTTCATTCGACAACGGGATTAATTTTAATTTAATTTTTGAAACTTATTCATATTGAATATGAAAAAATTAATTCCATATTTGGAATCATTGGGTCTAAATTGTGTTAATATGCTACTCCTTATTTTTGGGAATTATAAATAGTAACTACGGTAAATTTTATTTACCATAGTTAAACGTTAATCGGGTAATTAAGGGTAAATATAATATTATAAAATTACCCTAACACATACCAAAATTCTTTTGGATGTCTAAAAGTAGACCCATATCACCTAAGGGTCGTATTATTTTCATTTAATGGACTTTTCACTGTGAAAATAATTTAATTATTATTAAAACCAAAGAAAGTGACAACATGTCACTCTCTTAAATCTTATAAGTATAATAATTTTAATTTAGTGATAAACATCATAAAACTTCATACATGAATAGTATAGATAAATATAATATAATTATTTACATCATGATAATTTATTTATAATTTTTAGGGATTAAATAATTGTCATTAATGGTGATACGTTAATGATGCAAAAATTATTTATTAAGTGAAAAATCATTAATATAGGTTTTATTGAAATAATAATACCCATTAAAAGTCCCGAAAACCAGACCAAAACTTATTTTTAGTGTATATCTACACCTTAACCATCCAATGACCTAATATATAACCATTTGGAGTCTTATAAAAGTGATTATGACACTTATATTATTTTATTTTAAATGATGCCAATGTTGTCGGCTTCATAATTTAATAAATATAACAATTTAAATATTGTGATTTTAAGATGATAAATTCATGTAAAAGTATTATTGTGAACGTTAATAGATTTATCTTCATCATACGATTTTATTTTTAACTTTATGCAATAAATAAGTATATTAAATAATTATACAAAATGTTGTAGTAATTATTTTATTACGAGATAAACTAAATAAATGGTTTTAAAAATAATAAAATAAATATTATATGAACTATTTAATGTTCTCCACAAATTTTCTAGATACATATGACCTTTTATGAATCTATTAAAGCTTTTAGTTCGAATATATCTTCTGTATATATTTTAGTTAAATTTATATAAATGAATAGTGTCAAAATTGAAACTATTGTTATAAAAATAAGATATTATAAAATTGTTTAAAAATCACAAAAATATTTAAAAATTATAAATTTAAATTTATAGGGCCTAAAATGTTATAAAGTATCAAATTATTGAAAATTCAAAACAAATATTTAATTTTTTGTTATAATTTAAAATTTAGAATGTTATTACCTCAAATAAAATTAAATTGATTAAGTAAGGATAAATCAAGTTGATAATGTTTAAAATAAATTCCTAACATGTCTAAATTTTATTGGTTGATGATATTACAACCCTATATCATCTAATATTATAATATGAGTCATTTTTGGTGGTTTTTAAGTGGGGTTAGATTTATTATAAATTAATATTTTTAAGAATACCAAAGGTGCCCCTCTCCTCCCTTATAAAAGGGCACCTCCTCCCTCTCTTCCTCACACCACATTGAGCCTTCAAGATCATCCAACCCCTACCAATTTCTCCTCTCCACTTCCCTAGAAACATCCTAGAGGTCATGGTCTTCTTCAAAATCCAATTTTAGTTCCCTAAGAGGAAGTCTCAAAGAGGCGCTTCAAAGAAGAGGTAATGCCCGTTACCAATTCTTTCAACTTTATTTCTTCTTCTACTTCTTCTTATTTAGTTGTTTCATTACGAAGTAATAACATCAGTATCACTCATATACTTATATGTTATTATAATTATGAAAAAATCCTATTTCACCATATATCCATCATATGGAAAACAAAATCACCGCGCGTGCGTACGTACGGAATACCGTCTCCACGTCGTGGTGTAATCTGTTTTTCCAACACCAACTTACATGGATGGGTATAATGGTGTAAAGAATAACTATACATAGTTATTATAAAATCATACTTATTATGATATATTATATCATCCTATCTAATTCAATTCAATAATTATGGGAAGGATACCATCGCTCGTGCATACATACAGACTACCGTCTCCACGAAGCGATGAGATTCATTCTCCATGTTAACAATTTAAGAATGATAATAAAGTTTATATAAGCAATAAAAATGAAATATATGACATTATAAAGTTACTGGATTTATGAATATATATATATATATATGTATGGCATCTACTGAATTTCATTCAACTCAATAAAGAAACGAAAACAGCGTTCATGCGTACGTACGACCTACTATCACATACATGGCATATTTTAAAGGTATTTTTTTATTTATTTACATTATTGTTCTTTTTGGGGGTTTTCAATGCATTTCTGAAGGAAATGGTGGGTTTCCATAATTTGGGTCAACTCGAGAGCCCATTTCCAGTTTTGACAATAAATTTTGTTTGTTTAATAACTCCCTCGTTTTTCAACATTTTTAACTCATTAAACTTCGAAAATGACCTTAATTTAACTATTAAAACCACCAATTAATTTTTTCCCCCTTAAAAATTCATTTGCATCTTGGATTTGGGTGATCAAGTTAGGTATTGGGCCAACCCGAAAGCCCATTTCCAGTTTTAAAATTGTTTTGTAATTATTTCATAAAATATTCAATGTTTATTCTTTTTCGGTGATTCCACCTCTCACCTTCTCCCACTGTACATGGCCGCACCCCCAGATTCGTTTCCCCCTCTTTGGAGATCGCATCCGTCGCGAATTAGGGCCTAACGTCTCTGGTTTATAAAAACGTCCAGTTTTCTCAAGTAAGTGACTATCCTTCTAGTTCTCTCCTTTTCCTTGAGATTTATCTTTTTTTTCTTGAATCCCCAAATTTCCAGAAGCTAGGGCTTCGTGCCTAGGGTTTCATTTTGGGTTTCATGGTTCAATACTCTGGTTTTAGGTTTGATATCACTTCCTTGTGGCGCGGTGGTCGTGCGGTTGAAGTTCCGCACTAGGATTTGCGGTTCTTGAATATTTTGGTAGGTGATTCCATTGTGTGTGCAATTTTTGGGAATTTGCTTGCTATGTTGAGGGTGAATTAATGCTTATTGAATTTTAATGTTTCTGTAAAAATTGGTTTTAGTTGCATTTACAATGCAAATGAATTTTATGTTACAATTTTTGGTGAAATTGAGGGTTTTTCATGAAAGTCTTTTATTGGTTCATTTTGGGATGAACTCTAATTACATAGTTGATTTTGTTGAACTTTATTAGGAATTAAAATAATGTTTTAAATATTTATTCTTTTTGTTTGTGGCTGAAAAAGTTTGTTTAAATTGTGTTTGAGAAGCAAATGGGCATTAAGTGCCATGTTGGTGTGAAAATGGTGGTTTTTAAGATATATAATTTCTTGGTTAACATTGGGCTGCCTCATAACTGAATTTTTGGTTTTATTAAATTGTGTTGAACTGAAATTTTGTTTTGATGACTTAAAAGTGTTCACATACTGTGAAAAGTGGAAATTTCAAAGAGTTTTGGGTGCAAAACAATGTGATGTTTTGAGAGGTTGTTTTATTGAAGATCAAAATATTTTATTGACTGTTTCAAATGATATAAAATGTGTGTTGCTACTGTACTATTTGTTTGTGACCAGTAGTGATACATTACATGAAAAATTATGTGTGTTGTTTGCTGAAATTGTTTGAGCACAAAAAGGGGAATCCCAGGTACTTAGGTGGGCGGATATGTACTAGTACGGCTAGTGGACCGGATGGGTTGTGTCCCTGTTTCACTGAGCAAATGGATAACGAAAACACTAACTGAACTATGTGGATGTTATTTGGGGACCACTAGGTTATGGGTTTGTTCCCTACTAGTGGCTCGTGCACGGGAAAGGATTGTGACTTGGATACTTTACACCGAGGTACGAGGTACATAGGGCCCGAGACTATCTAGTTGCCTAGGGGTGTTCCCAATTTTTGTGCTCATTAGAATTGTAGTATTTACCCTTGTTGTGGGATCTTTTGGCAGTAATTTACAGTATCTCACATGTTTATTTAATGTGTTATCATTCTGAAATTCTTGGATTGAAAACTGTTTTCATTTGAAAGTTTCTTTTCTTGAAATTTTTAACATTGTTTCACCTTGTGTGTTAAAATTGATAGTTTTGTTCCCATTGTATTGCATCCTCTTTGGAATCTTCTGGTGGTATCCTATTGGGCTTAGGCTCACACCCTACTTACACCCCTTGGGTGTAAGTAGAACTTCTTATGCTTGACTCAGGTAAAGGGAAGGCTAAGGGCGATGGCGCTTCAGGGTGTTAGTCCCCATCGTTGGGGCAGAGTTGTGGAGAAGGCTTGCGGGTGATGAAACCCTTGTTGTGTGAAGTGATTGGGGATGTCTTGATGTTGTCATTATTTGTATTTGGACCACTTGTAGTGTCTTTAAACATATGTATTCAGATCTGGTTTTGTTAAGAATGGTTTATCATGGAAATTTCAGATTCTTATTATTGATTGTTTTATTTGTTTTATGCTTTCATACTCGGGTAAATCGTTCCCAAATCATATTGTTTTATACCCGGGCACTTGTGCCAGCCCGTGGGGATAGGGAATGCCCTTCGGGCCTTGTCATGGGCCGGGTTTGGTGCCATTAATGGTGGTGACCAGATCTGGTACGTGACAAAATGGTATCAAAGGAGGTTAATGTTTTTGGGTTATATTGTTATTTTGAGATGAGTCGGGATAGACAGGAGCTAGGACTGTCGGGGCTCGGGGTATTGGTTGTGAGTAGGGTGCCTGGCCCGCACCTCTCATGGCAGACCTTGAGTCACCAGAGGATGTTGGAATTTACTGATTTACTTCACTTCCAGGTGAGACGTGTGGGCTGCAGACCACATGTGGACATCAGGCAGATGTGGAGTAGTTGTTTCTTTTATTAAATGAATGTGTTTAGTTTATTTATATTTGATGTATTTGATTTCAATTTTCAGAATTGTGGTATTGACTATTTGTTTTGTGACTGTTGCATTTTGTAGCAACATGCCTCCCCGGAAAGCTCCCACGCACCCACAGGAGGAAGCTGGAGAGAGTTCTCCCACGCCGATTGATCAGAGGCTAGTCGAGGCCGTGGTCCGGGCTGTCCAGGCTCTAGGATATGGACCAGCTCCAGCTCCAGCTCCTGTTAGAGAGGATTATACTGGTCCTAGAAAGGACAAGGCCCAAGAGTTCCTGAAAAATAAGCCTCCAACCTTCTGAGGCAGCTCAGAACCCCAGGAAGCAGAAGAATGGCTCGAGAAGATCGAGCGTATGTTTGAGTTCCTGGAAACACCCGAGGAGCTCAGGGTGAAGTGTGCCTCCTTTCTGTTGGAGGGTCCCAGCCGTAAATGGTGGGAGTCAGTGCTTCAGTCTGGGAAGAATGAGCAGATGCGCTGGGGAGATTTCAAGGCTGTCTTCAATGAACAGTATTGCCCTGAGGTGTTGGCTTATGCCAGGTCTAGAGAGTTCATGGAACTTGTTCAGGGGAATCTATCTGTGATGGAGTATGCCAACCGTTTCGCTGAATTGGTTCGGTATGCTCCAGAAATTGTCTCTAATGAGCAAGCGAAGGCCCAAAGGTTTGAGAAAGGCTTGCGACCAGAGATATACTCCCAGGTGTTCTTGTTTAAGGTGAGGACCTATGTTGAGGTTGTTGATCGAGCGTGCATGGTGGAGATTGATAGAAAAGGAAGGGCTGGTTTCTATGTTTCTGTATCAGCAGTGGGAAGTGGAAGCTCCTCAGAGAAGAAAAGGAAGCGGGAGGATCATGTGAAGAAAGGAGGGGGCAGTTCAGGCCACTCTTCCAGGCAGTTTTCTTCTGTGGCTTCTGATGCGAGATCGGTCGTGTGCCACCAATGTGGGAGGCCTGGGCATATCCGACCAGCATGTCCTCTTCCTCCGAATCCTTGTTACCAGTGTGGAGGTATAGGGCATTTGCAGCGCTTCTGCGGTGTGGCACGTCCACTCCCAAGTGGGGCAGGGTCAGTGGCTTCAAGAGGAGTGCCAACACAGTCCGAGCCGTCAAGGACTGGGGGATCTCGATTTGGTGGTCGTGGTGGTAGGGCTGGATCATCTTCTGGGCAGAGCCAGTTCAGGGCACAACCACAGACTAGCGGTCGTCCCCAGGCAGATACTGGACATCTCCATACAGTGGATCAGTCACCAGTAGGATCAGAGGCGGGACCGTCGACAGTTCGAGGTACCGTTCTGATTGAATCTTCTATAGCTACTACTCTTTTTGATACTGGTGCCTCTATTTCATTCATTTCTGGACGTTTTGTGGACATTCTGAATTTTCCAACTGAGTTGATGTCTTTTGCGATGGAGTTGGTGACACCATTGGGAAAGAAGAAGGAGCAGGGCCTGAGGTGCCCCTCGTGTGCACTTTCTGTGTCAGGGGTCGAGATGGAGTGGGACCTCTTGGTCTTAGATATGGACCTTTTTGATGTTATACTCGGGATGGATTGGCTAGTTCGCTTCCAGGCAGACATCGACTGCTACAGAAGGCGTGTGAGTTTCACGGCACCTGACGGGAGTCGTCAGGTTTTTCATGGTGAATGGGATCCTCGGTCAGGTCGCGCAGGGCCTCCACTCCCAGAGTTGGGAAGTATTATCTTCCAGTTATCTTCGCTCATGCTAGAAGATGGTATTTCTTCTAATGGTTCACTACCCCATGTAGTGAATGAGTTTCCAGAGGTATTCCCGGATGATTTTTCGGGTTTGCCCCCAGAGCGGGATGTGGAGTTTTCGATTAATCTGGCGCCGGGAACACAGCCGATATCTCTTCCCTCTTATCGCATGGCCCCCACCGAGTTGCGGGAATTAAAGATGCACCTGTACGACTTAGAATCCAAAGGATTCATTCGCCCGAGCGTCTCTCCTTGGGCCGCTCCTGTGTTGTTTGCAAAAAAGGCTGATGGATCCCTCCAGTTGTGCATTGATTACCGGAAGCTGAATAAGGTAACAATTAAAAAAAAATACCCTTTGCCCAGAATAGATGATTTGTTTGACCAGTTGAAGGGATCAAAGTGGTTCTCAAAGATAGACCTACGTTCAGGGTATCATCAACTCAGGGTGAAGGAGTCAGATATCCCAAAGACAGCCTTTCGGGGCAGGTACGGCCACTTTGAGTATTTGGTCATGCCCTTCGGATTGACCAATGCTCCAGCAGTCTTTATGGCACTCATGAATAGGGTGTTTCATCAGTATCTCGATTCCTTTATTGTGGTGTTCGTGGATGATATTCTGGTATACTCTAGCTCTGAGGAGGAACACGAACATCACTTGAGGATCGTTTTAGGTACATTACGGGATCACCGCCTCTATGCAAAGTTGTCAAAGTGCACCTTCTGGATCAGATAGGTGAGATTTCTGGGGCATGTGATCTCAGAGAACGAAGTTTTAGTGGACCCTGAGAAAATTAGTGCGGTTATGTCATGGGAGCAGCCGAGGAATGTGTTTGAGATCAGGAGTTTCCTTGGTCTGGCTGGTTACTACAGGCGATTCGTTCGGGATTTCTCTCGGCTTGCATCACCAATGACTGCGCTCACCCGGAAAGGGGTGAAGTTTGTATGGGGTCCAGAATGTCAAGCATCATTCGAGGAGCTGAAGAGACGGTTGACTACCGCCCCTGTGCTGATTTTGCCTGAGGCTGGGAAGGGTTATGTGGTTTATTGTGATGCTTCAGGTATGGGTCTTGGGTGCGTGCTTATACAGGATGATCACGTGGTGGCTTATGGCTCTCGCCAACTCCGACCACATGAAAAGAACTACCCTACCCATGACTTGGAGTTGGCAGTGGTGATTCATGCTTTGAAGACATGGCGTCACTACCTCTTTGGCGAGAAGTTTGTGGTCTACTCTGATCACAAAAGCTTGGCTTATATCTTCTCGCAGAAGGACCTCAACTTGAGGCAACGTCGCTGGATCGAATACTTGCAGGGGTTCGACTTTGACATTGTCTATACCCCAGGCAAGGGTAATGTGGTGGCCGACGCTTTGAGCAGAAGAGTTCCAGTGCAGGCTTTGAGGAAGTCTAGTGATGAGTGGACATTGATGGGGCTCTTTTCTCAATTGCATGTGGAGGCTAGGGAACACAGTGGAGGGGCATTCTTGGCGAGTGTCCAGTTGACTCCTTCTCTGTTGGAGTTGATTCAGCGGGAACAACCTAGTGATGAGCTTTGTCAGCGATCTAGGCAGTTTCTTCATGGTGGGGAGACATCCTCTGATTGGTCGTCGTCTCCCGAGGGCATCTTGTGCTTCAAGGGCCGTTCAGTAGTACCGTTATCTCTACGGAAGGCAGTGATGCGTGATAGCCACCAGTATCAGTGGGTTGTCCATCCAGGTGCCACTAAGATGTATTATGATGTCCGTCGGCATTTTTGGTGGCCTGGTATGAGACGAGACATAGCAGACTTTGTTTCGAGATGCTACACATGCCAGCAGGTGAAAGCAGAGCACCAAAGGCCCTCCGGTTTGCTCCAGCCATTACCCATTCGTACCTGGAAGTGGGACGAGGTTTCCATGGACTTCATTGTTGGCTTACCTTGTACACCTCGGGGTAAGAATTCCATTTGGGTGGTGATTGATCGTCTGACCAAATCAGCCCACTTCATTCCGATCAGAGATACATCTAAAGTGGATGAGTTGGGCCATTTGTATCTTCAAGAGGTGGTGAGACTCCATGGTGTACCATCAGCTGTTGTCTCGGATAGAGACCCCCGCTTCACTTCTCGATTTTGGGAAGGCCTTCAAAAGGCCTTGGGCTCTCAGATTAAGATGAGCACGTCGTACCACCCTCAGACGGATGGTCAGACAGAGCGGGCGAATCAGATTTTGGAGGACATGCTTCGTGCATGTGTCTTGGACTTTGGAGGTTCTTGGGATAGCCATTTGGGATTGGTTGAGTTTGCTTATAATAATAGTTACCAATCCTCAATTCGAATGGCCCCTTTTGAGGCGCTCTATGGTCGGCCATGTCGGTCCCCCCTATGTTGGGCTGAGGTAGGAGAGACTTCACTATTGGGGCCGAGCCTTGTGCAGGAGACTTCTGAGAAGGTCAAATTGATCAGGAAGCGCTTATTGACAGCTCAGAGTCGTCATAAATCTTATGCTGATCGGAGGCGTCGATACCTTGAGTTTACTGTGGGTGATAGGGTATTCTTAAAAGTGGCCCCTCGTTTGGGCCATCGTCGATTGGGGAAGCAAGGTAAGTTAATTCCACGGTATGTCGGGCCCTTTGAGATCACCGAGCGTATTGGAAAGGTGGCATACAGGTTGGCCTTACCTTCTCAGCTGACGTCCATCCATGATGTCTTCCACGTCTCTCAATTGAAGAAATACAACCCGGATCCGTCCCATGTGTTGAATTGGGAAGAATTGGAGATAGAGCCTGACTTGTCTGTTGTTGAGAGGCCAGTAAAAATTGTGGACTCCCAAGAGAAGATACTTCGAGGGAAGCCTATTCCATTAGTTCGGGTTCTATGGTGGCATGGGAATGATACACATGAGACTTGGGAGCGAAAGTCATGGGTCGAGGAAGAGTACACATTCTTGTTTACCAACCAAGAATCATGTTGAATTTCCGGGGCGGAAAGTCCTTCATGGCGGGGAGAATTATCACATACATGGAATATTTTAAAGGTATTTTTTTATTTATTTACATTATTGTTTTTTTTGGGGGTTTTCAATGCATTTCTGAAGGAAACGGTGGGTTTCCATAATTTGGGTCAACTCGAGAGCCCATTTCCAGTTTTGACAATAAATTTTGTTTGTTTAATAACTCCCTCGTTTTTCAACATTTTTAACTCATTCAACTTCCAAAATGACCTTAATGTAACTATTAAAACCACCAATTAATTTTTTCCCCCTTAAAAATTCATTTGCATCTTGGATTTGGGTGATCAAGTTAGGTATTGGGCCAACCCGAAAGCCCATTTCCAGTTTTAAAATTGTTTTGTAATTATTTCATAAAATATTCAATGTTTATTCTTTTTCGGTGATTCCACCTCTCACCTTCTCCCACTGTACCTGGTCGCACCCCCAGATTCGTTTCCCCCTCTTTGGAGATCGAATCTGTCGCGAATTAGGGCCTAACTTCTCTAGTTTATAAAAACGTCCAGTTTTCTCAAGTAAGTGACTATCCTTCTAGTTCTCTCCTTTTCCTTGAGATTTATCTTTTTTTTCTTGAATCCCCAAATTTCCAGAAGCCAGGGATTCGTGCCTAGGGTTTCATTTTGGGTTTCATGGTTCAATACTCTGGTTTTAGGTTTGATATCACTTCCTTGTGGCGCGGTGGTCGTGCGGTTGAAGTTCCGCACTAGGATTTGCGGTTCTTGAATATTTTGGTAGGTGATTCCATTGTGTGTGCAATTTTTGGGAATTTGCTTGCTGTGTTGAGGGTGAATTAATTCTTATTGAATTTTAATGTTTCTGTAAAAATTTGTTTTAGTTGCATTTACAATGAAAATGAATTTTATGTTACAATTTTTGGTGAAATTGAGGGTTTTTCATGAAAGTCTTTTATTGGTTCATTTTGGGATGAACTCTAATTACATAGTTGATTTTGTTGAACTGTATTAGGAATTAAAATAATGTTTTTAATATTTATTCTTTTTGTTTGTGGCTGAAAAAGTTTGTTTAAATTGTGTTTGAGAAGCAAATGGGCATTAAGTGCCATGTTGGTGTGAAAATGGTGGTTTTTAAGATATATAATTTCTTGGTTAACATTGGGCTGCCTCATAACTGAATTTTTGGTTTTATTAAATTGTGTTGAACTGAAATTTTGTTTTGATGTCTTACAAGTGTTCACATACTGTGAAAAGTGGATATTTCAAAGAGTTTTGGGTGCAAAACAATGTGATGTTTTGAGAGGTTGTTTTATTGAAGATCAAAATATTTTATTGACTGTTTCAAATGATATAAAATGTGTGTAGCTACTTTACTATTTGTTTGTGACCAGTAGTGATACTTTACATGATAAATTATGTGTGTTGTTTGCTGAAATTTTTTGAGCACAAAAAGGGGAATCCCGGGTACTTAGGTGGGCGGATATGTACTAGTACGGCTAGTGGACCGGATGGGTTGTGTCCCTGTTTCACTGAGCAAATGGATAACGAAAACACTAACTGAACTATGTGGATGTTATTTGGGGACCACTAGGTTATGGGTTTGTTCCCTACTAGTGGCTCGTGCACGGGAAAGGATTGTGACTTGGATACTTTACACCGAGGTACGAGGTACATAGGGCCCGAGACTATCTAGTTGCCTAGGGGTGTTCCCAATTTTTGTGCTCATTAGAATTGTAGTATTTACCCTTGTTGTGGGATCTTTTGGCAGTAATTTACAGTATCTCACATGTTTATTTAATGTGTTATCATTCTGAAATTCTTGGATTGAAAACTGTTTTCATTTGAAAGTTTCTTTTCTTGAAATTTTTAACATTGTTTCACCTTGTGTGTTAAAATTGATAGTTTTGTTCCCATTGTATTGCATCCTCTTTGGAATCTTCTGGTGGTATCCTATTGGGCTTAGGCTCACACCCTACTTACACCCCTTGGGTGTAAGTAGAACTTATTATGCTTGACTCAGGTAAAGGGAAGGCTAAGGGCGATGGCGCTTCAGGGTGTTAGTCCCCATCGTTGGGGCAGAGTTGTGGAGAAGGCTTGCGGGTGATGACACCCTTGTTGTGTGAAGTGATTGGGGATGTCTTGATGTTGTCATTATTTGTATTTGGACCACTTGTAGTGTCTTTAAACATATGTATTCAGATCTGGTTTTGTTAAGAATGGTTTATCATGGAAATTTCAGATTCTTATTATTGATTGTTTTATTTGTTTTATGCTTTCATACTCGGGTAAATCGTTCCCAAATCATATTGTTTTATACCCGGGAACTTGTGCCAGCCCGTGGGGATAGGGAATGCCCTACGGGCCTTGTCATGGGCCGGGTTTGGTGCCATTAATGGTGGTGACCAGATCTGGTACGTGACACCTACCGTCTCCATGAACGGTGTATTTCTTTCCATTTATCAATCTATTATATATATGTATATTCTGAATATATATTATATAAAAATCGTGTTTTATATTCTAGAATTAAGTAATCATGATCTAATTAATCATATGAATAATTAAAAGTCAAAACACGAACGACAAATGAAACGAGTTTACCCAAAACGCTCTTCAACATGGAATTTATAAAGGAATGGGTAATATAAAGTCATAAGTGAAACCATATATGATTTCATAACAATGAATAAGACTCTGTAATATTTCAATGACATTATTTAAATCATTATACAGGAGGTTCAGATACATACAAAGCATATCTAACCGAAGGTAAGGGATAATTTTTCAAATCTCAATTTTTTTCCGAGATTGCTTATATATAAGTATTTACTAGGGTTATTGTTATAATCCATGTCCATGTTTTCTAAAAGTGTTTTTATGTATGTTTAAAGTCCTTTTTACCCATTTTGACTTTTACTACATGGTATGTAAGGAATCTTTCTTTTGTTTATTTTACAAGGTACTTTTTGACTTTTCCGGTAAAAGTACGAGAAGAATGTTTTTTTAACTTATACGGCATGAATGGATTTTTAAAAACATTATTTCCAAGAAGCTTCCTTTACAAGTTTTCAAGTTTATTTTTAATCAACTTCATTTAATTTATAATTGTATGACATGTTAAGAAAGGAAAAGTGTTTTTGATGTAGAAAGGATATTTTCCTCAAGAATGGAGTTCAAGTGTTTTATCAAAAAAATCCATCTAAGATAATAAAGGGTTCTGTTTCTATCCCTATTATTACATTGATTTGATTATGTTGTGATGGAATTATTTTTATGAATTCCTTTATCTTATATGAATTGTTTTATGATGTTGCGATGTTTAAGATTCCCATTTTTATTACATGGGTTATGCTATGATGTATGGTTTATGATTTTGTGGCACACATAAGAATGGTATCATTATGAGATGGGTGGGACCTGTATCTCCCTCCAATGCATTGGGTAATGATTTATATCTCATGAGATAAACATGGCTGGAACGGAAAGTTAAACCAGTTCAGTAATACAGGACTGGAACGAGGAGTGAACTCGATTCAGAAAGGGACTTTGTCCACTAAGATGATCTTGGCAGCAATTCCTTGGCTAATGTGGAAATCATATCATGTGCTTAATGGTTGTCACAATTACATGTTTTATTCCCATGCTATTTTATCATTCTTAATGTTTCTTTATGATCTATGCCGTACGTACTTCCATGTTTTATGTCATTGCTCAAGCTTTTTATGTTTAAACATTATGTTCATGTTTTTAAGTTCAAATGTATATGGTATGTTTTATTTTATCCATGCTTACCCTTACTGAGGATTTGAGCTCACCCTTTTTATGTTTTGTTTTCCCCAGGATATGAAGAAAGGTTTTAGGTAAGATAAAAAAGGGGAAGATCTTTATGGGAGATGTTGAAGATCTTTCACCACAATTACAAGATTACGTTCCAAGTTTCCAAAGACACTAATATATTACGGTCCTTGTGTGTCTGTTTTTGGTATGTATTAAGTATTTCACAAAAGTAATGTAATGTTCATGTACGTCAAGATTCGGGTCTCTACATTTGGTATCAGAGGAAAGGTTTAGTCAACCTTTGGAAACTAGGATGCAAGAACATTAGTGAGATCCCTAGAGATATTTCTAAGGTATGTCTAGGGATGTCCCTAAGGATAAGTATACATATAGGTTATAGTCCTAGAATTACGGTAATGATATTATAATTAAACCTAAGATGTTAGATGTCGAAGGTACTCCCCCTTGATTATGTTATATTCCTTGTATGATTTTTGCCTCTCACCGAATTCTTTTTGTGTTTTAGTCAATGGAGGGAACCAGAAGGAATTCGATTAACATTGAATCCAATTGAAAAATTGGTGACTATGAGCAACAAAATTGCGTAATGCCTAGAGAGAAAGATATAGTGATTATGCCATATCAGACATCGCGGTATATGATTAACAAGGTGAAATTTTGTAGTATGCCTAATTCATCAAATAAGAGGAAGATAGACTTTTATTCATGTTCGCATGTTGAGGAAAATAAAGAAAGAAAGATTGAGATTTCTAAAGAAGGGAAGAAGAACCTTGAGGAATACCTCAAATGGAGGGACATATGTTATCTGTGTGGAGAAAAGGTTTATAGAGTGACAGAATGTTATGGGGTTCAATGTCTTATTTGTGGGGAACATGGGCATTACCCAACTAAATGCCCTGACCTAAAAAGTTACTTCTAAATCAAGGAAGGACTTATTCCAGGACAATCATTGAAGAGGATGGATTGAATTTTTTATGTATTGGTATTCAAGAATAATTTTGTTGAGGTACTTTTATGGTGTATTAGAATATTTTTGTATTAGTCTGTTGTGGTTTTCAATAATTTTATGGTACCGGTAACCATGAAAAGTGATTCAAATATTTTTGAAAGTGGATGATATGTGCATAATGAAGGGATACGGAGAAAATGAAATGTTTGACAGTATTCATGAGCTCTTGACTGATATAAGGAAATAGTTTTATCATCATTTGATGTTTTGGTATGTGAAAAGAGTTAAGTTTTGATAGAACTAATGTTTTCACTGAGATTCAATGGGTATTCATTTTTCAAGAGAATACATGATTAAGCCCTTCGAATGTTTGGAATGTGAACAACATGACATATCTCATGATATATGGGGATCAACGATGGTATTAACATGCTTGTTATATGAACTCTTTGGTAATCATTTTCACTATAATATGAGATTGGACAACAGTATTTTGGATAAGCTTAAATATTGGAAAGGATTATGTAGGACATAAGTTAGTCTTGTTAAAGGATGGAAATTTTTTCATTTTTATTGATGAGATGTTATAGTAATGTAGTTTTAGAAAAAGGACAACCTACAGGACGAGCGACAACCCATCGTGTCGGACAAGGCTGTGGGAATCGAACCCACAACCGAAGTGCGACGGGACATTATCGCCTTCCAATGGCCTACAAGAAGTCCCTGGTTAGTATAAACTAGTTTTATTTTGTTAATTGGTATGATAGATAAAGTATATGACCATTTTGGAATGATATTCGATAAATGGACTTATATGTATAACTGTTGCTAAACTTTTGATTAAGACAGATGGAATGACCCATCATTCTATCACATGATCTGCTAACACTTCAAGAATGAAAAATTCAACTTCATTTCTTTATGATATGAAGTGGAAATTGTTCAAGGCACGAACAACGGTGATATTATATCTAAATAAAGTAGGTATTTCTTCAAATTCAAAATTTTCAACTTTAGGAAAATGATATTGAAAACCAAAAATGTTGTCCTAGTGCTCTTATATCCGATGAATCAGATGGTACCTTACATCATCCCAAATCTATGGATTTGTGATTGTTGGCTATTTCATAGCCATGTTCTCTACCACTCTCCATCAGACAATGACAGTTAGATTTCTCTTCCATATACATATTTTCACCTATGTTCTCCTACGTGGAAACCCAATGACTTGTTAATTTGGGTAACCATTACGTTTCATACTTTATTTTTTAAAGATAATTTTTGGTATTCCTTTTTACGATGTGGGTTTCTATTAAAGAAACTTTTGAATAGTAAACCATGTATAACCCCGACGAATTTCGAGGGAGAAATTAATTTTAAGGGGGGTAGAATGTAACACCCCGAGAAGTTATTCTTTTTATTTTATTTGATGTCATGTGTTTTTTTCTACACCATGATTATCTTGTGCTATACACAACACCGTATTATCTTGCAGTATACGCAACACAATTATGGGATCATGTTATACACAATTTCAAGTTCGTTTGATAATTGTCATTCTACACAACATTGAGCATATATATATATGTTCAATGTATAAATGAAATATGGTTGTATTTTGTTATACGAAGCAACAAAGGATCCATTCACTACACGCAACCCTGACTTGTCTTGCATTACACCCAATCACGACCTTCCTCAATAGCGTGTGTTGTACGCAATACCGAGTTTTTCTAAACAACGATATATTATTATAATATTATTATGAACTAGCCGTTATGAATAGTATTAACTAAATTTTGAATTTTATAACATTATTATTCACCTTACACATTTTCTAGAACATGGTATAAGAACAAAATAAATTTTTCAGGTAAAATAAGTATTTTTCAAAAAATGCAGTTTTGCCGCCTTTTGATGGCACACCCACTTTAAATCTAGTTTTTGACATGTTTATAAGTTCAATTTTACAAAATAAAATTATTCTTTGGAATCAGGACATAAAATTTTACCTTGGATAAATTTTTCATATTATTCTGATAACTTTCATATTTTAATTAATAGTAAAAACACGCTATATTTTAATTAAAAACTACTTTTTTTCATCGCAAAAATTTATATGGTAAAATTATAATATTTAATGGTTTTAAAGTATAAATAGAATATATTTATACCATTTAATATAATTTATGTCATTAGCATTGATTTTACATTAAATTCATAGGTTAAATCAATTCAATCTTTTGCAATGTTTTAAACAAAACCCCGTTTTCATTCGAAAACAGGATTAATTTTAATTTAATTTTTGAAACTTATTCATATTGAATATGAAAAAATTAATTCCATATTTGGAATCATTGGGTCTAAATTGTGTTAATAGGCTACTTTTTATTTTTGCGAATTATAAATAGTAACTACGGTAAATTTTATTTACCATAGTTAAAGGTAAATCGGGTAATTAAGGGTAAATATAATATTATAAAATTACCCTAACACATGCCAAAATTCTTTTGGATGGCTAAAAGTAGACTCATATCACCTAAGGGTCGGATTATATTCATTTAATGGACTTTTGACTATGAAAATAATTTAATTATTATTAAAACCAAAGAAAGTGACAACATGTCACTCTCTTAAATCTTATAAGTATAATAATTTTAATTTAGTGATAAACATCATAAAACTTCAAACATGAATAGTCTCCAGAAACATAATAAAATTATCTACATCATGATAATTTATTTATAATTTTTAGGGATTAAATAATTGTCACTAATGGTGATACGTTAATGATGTAGAAATTATTTATTAAGTGAAAAATCAGTAATGTAGTTTTTATTGAAATAATAATACCCATTAAAAGACCCGCAAACCAGACCAAAACTTATTGGTAGTGTATATCTACACCATAAACATCCAATTACCTAATATATAACCGTTTGGAGTCTTATAAAAGTAATTATCACACTTATATTATTTTATTTTAAATGATGCCAAAGTTGTCACCTTCATAATTTAATAAATATAACAATTTAAATATTGTGATTTTAAGATGATAAATTCGAGTAAAAGTATTATTGTGAACTTTAAAAGATTTAAATTCATCATAGGATTTTATTTTTAATTTTTATGCAATAAATATGTATATTAAATAATTATACAAAATGTTGTAGTAATTATTTTATTTAGAGATAAACTACATAAATGGTTTCAAAAATAATAAAATAAATATTATATGAATTATTTAATGTTCTCCACATATTTTCTAGATACATATGACCTTTTATGAATCTATTAAAGCTTTTAGTTCGAACATATCTTCTGTATATATTTTAGTTAAAGTCATATAAATGAATAGTTTCAAAATTTAAACTATTGTTATAAAAATAACATATTATAAAATTCTTTAAAAATCAAAAAAATAAGTAAAAATTATAAATTTAAATTTACAGGGTATAAAATGTTATAAATTATCAAATTATGGACAATTCAAAACATATATGTAATTTTTTGTTATAATTTAAAATTTAGAATGTTATTACCACAAATAAAATTAAATTGATTAAGTAAGGATAAATCAAGTTGATAATGTTTAAATTAAATTCCAAACATGTATAAATTTTATTGGTTGATGAGATTAAAACCCTATATCATCTAATATTATAATATGAGTCATTTTTTGAGGTTTTTAAGTGGGGTTATATTTATTATAAATTAATATTTTTAAGATTTCCAAAGGTGCCCCTCTCCTCCCTTATAAAAGGGCACCTCCTCCCTCTCTTCCTCACACCACATTGAGCCTTCAAGATAGGCCAACCCCTACCAATTTCTCCTCTCCACTTCCCTAGAATCATCCTAGAGGTCCTGGTCTTCTTCAAAGTACAAATTTAGTGCCCTAAGAGGAGGTCTCAATGAGGCGCTTCAAAGAAGAGGTAATGTCCGTTACCAATTCTTTCAACTTTATTTCTTCTTCTACTTCTTCTTCTTTAGTTGTTTAATTTTGAAGTAATAACATCAGTATCACTCATATACTTATATGTTATTATAATTATGAAACAACCCTATTTCACCATCTATCCATCCTACGGAAAACGAAATCACCACGCGTGTGTACGTACGGAATACCGTCTCCACGTCGTGGTGTAATCTGTTTTTCCAACACCACCTTACATGGATGGGTATAATGGTGTAAAGAATAAATATACATAGTTATTAAAACATCATACTGATTATGATATATTTTATCATCCTATCCAATTCAATTCAATAATTATGGGAACGATATCATCGCTCGTGCGTACATACGGACTACCGTCTCCACGACGCGGTGAGATTCATTCTCCATGTTAACCATTTAAGAATGATTATAAAGTATATATAAGCAATAATAATGAAATATATGACATTATAAAGTTACTGGATTTATGTATATATATATATATGTATGTCATCTACTTAATTTCATTCAACTCAATAAGGAAACGAAAACAACGTTCATGCATACGTACGACCTACCGTCTCCATGAACGGTGTATTTCTTTACATTTATCGATCTATTATATATATGTATATTCTGAATAAATATTATATATAAATCATGTTTTATATTCTGGAATTAAGTAATCATGATCTATATAATCATATGAATACTTAAAAGTCAAAACACGAACGACAAATGTAACGATTTTACCCAAAACGCTCTTTAACATTGAATTTACAAAGGAATGGGTAATATAAAGTCATAAGTGAACCATATATGATATCATAAAAATTAATATGATTCATTAATAAGTCAATGACATTATTTAAATCATTATACAGGAGTCTCGGATACATACGAAGCATATCGGACCTAAGGTAAGGGATAATTTTTCAAATCTAATTTTTTTTTATCTGAGATTTCTTATACGTAAGTATTTATTGGGGTTATTGTTATCATCCATGTCCATGTTTTCTAAAAGTTTTTTATGTATGATTAATGTCTTATTTACCCATTTTGTCTTTTACTACATGGTATGTAAGGAATCATTCTTTTGTTTATGTTACGAGGTACTTTTTGACTTTTCCGGTAAAATTATGAGAAGAATGTTTTTTTAACTTATATGGCATGAATGGATTTTTAAAAACATTATTTCCAAGAAGCATCCCTTACAAGTTTTAAAGTTTATTTTTAATCAACTTCTTTTAATTTATAATTTTATGACATGTTAAGAAAGGAAAAGTGTTTTTGAAGTAGAAAGGATATTTTCCTCAAGAATGGAGTTAAAGTGTTTTATCGAAATTATTTTCCATCTAATATAATAAAGGGTTCTGTTTCTATCCCTATTATTACATTGATTTGATTATGTTGTGATGTAATTATTTTTATGAATTCCTTTATCTTATATGAATTGTTTTATGATGTCACGATGTTTAAGATTCCCATTTTTATTACATGGGTTATGCTATGATGTATGGTTTATGATTTTGTGGCACACATAAGAATGGTATCATTATGAGATGGGTGGGACCTATATCTCCCTCCAATGCATTGGGTAAAGATTTATATATCATGATATATACATGGCTGGAATGGCATGTTAAACCGGTTCAGTAATACAGGACTGGAACGAGGAGTGAACTCGATTCAGAAAGGGACTTTTTGCACTAAGATGATCTTGGCAGCAATGCCTTGGCTAATATGGAAATCATATCTTGTGCTTAATGGTTTCCACAATTACATGATTTATTCCCATGCTATTTTATCATTCATAATGTTTCCTTATGATCTATGCCATACGTACTTCCATGTTTTATGTCATTGCTCAATATTTTGATGTTTAAACATTATGTTCATGTTTTTAAGTTCAAATGTATATGGTATGTTTTATTTTATCCATGATTACCCTTAATGAGCATTTGAGCTCACCCTTTTTATGTTTTCTTTTCCCCAGGATATAAAGAAGGGTTTTAGGTAAGAAAAAAGGGGAAGTTCTTTATGGGAGATGTTGAAGATCTTTCACCATGATTAGAAGATTATGTTCCATGTTTCCAAAGACACTAAACTATTACGGTCCTTGTGTGTTTGTTTTTGTTATGTATTAAGTATTCCACAAAAGTAATGTAATGTTCATGTATGTCATGCTTCGGGTCTCTAGATAGGATGCCTGCTGAACATATTCAACATGATCTGAGATGGCATTTCCAGGACCATCCATGAGGCAATTATGGATTTTTTTTGGAATTTCTGGATATTATTTTATCATGTCACCAGTATTTTACAAGATCATGTGGAGTGCATGAGTGCATCACATAATGTTTTCTTTTGTAAGAGGCTACCAACTTTTCTTTATTATTTAATTCTATTATTTTTCAAATGCTTGAAGATCATGAAAGCATGCACTAGTGTTGTCAAGGAAAATTAATCTCTCCACTGGTGATAAAACATGTGACCAAATGAGGGTCATGTGGTGATTCCCAAAAATTTCATGGACAAACGCTATTTTTTCTTTAGGATCCAAATCGGGAGAACAAGACCGCTTATACATGTTTGAATCCCATTGCGTGGTGGGGTGTCATGCCAATGGGTTTTCATGTGGTGAGGTGGATATGTCACCAAGGGTTTGTGGTGTCTTGAGAACCATATAGGGCTAATTTCATGGTGTTAATGATAGTAAGAGGCTCCCATATTTTCACAGTTTTATTTCTTTCTTAATTTTTCAATGTCCTAGGGTCTCATAAATTTTCATGGGTGTTATAGAGGACAATCATTCTCCCTATCGCTGATGAAACACATAACCATAAAAAGGCCATATAGTGATGTTGAATAATGTTAGTGGAATAAACAATTATACATGATTTGATGGAGATAAAGGGGGTGTGAAACTGCCTGGATATTTCTGAAGCCCATCGCTTGACAGGGATGACATGCCAGTGAACTCTTGTTCCCCCTTGCAGAAATTTCATAGGTTCTTCTGTGGTTTCTCTTGAGAAACATGGTTGCATAATGTGAGTTTTACTATCGCAAGAGGATCCTACATTTTGGACATTTTTCTCCTTAATTTTTAAATATTTTTGGATGACTTTTTAGGAACCTTTCACTTGGTAATTCACATGTCCTAGGTGTGCTCCTCGGGTAGCCACTCCCTGATCACTGATTTTCTAGGGCACCTTTTCAAGAGAAAAAGGACTTTTCAAAGGGGCTCTACAGAAGATCCACAGGTTATGCACTTCACATGGCTCTTTTATGTTATGTTTCTAAGGTATCATGATCATTTGTATCATGGAGTCTTATGCGATCTGTAAGTTTTTGCAACCTTTTATTACATTACATTTTAGGGAAAATAATACACATATATAGGTATTTATTCCCTTTTGGATTTTTTTATGCCTATATTGTGGGTGTTATTAAATTCCCCCATCAGGAGTGACATCCCAGGGGACAAGGGTTTGACTCTAAGGAAATTAAATGTCTAAATATGGATTTGGCACAGTCATCGACTAGTTTCTTTAGTCGATTATTGGTCAATTGAATGATGTTGGTTATTCCATTGAATTCACAATAAATAGGGGATTAGAGAGAGGATCATTCACCAACTAACCAACTTCTCAACGCTCATGCATCCTACTTATATCCTATATTCCTTTCACAAGAATCTTATGAAAGATCCTTTTGTGAGATATATTTGTTAGACCTTCTCATGAGAACAACTTCGAATTATTTTTTTATAGGTTCTTTCCTGAATCAACCAAAAACTAAATTTAGGTAATTACTTGAAAATTGTACATTGAGATGCATAGATGCATTTAATGGTTTTGTAAGATATTCTCAGCTAATCTCTTGATCCTTTTGACTAATTTTTGTATCGTGTGACCATGTCAAGGCCACTCAATCATGAGGCATATGAGGGGTCATGAAAATTTCCCAATATTATATGGGTTTATATGGTTAGTGAGATCTTCATGAACTAGAAAATTCATGAATCCTTTACATGATCATGAATTTCATACTGATTCAAGCAATGAAAAAGAGGCTAATGAAACTCATGCATTTTATTTTATATTGTTTTCACTAATCTAGCTTATGCCTCTTATATTTGATCCAATGTATTATGGATCTAAACATATTTCCCGCATTACTTCTAGGAAGGAGGAAAACGTAGTGATGGCCCATTGTGATGATTTTATTGAAAGTGTGGATGCAACTTGCTATCGTGTTTTTGGGTCACTACAGCTGAGTGTGATAGTCTTAATGGGTGTAAATCTAGGGGAATATTCCATTTCATACTTTTTCCCCATTAAGGGTTTTTTATTACCAATGATACTCCAATCCCATCACTTTAGTAATCAATTATACCTTCGTATTGGGTTCAGAAAACCCCTAACAATTTTAGGGTGAACATCTCTAATACATACTATATTTTTTTGAGGGAGACTACAAATAAGAGCATTTACTAACATACATTCCCACAAACATTAGTGGGAGGAATCATCAACCAGATTGAGATGATCATATTTATCATTATATAATGTGTAATCTTGCCTTTGGCATGAATTTTGGGTGGGTTACCAATTTGGACTTTTTGTCAGGGTAGCTGTAGAATAGATTTGGGCTATCACTTCTTGGTGAAATACTTTTCTACCAAATTCACTACAGAGTTAAATAAAATTTGGATATATGACTGTATGTATATATTAAAGATGTTTTTTTATTACAAAGAGGGTTTGGTGAAAAACCTATTAACCATTAGAGTACATACATAAACACATTTCACCTCATGTATGGCATGGTGTGTTTCATCCTATGGGTTTCTGAAAATATATATCTTGCACCTATATTGGGTAGGATGTATGATGATTTTCCCCCATGGTCTGCCTAAGATGACGTAAAGAAGACTCTTCCTCACACATGAGAACAAATTATGCTAGGTGAAAAGGCTCCCCATAAGGATCTAGTTTTTAATGTAGATATATAATTAAAAATATGGGAAATATGTTTCATTGAGAATGGTATATATATTGGAAGATAAGAATCTGAAGTCCATTCCTATGAAGAAATCTTGTAGCGCGATGGGCACAAATTGGCCTACGAACGATGTTGGGAAACATAAAGTATGGGGATGGGATGTTTTTCGTAGAATTGAACTGGATTTCTAACTTTTCAGTTTCCACTCCAAGTACCTGAGTGGGTATATACTTCTGATGAAAGAAAAAGAAAGAGTTAAAATTTCAACATTCATGAAGGAGACACCTATTGAAGGGGGAAGCATATCTGGATTTCCATCCCTGTGTTGGCCAACACTTATCTCCTTATGCAACATGTTTATATGATAAAAGCCCCTTATAGGATATAGAGCCCCATTCAAGTATTATGGAGTCAGATATGGAGTAATAATGGAGGATAAGAATATCTGAACGTCTAAGGAATCACCAATGTTCAGTTCAATCCAAATCTGTAGTGTATCAGTAGGGAAAGACCCATTACATTGAATGATTAGGATTTTATTGATTCTATGATACATTCTAACCATTTTTACTTCATATTATATGGTATGATGTTGACACGAAATATGGTTGGTGATGGTGGGGCCAACATTGATGCATGAGCTTATTTGAAATCACATTTTGAGGGTATCCTTTACACCTTTATTGAAAAGGAAATCTTTTTTGAATGGTATGCACCCTGCTGGTTCAACTATCAGTTCCTCCATTTCTATTCATGATTTATTCACTCCATTTATGTTTGATATGAGGAGAATCCAATGGTGGATTTACAATTTTTGTTGATGTACATTAGGGATGATACTGGGGCTGAGATAAACCTTCCTCCCCATGATGAAGAAATTGATTTTTCCAATTATTATACTGAGTTTTCGATCCTCTCATATCCTTGTGTAAGATAATCCAAACTATTAGGAAATGCTTCCCAACTACCACAAGTTTCAATGGAAAATCCAAGGCCTAGAAAACAAATGGCTTTAAGAGGGAAAAAAATCTCAAAAGCTCCGTGTAATCAAATATTCCATTTTTCATTAATGGTAGGTGCTCTAACCGATGTGGATGCAGTGAATGTAGTACCAAATTGTGAATATACATCATAGTTATTATATCCTATATTATCTTGATAGTTGATGGTACAAAGATGAAAAACTTAGAGGCTGATCTCTAGGGTATCATACGCCAATAAGAGTTAAAATTAAAAGGTTTCCCCCATGTCACCACCTCTCTAGGTATCACTTTAATATAATTTCATAAGGAGGTTAGTGTAACACCCCATGATTTCAAAGTAAGTAATTTTCTTTAAAGTAATTCAATAGTTTTCTTTACACACAACACTCTGTTTTAGCACACCATGACATACCAAACTTGTTGTTCAAAAGGGGTTATCAATAGTATTTACTATGTTTTGAATTTTATATACTCCATATAATTTTAGAATCCATATCATGTGTTTCTTATACATAGTATAATAACAAATTCTTTTTTTTAGATAAAAAAAATATTTTTAAAAAATGCAATTTTGCCACCTTCTAATGAAATCCCTTTTAAAAAACCAATATTTGACAATTTTATATATTTAATTCAATGAAATTAAATTTATCTTTAGAATTGGGAGAGAAAAATTATTTTGAATAATTTTTGGGTACTCTTCTGATAACCTTTATATTTTGATAAATACTGAAAAATAATAAATTTTAATTGAAAATAAATTTTTATCAAAATAATTTATAGGGTTAGATTATGAATTTGAATGGTTCGGAAGTATAATTAGATTATATTTTTATAATTAAATACAATGCAGGTCATTATAATTAATTTCACTTTTAAAATTGACATAAACACATTTCAATCATTTGATAGTTTTTACATATTAAAAACCCGCTTTTTGGTTTTGACAACGAGAATTATTTTTAAATTAATTAATGAAACTTATATGTTTTTAATTTGGTAAAATAGAATTAATTTTTTAATTTGGAATATCAAAATTAGGTTAGGGTGTATTTTTTGTATTTTTTTGAAAACAATCAATTTTTGATAAATAGTTAAAAACACTGAGTTATAGTTAAAAACAGACGTTTTATTTAAATAATTATTTACTTTATTTAATTTTATTTTAAGTAAAAGTAGATATATAATACCTAGATAATATAAATGTAATTAATTGGAGTCATATTATAATAAAATTAGATATATTGAATTTTATTGAACTTTTTACCGTCTTTTACCCACCTTCTAGGAGAATCTGCAAATTTGTATAAAATTTAATTTTACCACTTATGTGAGTTGAATTTCACAAATATGAGAGACATGGTTGACATCAGTAACTAAAATGTGGTTTAATAAGATGAAAATATTTTTTTGAATAATAACTTATGACTTTTATTTACCACGCTTACAAATCAATAGGTAATTAAGGGTAAAATGTTATTGTAATTACCCTAACACATATACTAATTCTATTGGATAAGTGTAATTCGACAAAAAAGTATTAGGAATAAATTTTGATCCTCATTCAATCACTTGTATTAGATGAGGACATTTATTATTAATTTATTTAACGAATAGTTAGAAGAGTTAAATTCAATGTTTAATAACTACACCATTTTTAATATATGGTTATACATAAAATGAATTTGACTATAAATATTAATTATAAATATAAAAATATTTCCTACATAATGGTATTTTATTTACAATTTTTCAAAATTATATATTTAAATATATTTATGACACAATAATGATGTTGTAATTACCCAATTAATGAAGGATTAAAATAATTGATATTATAAATAACCAAATATGTGCAATTTTAGACTTTTGTTGAATTACACTAATTTTATTGTTTAATACGACATGTTAGGATTTATTAAATATGTTTTTTCATAGTTATCATGCTTTTATGATATTCACAATTACTAAATACTAAATAATGTCAAAATTGACATAAATGAGTTTTTAAAACATATACTATGTTATTGGTTGATATAATATTTATAAAAATATATGGGTCGGAAAAAGGTCTTAAATGATATTATATATGTCATTAATGGACCACTTGAGGTTCTTTTCGATGAATATAGTATGTTTATTAGCCATATAGTGTAAGAATACAAGAAGAAATGGTAAAAGTTAAACTATTTAACTATGAGTTAAAACTAAACGCTAAGGTTAAATTGTTGACCTAAAATTGTCTAAAACCTATTGGTTGAGAGGTTTTCGACCCATCCCCACCTTATCTTCGAAATGAATCATTTTTGAGCCATTTGAAACCGCAAATTTGTTTATTATAAAATAATATTTCAAGGTTTTCCTAAAGTGACCCACACCTCTCTTATAAAAGGGTACTTCCCCTTATCATAAATGCACAAATCCAAATCCATTTGGCTCAGCCAAAACCTACCCAAATATCCTTATAACTTCCCTCACATCAACCTAGAGTCCTTACATTGATCATAAATCCAACCTAAGGAGCCCTTTTGATCAACTCAAAAGGAAACACCTGAGGAAGAGGTAATAATTTCACCACCCTCTTTCAAGCTATTTTCTTCTTCCAATTATTCTTTAATTTTTCATTTCCATACCAAAATAATAATTCATGTACCTTATACATACTATGATGTTATTATAAATATGGTACAAAAATATTCATTATTCTATACATCCTATAAATTACAATGTCACCATACTTGTGTACGTACTTTTTACTGTCTCCATGTCATGATGTAGTTTGTTATTCAAACACATTATTATTTGGATGGGTATAATAACGAATATACATGATTTAAATAATATATATAACATGATAATTATTCTTTATATATGATATACAATCCTATTACAAACGATTTCACAATCAATATAATGATATTGTCGCTCTTGCGTACGTATAGATTATCGTCTCCACAAATGCGATGAGGTTCATTCCCCATCGTAATTATTCAAGAATAATTTTCATTTTATGATTAAAAATAATGTTTATGAAAAATAATATAATTCTTTATATGAATCAAATAAATCATAGTCATAATGAACATGGCTGACAAAACCAAGCATATAAAGTAAAACGAATCAGTTGACACCTGAAACGATGAAAATACTACAATATTAATAACAAAGCAATATTAGAAGATCATATAGGATATCATATTTATGTATTTGGTTCTTTTATAATTTAATAACCATTATTTGGCCATTATATATGAGTTTAACCTACCCTATACTAAGTAAAAGTCCAAGGTAAGGGGTTTTCATCTCACTTTTATTCTCATGAGATTTATGCTATATTTGCAACTATTACCTTTTGTTTGGTGTATGTACAACCCATGATTGTATTGATTGAATAATAAAATTTAATTTATGGTTATTTACATAATCATTGGATGATCCTTCTTTCACGGGGTTTATGTTTTGTAGGTTACCAAACGGTAAAGAAATTTCAAATTTCAATTTCCACCCATTCGGTTCTACGCAAACATCACTGATTACATTACTCCAAGATTCTGTGTGAAATAAATATTTATTTACTTATGTAGTAATTTACACTCCCCTTTGTGTAGATATAATTTTGATAAACATAATCACACCATCGATAAATTCTCAAGTCATCGATATATACTTTTTAAGGGTAATTTTAACTCAATTTCCAATCAATGAGTTAAACATCCAAGTCATTGGTTTTGTTTTTACAAGAATAAGTGTGAATGTTACCTGATTGATTTACACTTAATATACAATTACATTGGGTGTATTGTTATTTTTCACAAATAATTATTTCATTTATTTATCTTTAATCTAAGGATACATTCTTTATAAGGCATTTCTTCTCAATTTACATTCCTTTGAGACCTCTTTGTCATTATGCTCCAATTCACTTTTAAATGGTGTATATACTATCATTTGAAATATTATATTATGAATCCATTTATTCTCATGATATTTTATTTTTTTGATTAATTTTATTCATCAATTACTTGTATTCAAGCGTCTCTTATTTGGTTATGAACTCTTTAACTGAAATATAGTTTTAAATGTTTTAAATATTTATTCTTCTAAATATTTATCATTAATGTCCATTTTTTAAAAATGGTTTTATGTATTTATTAATATGGCCATGAATGTTTTAAAATTAAATTTCCATTTAAAATATTCATGGTGATATGGGACACTTTCATTCAAAAATCTAATTTAAACGACTTCTTTGATAACTAGTGCGACATTTAAATGTTTTCATGAAAAGGGGATATTTCTCTCAAATAGTTTTAAAGACTATTTTCAGTTATGTCAATATACTTCAGTGTATTTTATTATTTATTGAGGTTGATTTATTATAATACAATCATCCATGTTGTATTGAATGAGTTATGATTGACCGTGGATGTGCTATTTTTAGGCAATTCATGGTTTCTGGTTAAAATATTGACATATTATATGATAGTATTAATACGAATGTTTGAATTATGATTCATCCTTTTCATTTGAAGATTTCATTGGACTTCGTAAGTGATGGGTGGAGCCCGCTATAGCTCCGCGATGCATCGACTGGTCTAATGAGACATACTAGTGTCTTGGCACAAGGCCTTCACAAAACCATTTATATTTTCCATATTATGTTGATGTTTATGTTTAAAAGGCTTGTGTTCTGGTGTTAAAAATTTCCTTAAATGATTGTTTTATTAATGATATTTTCCACTATATTGTTATCCTTACTAAACATTTGAGCTCACCCATTTCTTATGTTTTATTTTTCCCAGGACTGAAAGAAGTATATTATAATTAACCTGTAGGAATAGGCTAAGGGATATAAGATAGTTCAAAGGGGACACAATGTTGTTTTTTATTTTAGGATGTATTGTAAAACATATGTATGTATCTATTACTTCCAATGCAACTAAACTGGTCGATCATTTGGGGAATGATTCCTTGTATCATGCCAATGTTATGAAATAATGCACTGCTTCTGGGGAATTGGGGTTGGGGAGTTAAAGTTTGTATTAGAGGAAGTTTAGTACAAACCATGGAAGATAGATTAAGAATAAAAAACTATAATTAGGAAACACTACCCTAAGATATACAATGAGGATTAGTATAGATGAAAATCCAAAAATATTGTTAATGAAAATATTATATGGGTTTTCCATGCAATACATCTCTGTCTGGATATTAGCAGGTAGAGGAAGCTTTGGGACAGATGTACCTAGGTGTGAGAACTCCGACAAGGTGTTTCAGGCTTGACCCGAGGTATCCTAGTACATGGAAATGGGTCTTGCCGCACTCGTAGTTTCAACATTACCTGGGGATATGCTTAAGATAATTCACATTTTCATTACATACCGATTTTAAGGATTTTAATATAAGATGTGTATAATTAAACTTGGTTAATCCTAAGGTGTTTTAGATTGAAAACAAAGTGTTATGATATTATCTAAATGATTTTATTACACACATTATGATTTCTTGTGTTAGGAAATGGCTGGATTCCTAGGAAGTTATAATAACATTGAACATGATGTACAAGGTGGGAATAGTGGTGTAAATGAGTAACAAAATGGATTGTTGATAGGTGTAAAAGATATCGTGTTTATACCAAATTAGTTTTCAAAAAATATTATCAACAAAATATATATTTAAAATCTCTTGGAATCTATAAAGAAAATAAAAAGGGTGAATGATAAGAGCTCCAGTAGTGGAGACCACTTAGAAAAGAAAAATAAATTTCCATCATGCAGGAAATGTGGTAGAAGACACCTAGGAAAGTGTCACAATAAAAAAAGAAATTATTTATGTGTGGGAAAGAAGTACATAAAGTAAAGAATAGCTGGGGGAAAATTAAGAGTATTATGGAAGAAAATAAAAATGATCCCAAAAATCCATTTGCGGTAATTTTTTGTAAATGTTGGGGACCTGGGAATTACCTGAGTGAATGCCCCATTCTTTAGGATAACCTCTTGGTCAAGGAATAACCTATGTGGAAAAAAATGGATGGTGAAATGTTTAAAAGTAATAGTTCTCTTTATTGATGGGATTACTTTGGAAGACTTTTCTCAGGTATGTGTAACCCATAAATTTATTGTGTGAAAATTCTATTTTTGGGGAATTATCTTTTATATTATAGTTATAAATAACCATTTGGGTTTATATGGTCCTTGAATTTGAGGAAATTATATGTTATTAAATTTTGGGATGAAAATGCGAGGTATGAGATAACATTTGGGGTGAAATTATTTTATGGTTATAATAATGAATTTTTCTCATTTTGGGAATGTTATAAAATATTGTTTTTGAAAAAGGACAATATACACACCATGTGACAACCCATTGTGTTGGACAAATCTAGCGGAATCAAACCCACAACTAGAGTGTGATTGCAATTTATCGCCTACCACTGGACTACGTGAAGTCCATAGTAATTGTGACTAATAATTTTTAGTTAAATGATTTTATTGATCAATAATAAGTTGATTTGTGATCTTATGTCTTTCCAAATGGATATCATTAGTATTGGAATATTATTTAGTGATTAAGTGATAAATGTTATTTTCAAAGACGTTTGATCTGTTGGGAACACTATATGCCTAAGGAAAATAGAATACTACGATATTTCATTTGAGGAGTGACAGTGGATTTTTATCAATTTTTTTATTGTGGATTTATAGTAATTTGGGTAATTTATAAAAATGATTAACCAATCATAAAAAATATGTGATTAGGTTAATTACATTATGTATGTGACTTTAAGAGTAGTCGATGTTATTTAGAGATACAATTTAATGTTGAAGACTACATAATAGAAGTATTATATGCTTTGGGTTTCAGTATTAGTTTGGATTATATTAAAGGATTTTAAGGGAAATTTTAGATTGAATGGTATTTATTGAACATTGGGTATTGTTCATTTAATTTAAGAAATTATGATTAGTATTTCATTCTCTAATGGATTATCCTTTTTGGGGATCATCTGGTCATGTAATAACCATTTTGGTTTTGGTTAATCTTTAATGAAAATGTAAATATAGAGTTTATCCTTTGTGGATCATCTGATTCTCAAGAAGTTGATTCTAGTGCTTTAGGTGTGACCAAGTGATCTTGAATACTCATCGTTTGTGATAAAGATGAGTTAGTTGTAGAAATTTATTATAGGAAGAAACTCTACTTAGAAAGTATGTATATCTCTTTATGTTCTTAGTCAATCTCATAAATAAATATCTCATCTTTATGAAACATAAAACAAAAAAAACATTGTCCATTTACTTTTTGTACTAAGAAACTAATGATTATTTATCCCATCACAAGATTTTGGTTTTCTTATTGTTAAATTTCTCCTGATCATGTTTTCTATCACTCACCATCAGAACATGACACTTAGTTAATCTTCTATATCCATTTCTTCGTAAATGGAATCCTATTATGGGTTATCTCGGGGGACCTTTGTACTTCTCTTTCTTTCATTAAAACTTATAGTTTTATTAAATATTTTTTCTGATGTGGGACTTTCAATGAAGTTCCGATGCCTAATTTTAATATTGTGAGGAGAAAATTTCTAAAAGTGGGAAGAATGTAACACCCCAAGATTTCATAGAATGTCATTTTCTTTAATGTAATTCAATAGCTTGCACTACACGCAACACTGAGTTTGAGTAAACCATGATAGACCAAACTAGTCGTTCAAAAAAGGTTATGAATAGTATTAAATTCATTTTGAATTTTATATACTCTATATAATTTTAGAATCCATATTATATGTTTCTTAGACATAATATAAGAACAAATTCATTTTTTCAGATAAAAGAAGTATTTTAAAAAAAACCAACTTTACATCCTTCTAATGGAAAAAACATTTTAAAACCAATATTTTAAACTTTTATGTTTTCAATTTAATGAAATTAAATTCTTTTTTCGAATCGGTACATAAAAATTTATTTTGATTAAATTTTTTGTTACTTTTCTGATAACTTTCATATTTTGAGGAATACTGAAAAATAATAAATTTCAATTGAAAACAACATTTTGAATCGAAATAATTTATAGCGTTAGATTATGAATTTGAATGGTTTCGAAGTATAATTAGATTATATTTATATAATTTAATGCAATTTAAGTCTTTATAAGTAATATCACAATTAAATATTACATAAACACATGTCAATATTTTGATAGTTTTGACTTTTTAAAAACAAGCTTTTCGGTTTAGACAATGGGAATTAAGTTTAAATTAATTAATTCAAATTATATGTTTTTAATTTGGAAAAATATAATTCAATTTTGAAAATGGAATATAAAAATTATGTTAGGCTGATTTTTTGGAATTTTTTTGAAAACAATCAATTTTTGATGAATAGTGAAAAACACTACGTTATAGTTTAAAACCTATATTTTTTAAGTAATTATTTATTTTATTTAAATTTATTTTAAGTCAAAATTGATATATAATTATTATAGATGATCAGTTTAATTATTTTGAGTCATTTTATAACAAAATTAGATGTATAATATTTTATTGACCTTTTAACCATCTTTTACCCACCTTCTAAGAGCATTTGCAAAATTTCATATAACATAATTGTAGTGCTTCTATGAGTTGAAAATAAAAAGTACAAGAGACACGGTTTACATCAGTAAGTAAAACATCATTCAATAAGATGAATTTTTTTAGTGAATTGTAACTTTTGACTTTTATTTACCATAGTTAAAAGTAAATAGGGTAATTAAGGATAAAAATGATATTATAATTACCCTAACACATGTCCCGATTCTATAGGATAAGTGTAATTCGACCAGAAAAACCATAGGAATAAAATATGGTCATCTTTTTTTCCTTGGATTATATTAGTACATTTATTATTATTTTATTTAATGAAGAGTTAAAAGAGTTATATTCAACGTTTAATAACTAAACAATTTTTAATATAGGGTTATACATAAGATACATTCAACTATAAATATTCATTACAAATCTAAAACGATTTCTAACACAATGGTATTTTATTTATAATTCTTAGACATTAAATAATTGAATTTATTTGTGACACAATGATGATGCACTTATTAACCTATTAATGAAAGATTAAAATAATTAATATTATAAATATCCAAATATGATTAATTTGAGACTTTTGATGAAATAAACTACTTTTATAGGTTTATTTTACATGTTAGGGTTGATTAAATAAATTTTTTTCGAAGTAATAACGTAGTTATGATTTTCAAAAAAAAACGAAATAATGTCAAAATTGACATAAATGAATTTTTAAAAGAGATTCTATATTATTGGTTGATATAATATTCCTAAAAAAATAATTTTTTTCCAAATGGATTAAATAATATTATATATGTCATTAATGAACCACTTGAGGTTCTCTTTGATGTTTAGAGTAAGTTTATTAACCATATAGTGTAAGAACACAAGAAGACACAGTAAATGTTAAACTATTTAACAAAGAGTTTAATCAAAAAAATAAGGTTAAAATTGTATGATAAACATGTATAGAACATATTTGATGAGAGGTTTTAGACCCATCTCCACCTTACCTTCGAAATAAATCATTTTGGAGCCATTATAAACTGAATATTATTTTATTATAAAATAATATTTCAAGATTTTCTTAAAGTGACCCTCGCCTCTTTATAAAAGGGTACTTCTCCTTCTCTTAATTTCAAAACTCCAAAGCCATTTGGATCGGCCAACCCTAACCAAATATCCTACCATATTCCCTCACATCAAACTAGAGTCGTTACTTTGTTCAGAAATCCAACCTAAGAATCCATTTTGATCAACTCAAAAGGAAACACCTAATGAAGAGGTAATAATTTCACCACCCTATTTCAATTTCTTTTCGTCTTCCAATTCATCTTTATTTTTCTGTTTCCATTCCAAAATAATAATTTCAGTACCTTCTACATACTATTGTGTTATTATAAATGTGTTACAACAACATTCGCTATTTTATCCATCCTATAAATGACAAAGTAATTATACGTGTGTACGAAAGGAGTACTGTCTCCACGTCGTGGTGTACATTCTTATTCAAACACTTCATTATTTGGATGGGTATAATAATGAGTATAACTGATGTAAATAATAAATATAACGTGATAAGGAGTATTTATATATGATATCCCATCCAATTACATATGATTTCACCCTCAATATAAGGATATTGTCTCTCGTGCGTACGTATGGATTACCATCTCTATGAAAGCGATGAGATTCATCACCCATCGTAATCATTCTAGAATATTTTTCATTATATGATTAAAAATAACGTTTATGAACATAATTTCATTCTATATATGAATCAAATACATCATTTCCATAACAAACATGGCATACGTAACCAAGCATATAAAGTAATGTGAAGCAGTTAACACCTGAAACGATGATACTACTGAAATATTATTAAAAAAGAAATATTAGAAGATCATATATGTTATCATATTTATGTATTTGGATCCTATATAATTTAATAACAATTTTTTCACCATTATACAGGATATTAACCTACCCTATACTAAGGAAAGGTACAAGGTAAGGGTTTTTCGTCTCACTTTTATTCCTGTGAGATTTATGCTATATTTGCCACTGTTAACTTTTGTGTGGTGTACGTACTACCCATGACTGTATTGTTTGCATAATATACTTCAATTTATGTGTATTTACATCATTATTTTATGATCCTTCTTACATTTTGTGTATGTTTCATAAGTTACCAATTTGGTAAGGGAATTTCCAAATTCAATTTCCACTCATTCGGTTCTATGAAAACTTCATTGATTAATTTACTCCAAGATTATGTGTGAAACCCATATTTATTTACTTATGTTGTAATTTACACTCCCGTTTTTGTGGATATACTTTTGATACAGATAATCACCCCATTGATAAATTTTCAAGTCATCGATATAATCTTTTTAAGGGTAATCTTAACTCAATTTCCATTCATTGTGTTAAACATCAAAGTCATTGGTTTTTTTACAAGAATATGTGTGAATGTAACCTGACTTATTTACACAGATTATCCAATTACATTTAGTGTATTATTATTTTTCACACATAAATATTTCATTGATTTCCCTTATTTTGAGGATACGGCCTTTGTAACGTATTTCATCTCAATTTACAGTCCTTTGTGACCTCTTTGTCATAATGCACCAATTCACATTTATATGGAGTATATACTATCCTTTAACATATTATATCATGAATCCATTTATTATTATGATATTATAATGTCTTGATTAATTTTATTTCTCAATTACTAGTATTCAAGTGTCTCTTATTTTGTTAGGAACTATTTAACTAAAATATTGTTTAAAATGTTTTAAATATTTATTATTCAAAATTATTCTCATTAATATCCATGTTTTAAAAATGGTTTTCAGTATTTATTTATATGGACATGAATTTTTTAAAATAAAAATTCATTTTAAACGTTTCAAAGTGGTATGGGACACTTTGATTCAAAAATCCCTTTTAAATGACTTCATTGAAAAATAGTGAGACATTTAAATGTTTACAAGAAAAAAGGATATTTCTATTAAATAGTTTTAGTGACTATTTAAATCTATGTCAATATCCTTCAGTGTATTTTATTCTTGATTGATGTTGATTTATTATAATAAAATCATCCATATTGTATTGAATGATTTATGATTATCTATGGATGTGGTATTTGTATTCAATTCATGGTATGTGGTTAAAATATTTACATTTCGAATGCTAGTTTTCATACGAATGATTAGATTATGTTTCAAAATTTTCATAAGAATAATGCATTAAACTTTTTAAGTGATGAGTGGAGACCGTTATAGCTCCTTGATGCATCGGTAGGTCTCATGAGACAAACTAGTTTCTTGGCACAAGGCCGTGACAAAATCTTATTTTTAGTCTTGGCACACGGCCTTGACTATGTGTTTATGAAGTCTGACATTATGCATTTCAACATTATAAAATTGGCTATTGATATTACATGTGATTATTCCACTAGTAGAATATATATGTGAATAATTAAATGTCATTATTTTATTTATCTTTTCCATATTATCTTGATGTTTAGGTTTAAAAGGCTTGTGTTCTAGTCTTATACATCACCTTATATTTTTGTTCTTGTTTATGAAAGTTTCCACTATATTGTATTACTTACTGAGCATTTGAGATTACCCCTTTATTATGTTTTATTTTTCCCAGGATTCAATGATTTATATTATGATTAACCTGCTGGAATACTCTAGGGGATATAAGAGTGTTCAAGGAGGAAACAATGCCGTTTTTTTATGATGTAATGTAATACTTATGTATGCATCTTGTACTTCCAAGGCTACTAAACTGATCGGTCCTTCGGGACGTGATTCCATTTATCATTCCAATGTTATGTAATAATACAATGATTTCGGGTAATTGGGGTTGTGGTATTACAGTCAGTGTATTCTTATGAGACCTTGACATATCATTGGAAAGGGTTTGTGGTTAGATATTTTATTACACATTGATCTACCAAAAAGTTGTTTAGGGAACTCTTCAAAATGTTTTGGATGAATGAGGATATCTTATCACATAGGAATAGTTAATGATAAACTCAATTTTATATTTAAAGGGTCATGATTCCATTATAATAGTACTAATATCCATTTTGTTTGTGTTGACATAGTGGGAAGCTTCATTGGACCAGAAAATCCTTTAGCTTCACATGTGTTCTCCCCAGGGTAAGTTTGCGGGGGAGAAGTTTTATAGTGATGGGGAAAATGATAATGATGGATCCTCAGGTTTACTAGCCTAGATGAGGGAGGTTATTTCTATTTCTAGAGAAATTAATTTGTTATCAACACCCTATAGAGATCCTTCCATGGAAGGTAAAGGGAAAAGGGAGTGCTCTAAATTGTCAAATTTATTTTCTCTAGAGCCCCCATGTATGTGTTGTATTTAACCCATCTATTATTTTGGATTATTTCAGTACCATATATTGACTTATAAAAAAAATTTAGGTCCCCTAAGATCCCTCTTAGAGGATCATGTATTCAATCCTGAAGATGATGGTGAGTGTTCGATTACTTTAGCAGACCCATCGTTGTTTATCTCGTGATGTCAAGAAGTGTAGGTGGATGCGGTGCTGACTTAGTCATGCTTGTTTCCTATGATAAACATACTGGTGGTGGAAACATATTATTTTATGTGGTTGGATGTGCATTTTAAAGATTCCAACATGGGTATCTATTATTCTATATAATTTACCATCACGGAGGAATGTATGGGGGAAGGTTAATACTTATTCAAAAACTGGAAACTATGTTTACTTTGTGTCATGAGGCCTAATATAACCATTTGTTCATGTGCCCCTCAAGTGTGGTGATAGAAGTAAATCATTGATAAATTCCCAAAAAGTTTCCATGAATCCACTCATCACAAGAGGGTGTCGCGTCTTCACATGAATATTGAGTTAGGGAAGTTGGTGGCACCGGTGACATGACCATGAAATGTATGTTTCTTACATCATTAATATTTTATTATTACTTGATGGCACCATATGATTTACCTTTTTGATGATAAACACCCACACCCCTTTCTTACTGTTTATTCTCCCCAATGCTCATAGGTTCTATTTTTTACTCTCTTGAGGATTCCTTTTATTCGGTCAACCAATGTAGAGATTGGATCCCTTCATTCTTCATCAACGACTATGACCATGTCTCCGTCTCCTATAGGCCAAGTCCCTAAATATGTTCTTTTTCATAATATGGGATTAGATCAAGGCTCAGAGTCTATGGAATTTTACTATTCAATATGAAATATGATATAAATGGAGATCTAGACCTTGGTCTTAGATACCCCTCAAGAGGATCTGAAGGATGGGTCAAATAACCTTGGGTATATGATTGGAACCCTTGGTTACGAGGGATTTGATTGTAACTCTGTTCATGCATGGGTGATGGATGTGATCTCTTTGATGTAATGGAAGAGGCCCCTTTAATTGATGGTGGTATATTCTGAGGATTCCCCTTTAGTGAAGTAGAACTAGGATGAAGTTGTAAATGAATCTTCTCATAGTGTAGTGGAGGAGGATGCTCACTAGGACATTGTTCGTACCGGGAAGGATGAAGTTGACCGTATCTAGTCTGTGATCTTTCATCTTCAATTTGAACTCATCCATATTCTAAATGAGCTATCCCATTTTCAATATTTAATATATAAATCATATAATAATATGCTAGAGCAACATAAAATTAATTATATGGAATGGAAGGTTAGGAATTATACTATTTCACAGGAGGAGGATTTGCAATAGAATGTGGAGGTAGAGACTGAATCTATTGAAAATTTAAACCAATCTATTATATCCTTCGAGTAGAGAAATCAAGAGTTCAGAGATTATTCTAAGAACAGAATATGATGGATTTTTTATTTTAAAACTTTTTTTCAATTTGTATATTCTTTATAGAGACTTCAGTTTGTGAAGATTATTCCCCCTTTATTCTATTAACGAATTGATCTGATGAACTATATAAGTTATTGTTCATTTTTCATTTATTTAGGATGCACATGACATTTCACTGATTTGATGTTATTTCATTTCCCAATGATAATCATACATTTCATAATATCATGTAAACATAAATGTTTGGATTCGAATAAATTATAATTGATTCTTCTGGTGAAGAGCTCAAAAATACCCACTAATCATAAATTACCTCATTGATGCATTTTTATAGTTATCTTGGGATTAACTATTTCTCAAGAGGAAAAATTTTTAGAATATATGTCCTATTGAAGGAGTTCTCTATATATTTTCAAATATGATAGACTTGGTGAATGTAGCTTGATTTTTTCCAAGGCCATGTGGTGGGCCATACAATATTTTTTATTCCAGCAGACTAAACTGATGTTGTGATGTACTTTACACTTTTTTTATAGAATTATTTATCCCTATATTGTTTGTTCTTTTATATCAAACCTCATATCTCTGTAGTTTAGGTTCTTTTAGCTTAAACCTTCTATAAATATATATTAGGGTCTATTAGCATAGAACTTATATTGTAGTAGTATAGTGTATTTTAGCTCAGACCATTTATAGATGTATTTTAGGGCCATTTAGCTCATACCATAGTATTCCATGAGGTTAATGTCATAAAACTAGGAATTGATTGATGATCATAGAATAGGGTGCCTACCTGACCACAAAGACTCAAAACACACTAGAATGGTGAGTTATACCATGGATTTTCCATGGTTCATGAGTATTAGGGATCCTTTTATACAAGGAGGAGATGCCTCTAGTTGATAGGTCATAACCCTTATCTGTATGTAGAATTTTTAAAAATAGGTGCTTTTAATATTTTCCAAGGTTTATGGAATATTTATGGGGGTAATATTGGATGAGGGTGAAGTAATAGGGATTCTAGGTCCTCCATGATAGTTGGAATATGGGTGATATAATTCATAACCCAGAAGTTCTATTTAATGAATATGAAATGGGGATGACATGCTGGGGATGACCCATAACACCTTGAGGTTACATGTTCCATCATGGAGTTTCATGGTCTCATAAAAAATTGACCTCTATTATTTCATGGAAGAGATGCCTCTTGCTGGTAGGTTGAAGACCTTATGCGTTAATATAATGGTCAACCAAATTTTTTCTCCATTCCTTTTTAGGTCCATGAAATATCAATGAATACAGAAACATCTAGATGATGATGTTGGTATGGGGGAAAGCTATCCAAGATGGGTTCTGGATCCTTGGGGATGTTCCCCTCTTAATTATGAATCTCAAACTCCACACCATGTGGTTTTAAATCATGAGGTGTTATATATAAATGTTTCATGAATGGAGCATAACATTACTGCATTGAGTACAGGTAAATAATACGGTGACATAAAATCGAGGATATCAAATATGCATGGATAGTCTAGTATGAGAATTGTAAATCACGGTCCGAAGAGCGTGGGTTTGTAGGATGATATGATACAATCATATCGAGAATGGCCCATTAACAAAATAAGGTGTTGAGTTCTACGATGATGAGATAAGGTCTCACAAGGTTCGGAAATCCCTTTTCATAGAGTGATACATTTGGTTGAGGACCATAGGAATATATATAGGATCCATTTTCATACATTCAATTTCAAAAATAGGGTCCCTTGATGCCAGGTATCCTGTTCTATGGGCCATGGAAGGTTTACAATGATCTGAGGAACTAAAATAATGAAGTTTGATTTGTGGAATGTTTAATTTCCAATATGGATTTGAGAAACCAAAATTGATTTTCACTTCATAGAGAACATATTAACTTGGATAGGAGATATGAAAATATTTACTATAACTTTTTGTAAACCATGGGATCCTAGAGAGCAAAGCTTGGATTTTACTAGGGCCATAGTGTAAAACCTATGAGCTTTAAGCCTTCATTAATTTCAACCTATTTTTCCAAAACTCTAGAGATGAGGAGTTTAGTGAGAGAAGACATGACTTTTTCTTAGGCAACCCTTTTCAAGGTTTCAACCTTACAATTTTTTTCCCTCTTTCCCTAGTAGATTATGTTCTTGAAATCTTAACCATTCTAGGATATATTTTTTTGATGTATAGATTTGACCATAGTGCAGGATGTTTAAGGTCATGATGAACATACACTTAATATGGGGGATGTTACAAAAGATCAAAATTAAGATTTCTAGGGTCAAGATCACTCATATATCCTTCTGAGTGGGAGATGGAAATTTTATAAATAATAGCTTGAGGTTCTTAGGTAATGAGTAATGATATGGGACAACCATACCAGGTATGGCCCAGAACTCTCTGATGTATTGATTTCCTCCCTAGAGATGTTAGGCCCACAAGGATTAGAAATCCCTCTACACAGAGGAAATATTTCTCTAGTTGATAGGCCTAGGCCATATGCATCGATATCACGGTCAAGCAGAGAGATCTATTTTCTTTTCATCGATCCATGAAAGGTTTATGAAAAATTGAGGTGCTCAAGACATGAAGTGTGATTTATGAATTATTGTTCTTAAATAAGGTGGAAGCACCTCGTACTATAGTTTTTCAGGGCAAGTCTATTGTGTTCTATTGATTAGAAATGATAATGGCTGATGGTTTTCATAGTTTAACATCGTGTAGTAGGGAAATACTATCTTCTATGCAGTTTAATGTCATACAAAAATGACATTTGTCCTGTAGTTTATAGTCATATGGTAGGTATGTGGGAACCGACCTGACAAATTTTGGATGATATATTACATACACAAGAAAGCCACATATAGATATAAATTATATATAGGAAAAATGTTCATGAATGGATCAGTTGATATGCAACTAAGGTGCATTTTTAATTCAACTATTGTGGATGAGACCAGGTTTATTGATAAAGAATTACTACATATCCTATGATGACATGAATTAAGACACATGTAGTTTTTTAACGTGAAACTCTATATACATATCGGATATGTGCATAGGGGTGATAATTATATTCATTGATTATTGTATCTGGGACTAGTATTAAGAATCCTAGAATCATTACATATTATGTGATGAAAGGAAATAAGACACACATAGTTCCCAACGAACCATGCAGTTTAACGTCATTCAATAAGGATTTAAGAATACCAACATGAAAATTGGTATTTAGGTTGGAGAAAAATATGGGAATATAGAAATCAGTACATATCATATGATAAAATGAATTAATCCACACATAGTTCCCGACTGACCGATCTTCCTATACAAATCTGACTTATACACAGGGAAGGGGTGTTTTCATGCTTACATGTTGTGACTGGACATCAGGTTGGAGATTCAAGCATCACTATGAATCCTATGATGTCATGAATCGAGTCACACTTAGTTCTTTAATGGATGTGTGGTAGGAGAACAATCACCAGCAATAGTTGTCCTCTCAGGTGAGTTCCATTAGAATGTGAAAATTTATATCATTCATGTGACATCAAATATGTTGTTTAACATAATGCAAAAAGGACTAATGGTTTCCATTTTAATGTATTTCATTCAAGATCATGATGAACTTTTCATGAGCTTTTATTCCTTTTTCAGCCGAATAATTCCTTACTAACATTCCTAAGATCATGTGAGATATGCTCAGTTTGAGAAACAAGGAATGTAAAGGGATCCTATAACCTTGTAGAGTAAGTTATGTATAGAATAGAGGCAATTTTTATCACTTGGTGTCCAGAAAAAAAAATAAGATTGAGGCATCTCTACATATCTCATTGAAATGAGAATCATGTTAAATGTGGTTCTAGAAACATGTGCAATTTAATTTCATGCAGTAAAGAAATCAACCATATACTATAACGTCTTGTGGTACGGACAAAGTTGAATCAACATAAATGAGGATGAATGTTGGGGACAGACCTGATAAGAAAGGTTTGGATGCCACTACATATCTTATGATGGTAGTAATCTATCAACACATTGTTCTTCAGAACCATTTATTTTAGTTCCATGCAGTGAAAACATCAGTCGTGAATTTTAATGTCTTCTAGTGGGCATGAAGGTTACCATATTTTAAAGGGAAGTAACATTGTGGATGTTCCCAAATATTGAGGTTTGTGTGTCACTATATATCCTATAATGGAATGAATCAATCCACGCATGGTTCTTTGAAGGAGAGAATCCCAATCTAAAGGAGACTCTCACATATGGATGGGGGATTCTCATCCCTATTTTTTATAGATCTAGCTCATGTGGGGTGATTCATTAGTGATATGCTATATCAAATGTATTTTAATTTCATGTGGTGAGGAAAAATTACTTACAATTTAACCTTATATAGTAAGTACGTGTTCCATATAGTTTAACATCATGAGGTTTGGACATTAAATTTTATTTCGCTTAAATTATTGTTTTTGGAACTTAGGCCACCATATATGATTGAGGATGAACAATTGGGGAGTTTATTTAGATTAAGTTCATGTGGTGAGGATGTTATTTATATAGTTTGTATCATGTGGTTAGGATGGGTCAATGAAATTAAAGACATTCGATTGGGATGACATTGTGCAGTTTAATTTCATACAACTAGGGAAACACCATATAGCTTAACATTATGAGGTCAGTGTGTGAGATTTTGTTCCTTTTAATTCATTTCTACTAATACATGATTGTTTATGATATCTATACAAAGTATTTCTTGAGAAATATCACATTGGTGTGGGTTGTGACATGCTCCCCATCTATTGTATCTAATGAGTATGCTTCATTGTGATCAAACTTATGTATTATACAAGGCCCTTCCCATTTTGTATCAATCTTTGGAGGCTTCATCCATGGTATGATTGGGGTTTTTATTGTAAGAGTTGATGTCTTTGAACCAAGTAGTTTTAGTTTTATTGCAGGGATATTTAATTTGTTATTACATATTTTTCATTTTTCTCCATGACTATGATGTAATAATGTCCTAGAGTATTTGTTTCATTGATAAGGTCATGGTAGTTCCCCACTATGATGAGAACCATGAAATGATAAAACAATATTCTTAAAAATAATTCTATAGTTGGATGACATGCTATGATGGGACACATAGCATGCAGAACGTCGGGTGCGAGTGCTCGAAAGCAGATGATATTTCCTCTCATGAAATTCTCACCTGGTAATCTCCACGATGGGTGATTATGATAACATAACTGCTAGCAGGAATTCCACTTCTTTTGGTGTCATCGGATATTTCTATATGTGAGTGTGAGTAATGATCCTTTGACTTTAAGATTATCATTAATACATTTCATTAGTTACACACTTTGATTTACTGACGAAAACCATCGCATAGACCGTGGGCGGGAAGTAGGGTACGTTGGGTGCGTCACGAGTAGCATGTTATTAATGGATAAGTCAAGAAAGTATTTCTACCTTCAATTTATGGAATTTGTTATCTCGGCACTTTGATTGAAATAGAACCGTCATGCAAAATTCCATGGACATGGTTTAAAGACGAGTTTATTTCATGTAGTCAAAGAACGACTTATCATGCATAAAAGTTGATGACACAATCATGAAATCTTCTAGATGAGATATCAAGTGAAAGGAATTCTTTTTATTGGGTTCCTTGACCTATTTCTATAATGTACTATTGGACTTTTGAGAAGCCCGTCTAATGCCAAGGAAAAAGAATCCTAGAGGGTCACACACTAAGTGTTTTTTTTGTTCTCGGATAAATTTTATTTGAATTTAGTTAATGAAATAAATATTATTCTCAAGACTCTGGAATAATTTTATTCAAGATACAATGACCGAAAAAAATAAATATAATTTATTAATTTATTTTATTAAACATTTAATAAGTATTTATTTACTAGTGTGTAAATATAATATATATTTAAGAGAATAAATTATTTATTTATTTATTCGTGTCCTCAATAAATGGAAGTGTAGTTCGAGCAGACCAAGGTCGGTCCAGTAGTAAAATATTTATTCTCAATAAGGTAAATAATTATTTAACTAGTTGGCATAAATTAAAATAACATTGATATTATTTTATGATAGGGAATTTTATTTATAATTCTATTTTGCACAAGATTGTGCACCATAGATAATGACGTGGTATCATTATTAAATTCATTGGGGTTCTCTAAGTTCATGAATGTATTTAATTGTTGCAATGAAATTATATATTGAAACTGAAATTCCATGTCTATTAATAGGCAAGTACACTTATTGTTCCAGACACCAAACCACACGCTCGGTGAATTGAGAATTGTTGAGCCAAACTATTTCTCTCTCAAATCCACTTATCTCCCATCTCAAGAACAAGATATGTTCTTCAAGCCCGATGAACAAGAGATCATGAATGAATGACACAATATACTCGCTTCTCCCCTCTAGAACATGGAGAATGAGCAGTGTCGATCGTAGGCCATCAGAGCACATGTGGATCACAGCTAGAGGGATTCTAGGTTGGATGTTTAGAAGCCCAATGGGAAAATTTGGAAGGGTCATTACAGACGATCAACATTATCAATGATGAAAAATACCAATGATACAGATATTATTTTTCTTTATGAAATTAATTAAATTAATTATAAATATGATGTGCAAAATCCCCTCTATGGTTCTGGGCCTCTTTCTTCTTTATATAAATTATTGATTACATTCCATGGAGACTAGCGTTCATTATCATATTGATCCTGAAATAATCATTGATCATGGTAAAAATCAAATTTGGGTATCGTCCCAACCATGCTTCCACTACACCCTGAACCATCAAGTGGTATCAGAGGGGTTACATCATAATTTATAGATATTTAAATATTTCGTTGATGAATTCTACATTTAATAATTTAGTTGTTTCATATAAAATTATTCATTTTGCAAATCTGAATCTCGAGATCTAATCATTATCATTTGTGTCTCATTCATCATTTAGAAATGATATTTTCTTTTAATTTTGATTATAATAAAATAGAGGATCTCATCTGGTGATGCCAAATCTTCTTGGTCATACAACACCAGAACACACGGCGTGTATTCGGTAGTACACACCGTGTAGTCAAGATTCAATGCATTAGACAGGTATTCCAAACCAAGTCGTGTGTTGGAGTCTTTCTAAGTCTTCAATAACTCCATGTGTTGACTAGAAATATGTGGCATGTAGTTTCCAGATTACACATCGTGTAGCCCAATGGACACGGCGTGTAGTCCCTTCGGGTTAGGGTTGGACCGTGTACCCAGTACATGGCTATCCCGGATGGAAACCATGTAACAAGGAACTACATTATGTGTGGCCCACTGGACACCCTGTGTACTCTGATGATTTCCAATGTATACTCACACACCATTTCCATGGGCGGGTACTTCGGATAGACGATGAGAAATAATACACGCCATGTAGTTGTAACTACACATCAAGTACTCATCCAAATTACGTATATTTATAAAAATTTATTATTATATTATACAGACCCTTGTGACATGTACCATTGTGCGGGCAAAATGCTGAGACACAACATGTGATAGGTGTTTAATATATATGGGATTAATTTAACATCTCTGTATTGTTCATTTCTACTCAATAGGTAGTTGTGAATAAGAATTCATCGAGTTTCCTCCAAGGTAAATGATACATACAAACATAATTTTAAATATATTTATATGTTTGAAATAATGATGGATGTGAATCTCAAGGAAATTTAGAAAATGGTTTCATATAGAAGGATTGATTAATCAAAGATGATAATCAATTGATTCGAGGGTGATTTATTTTAAATAAAAATGATTAAAGAATTAAATTTTACTTTTATTTATGTGTAAATATCATTCCCTATTTGGATGATCATGAGATAGACCATGACCTTTGAATGTGGATGGTTTATTTTAATTTATTCATTTGAATTAAATTTGTTGGCCTACGAGCCTTCTTCTCATTAATATGTAGGGACTGCATTCCAAAGGTTTCTTTTATGTAAAACACATTTTTACCACTCACCTACATGTGAGTTAAAAAAGGCATTTGTAATGGACGGAACTCCCAAATTAGTGAAGGCGGTTCAAGATGGAGCCGAGATGAAACCAATCCTAGGAGATATAGAGGTGGATAGGTGGAAGCTGTAAACACAATCCTAAAAGGTTCAAGGTGTTTCTCCCCTAGTTCAGGGTTAGTTTATCAACTAATAGCAAAACTAACAACTAGAAAAGCTCATGATCATTCCATTTACTTTATTTTATTTCAGTCAGTTGCATGGTTTATCATTATGGATGTGCTGTCAGGATCACATAATTAATCAATTAAACAAGCATTCAAGATGGAACTAAAAAAAACTAGACTTATGCTTAAATGTTATCAAGACATGGTTAATCACATAAGTAAGTTATACTTAATATTAACAAGTGTTTGATAATGATAATAAAAAATTCATGCATAAGAGATAAAAAATACCTCATATAAAATATTAAGTCAGAACAAGCCTTCTGTTACTTGATTATGGGAAAAACTCAATAAAACTACGTGTTTGACCAACCCTTGTTGGGAAACATACATTTATACAAGATGATATTATGAAAGGTTTTGGGTTAACATAACCATATTAAATCAATATGAGTATCCATTGCTCGAATTAGATTAATATTGGAGGTATGAGTTTAGGGAATCCAAAGTCAAGATTTCAGGATTGGGGAGTCTAAAAAACATATCAAGGAGCTTCAAGCCTGTAGTTGGAAAAGACCTACTAACCAAAATACCTTCTAATAGCATGGACAACCCATCTTGGGGTTATGAAAATTGGAATATGGATTTGTGGCACTAGAATATCATATAAACTGGACATTCTGTGTTCAATGGTGTGGGCTATTGGGACTTGATAAAATAGTGCGTGACTTAATAAAAAAATTATTATAAAATGTTATCAAAAAAGTACTAATGATCTACTTTTTTAATTGTAGAATATAAATGAGAAACTCATCAACCACACTATCCATATGATCAATTCTTGATAAAGACATCATTCTCACTAGAAGTAACTTCAAGTAATGGTTAATACACCATTGGGTTATCCTACTCTATGAACGGATGTCTTAGGTGTTGGAGTCATCATTACCAGATCCTCCTGCCAAAGAGGTGAGTGATAAGGATTTTCTGGTCTATGAGAAACATATGAAAGACCCAGTTGACTTTTAGTATTTGATGCTATAATCAATGTCTACTGAGCTCATGAAGTCTCATGAAATCATGTATTCTTATAGAATGCTCGAGCACCTCCATGGTCTTTACCAGGAGAGAGAAAGATAGGAACGTTTTGAGATCTCTAATGCACTCTTTCAGAGTAAGGTTGGAGAAGGTTCCCTATATGGGCCTCATTTAGTCAAGGTCATTGGCTACATTGAGCGCCTAGAGGTTTTAGGGTTTAATCTCCCTGAAGAACTAGGCATCGATCTCATTCTTGTATCACTCTCTCGGATCATCTCTAACTTCATTGCCAATTTCAATATGCACAACATTGATAAGTCTCTGTCTGATCTTTTTTATCCTCATTCTCTAAGTGGACACAGATATGAATCCCGAAAAGCCTTCTATACTTATGGTGAATAATAGGAAAGGCAAGGCGAAGAGCTTTAAGCCCAAATATTCTTCACGACCTTCCATGAAAATTAAGATCAAAGGGGAGGCAAATGAAGAGGAGGTTGTTTGTTTTTCATGTGGAAAGAAGGGCCACTGGAAGAAGAACTACACCCAACCAAAGAAGTAGGGGGAATAATTAGGTAAAATTGTTATCGAATGAAATATATCTATTTATAAAAATTGGGAATTATATATAGCTTGTGGTTCTCACACATGTATCCAAATATAAAAACCAATTAGATTCAGGAATATTGATCAGGGGGTTGATCTATGAGCATCCAACAGAGCTAGACTTACTGCTGATGTTGTAGTGGACTACCACCTCGTGTTGCCAACTGGGATGATCTTGGTGATAAAGGGTTGTTATTATTATCCTTCTAATAATAAGAACATTATTTCTGTGTCCATATTAGATACAGATGGATTTGTTTTCATGTTTGGAAATAAATGTTTCATCTTTTACAAATATAGAATTTGTTCTGGTAGGTCACATTTATCCAATAGACATTATGTGTTGGATTACACAAACCATGTAATGTAAATAGATAATAAAGACACTTCACAAGACTCAAACCACTCCCATATTTGGCATCATCATCTAGGTCATTTAAACAATAGACACTTGACAAAGTTACACCATGATTGATATTTAGATTCATTCAAACTAAAACCACTTGGCGTATGTCATGCATTTTTATAAGAAAAAATGACCAAATCCCCATTCAGTGGGAAAGGTGAAAGGTATAAATATATTCTTCTATTGTTTAAACCCTATGTGTGTGGACCAGTTTCAGTTGAATCAAGGGGATGATAATCATACATCATAATATTTATTGAGTATTTTTGTAGATATGGATATATCAACTTAATGAGGTATATGTTAATGAGGTATATGTTGGATTCTTTTGATAAGTTCAAAGAATACAAAAATTATGTTGAGAACCAACTTGGTAATAAGATTAATAAACTCCTCTCAGAACGAGGTAGAGAATATATTAATGAATACTTTATTGATTACTTACGGGAGTTTGGGATCCTATCCTAACTCACTTCTACAAACATGCCCCAGTGGAATGGTTTGAGGGAAAGGAAAAATTGCACCCTATTATACATGGTGAGATCAATGATGAGTCATTCATGTCTTCCATTATCCTTTTGGGGATATGCGTTAAAAACATAGTAACCCATACTAAACATGTACAAACTAAATAAATAAATGGTATTTGATACGAGTTCTAGAGTGCAAGGAAATCCATGTTATCGAATTTACATGTGTGGGGTAGCGAAGCATTTGTTAAGGCCACTTCAATTAACAAACTCTCTCCCCGAGGCACAAAGTGTACCTTTATACGATACCCTAAGGAAATAAGGGGATATTACCAATACAATCGCTTATAAAAAATGGTTATAGTGGAAATACACCCCATAATCTATGAGTGGGAGCACATCTCCTAAAGATATAGTGGGATCAAAATAGACATTGATGATATTGAGGTTCAAAGTACACAAGATCTGGTATAGGAATAGATTCCACAAACACCTGTGGAAGAATAATCTGTTCCATATATAGAAGTACTACATAGTAGTACAAGATAGGTTATAGAACCGGAACGGTATGGTTTTCTAGTTACTTAGGATGGCGACTCCTTATTATTTGATAATAATGACCCTTTAACTTACAAGGAAGAATTAAGTGGTACAGACATTGCCAAGTGGCAAGAAGCCATGAATTATGAAATGGATTCCATGTAGAAAAACTAACAATGGATTTTGGTAGATCCTCCAGTTGATGTTAAGCCTGTTGGTTATAGATGGGTACTCAAGAAAAAACTGGTCATGGAAAGACAAGTTAGTACCTATAAGTCCCGACTAGTTGTAAAAGGTTTTAAATGTCGTAAAGGAATTAACTACAATGAAACCTTCTCACTAGTAGCAATGATGAAATCCATTAGAATTATACTTTCCATTGCATCTTACCATGACTATGAGATTTGGAAAATGGATGTGAAAATATCATTCCATAACAGGAACCTTCAGGAAGATGTCTACATGACACAACCTGAAAGGTTTGTGACTCCAAAGGATTCCAATAAGGTATGTAAGTTGTATAAGTCCATTTGTTGATTAAAGAAATCATCCATGTCATGGAAAATTCATTTTGAGGAATCCATAAAAGAATTTGGTTTTATTAAGAATTCATGTGAGCCATGTGTCTACAAAGGGTTTAGTGGGCGTACATTCATTTTCCTAATAGTATACGTTGATGAAATATTACTTATTAGAAACGAGATACCGGTATTAAAGTTTATCATGGAATGGTTAAATAAATGAGTCTCTATGAAATAATTGGGAGAGGTATCATATATTCTTGGGATAAAGATACATTTTGATAGGTCCAAGATATTTTTGGGCCTAAGTCAAAGTTCATACATTGATAAGATACTAAAGAGATTTAGTATGGAACATTCCAGTAGGGGCTTGTTTCCATCATCACATGGCATTCATATTTCCAAGAAAATGTGTCCCCAGACACATGAGGAGGGATAGATAATGGAAAGGACTCCATACGCATCAGTGATGGGGTCAGTCATGTATTCCAAGCTATGTACTAGGCTGGATGTCACCTACACATTGAGTGTAGTAGACATATATCAAGCTGACCCAGGTGACCCCCATTTTGTAAATCAAGACTATCCTAAAGTATCTGAAGCATACTAATGATATGTTACCGATTTATAGAGGATTTGAGGAACTAGGAATTAGGAGATATGCATATACTAGTTTCTAGACTGATCAAGATGGCATGAAGTCACAAACGGGATACATATTCACATTGAATGGATGTGGAGTGAGATGGAAGAGCTCAAAGAAGAGTATGGACACATATTCTACAGTAGAGTGCGAGTATATCACATCTTCTTAGGTAGCTAATGAAGCAGTTCGGATTAAAAGATTCTCAAAAAATAAAGATGTGATACCAAGCATTAAAGATCCCATCACACTATACTGTGATAATACTACAGCAGTGACTCTCACAAAAGATCCAAGGTCACATCAGTTGATGAAGCACATACTTCGGATGTATCATATCTTGAATGATTTTTCTCATAGAGGTGAAGTTGCGGTGTGCGTTATTTTCAATAAAGACAACGTGGTAGACCCCTTGACTAATGCCTTGACTGAGTAGAAACATGATCATCATGTGAGGTCAATAATACTGAAATTCATAGGCAGTCAGCTCTAGTTCAAGTGGGAGTTTGTTAGAGTTGGTCTCCTAGAACCAACGAGTTTTACTTTGATTAAATGGATATTTAATGTATAATTACATATTTTTCATTGTTCTATATGACTTTTATGTAATAATTTCATAGAGTATTTGTTGCATTGATAAGGTCATGGCAGTTACACTTTATGATGAGAATATTGAAATGCTATAACAATATTCTTATATATAATTCTATTATTGGATGAGATTCTATGATGGACACATAGCATGAATACCCCCAGGTGTGAGTGCTTGTAAGCAGATGAGACTTCCTCTCATGCATTTCACACTTGGTAATCTCTATGGTAAGAGATTATGATAACATACCCACTAGTAGGAATTCTGCATTATTGGTTTCATCAGATATTTCTATATGAGAGTGTGTGTAATGATCCTTATACTTTAATATTAACATTAATATGTGCCATGACTTAAACACTTTGATTTACTAACTAAAACCATCACACAGACAGTTGGTGGGAAGTAGGGTACGTTGGGTGCGTCCCAAGTGGCATGCTATTAACGGATAAGTCGATGAAGGATTTGTCCATTCCATTTATGGAAGTTAATATCTCAGCCCTTTTATTATAATAGATCCATCACAAAAAATTCCATGGCCTTTGTGTACTGATGAGTTTATTTCAGGTAGTCATAGAAGGACGTAACAAGTATAAAAGTTGATGACTTAATCATGAAATCTGCTTGATGAGATATTGTGACAAAGGGATTATATTAAATAGTGAGCATTCATTTGTGGATGCCATTGTTGCAACATTAACTTCATTTTCTTAGGTGCCTTGATCCATTGTTAGACATTACTCATGGACTTTAGGCAAGCCCGCCTAATGCCAATGGGAAAGAATCCTAGACGGTCACACACTATGTGTTTTTTGTGGTATCGGTTAAATTCTATTTGAATGTAATTAATGAAATAAATATTATTCTCAAGATAGTGGAATAATTATACTCAAGTTACAATGATCACATAAATTAAATAAAATATATTTATTTATTTTATTTAACATTTAATAAATAATTATTTACAATTTTGTAAATAAAATATTTATTTAAGGGAATTATTTTTTTATTTTTTTATTTGGGTGTTCAATAAACGGATGTGGAGTTCAAACGAACCACAGTCTGTCTGGTAGTAAAATAAATAATTACAAGATGTTAAATAATTACTTAACTAGTTGGCACATATAAAAATAACATTGCAAAAATTTTATGACGTTGAATTTTATTTATAATTTCATTTTGTGCAAGTTGGCACACCATAAATGATGACGTGGTATTATTGTTAAATGCATGGGTTTTATCTAAGTTCATGAGTGTATTTAATTTTTCTATGAAATTAAATATTTTAACTGAAATTACATGTATATAAATATTAATGTATGCCTATTGTTCCAGACACCACACCACACGCCTAGTGAATTGAGAATTTTTGAGCCAAACAATTTATCTCTCAAATCTTCTTCTCTCCCCTCTTAAGAACGTGAGACATTCTTCAAGGCCAAAGAACAAGAGATCAAAAACGACTGACACAAGACACTTTCTTCGCCATGCTAGAACCTAGAAAATGAGATATGTCGATCAGAGGCCATTAGAGCACGTGTGGATCACCGCTAGAAAAATTTGAGTTAGGTTCCTTAAAATCACAATGAGATAATCCAGAAGGGTTATTCCAGATGATCAACATGATCAACGAAGAAAAACACTAAAGAAACAACTATTATTTTTCTTTATTAAATTAATTTAATTAATTATAAACATGATATGCAAAATCCCCTCTAATGTTTCAGTCATCTTTCCTATTTATCTAAATCATTGATTAAATTCCTTGGAGACTAGTGTTTATCATCATATTGATCCCTAAATAATCATTGATTGTCGTAAAAATAAAATTTGGGCACCTTCCCTACCATTCCACCACTATGCCCAGAACCTCCTTTTAGAGCAAACACCAGTTCTCCTCAGAGGAATGAACAGAGGTGTCTTTTTTTATTGAAGTCATGTGTAATATGATTCTAATTGTTTTCATGGTTATTCAATGTAGACAACCTATATTCATCAATCCATTCCAGCTCATCCAGATGCTATAGTGATTGAAAATCAATCAAGAGTTGTCCACAAATGGCTACTCAATGTGTCGGAAATATTATTCTATGGGACCTACTACCTCAGTCTGATACCCCAATGAGTGTGAAGAAAATTATGTAGCATTATGTGTGGTTGTACGCAAGGGACTCAAATCATGAAAAATTTTATCTGGTTAGGACATCATGTATTTATTCAACAAATTCTAGATTATTCTTTACCAGATCTTTTTGAAGGCCTTTATTTTTTCATTTTCCACAATATGAAATCCGGGGATGTGATGGGACTCGATGTTATAATCTAGGTACATTTTCTTCAATTCCATATAACATTACTTGGTCATTCTTTCTATAAATTTCAGGTGAGGGACCCCAAACCTGGTGATGATATGGGTCTTTATGAAGGTGATGATATTTTTTATCCCAATATTATTTAGGATTATTTTCTAATCCCATTTGGATAAGATTTTAGTAGAAGTAAGGATGTATTTGGTCTTTTTTTCTTTGGCTGAGGGATATAGCCCCACATCATTTATTATATAAATGAAAAATGGCCCAAAATATTTATCTATTTGTAGCAATTTTAGGGGATGATGGATGATGTTTTCATGGATCTGGTGTCAGGCCCCAGATCCACATAGATTGGCCCATTACGTGTTACCAAGGCTTACAGAAATCATAGGGGGTTCAAAGGATGTTTTGAGGAGTTCGGTTGCTGAAAAGTTTGAGCAGAGAACTTTCACGATGTGAATATGGGATTCACATTGTGTAAAAGAATTTCATGATGTGAAATAAGGTTATAGAAATTAAAATAATTTGGGGTTTTAAAAATAAAATAAAATCTAATGGTGGTTTTTTTCGGTGAAACCAACCTTGAGGCATTAAATAGCTTGAAAGTGGATTAAAATTCATATAATCCCCAAATGTTGTTCTTTTTTATGTGTTTTTTTATATTCACTGGTTCTCAATCCCTATGGATGAGGCTTCCCTCTATCTCATCCCAGGTAACCTGTTAGTCCCCTCTCCTGAATTTTGGAGATCCCTTCGAGGATAATGGACCACAGGCTGCCACCTTTGATCTGTGGTGACCCATGTTGATCCAAGGTGTAGTTTTTTCCTTTTTTCCCTTAGTTGATCCCATTTTGATCTATTTTTACTCTTTTTATTCATTCAATGTGATTGTGTATGATCTCGCATATTTTTAATGGGGTTTTTCTTGGTTGTTGGTTGGTACAATTGTACTATGGTGTCCTCATGTGGATGTAGTTCTTGCAAGAGGGGTGATTGTAGAACTGTTGTTATTTTTATTCTCACACGATGAACATTGATGACCTTTGAGGTAGTGGAACCATTTCTTTTCTATTAATTCCTGTAAAAACCTAGAGTTATCATGATTTACCCCCTTTGATAATAAGGAAATTTACCTAATAATTATTTGACCTGGATGAAAGTATTGGTATAAATCTCTTAGTGATGCTTCTACTTTGTTAGATGGTAACATCTTTCCTCTTAGTATTCTATATACTATAATATATAGTCCATGTTTTGTTTAGAATGTTTTTCTTGATTGATTTTAGTAATGAATGTAATGCCAAAAATTTATTGATAATTAATTTGATAATGGAATTAAATAGTCATGTTAAATGAATATTGTTGTTATTGTAATTTGATGATAAAAAAAATGCAAGTGTGCATGTTTAATTGAATTTGATAATGAACCTTAATTATGTTAATGTTTTTTGATATAATAATTAATGGCATTTTCACGACCCGACCCTACCCAGGCTCAAGCAGCAACTACCCCAAGCCCACCTCTATAGGCCAGGGGCTTGCGATAAGCGCCGAAGGCTAAACAACTTGGGGAGGCCTTTGCCTGATTGCATGTACACACAAACACGCATCCCACTCAATGTATAAGTAAAGAGTAAAATGAAAAGTACAGTACTAACTGCTATAAACAGCCACAAAAGTGCATCGACCTCTAAATAGTACAAAGTAAAAGCTGAAGGTAAACTGAAAAGGAAAAGGGAAAAACACGCGCCCAACCAAAAAAGTGCCACAACCCAGCAACAGGTAAAAAAAAGTAAAATAGCTGGGAAGGTACCTCACCTAGAACATGACTATTACCACCATATGCGGTCCAAGCTCCCTAACTCCTAAGCTCCTCTGACGTCACGATTGGCATGTCCGTCATTTTCAAGGGCACATTAAGTGCGGGAAAATCCCAAGCATGGGTGAGTATAAAAATACTTAGTAGGATGCCCCAAAGGCATGAGGGAGAAACAAAGGAAGTACTGAAGAGGTGAGTAGTAGATCGAACCAGGAAAAGTAAAGGAGTACAATCGAGGGTGTTGTAAAGAGTACAGTAGATTAACAGCTCAACCCAACAAGAGAAAGGAAGTAGACTCTTTCAAACACAAGAATCTCGGAACGGTGAGAAGATGAACTTCTCATCGATTCTTCGTTACCTATAGTGGGAATGTAGACTCATCCAACCATGAGAATCTAGACACGGAAAGCACGTGGAATACATTGTGCGTGTTCGCCTCTCTTGGAAGGAGAGTAACCAAATCCCAAGGAGTGGGTACTGGAACAAGGTATATGCATATCCTTATGCTCAATACAGAAGCCTGAACAAGATTGTATAGTGATCTCCATCCCGTAGCTCAGCCCAGGAAAGTGAGTAGCCAATAGTCCCAGAAGCAAACACCATTGATGCCCAGAATCCCACACGTCTACCATGAACTGCAAGTCACGGGTGACAAATGACCGCACCTTGATACTATCTAGTTTGGGAAGCACTGACTCACCATCACGGTTTTAGGTCGCGTCAAAAAGACGTGTCTCAGTGGGTAAATCACCCCTCATCCTAGAGAGTTCAAGGGTAAGTCAAACCACACCACGTCACTGCACAAGATACCACAACACTGACCATTATAACAAATGGTCCCGCTCTAGAAGTCACAGAGAAAAACAAAAAACTAGCCTAGTAGAAAGTACTGAGTCTGAAAGAAGTCCTCAGGAAACCCACTGTCTGGCCTCACTAGAGGTTAAACTGTCACGAACCGAATCTGGTCTCCTTCAAACTCGGCACCCGACCCGGTCCATGGTAAGACCCTAAGGGCGTTCCCGATCCCCACGGGCTGGCACAAGTGCCCGGGTATCATAAAATGAAAATTGGGAACGATTTACCCGAGTTTATAAACATAAAACAACAATAGAATCCAATGAAACAAATCTGGATTTTTCAAACCAAACAATCTTTTACAAAAATTCAGAACAGAATTACATGGCTTAAAACAACTCAAAAGGTCTATACCAAAGTTAAAAATCCAAATAAGGACAGCCCACGAACCCTCATGGCAAGGGGCACCTCCCACAAGCCACCTCCACAAGACTTCACCACCAAGGACCTGCTAGAAACCCGAACCACTGGAACAAAAAAAACTGTACACAACCTGCGACAAAAAAAACCATGTCTACTTACTCCCAATGGTGTAAGTAGGGTGTGAGCCAATGCCCAGTAGGATACCACCACTATGATATTCCATGTGATAAACATTTAAAGACGAAAAGCTTGCAAGTTTTCAAAAACATGAAAAGCTAGTTACAATTTCTAAAAGATGCTACTTTGAATAAAAACAGTTTTCAAGTGGGATATCATTAAGAATAAACACTTTTAAAAAAAATGTCAAAACTACTGAATTTTCCAGCCAACTATACCATATGCCGACGGTAAGTACAAAGTAAACAATGAGCACAAGAAATAGGAAGTAACACCTAGGCACTAGCTAGCTGTGGGTCCCAGGTACCTCGTATCTCGGTGAGAGTAACCATCACAAATATCCATTATCATGCACGAGCCACTAGTAGGGAACATACCCATAACCTAGTGGTCCCCAATCATAATCATCATAGTTTAGTTAGAGTTGTAAGCGTCAATCTTGCTAAGTGAAACTGAGGCCAAACCCCACGGATTCACTAGCATACTAGTACACGTCCACCAACCTAGATACCCAGGTTTTCCCCTTGTGCTCAAACATGTTCAACACATCAAGAAATGTACATTGAACATGAAAATATCATTTCCACATCACAAATTCACCAAACAGCCCATATGTATACCACACAAGTCACAAAAAATCCATTTTTCATTCAAAATGATTTTGAAATCCGAATCACACCAAAATAGCCCACAACACATTTCACATTTCTTCAACACTTCCACAAAACCATTAATCAATTTTATAAAACAATTATATGATATTTAAACTCATATAACAGCCCACACACATGGAATATAACACTTCTTTCATATTCAAAAATTCAATTTTTCACATCACACTCACACAAAACACTCCACATCACTTTCACATCACTTTCACTCCAAAATATCTCCTTCAAACAATTTAATAAAATATTTCCAAGATGATACATATCGCATAGAAGCCTTTTCATAAATGAAATGGACCTTTTAAAAATATACTCCTACCAAAACAGTTTGCTGATATAGTTTCACCTATTACACAACCCAGTAAAGCATTCAAAACTTTCATAAAACAATTATAAAAAGTATACCCAAACTTTGCACATAAAATCCATTTCAAAAATATCTTTTTAAACCAAAAGCACACCAAGACCCTACCAAAACAGAATTGGCAGCCCAATAAACATGAAATAATCCACATTCAAATGTTATATAATCACGTTGAATAATATCACAAAAGATACCCATGAGAACACACAAATCCATAAAACACTTTCAAGGAGTATAACAAGGTTATACAAATAAAACCATTCAAATACACCCCATTTTTAGGCCCACATGGAACTATATCATTACCTAACCATAATTTTCAGCCCCTTTAAACAACTAATAAATCACTTCCACATTTTACAAAACTACCACAAGATATAACACATGAAATACATTTGAAAAATACACACTTCAAGCAAAAATGTAACTCTAAAAACAAATGCTTTACTATTGCAACCAAAAATGGTTTTCACATAATGCACAGCACATAAGGAACATTCAAAATTATTTAATCAAGCAAACTAACTCATCATTAAATGGTTACCCACGGAATCACCTACCGAATGTGTCGAAACCCTCAAAACTTGGTGCGAAACCTTAAGCGCACCACCGTTGCACCAAAAGGAATACAAATCCAGACCTAAACCACAAAAATTTACCCAAAAGACACCAAATCATACATTAGGATCGAACCCCAACTTCTGGACATGAGGAACTTCAAGAAAAAGGAAATAAAACTAAAAGAGGATGGAAGGAACCAAGAAGGAATTCCCTTACTTGAAATATCTTGAAGGAATCGGCCCCAATCCACAAAATAATTAATCATCAAGTACCCAAAACTGGTATGTAGGTTCGAAGGATTCATATTAGGTCATGTGGGGACTGAAATGGGGGAAAAAGGATGAAAAATGAAGGGGTTATGAAAGGATCAATTTACCTCTCCAAATCTGCCCGATTTTTGAAACCCTAATAGGTTTAGTACTAAATCGCGATGCAGAAGAGCTCAAAAGAGGGGAGAGAGAGCTTGGGCGCGTGTCTGGGTTCAAGGGGCGCATATGAGGCTTTGAATCACCGAAAACTACTTGAAAATGAATAAGTTATTAATTAATCAAATATTATTTTTAAAACAGGAATTGGGCTTTCGGGAAGGCCCAATCCCTTAAATAAAAACCAACATAAACCTTGGTCATGGATTTTCAAAGGCTCCAAATTTTAATTGTGGTGTTAATATATCAGGGGCGGACATTTAGGAGTTGGAATGAAGGAAAAATATTAAAAAATGAAAAAGTTATAAAGGAAACAAATTTTATTTTTAAATCTGGAATTGGGCTCGCGGTTTGACCCAATTCATTAAAAATCATCTATTTCTCCATAAAACCTTTGGAAACCATCCAAAACAAAAAAAATGAAAGGAAAAAAAATGAAATTTAACTTCAAAATAATTCATGTATGTGACATAAACCCTAAGAGGTCATTCGGTAACCCACTCCCAGTCTCTGCTGGAGGGTAAACCCTAAGAGGCCATTGGGATAACCCACTACCCAGTCTCTGCAGGAGGGTAAATCCTAATAGGTCATCGGGTAACCCACTACCCATTCTCTACTGGAGGATAAACCCTAAGAGGTCCTTGGGTAACCCACTGCCCAGTCTCTACTGGAGGGTAAACCCTAAGAGGTCATAGGGTAACACACTTCCCAGTCTCTGCTGGAGGGTAAACCCTAAGAAGTCAATGAGAAACCCACTTCCCAGCCTCACTGTAGGGTAAACCCGAAGCTTCTCTGGCCATCACTTCTAGATGGTACAACACTGGCCAACAAAAAACTAAGTGGTTATCGAGCAACCACCCAACACCAGAACAATTCACCTAGTAGAGGTTTAGCGCCCGTGTAGTGTGGGTCACACTGATACCTAGAGCTCTGCCTAGGGAAAAACGTCATGGTAGATCGTAGAAGGAAGTTATTATCTCGATACTCGGCTAGGGAATTTGTGCCCAGGCTCATTGGGGCTCTGTACCGTACTGGAAAGAACCTCCTGGGTAGAGGATCAGTGCCCGCATAATGTATTGGTCACACCGAATCCTCAAAAAATCTACCATAGAACATGAAGGGATTTGATACTGAGAGCCCACATGGCTAAATGAAAAAGGGGAACCCAAACAACTCAGTCGATTAAAAAGTCAAAAACATAACCAAGGGAAACCACTCAACCCTGCTGGTCTAAACCATCGTGAACAGAGGGACCCTCTACGTCGCGAGGGATCAAAGGTACGTAAAGAAGAACATGGCCCACACAAGGGTCCCACACGACGTGTGGCCCTATCTCATCTCCAAATTAAGTACACAATAATTACTGGGTACAAAATACAACATGTACCTCCATTAATCCCCGTATAATCCCATAGTATACCACATCTCTAGCTCAAAGTCTACCATGCACACAAAAACCAATGTCAGTGCGAAGGGCGAAAAAGTAATTTCAGCAACCTACTTCCTCCATATCACTATCATGGCCAACCATATCTCTTCAAACTTCTAATTAATTCACACGGTAGTTAATGCAATCACACGCCAAGTGTTCACTTCCAAACACAGTAAGAAGAACCACCAATAGAGCACCTTTCATGCTTCCACATTTAATGAGATCCTGAATGAGACTCCGCACATCCTAACAGATCACACCGTTTTAATCCTCAGGGAAAAACATGCGATATAGACTATTTACTCTACTCCAACATACATTTGATCTAAAAGTCATTCAACAGTGCTTTACGCCTGAACGACGTCCTGTGGTCCTGATCCTTGGCCCCCAAAACAGCCGAGCGCATCGCACCATTGTGATCCCCTTACAGAAACACATCAAAAGGACTTATCTCTTGAGTAGAACTAATATCTGGATAAAAAGACGCATTTCATCGAACCACGCATGAGCGGTGATTCGTGGGACCCACATCTTGGCCCTGAAACGCTACAAACCGATCGCTGTATTGTGATCTCCTCGAAAAAGTACACAAGATTTACTGATCACTTTTCCAAAATAGACAACCAGTGAAGAAGATAAAAGTCACCGCCAACTCCAAAAATGACACTCGTTGGGCCTGCACCATCGTGCATAATTAAATCGATCAGATTGTTCTATTGCAAAGCCCTCAGAAAAACACTTAGAATCGACTTCTCACATGCCCCGAACGGATGTCCGATGAGAAATTTGTGAAATGATGCTCATAGCTTAAAATATAGGTCATTGGACCCATGCCTCAACTCCGGTTTCAACACCTGAAACCCTACTGGAAATCTCTACCACGATGCCAGGGTCGCAATGCCGCTGACAACACTCAAAATAGACTCCGGATGTGTTTGTGCCGTCCAAAACAAAAACCTCAGAGATTAACGCTAAACCACTTAACGTACATGTCGCGCCACCGTGCCCCCATATCAGGATTTAAAAAAACCCAGAGAGAATCTCAAAATAATCATCTTGATTTAATGAATGTGTCACCTTTTATGGCACATGATTTCGACACCTAGTCTAAGTTTTACGGGTGTTTTAAAATTTTTAGGACGAAAATAGGTGGGCCGGGCCGGTTTGGCCAGACCACCCTGCTTGAATCGACCCACAGTCGCGCGCACCAGGCCACCTCTCCCAGACCAGCTCAGCCGGTCCAGTTCTTTCTCTTCCACGTGACCCGCATTTGGCGGGTCTGTGTCTGCCGACCGGGGTCACAAGACCCCGGTCCTCCGCATCGCCACGCCCTGGAGACGACCTCGTTGCCTGGTCTGCCTCGCCGATGCCCGCTCACGCCGATGCATCCTCACCCGTGCCTGAATGACTGCCCTGTTGCGGACCTCCGCCTCACCCTGCTGTCGAGCCGGCGCAGACCGCCGCTACTGAAGACTGCTACTGGACCAACCAAAACCACCGGAAAACACCCTTAAACCTCTGAAACTTCACCAGACGATTGCGTTCACTTTGGATCTCAGATATCAAATCTGAAAAGTGAAACGGAAATCTCAATATATAAACTAAACAGATATGGGATTATCTTTCAATTTAAACATCATTTCTACATCATATATTTTGATTGAAGATGAAGTGGGAATTTGGAATGGAAACGAGAAGATCCCACCTCTTGGGCGTAGCCCGATGCTTCGCAACGATCTATCGGAGCCACGCACCACATTGGGGAAGAAAGGTTGGAGGAGGGTTGGTGAGGGATCTCCTTGGTTGATCTTGATGGTTCCTCTACCAAATACTCTAAATGGTGAAGGAGAGGGGTGATTTTAGGTTTAAATAATGGAAAACTAATTAAAATTTTAATTAATTTAAACCCCTAAATTAACCCACATCCCAAACTCTCGACGTTGTTGAGGATAAGCCCCCCTAGTGTAACCACCACCTCCCAAGAACAATAGATGCCTTGAAATATTAATCTGAGGCCCCGTTAAAAAGTTATAAAATTTAACGCCTGAGGCTGCTAAATTACCAAAATGCATGTGGTACCATTTTTCACAGAAGGGACGCACCCGCAATAATTACACCCCTCCTAGGGTAAAAGGAACGTTTTAGACTCAATGGGACCCTCAGTTTCCCAATACGAGCTACTATTAAGGATTTATTTTATTTAATTGGTGTTCCCAATGCAAACGCACTGAAAATTTAATTCTGGCCACACTGGGGCTCAGAATCTTACTCCGTCTGAAGGCGCTGCTCTGGAATAACATCAAGAAATTTTCTGAAGTCTTTTGTTGCAAAAAATTGGGTTCTTACATCATTCCATCCCTCAATCTTTTCTTCCCTGAAAAGAAAAACCATGGAGGAACTCATGGTACTAAGCCCACACTAGGATCTCCCGTACCCAAGCAAAACTTTTGCATAGTTCTGCACCATAGCACACATACCGAAGGATTTAATATGTTCACACATGGCTTTCCCTCACCAATGACCTGCATAAGATCACAAACACTTCTTCTCAGGTGAGTCATGCGGGAGATGCCGTGCACCCACTCCTGACTTTGGGGTTAGGGGAAGGTGGTATGGAACCTCGACATCCCTTCGCTAGGTCTCAAACGGCCCGAAGGACCTTGGGGGTATCTCACCTCCTCGGCCAAACCCCTACGTCGCACTCTGCAACTGGAATAACAATTTGGACCTGGGACAAAGCTCGGTGATTCCCGCCTTTAGAATATCCATATGGTGAAACACCCATGTATATCTAGTTACGCAAGATTTCATAGTCGATGTATCACAACCAAGACTCTCTTACATGCTCGGGATACGAAAGAGTCTACATAATCGACTAAAACAATTCCCATGCCTTTTCCTCTACTGACACAGGGTTACATCGACACCCCGTGTCACCAAGGTAACACCTCAAGCAAGGAGCAGGGAGAAAAAAATATCACTTCATAAAAAAAGCCTATATATTCTAATGAAAAAAGATGAAGATTCAAAGGGTGTACCTCTTGCCACCTCATGCTCTGCAGGATCGTAGACATCCAATGCTCTCGGCTGTCCACGGTCCCAACTGTCAGTTCTAGGAGCCTGACGTGGACTGCCTGGTGGGGATGGGAAGACCTCATAAGGTCATCTCCTACTTTCAGCTCCTCCCACTCCTCTAACAGCACCACCTCTATGCGCACCACTCCAATCACAGTGCTGTGGTGGCGCACCTGCTGCCTGCCTGAAATTCTCAGCACGGCTGGTCGGGCAGTCTCGCGCCAAGTGTCCTCACCCATTGCTAGCATGGCACCGGCGCTCTCTGGGCATCACGGGTGCCCTCTGGAACCACTGTGGTGTACGAATATGGCCTTGAGTCCACTAACGGAAGGGTCTCTTTAGATGATCCCATGTTCTTTGCCGCCACAGGGGTGTACGACCACATATCTGAAACCTGCGGTGGAAAGGCCACCTGCGTTGAGGTTCTATCAGCTAACGCCAGCTAGCTACAGCAGACGTCTCAATTCTGTCGCGCCTACTACCACCACCAAATGTAATGTGTGATAAGAAGCTCTCTATTACCAGTGCCTACTCTAGCACCTCGATATAAGTGGGAATTCCCAAGTGTACTATGATATCACAAATCTCTCTATGGAGACCCTTCTCAAACATCCACACTCAGAAGATGTCTTCATGGACCAAGTATGGGTAAAAGAGTGCCCGGTCTGCGAAACCAGTTGCATACTCGGTCACCATCATTCCTCCATGCTGAAACTACAGGAGCTCCGGAATACGAATGGAGAGTAAATAGGAGGTTTAAAACACCTCATGAAATAGCATCTTAATGTTGTCCTATGAAAGCGAAGAATCATTGACTAACTGAGTCACTAGACTCCACCAACGCCTAGCTACTCCGTGGAAAAGGCTGGCATCCAAAGCCACCCTAAGATCTTCCTGCATCTGCCCAAGCCTGAAAAGGAGAACCATTGTCCCAATCCAAACCTCTGTTGTCTGAGGGTCTGGCTCACCACTGAACCTCAGTAGTCCCCACCACTGGAACTCATGGAGCGTGTTCAACTTACGGTCAAGTTCTATATGCTCTGTTGGAGCTGTCTGCTGCTCACTAGGTGGATGTGATACTACCGGCCCACCCAAAGAAAGGGACTCACATGATGGGTCCTGGACTGAGGCCTCATTGCTCATAGGGTCTTCTTCACGAACCAAAGATAATATCCTAGATGGTTGTCTTCATGGAGACATCCTAAATATTATCAAGGAGTGTTGTGGTCAAATGAGAATATTTGTATATAACATTAACAAAAATCGGGAGTTGACTCAAGATGGACAGTCAAAGACTCAATCCTATGTGATGCACAAACCAATTTTCTACAATGAGTGTCTCAGCATGCCGAGTTGAAAAACGGGTTATCAGGTTCCCAGGGAATGGATACGTCGGTCGTTGCACCATCACTGGACTCCCTGGAATGGGAGCCTCTCTCGAGACACGTTGACATCACTGCCCTAAATCCCAAACAATTCCTTTTTTATGGGCGTTTGACCAATGTCCCAAGGACTGAACCACCTCTGAAACCACTTTGTCACAACCTGACTCTACCTTAGCTTGTGCCGCAACTACCCCAAGCCCACCTCCATAGGCCAGGGGCTAGAAACAAGAGCTGAAGTCTAAAAAACTCGGGGAGGCCTTTGCCTGACTACCTTTTCACACACATGCATCCCACTCAATAAAAAGTGCAGAGTAAAAGAAAAAGTAATGTACTAACTTCTATAAACAAACACAAAAGTGCATCGAACTATAAACAGTAAAAAGTAAAAGTTGAAGGTAAACTGAAAAGAAAAAGGGAAAGAAACGTGCCCAACCAGAAAAGTGCCACAACCTGGAAACAGGCAGACAGAAGTACAATATCTAGGAGGGTCTCTCACCTTGAACCCGACTAAAACCACCGTACGCGGTCCAAGCTCCTGAACTCCTAAGCTCCTCTGACGTCGGGATCAACCTGTCCGTAGTCTACAAGGGAACACCAAGTGTGGGTAAATCACAAGCAGGGGTGAGTATCAAAATACTCAATAGGATGCCCCGAAGGATAGAGGGAGCAACAAATGAAGTACTAAAGAGGTGAGTAGTAGATTGAACAGGGAAAATAAAAGAGTAAAATAGATTGTGCTATAAAGAGTACAATAGAGTAACAGCTGAACCGAACAAGAGAAAGGAAGTTGAATCGTCCAAACACAAGAAGCTCAAAACGGTGAGAAGATGAACTTCTCTTTGAGTCTTCACTACCTATAGTAGGAGAGTATACTCATACAACCATGAGAAGCTAGACACGGAAATCATGTGGAATACCTCGCGTGTCTTCGTCTCTCCTGGAAAGAGAGTAACAAAAACCCAAGGAATGGGTACTAGAACAAGGTATATACATATCCATATGCTCAATCAATAATCCTGAACAAGATCGTAAGGGGATCTCCATCCTGTAGCTCAGCCCAATAAAGTGAGTAGCCAACAGTCCCAGAAGTAAACACCATCGATGTCCAGCATCCCACACGTCTGCATTGAACTGTAAGTCAAGGGGATCAAATCACCGCACCTTGATACTATCTTCTTTGGGTGGGACTAACTCAACCTCACAATTTTAGGTCACATCACAAGGACGTGTCTTAGTGGGGAAAGCGACCCTCATCCTTGAGAGTTCAAGGGTAATTCAAACCACACCATGTCACTACCATAGCTATCACATCACTTAACCGTACAACCAAGGGACCCGATCCAGAAGTCACACAGAAAAACCACAGATTAGCCTAGTAGAAAGGACTGAGTCTGAAAGAAGTCATCATGTAACCCACTGCCCAAACCCGCTATAGGTTAAACCCTAAGAGGTCATCGGGTAACTCAATGCCTAGTCTCTTTAGGAGGGTAAACCCTAAGAGGTCGTCGGGTAACCCAATGCCCAGTCTCTGCTGGAGGGTAAACCTTAAGAAGTCAATGGGACACCCACTGGCCAGCCACGCTGGAGGGTAAACTCGAAGCTAATCTAGCCATCCCTATTGAATGGTATAACACTGTCCAACAGAACACATAGCGGGTATCACGCAACCACCCAACTCTAGAAAAAATCACCTAGTATAGGATCAGCGCACTGGTAGTGTGGGTCACACAGAATCCTAAAGCTCTACCTAGGGAAACACGTCATGGAAGATCGCAGAAGGAAGATATAATTTCAATACTCGGCTAGGGAATCTATTCCCAGGCTCAATGGGGATCCATACCCTACTAGAAAAAACCTCTTGGGTAGAGGATCGGTGCCCGTGTAATGTATTGGTCACACGAATCCACAAAAACACTACCAGGGAAAATTATGGGACTTGATACTGAGAGCCCACACAGCTAAAGGAAAAAAGGGGAACCCAAAAAACACCACCAATCAAACCATCAAGAACATAACTAGGGGAACCCACTCAACCCTTCTAGTCTAAACCATCGTGAACAGAGGGACCCTCTACATCATGAGAGATCAAAGGTACGTAAAGCAGAACAAGGCACACACAAGGGCCCCACACGACATGTGGCCCTATCTCATCTCCATACCAAGTACAAAATCATTACCGGGTACAAACTACAACATCAACCTCCAATAATCTCTGTATAATCCCAGAGTATACTACATCTCTCTCCTAAAGGCTATCGTTCACACGACACCCAACGTTAGTGCCAAGGGTGAAAAAGTAATTTCACCAACCTACTTCCTCCACTGCCCTAGCATGACCAACCATATCTCTTCAAACAGCCACTTCACTCACATGGGAGTGAACACGATCAAACACCAAGGGTTCACTTCCAAGCACATTAAGAAGAACAACCACTTGAGTACCTTTCATGCTTCCACATTTAATGAGATCTCAAACGAGACTCCACACATCCAAACGGATCATACCGTTTTAATCCTCATGGAAGGACATGTGAGACTGAGTATTTACTCTCCTGCAACAGTCATCTAATGTTAAAGTCATTCAACACTAATTTACACCCAAACAGTGTCTCGTGGTCCCGATCCTTGGCCCCAAAAATAGCCGGGCGCATCGCACCATTGCGATCCCCTTGGAGAAACACATCAAAAGGACTGGTCTCTTGAGTAGAACGAATATCCCAAGAAAAAGATGCATTTCATTGAACCACGCATGAGCGGTGATTTGTGGGACCCGCATCCCTGTCCCAAAATGCTACCAACGGATCACATTCTTTTTATCCCCTCGGAAAAGTACACAATATTGACTAATCACTTGTCCAAAATGGACACCCATTGAAGAAGATAGAAATCACCGCCAACTCCCAAAAAGTCCCTCGTGGGGCCTACACCATCGAGCACAATTAAAGTGAGTAGAATTAAAGTGAGAAGATTGCGCCATTGCAATTCCCTCGAAAAAACACTCAGAATCGACTGCTCACACACCCCGAACGGATGTCTGATGAAAACGTTGTTAAACACTGCTTGTAGCTTAAAATATGGGTCATGGGGCCCATGCCTCAACTCCAATTTCAAAACCATTAACCATAATGTAAATCTCATCCTCGACACCAGGGTCAAAATGCCACTGAGAACGCTAAAAACGGACTCCATATGTGTCTGTTCCTTCCAAAACAAAAACCTCAAAGATAAACGCTAAACCACTTAACATACGTGTCACGCCACCGAGCCCCCATCTCGGGATTTCAAAAATACCCCTTAGAGAATATCAAAATAGTCCTCTTGATTCACATAATGCATCGCCGCTGACAGTACGCAAATCCGACACCTGGTCTGAGTTTTAAGGGCGTTTGAAGATTTTTAGGACGAAAATAGGTGGGTGAGGCCTATTCGGTCGGCCCACCCTACTTCAACCGGCCCGCGGTCATGTGGGATGGGATGCCTTTCCTGGACTGTCTTAGCCTCTCCGGTTCCTCTCTTCCTCAAGACTCTCAGGTGGCGGTTCTGTGTCTACCGACCGGGGTCACAAGACCCCGGTCCTCCGCGTCGTCGCGCCCTAGCGATAACCCCGCTGCCCGGTCCGCCTCGCCGACGCCCGCTCGCACTGACACCGCCTCGCTCGTGCTCGGCTGACCACCACACTGCCGAACTCCATGCCACCCTGCTGCCTAGCCAACAAAGACCACAGGCACTAAAGACTACCTTCACCCAGAAAGCCTCTGGACTGGCCAGAACCGCCGGAAAACACCCTTAAACTCCCGAAACTTCGTCGGATGATTTCAGTCACTTCAGAACTCGGATTTCCAATAAGAAAAGTGAAAAGAAAATATCAAGATATAAACTACACATATATGGGCTTATATTTGAATTTATACAGCATTTATACATCATATATGTTGATCGAAGATAAATCGGGAATTTGGAATGGAAAAGAGAATATCCTACCTCTTGGGCGTAGCCCGACGCTTCCCAACGATCTGCTAGAGTTGAGCACCACCTTGGGGAGGATAGGATGGAAAAGTATTGGTGAGGGATCTCCTTTTTTGTCCTTGAAGGTTCCTCCACAAAATAACTCCAAATGGTGAAGGGGAGGGGGTAAGTTTAGTTTTAAATAAAGAAAAACTAATTAAAATTTTAATTAATTTAAACCCCTAAATTAACCTGCATCCAAAACTCTCGAAAGGGTCGAGGATAAGACACCCCTAGGGTAACCAACACCTCCCAAGAACAATAGTAGTCTCAGAATTTTAATATGAGGCACCATTCAAAAGTTATAAAATTTAAAGTCTGAGGCTACTAAATTACGAATACACCCCTGGTACCATTTTTCACAGAAGGGTCGCGTACACAAAAATTACACCCCTCCTAGGGTAAAAGGCACGTTCCAGACTCAACGGTGCCTCAGTTTTACAATCTAGGCTACTGTTTAGGAGTTATTTTATTTACATGGTGTTCCCAGTGCAGACACACTGAAAATATAATTCAGGACACAGTGGGGTCAGAATCGTATGTCGTCTGAAGGTGCTGCTCTGGAATAACATCAAGAATTCTCCAAAGTCTTTCTTTGCAAAAAACCAGGTTCCTACAGGCATATCAAATTAATTGGTTAATTAATTTTTTATAGGTGTGATTCCTTGTTTCATAGTTTTCCTTAGATGGAAAATGTGAAAATAAATCAGTTAATTCAAAATGGAATATGAACTATTTGTGTGATAAAATATAATTCCTTTAAAGGGCCTAATTTTACCATTTTCTTATGAAGGAAATTTTCCTGGTGCTTTGAATCTGTGTGAGATCATTGTGTGTAAATATTGTATGCATTTTGTTAGGGATGAGTGCCCAGTATCGATGTTTTTTTCCTACTACTTAAGATGTGATATGAGATTGGGATGACTGAGCCTAGAGAGATGTTGTGGTATGTGGGGTGGGGAGACCCAGACATGATGTGAGCCTTAGATGGCTGATCCTAGAAGGATTGTGTGGTATAAGGGAATGAGAGGCCTAGTTTTTGAGAAAGATATTGATACATGGAGTGGAAAGATGTATCAGGCTATGAATGTGGTGTCATGGAAGAAAACAAAGATGATATAATAGGTTGAAGCTTGGCTTACTAGTTGATATGAAAGTAGTATTCCTGTCTGAATAAGTTGCTTGGCTAACAACCATGTTGTTGTTTGTCTACTTTCCATTTTCCACTGCTTAAGGGAGATAACTCCGAATACTCTCCTACAAAGAGAGATAAATATATGGGGGGTATTCCATGTTCTTTACATGTTTATCTTATCATGGTTAGACGAGTTTAGTCTTCTGCTATGGGTGGAAACGATTCAATATGAAGTTCACCTACTCACCATGTAGATCCCCCTATAGTTGGATGAGGTGGATTCTTTTACTTCATGAGGTAAATGGATGTTCATGGACGTATTATTTATTTTGGATCTTGGAATTTTTCCAAAATTACATGGTAATATGAAAAGTAATGGTGTTAATAAATTAATAAATGTTTAACCCATGGGGTTGTAGCTAGGTGGGAAGCAATGATGATATTATAATTTTGAGAAGCATTGGACTCAGTTTTCTTTTTCCTGGGGGGAATGGAACCTATTGTAATGGTAATGAAGTGTAATTAAGAATTGGCAATGGTTAATTAATGGATAAATAATTAATCAATTTAACGTGAAACTGATGAGAAAAGTAATAATGTAATTTAATGTAGATCTTTAAATTGTAGTGTGCTTATATGATATCTACTCCTAGTAGTGGAATTCGGGAATCTGAGAGATGTTATCTACAGTTATTTTTGAGACAAGGAAATGCCTATGGTGTGGGTTTGAGATATATTATATCATGTGATTTTTGTGTTTTTATACACTACTCTATCCTTTCAGTTAGGGAAACTGACACCCTGATGATTTAAAGACCTGGGGGTATTTTCCCCAACATCCCAGTGGAATGATGGATGTGTGACTACCTCCCTTTGGACCCTCTATCTTCTCATGGTTTTTATTTGTGAAAGTATGAACAAAATTAGGTTTCTCTATATAAGTGTGTAGAGGTATGTAATGGACTATGGTTATTTCACAATAACATATTCTAGATATTGTTTTACAAGGACTACTATATGTATAATATGTATAGGTTGTGATGGAATGAGGATCCTTAAAATGTATATGGGTTGCGATGGATTGATGTACAATACACAATGTGTGATACATATTATGTGAACAATGCTGTCTCTCAAAAACTACCAGGGTACTTTTGGTTACCTGGACATAATGGTGTGTTTCATGAAGTTCATGTAGTGCTGCTTCACTTAGTTGTCAGCAGGCTAGCCTTTTTGGAGAGAGATGTGCATGACCACAATGCTGGGCTCGAGCAGAAAACTAGTGGGGAAGTAGTATCATGGTACCCATGATATTCATTATTATTTCATATTCTCTTCTGTGATATAATTAGATGGTATATCCATGATGAGGATGGGAACCTAGTATAGTTGTTTAGGTGGTGATATAGTTTCACCTATTGTTCACTATTCTTTAGAATGCATTATTTACTTTTTCATGAGAGGATCTGAGGAGGATCCTACTGAGTATACTATTATACCCACCCTGCGTATATATAAACAATTTTTTAGGTTAGTTGGAGAAGGTTGGATATTAGGCTGATTACCACAAGATAGGGGTTTAATAGGATCTCCTTGGGATTTGTGCTCACTACCATCTTTACTTTTCTTTAGAAACATGTTGTATTCATTATTGTTGTATTAGTATTTGAATGATATTAAATTTATGTATTTGGGTTTTCATTTATATTGTAGTCTAAGGATGAGTTGGTTGGTTTAATTTTTATCTCTCTCTTCCGCATGTGTTTGTTTAGAGGGCAATACCTCCCATACAAATGATTATAATATCCTCTATGGTACTCACCTACTCAGGGCCTACTGGAGGTGGGAAATGGGGGTCACTATCTCTCTAATACTATTGACATCCCATGAGTGGTAAAGTTTGTGGGGAGGGGGTCCTGACATATGGCATGGATGACATTTCCTGTTGAATTCTACAAAGTCTTGTATCATGGTTTTTTACTAATAACCCAACCCCCTAATTTTGTGAGAGATCATTATCCCAGACTAATGAGCATCGTAGGAGAGTTCATGGACTATTTTTTTGATAGCATGAATATATATTTATAATATTCATATATGCAGTATTCCATGAAATAATCATTTTATATGGATTTTTTTCATTTGGGTCATCCCATAGGGAAATGGTCATTTCACGATGAAGAATATATTCCCTTATTTCTTGGTATATTGGGAGTGTCCCATTTTAGAGATAACCGATTATGGGATCAATCAATCCAACAGTTCATCGTGATCTGGGGTTCTTTTTAACTAATTGATTTCTTACATATTGTAAATGATTATCAATGATACCATTCTTCGATGAGTGATAGAAAATATTTCTCCCTCCTGATCAGGGTCAACAAAGACTCTGGATATATAATCCAATGAATTAGTGTGATCATTCTGTAATTGGGGAACATGAAACAATGTGGGAACAAAAGGTAATTAAGCCTTAGTCCCATAATTTAGCTAGTGATAGGGGACAATTATTCTTTTTAATGGCATATTCACCATTTATACGCATTATCACTAGTTTCGAATCCCTTTTGATATTTAGGTGGGATATATACAACTCTAGGTCTTGTTCCAAGCTAGTGATGATGGTTATATATTCTATCTCATTATTTGTGATGACTTTGGATAGTGAGAATGAGTAGGAAAGATATGATTTGTATAGAGAAACAAATAAAATCCTTATTCCACCCCGATTGAGCTTCATATTTTCCATACATTTGCAGATTGAACTTTTGGAGGTGCCATTAAAATACACTTCCCATGTCTAGGGAGTGTCATGGACATAGAAAGCCTAATCATCTAGTTGTTCGGTGTCTACAGGTGTTCTTTTCGACCGTGACAGCCCATAACAAATTCCTCTAGAGATTTATCTTTCACCATCTTTTGTGACATAAATTGGATTTCATATTATTACAGAGTGACCACCCATTGATCCAAGCACCTATTTAGAACATGGCATGAAATAATGTACATGAGTAGATAAATACGTGAGATGAGAAAGTCTTTTTTGTGCTACATGTGATTCCTCAGCTTCTGCACTATAAATATGAGTGTGAGGAAGTTTGTTTTGACATCGGAGTATCGGGTCTCGATACCTAACATTGTTTGGGTGAGGTAATAGAGATTTTTATCACTCCCTACAACATTGTTATGTGCATGGAGGGTGCCAATTGATAATTACATGGTGGTGACATATAATATTAGTGGATTTCCCTCTAATGGTGGAATAAGTACCGGTGGGCGTAATTAAAATTTATTGATACTTTCAAAGGATTCTTGGAAGTCCCTTACCTATTGGTAGGAAGTTCCCTTCTTCGGTATCCTAGTGAAGGAGAGAGTTTTTTTTGGCCAATTTGGATATGAAATGCTGAATGTATGTGAGGTTCCCTTTGATTACCCTTAGTTCATTGAGTTTTTAGGGTGGTGACATTGCTAAAATAGAACTAGTATTCTCCGGGTTGACCTAGATGATGTGGTGGTGTACAAAAATCCTAGGAACATCCATGATGTCACCTGAAAATCACATTTTAGAGAATCTTCTTCCATAGCTTATTGAGTACTATTTTAAAATCTATGAAGTGATCAAATGAATATTATTATTTATGAACAATTTCATTAACATATAATTAGACACTCCTTCCCAGTAATGGATTAACGATTTCATGAATGGAGTGTTGTTAAGTGGAGCCAAAATTATTTATGCTAAAGGGCATGGCATGATAGAAATATATCCCTTGGAGTGCTCTAATGTTTTTTTATTATTTTTCTTATAGGGACATATTTATTTTATTATACATTGAATAAACATATCTAAAATGAAGGGAATTGAAGAAACTAATTACATCAATCAAGAGATTGATGATTAGTAATGGAAATTCATCATTTGGGAAATGTTAATTAAGGTCTCTGACATCGATGAAAACCCTAATCTACCTATTCTCTTTCATGAAGGTGAAAATATTGGTAATCCATATTTGGAATTTCACATCTTGTACAAATTTGTATTGGATCAATTTGTAAAATTTCAAGTCTACATTTTTCGCATGAAAGTTGTTCGTCCTCTAAGATATGTGTTTGATGCCTCGATAGTCATCATGTATGACAAGATGGTCCATATCCACATCTATATTTAGATGATAAATTTATGTATAGTTCCAATCAAACAAATTTTGGTGCTTCTTTATAAATTTTATGTACATATAATTATATTCATGGGGCATGGATACACTAATCAGTGTAAGATGTTGGTCTTCTTATGTTCCCAGATTTACCTTCTTGAGATCAACGATGGTTTTGGAGGCACTTTCCTCAAATATGGGAGGGGATTTATTAATGTAAAATTATTATTATTCAATCTTGGAATATATATGGACACATTCTTGGATGGAGATGGAAATATGGGGGCATCTCTATCATTTTCAAGGTGAGAGAGGTAATGAGAAAATACATTATCATCCCCTACTACGAGAGTCATTTCAGATACATTCCATAGCTTATTTTATTTTACCATAATACTAGGGATATGGGGGGCATGGGCATTAAGGACCAGGTATATTACCTGAACATGATTTTTGGATAGCACAAAGTCATTTTCGATCACACTCCATGTATTTTTAGGGGTGTTCCCCAAGCCATTTGGGGATGAAACCCATATATCATCATCCACATTTGGGTATTGTACTTTCTTTTTGTAAAACCTGACTTTATCATATGTAGATTCACAAGTCTCAAAGGGGGATACTTCACAATGTATAATGATTTATTATAAATTGATGTGGTATTTCATACATTGATGGAATGTTGAAAGAACCACCACAGGGTTTTGGATCCATGGACTTCCAAGAATGACATTGTATGTAATGAATTTCTAGATTAAAATAATAATAGCATTGTCTATGAGATACAAAAATTTAGATTTGAGTTTGATCCTACCAGTTGGTCTTTTCCCTTGGATATAATACTCTTTAATGGTTATCTTTTTTGGAGACAAATACCCTTTGATATATCCCAAACATCGGAGGGCTGAAATTAGGATGATATTAATCCAAAAACCATTTTATGTCTGAGACCATTGTATATAAAAATTATAGATCTAATTGAATCATATAGGTTTCTAATGTGGCTATGGATGACCTCTTCCTGATCCTATTATGTGAAAAATATAGAGAATTTTAATTCTACTAACATGGTTTCCATTTGACTTACCTCAGCTATATCCACTTCTATCTTGAATTCTTGTGGGATCTGGATGGATTCAATGAGTTCCTATATGATTTTATTTGAAACATGGAGTACATCAAGGATTTAGATCATTCTTTTGTCAACCACTACCTATATTATAAAGACATAATATTATTCCATAAGTTAGTTCTTTCCGAGGTGGGGTTTTTCATAGACATGTGGCTCAGGAGCCAAGGAATTTTAGGTGGATCGCATTAGTGATTTTATAACGGTGGAGGGAGAATATGATTCAAGTAGAATGAGTCGTGCTAGATATTACAATTACCTAGGATTATTTGGTAATAAAACCCATGCTAGGTGATAATGCATGAAAACTTAGAACATATGAATCCTAAGGATTCTGAGATACCTCCATGTCTTTGATGGGATTGATGGAGTGATTTCTCATAGGTATTATGATAATATATGTCCTCTGTGGGGACATGACAAAAATATTGGTTCCTACCATGCCTGTGATATCCCCTATATCATCTTGTCCTATGCACGTGGCCTCATATTGCCTGATTTGGTGTGGGGAACTCAAACTCATATGAATATTCAAAATTTGAGAATGGGTATGCCAAGTGTATCACATTGATAGAACCAAATATGAGAAATTCATCCGAAGAATGTTCCATTTGGTAGGGAGGTTCCCTTGTTTCAGGCGATGCATGGAATAAATCTGCAAGGTTTAGATGTTTCAGTAGAGCAAAATACAACTCTTCCTATTTTTTCTATTCTTGTATTTGATGGTTGCGTCCACCTTCAAAAGTCATATATGACGTCACCTTAATGGGTGGTGGAGCTATTCTGGGTTTTCGCAGATATTCTTTCAGGGTGGAATGAGCTTGATATATAATGTTATGATTCATCTAGTTGTTGATATTTTTCCCATGTCGAGCTAAAAAATGCATCCAACCACCCTCTTCATTCTATTATGCAATGGTAATGCAAGCCACCTTCTCTGAGGAGTTATTTGACAACACTTATCTATAATTGACCATGCCTTGAAGGAAGTCATCAATGAAGAAGTAGTCCTAGATATGATGACCTCACCATCTATAGGAAGGGATATTTCCAGGATTTTTTGTGAGGTTGACCTCATTGGGCTTTTTGGGCTGTGGTATCCTGAGCAGGAAACTATCAAAGACTATAATGAAATAACTAGGTACATGTTCATTTCAAAAGGGGTATTTTTTATTTATCCGTAACTCAAATCCCAGGACACCCTGATTTCAATGTGTTTATCGATGAGGGTTATTTTTTGGTTTCTACCACTTGGGATGAGGTGATGGGTGGTTTGGGAACATAATAGGTTCATTAATTGGAATTTACACTACTTTAAGGGTAAAAATGGAAGCTTCTTTGTTTCTTGGACTTTTCCATTGTGTTAAAGTCATAAGTTGTGATTTAACTCGGGTCCACTGAATGGAAACTTCCATACATTGTTCCATTTTTATGAACTCATGAAACCCACATAGATACATCATTATTATCAGAGGTTTCTTCAACACATCCAAGATATTTTTAGCAAAGAGTTAAAATAAATTTTCTTATAATTGAGTGATGTAGAGTGAATAGGTAAAACCATTCCATCTGGCTATGTAGTCAAACACCATCACATTTATTCAATTCGTGCAGTTTGTTAGGTTGAAAATTTTAATTTTCCTCAGTGTATAGATGTTCAGATAAAGGAATTGATGATAAAGTCATTTCCATAATATAAAGGATCTTACTAGAATGACTTTATAACAAAAAAGGTTTTCCCTAGAATAGATTGTACAAAACATCACAACATAGTCACCTAATGCTATCTATGGGGGGACATCATCAAAACACATAAGGATACAAATTTTGTGGGATGTTTTTGGCGGTATCCCGCACCATCAATGGTAGAGATGTTAGGGTTTATGAAATTGGGAGGAGGAAAATTGTCATCCACCCATTTCATATATGGACTCTTCTCATGCTACCCAGGTGTCTGTCACAACTATAAGGCTTCTATTAAAATAACTAGGGACTCAATGATGTTACATAATTATGAAGGAAGACCCATTTGATCCACCTATCATGTATAGGTAGCTGAAAGGTCTTGATGAGGTGGCCTTATTTTCAACTCCCATTGATTCTCAATTCGTGCAAAGACTGAATGAATAACATGGATAGGGAGAGGTTGTCACCATAATGGATGGAATTCATAATCATTTTCAACTTCCTAGTTTATGTAGACTAGATACCTAGATTTAGAGTTATTTTGAAACACATATGCCGCTCTTTCGGGAAGATCATCTCTTAAAAGAGGAGGAATATTGACCCCAACATGGGGATGATACCCAATAGGAATATTTTCTCTGAGTAGGTAATTGATGATTTTTCATAGAGAATGAATCTCATTATCATATTTTCATAACTATACCTCTAGAGAATGAAATTAAACTCTTCCAGGATGTTATTTGATTGTATCCACACCATTCCCATTATCTTTTATAGTTTTCTTTCAATGAAGATATAACTCGATATTAGGAATTTATAAATTATGGATCCCTCCTTAGTTTCGGGTGACTGCACCCTCAATTAGTGCTTCAAAATCGCATTTCACTTAGGTTATGATTTTCATGTTGTGTCCCTATATATCGGAAACTTCACCCACCATATCTATTGTATTGAAAATGACAACATTGACAAAAGAAAATCATGCAATTAGTCTTGTTTTATTTATATAATCATAACTAGATGATTCTTCACCACCTGTATTAGGGTCGTTTCTTGAACCCTTGTCCATATTGTTCGATTTTGGATTGTGACCCTGATGGGGGCCTATCTCCTTCTCCATATGCTAATATTGTCTTGTACTATGAGTGATGAACCTGAAGATGTTTCCATTCATGATGTAAGAATGTGCATTGAATTTTAGTGGTTTTTTTGTGGTGGTAGGAAGAGATGGGATGATGACCATTGATTTTTACCTCAAACCCTTAAGAATACTAATTCTCTCAATGGTGACAATGGTGATAAAAATTCAACCAGCCCAGTGGGATGGGGATTAACTGGGGCCACAATTGGAAATAATTGATCATTTTTTAGGATATGACACTTATTATCAAGGATTTGATGACTTTTTGGACTAAAAATGAAATATAAATTCCCCTTTCTTAGAGGGATGTGGATGATATAGAACTGTCATTGATTTCTAAAGGACCCTTTTGGAGGATGATGAACCTGGTGATGGTAATTGAGATATTAATTCCCCCAGAATAGTAAGCTAAGACTTGTTTTAAGATGCTAATGATATCTCTTAAATCTTATAGGGAATTGAAAATTTGAGAGCTGTAGGTGGTGGTACATATTCATCTATCCTGGTGAGTTGGATCTACTCCTAGATGGTTTCTATGGTAGCTATAACCACATCTTTTTTGATGTGGTCCATTTCTACTCACGTAGAATCTAGATGATATAACATCTGATGAAGGCAGTCATTTACTATTGGATGTTGAATGGTTGATTGTAACCTTGGGTATCATTTAAAAAATAAATTCTTGTATCTTTGAGGGACCTATTTCATGGAATTTTTTGAAATCCTCTACCACTATTTGTTATGTTTCGGCACCATTTAAGATAGTGAATTTATTTTTACTATCCATCTAACCTGAGTGTTACCCATCCCTCATATTTTTTTTCAGAGTCTATGACATTGGAAGATGCCATATCTGATGTGTTATGCTATTCTAGTGGTGCAGTGAAGTGTAACACTCCCTAATTTTCCCATCCACAAATAAAGATACATGACATGTCTTCGGGTGGAAATTGTCAACGTGTTGTGATGCAATGTTATCATGAATGTCACAGATTTGTGATATGATTTCAAGTTTTTGGATCTTGTGGCATTGAGATAATAATCATGTGTTGTAGAAATTAGACTATTTTCATGGTCTGAAGGAGACCCTCATAAACTAGATAAGGGGGTTCCTAGTATTTTTTCGCTGATGAGTTTCCCACATATTTTGTTATATATAAGGTATGAACTCTTTCTATAGGACTTCTGGTAACTCAAAGTCGAATGTGACCAGAGGAAAGAACATTAGGGTGATGTTCATTCTCTATAACTATATCCATATTTAATTCAATCTTCATCTTCATCAAATTTACATGCCTTGATCTAATAAGACTTCATAAGGTGTTTCTTGTGGCTTCCTACTAACCATATTGGAGTGTTTCGTGATGTTTATGGGGGAGATATATACATTAAATCCAGTTGTTTTGAGAACCTCTCTATATGAAGGTGTCTGTGTTTTGAACACCTCTATATATGGTGGTGTCTCAGAAAGGGGATGATTTCCATATCCATGGGATATATCACAACGGGGTGGTTGTAGATGTAATATGTCATGAGTGGAGTCCCTAAAATTCATCTCTATACTTACACATGGAATACTATCAGTGTAATGATCATATTCTTATTTAGTTAGAGAGTTTACGGGCCCTTGGGTATTGAAAACGTGTCTTCAAAAACCTCAAGTACTCTAAAATTTAATAGATTGGGTATATAATATTCTTACTATGTCATGGTTGAAATATGATGACCTTCATTCTGGAATTGTATAGATATATGATCCTACTGTATGAAGATCACAATAACTTGTTTATAAATATATTCTATTATGGTAGTGTGATCCTGATGCTGAGAAGCTACTAAAATATGCTAAGAAGATTCCTAATTATTTATAGGAATATGAGCCTATCCAAAGGCATGTTCCATTATCCTGTGATGAGACTCTTTCAAAATAGGATAATGTCCCTGATTTAGAGCCTTTGGAATATGTATAAAGTTTTTTTGTGGTGGGGATATGAGTCTACCCCAGAGAATGTGCTTCTATGAATTATTGAGCACATGTTATAATAAGAATATGAGGCTAATATGAATATTCATTCTTCACTGGAATATATTGACAAGCCTTGGGAATGGGATAGGGGATATAATTCTCTTTTTTTATTTCCTTATAAGGGTAGAAGTACAATCGTTCATTAGTTAAAGTATGAACATGCTCTTAGCTTTTGTGATCTACTAGAATATGCAAGGCAGATTCACAGAAAGGAACAGGAGGCTATCCCAAGGAATGTTATGTTCTCACTTGGTGATCCTCATCGAGAATAGGGATGTGATCCCAATCCTGGTCTTTTATAGTATGCCTCTGGACTTCTTCGGTAGGAATATGAGACTGTCCTGAGGCATGTTCCCCTATCAACTGGTGAGCCCCAACATGAAAAGGGATTCTTCCCCGATCGAGGGCCTTTGGAATATGCCACTAGATTTTTTCAATAGTAATGTTCCAGTTTCCTGAGGCATGTTCTGCTCTCACCTATTGTCCCCATTTGGAACTGGAATGTTATCCTTGCCCGATAAATCATCCATTACTAGAATATAATGATAAACCTCTTAGATTATAGAAATAATGTTCTATTGATTTGAAGAAACGACTTGTTCATAATGAACAGTGTGTTGAGATTCCCAGAATGTAGGGATATGAATATGCACCTAAATCTATATCTACAATATTTTTGGTATATTCTATGAGAGTTCTTCAGCTTATAATAATATGTGATGGAATATTTTAAAAGTGTTCACATTGTTATAAGCCTAAAAATTTTTCATATCCACTATATAATGAAAGATATATTCGTTTTATGTAGGTATATAATCCTACTTTTTTTATTCTTGTTCCACCATAATATGCCAATAGATTTGAAGCATTGTGATAGTGACATGCACCTACCCCATTCCTAAGGAAAGAATATTCCCAAATACTTGTTCTGAGTGAGCAGGGATATAAGCCTGGTCAATGGATATTGTCAGAATATTCCACTAGACAGCATTGGAGAGAGTGGGGATATGATCCTAATTACGAATCTCAAGAGCCTTCCACTCCCGATGTTTCAACCTTGTTTCCCATGCATCGGTTTTAAATGTGGAAGTGTGTCATGTGGAACCATCAGGAGGCTCTTGGTGGGTATCAGTGGGGCGACACATAAATCAACGGTTTGAAGAATACCTATTCATAAACTCTTGAATTGGAAGGGATCCATATTTATTTCCTTAATCCACCTTTATTAAATATTTATGGTGTTTATTTTTTCACTATGGGGAAAAAATTACAAATTTGTTGGATTTGGAAACAAGGGTCACTAGATCTTCTGCAATATTTATTGGACGATGCTGAATTTTTAGTTTTAGTACATAAATACCCTCCCAACAACCTCTATGGTCAAGATCGTACCATGTCGATGGTATTTCTAGACTATTAAATTCTCCACCCCATGAAAATGATGTCTTCTGGGTGAGGTTATTATGAAGCCTGCGTGGGTTGCAGTTGTAGAATAATTTTTTTGAATGGTCACGTGATGAATAATTATCTCTGATTGGGGTGTTGTTAGTGAGAGATTTATATACAGTCATGTAGAAAATAAGAAATAATGCCATCGATCAGTTAACCATTATTGGCATGATATATGATCAATCAGATATGCATAGGCAACACAATATTCCTTTTTTCCATTCTGTTCATTCTACTCATTTGGAATTTTCAATGAAAGGATGTAATTATTTCATGATAACCCCATCTATAGAGGATCGTACATAATATCCATGTCATGGTCAACTAATCATATATCTATTTTGTACCTTCACATTATGTTCCCGGTATTTTTTTTTGTATTCAGGAAAACAAAATGAATATTCGAATAACAACCCAATCATTTTTGTTATTTGAAATTTTCACTTTATGTTCAACATTTTGGTTTTTGAAGGTTTTTTGGGGATAAAGAACCACTCATCCAAAGAGAACATCAATGGTCTGATGAGAACTGGTCAATTTATCATTTTTCATATAATGAAGATAACATAGCAAAATGATTTGGCATCTGTTATGCAATTTATTTTTCATCAAAATGATGTGGATGGATTGACCTGATGTGTTGAATCTTGTCAGGGTTTAATGTCTTTGTACAATCATTCATGTCAGGATGACCACTTATTTATCCCTAGTGGAAACTACCAATGAATCATATACCCTAAACTGGGTTCAAATATAATTTCCAAAGGCATATGGTCCCATGGGGATTCCGACCCAACGACGCCTAAGAACTCACATTGGTTGAGAGGAAGGGAAGGTAGTCTCATATTACCCCTTTTGGTGGAATTTTGTCCTACTCTGGGTCTCTATGATAGATTTAAGATATGTTCAATAATATCTTCATAATACCAAAAGGATAATATTTACCCTAACTAAACAATCATAGATCATGTTTACTTATATTCAAATTGGGGGGTAGGGGTGGCTTGTTGGTGAATCCATATTTATATATCTGAGGTTCTTATTCTACTTCCCTTTGGTGGGTATCATTTTATATGATGAAGTTGTATAACTAGTCACTCTAATGTGTTTTTATCCACGGAAGAGATTAGTATTTCAAGGATTAGATTGAGTCATTATGAGGCATCCAAAATTTCTTGTTTTATAAACGATTTCAAAAACCATGTAATTCATTATAACCATGTAGTCTAATATCAATAAGAAAGGATATATGTTCATGAACATAGGAACTTGACTCTAACATCCCTGACTCAGTAGCCACTAAACTGGTACCCTGATTTGGGTCGCCACATGTCCTCAAGCACGCCTTCTCATATGCTAGAGGTTGTTGACTACCATTGATGGTCTAATAGGATATGTGGGGAGACAATACCCTCTTTACTAGAGTAATACATAATAGAGAAAATTTAAATTTGAATCAATATGAAAAATCAATAATCTTACATTCCAAACATCTCTGAACTGGGTACAAACCATAACTCAACATTAACAATTTCATGACATACTAGTAGTACAAGTGAATAAAACCCATAAATAGGACAAACAACCAGTCCCCAAATAGATCCCAACTCCATGTCTGAATCATCCTCTATGTACATTACGAGCCCAACCCATCATCCTAGGGTAGGTCCTTTCCCCTTGTCCTGACATGCAACCAATAAGTTTTCTCAGGTACCAAATGGCAGCCCGAGAAGGGTATGAGTACAAAACTCATTAGTCCACCATCAATGGTGTCTAAAAATTATCTAGTCTAATATATAGTGCATGCAATTAAAAAAATAGTATGTAAACAAGGGACAGTTCGGGTGCCATTAGTTAACAATGTTTATTAAATTAATTACTTGTATTTATCCCAATTCCACGTCTTATAACATTTTTACTACATAGTGCATTATTTTCACTAGTTCATTAGGTTAGGAACATAAATCATCTCTAAATGGGTATAAGTAAATCAATCATTATTCATAGGGGAATGAATTCATGTCCCTATCTCACTAGGGATACACATATCACATCATCACATTATCCTCACCTCGAAGCCTCAGTCTATGTGGAATGAATCCATTAGGGTAATAGAGCTCTCGTCGCCTTCCCTAACCTGTGCATTTATGTGGTGGAGTTTGGAGCCTCAGTCTAACTCAACCCATGGGAGTAGAACCTCATGTCAATACGAAAATCTACCAAGCCATGTGCATATGATTATTTACCAAATCACCACAATCTCTCTATAACATATCCAAGCATATACAATGCCAATGATTTTCACAATACATATCAAACACCATAGATATTTATATTATTCCATAGCCCATTAATATATTTACCATTTACAATTTATATCCATTTAGCCAAATTCCCATTCTCATAACATAACCCATTAACTATGTTCTACAACCCCCATACATAGCCAATATTATCCAATTACCATGTACTAATCCACTCAGACCATTCACTATTTCATAAGAATTTACCACTTATCCATTTCAGGTTTGACTCTTATAATACATAGCACAATCACTTGATCACATTCAACCCATTAGGTATGCCCCATGATTTCCCTTGTATTAACTCATTCCATATTCATCAATTCCCTTATACAACCATTTCCATGTTCCCAATTCAATAATGATTTCCAATTTAACATGCTCAAAATTTTAAATGTACTAGTCTTCTTTTCATTTCAACATAATTCATATACCGTTGGGAATAATTTCCATTTAACACAATTAACCCATTATCATTTCATTCCCTAGAACCCTTTATGTAATTACCCAAAAACCTTGAAACAACCATCAATATTACATTTATAACTAAATATGCTATTTGGACATATTCTACATGGGATTCACATTATCACTCAACAACCATTCATTTAATCCTACCATTTTCTAGGTTCGGAAAAGACCGTCCACCCCATAGGTGGCCCAATAATTGTCAAGTCATTCTCTATGCATTCCACGAGGATTGTGAAAGTTTCAATTGGTCACATTGACAAATAGTTTTGTCAAAAAAAATAACATGGATCAAGGAACACAATTAGGGGAAAATAAGAACACAAGCTTCCTTGCACAAATCTAAAACAAAACTAAGGGATAATACTTATAGACCACCTACCTCAAATCTGAAAATGGGATAACTCTTAATCATGGACATGGATCCAGAATAAAACACTTTGTGAAACCCCAACCAATGTTTAAATATAAATAGGAGGGTTTTATATCTTCAAAAGGAGATGGAAGAAAATACAAACTCTAATCCAAAAAAAGGGAAACAAGAGGAGCTTTAGAATTACCTGAGGCACCAATATGCAACCAACAGTGATCCAAATGGCCAAAAATCAATGGTGAACCATCCTTAGGAATCTTGGTTCATCCAATATCTTCACTAGGGTTTCAGAGGCTGGAATGTAGGAGAATCCAAATTTGGGATTTAAAATCTTGGGATAGCATTTTTTTAATTTTCTCAAAAAATATTGGATGCCACAATTTACCCTTACATATTCCAAAACCATACAGAAACTGTGGATGATACACTATCTGGAAGACACCTCTGCACATGGTTTCATAGGGATTCCATATTTTTTTCTTAACAGTTCACCAACCTTGAGTAATCCTCTGTCGATGGTTCCATGGGTACTTGGGATTCCCACAAGGTTTGCACTATCCATGTGTAAATCATGCAACATGCACATGAACTCCCTTTTATTCATACATCATGTATCGAACCCCCGAAACACCCCCAAGCCTTCCCATAAACATGTGGAGACAGTTAACTATCCAAACAGAATAGGCCAAACCAAAACATAAAAAACTTACCTAATGAAAATATGGTATCTTACAACCTCCTCGCCTTATAACAGATCATCCTCGATCCTCTTTTCGTGTTCATCATTGAGCTTCCGTAACATGAGATCATGCCACTAGTCCCATCCACCCTTTCCCATTTTTCCAAGTACCCTTTGAATGATAATATGAGACCATGAATATAGAACCAAGCCCTATCATGACTCGCAATAATTCCTCACCACAACCGACAAAAAGAACTAGATTCTCCTTAATGAGGAATCACCTTCAACCATTCATAATTTAATAGAACTACATGGGGAAAACTTAGGAAATTGTGAATAACTCACAACACACATAAAAATTTAACACAGCATCATATCATTATGGAGGAACCAATTGGAAACCACTTGGTCAGATATTCTACACAACTCAACACCCAAATAACTTGGTGTCAGTTTACTCCATTTTATCCAACTGAAATGATGACCAAATTCGATATCTCCGAAATGAGAATGCATAGTCCTTTCTACCACAATTCTAGACATACGTCTATTCACCACTATCGAGGAATGATCAAATGTATATAATCTCAACTGTCACATCACCTGATGTGTCCCCACTCACCATGCTCTGACATCCCTAGGGGAATTACCAAGCATTGGCTTCTAACAACACCATCAAAACCATTCAAGTGGATGTTCCTACACAGTCCATTCATGGACTAAGATTAACTCGACCTCACTAAGGTTCAACATAATTTCCCAAAAGGAACATTCCACCACATCAAGAACCCAGAGGTCTGACACTCTCACAATACACATTCATGTTTACCATCTCAGGTCAGAACAAACCTTACTTGTGTGTCCAAGAACAACCACCTTCCAACGATGATACACTACCCCTTCCTCACCTTCCCAAGGTGCTTACTAACATGAAGCCTATCATTATAATCACATGCACCCCCTGAGGTCACATCTTGAAATCCATTATAATCACATCGTCGTGACATTACTGCCCTCCAGACCATAATAAGTCTTCACCATTAGCATGACACCACATCACATGGCCAAGGTTCACTCAACATCACGATGTCCAAAAACCACTCAAGGAGAAACTACCTAATCCTAAGCCTGATCTTTGTTGGAGTTATAGTACCCAACCTCTCTTTCCATAAACTATTGTCGTATCCTTACACACTATTCTAAGACTTCATCAATGTTATCAAAATCATCACTTGGAACCACCCTCAGCTCGATGCCAAACTCATGGCTCATTGGTCACCATATCCAAGTCCCGCATTGCCTCTCTAAGGAACCAAACATGCACCTCACAGGTTACTCATGGAATCCCGGTGACACTACATCAGATCGATGATCTCTTATCCACATCCAAGAATGACATATCACTCCCCACCTTATGAGTTTCGTTAAGATTTCTCTTCATGAGATATTCCAACCACCATTTTTTACACTGGATCACAATCTGAACCCCCAAAACAATGACATGGCCTTCTAGCTATTTCCAAAAATATAAAAATGAACTTCACCCAGTGCCCATTGTTGGATTCCATGATTGGAACTCATGATTTTTTTCGAAATTTAGTCCATCCTGAGGACCTCAACCAACAACATCGAGGGTGTACATCCCATCATCAAGCTAAAAACATACCGTTTCCATGATCGTAAAATCCACGATGTCCGTCATCCATCCACACACATCAAGTCTCTTGGTATAGAGATAGAGATTCTCAATGTACCTTTGACGATATCAATATATTTGTAAGGATAATAACTAGATGAGGTATGCAAGAGGTTATTGATGAACACCATCACCACCACCTTATCCATTTCTGATGTAATGCTATGTGACACTATGACCTGTTAAGAATCTCATGCTACTTTACCGAATGCATCACATCAATACTTAACCACCAGTTCTTAGGTATGATTGGGGAGAAAGTAACACCACTTCTCCAGGACCAAATCACAAGGAAATCGTCAAACAACAATTTAGGTGGCATAATTTCCCCCACACTGCTTGAGTTCTTATGATGTGTCCCTAACGGCTAACAATTGACGAAAAATAGTCTACCACACCAATCAAATATCTTGGATAGTTAGCCCCATCATCCTTCTAGTAGCCTCTGCATCTCAACCAACAACAAGGACATTAATACAAACATGTTCATCCACATGTCCACCCTCATCTCATCTGGTCGAAAATGACTTCGAGTCCTTCGTTAATCATCATCCCATAGGCGAGTTAGGAATCCATACTATACAACCCTTCGAAAAAAATCCATACATATTATCACAACTCTAGGGTTCCATTATGAATGTATGAGGAACAACTATACCATTTAATAAAACATGTTGGTACATAGTTTTTTTTAACACCACCTCTAAAGCATCTCTTATGCCTTATATTCCTTGGTACTTGCACCGATCGGGTAACCTCTAATGAGGACACCCATTATTTTACAAAAATTTCTTCACCTAGACACAACTGAAGTTGCACCACAAACCATAAAACATCTCACTTAGGCCTCTAGGAAAGACCCTCACAAAACAACACTATCAAACTTCATGACATCTATACGTGCGATAAATACCCAAAAACACTAGGAACACTGTCCGAACACTCTCATAGGTAACCTTGAAGGTTGAATGATATCGACTCTCTAGAATGGAGTCACAAACAAGAATATATATTGGAACTCTCCCCAAACTATACATATCATGACAAGGGAAAATCAATTCTTATGTATGGAACACTCACCCCAGTTCTGATGCACACTGTCCCAACACTCCAAACAACCATTTACACTAGGTTTCGTACCCATGGTGTACACATTCATCAGAACTATGAGAAGAACATGCACTTTGGGATTAAAAAATCAACTCACAAGGTCTCTATTGACATGGTAACACAGAACCTGGAACCATCTTTAGGGTCATGCATACACTCTATACAATCACGAACAATGAGAGTTTCCACACTCGCATCACCAAACTACGCCAGACAACCCAATGACCACAACCATACTAAGGGTCCTCTAAACACAACACCTAGGCCATTTCATAACTGGAAAGACTACACAATCCATATCCAATGTCTCAAACTAGGGAAAACTCACTGCCCCAACCTACAAAAACTTGTATTAAACTGGCAACAAAAATGATACCACCATTGATTTAGATCATTCTTATTTTAAACATCTTGTTCATCTCACATTTATAAGAGTGACCAATAGGATTTTACCCATATGGAAAATATATCATGTTATCAACCATAAACAACCCATTCTTCATAATATATCTGGATGGTCATCATCACACTTAGAACACTACCATTTACTATAACTATAGTGGGTCATTGTCCACATGGGCTAAAAAAAACTATTTAATCCCAATCCTTTTGACAACACCTCATCAAACCAATTATTCTTTTAAATGATGATCATTTCATCATAACCACATTTCCCATTTCACAACATGTTACAATCATCTTTTTAACCCATTTACAACTTTCATTAGGATAAATTAATTAATACTTTTACCGCCAAAATGAAATATTTTCTTTTTAGATAGTGAGTCAACCATTACAAATTATCACATCCCAAATTATAATCCCAGTCAAAGAAGTTTTTTATCCATGATATTCCTTAACTATTTATTTTCATTTCGTTCATTCACCCACTTGCATTACCATTATTAGAAATCATTTTCTTCAAATTTATCAAGGGTATAAAATTCTTTCTACTCTCTATTCCATGCACACCCATCCCGTGTGTGTACCTATAATGATGCATGTCACCTGTATCATTAGGTGCCAAAAATGATGCATGAATGCACCACCGCTGTCCATTATATTAATTAGAAACATATCATAAATCAATCTAGTCACACAACATGTTCATCACCCCATGGTGAAATATCATTCAACTATAACAACACACATCAAGAACAAAAATTCCCACCCATGGTGACTTGGTGTTTTCCTCAAACATGGGTTAGCTACTCCCAAGTATGAGCTCATTAGCATGGCCTGACACATCCTAATATTTTCTCTACCATCCCAAAATTTTATGAAAGAGAATAAAAATCATATATTACTACTTTGTGACATCCATGACTTAGGATCCACTGAACTGGTGCCCCAAGTTGGGTTGCCACATGACCTCAAACACATCTCCTTGTATGCCAGAGGTTACCGACTAGTGGTGACAGTCTAATTGGATATGTTGGGAGACTATACCCTACTTACCAGAGTAATCCACAACATAAAACAATTTTAATAGTGAAAAAATATTAACAACCAATAAACACACATTCCAAACATCTACCAACTTAGTTTAAAACATAACTTAACATTAATAATGTCATGACATACTAGTAGTGCAGGTGAATAAAATAAAAAAATCATCCAATTCCCAAATGGGTCACAACTCCATGTCAATATCCTTCCCCATGTACATTCTGATCCCCACTCAACATCCAAGGGTAGGGCCTTTTCCCTTGACCTAACATACAACTAAGAAGTCTTATCAGGTAACCAACAACGGCCTGAGTAGGGTGTGAGTAAAAAAATAAGTAGGCTAGCACCAATAATCTCTTGAAAATATCCAGTCTAATGGATAATTCATGCAAGTAAAAAATGAATTGTACATAAACAAGGGACAGTTCTGGTTCCATTAGTTAATAATGTTCTTTTAATTAATCACTAGTATTTAACCTAATTCTAAGACTTATATAATTTTTCCTACATTGTGAAATCTTATCACATGTTCTTTGGGTTAGAAACAAACATCATCTCTACATGGGTCTATAGAAATAAATCATTGTTCATAGGAGAAGAATTCAAGTCCCTATCTCTTTAGGGATACTCGTATCACATCAACACATTATCCTCACCTCGAAGACTCAGTCTGGGGGAATAAAACCATTAGGGGTATAAAGACCCAATCCCCTTCCCTAACCCATGAATTTATAGAGTGGAGTTTAGAGCATCAGTCTAACTTCAAATAGGGGCATAAAAAATCATGTTAATACCCCACTCTACCTAGCCATGTTCACATGATTATTTTTCCAATCACTACAACCATACCCTATCACAACCAATAATAAACAATTATTATGGAGTACTCAATACATAACAAACAAAATGGGAATTAACACCATGCCATTAGACATCAATACATTTACCATTTTCAATGTATATTCATTTAACCAAATTCTCATTCTCATGCCTTAATCCATTAAGTGTGTTCAAAAACCCCATACTTATCCAATATTCACCAATTACAGTGTACTTATCTACTCATCCCATTCACTAATTCACAAGCATTTACCGCTTATGCATTTCTGGTTTGACTCTTATAATACATACCACAGTCACCTTATCACATTCAACCCATTAGGTATGCCCCATAATTTTCCATGTATTAAGTCATTCTATATACATCAATTACCTTATGCAACCATTTCATTATTCTCAGTTCACAATACATTTCCAATTTAACATGCTCATCTTTTCATATGTATTAGTCCTCTTTTGAATTTCAACATAATTTATATACCATTGGAGATAATTTCCATTTAACAAAATTAACCAACATTTTATTCATGCCCAACAACCCTTTATGAACATAATTAAAAACATATCCACTGCCATCAATATTCCATTTTAATCTAAATCAAATATTTAGGCATGTTCTACAAGGGATTTACATTATCACTTGAAAACCCTTCATACCATTTTCTAGGTTCGGAAAAGCCTGCACACCCCATTGGTGGCCCTAAAATGGTCAATTTTTCCTTTATGAAACCCATGGGGATTTTGAGGGTTTCTATTTGTCACATGGACACCCCTTTTTATCAAACACACCCATAGAACAAAGAACACAATTAGAGAAAAATAAGAAAAAAAGCTTCATTACACATATCTAAAATAAAACTAAGGGATAATACTTGTAGAACACCTACCTTGAATCCAATAATGATATCCCTCTTAATAATGGCCTTGTATCTTGATTAAAACACCCCTTTAACCCCCGTCATAGGTTTCATCAGAAAAAATAAGGGTTTTATGTCTTTGGAAGTAGATGGATGAAACTACACACTATAATCTGAAAAAGATATGGAAGACCAACGTTAGACTTACTCGAGGCTTAGATCCACAAACAACGACGGTCCAAATGGCCACGAATCGAAGGAGAACCACCCTGGGGAAGATTGGATTATCCATGCTCGTCACTAGGGTTGTATGGGGGTATAAAGGAGGATAATCCCATGTTGGGTTTTAAAATCCCAGGATGGCATTTCTGATGTTTTCTCTGAAAAATATTGGGCCTCATGGTTTAACCGCACAGTTTTCCAAACCGTGTTCAAAATATGCATGAGACACTATCTAAAAAACACTCCTTCAAATGAATTCTAAGAGATTACACATGGTTTTCTTAACCATGCACCAACAGTGTGTAATCCTCTTTCCATGGTTTCATGATTAACATGGATTCCCAAATAGCTTTCACTAACCATGTGAAAACCATGTAACATGCACAAGAGCTTACTTTTCATCATATTTTATGTCCCAAAACCCTGGATGAGCCTTCACCTAAACATGGGGAGACACTTATCTTGACAAAAACAAGAGGCCAAACCAAAACAGAAACAAAATCACACCCTAAGAAAAAGTGGTATCTTACAGAAATATTTGAGCTCGAGTCTTGAGGGGACGTCCTATATATCATTGTTATGAAATAATAAGAGTTAACATATTTCATTCATTCCATTGGAACATTCCTCAAGGTAGAAACCATTGTATATAGTGTAGTTATATCATGTCACTTGGTGGGGTTTACAAACTGAGGTTTCCCTGTATTGTGGAGTTTCATGATGTTAATGTGGTGATTATTGCGACTCTGTAAGACCACATGGGTTATGAACGATTCGTGAGACAAAGTAGTCCGAGTAATAAAACTCATTCAGTATGGATACAGGGATTACATGATGGGACAACCCATTGGATTATTAATATAGGGGTCTGGCCATTTGAATGAATCCCATATATCCTGATTATGACTGGAATCACAGTCATTTTAGTTCAATGATTTCTCAATCTGTTGGTGAATGTGGAAGGATCATCAGACCATAGGATGGATTGGATCTTTATGTATAGAATGTTAGATACATGTTAGGGATTATACCAAAGTGGATGTGCATTTGAGCTCAATCCATAGAATGGTGTCCTACATATCCTAGTTATGGAAAGAATCATATTTTTTATAGTTCATTTGGCCAAGGAATACATAATTTTTCTGCATTTATAGGTAGTACAAACCATATTATGCCATTTAATGGGGATTGCACTGTGATCTAACCCTTTGGATGATCGATAAGGATTTCATGAATTATGAATGCATTATATATATCATGGATATAGCATAAATTAGATTTATTGTAGTTCCCCAGGTTAGAAATTACACACTAAGACTCCCAAATATAAATGTTATTACCATTGATATTTCCTAATCCCACATGATCTATGATTGGTGTGGGAATCAAGGGAAGGCATATGACCAGTCTCACTGATTTTGGAAATAGAAATTCTATGCTAGAACATCCCGTTAGATCTTTATCTTGTATATCATACATTTTGATGGTTTCATACTTATCTTGGTTATAGAAAGAATTGTATTCATCATAGTTAAATAATTCAAGGCCTACAAACTGATGATACCTTTTATAGAGGCTATACAAGGTTTTCATGTCCTTGGTTGCCTTTTTGACCTCACCCATCTGCCTTCCTAACATACAACGATTGTCTGTTCGACATGCCTGTATTTTTTTGAAATGTCAAAATATTTCTACCAAAAATCTCTAAAGTCAATCACATGATCCATTTGAGATTTTTATGGACATCACATAAACTAGATAACACATCTGAATTCCATAGCATGACCATGTTTTACTTGTTTGTAGGACTTCGCAATTCCTGATTGTATGATACTGGAATTTATCACATGATATCAGCTAACATGATTTTAGGTCATCTCATGATCCTTTTGACTTGCCATAGATTTAGAAAGAATTTTGACTGACACATTTAGATGGTATCACAAGAGTCACCCTGACATGTATCAGTGTGTTCTTCATGTCATTCTTTATTTGTCTTAGTGTCATTGTGAAAGACAGATGACTCTCCAAGGGAAATCACAATGTCCAAATGACATACCTAAAGTCCTTCATGAGATCTATATAGATTTCCTAGATGATGTCACAAAATCTAGTTGACACACCCTAGTGCTGTCATGAGACAAAGCTAACATGTACTTGTGTCACCATATGAACTGGGTGACATGTCTAAAGGGCATCATGGGGTCTGAATAGGAAACCCAAAGGGTTTGAAAGACTAGGGTGGAATGAATGGGGGCACCTTGTGACTTTTTATAACATTTTTAGGGGACCTCACATGATCCAGATTGTATACTAATGGAGCATCACATTATTTGGGAGATATGTCCTGATGTTATCACATTACCTTGGTAGTTCACACGAACTATATGAAGATCAATGTATATGTTCTTTGTATATGTTTCACATATTTTATACTTTGTTCCATCCTTTTATTTCATATTCCATAGATTTTTTAATGTGTTAAATTGTTTTAAGGATTGTGTGATTTACCAGATACGTGGGATGTCCTTCACGTAACCCTCCAGATGACCTTTTCATGATCAATGAGTGATCATGAAATGTGATATGCATGCTTCACGATCTCTCTTATTATTTATAGACGTTACATGAGGGGGAAAAGTTCTATTCATGAGATCAAATGCTATGATATATACACTTTATTTTCTAGGTACATCAGTATTAGGATACACTGATGCATTTTTTAAGGGTGGGGTGGGGTATTTGTATTCACCTCCAACCATATTATTCACCAGTTTGTGTGGAGTGTGTCACCCAAATATGAGATAGAGTCAGTGGAGGGATTAGGCATCATGAGTTTTCACGAGGCCCTATCATAGGTCATTTTGGGGGAGTCAGATGATTATTAATGACCAAGAGACCATCTCATCAATAAAACATTTATTGGATTATATCCATTTAATGGGATATTTCATAATAATATGTGAGTTGCAATGGATATTCATATTTTTTGGATGATATGTTTAAGGTATTTCATGAGACTAGGATTCCTATTGAAATGATTTCTTCTGATCTAAGATGACTTTTCTAGGAACATATTCAATACAAGGGTGGTTTTCTAGTGTAGTTTCATGAGATTAGGTTATCATGTTAAAGGGATTTTGCGATGTTTTATAGATAAACTGATCAATAAACATGAATATTACCACCATAAGGGAGTCCCACATTTTATCTTTTTTATTTTCTACTTTTATTTTTCAAATGTTTGGGGATATTGAGATCTTTCATGAGTTTTCACTAAGAAAATCACTCTTCCCACCGGTGATGTGTCACGTGACCAAAAAAGGGACAGGTGGTGATGTGTGGGCATTTCATGGGACACCCATTCTATTTTCCTTATGGTTTTGATGGGGGTGTAGGGACACTTGGACATGTCAATAACCATTCTCTTGGCATGGGTGACATGTCAGCGGGCTTTCACGTGGTGAGGTGGATATGTCTCCATGGGCTTGAAGTGTCTATTGAACTATATAGGGTGTGTGACATGATTTTCATGACTGAAAAGGCTCCCACCATTTCCCATTTATATTTCCTTGTTATTTTTACAAGGGATTCAGGTGTGATATGTTTTCCAGAGTGTTTCAAGGAAATTCCTTCTCCCCATCATTTTTTCATCATGTGAGAAAAAAATGGATTATGGTGATGAGTGGGGATTTCCATGAAAAACACTTATAATTGTTTTTGGAGATGAAGAGGGAGTGAGAGACCGCATAGAAATGTCTTAATCCCTTCATGTGATGTGTTTGACATGCCTGTGGGATCATTTGCAACAAAAATGTCAAAAAATAGGGGATTCAATGGTTCCTTGTGAGCATCATGGTTGCATCGTGTTTGTTTTATGACCATAGGAGGATATGAACATTTGGATATTTTATCCATATTTTCCATGTAATTTTGGATGGTTTGTCAGGTGACTAATTCATGACAATTTTTGGGGCATGTAGGGGCTCATCTAGAAGCTACCCCATGATCCCTAATTGGCTAGTACACCTTCACAATAGTAGGGCTTGTCAAAGGGGCTTGACAGGGCCTGCCATAGGCTGTGCATTGTGCATTGATCATTCATGTGACCTTCTTATCGTACCACAGTCACATGTATCTTAGTTTCTTATGCAGTCCCATAGTTCATCCAACCATTTCTTCCATTTCATTAAAAGGAAAATAATAACAATATTTATGTATTTATTCCTGTTAAAATTTCTCGATTATCATTTGGAAGGTGTCATTAAACTCCTTTAATATTTATGATAATTCCCCCATATTACAATTGTTTTTTCACTATTATCAACTCACTTGGTTTTATTAATGTTTATTACTAGAAGGAACCACGAGTGTATTGGACAATATAGATTTTACCACAATGTATAAACCATCAGAATGGGATGTGTAATGAGAAACCATTGGATTTTTTGGATTAATATATGATTAAAAATGTGAACATAGATGAAGTACCATGTATACCAATGAAGAGAATGATGGATTCTCATGAATTACCAATGATAAAGAGGATGAAGTAAAAAGTGATGAATTTTTTATAAATAAAAAGTGTCAGAATTAATATGAAGTAAATTTCTTCATTGGGATAGAAGATACATTACTTTAGATGAGGGGGTTATGGAGCCAAAAACTGTGATAGAAAAATGAAAAGATTAGTTACCATGATGGGAGTGGAAAATGTGTGTCCAAAGGAAATACTATTTGTTTAATGTCTTAAGTGTAGAATACATTAGTATTATTAAAGTCAATTCCCAAATAAAAGGAGTAATAATGTTGTAAACTGTCACCAATCTCCAAGAATAAGAAAAATATATAATTCCTATGTTGGAACATCTCTTGAAGTGGACCATAATATTTAAGCCTCTAATACCCACCAATATAGAGTTGTTTATGTCTTTATATAATTTTATTATAGGAAATATAGTATATCTATGAAATTTATAAAATAATTACATCACCACCTAAGTGATTTTAATGTTGAAGAAATATTCTATTAGATAGATTATAGGTTTACAAGAAGAATTTTAAATGAATATTCTTTGTGGTTATCTTATTATATTTCCTTTAGAGAAATTTAACGCAATTTTCATGGTGTATTCATTCCATAAACATGGATTAATTTTTTCATAGAGTATTTAAAACAAATTTATTACTAACCAATGATATTCTATCCAATAAATGATATTAATAAAACCCCTATAGAAAAATTATTTTATTGTGTGGGTCTTAACTCCAAATAATCATAGACTCTTAGCCTAAATGGTAGGAGAAAACTCACTTTTAAGAAGAATCATATTATGACGAAAGATATATGTTTATTAAGTTAATTTGGTTGATATCTCTCAAGAAAATATTTCATGAGTCTTATTTATAATTTATAATCCCTCAACTATTTATGTTATTTTGTGTTAATTAAAATTGTGAGGGTTCAATTTATTTATTGGGGGAATGTAATGCCCCAAGTTTGAGGAACTATTATTATTATTATCATCATCATCAACAACATCATCATCATTATTAATTTCTATAATTTTAAACATTGTTTCTATGTTAATTAAATAGGATTGAAACATGATTAGAAAATATAACATACAATATATGAACCAATAAAAATATATATTATTCATTCGTAAGTGGAACATTACAAATATAATGTATGAAACTAAATATTGTACATAGAATATTATTACTCACAATGGTTTAATTAAATCCATTATAGGGGTAGAAATCAATATGGGACTGCCATGACACCCTCCCCACAAGGTGTACCCCATTTGGGTCGGCAATGTGATAAGGGAGATAGTGACCCCCCGAGTCCTGCCTCCAGTTGGCCATGAGTTGGCGACTTGCACCAAGGGTATTGTAACCACAAAAATGATACGCATTACCCTTTAATATAGAAAAGGTTTAAGAGAGAGATAATATATACACCATCAAATTTCAACTAAGACTGCAATTTAAAAGAAATACCATGTACAAAAATGTAATGACATGCAAATCTACTACCACTAGAAGGGAAAACAGTAAGTACCAAAGGAAAGTAAAAACAGTAGCGACTTTGAAGCCCGAACACCTACAATAACCCAAAGATATTAGTAACTTGCATGATCTCTAGCCAGATCCAAGTGAAAAGAAAAATAGTTTATAAATACTTAGGGTGATTATAACAGTATGCTCAGTAGGATCCTCCTCGGATACTCTTGAGAAAATGAAAATAAAACATGCTAAAGCACAGTGAACCACAAGTGAAGCTAAATCATCACTTAAACAGGTATAATAAAATCCTAACATCACCATGGCTACTCAAAAAATGTATTGCAAACAAGTGTATATAATATAATAAAAACTCACAAGGGTACTCCACTACTAATTCTCCACTAGTTTTCCACTTTTCCCAAACATTGCACGTCTTAAGCATCTCTCACGAAAACATATTTCCCATAAAAACCTGGCTGAAGCACCAAAAAATGCACCTCGTTCTACTAAACCATTGTGCCCATGTAACCAATGTAACTAGTTAGTTTGTAGGTGACAACATAGCTCATATTACATGTATCCCACCACAAAAATTATTCCTCAATCCATTATAGCATATACATCGAGTAAGGGTCCTTAAGCCATTATAACCTATACAAATTACACCAATTATAGTCCATAGTAAAATATATCAAGAATATATTTTTGTGAATAACCACAAGCCATTAATGCACTATAAACACATATATTGGGAAACTAACCCATGTGCCATCCAGCACTAGTAACTACCAAGATAAGAGAGCAGGGCCAAAGGGGTTAGTTATACATCCTTCATCCCACCGGAATGTTGGGGAAGACACCCCCCCCCATTTAAGGCTCAGAATATATAGGTTGTCATTTTCCCTAACTGGTGGGATGGAGTATCATATGAAAACCCAATAAGTATAGAGTATAATATAGATCACCGCCACACTATGGGAATAAACTAGTCATAGACCCAGCTAGAGATAACATTTATTGGACTCGGGACTACCACTACTTAGAAATGGTATCCTATAAGCACAGAACCATTTACATGGATTTATTATATTATATCATTCACTTTTTATCAGTTTCACTTCACTTAAATTATTTTTGTATACATTACTTAAACATTATTAACTACTCATTCAATTTTATTAGCATTCCTTCCAAGATCAAAATTTCATCTAAATAGCAACCTCAGCATTTCATCCCAGCAAGATCCAACCCCATAGGATAACAACAGTTATTCAATAATTTATTATTATCATTATTACATTCCCATATTACAAGGCATTATAGAATTATATTATAAGATAGAAAACACAAGGGGGATCAACACGGTGAGTAGATTAGTTGTCTGTCAAGTCATTGACACATATTGTAACACCCCGAGATTTTAAGAAAAATATTCTTTTTAATTTCATTAATGTCTTGTGTTGTATGATACACCAAAAGGATCTTGCACAACATGCATCCCTTATTTGTCTTGCATTAGACGCAATCGTGACCTTCCACGATAGCGTGTGTTGTACGCAATACTGAGTTTCGCTAAACAACGATATGTTATATAAACTAGCCGTTATGAATAGTAATACCCACTTTCCGAAATTTTATTAATTTTTTCATTCGAAATGGACTTCATTTTTGGATTCAGAATATCAAAATTATCCTAGGGTGAATTTTTTCTATTTTTTAGAAAACTTTAAATTTTTGATGAATAGTGAAAACACTGGGTTAGTATTTAAAAAATGAATTTTTATTTAAATAATTATTTATTTTATTTAAATTTAATTTAGGCAAAAATTGATACATAATACCTATATAAGTTCAATGATAATCATTGGAGGCATTTTATAATAATTTTAGATATATAAAATTTTTGTTGAACATTTCACTGTCTTTTACCTACCGCGTAGGAGAATTTAGAAATTCACATAAAACTTAATTTTACCGCTTCTGTAATTGGAATTTAGAAAATCCTAGAGACACAGTTAATATCAAGGACTAAAATGTGGTTCAATGAGATGAAAATAAATTTTTGTGAATAGTAACTTTTTGATTTTTTTACCACGGTTAAAAGTAAATAGTGTAATTAAGGGTAAAAAATGATATTATTATTACCCTAAAACATGGAATAATTCTACTGGATAAATTTAATTAGACCAAAAAAAACCTTAGGAATAAAATATGACCATTTAGGTCCACCTGGATTAGATTAGGACATTTATTATTAATTTATTTAAAGAGGGGTTAAAATAGTTAAAATCAATGTTTAATAACAATTTCACTTTTAATATAGGGTTATACATAAGATAAATTATACTATAAATATTAATTAGAAATATAAAAAGATTTCTTACGTAATGGTGTTTTATTTATAATTTTTAGACCTTAAATAATTTAATTTAATTATGACACAATGATGATGCATTAATTATCTTATTAATGAAATATTGACATAATTGATGTTATAAATACCAAAATAAATGTAATTTGAGACTTTATATGAATTACACAAATTTTATAGGTTAATATGGCATGTTATTTTTGATTTAATTAACTTTTTTCGAACTAATCATTCTGGTATGATTTTCAAAAAAATTCAATTACCAAATACTGTCAAGATTGACATAAAATAGTTTTTAAAACAAATATTATATTATTAATTGTTATTTAATTCCTAAAAATCTATGGTTAGGCCAAATTACTTAGATAAAGTTATATATATATATAATAAACAACTTGGGGTTCGTTTGGCTTGTTATAGTATGTTTATTAACCTTATAGTGTAAGAAAACAAGAAGATGCGGTAAAAGAAAACTTATTTAACTTAAAGTTAAATCTAAATGATAAAGTTAAAATAGAAACCTAATGTTCTCTAAATTATATTAGATGAGATTATTTCTACCCATCCCCACCTTATATTCGAAATAACTCAATTTGGATCTATTAAAAACTGAATATGACTTTTTAATAAAATAATATTTTTAGTTATACAAAATGTGCCCCTCTCCTCCCTTATAAAAGGGTACACCTCCCTCTCTTCCTCACACTACTTTGAGCCTTAAATCTCGGCCAACCCCTGAACAATTCTTTTCTCCAATTCCCTAGAAACATCCTATAGGTCCTGGTCTTCTTCTAAGACCAATTTTAGTGCCCTTAGAGAAGGTCTCAAAGAGGCGCTTCAAAGAAGAGATAATGTATGTTACCGATTCTTTCAACTTTATTTCTTCTTCTACTTCTTCTTATTTGTTGTTCCATTATGAAGTAATAACATAAGTATCACTCATATACTGATATGTTATTATAAGTATGAAACAACCCTATTTCACCATCTATCCATCCTACGGAAAATGAAATCACCGCGCGTGCGTACGTATGGAATACCGTCTCCACGCCGTGGTGTAATCTGTTTTTCCAACACCACCTTACTTGGATGGGTATAATGGTGTTAAGAATAACTATACATAGTTATTATAATATCATACTGATTTTGATATATTGTATCATCCACTCCAATTGAATTCAATAATTATGGGAACGATAACATCGCTCGTGCGTACGTACGGACTATCGTCTCCACGATGCGATGAGATTCATTCTCAATGATTAACCATTCATGAATGATTATAAAGTATATATAATAAGTAATCATTAAATATATGACATAATAGTGATAATGTATTTCTGTATATATATATATGTATTTCATCCAATTAATTCCATTCAATTCAATGAAGAAACGAAAACAACGTTCATGCGTATGTATGGACTACCGTCTCCATGAACGGTGTATTTATTTCCATTTATCGATCTATTATATATATGTATATTCTGAATATATATTATATTTAAATCATGTTTTATATTTTGTAATTAAGTAATCATGACCTAAGTAATCATATGAATAATTACAAGTCAAAACACAGACGACAAATGAAACGATTTAACCCAAAACATGGAATTTACAAAAGAACGGGTAATATAAAGTCATAAGTGAACCATATATGATATCAAAACAATGAATATGATTCTGTAATAAGTCAATGACATTATTTTAATAATTATACGGGAGGTTTGGATACGTACGAAGCATATCGAACTTAAGGTAAGGGATAATTTATCAATCTCATTTTTATCCGAGATTGTTTATTCGTAAGTAATTACTGAGGGTTATCTTTATCATCCAAGCATATGTTTTCTAAAAATGTTTTCATGTATGTTTAAAGTCCCTTTTACCCATTTTTGACTTTTACTACATGGTATGTAAGGAATATTTTTTTGGTTTCCATACGAGTTACTTTTGACTTTTCCGACAAAAGTATGAGAAGAATGTTATTTTTAACTTATACAGCATGAACGGATTTTTACGGTTTCATAACGCCTAATTTTCATGAAGATTGATCTACAAGATCTTATGAATATTTTCAACAAAATACTTTTATTTTAAAATTGCAAGGCATTTTGTGAAAATAAAATGATTTTGAAGAAGAAAGGATATTTTCCTCAATAATTCATTTCAAATGTTTTATCAAAACCATTTTCCATCTAAGATGACATTATTTCATATGTGTATGTTTCAAGTTTAATGTCTCTATGATTTAAATGGTTTCACTTTTCTTATTATGAAATTATGTCCATTTCTTTTATATGGTTTATGTGATGATGGGATGATGTTTATTAAACCCATTTTATTTATTGGGTTATTATGAATGATGTATGTATATTTTGTGGCACAAGTAAGAATGATTTCATTATGAGATAGGTGGGACCTATATCTCCCTTCAATGCATTGGGTAAAGATTTATATCTCATGAGATAGACATGGATGGAACGGTAAGTTAATCCAGTTCAGTGTTACAAGACTGAAATGAGGAGTGAACTCGATTCAGAAAGGGACTTTGTCCACTAAGATGGTCTTGGAAACAATGCCTTGGCTACTATGGAAATCATGACATGTGGTGAATGGTTACCACAATTACATGTTTTATTCCCGTTATATTTTATGATGATTGATGTTCCATTATGATATATGCCTTATGTACTTCCATGATTTATGTCTTTGCTCAATATTTTGATGTTTAAATTTCATGTTCAAGTTTTTACTTTCAAATTTTTATGGATTGTTTTATGTTCACTACGTTTTCCCTTACTGAGAATTTGAGCTCACCCTTTTTGTGTTTTCTTTTCCCCAAGATATAAAGAAAGGTTTTAGGTATGAAAACAAAAGGGGAAGATCTTTAGGGGAGAAGTTGAAGATCTTTCACCACTATTAGAAGATTAAATTCTGAGTTTCCAAAGACACTAAACTATTATGGTCCTTTTGTGTCTGTGTTGGATATGTATTAAGTATTTCGCAAAAGTAATGTAATTTCCTTGTACATCAGGCTTTGGGTCTCTACAGTTGGTATCAGAGGAAAGGTTTAGTCAACCTTTGGAAACTAGGACGCGAGAACTTTAGTGAGATCCCTAGAGATATTTCTAAGGTATGTCTAGGGATGTCCCTAAGGTTGAGTATAAGTATAGGTTGTAGTCCTAGAATTACGGTAACGATCTTAGAATTAAACCTAAGATTTTAGATATTGAAGGAAATCCCCCTTTATTTTGTTGTTTTCCCTAGAATGAGTTTTGCCTCTCACACTATTATTATTTTTGGGCTTTAGAAGATGGCTGGAACCCAAAGGAACCGTGTTGATCAATGTAATGGAAAATGTCATGATTGTCCTCCCGTCTAAACCAATGTCATGAGAGATGGAATGCACAATCTTATTTCTATACTTACACATGCTATGAATCATTATGGATTTCAAAATGATCAAAGAAAGGAGGAACATTCTATTTAATTCTTAATGAGGAAGCGACCACCTTCATTCAGCGGGTCTTCTGATCCCTTAGTGGCTGAACAATGGATCAGTACTACTGAAAAGATATTTCTAGTTCTACAATGTTCTGAGCATGATAATGTCATCTTAGCAGTATATTGTTTGGAAGGTGATGCTGATCAATGGTGGAATCTTATCAATAATACGAGGCAAAGATATGAAATTGAGTCCATGGAATGGGACGAGTTCAAGAACTTGTTTTTCAGTAAGTGCATCCCTCGTATTCTTCGAACAAAGATGGAAAATGAGTGTCTTGATCTTAAGCAGAAGTATGATGAATCTGTTGGTATATATGAAGAAAATTTTACAGGACTTGAAAGGTATCCATCCAGCTTTTTCATCCAACTTGAAAGTAAAGTTGATTGATTTTTCAGTGGCTTAAAACCATGTCTTCGAAGGGCATTATCTATAAGAGACATCAGTAGCAATGAAGAAATTGTGCATTGTCCTATCAAGGTAGAACTGGAAGTTGGTGTAACATATCCATCTCATGGTTTTGACAAGAATGGAAAGATGGAGTTCAAGGAGAAATCTCATAACAATGGTGAAAAGAAGATGAATGTTTCTTTATGCTCAATGTGTGGAAAGAAGAATGGTGGAGATTGCCTGAAAGGTACTAGAAAATGTTTTAATTGTGGAAAAGAAGGTCATCGAGTAGTTGATTGTCGAAGTAATGGGAAAAAGGTTTCTAATGATGTGAATAGACAAAAGACTACAGAGAACTCTCCACCAACACTTCAATGATTCAAGTGCAAGTAAATGGGGCATTATGCTAATAAATACCCTAATCCACGGGTTAATAATGATCAACGTGAGCAACCTATTAAGGAAAAGGATAAAGTTATGTCTCATGCGATCACTATTTGTGATTTTGGGTATGAAAATGATGTTGTGTAATGATTAAGTGTTTATGTAATGGGATTTCCAAATAGTATCATGAAATCTCATTTATGGTATTGTAGAATTTTGGAATATCTATGTATTGGTTCTCAATAATTATATGGTACTGGTGACCATGAAAATATTATTGTAATATTTTTAGAAAGAAAATGAAATGCGCATAATGAAGGGATAAGGAGAAAATAATACGATAGTAATCATGAGCTCATGACTGGTACAAGGACTAACTGATATTTTGGTTTGAGTATATCGAAATTTTGGGATTTTGGTATGTGGAAAGAGTTAACTTTTTACAGCACTCATGTTTTCACTAAGGTTCAATGGGTATTCATTTTTCAAGAGAATACATTATTAAGGACAAATAATGTTTGGAATGTGACCAACAAGACATATCTTATGATATATGGGGATAAATGATGGTATTAACATGCTTGTTATATGAACTCTCTGGTAATTGTTTTCAATATAATATGAGATTGGACAATAGTATTTGGGATAAGACTAAAGATTGAAATGGATTATGTTGGACATAAGATAGTGTTGTTTAAGGATAGAACATTTTTCGATATTATTGATGGGATGTTATAGTAATGTAGTTTTAGAAAAAGGACAACCTGTTGGACGGGCGACATCCCATCGCATCGGACAAGGCTGTGGGAATCGATCCCACAACCGAAGTGCGACAGGCCTTTATCGCCTACCACTGGCCTACAGGAAGTACCTATTTAGTAGAAACCAGATTAATTATATTAAGCAGTATGATATATGAAGTATAAGTCCATTTTAGGAACCATATTTGATTAATCTCACTATATATGGACTTATGTATTTTTGATAACTTTTTCTAACCTTTTGTTTAAGACAGGTGGAATGACCCATCATTCTATCACATGATCTGCTAACACTTCACAAATGACAAATTCAACTTCATTTCCTTAAGAGATGAAGTGGAAATTGTCCAAGGAACGACCAACGGTGAGACTGTACCAAAATCAAGAACATATTTATTCGAATTCCAATTTCGTAAACTTTATGGAAATGATCTTGAAAACCAAAAATGTTCTCCTAATACCCTTATATCCGATGAATCAGATGGTACCTTAGATCAACACAAATCTGTGTCTTTGTGATTGTTGTATTTTTCATAGCCATGTTCTCTACCACTCTACATCAGAACATGATGGTTAGATTTCTCTTCCATATCCATATTTTCACTTATGTTCTCCTATGTGGAGACCATGTGATTAGTTAATTGGGGTAACCGTTACATTTAATACATTACTTTTTAAAGCTATGTTTTGGTATTTCTTTTAACGATATGGGTTTTTATTAAAGAAAATTTCTAGTAGTAAACAATTTATAACCCTGATGAATTTCGAGGGCAAAATTCATTTTAAGGGGGGTAGAATGTTACACCCGGAGATTTTATGCAAAAATTCTTTTTAATTTCATTAATGTCTTGTGTTGTATGATACACCAAAAGGATCCTGCACAACATTCATCCCTGACTTGGATTGAATTACAAACAATCTTGACATTCCACGATAGCGTGTGTTGTACGAAATACTGAGTTTTGAAAAACAACGATATGTTATATAAACTCACTATTAGGAATAGTAATACCCAATTTTTAAAATTTTATAAATTTTATCTTTCGAAATGGACTTAGTTTTTGGAATCAGAATGTCGAAATTATCTTAGGGTGAATTTTTTCTATTTTTCAGAAAACTTTCAATTTTTGATGAATAGTGAAAACATAGGGTTACTATTTAAAAACCATCTTTTTATTTAAATAATTATTTATTTTATTAAAATTTATTTTAGGTCAAAATTGATACATAATACCTATATAAATTCAATGAAATTCATTGGAGGCATTTTAAAATAATTTAAGATATATAAAATTTTTATTGAACTTTTCACCATCTTTTACCTACCTCCTAGGAGAATTTGGAAATTCACATAAAACATAATTTTACCAATTCTGTAAGTGGAATTTCGAAAATCTGAGAGACACGGTTAATATCAAGGGCTAAAATGTGGTTTAATTAGATGAAAATAAGTCTTGTTGAATAGTAACTTTTTACTTTTTTTACCACGGTTAAAAGTAAATATGGTAATTAAGGGTAAAAATGGTATTATTATTACCATAACACATGTACTAATTCTATTGGATAAGTGTAATTCGACCAAAAAACCTCAGGAATAAAATATGACCGTTTAGGTCCACATGGATTAGATTAGGACATTTATTATTAATTTATTTAAAGAAGGGTTAAAATAGTTAAAATCAATGTTTAATACCTAAATCATTTTTAATATAGGGTTATACATAAGATAACTTAGACTATAAATATTCATTAGAAATATAAAAAGATTTCCTACAAAATTGTGTTTTATTTATAATTTTTAGACATTAAATAATTTAATTTATTTGTGACACAATGATGAAGCAGTAATTATCTTATTAATGAATTATTGACATAATTGATGTTATAAATACCCAAAAAAATGTAATTTGACACTTTTTAGGAATTACAGTAATTTTCTAGGTTAATATGACATGTTAGTATTGATTTAATTAACTTTTTTCGAACTAAAAATTCTGTTATAATTTTCACAAAAAATCAATTACCAAATACTATCAAGATTGACATAAAATAGTTTTTAAAACAAATATTATATTATTAATTGTTATTTTATTCCTAAAAATCTATTTTTAGTCCAAATGACTAATATAAGGTTATATATATTAATAATAAACAACTTTGGGTTCATTTTCCTTGTAATAGTAAGTTTATTAACCTTATAGTGTATGAAAACAAGAAGACATGGTAAAAGAAAACTTATTTAACCTAAAGATAAATCTAAATGATAAGGTTAAAATAGAAACCTAAACTTGTCTAAATTATATTGGATGAGATGATTTCGACCCATCCCCACCTTAGCTTAGAAATAACTCAACTTGGATCTATTAAAAAATTAATATGACTATATAATAAAATAATATTTTTAGTTATTCCAATGGTGCCCATCTCCTCCCTTATAAAAGGGAACCTCCTCCCTCTCTTCCTCACACCACATTGAGCCTTCATGCTTGGCCAACCCCTGCCAAATTATCTTCTCCACTTCCCTAGAAACATCCTAGAGTTCCTGGTATTCTTCAAAGACCACTTTTAGTGCCCTAAGAGGAGGTCTCAAAGAGGCGCTTCAAAGAAGTGGTAATGTCTGTTACTGATTCTTTCAACTTTATTTCTTCTTCTACTTCTTATTATTTAGTTGTTTCATTATGAAGTAATAACCTCAATATCAATAATATACTGATATGTTATTATAAGTATGAAACAACCTTATTTAACCATATCTCCATCCTACAGAAAACGAAATCACCGCGCGTGCGTACGTACGGAATACCGTCTCCACGCCGTGGTGTAATCTGTTTTTCCAACACCACCTTACTTGGATAGGTATAATGGTGTAAAGAATAACTATAAATAGTTATTATAATATCATACTAATTTTTATATATTGTATCATCCACTCCAATTAAATTCAATAATTATGGGAACGATATCATCGCTCCTGCGTACGTACGGACTACCATATCCACAACGCGATGAGATTCATTCTCAATGATTAACCATTCATGAATGATTTTAAAGTATATATAATTAGTAATCATGAAATATATGACATAATAATGATACTGTATTTCTGTATATATATATATATATGTATGTATTTTATCCAATTAATTCCATTCAATTCAATGAGGAAACGAATACAACGTTCATGCGTACGTACGGCCTACCGTCTCCATGAACGGTGTATTTCATTCCATTTATAGATCTATTATATATGTGTATATTATGAATATGTATTATATATAAATCATGTGTTATATTCTGGAATTAAGTAATCATGATCTAATTAATCATATGAATAATTACAAGTCAAAAAACGGACGACAAATGAAATGATTTAACACAAAACATGGAATTTACGAAAGAACGGGTAATATAAAGTCAGAAGTGAACCATATATGGTATCATAACAATGAATACGATTCTGTAATAAGTCAGTGACATTATTTAAATCATTATACAGGAGATTCGGATACGTACTAAGCATATTGGACCTAGGGTAAGGGATAATTTATCAATCTCATTTTTATCCGAGATTGTATATTCGTAAGTATTTAATGGGGTTATCTTTATCATCCAAGCCCATGTTTTCTAAAAATGTTTTCATGTATGTTTAATGGCCCTTTTACCCATTTTTAATTTTTACTACATGGTATGTAAGGAATCTTTTTTTTTTACCACATGAGGTACTTTTCGACTTTTCCGATAAATGTACGAGAAGAATGTTATTTTTAACTTATACAGCGTGAATAGATTTTTAAGGTTTCATAACACCTCATTTTCATGAAGCTTACTCTACGATATTTTATGACTATTTTCAACAAAATACTTTTATTTTAAGATTTCATGGCATTTTGTGAAAAGAAAATGATTTTGAAGAAGAAAGGATATTTTCCTCAAGAATTCATTTAAAATGTTTTATCAAAACCATTTTCCATCTAAGATGACATTATTTCATATGTGTATGTTTCAAGTTTAATATCTCTATGATTTAAATGGTTTCACTTTTCTTATTATGAAATTATATCCATTTCATTTATATGGAGAATGTGATGATGGGATGATGTTTATGAAACCCATTTTATTTATTGGGTTATTATGAATGATGTATGTTTATTTTGTGGCACAAGTAAGAATGATTTCATTATGAGATGGGTGGGACCTATATCTCCCTCCAATGCATTGGGTAAAGATTTATATCTCATGAGATAGACATGGCTGGAATGGTAAGTTAATCCAGTTCAGTGTTATAGGACTGAAACGAGGAGTGAACTCGATTCAGAAAGGGACTTTGTCCACTGAGATGGTCTTGGCAGCAATGCCTTGGCTACTATGGAAATCATGACATGTGCTGAATAGTTGGCACAATTACATGTTTTATTCTCATTATATTTTATCATGATTGATTTTCCATTATGATATATTCCTTACGTACTTCCACGATTTATGCCTTTGCTCAAGATTTTGATTTTTAAATTTCATGTTCAATTTTTTACATTCAAATGTTTATGGATTGTTTTATGTTCACTACGTTTTCCATTACTGAGGATTTGAGCACACCCTTTTAATGTTTTCTTTTCCCCAGGATATAAAGAATGGTTTTAGGTATGAAAACAAAAGGGGAATATCTTTATGGGAGAATTTGAAGATATTTCACCGTGATTAAAAGATTAAATTCTGAGTTTCCAAAGACACTAAACTATTACGGTCCTTGTGTGTCCATGTTGGTTATATATTAAGTATTCCTCAAAAGTAATGTAATTTCCATGTACGTCAGGCTTAGGGTATCTACACATATTTTAGATGAGTATGACCATCCTCCATCATGAATATAAACACAAAAATCACATGGAATACTCAGTGCGTCTTGGCCTCTTCTTTGAAGGAGGGTAGCAATACCTGAGGCCTTGAGAAATGATGATATTAAGGAAGATATACAACCAATAATACTAAGAAAGAATCCAACATTCAATTTCAACCCGTTTAATCACCTCAAGTGTCGTCCCCAACACCCACATGAAATATTGATGAATCTAACCACTCTAGGAATTAACTACTATAACAACCACTGGACCTCCCTACCCCCACATATCACAAAATCCATCCAGGATAATATCACAAAACAAGTAGTAGGATATAAATATCATGTCAACTGGGCTCTTGGACATTAAATAAGAAATCCATCCTTCAAACATAATGATCACTCATGGATCCAATGAATAAGGCACTCTGTCTTATAAGAAATACGGTAACATAAAACCCTACCATGCATTATATGATTATCAACCAGCTAGTTCAATAATCCATATGGAACTAGGCGATTTATTAATTTTTGGTTCCAACTATAGGATACATAAATATTAATCTATTACAAATTAACTAAGAAACTAATTGACATGCGTTTAATTAAATATCAAGAAGCATCAACAAGCCTCTAGATCATCAATTAATTCAATTTAACATTCCTACTGCAACCAAAACCGAATTCATTTACATGCATCTTTTATCTTTAAAAAATAATTAGAATTAATCCCAGTTTATGTTTTTTTACCAATTTTCTTCATGAATGGAATGAAAAACAAGGAAATAATAGATATCACACTATCTAAAAAACAAGAGTCAATAAAATATGATCGTTCCCAATTTATTTATCTTGTTCAAATATTTATTTTTCTAATTCCACTGTAATATAGTGGGATGAAAAATGATAACTACACAGTTTCCTATAAAATAATAGAGAGACTGCAAATCCCCTACCTCAAATGGTCTCTAATGCTCTTTTCCTAAGAACAGTCCCGCAAAAGAGATCATGATCACCTCTTCTAGAGGACTGCATCCACCCAAAGATGGAGAGACACCACCACACTATACAACACCCATGAAAAGTCCATTAAGAACATTGATATATCATTCCATAATAGTCCAGTGTGAAACATTAGTAGAGTAACCCATAAGATTTATGGTATATGAATGTAGAGACCCGAAGCTTGACGTACATAGATATTACATTACTTTTTCAGAATACATAATGCATAAGAAAAACAGACACACAAGGACCGCAATAGTTTACTGTCTTCGGAAACTTGGAACGTAATATTCTAATAGTGGTGAAAGATCTTTAACATCTCCCATAAAGATCTTCCACTTTTTGTTTTCTTACCTAAAACCTTTCTTTTAATCCTGGGGGGAAATAAAACATAAAAATGGTGAGCTCAAATGATCAGTAAGGGTATGCATGGATAAAATAAAACATACCATATACATTTGAACTTAAAAACATGAACATATTGTTTGTACATAAAAATCTTGAGCAACAACATAAAACATGGAAGTACATAAGGCATAGATCATAATGGTACATAATTCATGATAAAATAGAATGGGAATAAAACATGTAATTGTGGAAACCATTAAGCACATGTTATGATTTCCATAGTAGCCAAGGCATTGCTGCCAAGACCATCTTAGTGGACAAAGTCCCTTTCTGAATCAAGTTCACTCCTCGTTTCAGTCCAGTAACACTGAACCGGATTAACTTACCGTTCCAGCCATGTCTATATCATGAGATATAAATCTTTACCCAATGCATTGGAGGGAGATATAGGTCCCACCCAACTCATATTGAAGTCATTCTTTCGTGTGCCACAAAATCATAAATCATACATCATAGCATAACCCATGTAATAGAATGAGATTCTTAAACATCTTGCCATCATAACATAATCCTTATAAAAAATGGATATCATTTCATCATTAGAAGAATCAAACCATGTAAATAATGGAGACATTAAACATGAAACATAAACATTTTAAATAATTTCATTTTAGAAGGAAAATTGTTTTGATAAAAACACTTGAAATGAATTCTTGAGGAAAATATCCTTTCTTCTTCAAAATCATTCTCTTTTCACAAAATGTCATGAAATTTTAAAAGAGAAGGATTTTGTTGAAAATAGTCATGAAATTGTTTTTGGAGGAAGCTTCATGAAAATAAGGCTTTATAAAACTGTAAAAATCCATTCGTGTCGTATATGTTAAAAAAACATTCTTCTCGTACTTTTGCCGGAAAAGTCAAAAAAGTACCCCGTAACGTAAAACAAAAGAAATATTACATAACATGTAGTAAAATTAAAAAATGGATAAAGGGAATTTAAACATACATGAAAACATTTTTATAAAACATGTACATGGATAATAACAATAACCCTAGTAAATATTTACGAATAAACAATCTTGGATAAGAATGAGATTGGAATATTTATCCCTTACCTTAGGTCTGGTATGCTTCGTACGTATCTGAACCTCCTGTATAATGATTTAAATAATGTCATTGACTTATTACAGAATCATATTCATTGTTATGATATCATATATTGTTCACTTATGACTTTATATTACCCGTTCTTTTGTAAATTCCATGTTAAAGAGCGTTTTGGGTAAAACCGTTTCATTTATCGTTCGTGTTTGGACTTGTAATTATTCATATGATTACTTAGATCATGATTACTTAATTCCAGAATATAAAACATGATTTATATATAATATATATTCATAATATACATATATATATAATATATCTATAAATGGAAACAAATACATCGTTCGTGGAGACGGTAGGCTGTACGTACGCATGAATGTTGTTTTCGTTTCCTCATTGAATTGAATTCAATTAATTGGATGACATACATATATATATACATAAATCCAGTATCATTATTATGTCATATATATCATGATTACTTATTATATATACTTTATAATCATTTATGAATGGTTAATCATTGAGAATGAATCTTATCGTGTCGTGGAGACGGTATTTCGTACGTACGCACGAGCGATTATATCGTTCCCATGATTGTGGAATTTTATTAGAGTGTATTTATACTATAACAGAATCAATATTAATTTACAATAATCATGTATTGTTTTTATTTACACCATTATAACCATCCAAGTAAGGTGGTGGTGGAAAATAGATTACACCATGGTGTAGAGACAGTATTTTGTACGTACGCACGCGCGGTGATTTAGTTTTTCTTAGGATGGATAGATGGTGAAATAGGGTTGTTTCATAAATATAATAACAAATCAGTATATGAGTGATACTGGTGTTATTACTTCATAATGAGACAACCTAAGAAGAATAATTGGAAGAAGAAATAAAGTTGAAAGAATCGGTAACGGACATTACTTCTTCTTTGAAGCGCCTCTTTGAGACCTCCTCTTAGGGCACTAAAATTTGTCTTTGAAGAAAACCAAGACCTATAGGATGTTTCTATAGAAGTGGAGAAGAGAATTTGTCCAGGGTTGGCCGAGCTTCAAGGCTCAAAATGGTGTGAGGAAGAGAGGGAGGAGGTGCCCTTTTATAAGGGAGGAGAGGGCACCTTAGGAAAAACTAAAAATATTATTTTATTATAAAGTCATATTCGGTTTTTAATAGCACCAAATTGAGTTATTTCGAAGCTAAGGTGGGAATGGGTCTAAATAATATCATCCAATAGAATTTAAACATGTTTCGGTTTCTATTTTAACCTTATCATTTAGATTTAACTTTATGTTAAATAATTTTTCTTTTACCGTGTCTTCTTTTTTTCTTACACTATAAGGTTAATAAACATACTATAACACGCCAAAAGAACCCCAAGTTGTTTATTATTAATATATATAACCTTATCTAAGTCATTTTCCTGAACCGTAGATTTTTAGGATTAAAATAACAATTAATAATATAATATTTGTTTTAAAAACTATTTGATGTCAATTTTGACACTATTTGGTAATTGATAATTTTAAAAATCATAACAGAATGATTAGTTAGAAAAAAGTTAACTAAATAAATACTAAAATATAATATTAACCTATAATATTAGTGTAATTCATAAAAAGTCTCAAATTACATTTCTTTGGGTATTTATAACATCAATTATGTCAATATTTCATTAATAAGATAATTACTGCAGCATCATTGTGTCATAAATAAATTAAATTATTTTAAGTTTAAAAATTACAAATAAAATACAATTATGTAGGAAATATTTTTAGATTTCTAATTAATATTTATAGTCGAATTTATCTTATGTATAACCCTATATTAAAAATGATTTAGTTATTCAAGATTGGTTTTAACTATTTTAACCCCTCTTTAAATAAATTAATAATAAATGTCCTAATCTAATCCAAGTGGGCCTAAATAGCCATATTTTATTCCTAAGGTTGTTTTTGGCCGAATTACACTTATCCAATAGAATTAGGACATGTTTTAGTGTAATAATAATATCATTTTCACCCTTAATTACCGTATTTACTTTTAACCGATGTAAGAAAAAGTAAAAAGTTACTATTCACCAAAAATTATTTTCATATCATTGAACCAAATTTTAGTCATTAATATTAACTGTGTCTCTCGGATTTTCAAAATTCCACTCACAGAAGTGGTAAGATTAAGTTTTATGAAAAATTCCGTTTTTTAAATACCACTTAAGGGTTTCACTATTCATCAAAAAAATGAAAGTTTCCAGATAAATACCAAAAATTAGGCCTAAGCTATATTTGATATTATGAATTCAAAAATGATGTCTATTTTACCAAATTCAAAACATATTAGTTACATTAATTAATTTAAAAAATTAATTCCCGTCGTCAAAACAAATAGCGTGTTCTTAAGAGATAATAACTATCAAAAGATTGACACTTGTTTATGTCTGGTTTAAATGTGAAATTACATCCAATGAAAAACATTGTATTAAATTGTAAAAATATATTCTAAATATACTTTAAAACTACTCAAATTAATAATTTATCACTATTAATTATTTCGATTAAAAAAAGTTGTTTTTAATTAAAATTTAGTAATTTTCACTATTCATCAGAATATGAAAGTTATCCAAAAAGTACCAAAATATCTCCCTAAGCTAATTTCGATATTCCAAATCCAAAAATAAAGTCCATTTAGAAAGATAAAATTTATAAAATTTCAAAAAGTGGGTATTACTATTAATAACAGATAGTTCATAATAATATTATAATAATATCTCGTTTAGTGAAACTCGGTATTGCATACTACACACGCTATCAAGGAAGGTCGCGATTGTGTTTAATGCAAAGAAAGTCAGGGACGCATGTTGTGCAAGCTCTTTTTGGTGTAGCGTATAACACAAGACATTAATTAAAAAGAATATTTTTCATAAAATCTAGAGGTGTTACATTCTACCCCCCTTAAAATGAGTTTCGCCCTCGAAAATAATCGGGGTTATAAATGGTTTGTTACACGAGAGTTTCTTTCATAGAAACCCACATCGTAAAAAGGAATACTAAAACTTCATTTAAAAAAGGAATGTTAGAAACATAACGGATACCCAAATAACTCATCACTGGGTTTCCACATAGGAGAACATAGGTTAAAATAGGGATATGGAGGAGAAATCTGACCATCATGTTTTGATGGAGAGTGGTAGAGAACATGGCTATGAAAAAGCCATCAATCACAAAGCCATATATTTGTGATGATCTAATGTACCATCTGATTCATCAGATATAATGGCACTAGGAAAACATTTTTGGTTTTCAATATCATTTCCCTAAAGTTGATGATATTGGAATTAGAAGAAATACTTTCATGATTTTGGTACAGTCTCACCGTTGGTCGTTCTTTGGACAATTTCCACTTCATCTCTTAAAGAAATGAAGTTGAATTTGTCTTTCGTGAAGTGTTAGCAGATCATGTAATAAAATGATGGGTGATTCCATCTGTCTCAAACAAAAGGATATAAAAGTTATCAAAAATACATAAGTCCATCTATAGTGAGATTAATCATATATGGTTCCTAAAATGGTCTTATACTTCATATATCATACTACTTAATATAATAAAACTAGTTACTAATAAACAGGGAATTCCTGTAGGCCAGTGGTATGCGATAAAGGCCAGTCGCACTTTGGTTGTCGGTTCGATTCCCATAGCCTTGTCCGACGTGATGGGTTGTCCTCCGTCATGCAGGTTGTCCTTTTTATAAAACTACATTATTATAACATCCATCAATAATATCGAAAAAAGTTCTATCCTTAAACAATACTAACTTATATCCAACATAATCCATTTCAATCTTTAGGCTTATCTAAAATACTTTGGTCCAAGCTCATAATATAAAGAAAATGATTACTTGAAATGTCACATAACAATCATGTGAATTCCACCATTTATCCCCAATATATCATAAGATATATCTTGTTGGTCAAATTACAAACATGTGAATACCTTAATCATGTATTCTCTTGAAGAATGAATACACATTAAACCTTAGTGAAAACATGAGTGCTGTCAAAAGTTAACTCTTTCCACATACCAAAATCCAAAAATTCAATATACTCAAACCATGATATAACCTTCTCCTTATATCAGTCATGAGATCATGAATACTATCATACATTTAATTTTCTCCTTATCCCTACATTATGAGCATATCATCTACTTTCCAAAAATATCGGAATAACCTTTCATGGTTATTGTAACACCCCAAGCTTCTACGGTACGCTTCTCTTTGAATAATGTGATAGCGTGTGTTATACGCAACATCGAGTTCTAACACACCACAACCAATCAAACTAGCCATTTTGAATAGTAATACATACTTTTTGAAATTATATATATTTTATATTTCAAAATGTACTTCATTATTGGATTCGGAAAATCGAAATTGACCTAAGTTGAATTTTTTGTTTTTTTCTGAGAACTTCCAATTTTTATGAATAGTGAAAAATACTTAAAAACAACTTTTTTAATCAAAATAATTTATAGTGATAAATTATATTATTGAGTGGTTTTAAAGCATAATTAGAATATATTTTTACCATTTTATCCAATGGTGTTCATTAGAATTAATTTCACTTTGAAATTGGACATAAACAATTATCAATCTTTTGATATATATTTTTTCTTAAAAACACGCTATTTGTTGTGACAGCGGGAATTAATTATAAAATTAATTAATGCAACTTATATGTTTGGAATTTTGTAAAATAGACATCATTTTTGAATTTGGAATATCAATTATAGCTTAAGGTGAAATTTTGGCATTGTTCTGAAAAACTTAAATTTTTTATGAATAGTGAAACTACTAAGTGGTAGTTAAAAAACTGAATTTTTCATAAAACATAATTTTACTGCTTCTGTGAATGAAATTTCGAAAATCCGAGAGACACGGTTAATATCAAGAATTAAAATGTTGTTCAATGAGATGAAAATAATTTTTGGTGAATAGTAACTTTTTACTTTTTTTACCGCGGTTAAAAGTAAAATAGGGTAATTAAGGGTAAAAATGATATTAATATTACCCTAACACATGTCCTAATTCTATTGGACAAGTGTATCTCGACCAAAAACAACCTTAGGAATAAAATATTATCATTTAGGTCCACTTGATTAGATTAGGACATTTATTATTTTTTAATTCAAAGAAGAGTTAAAAGAGTTAAAATCAAATTTTATTTACTAAAACATTTTTAATGTAGGTTTATACATAAGATAAATTCAATTGTAAATATTCATTAGAAAGATAATAAGATTTACTATATAATTATATTTTATATATAATTTTTAGACTTTAAATAATTTTATTTATTTATGACACAATGATGACGTAGTAATTACCATAACTGTAAAAAAATAAAGTAATTGATATTATAAATTCCCAAATAAATATAATTTGAGACTTTTAATGAATTAAAATAATTTTATAGGCTAATATGACATAATAGGATTGATTTAATTAATTTTGGTCGAATTAATCATTCTGTTATGAGTTTCACAAAAATTAATTATTGAATAGTGTCAAATTGACATAAAAGAGTTTTTAAAACAAATATTATATTATTAATTGATATTAAATTCCTAAAAATCTAAGGTTCGGCCAACAGACTTATATCATGATAAGATCATCATTAATGGACCACTTGGGGGTCGCATGGATGTATATAGTAAGTTTATTAACCATATTATATAAAAATACAAAGAGACAATGTAAAAGTGAAAGTAATTAACTTAAGGTTAATACTTAAAGATAAGGTTAATATAAGTACCCAAACACGTCTAAATTCTATTGGTTGAGTGGTTTTAGACCTATCCCCACCTTAAACAATTAATAATAAACTTTGGAGCCATTAGAAATCGAATATTAATATATTATAAATTAATATTTCTAGCTTTTCCAAAGGTGCCCCTCAACCCTCTTATAAAAGGGAACTCCTCCTTCTCATTTCTTCACTCCTTAAAAGCCTTTTGGTTCAGCCAAAATCTGCACAAATACTCTCCCAACTTCCCTCAATTCAACCTAGAGGCCTTAGTTTAATCAGAATGCCAACCTAAGGAGCCCTTTTGATCAAATAATAAGGAAGAATCCGAAGAAGAGGTAATGTTTTCACCACCCCTTTTCAAGTTCATTTCTTCTTCCACTTCTTCTTTCTTTGTTATTACCATTATAAAATAATAACTCCAGTATCTTATATATACTATGATGTCATTATAAATATGTTACAACCATATTCAGTATTTTATCCACCCTTTGAATAACATGTCACCATACGTGCGTACGTACGGCTTACCGTCTCCACGTCGTGGTGTAATTGTTATTCAATATATTATTATTTGGATGGGTATAATAATGATGTCTAACTCATGTAAATAATAAATATAACATTTTAATGATTATGTATATATATACCATCCATTTATATATTATTTTAATATCAAAAGAATGATATTGTCGCTCGTGCGTACGTACGGACTACCGTCTCCACGAACGCGATGAGATTCATTCTCCATCGTATCCATTAAAGTATAATTATCATTTATTGATTTAGAAATGATTATTAAGGACTTGATATAATTATGGATATGAATAAGATACAACCTATTCATAACAAACACAGCTTATGTAACAAAACATATAAAAGAAAATGAGTAAGTTAACACCCGGAACGACGATAATTCAAAGATATTATTAACAAATCAATGTTAAAAGATCATATATGATATAATATTAATATATATTATTATTGTATAATTTAATAACAATTATTTCACCATTATACAGGAGGTTAACCTACCCCAACCAAGGAAAATTACAAGGTAAGCGTTATTTCAAAATCTCTTCATTATCCGAGGTTGTTTATACGTAACAATCTATTGGGATCTCTTTATCATCCACATCCATGTTTCTTAAAAATGTATTTCAAAACATTTTTACTATTTAAAAGAATATGGTTTAAAGTAATTTATACCCTTTTTTGACTTTTTATAAGAGGTTTATAAAGGAATCTTTTCGTCGTTTTCCAAACAAGGTGGTTTTTAACCTTTTCAACAAAATTAAGGTAAGAATGTTTTTTTAACTTATACGGCGACTGCGGCTATTTTCCACCGTTATAAAATAGTAGAAGCTTCCCTTACAAGCTTATAAGAATATTTTCAAAGAAAATGTTTTATTTTATAAATATATGACTCTTAAATGATTTCAAAATAAAAAGAGATATTTCTCTAAAAAGTGTTTTGATTTCATCTATGTCAACATCCTTTGATGGATTTTACGCTTATTTGAAATTGATTTATTATGATACAAAACTTCTATATTGTATTGAGGGTTTTGTGATATGTTTGACTGTGGATGTGCTATTTTTATACCATTCATGGTTTATGGTGAAAGTATTGACATTTCGTATGCTAGTTTTAATACGAATGTTTATGTTATGTTTAAAACTTTTCATATCGGAATGCATTGGACTTAATATGTGACGGGAGGAGCCCGCTATAGCTCCTCGATGCATCGGTAGGTCTCATGAGACAAACTAGTGTCTTGGCACAAGGCCTTGGAAAAATCTTATTCGTAGTCATGGCACGAGGCCTTGGCTATGTGGTTATGATAGTCTAGCATTATGCATTCCATCATTATGATAGTGGTTATTGATATTGCATGTGATTATTCAATTAGTAGAATATCCATGTGAATAAGTAAATGGAATTATTTCATTTTACTTTTTCCATACTATGTTGAAGTTCATGTTTAAAATTCTTTTGTTTTAGTTATACATTGACTTAAATGTTTATTCTTATATTTGAAAGATTCCAATATATTGTTATCCTTACTGGGCATTTGAGCTCACCCCTTTTCTATGTTATATTTTTTCCAGGATGTGAAGAAGTAAGTTATGAATGACCTACAGGGATAGTATCCGGGGATATGAGTGTGGAATATGGAGACTATATTATTGTTATAGTTTTTCACTTTATAATGTAATGTAAAACTTTATGAATATATCTAGTGTTTCCAAGGCTACGAAACCAATCGGTCTTTCGATATTTGATCTTTCTTGTGATCATGCCAATGTTATGTAATAATGTACCAACTCTAGGTAACTGGGGTCGGGGCGTTAGAGTTGGTATCATAGGATGTTTAGTACAATCCTTGGAAGCTAGATTTAGATAAACTCCGATTAGAGCACGTAGACCTAAGATGAACATTGAGGATTAGTATAGAAGAACTTCCTAGAATTTTGTTATTGTAGAGATTTTGTGAGTTTTCCGAGCAATACATCCCTGTCTAGATACGAGCAGGTAGAGGTGGCTCTGGCACAGATGTACCTAGGGGTAAAACCCAAAAACACCACATTGAGCTAGACTCGAACGGAAACTGGTGCACAATAACGGGCCTTGCTGCACTCTTGGTTACGACACTCCCGAGGGATATGATTAATATAACTCTCATTTTCTTTACAAATCATTATTAAGGGTTTATGAGTATATACTTCCTCAATGAAAATATTTTTCTGATTATGGATTATATCCATAAATAGTTCAATTTATGTTAAGTGTTTTATAAGTATGGGATTATGTATTTTGATTCATAAACTGATCTAGTTTATGCCATTGTTTAGAAATGGTGCCTATTGGAAGAAATGGAAACCGTATCAATGGACGAACTCCATGTATGGATTTCCCTCCTGTTCAAGATAATTATAGTGGAGCTGGTGATGCAACTGGTGCCGATCAGCTAATCACCATACTAGGACAACTCACTCAGGTTATGAATAATAACCTTACCCATATGGAGCACCCTGATCCGCAGCGTGGAGGATCAATGTTAGATCGATTCATGAGGAAACAACCACTAACGTTAAATGGGAGTACAAATCCCTTAGTAGCTGAGCAATGGCTATTTTCCCTAGAGAAAATATTTCAGGCTTTGGGGAGTAGTGAAAGGGAAAAAGTTATCATGGCAGTTTACCGCCTCATTGGAGATGCTGATCAATGGAGGTAATTGATTCAAAATACTAAGGAAGATGATGAAGTATCAAATATGGAATGGAGGGAGTTCAAATATCTGTTTTTAGAAAAATAATTTTCTCGCGACCATCGAGCAGATATGGAAAGGCAATTTCTAAGTCTGAGACAGAAGGAGGATGAGAATGTCACAAAGTATGAGGCTAACATTACAAGGATAGCAAGGTATGCTGGTGATTATATACGTAACCAAAGAAGTAAGATTGATCGTTTCTTTGATGTGTTAAAACCATTTCTCCGTTAAGAATTAGTCTCACAATCCTTCTCGTCATACGAAGACATTGTCTCATGTGCTATCAAGACTGAAAAGGAATTCTCTAAGTCTTATGTATTTAAAGAAAAGCAAGAGAAGAAGAGACATGTTGATCAATATGGTAATGGAAATAAAGGGAAGAAGGGAAAGGTTGAATATCCATCCTGTGGTAAATGTGGGAAGAAACAACCCGATACTTGCTTGAAGGGAATGGGAGTTTGTTACAAGTGTGGTGAAAAAGGCCACCATGCTCGTGATTGCAAGGGGAAGAAGGAAGCTACCAATGATCAGTGCTAAAATTGCAGGGAGATGGGGCATTATGCAAATGAATGTCCTAAGCGTCAGGAGAGCTTACCTCATAAAAGGCCAATGGATCAAGGCTAGACTTATGATATCACTACTGTTGAGGTAGAAGCTCCGAAAGATGTGGTGGAAGGTAATTTAATGGTTTCCTCAAGTTTAGCAAATGCAATATTTGATTCTGGATCATCGCATTGTTTCATATCTTCCCAGTTTGCTAAGAAAATTAGATATTTCTAATTTGATTTAACAAGGGAGTTGTCAGTTAAAACTCATAAGGGAAGTATCATTGCAACAAAGTTTTTTGAATCAGTCCCCATTAGAGCACATAAATGTTCTTTATCTGCTGTTATCATCATCATAACTATGATTGAGTTTGATATAATCCTCGGTATGGACTAGCTTTCGGACTACGATGCGAAGATTTATTGTAAGAATAAAGAGGTTACGATTCTTGATGATAATGAGAAGGAACACCTTATCTTTAGAGTAGAATCGTCACCACCTAATTCTTTTTTAGATCTACCCCCAATAGCTCAACTAAATTCAATTATTGGGGAGGAAGAGAATGAAATGACTGTGGGTGAGGAAAGGAATGTTCAAATAGAGGATGTACCTGTTGTGAAAGAATTTGTAGTTGTATTTCCAGAAGATTTACCTAGAAATCCTCCAGAACGAGAAGTTGAGTTTTCCATTGATTTAATTCCTGGATCAAGGCCTATATCAAAGACACCTTATATAATGTCCACTGTATAATTAGTTGAACTAAAGAAACAACTAGAGGAATTGAGTAATAAAAGATTTATTCGCCCTAGTGCTTCTCCATGGGGAGCCCCTATTCTTTTTGTTAAAAAGAAAGACGGATCTATGACGTTATGTATCGACTACATGGAGATCAATGCTATAACAATAAAGAAAAAGTATCCCCTACCACGCATTGATGATTTATTTGACCAACTACATTGAGCTCAATACATTTCAAAGATTGACCTTCGATCTGGATACCATCAGTTGTGTGTGAAGAAGGAAGACATTCCAAAGACAGCATTTCGAACTAGGTACGGGCATTACGAGTTTACTGTAATGCCTTTTGGATTGACTAATGCACCCTCTGTATTCATGGATCTGATCAATAGAGTTTTCAAGGAGTATCTTGACGAATTTGTGGTGGTATTTATTGATGATATCTTGGTATACTCCAAAAGCTATGAAGATCATGAAAATCACATGCATATTATCCTGAAGACTCTGAGAAGACATGAATTATATGGGAAGTTTAGTAAGTGTGAATTCTGGCTTCATGAGATTTCTTTTCTTGGCCATATTGTCTCTAAAGATGGAATCTCTGTTGATCCTTCTAAGACCAAGGCGATCCAAGAATGGCCAGCACCTACGAGTATAACTGAGGTACGTAGTTTTATTGGTTTGGCAGGTTATTATCGACGATTCTTCCAGAATTTTTCCGGACTGGCTAACCCATTAACAAAGCTCACACGTAAAGGGGTTAAATTTGTTTGGACAAAAGAGTGTGAAGAATGTTTCGAAGAACTGAAGAGAAGATTAGTCAATGCTCCTATATTGACTCTACCATCGGGAAATGATGGGTTCGTTATTTATAGTGATGCATCGAAGAAAGGACTTGGTTGTATGCTTATGTAGAATGATAGAGTTATTTCCTATGCATCATAGCAGTTGAAAATTCATGAACAAAACTATCCTACTCATGATCTCGAGTTAGCAGCTGTGATCTTTGCTTTGAAGATATGGAGGCACTACCTATATGGTGAAAAATGTGAGATTTATACTGATCACAAGAGTTTGAAGTATATTTTCTCACAAAAAGAACTCAACATGAGGCAAAGGAGATGGCTTGAATTACTCAAGGATTATTCTTGTACGATACACTACCACCTGGGGAAAGAAAACAAGGTGGAAGATGATTTGAGCAGAAAAGAGCATGGAGTTTTGAACGTGATGAGAATTGAAAGGGATCCAATTTTCATGGATCTAGTGAAGATGGACATAGGAATAACCAGGGAAGGTGAAACATCAATTCTTTTTCAAATGGTTGCCAAACCATCTTTACTAGAAAGGATTAAGAGTTCTCAGACCGATGATGAAGAATTTAAAAAGAATATTGAAGCTGTGAATGATGGGAGATTGAGAGACTTTGTGTATGAAGATGGAATTTTGAAATTCGGGAAGAGACTTTGTGTTCCCGATTTACTTGATCTAAAAAGGGAATTGTTGGATGATGCTCATAGTTACAATTTCTCTATACACCCAGGGAGAACCAAAATGTATAGAGATTTGAAGGAACATTTTTGGTGGGACAACATGAAGAGGGAGATTGCTGATTTTGTGTCAAGATGTATGGTTTGTCAACAAGTGAAAGCTGGAAGGCAACAGCCTGGAGGAGTCATGCAACCTCTTCCCATACCGAAGTGGAAATGGGACAATATTACGATGGACTTTGTCATGGGGCTACCAAAGACTCCTAGAAGGAACGATGCAATATGGGTTATTGTTGATCGTCTTACCAAGTCAGCACATTTTCTTGCTATAGGAGAATATCTACCCCTGGAACGTCTAGCAAGACTATATATTAATGAAGTTGTGAGACTTCATGGTGTACCCTATCGATTGTTTCTGATCGTGATCCCCGTATTACATAAAGATTCTGGAAAAGTCTTCAGAAATCCATGGATATTGAACTTCATTTGAGCACTGCTTACAACCCTCAGACAGACGGACAATCAGAATGGACTATTCAAACCGTAGAAGACATGTTGAGATCTTTCTCACATGACTTTCAGGGTATGTGGGATCAATATTTACCTTTGGTAGAATTTTCCTATAACAATATCTTCCATTCGAGTATTCGGATGGAACCATATGAAGCGTTATACAGAAAGAGATGTCGTACACCAACCTGTTAGGATGACGTTGGTGAAAGAAAACTTATAGGCCCAGAACTGGTGGAGGAAACGGTGGAAAAGGTAAAGGTAATCCAAAATCACATCAAAGAAGCTCAAAGTAGGCAGAAGAGCTATGCCGATAATCGAAGGAAGGATTTGGAATTTCAAGTCGGTGATCAAGTTTTCCTGAAGGTATCTCCATGGAAGGGATTCATACATTTTGGTAAGAAAGGTAAATTGAGTCCCAGGTACATTGGACCTTTCAAAATTCTAGAACGAATTGGGGTTGTAGCTTACCGATTGGCAATGCCGCCAAGTCTCTCCAAAGTTCACGATGTGTTCCACGTATCTCTGTTGAGGAAATACATGCCTGACCCAACGCATGTACTCACCTATGAGGAATTAGATCTGGAACCTGATCTGTCCTATTGTGAAGAGCCCGTCAGGATTCTTGATACGAGAGAACCAGTACTGAGAAACCGGACGACGCGTCTGGTAAAAGTTTTGTGGAGAAACCATAAGATGGAAGAGGCAACGTGGGAACCCGAGGAACTTATGATGAAGAACCAACCGAGTCTTTTCATTTGAAAACTATTCTATAAATTTCGAGGACGAAATTATTTTAAGGAGGGGAGAATGTAACACCCCAAGCTTCTACAGTACGCTTCTCTTTGAATAATGTGATAGCATGTGTTGTACGCAACATCGAGTTCTAACACACCAAAACCAATCAAACTAGCTGTTATGAATAGTAATACCTACTTTTTGAAATTATATATATTTTATATTTCAAAATGGACTTCATTTTTGGATTTGGAATATCGAAATTGTCTTAAGTTGAATTTTTTGTATTTTTCTGAGAACTTCTAATTTTTATGAATAGTGAAAAATACTTAAAAACAACTTTTTTAATCAAAATAATTTATAGTGATAAATTATATTATATAGTGGTTTTAAAGCATAATTAGAATATATTTTTACCATTTTATCCAATGGTGTTCATTAGAATTAATTTCACTTTGAAATTGGACATAAACAATTATCAATCTTTTGATATATATTGTTTCTTAAAAACACGTTATTTGTTGTGACAGCAGGAATTAATTATAAAATTAATTAATGCAACTTATATGTTTGGAATTTTTTAAAATAGACATCATTTTTGAATTCGGAATATCAATTATAGCTTAGGGTGAAATTTTGGCATTGTTCTGAAAAACATAAATTTTTGATGAATAGTGAAACTACTAAGTGGTAGTTAAAAAACTGAATTTTTTCATCAAACTTAATTTTACCGCTTCTGTGAATGGAATTTCGAAAATCCGAGAGACACGGTTAATATCAATAAGTAAAATGTGGTTCAATGAGATGAAAATAATTTTTGGTGAATAGTAACTTTTTACTTTTATTTACCACGGTTAAAAGTAAAATAGGGTAATTAAGGGTAAAACTGATATTAATATTACCCTAACACATGTCCTAATTCTATTTGAAAAGTGTATCTAGACCAAAAACAACCTTAGGAATAAAATATTATCATTCAGGTCCACTTGGATGAGATTAGGACATTTATTATTATTTAATTCAAAGAAGAGTTAAAAGAGTTAAAATCAAAGTTTATTTACAAAAACATTTTTAATATAGGGTTATACATAAGATAAATTTTATTGTAAATATTAATTATAAAGATAATAATATTTAATACATAATTATATTTTATTTATAATTTTTAGACTTTAAATAATTTAATTTATTTATGACACAATGATGATGCAGTAATTACCATAATTGTGGAAATTTAAAATAATTGATATTATAAAATCCCAAATAAATATAATTTGAGACTTTTAATGAATTAAAATAATTATATAGGCTAATATGACAGGTTAGGATTTCTTTAATTAACTTTGGTCGAAGTAATCATTCTGTTATGAGTTTCAAAAAAATAAATTATTGAATAGTGTCAAAATTGACATAAAAGAGTTTTTAAAACAAATATTATATTATTAATTGATATTAAATTTCTAAAAATCTAAGGTTCGGCCAAGAGACTTATATCATGATTGTATCATCATTAATGGACCACTTGGGGGTTGCTTGGATGTATATAGTATGTTTATTAACCATATAATATAAAATTACAAAGAGACATTGTAAAAGTGAATCTAATTAACTTAGAGTTAATACTTTAATATAAGGTTAATATAAGTACCCAAACCTATCTAAATTCTATTTTTTGAGTGTTTTTAGACCTATACCCACCTTAACCTTTCAATAATCAACTTTGGAGCCATTAGAAACCGAATATTAATTTATTATAAATTAATATTTCTAGCTTTTCCAAAGGTGCCCCTCACCACTCTTATAAAAGGACACTCCTCCTTCTCATTTATTCACACCTTCAAAGCCTTTTGGTTCGGCCAAAATCTGCCCAAATACTCTCCCAACTTACCTCACTACAACCTAGAGGCCTTAGTTTAATCAGAAATCCAACCTATGGAGCCCTTTTGATCAAATCAAAAGGAAGAACCCAAAGAAGAGGTAATGTTTTCACCACCCCTTTTCAAGTTCCTTTCTTCTTCCACTTCTTCTTTCTTTGTTATTACCATTCTAAAATAATAACTCCAGTATCTTATATATACTGTGATGTTATTATAAATATGTTACAACCATATTCAGTATTCTATCCACCCTTTTAATAACATGTCACCATACGTGCGTACGTACGGCTTACCGTTTCCACGTCGTGGTGTAATTGTTATTCAATATATTATTATTTGGATGGGTATAATAATGATGTGTAACTCATGTAAATAATAAATATGACATGTTAATGATTATGTATATATATACCATCCATTTATATATTATTTTAATATCAAAATAATGATAGTGTCGCTCGTGCGTACGTACGGACTACCGTCTCCACGAACGCGATGAGATTCATTCTCCATCATATCCATTAAAGTATAATTATCATTTGATGATTTAAAAATGATGTTTAAGGACTTGATATCATTCTGGATATTAATAAGATACAAGCTATCCATAAAAAACACGGCTTATGTAACAAAACATATAAAATAAAATGAGTAAGTTAACACCCGAAACGACGATAATTCAAAGATATTATTAACAAATCAATGTTAAAAGTTCATATATAATATCATATTAATATATAAGATTCTTGTATAATTTAATAACAATTATTTCACCATTATACAGTAGGTTAACCTACCCCATCCAAGGAAAAGTACAAGGTAAGGGTTATTTCAAAATCTCTTCATTATCCGAGGTTGTTTATACGTAATAATCTACTGGGATCTCTTTATCATCCATATCCATGTTTCTTAAAAATGCATTTCAAAACATTTTTACTATTTACAATAATATGGGTTAAAGTCATTTATACCCTTTTTTGAATTTTTATAAGAGGTTTATAAAGGAATCTTTCTGTCGTTTTTCAAACAAGGTGCTTTTTAACCTTTTCGACAAAATTAAGGTAAGAATTTATTTTTAACTTATACGGCGGGTGCGGCTATTTTCCGCAGTTATAAAATCGTAGAAGCTTCCCTTACAAGATTATAAGATTGTTTTCAAAGAAAATGTTTTATTTTATAAATATATGACTCTTAAATGATTTCAAAATAGAAAGAGATATTTCTCTAAAAAGAGTTTTGATATCATCTATGTCAACATCCTTTGATGGATTTTAAGCTTATTTGAAGTTGATTTATTCTGATACAAAACTTCTATATTGTATTGAGGGTTTTGTGATATGTTTGACTGTGTATGTGCTATTTTTATACCATTCATGGTTTATGGTGAAAGTATTGACATTTCGTATGCTAGTTTTAATACGAATGTTTATGTTATGTTTAAACCTTTTCACATGGGAATGCATTGGACTTAATATGTGATGGGTGGAGCCCGCTATAGCTCCTCGATGCATCGGTAGGTCTCATGAGACAAACTAGTGTCTTGGCACAAGGCCTTGGCAAAATATTATTTGTAGTCTTGGCACGAGGCCTTTTCTATGTGGTTATGATAGTCTGGCATTATGCATTCCATCATTATGAAAGTGGTTATTGATATTGCATTTGATTATTATATTAGTAGAATATCCATGTGAATAAGTAAATGACATTATTTTATTTTACTTTTTTCATACTATGTTGAAGTTCAAGTTTAAAAGGCTTTTGTTTTAGTTATACACTGCCTTAAATGTTTATGCTTATTTTTGAAAGTTTCCAATATATTGTTATCCTTACTGGGCATTTGAGCTCCCCACTTTTCTATGTTATATTTTTTCCAGGATGTGAAGAAGTAAGTTATGAATGACCTGTAGGGATAGTATCTGGGGATATGAGTGTGGAATATGGAGACTATGTTGTTGTAGTAGTTTTTCACTTTATGATGTAATGTAAAACTTTATGAATATATCTAGTGTTTCCAAGGCTACTAAACCAATCGGACTTTCGAGATTTGATCTTACTTATGATCATGCCAATGTTATGTAATAATGCACCGACTCGAGGTAACTGGGGTCGGGGCGTTACAGTTACTAGTACCATTCATCATAGACTTCCAAAACATAAGGAAAGACAACAGTGTAACAATCCTTAGATGTCTCTTTATTCCATAGTACCATGATATTACTTATACAACATTACACTTGATAAACATACAATCATTCCACTACATTCTTAAACCATTGACTGAGTTTCAACAATTCTTTCATCTCACGTATCATTTGTAGTCTCTTCATCATCATCAATATAAATACTACCCATACGACCATACTAATTCTCTTCATGAGACTTTCCCTTAGGGCATTGGTTTTCATAATGCCCGTACATTCCAGATTGAAAACATTTAACCATTGTTGATATCGTAGCAATACCATTATCCTCATCCCTGGTGTTAACTAAACCTTTTCCTTTGCACTTACTGGCATTGTCTCCTTCTTTTCCACACCCAAAGCATCTTTAAGTTCATTTGAAACATTCTCCTTGATGCATCTTCCCACATGATTTACATAGGGTAAATTGAACTTTCTTTCCTCTATGATCATCCTGAAACTCCATCTTTCTTTTATTAGCCGAGTCAGGAAACTTACCAAGTTTGAGTTTATTGATCATATTCTGAGATTTCGGATTCGGCATAATAAGGATGTTTGGACTTCCAAATCCCATTTCATTTGGTTGCTCATGAATAATATCATTCCATTGTCCATCATATCCTCCAATATCGTGAATCATCTTGTTTCCAGCCATTTTCTATAACCCAAAAAGAATAGTGTGAGAGGAAAAAATCATAATAAAGGGGGATTAACTTCAATATATAACATCTTAGGTTTAATTCTAAAATTGTTACCGTAATTCTAGGACTATAGACTATACTTATACTTAACCTTAGGAAAATCCCTAGACATACCTTAGAAATAACTTTAGGGATCCCACTAAAGTTTTCGCATCTTAGTTTCCAAAGGCTGACTAAACCTTTCCTCTTATACCAACTGTAGAGACCCGAAGCTTGACGTACATAGATATTACATTACTTTTTTGGAATACATAATACATAACAAAAACAGACACAGAATGACCGTAATAGTTTAGTGTCTTTGCAAACTTGGAACGTAATCTTCTAATTGTGGTGAATGATCTTCAACATCTCCCATAAAGATCTTCCACTTTTTGTTTCCTTACCTAAAACTTTTATTTTAATCCTGGGGGAAAATATAACATAAAAAGGGTGAGCTAAAATGCTCAGTAAGGGTAAGCATGGATAAAATAAAACAAACCATATACATTTGAACTTAAAAACATGAACATAATGTTTAAATATCAAAATCTTGAGCAACGACATAAAACATAGAAGTACATAAGGTATAGATCATAATGGTACATAATTCATGATAAAATAGCATTGGAATAAAACATGTAATTGTGGAAACCATTAAGAACATGTTATGATTTCCATAGTAGCCAAGGCATTGCTGCTAAGACCATCTTAGTGGACAAAGTCCCTTTCTGAATCGAGTTCACTCCACGTTTCAGTCCTGTAACACTGAACTGGATTAACTTATCGTTCCAGCCATGTCTATCTCATGAGATATAAATATTTACCCAATGAATTGGAGGGAGATATAGGTCCCACCCATCTCATATTGAAATCATTCTTTCATGTGTCACAAAATCATAAATCATACATCATATCATAACCCATGTAATAGAATGAGATTCTTAAACATCATTCCATAATAACATAATCCATATAAAAATGGATATATTTTCATCATAAGAAGAATAAAACCATGTAAATAAAGGAGAAATTATACTTAAAACATAAAAAAATTATATAATGTCATTTAAATGGAAAATAGTTTTGATAAAAACACTTGAAATGAATTCTTGAGGAAAATATCCTTTCTTCTTCAAAATCATTCTCTTTTCACAAAATGTCATGCAATTTCAAAAGAGAAGGATTTCGTTTAAAATAGTCATGAAATTTTTTTGGAGGAAGCTTCATGAAAATAAGGCTTTATAAAACCATAAAAATCAGTTTGTTCCGTACAAGTTAAAAAACATTCTTCTCGTACGATTTCTAGAAAAGTCAAAAAAGTACCTCATAAAGTAAAACAAAAGAAAGATTCCTTACATACCATGTAGTAAAAGTCAAAAATGGGTAAAAATTACTTTAAACATACATGAAAACATTTTTATAAAACATATACATGGACAATAACAATAACCATAGTAAATATTTACGAATAAACAATCTCGGATAAGAATGAGATTTGAATATTTATCCCTTAACTTAGGTCTGATATGCTTTATACATATCTGAACCTCCATTAAAATGATTTAAATAATGTCATTGACTTATTATAGAATCATATTCATTGTTATGATATCATATATGGTTCACTTATGACTTTACATTACCCGTTCTTTTGAAAATTCAATGTTAAAGAGCGTTTTGTGTAAAATTGTTTCATTTGTCATCCGTGTTTTGACATGTAATTATTCATATGATTACATAGATCATTATTACTTAATTACAGAATATGAAAAATGATTTATATATAATATATATTCATAATATACATATATATAATAGATTGATAAATGGAAATAAATACACAGTTCATGGAGACGGTAGGTCGTACGTACGCATGAACGTTGTTTGCGTTTTCTCATTGAATTGAATGGAATTAATTGGATGACATTCATATATATATACATAAATATAGTATAATTATTATGTCATATATTTCATGATTACTAATTATATATAATATTTAATAATTAATGAATGGTTAATCATTGAGAATGAATCTCATCGCGTAGTGGAGACGGTATTACGTACGTATGCACGAGCGATGATATCATTCCCATGATCGTGGAATTTTATTGGAGTGTATGTATACTATAATAGAATCAATATCACTTTACAATAATCATATATAGTTATTATTTACACCATTCTACCCATCCAAGTAAGGTGGTGGTGGAAAATATATTACACCACGGCGTGGAGACGGTATTCTATACGTACGCACGTGCGGTGATTTCTTTTTTCTGTAGGATGGATAGATGGTGAAATAGGGGTTTTTCAAACTTATAATAACATATCCGTATATAAGTGATGCTGATTTTATTACTTCATAATGAAACAACCTAATAAGAATAAGTGGATGAAGAAATAAAGTTTAAAGAATCGATAATGGACATTACCTCTTCTTTGAAGGGCCTCTTTGAGACCTCCTCATAGGTCACTAAAATTGGTCTTTGAAAAAGACCAGGACCTCTAGGATGTTTCTAGGGAAGTGGATAAGATAATTTTGTAGGGTTTGGCTGAGCTTCAAGGCTCAAAATGGTGTGAGGAAGAGAAGGGGGAGGTGCCCTTTTATAATGGAGGAGAGGGGAACCTTAGAAAAAACTAATAATATTATTTTATTAAAAAGTCATATTCGGTTTTTAATAGCTCCAAATTTAGTTATTTCGAAGCTAAGTTTGGGATGGGTCGAAATCCTATCATACAGTAGAATTTAGAAAAGCTTAGGTTTCTATTTTAACCTTATCATTTAGATTTAACAGTAGGTTAAATAATATTTCTTTTACTGTGTCTTCTTGTTTTCGTACACTATAAGGTTAATAAACATACTATAAGAAGAAAAACGAACCCCAAGTTGTTTATTATTAATATATATAACCTTATATAAGTCATTTGGCTGAACAATATATTTTTAGGAATAAAATTACAATTAATAATATAATATTTGTTTTAAAAACTATTTGATGTCAAATTTGACACTATTTGGTAATTGATTTTTTAGAAAATCATAACAGAATGATTAGTTGTAAAAACATAAACTAAATCAATACTAAAATATCATATTAACCTATAAATTAGTTTAATTCCAAAAAAGTCCCAAATTACATTTATTTGGGTATTTATAACATCAATTATTTCAATATTTCATTAATAAGATAATTATTGCATCATCATTGTGTCATAAATAAATTAAATTATTTTAAGTTTAAAAATTACAAATAAAATACCAATATGTAGGAAATCGTTTTATCTTTCTAATGAATATTTATATTCAAATTTATCTTATGTATAACCCTATATTAAAAATTATTTATTTATTAAACATTGATTTTAACTATTTTAACCCTTCTTTAAATAAATTAATAATAAATGTCCTAATCTAATCCCAGTTGGCCTAAATGGCCATATTTTATTCCTAAGGTTGTTTTTGGCCAAATTACACTTATCCAATAGAATTAGAACATGTTTTAGGGTAATAATAATATCATTTTTACCCTTAAATACCCTAATTACTTTTAACCGTGGTAAAAAAAAGTAAAAAGTTACTATTCACCAAAAATTATTTTCATCTCATTGAACCACATTTTAGTCCTTGATATTAACTGTGTCTCTAAGATTTTCGAAATTCCACTCACAGAAGTGGTAAAATTATGTTTTATGAAAAATTCAGTTTTTTAACTACCACATAGTGGTTTCACTATTCATCAAAAAATGAAAGGTTCTAGAAAAATAACAAAAATTAGGCCTAAGCTATATTTGATATTATGAATTCAAAAACGATGTCTATTTTACCAAATTCAAAAAATATCAGTTACATTAATTAATTTAAAAAATTAATTCCCGTCATCAAAACAAATAGCGTGTTCTTAAAAGATAATAACTATCAAAAGATTGACACTTGTTTATGTCTGGTTTAAATGTGATTTTACATACAATGACCAAAATTGTATTAAATTGTAAAAATATATTCTAAATATACTTTAAAATCACTCAAATTAATAATTTATCACTATTAATTATTTCGATTAAAAAAGTTGTTTTTAATTAAAATTTAGTAATTTTCACTATTCATCAGAATATGAATGTTATCCGAAAAGTACCAAAAATTCACCCTAAGATAATTTCGATATTCTGAATCCAAAAATGAAGTCCATTTTTAAAGATACAATTTATAAAATTTCAAAAAGTGGGTATTACTATTAATTACAGCTAGATCATAATAATATTATAATAATATCTCGTTTAGTGAAACTCGGTATTGCGTACTACACACGCTATCAAGGAAGGTAGTGATTGCGTGTAATGAAAGGCAAGTCAGGGATGTGTGTTGTGCAAGCTCCTATTGGTGTTGCGTACAACACAAGACATTAATTAAAAAAATATTTTTTCATAAAATCTCAGGGTGTTACAATGAAACCTTATATCAAAGATTGATCGATGCTGTTTGGTTTCACCAAAACCGGGGGTGTGCCTGCAGTAAGAAAAAACTCCTGGGAAGACATGATCCAAGTCTAAAACACTATACATAATTTTTAATGTCTGGATGGTATATTCTGAGAGACTCCCACCAGGGAATAAAGAGGATGAGCAAGGAAGGAAGATATATTATCCCTTTAGAAAATTTAATAGAGAAGTGGTTTAAGATACGTTTGAATTTTCATTACAAGAGTATCACATTAAACCATGTTGATTGAACATGTAAAGGAATCTTGATCCTTATGAAAATAAATATAGGAGTTATGAGCATTGAATTGGCCTTAAATACCTTAAAACAATGTTTTTCATGCATTTTTCGTCAAATAAAATGTTAAATGGGAAAAATAGGGATATCTAGAAAAATTTAGAAATTTGAAAAATGAAATGAAATAGTTATGGGAACACTGTTCATGACACTATTAGTTGTCTCACTATTCTGGAAAAACTGTAGGCATATTGTTCTGGATAAACTATAGACCTATCATTCTGGAACCACTGTAGACCTACCATTAGATGTCTCACCTTTCTAGAAACACTATAAACCTACCATTCTATGAAAATTGTAGACCTACCGTTACATGTCTCACTATTTTGGAAATAATACAGACCCACCATCTTGGAAACACTATATACCTACCATTAGATGTGTCGTCATTCTGGAAACACTGTAGACCTAACGTTTTGGGAACCCTCTTCACATAACTGTAAATTTGACAATGTGTTGGAGATGAGTCACCTTAACCTCCCATAGAACACCATAGACACCATATTTTAGTAGGGGAATGAACTAGATAGGTCCGAGCCATTACATTAGTTACCTCTCAAAACATTCTCATCCATGAGAATCCATTACAAACCCCGATAGAAAATATAATAAGGGGTCCAAGAAACCACTCTTTGAGATACCTATCAAGGATTTCTTTTCCAAAGGATCTCAAATTTATTAAAAAAGAACATAAAAACCAAACTAAAACTACATATAGCTTATAAACAATCTCCCAAGGGGGATACATCTCAATAGAGTGCAATCCACCACCAGATACCAATGAAATCCATCCCATTACAAGAAAAGCTCAGAAACCACAAAACAAACATTGTTACATGATAAGAGCTAAAAATTAAAAGCTCGGGGTACTTAGTGTCTATCTAGGACTCACATTACTTGGTATTTTTCTCCATGCCACCATGCCCACACTAGACACAAACCAAGGGAATAAAATTCCTACACAGCAACTTCTCCTTGCTGTCATCGATCTCTATAGGCCTCTCCTTGAAGGTCCTATCATCATCAATGTATATCTCTCCCCAATCGATGAAATCAAAGTCGTCATGAAGCTAACAACGGAGCTGTAACACATGAAAATCATCATGTATACGGATCATATGTGGGGGAAGTAAAACTCGATATGTTATAGCTCCAATTGAGCCAACACCTCGAAAGGCCCAACAAACCGGGGAGAAAGCATAATCCCATGATCAATCATTCGCTTCCCACGACGGGGAGTCACCATCAGAAAAACGTGGTCCCCAACATTAAACTCTAAAGGTCTCCTCCTTTGATTAGAATAAGATTTATAATGACCCTCAACTTCCTTCATCCTCTAATGAATCACCTGATCCATATCAATCGTAATCTGCAATTGTTTCGGTCTGAGAACTATTGACTCTCTTACCCTAGTCCACCACAACATAGAACAGAAAGCTAATCCATTCAAGAATTCAAATAGTTCCATTCTGATAGTAGAGTGAAAGCTATTTTTATAAGATAACTCCACCAAGGGTAATTGACTCATCCTATAACCTCGAAAATCCAGGACATAAGAGTGAATCATGTCTTAATGAGTATAGATGGTCTGCTCTGTCTGACCATCCGTCTGGGGGTGAAAAGAAGTGCTAAGACATATGTAAGAACCAAAAGCATTTTGGAGACCACTCTACACCCTACAGGTAAAACGAGGATATCTATAAAAAATTATTTTCCCCGGGACTCCATGAAGTCTCAAATTCTTCTATAGATACTTCCTCAATAAAACTTCCACTGAACTCAAATCCTTGATCTCTATGAAGTGGGATGATTTCATCAAATGATCTACTACCACCCATATAGCATCATGGCCTCCCTGATCTTGAGTTAATACAATAACAATGTCCATTGATATTTCCTCCCACTTACACAGAGTAATGTCTAATGGATGGAGAAATCCACTAGGGACACGGTGCTTGACCTCCACCTTCTGGAAGACCAAACATCGAGACACAAAATCTGCAACTACAGGCTCAGCACAAGCCACCAAAATTGACTCCTCAAGGCATGGTACATCATTTTCATGCCAAGAATCACCATTAAGGGAGAACTATGAAACTATAGGAGAATCGTCTTGCACATCGGCAATGGATCAAGAAGCCTTCTCAGGTACACCACTCAGTGTTGTTCATCCTTAGACCAACCATTGGGGGCCTCACTATAAGAAACTTAGTATCTCCAAACCTCCTCTTATAGATCCCACAATTGAGACTCTTTCACTTTTTGCACAAGATAATAATGCATAGTAATCTGAAAAATAATCATCAACCACATACTTCTCCCATTTTGAAATGTAATGTTGAATGTTCTTCCATTACTCTCTAGGAATCACCAGATTCACACACTACATCACTATGTGATTTCTTTCTCAATACATCAGCTAAAAAATTCCCCTTTCCATGTGTATATGAGATTTCGAAGTTGTATTACTATAAGAACTCCATCCACTGACTCTACTGTAAGTTCAATTCCTGTTGGTGAAAAAAAGACCTCTGGATCTTATGATCGGTGAAAACCACAAAGTGTTCTCCAATGAGGTAATGTCCCCACAACATCATAGAAAACAATACGGCCTCCAACTCGAGATCATTAATAGAATATTTACATTCATGGGGGTGCAACATCCAAGACCCATAAGAAACAACAAATATCTAATGCATCAAAACATAGCCTAACCCAAGACGTAAAGCATCTCAGAAAACATCAAACTGAACTCCCTCTACTAGAAGATAATGAACTGGAGCACTTAAAAACTTCTGCTTAAGATACACAAAAGCTGCATGACACTGATTAGTCTGCATGAACATTTGATCCTTCCGGGCCAATGTTGTCTGAGGAGTCACAACCAGAGAGAAATTGGCTACGAACGTCATGTAGTAGCCTGCGAGACCAAGAAAATGTTGCACATTTTCCACTATCTGGTGGCTTCCCATGACACAACCACTTCTATAATCAATAGATCCACATATACTCCCTATTGGGACACCACATGCCCCATGAAACGAACTTCTCAAGCCCAAAACTCACACTTTGAAAACTTCCCAAACAACTCCTATTGAGGAAGAACTCCCAAAACTGCGTTTAGATTCTCTGCATACTCCTCATTAGAAGCAGTGTACAGAAGGATTTCATCAATTTCTACCACCAAAAACTTATCTAAAAAATTATAGAACATATCTTTCGTCAATCCCATGAACATATATAGAGAATTAATCACACCGAAAAACATTACAATGAAATCATAATTCCCATGATGAAAATGGAAAGTAGTCTTCGGGATATCCTAATCATTTACATGAATCTAATGATACCCTAACCACAAGTTGATCTTCAAGAACAGAATTTAACACTTAATTTGATTGAATGTATCATCAATCTGAATAAGAGGATAGAGATTCTCCACTATCACATTGTTTAAGGGATGATAATTTATACACAACCTCAAACTATGGCAAGCATTCTTCATGAAAAAAACTGGTGTACCCCCTGGTGACACACTCATCCAAAAAAAGATTCACTATAATAGACAATCTATCTATAAACGTTGCTCCCATAACTCATAAGAGACGATCTTATATGGGGAAATATATATTGGAGATGCTCATGGATATTGTTTGATCCCAAACATGATCTCTCGTTGAGGGGGTAATGCTACAACCTCTTCTGGAATTACATCAGGGTACTCTTCTACAATCAAGAGAAATTCCAACTGCTAAACCTCGGAAAAACTAAAAATAAGCTCATCCATCAAAGATGATAAGGACATAACATGCCACTGACCCATCAGAGGGTCTCACTTGCTAACAAACACCACCATCTCTCCATCACCATCGAAGAACAACACATGCCTCATAATGAAATCCATGATAGCCTGCACTGAATACAACCCATCCATTAATAAGATGACATCATATTTTCGTATCCACCAACATTGGAAATCTTCATAAGAGTGTTGCTACCCCAACACTAGCTCACAGTCTCTACATTCTTCAAACAAGTTAGCTCGACCTCCAACTACTGTAGGGAATACCAAGGGAATTGAAAGCCTCTCTACCTCAATTACCAAAGCATGGAAAAGGGATGGTAATATGAAAGAGTTTTTCACTTCTAAATCCTACAAGGCATATAACCAAGTAGAGAAAAATAAAATGGTACCACAAACAACGTCTGTTACACCGGGAACTGGAAATGGTAAAGCATGATGTTGACCACGACCTCCTCCAAGACCTCTATGACCCTGATGACAACTACTAGAAAGGCCACACTATACTCTTTGAGGAAAGAGATCACAATGGGTTGTTCTCTACCTACCCCATCTGTTGTACACTTATCCATAACTCGTACGACCTTATGCTACTACCTCAGCTGGAACTTCCTCAACGAAGGAACCTGGACTGGAAGACCTAGTGCACGATGACTGCTCTGAATGGTTGGTCACTCTCACTTCTAATATCCTAGACATCCACCAGATTGAAAAGAACCAAATCCCTTGGTATAGGCCTAAGATCCACCACCCTTGTAGAAATGAGATACTGAGTGCTAGGACCTACCCCAAGATATATGAAAACTCTTCTACCCAGAAAATCAAGAACCCTAGACCACAACTCTGCATCATGATGAATCTTGATGAATCCCCTATTGTGAAGATATGGTTCTAGATAATTTCCTCTTAGTGACCTCTTCCCTTTCCAACACCTCAAGACATGTCTTCAGTATAAATGAGGTGATGGAGAACTTGATCTCTAGACACAGAGCCTCCTTATAATGTCTTCCATTGCCTAATCATATGGAAAAATGTTTGAATCGTATTTTAAAAGGTTACTAAAAAAGATTCCAAATTTTCGCACACTATATCTCCCCTTTAGAAGGGTACGAAGATCTTGGTGACAGGATAAATTCATGATCAATGAACAATGATCAACTCTAAACTTGTCTCGGAACACCTCCCTTGATATAGCTGAATCATCGTGATCCTTGAGGAACAAGAAGCACCACTAACTCGTTGCCCCATGAAACATTTTCCAAACCAATGAAACCCAGTGCTCCTTCTAAGAACGGGTCGAACTGAAGGCTATCTCAACCTCCTCCCATCAGTATTCTATACCAACATCTAAAATAGATCCCCCATACTTCTACAGACTGTAGTGCTGAAACTCTCAGAGCGTCCTCTTATAAATTTTTTCCTCGTCATCATCTACCCTGTTGCGGTCTACTGGAGCACCCTAATAAATATATACTATGAAAACCTGATAAGGATGTTGACCTAGAGCCATACTTACAAAATAAAAAAAACATAGAGCTCCTAAAACTAGAATATATAAGACTAAACAGTAATTAAATAAATATTTTATTTTATTCCTTATAGGATAAAACATCCAAAGGTCAACCCATTCATACAACGGCAAAATGAAGAATGATGAATGATCCTTTCCTAGGTCTCTACCCTAAAACCAGTGTCACCTCATTTAGTTGACACTGTAAACATAATGTTTTGTGAATCATTTCACATTGTGGCATAAATACCTATGTCTAATCCAGTCTATATTGTTCACGTCACCTTATAAAATTAACTGACACTGTTTCCCTACGAACCCATGCAACATCAGTTGTTCCTAACACCAACTCCATATTATCCCTCAACCAAACCATTGATACCACTTTTTCATGACCCCCTCCCCACAAGGTGTACCCCCTTGGGCCGATATTCTGAAAATGGATATAGTTACCCCCGTGTCCCGCCTTCAGTAAGAACTGGGTTCGGGAGTAGAACCGAGGTTACATTAACCGCACAAATGGGAGGCACTACCCTCTAAGAGAACTCTTTCGAAAGAGAGAGATAATATAGACACCATTCAACTCTAACTTGGACAGAAATAGAAAAGAAATCTCATGTTCACGTATTTAATGTCATGAAAAACTACTACAACTATAGTGGAAAACTGTAAGTACCAGAGGAAAGTAAAAACAATAGTGACCATGATGCTCGAAAAGCTCTTGCAACCCCATGCTAGTAGTACCCAGCCTGATCTCCAACCTACTCTATGTGAACTAAATAATAGTTTATATATACATAGGGGGAGTATAATAGTATACTTGGTAGGATCATTCCTAAAGCCTCTCATGAAAAAGTAAAGAAATCATGCTAAAGCACAGTGAACAACAAGTGAAACTAACTCATCACCTAAACAAGTATAATAATTTCAAAGCCTCACCATGTCTACTCTCAACATGAATTGAATAAATGTGTATATTATATAATAAAGAATCTCAAGGGTACCCTGATACTACTTTCCCACTGGTTTGACACTTTTCCTTAACCACACACTTCATAAGCATCTATCTCCAAATAGTCATTCCTACAAACACCAAGGTGAAACACCAAAACATGCCCCCCATGTTGCACATCCACCATGTCCACTCAATCAAAGTAACCAAGTAGTTTATATGTGCCACCATAACTCATATAATGTGTATCATATGTTGGGCATTATACCTCAATCCCTTATATCCCATACACCGAGTGAGGATCAGCAAGCCATCACAACCTAAACATGTTACACCAACAGTACTGCATAGAAATCTATATCGAGAAGATATTTGTGTGACAAACCACAAGCCATTACATCTCTCTACACACATATATGTGGAAAAATAATCATTGTTCCTACCAGACCTAGTAGATATCAATATAATAGAGTGAGGACAAAGGGTGTAGTCATTCATCCCTCCTCCCACCGTAATGTTGGGGAGAACACCCCCAAGGCTCCGAATCCACAGTGTTCCAGTTTACCTAACTGACGGGGTGATGTATCCTATAGAAACAAAAAAAGTTCAGAATATAATATAGCTCACAACCACGCTATGGGAAAATCCTAGTATTAGACTCTAATGCAGCTATAATTTCTTGTACTCCTGGATTTTAATTCTAAGAAAATGTATTCTATAATAACACATCCATTTAAAAATATTTATTATGTTACATCATTCCATTTGTATCAGTTTCACACTAGATTAATTAGTTACATAAACATTAATTAACCATAATAAATTCCAAATTACATTTTAATAGCATTCAAACCATGATCCAGAGTTTCTTTAAATTAAAACCTTATTATTGCATCCTAGAAAGCTACAACACAATGGGTTAACATAATTTATTAAATCATTTATTAATATAATTATTACTTTACCCTATTACCATGAATTATAGGAAAACATTCTAAGATACCAAACATAATGGGGCTCAACATGGTGGGTAGATGAATTATCTATCATGTTATTTCCACATATAGTAGGTGTGTAGTCCTGTACTCCCTAGATAAGTTAAACACCGATATCACATGGAATACCCCACACATATTTGCCTCTTTCTAGATGGAGGGTAGGAAAACATGCTACCTTGAGCAGTGGGGAAAGTAAAGAAGATAAAAAACCAATAAGATTCATATAGAATCCAACATTCATATCCAAACCATTTCATCACCTCTGGTTTCCTCCCCGAATCCCACATGCCTAAACCGAGGAATCTCGCCACTCTAGGCGTCAACTAATGCAACAACCTATAGGCCTCCCTTACCCCACATATCACAACAGAAATCCAGGCTCACGTCACAAAACAAGAAGTAGAGAAAAAAAATGCATATCAACTGTTCTCTTGGACCATAAACAGGGCATCCATCCTTCAATCATAACGAGCATTCATGGATCCAATGCACAAGGCACTCGACCTTATATGTTGGAGTGTAACTCAGAACCCTACCATGAATTATCTTTTTATCAACCATCGAATTCTTTAAACAATCTATAATTAACCAATTTATTAATTTTTGGTTACAAATATGGGAAACCTAAATAGAAAGCGACCATAAATTAACTAAACATTTAATTGAAAATACTTTAATTCAATATCAATAATCAACATCATGGTTCTTGCTCATCGATTAATTATATCTAACACACTCACTACAACAATAACAAAAATCATTTACATGTATCTTTTAACTTCGAAAAATAATAAGAATTAATACTAGTTTATGTTCTTCACCAATTTCCACCAATAAAAACTTGATAACAATGTAATCATGGATATCACACTATGTATCAAAACAAGAAGAAATAACATATGATTGATAGCAATTTATTTATCATGCTCAAATATTTATTATATCCATTCCAATTAGATCTAGTGGGATAGAACATGATAACTCTACAGTTGCATATAAAATAATTGAGGGACCATGAACCCCCTACCTCAAATGTTTTATGTTTCTATTTACATGAGAACAGTCTAATAAAACATATCACAATCACAAATTCTAAAGGACTTAATCCACTCAGGGATGCAGATACACCACCACACCTAGAAAACCTTAAGAAATGTCATTTAGAAACAAGGAGATAACAACCCATTATAGTTTAAGGAGACACTGAAGGATAGGGACCCATAAGAAAAATGGTAAATCATACCTTATATTGAATATTGATTGATACTGCTTGGTTTCACCAAAACAGGGGGTGCACATGCAGTAGGAAGAAACTCTAAGGATGACATGATCCAAGGATAGAACACTATGCATAACTTCTATAAGAATGAAGGAAAGGATTGTGCAAATCAAACCAGGGAACAAGGATGAAGAAATTTTGAGGAAGATATCTCATCCCATTAAAGATTTAATAGAGTAGTGGTTTCATATATTATAGATTTTACATTGAAAGAGGATCACATTAAACCACGTAGTTTGACCATTAAAAGGCATCCCAAATAGTAGGAAAATAAATATATGATTAATGGGATTTCAATCAGCCTTAAATACCATAAAAAATAATTTAATTCATTATTCGTCTATGATAATGCTAAATAGGAGAAACTAGGAAATCTAGAGAAATATAAAAACGTAACGAAGGAAATGAAATAGTTATGTAAACAATGTTCATGAAAATGTTATTTGTCTCATAGTTCTGGAAACACTATCAACATAACATTCTAGAAACACTGTATAACTACCATTCAGAAAACCCTATAGAGTTACCTATAGATGTAGCACTATTCTGGAAATATTGTATACCTACCATTCTGAAAAAACTGTAGACCTATAGATAGATATCTCAACATTCAGGAATCATTATAGACATACCGTTCTGTATGTAATATAGACCTACTGTTAGATATCTCACCATTATGGAAACACTTTAGACCTACCATTCAGGAAACACTATTCACATAAATAGAAATTTTGCAGTGTTGGGGATGAGTCACCTTGACATCCTAGAACAACTCAAACACCATATTTCAGCAAGGGAGTGGGCCAGATAGATCTGAGCCATTACAGGGACAATAGATAGAGAATAATAAACATTCAATACATGGAAATATCCTCAATCATCATGAACAATTACGATAAAAAATCAAAAAACCTATAATGAGGAAGACCATCATTAAAGGAGAAATCATATACCCAATATAAAACAAGAAATATTAATAAATCTTTGTGAAGATAGAGTTAAATAAATGACTAATTTAGTAAGTCTATATATAAGAATGAAATTGGGCCATTGTAAATGTGGCCATTAAAAATATTTTTATTCCAAATATATGGTTCTATCATATATCCAATTTTTATACTAAATTCATGTATTATTAAGAATTAAATTTAATATAATTAAACTTATAATAGAAAAATATGGTTTTAAAATATTACAAATATATGTAAATATATATTTATTTTTTATATATAAATATAAATATCATTATTATTAAATTATGATATGATGTATAAAAAATTAAATTAAATTTTTTCATATCACTTGAGTAGTAAAATTAAATTTCAAAATACGAATAATTAATTTTAACGATATTTCCATAGGTATTTAGTGTAAAAGTATAAATTTTTTGAAATAAATGTTTTTTGAATGTTTTTTATTTAATCCTAATCGAGTAATTTGAACACTTTAATAATATTATCATATATGAAATAGAATATTACCATTATTTAAATCAGAAATTGATATTAAATAAAACTAACTACACTTAATTTTTAAATACATGAATTTTCAATAAAATAAGTTTTACTTAATACTTTTTCCATTTAAAATTGAATTGATAAATCATAGAATCTATATTATTTAAATATATCATAATTTTATGATTTATAATTACAAAATTAAAAAAAAATTATTTTTTTATATACAATTTTATTTTTAATTCAATAATAAAATATAGTGCTACTACAACTTTTAGGCCATTATTATTATATAATTACGAAATCATAAAACAATTTTATTAAAAATATTTTTTATATAGTTAATTAAAATATAATTTTGAAAATATTTATAATATTTTAAAATAATGTAATTTTTATTTTTGAAGTTGAATAATATTCTTTCCACTTTTTTGAATACATTATTCATTTATTATCTTCAAATAATAGTATAAAACATGTAGAAATTGAATCAAAAAAATATGATTTGGAATTTATAACTAGTGGGTTCTAATTATCTAATAAGGTCCACTTATTTTTTTTCCTAAATATTAAACTTAATAGGTAAAAAAACATACCATGGTGGAAATAAATATGGTAAATAATTAGTCACTAAAGAGGTTAAGGGACTCAAAAGTTAAGAACATGTTTAAATTTAGTGTTTGAGGTGTGTATATACCTTATATATTATAAAATATATTATTTTCCAATCTTGGTTTAATTTTCCTTGACATTGACTTTATATTATTGAAATGATGAGTTTATTCATAAAAATACCACTACAATTCACTTATAAAAGGGGCACTCCTATAATCACATACACTCATAAAAAACACCATTAGTTTTCCCCAAAATATAAAATAATGATTTAGTAAAAAAATAGATACCTAAAGGAAGTTTTGGACTTGCTTAAAGACTATCCTTCAGAGGCTTAACACCCTTCGCAATGGAGATAACCTGAGTAGAGAGGTATGAATTTCTGAAAAAAATTTCCTCTTTTCTTTTTACTAATGGAAATTAATTCATTCTAATATTTATTTTCACCATATAAAAATTATATCATCAATATAATTATAATAATATAATTTTATTACAATGATGGTATAAAAATTAACTATCCATCCCTTTTTATTGGAAAAGTGAAAATGAATTTTTATTTTGAACTATCCCTTCAAAAAAAATCTTTTTTTCATTACATAATCACCGTACTCAATAGATTTTAATGTTGAATTTAATAAATAACTATGGAACATATAATAAATTATAGATTATGAAATGATAAGACATATTATTCATTTTTATAGTTCAGTGGTAAATGAAATCAATTACCATGCATAGATTTTGTCTACCCAATATTTGTGATGGTAAATCTCCCTTTTTATTTTCATCATTACCATACATGGTTGACTATGATAATGAAATTAATAGATAAATATTACATTTATGATATATTTAAGGTTCTATAATAAAAAATTAGATAACCATTAAATTATATTATCATCGAATGATTACTATTTACTTATTTTTCTAAAATAGGTATACTAAGAGGTAAATATTTAATTCACACAAATAATATATTTTATATTTTATTGAAAATACACTTTGTGGATAGTTGAGAACCTAAAAAACGACCTCCCATCAACAAGTCACACACATACAAAAAGACTCATTACATATTTCAAAACCTAAAACATAAAACATAGAGGTTCACCACACCAAGCCCGTCCCAAAATTCAAATGAACCTTCATCATAGTGAATCCCATATTTCTCGCTTCAGACTATGCATCTAGAGAAACCATCAATTGAAACTTAAAAATTAAAAACACAGTTCTTGGAAAATGAACAAGCCCACGTCACACATTCACCATAAATCGCATCCCAGCCATCCATCATCATCATCAACACTGGATCAGAACTAATCGTCACCCTCATAGAATGAATCACAACACACCGACCATCATTGCCATAAGAACAAAAATTCTATTTTTCCATATAAAAACCACATCTCTGTCCTGAAGACCATGAACAAGGGAAATGAAAACCAAAAAAAAGACTGAACAAATAAAACCTTGGAAACAACCTCCTTGAGCAGCCCGATGATGCGACCATCGACACCATCCCCAAGCCATAGAACCTTCAGCGAACAGATTTACCGAGACCCTCCAACAATGTGAGTTAGATCTCCCAAAATTGACAAAAAACCAAAATTCCACAAAAAAACCAAATCCAACGAATAATTCCAAATCGAGGAAGAACATGCCTAGACTCCATCCTGTTGATGCCCACCTTTTCCACAATCATCCTTGTCCCAACACAAGCTCTGCCTCAATCCATCAACACATCACCATAAAACTCCAACGTCGAACCGGAAATAGAAGAGTATAACATACCACCTATGATAAAGCCTCAGTAGAAGACAACCCAAAACCACCGAGAGCGATAATGAAGAAATGGGATTGGAACCTAGTGTGAACCAGGGAAAGGAACATGAAAAGAAAAGTGATGTGAGGGTATGAAACCCTAGAAAGTTATCGGGGGATAAAACCCTAAGATAAGAAGGACCGAGATGTCGAGAGGACCCTTAATCACTAACCCACTATCCCAAAGCCTCAGTGTTCCCATCACTCCAGATCTGGCCTGGAGAGCAGTGGTGGAGCTTGAGGCCAGAGCTCAGAAATGCGGCCGGAAAGGTCTTCACAGATCTGGTGAAGGTGAAACAGGGATAGGAGATCAGAACCGCGAGATAGAAATAGAAGTGGGCCTGGAAAGAACAAAGCCTAGTGAACAAAGCGGAGAGAATATAGAACCATGGAAATCAGAGCAGAAAGAAATGCTGTCGGGGAGAGGAAAACCTAAAAATAAGCCGACCCGAGAGCCCGAGAGCACCCCAGTAAATATTTAATTCAAATTATAAAATATTATCATATTCATTATTTATTCTTCCATTTCATCAATGATTATGATTTATAATTATTTTAAACTCCAAATAATATAATTGTGATACTTTTGTAATGATAGTTTAAAAATATCCTCTTAATCATTCATAACAGTTGATTTATTCATTTTTTGTTCAGATTGACCCCCAACATGAACAATGATATGAAATTATATAATACATTATAATGAAAAACTAATTAAATTTATTATATAATAAAATTAATTATATAATTATTTTTTATGTAAAATATAAATCAACAAATAACTCATTAATTAAGAATACACCCTTTGTAGGTTGAAAACCACTAGAAAAAGGTTCATTATCGATTTAATATTCATTGATAAAGACTAAATTACAAATGAAAGGAAATATTAAATAAATAAATAAATATTATTCATCCATCAAAATAAATTTAATGAATATTTAGTGATGAAATTTTAGTGAATAAGGTATAATAACACCACTATTACGAAACTAGTTCAAAATGAGCATGATTACACACAGCCGACTTCAAAAATAAGTCATAATTATGTAATATAAGTATAGAGAATAGTTATAAATGAATTATATGGAACCATGTTTATCTGAAATGTTTTCTAAAAAAGGTTATTAGGATTTTTATGTTTCTATACGAGAAGTAGAGGGCGTTATTCGGAGTGGGGAAACATGTTATGGAGTTCATTGACTAAAATAATTTGTTTTGTGAAATATTTCATAATTTCAACTATGATAACATAAATATAATTACATTTCTACCTATTTAATCTATTTTACCTTATTCATGGGATATTAATATAAATATATTGGTTATTTTCTTATAACGAAATAGATTTAAATGATACCCAAATTAAATTTGACTTGGATAAAAATGTTACACAACCGTATGGGTTTTGTTGTCAACATTATTTTCAAATAATTTTTTTAAAAAGACAAAAAATATGGGAAAATTTTAATATCTATAAAACCTATAATCATTTCCATTTCAAATGTATGTGTTTTTATATTTTCAATTGATATTATATTTCCCCTTGACTAATATATGACTCCATGTGTTTCTGATAAGTAAAATCAAACAAGTCTTTTCCTTTTAACCATGAATATTCCTCCTTTCTATAGTAACTCAGGTTTTTTGCCCTCACAGACTTTGGAATTTTTCTATGAATAATTCCAGAGCTAGGCGCGAAGACGGCGTGCGATTCCGAGGCCCGGTGTGCCCGAAAATAATTTTATAAAAATATTAAGTATTTTTATACTATGCACATGGCAGGTGTGTGATATATCCTAAACGGTAGATCAGAACAGGAATCTGAGTGCACGGTTGCGTCCGAAACGTGCCGTTTACCCTAGTCAAGGTGTAAACATTGCGGGCGCGGGCCTGCGGTGAGAAACGCCACCAGGGTTGTTTTCATAAATAAATGGAGAAGTTAGTTTACGAGCGTCAGCTCGAATAACTTCTGAACGGTGTCTCGGATTGCAAATCCGAGTTGGCCGTTGCGTTAAGAACGACGCGTTTACCCTAGGGGTGACCTTACCTTTGTTCGCATCGAGCATTGTGTGGAGGCGAGATGGGGCCCGGAGATATGAGATATTTTTGTTTTAAACAATAATATCTCCTCCTTACCTCATTCCTCCCTCACGCGCAGGCGGCGACACCTCCCTCCCGACCTCTGGTTCTTCGCCGTTTCAAACTTCGATCATCCGTTTTCAGCGCCGTTCGTCGGCAGACCCAGCTTCAGGGCGTCGCGAGAGCCGTTCTGCATCCAAAGTGTCCGTTATCCGCCAACAGGTAGGCGTTTTACGTTTTGAAAATCTCGTATCCCAAATTTCTGCATTTTTCTTTGTTTTAAACCTGCAGATGGGTAGATCGGGTCTCGGGGGGCGCCCAGATGCTTCCAGATCTGCATTTGAACCCCCGAGGTGCCTCTGGCAGACCTCGGAAGGTGCGCCGGGGCGGCACTGGCGCGGCAGAGAGCCGCCGGCCAGGGCAAGTCAGCGGCGGCGGCAGGTCCAGGCCGGCCGGACCAGCCGGTCGAGGCCGGTCCGCCCTCTTTTTGTTATACGGGGGTCTTTAAACCCCCGTATCTTGCAATCTGGGAGCCAGATTCGCGTGCCGTTTGCGGTGACACGACCCTGACGACGAGGCGTACCCTTCGGTGTGGGTTTGAGGGTTTAAAGGATTGGTATCGTGGCCCGGGAGATAGAAACGTCGTATAAAATAATATTATTTGATTATTTTATGACTTCGGGCCGTTGTAACTTCTACCGGGAGCATCCGATTGAAGTGCCGTTAGTAGAATTGAGACCCTCATGGTATGACGAACTTGTTGAGATGGTTTTCGGGTGTTGAGAATGAGAATGGAGTGCGGGCCCCACGAAGCCGGGTTTTGGCGTTTGTGGTGAAACGCAGCTTTTGCACCAGGAGTCCGATTTTGGCGGATGAATAGTCGACCCTGTTTGTTTTTCCGAGAGGATTGCAATGGTGCAATCCGTTCGATGTGTTTCAGGATCGAGGTGTGGGCGCCACCCGAGCTGGCCTAAGTGAATTGTACCTTTTTCACCGGGTGTCCGTTTCGGACGAGCAAGAAGTCGATTCCGCTTGTTTTTTAGAGGGGATCACCATGGTATGGTCCGCTCGATGGGTTTCGGGATCACTGTGTGGGCCCCGCACGAGCTAGCTACGGTGAATAGTGCCTTTTTCACCGGTGCTCTGTTTTGGGTGAGTAAGCAGCCTATCCTGCGTGTTTTTCCACGTAGATTGTGATGGTGGCCTAGACATTGGCTTAGGAGGTGCACAATGTGGCATTGTGGTGGTTCTCTTGGGTTAGCGACGTTTGGACCAGCAGTGGTTGAGGGTTCTTCCTTGGTTCGTTCCTAAGAGGGTTCACGCGGAATCACAACCTTCGTATGGGTTTGTGATCCTCTTGATGGGATGTTTAAACTGTTAGAGTTCTGGCATCCCTCCGGTGGGCCCGGAGCAAGATCCTCTTGCATCTTTACACTAGATCGGGTTCTTGGTATCGTTTTGACTGCTTATTCATGGGCGGCGATCCCCTATCTAGGAGATTAACCCCGTAGGGTTTGTGGTATCATCGGGAATATGACCCCCTATGCGGTGGGTCATGCTCAGTAGGGTTGTGGCATCGTTGGGTATACGATCCACTACTCAGCATGAGGTTTATAGTAGGGTTGCAGTATCATTGGTTATACGATCCCATACTCAACGCTTGGTGTCAGTAGGGTTTCGGTATCACTGGTTATGTGATCCCCAACTCAGCGCGGGGTTTCGGTAGGGTTGCGGCATCGTCAGTTCGATCCCCTACATCGCGAGTTATACCAGATAGAGTTCTGGTATCGTCGTGACCACCTTTATATGGGCGATGATCCTCTATCAGAGTGATATGCTTCTATCAAGCTTCAGATCGGTTTGTGGTATCCCCCAACAGATCTTGGGTGTGATCCCCTATCTGTGAGAACTACATATGCCTGATCGGGTCCTGGTATCCCCCAGCGGACCCTGGGAGTGATCCCCTATCTGTGAGCTATGTATACCGGAGTGGGTCTTGGTATCTCCTTGAGGACCCTAGCGGTGATCCCTTATCTGACGAGTTTGGTGGTTATGTTGTTTCTGTGAGTTTTCAGTGATGCTAACCGACGAGCGTGATCTCTCGGGTGAGCGTCTGAGGGGTTTGTGAAAAACACGATGGAGTGCATCTCTCGGATGAGTGTCATCTGGGATGACAATGATCATGTGGTGTAATCTTCGGGTTGTGTATAGTTGTTGGTGATGAGGTCGGTACCTCTTGTGGCTTGGTGCATGAGCTGGGTATATCTGGTGTGTTCAAGGTGTATGTATGGGCATACACCTGAGCTGAGCTGACTAGTTGTGTTTAGCCGAGGATGGTCACGAGATGGAGTTTCTCTCTCGTCTGGGTTCCCTCTAGCTGGGATGAGCGGACTGTTGCCTTTCAATTGCTCTCTTTGGTTTTGGGTTTTTGGGGTTCTTACTGATTATGTTTATACTCACCCCTGCATGGGCTTTTCCCGCACATGTTTGTGTCTTGTGTAGACCACATTCCTTTCGACGGAGTCCCAGGAGGACCCGGAGTAGGCGGAGCATAGGGAGCATGTTTGACCGGGGTGTTTACCGGAGCTGTGCTGAGGAGCTTTCCGGCAGGTGTTTGTGTAAGCGTTCCCCTTCTTCAGAGCTGGTCGGACGCACTTTGTAGTTTTCTTTTGGTGGGCCCATTTTAGCCCTATTATACTTCTGCTATACTATGGTTGTGGGATAGTGTACGCATGCATTTACTTTTCAGTTTTCTATATCTATGCACTGTTTCTTGGAGGTGTTTGTGGGTGCGTGTGTACATGTACCTTAGGCTAATGGCTCCCATGTGTGTGATAGACTACTCGGTGCTAGTCGCCAGCCCCTGGCCTATTAGAGGCGGGCTTGGGGAGTCGCGGCTCGAGCCCCATTGGGTCGGGTCGTGACAAAGTTTTATCAGAGGAGGTTCCACCTATGGGACTTCAGAGCGTAGTTTATCTAGTTGTGAGCTTGGTTTGGGTTTTATAGCGGAAGTGTTAGGATGTTTTGACTTCGGCTTTCAGGCCAAGGACTCTAGTGTTGTTGCGGCAGCCGACTTATCCATACACTAGGACTCTGATAACCCGACTTTCGAGTCGGGACATTCGTACACTGGTCGCAGGGACATTACGGTACATGCATCATATAGGACTGGGTTTTTGGGTTTTTCTGTGTCCTTCTTGAGTCAGCTCTCCAGATATACTCATTGAATGTGGTGTGTCTTGAATGTATTTCAAGATGACGCCACGACGACCGCTAGCGAGAGATCTGCAGCAAGATTGTGGTGACAGTCCACCCCGTATAGAGGTTGTGGACCAGGGCGCAGGTTCTGAGGCTAGGCCTCCAGGTGGTCCGCCAGTTGAGCCACCACCTTTCGAGCAGCTGGTTGTGCCGGTAGTGCAGGATGAGGTTGCGTGCAGGCTGAGTGCGCTACATGAGTTCCAGAGGCAACGAACTCTGAGGTTCCGGGGTGATCCAGACCACCAGGCAGCTGATAGTTGGCTTCAGGCAGTCACCTGAGTTTTCCGCCTAGTGAGGACACCTCCTGATCAGATGGTGGTCCTATATGGGAGCCTTCTGCATGGTTCGGTCGGGTGATGGTGGAGTTTGGTGACGCAGTCCCATGACGAGGAGACGCTCACGTGAGAAGAGTTTGACCAGCTCTTCAGGGAAGAGTTCTATCTGGTGATGCTGAGGTCAGTGCGGATTCAGGAGCTTCTGCAGCTTCAGCAGGAGGACCTGACTGTGTCGGAGTACTCGACGAGATTTACGGACCTTTCGCGCTACTCCTTGGATATGGTTTGAGACCCATTCTTTATGTCTTGGACCTTCAAGCATGTCCTATGAAGGGACATCCGAGGAGGTGTGGTTTCTTTGTGCCCGCCCACCTATGCTGGAGTGCTGGAGCGAGCGTTGGTGGTGGAGAGGTTTCTGGCTGAGCAGATTCCCCCTGTTAGTTCTGGGCACATGAGAGCTGAGACGTCGGCATCTGGTAGCCGATGACAGACTCAGGGGTCTGGACGTGGCCTATGTTTCATAAGGCGACCCTAGGATGGAGGATCTGAGGCTTAGGGATCACAGGGCTTACAGGCAAATTTTGGTCAGCCGCAGGAGAGGCGGTGATACGCTTGCGACGGTCGGGGAAATCTTGCTAGAGATTGTCCGACCCGACATGCTTCTGAGAGGGATCTGGTCGATGGACCACCTTGGTAGAGGCAGTGTCTCGAGCAAGGAGGTCAGTAGGGTGGCGGATGTGGCGGCGAAGTGGGTGCAGCAGGAGGAGGTGGTAAGCTGTATCAGTTGCCACCACCCCCACCCTCAGGTGCTCCACGACATGCTCAGAGAGCTGGTGGCCGAGGGCGAGGACAGCTGTATGCCGTAGAGGCTATTGACCCAGAGGTTCCGCGGATGGATAGAGGTACGCCCTGTGTCCTTTCTAATTACTGGAGTAGTTTGATAGACACTGTTTAGTGGTACCCTTCCTTTTTTTTTGCTTGCTTGAGTTTTGTTCAGGATGTTGGTAAGACCATATGTGGGTGTTGTTCGGCGTGCTTCAAATGCATGAGAGAGAGGGATACTTCCTCCACCGAGATGTGTTTATGTGACACGATTAAAACTGTGCGGGCGAGTCAGTGCCACCCAAAGAGGATAGTTTCGAGGTGTGGTAGATGAGTCCCTCTGACTTATGCGATCGGACAGGGGTGTTAATTGGTGAACTCGCTGGTGTGTGAGACCTAGTTGAGATTCTAGTCGCTCTCCTTGTGCTTAGGGATTCTCAGGTATGAAAAAGTTCTAAGGGGGGGGGGGGAGGATGTAGCGACTCGGTTTATTAGCCCTGTCAGACTTTGGAATTTTTCTATGAATAATTACATAGCTAGGCGCGAAGACGGCGTGCGATTCCGAGGCCCGGTGTGCCCGAAATTAATTTTATAAAAATGTTAAGTATTTTTATACAATGCACAAGGCAGGGGTCTGATATCTCCTAAACGGTAGCTCAGAACGGGATTCTGAGTGCACGGTTGCGTCCGGAACGTGCCGTTTACCCTAGGAAAGGTGTAAACTTTGCGGGCGTGGGCCTGTGGTGAGAAACGCCACCAGGGGCGTTTTTGTAAATAAATGGAGAAGTTAGTTTACGAGCGTCAGCTCGAATAAATTCTGAACGGAGTCTCAGATCACAAATCTGAGTCCGTTGTTGCGTTCAGAACGACACGTTTACCATAGTGGTGACCTTACCTTTGTTCTCATCGGGTATCGGGCGGAGGCGAGATGGGGGCCAGAGATATGAGATATTTTTGTTTAAAAAAAATAATTTCTCCTCCTTACCTCCCTCCTCCCTCACGCACAGGCGGCGACACCCCCCCCCCTTCCGACCTCCGGTTCTTCGCCGTTTCAAGCTCTGATCGTCCGTTTTCAGCGTCGTTCGTCGGCAGACCCAGCTTCAGGGCATCGCGAGAGCCATTCTGTATCCAAAGCAATGGTGATCCGCCAACAGGTAGGCATTTTACGTTTTGAAAATCCTGGATCCCAAATTTCTGCTTTTTTCTCTGTTTTGAACCTGCAGATGGGTAGATCGGGTCCCGGGGGGCATGCAGATGCTTCCGGATCTGCATTTGGACCCCCCGAGGGGCCTCCGGCGGACCTCGTAAGGTTCACCAGCGTGGCAGCAGCGCGGCGGTGCAACGCGCCGCGCGGCGGAGTGCCGCCGGCCAGGGCGGGCCGGCGGCGGTGGCCGGTCCAGGCCGGTCCGGCCTTTTTTTGTTATATGGGGGTCTTTAAACCCCCGTATCATGCAATTCGGGAGCCGGATTCGTGTGCCGTTTGCGGCGACGCAACCCTGAAGACGAGGCGAACCCTCTGGTGTGGGTCCGAGGGTTCATAAGTTCGGTATCGTGGTCCGGGAGCTAGAAACATCGTATAAAATAATATTATTTTATTATTTTACGACTTCGGGACATTCTAACTTCTACCCAGAGCGTCCGATTGACGTGCGGTCAGTGGCGTTGAGACCCTGATGGTATGACAGACTTTTTGAGATGGTTTCTGGGTGTTGGGAATGAGAATGGGGTGCGGGCCCCACGAGGCCGGGTTTTGGCGTTTGTGGAGAAACACAACTTTTGCACCAGGAGTCCAATTTTGGCGGATGAACAGTCGATCCTGTGTGATTTTCCGAGAGGATCGCAATGGTGTGATCTATTAGATGAGTTTCAGGATAGAGGGGTGGGCCCCACCCGAGCTGGCTTCGGTGAATAGTACCTTTTTCACCGGGTGTCCGTTTCGGACGAGCGAGTAGTCGATTCCGCTTGTTTTTTCGAGGTGATCGCCATGGTATGGTCCACTCAATGGGTTTCGGGATCTTTGTGTGGGCCCCGCACGAGCTAGCTACCGTGAATAGTGCCTTTTTCACTGGTTCTCCGTTTCGGGTGAGTAAACATCCTATCCGGTGTGTTTTTCCGTGTAGATCGTGATGGTGGCCTCGGTATTGGTCTAGGAGGTGCGCAGTGTGGCGTTGTGGCGGGTCGCTCGGCTTAGCGACGTTTGGACCAGCAGTGGTTGAGGGTTCTCCCTTGGTTCATTCCTATGAGGGTTCGCGCGGCATCACAACCTTCGTATTAGTTTGTGATCCTCTCGATGGGATGTTTAAACTGTTAGAGTTGTGGCATCCCTCCGGTGGGCCCGAAGAGGGTTCCTCTAGCATCTTTACCCTACATCGGGTTCTTGGTATCGCTGTGACCGCTTATTCACGGGCGGCGATCCCCTATCTAGCAGGTTAACCCCGTAGGGTTTGTGGAATCATCGGGAATATGATCCCCTATGCGGTGGGTCGTGCTCAGTAGGGTTTTGGCATCGTCGGGTATACGATCCCCTACTCAGCATGAGGTTTATAGTCGGGTTGTGGTATCGTTGGTTATACGATCCCCTACTCAGTGCTTGGTGCCGGTAGGGTTTAGGTATCGCTGGTTATAAGATCCCCTACTCAGCGTGTAGTTTCGGTAGGGTTGCGGCATCGTTAGTTCGATCCCCTACATCGCGAGTTATACTAGATAGGGTTCTGGTATCGTCGTGACCACCTTTATGTGGGTGATGATACTCTATCTGAGTGATGTGCTTCTGTCGACCGCCAGATCGGGTTGTGGTATCTCCCAGCGGATCCTGGGTGTGATCCCCTATCTGTGAGAACTACGTATGCCAGATCGTGTCATGGTATCCCGCAACAGACCCTGGGAGTGATCCCCTATCTGTGATCTATGTATACCGGAGTGGGTCTTGGTATCCCCTAGGGGACCCTAGCGATGATCCCCTATCCGAGGAGTTTGGTGGTTATATTGTTTCTGCGAGTTTTAAGTGATTCTAACTGATGAGCGTGATCTCTCGGGTGAGCATCTGAGGGGTTTGTGAGAAACCGGATGGAGTGCATCTCTCAGATGAGTGTCATTTGGGATGACAATGATCGTCTGGTGTACTCTTCGGGTTGTGGACAGTTGCTGGTGATTATGTTGGTACCTATTGTGGCTTGGTGCGGGAGCTGGGTATATCTGATTTGTTCAAGGTGTATGTATGGGCATACACCTGAGCTGAGCTGACTAGTTGTGTTTAGCCGAGGATGGTCACGAGATGGAGTTTCTCTCTCATATGCGTTCCCTCTGGCTGGGATGAGCAAAATGATGCCTTTCAGTTTCTATCTTTGGTTTTGGGTTTTTTGGGTGCCTACTGAGTATGTTTATACTCACCCCTGCATGGGCTTTGCCCACACATATTTGTGTCTTGTGCAGACCAAAGGCCTTTCGACGGAGTCCCAGGAGGACCCGGAGCAGGCGGAGCGTAGTGAGCGTGTTTGACCGGGGTGTTTATCGGAGCTGTGCTGAGGAGCTTTCTGGCGGGTGGTTGTGACAGCGTTCCCATTCTTCAGAGCTGGTTGGGCACGCTTTGTAGTTTTCTTTTGGTGGGCCCTGTTTTTCCCTATTGTACTTCTATTTTACTCTGGTTGTGGGATAGTGTATGCATGCATTTACTTTTTTGTTATCTATATCTCTGCACTATTCCATGGAGGAGTTTGTGGGTGCGTGTGTACAGGTACCTTAGTCGAATGCCTCCCATGTGTGTGATAGCCTACTCGGCGCTAGTCGCCAGCCCCTGGCCTATTGGAGGCGGGCTTGGGGAGTTGCGGCACGAGCCCTATTGGGTCGGGTCATGACATTTTCCATATCATAATTCATGGGATGATTTTGAAAATTTTATTTTCAATAAATCAGAAATTGGGTTTGGTTATTTTATATTCCTTTATCTTATTAATAAATTAATGATTTTTTCATTTTCCAAAGTTATTGTTTTCATCAATGGGTAAAAAGAATATTATATTCACATTTTTCATGCAAACAACCCTTTCCATTATTTTTTTATTTTTTTATTATATTTCATTTTATTAATTAATATTTTTATAAAATAAAACATTATTCCCCTTTATTTATAAAATACCTCAGTCCACAATGTTTTCATAAGGATCCTAGATGTTTCATATTTACAAAAAAAATTCAGGTGCCTCTAAAAATGGTATTCAACTAAATCCACATTTTATTACATACCTTAATATTGATCAAAGATATTATTCTATTATAAACATCCACCTTAATTATATGGATGAAAAATGTAATGTCCTTCTCTTCTAGTGGATTGATATATCACTTCAATTTTTCCCCTAATCATTCACTATGTATGGTTATAAGTTTTCACCTAATGCATTTTCAATGTGGATAATTTATATTCATTCATTTGATAAAAGGCAGTTTACATCGATTCTATAAATTTTTTGGATTGGTGAAAAATTTACATAAACATATACACATTATCTATACGGTGTAAAAACAATATTCTTTATTATAATTTTTAATGTTATTTACCATAATTTTATTTTTTGTCATTTGATATTCATATATTTCCATGGTTTTTTTCCTTTTATGATTATTTATTTAATTATTAATGATTTCATTATGTGAATCCATATCAACACCATTTTAATTATTTGAGTTCTTTATAATGATTTTGTGAATGATTTTAAGTGTAATTAATAAGTATAGATGATGAAAAGTGAGATCCTATATCACCCTCCAATGAATTGTTTTAATGTTAATATGTTACCATATAAGTATTTATGAGCCCATTTTAGTTTCACATAATAGTGTTAACTAATGGTGTGACTCATGAAATTTATTTTTATTATAATAACTTTTGTGCCAATTTGGAATGATATTTCATATTTTTATGAATATTTTATTGAATGGGATGCTCTACCATGGATAATGTTTATTGAATCATGCGTATACAAGCTTTTGAATAATGAAATTTTTTATGGAATGTCATATTCCCTAATTTTTTATTTATTCATTATTGGGTATTACATTTCTTTTGATTCTTGATTATAACCATATTCTCATCTTACGTTCCATTACGATATTCATTTTTTATCACTTATGTTTTCCCTTACTAAGAATATGAACTCACTGCTTTCGTAATTTTAAATATCCCTACGTTATGAATATGTATATAAAAAATAAAAAAGTATAGGAGGGAGTCGGGTGTTGATCTTTTAAGGAAAAATGTTCTCAAGGGTTTTAAGATATGTTTCTTATATTTTCAATCCCTAATGACACTAAAAAATACATTCTTAGGATAGTGTGATTATTTGAGAGACGCAATTTTTAACTTTTGAAAATATTGTAAAAGAATGGAATGTATAGCCTGGGTCAATGTAGTTGGAATTAAGGTTGGGTTTAGATATTATTTGACAGTTATTCTATTTATTCATGTGATTAGTATTATATAACATTATTGAAAACACTAGAGAATAGTATATGTATAGGAAAATAACCTATAATATTTTCAATGTTTTTAGTATTTGGTTTTCCATAAAAAATATTTATCTATAAACAATAATGTGGATACATTGGTGGAACAAATGCACATAAGGTTAATTAACCAGAAAAGGTTTGGTTGAGAAATGAATCGGTCATCAACCATTGGAATGATGAGTTGTCCTGAGACTACACACCTACAAAGAAACTCTAACGGGTTATGATTTTCTTTATCACATTATGTATATGAAAAACAATAATGTAATGATTTCATAATAACATTGAAGGATTTGGTTTAGAATAATATGATAACCCAACATAATGTAACCCAAGTTAAGCTGAGATAGATATATGTTGAACTAATGGAACAATATTCCAACATGATAATGTAAAATAACAAGGTAATATAAGGTTGAAATGAATTTTATGATTTTTATAATTCCCCTATATTATAAATGAGTTGTACCTTATATCCAAAATTATAGATTTATGATTGTTTGAAACTGTAAGGAATCATGGTTGTGAGGGACAATTTAGAAATTACCTCAATGAACAACCCATTAGAAATAGAGATGGGATTATAATTATTGTGATTATTCTAAAAAAGATATCTTCAAACATGATAAAGAATTTGAAAATAGTTAATGTCCAAAACACAATAAATAATACAATTATAGATTTTGAGTATGGTTCAAGTGATGAAGATGATGATTGAAAAAAATTAAATTTCATAGATGTGAAAAATATAGGATTAAGCACAACATGAATTTATTAAATTGGATTATATGAATATTCTAGTTCAGAATATGGGGTCAATGATTATAAAACTATTTAAGGAAAATTAATAGGTTATTTTTCATGATGGGAGTAGAAAATGTAAATCTAAAACCACTACTAAATGTACAATGTTTGTAGTGAGGAAAACATCGGTGTTATCTATAATGAATCCCTAATCAAATGACTAACAAGATTATGATACCAAAAAACCTCTTAGACAAAGAGTAAAATGGAATTCATATGGATTCATTACTCTTGAAGTGGGTACTTATATTTAAGGTACACATACCATTTAATATAAATTTATACATGTATTATTGGAATTTGATTCTAGGAACTACAGTTTATCTTAAATGTTTTTCAGATCATTAAATCTATACCTTGATTATTTGAATTTTGATGAAATATTATAGTAGTAAGATCTTTTTTTTCAAGTTAATTCTTATAGTAATTTTCTTTATAGAATTCTTATTATAATTAGACTCTAATAATTTACATGTTTCCCTTTATTGATTATTTCCCTCCACATTGATGAAAAATTATCTAGAATAAGAAAAATACATTTCATAGTAACATATCATATTTTATAATTTATAGGATAATATTAAATACACTCTATTAAAAACATATATAATCTAGGTCTAAGTAGAAAATAATGTCAAAATAATGGCCCATGTGGTTTTAAAAAACCTAATATTAAGGATAATTCTATTCATATGAGAGCCCGAGTTATTATGGTTGATATCTCTCAAAAAATAATAATAAATAGTCATCACTATAATTTATATTGCCTTATCTATTTCCATTAGTTTGTGATAAATAAAATTGAAAGGTTTAAATTTATTAATGGGGAGGGATATTATGTTACTCCCCATATTTTGGATGCCATTATTATTATCATTATTTATTTATATAATATCAAAGAGTTTTTCTCTATTATTTCAAAAGGATTGGAACAAGATTATAATATGTTCTCTAAATGATATGAAATAAAATAATGATATGTTTTTAATTCAAAAGGGGGAAATGAAAAACATATAACACAAAATATGTACCGTACACAATATATTATCATTTATAATTGATGAAGTTAATGCATTAAAAGTGAATAAATGAATTGTTGATATTATTTTGAAAATAACAATGCCTTATAGATCAGGAAATATACTTGATCATGATCAACCTTAAGGATCATGAATATCCAAAAAAATAATATTGAGGAAGGGCTCTATGAGAGGAGATGGTATTAAAAAAAATATTTAATATTAAATAAGAACTGTTCCTTGTGTTGTGAGATTGGAATGAACAAATGAATTTTTAAGTCTAAATTCGAATTCACTCTCATAGTTGTAAATATGGTCCTCAATAATATACTGGTTCTAAATATGGCCATTATAAAGAGAGTAAATATTCATATATCGAATAGGTATACCGAGGTTGTGTATTTTTAGGTAGTAAATTTAAAATATCATAATTCCTAATGATATAAAAATATGATATTAACCTATTAAAAAAATATATATATTTATAGGTTGAAAATAAATAATAATATTTTTTTAATAAAAATTTATATGATTTAAATATGAACTTCTAGTTAAGATTATAATTTCAATTGAGTAGTAAAATTAAATTTTATAATATAAATAAAAAATTCAATATTATTTTTAAGGATATTTATTATAGAAAAAATATTTTTTCAAAGAACTAATTTATTAGTTATTCTGTATTTAACCCTAATAGATTAATATGAACACTGTAAAAATATTTTCATATTTAACTATCAAATTAATATGTTATTAATTATAATTTGATATGAAATAATACTAATAACACTGAATGATAAAAAAATCATTTTCTAATACGCGTCGTTTAACTTTTATTTTTTATTTTCGATTTAAAAGTATATTTGTATACATGATAATGTGAATTAGATAATATATAACATCATTTTTAGAGTTACAATGTCAAAATTATCCGAAAATATATTTTTTTTATTTTCCTAAAAATTATATTTGTTTTGTTAATAATGGAAAATATCAATGCAACTAAATTTAATACATTATTTGAATATAAGAATGAATTATAAATTCCTAAAAAATCATGAGAATAAAGGATTTTTATAATTAAATTTATATATTTTAAAATATTTATTATAGTTTTATAATCTATGATTGAGATGTTATATCTCGTGTAATATTTTTCTGAAAAATTATTTTGATACATTATATATATATATATATTATGAAAATAAATTTTTAAAAAATTAGAAATTTAATAATAATAAATGGATTTGAAAATTTAAATTAGCTGGTTTGATTTATCTAATAATGGAATCATTATATTTACGATTCATGAATAAACTACCTAGGTAAAAACTAGTGACCCTGGTGGAAACCAAAATGGTTAAAATTTTGTAAACAAAATGGTAAAGGGACAAAAATGATAAAAACATGTTTAATTGAGTTGTTCATCTCTGAATAAGAATAATGTACTTTCATATAATATTTATCTATTTTTTGTCCATTTTACTTTAGAAGTAGTTTCCATTATTAAATTTTTCTGGTCATTTACAAAAAATACACTCCATTGTAATAATGATAACCGAAGTCGGGAGGTATATATTTCTCACCACTTTATCATATTTTCTTGTTTTCTTATTTTCATTTTTATATGTAAAATCTATTTTAATCACATAAAAACTATATCATCAATATATATATCATAGTTTTTCACTATTATAATGATTCTACAATCTTTAACCTCTCTTCCTATCTCCATATGAAAAGTGAAAATGACATTTGTTTGAGTATGGATCATCACCTCAATAAAAAATCATGTTTAACGTTCCTTAACCAACATATCATGATGTTTCTAATGGTGATTTTAATAAATAAGTATTATATTTATTCACTATTTTATTTTCTGAAATGATAAAACATATCATTCATTTCTCTAATTCTATATAACACTAAATCATCAACCATGCATACATGTGGACTAGCACCTCTATGAGATGATTGATTTCCATTTACCATTTCATCACCAACTTAAATATATGGTCACGTGAATTATTTTAAGGGATAAAAATGATATTTAAGATATAATTGATTTTATGGTATGAAAATTTTGGTAAAATATAATGATATGGTCTATAAATTATTATCATTATTTCACACATTTAATGAAATCATAATAAAAGGAAAATATTTCATTCAAATTATTTAATAATTGCATATCCATTAAAAATTCATCCAATTAATTTTTAATTCTGATATATATCAATTACTAATACTAAATTATAGCATTATTATACTAGTGTGATGATAACATGATGAAATCACCACATAATTATCCATTAAGCATGGTATGTTTAGGCTTGGGTCTGTTTGACTATCTACTTGGACAGTGATATGAAATTAAAACATGTATGAATATGAAAGTATAACAACTAGTATAATTTGATATAAAAATATATATAATGTTATTTTGTTTTGGAGAAGAGGAATACATATTTTACACGTTAATTATGAAATCACCCTTTATTCATTGAAAATCATCGGAAAATTTTTTCTTGTAGATTTAACCATCAAGTATAAAGATTAATGTATACATTTATGGATATTTATAAATTATAAATAATTATAATTCTTCCATTATAGAAACATTAAATAAATTTTAAGGATGAAATTTTGGATGTGGGTAAATAAAAACATCATTATTTCAATACTAGTTCAAAACGATAAACATTACCCACAACCGATATCAAAAATAAGTAATAACTAACTCATATAAATTTAGAGAATAATTATAAATAATGTTTATAAATGTTTAGGTATTTGATAATGTTTCAGAAATAGGTTATTATAATATTTATATTTATTATATATGATCTTAGAGTGCATTAAACTATACTGGGAATGAAGGCAAGGTGTTCTTTCCCTCATATTTTATTTCCCAATAAATATTTATTAATGTGCACCATGATAAATTTAATATAGTGTGATTAATTAATGGTGAGTGTGTTTTACCATATTCATGGGGATTCAAGAACCATTTCATTTACATTCTATAAATTTACATTTATTCAAAAGATACTAATCTTGAATCTAGATTGGATAAAATCACAATAAAAATGTAAGAGGTTTGTTGCCAATATTATTTTCAAAAAATTATTAGATTTTAAAGATAATCCATCTGGGGAATTATTACCCATTATAAAACCTCAAATCATTCCAATGGAATATTCATTGTATTTTAAATTTTCCCTTGATATTTAATTTCCCCATGACTAATATTTTACACTGTGTTTCATGTATGTGAAACTGACCCTTATCTTAATTTTTGGCACAAAAATACCTTATACATGTTATAATTCATTAAATAAATTTTAAAAAATTACTTATATATAACAAAATAATTGATTGAGTTCATTTTTTACTACATTATAGTCTTAAAAAAGTTTTAATGAAATTATTAATGTTTTTCATGTGGTTCATTTTTATCAAATTGTAAAAAGAATCACTTTTTATCATTTTTCATATAAAAAACTATTTCCTAAAAAAATTATTTCATACATTAATTCTAGGATTTAGGGATTTTATAAATTGAAATATTATTCTACTTTATTTATAAAATATTTCTTTCTAAAATATTTCCAAAATTATAATGGATGTATCTTATATACAATGTTTTTTCATAATGCACGTAAAATGATTTTCAATTACTTTAACATACATTTTGATTGTTCAAGCATATTCTTATGATGTTACCATAAACCTTAATTCTCTATTTGACTTACATAATGTCTATATATTTTATAGGAATGATATATAACTACGTTTCTCTTCCTTAATCATCCAATACATATGCACTTAACTTTTCCCTGAAATCCATTCCCTTGTGAATAAGTATTTTTAATTAATTTTATTAAAGGGTGTTCACCTATATTCAATACATATATTTATTTTTGGAAATTAATAACTTAACCGTACACCCTTTATTTTTATGGTTTAAATATGACAAAAATTAATATCTTTATTTAGTAGAATTTTCCTACAATGTTACTTGTTTTTAATGTATGATCATTTATTTTCCTTGGGTTTATTACATTATGGTTACTGAAGAAATTATTAATTATTTCAATATATGAATACATATGAAACACATTTTATATAATTAGGTTACTTATGAAGTGTTAAGTGACTGATTTCACAAGGCACAAATAAGTATGGATAATGATGGGGGGGGGGTCCAATATAACCCTCTAATGCAATGGATCAATTAGTATATCTCTTAAGAATAGTAATCATGAGTACATTTTAGGTTCTTGTAGGCATGGAAATTATGTTTATTTCTCATGAATTTAATGATCCCTATACCGGTGTTTGTTTCAATGGTGAATGAAATTTCTTAGTTTTATGATTAATATCATGACTCTGTTAATATATCATGGATCATGTTTATTGAATCATGTTTCCAAGCCCTTTTGATTCATGTATTATTTTATGCCTAGTAATATTCCATAATTTTTTATCTATTCATTATTGGGATGAATTTTCATATATATCTAGACTATAACCACAATATTTTCTTATATTTGATTATGATATTAAATTATAATCACTTATGTTTATCATTACTGACCATTTTATCTGATCTTATTTTTTATTTTTATATTCCCTTAGGTTATGAAAATAAGTATAACATATAATAAGTGCAGTAGAGTGTTTAGTGTGGCTCAATAATGGGTATTATTCATAAGGTTCTTAAAATAACATTCTTTTGTAGTTATCCATTAATGAAAAAAAACCATTCATTATTGGGATTGTGTGATTATTTTTGAGATGTAATGTTTACATTAATAAATGTTGGAAAAAATTTCATGTCTATCATGGGTCATTATACTAAGGATTTATTTATGATTATGATGTTTTAAAGATGATTCAATGAAATAGTTTTCTTTCCCATGGGTTAATTAAGTTATAGAAAAAAAATATTAATTCTATTATGTTATTGTCTGATACCTATGAATAGTTTATGATTATGTGATGGGATTGTTATTTATAAACATATAATGCATTGGCTATTGTATTTCAACTCATTGTCTCTAGGGTAAAATGGTATTTGGACCATTACCAATAGTTTCATGAGTATTTATGTCATTCCCATGAAGAAAAACAAGTGATTAACCCACATCTATTATTTAATGAATGTCTTAGTGTGTAGAATTGACATATGATTTAGTAAAAGTATGGTTTGACCAGTCCTATTATGTGATGAATGTATTTGTGGGTAGCCTCAAAATATGATTTATATGATTATGTTTATTCCCCACATTTGAATGGTAATGTTATATATTATTTATATACTATGTCCCATGAATCCCGATTGTCTAATGATGTTTCAACACTCATATTCCAAATCCAAAGGCCATGTGACCAAATTTATGACAATTAAATAATGAAGTATGTTTTCTATATGTTATGATATTTTTTATTCTATTATTCTTTTATTATTCACACGTATGATCTTTGATTGATATATCATGTATTTACCATCACTAAGTATCTGATCTCACCCATTCTCATGATTTAATTTCACTATGGTATAAGGAAATTTTTTATGAATAGTATGTCTAAGTAGTGTACTATGTGAGAAGAAAATTATGGTATATTTTGGAGATAATTAAAGAAAAAATTGATTATGTATCTATTCTCCAAAAACCTAAACCATTATAAATATATCGTGTGTATTATTGTGTGATTTACTAAATAGTCATCTAAAATGATGTAAAATTTATATATGTGATGCCAAGGTAACCATAGTAAGTATCATAAAAAAATATAAAGAATATGATTTTAACACAAAATATAGGTGTATGGATATATGGTGGTACAGTTGTTATCAAAGTACTATTTATTTATTTTTGAAGATTATGTTTCAAAAATATTAGTGAAACTTCTATGGGTATGTCTAACTATAGGATAAAAAACTATTTTTTGGTAAGGTAGTGATTTTTGGGTTTCATAAATAGAAAATATGTATATTTATACTAACAAGGGGATTGAGGGTATGGAATAGATTCACATAGGGGTAATAATAATATAATGTTTTATTGGGTATTAGGTAGATCTTTATGATGTGTGTCAAAGAGAGGCCTAAATGTACACCTATATTGAAACTTCATGGGGATATTATTTAGTAAATTAATGTTTTCTTTAGGAACCATTATGAACAACGATAGGATATATCCTTTGACAACTTATGATAAACCAAATTTCTATAAGAAGCACCTATGGTGTCTTTAGTTTATTAGAAACTATTGATATTCTTTTCTTACTAAAAATAATTATCATTATACAATGATTAATGATGTTGACTGTTAATCATAAATACTCACACAAAGTGTTTATGTTTTAGTTAATGTGTAGAATATGAAACAACCATGTTAATGGATAATGTGAGATCTAATGAAATGAACATCTTCATGAGATACACAATTGATTCTGATCTAGGATTAAAATTATTATAACTATACTCACCAAACTCTCTCAAGATATAATTAGTATGATGAATCATGCTTAATATCACAATTTCTAGAGGAAGGAAAAGGTCCCCATTAATCCTATTACTTATAAAGTGAAAGGACCCAATGAGATCTATTTGACCACTACGAGGGGGAAGGGTTAAATAATGATTTTTAGTTTTTTAATGTATTTCTAAGGAAATAACCAACTAATCCTTCAAAATATTTATCAATTTTTTAAAAATAAAAAACAAGAACATTTCACAAGAATACATGAATTTAGAATGTTCACTAATCAGAATGAGAATCAATCCCTTGGTATGGTTTGGAAATAATCTAATTCCACCAAATCCCTAGAAAATAATCATTTTAATGTGTTTTAAGTATACAAGGTGTATCCGTACACTTTAATTTCATATTTAGAAAAACAATAGTGAATTTTATTTCCATAAATATAAGCTGTAAAAAATATTTTCATAAAAAAATTCGTAAACTACACCAATAGTCATTGAATATTATCACATCATTACATATTCTTATTCACACATGTTATTCTTGAAAAAAAATCTTCTTTACATAGTCACCATGCAGAATGTAAGAACTTCATTACTGGAATTCAATATAAAAATACATCTATTTGAATGATCATATGATTAGTTTTTCAGTTTTTGTAATTTTATATGACCATCAAAAATATTCATTTGGAATTTTTGTTCAGTGACTTCTAATAAACAACACACTATTCTTTTTCTTTTCTCATCAAAGTTTAATGAACATAAATTTTTTTGATTTTTTCAACATTTTCCTATAATTATAAAACTTATGAGAAATAATAAGTTTTATTATTATTATTATTATTCTTACACCAATATATGTCTTGGTTGGAAACTCCCATCTCAACTTTGGATCTCAAAAATTCATCTATTGTGTCAGTTTGAAACCAATTCTACAACACTTCAAATTTTGTATGGATGAAGAGTTTACATAACTGTACATATACTTTCATCCTATTTGTAGATTTATTTCCATAAGAAAAGTAGGGATTAAAATTTTACTTTCCTACTAAATGAATAATTTAAATTCAAATCTCCAGATCATGAAAATTCACTCAAAAAATACTCAATTCTTTCAATGTATTCAAAAAAATCCGAAAAAATAAAATATTTGTATACTTAAACTGGATTTCATTAATCATAATGAGAATTTGGGATTTTCCATACATTATATTTGAATCATTGAATGATTGGAAAAAAATCATCACATTTAATATCCTTATGAAACCGTATTGAATAAAAGATAAACTAATAAAAAATTATATCACTTAATGTTAGTCGGATTAATCATTGTTACAAAACATCCATCTAGAGAATCTCTATCCTATTTTTTTATAACAAAATTTCTGTAAATTTATCAACATACCTTATACAACTCTTCATATATTTGATGAATTTAATCCGAACCCAATTTTATTCCCACCACTTTAAAAAATTAAACTTATTATTTTTATCAAGAAAATTGATTTAAACATTCAGAATAAAATTGAATCATTATAACATCATAAATGTTAATCTGATAGAGATTGTACAAAATGTTTTTCTAATGGAAATTTTTTTACATAGACTTCATATGACTGGACTTAATATAATTGAACTTCAACCAATTCTATTATTTTCCATCTTCATAGATTCAATATCATTGGTTTACTTTTTAAAAATAAGAAATTTATGATCAAAAATTCATGAACACATATCATAAAATGGGTTTCCATGTAGATTCTATCTATTGAACATCCAAAATCTTTTTTGTGAATTTTGTAAATCATAACTTTTTTATCCATCTTTATAAAAACATGGGATCATTAGTTCATTTATAAATGATGATTTTGGAATTTCTTATAATATAATAGGATCATCAGATATTGTTCACTGAAATCTCTATCAAATGAAAGTTAGTACATCCAATGGAATAATTTTGGAAACCACACAACAATCTCCATCTAATGGAATTTATCCATTTTATGTCCCTTCTTCATATGATAACCAGTTTTTTTTAATATATAAAAATTTGGGTAATTTATGTACTTAACATAGTTATGTGTATAAACATCGATCAAAAATAGACAAGACCTTAGGAAAATTTCTTATAACCTGTATCTTACACTACAACTATTAGATTCTTGGCCCCAAAATTCTACACATTTTGATTTCTTGTCCTCCAGGGAACTTAAATCGTTAAAAATTTGAAACACATGAAGTATATTATATAACCAATAATTCTAAACCTATGTGAGAAAAATAGGTGTACGAAACAAAAAACATTGAAAATAATTCCTTAATATCCAAAATTAGTGACTTATGAAACCTTTTCCATTCACTTATTATTCTATATGAATAATTTATAATAAAAAAACATTTCCGTAAAAGAGAAAATGTACTACATAATATTCAGAAAAGTGTCAAAACAGTTCACACATAATGAAATCACAACTTACCGCTTCTGAAAACTCCTCCTAAATAAATGTTCTTGCATAAGAGGATGTGCACATTCCAATAGATAGATGTATGCTTCAAAATATTTTACCCACTTGAAAATAGTATCTAAATTAATGATGGATTGGGATGGGTATCATATACTATAGACTTGATGAGGAGGTGTTAGAACACCGATTTCCAACCTAATCTTATGAAATGGTACCTTTGGTAAGGGATTTTTGAAAAAATCATCAACTTGATCCATTATAGGAAAATAAATAAAAATTTTGTTCATTCTTATCCTCATTCTTCGAGATGAACTAATATTTTATATCAATAGTCCTGGAACAATAATATTGAAATTGATTTTATGTGATATTTATATCACTCTAATTATCACAACCCAAGAGGAGAGGAAATATTATATCTATAAAAAAGTCATTCAATTGGGACTTCATCCTCATATGTTATATTCTATCCTGAGTGGTAGAAAAATATCCATATTTTACTATATCAAGAGTTACATAAATTTTTTTCATTTTATACTGACAAAAAATATCATTCTCCTAAGAAAATTACTCGACACGATGTGGATTTTCTATCATCAACACTTCCAACCCAATATTAATCTAGAAAACCAAAGTAATCATTATTTCCCACACTATAATATTTCAATTAGAAATTAATTGGGCCATTGATATATCTGATAATTCTTCTCCTTCCATGATGTGAAATTATTTAAGTAATCTTTGGTTTGTGGAATAATGTGTAATAACATACACTAAATATATGCTTTATGCCATAAGATATATTAAATAGATGACGAATATTCTAAAATCTTTACGAGATACATCCCTTACTTTACTATATTTTGAAAATTTAGTTCCCACCAAAATTGGTGTGGAAACTGGTTTTTAGGATTATGTTTCAAATATTATTAGAATTTACTTAGCATAATTATCTTTAAATGAAAAAATATATTTCCAATTCTGTGATAAATTTAAGAAGGAAAATATTTCATTTATCCCAACATGGAAATATCAAAAATCTTATTTTTTATATAGTTAATTTTTTTCTTGTTTCAATATCATTCTATGTAAATGTAATGTCATCAACATAAACAATCCCACTAATGGAAATCTTCTTATTTTCATTGATCTGGAAGATTCTATCAACTATTAATTTTTTATGTTTCAACTTCCATAAGCATATATCCAATTTGGAATACCTAGCTCTTTGATATTTCTCCAACCCATACAATGATTTTATCAATTTAAACAAAAATATTTCACCATTCATAATTATGAATACACATACTTATTCAATATAAAATTATTTACTATGATCTACATTAATAATGTAAGATATTACATCCATCTAAAAAATTGTATATCTTCCTTTAGAGATGAAATTAATAGATATTGTGGTAGACTATAATCTTAAAACTTTAGAAAAAACATAATCAAAATAAATTCTTTTACTTTTTAATTGACCTTTACAAACCTACTTTGAATTTCTCCTAATTACTTCACCATATTCTTTCAATTTGTTCTAGAGCAACCACTTTGTACAGATAAATTTATTTCTTCTTTGTTTTCATAATCTTTATCACATATCATTAACCCCAATTTTTTCAATAGATTCATTCATAAATTATGTTTTGAACATTCAAATTATTCGTCAGCTTCATATAAGATGTATGCATATTTTCTTCATCACTTGATTAATCGAATTAGAAATCATAATCCATAGAAGATTCAACATTGTTACTATCATTAATACCTCTTTCACATTTCTAAACTACTACCATCTTATATACCTTATCATCAACATCAACATATATTTTGAAACATCATTATCATGTTTTTTTAAAAAAATTTACATCTCTAGAATATAATTTATTTATTTTTTCTATATTAAAAGATAATTATCCTCTATAATAAGGATAATAGATATGAAATATTCCATCTGCACCGTTATATTCAAACATCCCTAGATTTCTTCCCCTTCATTTTATTATTCAATGACTCATGAATACCCTTGGGTTCTTCAGACATTGAGTTTCATAGTAAAAATTTCATCAACAGTCATATTTGAATATGATCTATATAAATATTAATTTTCTATATAAATCACTATACTTATAGCCTAACTCAAACATTAATGGTAATTTCCATGTTTGATCAACATTATTCATTCCATTTACCCCAAACATATGTTTCTTAATTCAGTAACATAATTTTTCAATGTTGTCTCTCGAGAAATAAAATCATGATAAATGCCATGTTTTACAAGATAATCGTTGAAGTTGTCTTTTTTTTTAATTCACAACCATTTTCAATTTTTTAGTTATTCATTGAATATACACATTCTTTATATGAAATTCTATTTAAAATAATTAAATTTTTTAGATCCTATGATTTTGGTTTCAATAAAATAGTAAATATAGTTCTTTTAAATTTAAAAATAAAATAAACATTATACTTATCTGTACATGTTGATTTTTTATTAATCATCCAAAAATTATAAAGATTAATTAGCTATAATGTATGAGTTGAATGCATCACAACTTTCATATCAACTAAATTTTAAATATTTCCTTTTTTCAATGAAAATTTTCCATTAAAAGCATTTCATTTCATGAATATCAAAAAATACTATCTCACTTTGATAGTTTTCTTATATTTTGTTGACACATATATCCTAAAACCTTATTCCAAAACTAATTTTCGTCCATCAATCTCTTATATCATTAAATTTTTGCCTTAACATCATGAAACAAGATCCCTTGTTATTTTTTTATTTCATAAGAACTTTTCCATATTGAATTGGCTTTAAAATAAAAACTTATTTTTTAAAAAAAATTATTACCTTAATCATAATGTTGTGAAATGGTTAAAATATTTTAATTCAACCCATCATTAGTCTAGGATCTCTTAGAGTTTAGCTCTTCCTCCCCAATGATGTTAGATCTGATGCCAACATTTCTGAATGAATCAACATTGAAAAAAAACCACTATAAATTAGTTAATTTTTTTAATATTATTTAAAATCATAAAATATCTTGTAATATATGATAAAATTCCTTATCCAAAATCTATAATCATTTTTCTTTTATATATTTTAGATTGGTTTCGAAAATAAATTATTTTTACATTCCTTTTTCATTCTTCATATCTGTCTATTGATATTTTTTACATAATTTTCTAGATCGTATAATTACAAGTCATCATTTTACAAGATTTATAGTTTTTTCACATATTTCAAAAATAATAACCAAATGTTGGAATTTATTTTTAATCTTTATACCAAATTTCTCACATTTTTTCTTTTGAGGGGGTAGTATCTCCCTCAAACATTTCCTCCATATTCTTATGGATTCTATATAATGTTAATGGTAGTTGAAAAGAATATGTGTTCTATACCAAAATCCAACACAATTCCAGTAGTAACCATAGAAATCATACCTCTATCTATAATGTATATACCATTCATAGTTGTGTTTTTGTTTTTATCAAAATTATTTCCTTCCAAATTTTAATTTAGTTTCACCCAATGGTTTTGGTAACCTCTTGATATTCTATTATTTATAATATATTCCTTCATATATTTAAAAAATCACCTATTGTAGCATCTTTTTGTTCAGAGATTGATATTTTAGAATTTCCTTATTTTTTAACTCTATTTTTTTGTCTATATATTTGGTTTTCTCAAATTTATTATTCTTCTGAAAAACATCATCTCCCATATCAACATTTGTGTTAAAATTTTCAAAATTTTCAATAACTTTTATAATAATGTATTTTAAATTTTATCTACCTACTCAAGATAAACACGTTTTTTTAAAATGTTCCAAATATTCCTCATTTACCATGAAATTTTCAACAAGAATTGTGTTTATCTTCTTATTTTCATCAACCAATCATTTCATATTATCAATCTCATTTCAAAACATAAATTTTTATTTATTAATGGTTCTAGATTATTTATAGTAAGAAGCTCTTTGTTCACTTATTATTCTCACTTTCAAGTCGTAAATTTTTAAAATACATTCTTTAAAATATATTTACAGTATCAAATCCATCAATGTATCTTTATCATTAAAACTACATCATTTGTAAGTGGTGAAATTTTAATCATTCAATAATGTAATTAAATTATTATTATTACCATAATCAGTTATGTAATTAAAATCTTCTTTACTTTAATCATCTTGATCATGTTTTGAAAATTCTTTTCTACTCTTCATTATTTATATAAAGTGTTCTACATTCCTCTTGGATAGGACAAGGATTTTCCACACTTCTTTTTAAAGGGTCTTATTGAAATTGTATCATATTTATCACTTTATTAAATATACTTTTTTAAAGGTAAATCTATTGAATGATTACAAATTTCTACATAGTAATAAAATTGTAGTGGTCACTTCCCTATTTTTAAATTATTTGGTATCTTCTAATATTTTTAGAATATAATTTCACACAATTATCAAATTTTATATTTACCTCATATTTATTGTTAGATTCATAAACATCGTTATCTCTTAGATATTTTTTATATTTTCATTTATAAGACACATTGAAAAAAATTGTACAATCATCCTTATACTTTTTTTTCATAACATGCTCTATTATAATTTTGGATGTAATAATAGTTCTATACAGATCATCCAAAGATAGAGTTTCCTGATATATATCTTGCATTGATGAAAAATTCACAGAAATTTTATTATGAATTGTATTTATGATCTTTAAAAAAATGGGTTAATTTTCAAAATTCTCACCATGAAATATCATAGTTCTTACAATGTAGATAAATATTTTAATTAATTCACCAAAATATTCATAATCTCACATATTAATAAAATAATAATTCAACCTCTATATTTGTTTGTTTAATTTCCCTATATTAGTATCTCTTTATAATATATTTTTATCTTCTCCACGGTGTCTTTCTCTATTCTAACATATTTAAATATATGAAACTCATTTTCAAAGAGTAAAGAAATGATAAAATTTATGGATCTCCCATAATTTTTCAAATTCATCTAATTTGTAGATTTAATGGGAAAATCACATCATTTTGTGGAAATCCATCTGTATCATCTTCATTAATAGCAAAAGAATTAGAAATAAGAAAAAGAATCATAATATCATTCCAAATATGGTAGTACATTCCATTTAAAACTATAATCCCATTTTTTTCATAGAATTGACAACATCCATAGTAAACTCTATTTGATTTAATCATTACCAAAGTTATAATAAAGATTACCTTCCCTCTAATACCACATGGAAAACTACAATAGGGTCTGTGTTATCACTGAGAAGGGTAGGGGTGAATCAATTATATTTTTTGAATAAAATATTACAAAATAACATTCACCACCAATCAAAGAGTTATAAATTTTTGGAAAACAAGAACACAAGAAAATTCCCAAAGAATATAAGAATTTATATAGTTGACTACTCAGTAAGTGTATCCAGTCTATTTAATTGTTTGAAAATAATTTAATACCAAAAAATTAATTATAAAAATAATAATTTTATGTCATTATAGGAATCTCGGCGTATCATTACAATTAAATTATACTATGATAAAAAAATAGATAATGTTGTTTCTATAAAAATATGTTTATATAAATATTTTCTATAAGGACCCGACCTTAAAACATTACATATTCCTGAATTTAATGAATAGTTCACATTGACGATCGTTTCCAATTTAGAGTTTTAGAGAATTAGGCCATAACTATTACATACCAACATGAAAATTACATGTTGGCACTACTAATCAGTATCCATTTTTTCATGAAATAATAACTCTTAAAAAGAAACATGTTCACTTCCATGTTTTAGACAACAAGACTTTTCCTAGATCCCATCCTTGACAATATTCATCTTTAAGTCCTTTGGAAAACATTTCAAAAACATGTGATGAACCTAAAAATCTCAATAAGGGTAACAAAATAAAGAATGGAAATATTAACCCATTAATAATTACAAATCAATGAAACCATACTTTTTGATCATAACATACCTCATGAAATCATAAGATTTACAAATAACACATAGAAATCATAAATCATAAATTTAACTTTTGATATCCATATAATACTTACATTGTAGATATCACAACTATGTAGGGAGTTACATTTGAATACCCATCAGAGTATATTTCTTAAACCTTTTAGGAGAAACATTAACTTTTACCTCCGTCACGTTACCCAATGCATTGGAAAGCTATCTCAGGCTCACCCGCCCAAGGTTTATCACGTACCCACCTGTATATGTAGATAATTCCCAATAAAAAAAACGTAATGGTAACACATAACACAATAATAAAGGAAAGATAACATTTATAAATTCCAATAACAATATATCATTTCAAGATATTGAAATAAACAATGCTTTATCAAACCATTTTTAAAACCATTTAAAGCATTCAGTAAGTAGATTTTTGAATCAAAGTGTCCCATACCACTTTGAAGTTTCTAAATGAATCATCATTTGAAAAAATTAATGTCCATATAAATGAATCCTAAAAACCATTTTTCAAACATGGATGTTAATGATAAATATTTTGAAGAATAAATATTTAAAACACTTAAATCAATGTTTTAGTAAAAGAGTCCCTTACCACATGATAAAATACTTGAATGAAAATAATTACAGAATAACATGAATAAAATATTTTAATATATTGAGAATAAGGCGATTCATGATATAATTTTTCAATGGACAATATATACACAATATAATATTGAATTGGTGCATAACAATAATGAAGTCTCAATGGAATGAAAATTGAGACGAAATAACTTATGAAAATGTTATGATTAGAATAAGGATAAATCAATTACATAATTACTTGTGAGAAATATAAATACACTCAAAATGATTAGATATTCAGTGTAAATAAATCAGAGAACATTCAGACATATTTTTGTAAAAACAACACCAATGACTTGGTTGTTTAACTCAATGAATGGATATTGACTTAAAATTACTCTTATCAAGTTTATAGTGATGACATGAGAATATTTAAATGGAATTATTATTTGTTTCAAAAGTATATCCACATAAAGGGGAATTTAAATTCCAACATAAATAAATAATTAGTGACTCCACAAATAATCATAGCATGTTACAATTAAAAATTTGAATATTAACCCAAGGAATGGAAATTGTGTTAAAAAGTTCCCTTACCGATTTGGTAACTTACAAAACATACACCCCATGAAAGAAGGATCATACACTGATGATTTAAATAAAAATAAATTAATTTATATTACAAAATGAATACATTAATGGGTAGTACATACACCACAAAAAAGGAAATAGTGGCAAAAATACCATGAATCTCCCTGGAATAAAAAGAGAGATGAAAACACTTTAACACGTTGAAATAAATCGATTTGTTTGAAAAAAAATTAATAATAACAAAATGAATCACAGAATAACATGAATTTAAATAGAATCATGATAATATATAACAAATATCAGTACAAAATTCACCACATTCAATAAATAAGTGGCGACCAATGGAAATCTCACGGAATTAAAAGTGAGATAAGATACCCCTTAACTCGTGTCCTACTTGACCCATTCATTCTTTAATATCATCAATAATAAACTAACATTAATTTTTTCTTGATTGAGAACCTTTTTCTAGTTTATTATTCCTTTTATATAACTTATTACTTTTTTATAATCATTATAAAATTATTTAATTTAATAATGGTTGTTTGTTCGATATTTGGTACTTGAGTCAAAAATAAACTTCTTATAATTACAAGTTGTTGATGTGGTAAATATTAAATTATCTCCATAATAATATTAATTATTTGTATATCACATATATATCATATATATCCAGTATATATATGTATTAATAATAGTATATAACATTTGGAGATAAGAAATGAAATGCATCGTCCGTGGAGACGGTAAACCATACGTACGCATGAACGCTACTTTCATTTCTATTTAGTATTTTAATGGAATGATAACTTAAGGAAGCATAGGAATATTATAATTCTAGTATAATATCATATATAATTTCATTAACTCCATCCTTTATACATTACACTTATGTCATGAACGATACATATCATTGTGCTGGGGCGGTTGTCCGCACTTACTCAAATGAAATTATCGTGATTACCCATTATAGAAAAAAAAGGTCAGATATAAATGTAAAATAAAGAATCATAGAGAAAACATAAACATAGTATATATCATATATAAATAAATTTCTGTCATAATGGCCACCATAAGAGATGGTAGGGGAAAACAGAACAATCATCACTTCGTGAGGCAATAGTTCACCGTCTATTGAAATAGTATGTTATTTACCCATTAGAGGGAGGTGTGTGAAATTTTAATTGAAATATTTATCATAAAAACATAAAATAATGTTTAGGTTACTGGTTTTTTTATAAAAGGAATGAATATAAAGAGTTTATGGGGTTGGAGAAGTAAAATAAATGAAAAGAACTTAAGAGATGACGTTACATTTAAATCAGGTAACTCCCTTTGGTATGAACAAAAATGATTTCTTGAAGTGCCTTCTGGATAAGGTAAGGATTCTAGGTGGAATAGAGGAATCGCGAAATGTTATTGGGGTAGATTTTGGATGAGTAAAGATGCTTTAGAGGTGTGAGTAATGGGTTAGAGGTGAGGGATTTTTATAAGGGGGAGGAGGGGCTCTTTTGGAAAGTGTGAAAATATTATTTTATTATATAATGTTTTTTTGTTTCTAAAGGTCCAAAACTTATTAAACTAAAATATAATTTGACCCTTGGTTGATATAAAATCATCCAATAGGAACTGGATAGGTTAGAAATATTTTTTTATTCTTTATAATGTTATTTATTTAAATCATTCATTAATTTGGTAAACATTGCATCATTATTGTGTCATAAATAATTTTAATTATTTGATGTCTAAAAATTATAAAAAAAATACCATGAAGTAGGAAATAGTTTTGTCTTTCAAATGAATATTTATAATCAAATATATCAGTTATATAATCCCACATTAATTTTTTTTACCCAAACAATACATGTTTATGATATTTTTATTTTTACTTTAAATAAACAATTATTAATGTCATTATATTACCCAAATGGATTTCAAAGGCCAAAATTGTTATCTGAGGATTTTTTTGGTTGGGAATGACTCATCCAATAAGGTTAGGACTATTTTTAAGGTAATTTTATATTATTATAATATTATTTTTACCTCGAATTGGTCTATTTACCTTTAACCGTGGTAAATAATAGTCAAAAGTTATTATTTACCAAAAAATATTTTCATCTCATTGAACAAAATTTTACTTTTTGATAACAACCATTTATGTGAGATTTTAGATATTCAATTCATAAATAGGTAAAAATTCATTTAAAATAAAAATTCATCTTTTTAACTACTACTATGTGTTTTCACTATTCAAATAAAATTGATTGTTTTCAGAAAAATACCAAAATTTCATCCTAAGATACCAATTATATTTTTAATTAAAAAATAATGTCTATTTTAGCAAATTCAAAACCTAGAAGTTTCATCAATTGAATTTAAATTAATTCATTTTGTCAAAACAAAAAGCGTGTTTTTAAGAAATAATAACAACCAAAAGATTGACACTTATTTATGACCAATTTCAAAGTGGAATTACATACAATGGCCATCATTGGATTAAATGGAAAAAATATAATCTAATTAATCATTAAAACCATTTAAAAAGATAATCTAACCATATAAATATATTATATTAAAAGGTTGTTTTGAATTAAAATACTGTATTTTTCACTATTCATTAACAAATGAATTTTGTCTGAAAAATACCAAAATTTTACCAAAAGTAAATTTTGATGTCTTGATTCTAAAGAAGGTTTTTATTTTTTCAAATAGAACATATAAAAGTGATAAAAATTATATTTGAAAAGAGTTCTCTATCAAAAGGTGGTAAAACAACCTTTTAAATAATATTTGAGTGTTTCATGCTTTATATTGGATTCATTATCATTTTAAGCCTCTAAAATTTATTGGGGAAATGTAAAAACATTTTAGAAACATATTTAATCATATTTTAGTTAGTTCTATTCATTCTCACCAATAAAATGGCTATTTTCAACTACCATTTTAAATAATAATAATATTATATTATTTTTCAGTATAACTCAACGTTGTGTGCAACAAAAGATTTCAAAGAAACCCATTATGGAATATCGTGTACGCCATTGAATATAGAATCCCCTTTAAAGTAAAATTAATTTTTAATTCATAAATATTAATAAATTTAAAAAATTTATATCATTTATTTACCTGGAATGTTACATCCTTCCCCCCTTTTGGTAATTGCATCCTCCCAATTTTAAAATTGGGATTGAAAACTTTATTGAAAGTCCCAAATCAAAAAAAGTGTCAACAAAAATATCACTTTAAATAAAAGGAAGAGAAGATAAAAGGTCTCCTAAGAAAAAAGATACAAGGATTCCAAGAAGACATGGATATGGAAGAGAAACTAACTCTAATAGATTAATAGGGAGTGATAGAGAACTTCATCATGGAAAGTTAACGACCACAATACCATAAATTTGTGTTCGGGTAAAAGTATAATGATAATAGAGAGCTTATAAATTTTTTGGTTTCAAGATCATTTTCATAGTGTTAAAAAAATATTAATAACTATTCTAATATCGTAAGGAAATATACTTACTTGTAATGTATAGTGTCATCCTTTAATAAAATTCTACCACAAACCCATCTTTTCTCCAAACGGTAAGTATTCTAGATGACTTGGTCAAACCTTAAGTTCTACAATCAACTTATAGAGTATCACATAATATACAAAAGATGAAATATATATTTCTTATATCATTAGACATCAACAAAAACCAAAAATGGATAGTACATGATCAAATAATCCCTGAAAGGACAATCCTAGATAAAAAGAAATACTTCTCTTAATCTCCAAAATTTAACAAAAAGAACCCAGAGTTCAAGAAACACCACTCAATATACAATTTTCCTTAAAATTATTAAAAATAATCAAAAATAATATTGAAACTGAAAACATAAAAGTATTTAATCACATAGTCTTCCTCAAAAAATCTTAACATCTATCTCCAAAACTTCGACTCACTAGTGAAAAAAACATTTAACATGTCGGCATTTTTCATGGCGGTTCTATATAACCGATGTGAAAAGCTATAATGATCGATATATCATGTTGGTTATTTTAAAACCGATGTGATATATCGATCAGGATCCATATTTTACATCAGTTATTTTATAACCGACAGAAAATATACGGAGATTAGCGTTTTCACGTCGGTTATTGTATAACTGACGTGCAAATCGAATCTGGAACGCTTTATCACATCAGTTATTTTATAACCAACTTGATAAAAGAACGCTCGATGCTTTATCATGGAGGTTATTAAATAATCGACGTGATAAATGAAATTTCAGTGCTTTACCATGTCGGTTATAAAAAAACCGATGTGATAAAGCCAATATCAGCAATTTATCACATCGGTATGAAGTGACATATATCACATCGGTCATAAAATAACCGACGTGATAAATTTTTTTCTATGTGGGTTATTAAATAACTGATGTTATAAGCATTAAAAAAATAGTTTATCACGATGGTTATTAAATAACTAACGTGATAAGTCTATTAAATGATTTATCGCACCCTGTATTAAGTCATTATGTTTTCATCGATCAGGCGGCCTGTGACTCGTCTCTCTCCCATGGAAAACCTGGAATAGATTCATCAAAGTCGTGCTTCCCAGCCTCATTTTTCCAACATCAATATTCGTATTTATTATTATCAGATCTATTAGGTCGACTCACAACATCAAGTAAGCCTCACACGACTCCTTTGCAGTTTTTTCCCGTGATGCCCTAAATGAATTTGTTGAGATGTTATTTTTCTTTTTCTTGAAATCATGGTTAGTTTAATAGTGTTCATATATACCATTCTAATTTTTTATGGTAAAATAATCCTATGGAAGTGATATCATGCATGTTTACAATTTTTGAGTGTTCTATCATGTGTGTGTGCGCGTATAGGGGGTTTCCAAGGGGGTCAGGGTTGTTCAAGTGGGTGGGGGCTATTCAAGTAGGTGGGGGTGTCCAGGGGGTTGGCTGGGAAGTCTAATTGGGTGGGGGTGTCCAAGGGGTGTCAAAGGGGGTGGGGGTGGTTTCCAGGGGGTGCGGGGGCTGTTCAAGGGGGTTGGGGTGTCCAAAGGGGGTGTGTGGGATGTCAAATGGGGTGGGGGTGGTGTCTAGGGGGTGGGGGTTGTCCAGAGTGTTTGGGGGGTTGTCCAGAGGGTTCGGGGGGGAGGGGGGCAGTCCACAGGGTTGTGTGTGTGTGTGGGGGGGGGGGGGGCTGTCTAAGGGGTGGGTGGGTGGGGGGGGGGGGGGGTGTCCAAGGGAGTGGGGGCATGTCCAGAGGGATTGGGGGGGGGGGGGCTGTCTGGGGGGGCTGTCTAGATGGTTGGGGTGTCAAGGGGGGTGTCCAAGGGGTAGGGTGTGAGGGTGGTGACCAGGATGGGTGGGGGCATCCAAAGTGTTGGGGGGGGGGGGGGCTGTCTAGAGGTGTAGGGGCTATCTAGGGGGTGGGGGTTGTCCAAAGGGGTGGGGGGCTATCCCGGGGGGTGGTGTCCATGGGGTGTCCAACGGGGTGGGGGTTGGTGTCCAAATGGATCGGGGGGCTGTCCAGAGGGGTGGGGTGTCCAGAGTATCCACGGTGGGGGGGGGGGGGGGGCAGTCCACGGGGGTGTGGGGGGGGGGTCCACGGGGGTGTGGGTTTCGAAGGGGGTTGGGTTTGTCCAACAGGGTTGGTGGGGGGGGGGGGGGGTTGTCCAAGGTGGTGGGGGCCTGTCTAGAGGCTTTGGGGGGTTGTCCAGTGAGGGGTTGGGGGCTGTACAAAGGGTTGAGGGCTTCCCATCGGGGTGTCCAATGGGGTGGGGGTGGGGTCGATGGGGTGGGGGGCTGTCCAAGGGGGTGGTGGAGTCCAGGGGGTGTTGATTAGTCACTAAAAGTGGATAATATTAATTGTTAATATCTTTATATTCATTGTTTCAATGTCCATAAACATTGTTTTTAGTGCATTACATAAATATAACTTCATTTCTCATCTTAAATGAAATTAATGTTTAAAATGAAAATTTGGGCCCAATCATTTGTCTGTTTGTGGATTTCATTATATTCATTTTTTTTAAATTGATATTTTGGGATATGATTGATCAATTTGTTTGGAACATTTTATTTTTTAGGTCCAATGGATTAATCCCAAGGGAAGACTGAGATGTTTTCTCCTGAATGCAGAAATTTACTGGAAAAAGACTAATGGGCCTAAGGCCCATCAAAGAAATGTGGGGCCCACAAACCAAGCCCAATGAAGCTCAAATCATTACAGTAGAAAGAGAAAAATATGAGGATCATTTTATTCAACTTTGTCCAGAGCTAATTCTGATGTTTTCATGATGATGACAGGATCTGAAGTTGAGATTTAAATGGTGGGCCTGACATTAATGCACATAAAGTCGTCCCACCATTTTGACCATAACTTCTAAACTGCTGCTCCAAATTTCCTGAAATTTTTACAGCTCATATAGGACAAAAGGACGTAAATAATTTGATTCTACGACCCCTTATTATTAGAAATCATTCAATTCCAAATTCACACGTCAAAATGGTGGACGAATCTGGATGAAATTTCCGGGTCAACATCGAAACTTCAAAATCCCTTAATTTTCTTACCCTCCTTTTGACTCTCTAAATTAATTAAGATGTAGTATATTGTGGGGGTGTATCTAAGTATCCAAATATGCCTATATAAAGATCTTATGCTGAATGTAATGGGGATCAAATATTTTTTTTTGGAATGGATGTTTATATTTTCTTTGAATTGTATGCTTTCATTTTGTAATAGCATGTCAATTTCTCCCAAGTAATTTCTTTCATTCACCTTCATTTAATTAATAAAATATCATCATAATATTATTCTTAATAATTTATTATTTCTTTTTCCATATCATATTGTTATTGTTGCCTTAGGGAGTGAGGTTATTCACATTATCTTTTGTGAAACTCTTCACACAACGGTGGAGTGATTGATTTTTTATTCTTCTCCAATTCTACCATCATAAGTCTACTACCCTCTTTAATTGATAGAATAGAATCAATGGATGGATAATCATTTAATTTGTTGATCCAAGGGAGTATCAAGGTGATTAATTGGATTTTATTTCATAATTTTAAAATTCCTAATCAAATCTATTTTTGAGATTTTCATTCAATGATTTACATTCTCCTTTAAACTCACCAATTTTAAGGATACACATCCCGAGTGATAAAAACGGTCCTCTACCCTAGAGTTCTCATATATAGTATCCTCAAAGTGTATAGGTGAATAGAATTAGGATATTTTAAACTCTAAATTGGTGAGTGATTTGGGATGATTGTATTTTGATAAAGGAAACACTCAAACATAATACATTAAACTAATTTAAAAATAAATTCAACTAATTCAACCCATGTGATACCCAAGGATCAGCTCATGATTTTAAATTGAATTAACTTAAGTCTTTAAAATATCAATTATCCAATCAATTCAATCCAATTTTGTCCACTGCATATCCAAATCAACACCATAAAATCACCTTCTTAGAATGCATGTTTCTTAGGTTTCCTCTTAGGTCTCTGAGGATCGATAACCCAAGCCATACTATAATGACAACATACACCATAAAACTTGGGTAAATTTGGGTGCAACCAAATTTTTGCGTCGTTTCCAGAGACCCATGTAATTTACCTTAGAGACTCATCTTCTTTTCTCACCCCAAATTCCTTTTTCTCACCCTAATTTCTCTTCTCTAGTCCCCTTTCTGTTTCTATGTGTCCAATGAATCAAAAAATCAATTTTCAATCAACTCATATGGATTATCATCCACAATACCCATTTATAGACAAAGACTATAATCAACGGGAAAATAAATATTTGGAATCACCTCACATAGAGAATTCAATTTACCAAACCTTGATTGAATACACCACAGAAGATGAGATGTACAATCACTGAGATACTGATTGTTTAAAGGATCAATTTCCATACCTCTCAAGGATGATTGAAGAGATCAAGAATAATAAATTTCACGATGTCCAAAAATATATCTATCCTAATTCTGAAAAAATTATAGGACATTTGTGTGAAAAAATGGTTAAAATGAATTCAGAAGTTTCATCCTTAAGAGTAGAACTACAAAGCATCGAAATGGTTGTGGAACCCATTCCACTCAGGTTGTCTCTTCCTCATCACTAATAAAATAATCTTGTCTCCCACGAGCCTCACATGAATTTATTAAAGAACTAATCATGGGATTTGGGATAGTTGAAGATAATCATGGAATTGTTGATGGGTGCCTAAATCAAGAGGAAACTGATTTTTTGTATTCATAAGAGGGAAATTTGACATTGTGGATAAGGAATCCTGAATATTTCTGTATTGATGAATTTTCAAAAAAACCCCATCACTAAACAATTGGGAGAAATACCAAACATTGACCTAATACACACTCCTCAAATTCAACTAGACACTTTTGGGGATGAATCATGTTTTCAAACGGAACCAATTCTTTCTAATTTTTTTGGAGAAGAAGCTGACCTTCATTAAAATTTCCAATCTTCATTAATAAATTATAATCAACCATAACTAAAAATCATTATCCTCCCTTCTCCACACAATAATTCCATCATAGGTGACACCCACAACCATACTTTAGTCATTCATTCTAATCATGAAAGCAATAATGTTAGATTTAACCTTGACGTCTTAGGCAAGAAAAAAATGCTACTAGATCAACCATTTCTGACATTCCATGCATCTTTAGATTTATTTTAGAACATATATTTATACAAGGAAAAGATTATAAAAACAATCAATCTCAATCAAGTTGATGTTGAGAAATATGGGTTCATTAAAATTTTGAATGTTGGAATTGGATTACTTGGGGGGGTTCAAGTCGAGCTAACGAAGTTAATCAAAAGCACAACATGGGAGGAAACACATGGTTTTGATGTTTCCAAACATTTGGAATCATTTTCTTTTTCATATAATAAATTACCATAGACTGATGACATGTTCTTATTTTATGAGTAGGGATGGGTATGAAAGGGGAGCACTGTATTCATTCGTGTCACATGGTGTAATCCCTGTGTAATACCTTACCCATAAAATATAAAGAATACAATGTGTCATCAGTTTTATTTTTAAAATTAAAAAAACAAGGAAAACAATAATAATGTTGTACTTGGATTTAATTAAATTTTTGTGTTGTTTGTTTTGTCTGTTTTGTTCTTCTTTGTATAGTTCAGAGACTGTTTTGGGTGATACATGTTCAATCAAGGAAGTTCCTACATCTCCCAAGAGATCAAAGGAGTAATATGGAGCATCATGAACTTTAACTTCAAAACCCAGGTGAATTTGTTCCCTGTTTATCTATTTTAATTTCCTCTTTGAACTCCTCTCCTACCCCTCTTCTAACTTTTCTTTTCTTTAAACACTGGGGACAATGTTATTCTATGTTGGTGGGAGATGAAATAAAAATTATTTTTTTTATAAGAACATGCATGGAAAGAAAAATTCCATTAACCTTGAACATGATAACACACATTGCAAACTATTAAATTGGAGATTAAATAATTTTGCATGCCTTGATTCTGATTTTAATGCAAGTTTAAGTTCATGAGCATTGTTTTTGGAAAGTACGGTAGTCCGATGTGATTTTTAAAAGTTTATATTTTCATCCTCTTAATAAAAATTCCACAATCCATGTCTACTAGATCGTGGGTGTAAATTTTAGTTTTTGGGTCCCTTTCATTATATCACAGTGTTTTGGGGTCACTTTTAGTTTAATTTCAGTATCAAAAAAACAAATAAAAATTATGACCACATAGAGAAATGTTTTTTCCAAATGCGTGACATCCGGCACTTGGGGATCATGAATCCATAGTTGTATTTCCAGATTTAGGCTTTATATATCTATTATAGAGCATGAAATTGACAATATGCATCGAGTCCGACACTTGGGGATCGTGACTCCATAGTTATCTTGCCTAGAGTTAGTCTTTTCATATATATTGTGGTTAAAAAAATCATTAAAAAATCAAAAAATAAAAAAATAAAAAAATTTGGATACTCGCCTTAAGGTTTAATGTGATTCCCACCTAGCGCATCCATTTTTCCCCTTGAACAATAAAATGGGCCACATATCTTTTCTGATGAACAACACTTTATCATGCTTAATTGAAATTGGATGAAATATAGCAATGAATTTGAACAAAGTAATGGTATTTGGCATGGGATATGCTTATAGACCTAGCTTGTTTTAAATTATTTTGATGGGTTTCATAATTTTTTGGTATGAGGTCTTTTGGAGAGCAATGTGTATTAATTTTGTTTTGCAAAAGGGGATTTGAAATTCATATTTTTAATATATTTTTCTCAGGACTAGAAAAACTCAAGTTAGGGGGTGTGATTAGTCACTAAAAGTGGCTAATATTAATTGTTAATATCATTATATTCATTGTTCCAAAATCTATAAACATTGTTTTTAGTGCATTACATAAATAGAACTTCATTTCTCATCTTAAATGCAATTCATGTTTAAAAAGAAAATTTGGGCCCAATCATTCATCTGTTTGTGGATTGCATTATATTCATTTTTTTTAATTTGATATTTTGGGAGATGATTGATCACTTTGTTTGAAACATTTTATTTTTTAGGTCCGATGGATGAATCTCAATGGAAGATGGATATTTTTTCTCCTGAATGCATAAATTTACTGGAAAAAGCCTAATGGGCCTAAGGCCCATCAAAAAAATGTGGGGCCCACAAAACAAGACCAATGAAGTTAAAATTATTACCGTATAAATATATAAATATGCGGATAATTTCATTCAAGTGTGCTAAGAGCTAATTCTAAAGTTTTCATGAGGATAAATGGATCTGAAGTTGAAATTTAAATTTTGGGCCTGGCATTAATGCACATAAAGTCGTCCCACCATATAGACTATAACATCCAAATGGATGCTTCAAATTTCCTGAATGTTTTACAAATCATAGAGGACAGAAGGAAGATAATATTTCTCTTCTATGACCCCTTAGTATTCGGCCTACTTCAATTCAAAATTCACACGTCAATATGGTGGATGAATCTAGATGAAATTTCCGGGTCAACTTCAAAACGTCAAAATCCCTTAATTTTCTCACCCTCCTTTTGACTCTCTAAATTAATTGAGATGTAATTTATTGTGGGGTGGGGGTGTATCTATGTCTCCAAATATGCCTATATAAAAATATTAATCTAAAGTAAATGGGGATCAAATATTTTTCTTTGGAATGGATGTTTTTATTTTCTTTGAATTGTATGCTTTCATTTTGTAATCGCTTGTCAATTTCTCCCAAGTAAGTTCTTTAGTTCACCTTAATTTAATTAATAAATTATCATCATCATATTCTTCTTCTTAATTTATTATTTCTTTTTCCATTTCATGTTGATCTCGTTGCCTTAGGGAGTGAGGTTATTTACATTATCTTTTGTGAAACTCTTCACACAACAGTAGAGTGATTGTTTTTTTTTCTTCTCCAATTCTACCATCATAAGTCTACTACCCGCTTTCATCGATATAATAACATCAATGGAGTGACAATACTTTAATGGTTTGATCCAAGTGAGTAGCAAGGGGATGAATTGGGTTTTATTTCATAATTTAATAATTCTTAATAAATTTTATTTTTGATATTTTCATTCAATGATTTACATTCTCCTTTAAGCTCAACAATTTTAAGGATACACATCCCGAGTGCTAAAAATGATCCTCTAACTTGGAGTGCCCATAAATATGATCGTCCAATTGTTTAGGTTATTATCCTTAGGATAGTTTAAACTCTAAATCAGTGAGTGATTTGGGATGATTGTATTTTGTTAAAGGAAACGCTCAAACTTAATACATTAAAATAATTTAAAAAGAAATTAATCCAATTCACCCCCTACGATACCAAAGGATCAACTCATGGTTTTAAATTTAGTTAACTTAAGTCTTTAAAATATCAAATAATCCAATCAATTCAATCCAAAGTTTTCCACTGCATAGCCAAATCAACACCATCAAATAACCTTCTTAGAATGCATGTTTCATAGGTTTCTTCTTAGGTCTCTGAGGATCGATAACCCAAGCTGTACTACAATGACCGCTTATACCATACAACTTGGGTAAATTTGGGCACAACCAGGTGTCCAAGGGGGTCAGGTGGTGTCCAAGGGGTTGGGGGATAAGTGTCAGTTGGGATTGACTATTTCATCGTGGTCTGTAAAATTATGACATGATGATTGTATTGTTTCATGGATATTAGGATATAATTTATTAGTGTTGTTTAAGGGGTTGGGGGTGGTGTCCAAGGTGATGGTGGGGGGGTGTCCAATGGGGTTGGTATAGTCTATGTTTGACGGTTCCACTAGGATTTTTAGGGATTCACACATTATGAAAATATGAGGGGTGTTGAAATATGATTCTACTTGGTTATATATATTTTTACCAGTCATTGAATATAAGAAAATTATGGGTTATGGGGGAGACCATGTCATGGTTTTCAAAGATGCGTAGTTATCCTGACCCCATTGTGCCGTGATGATAGGATTTACACTATGATTTTCTCCATCTGAGTTTTTATTTTAAATTTCATTTGATTCTCAGGTTCACTCCATTTTCTCCAATTTTATATCAACCATTAGAGGCCCCATGGTTTTCTTGGATTCCATGGAATATCCTTAGATAAGTTACTTATTCCATGTTCTTCTTCATTTATTCTTTGTGTCTTTTTTTTCTTCTTCATCCACATCTTCTTCTCCATCATTCCGTCTATTATTAGGATAGTTTAATAATTTTTAAATTGACAGTTTAAAAGTAATAGATGGGTTCTAGGTTTATTAGGAGGAGTGGGGGTGTCCAAGGGGGTTGGGGTGTCGAGAGGGTTGGGGGTAGTCCAGGGGGTGGGGGCTTTCCAGAGGGGTGGGGGCGTTCAAGGGGGTGGGGGGCTGTCTAGTGGGGTGGGGGCTGTCCAGGGGGTGGGGGATGTCTATAGGGGTGGGGGGCATGTCCAAGGGGTGGTGGTGTCCATGGGGTGTCCAAGGGGGTGGAGGGGGGGTGTCTAAGGGGGTGAGGGATGTGGTCCAAGGGGGTGGGGGTGTTATCCAAGGGGTCTAGGGGTGTCCAGGGGGTGGGGGTGGTGTTAAAGGGGGTGGGAGTGATGTCCAGGGGGAGGGGTGGTGTCTAGGGGGTGGGGGGCTGTCGAGAGGGGTTGGGGGGGTTGTACAGAGGATTCAAATCCTTAGGATCTATGTAATTTTCAGTAGTGAATGAATACATATTTTAATATTTATACTTCATTTTTTTTACGGAAGGGTGAATTTGGTATCCTTTTTGAAATTTGCTAAACGAAATGTGCCATGTAGTGACATTTTTTTCTGTCCATGCCTGAAATGTTAGAATATGAAGAATTTGAAAAGTAGAGAGATAAAAGATAATCTGATTTTTCATGGATTTAATCCGAGTTACAGCCCTTGGATTTGGCATGGTGAAACTGGATGGAATGTCACTGGTGATGATGATTCACAAGATGGTGACTCCGATGGAATTGATGAAATGATTTGCAATATTACAGCAAAACAAAATGAGATAGAACCGATAGTTGTGCATCTATATGGTGATGCTGAAAAACCATTATATCCTGGTTGTACAGATTTTATAGTTTTTTCGGCAGAGTTAAGATTGATTAACCTGAAGGTGAAACATGGATGGAGTGATAGAGGTTTTTTTCACCGTTGATTGATGATTTGAAACATTTATGGGAGGATGGTACTAGGGTGTATGATTCTTATAAAATGGAATATTTTCAACTGCATTCATTTCTTTTTTCACTATAAATGACTTCCCAACATATGGAAATTTGTCTGGATACAGTGTTAAAGGGAATAAATCATGTCCAATTTCTGAACAATAGATGTCATATTGTCAATTACATCATGGGAGGAAAACAATGTAAATGGGTCATAGAATGTTTTTGCTTATGGATCACTCTTATAGAAGACTAAAAAATTCATTCAATGTCTCAAAAGAATTTTATATTTCTGCAAAACCATTATTCCTTGATCTGTATTTTGAGAGGGTGAAAAACTTGATGTGACATTGGAAAAAACATATAAATCTGGTAATGATAGACATATTTGGAAGAAACCGTCAATATTTCTTGAGCTACTATATTGGATATATCATGAAATTAAACATAAAATTTAATTCATGCACGTGGATAATAATATATATGATAGTTTGATTAGAACATTGTTAGATATGAAAGGAAAGACAGAAGATGGGTTGAATGCAATATTAAGCTTACTATCAATGGGAATATGTTTGGAGTTAGCTCTCACTCCAAATAGAAGACGATCATTTCTTCCCACGGCTTGTCAAACATTATCTAAGAGGGAGAAAATTAGCTTTTTTATTGTCTTAATGATATCAAAGTGCCTCAAGGTTATTCTTTAAATGTAAAAAATTATCCTCATTGAAGGACTTGAAGTTGATAGGTATGAAATCTCATGATTTTCACATCATGATGAAACAACTTCTACCAGTTGCATTGTTTGGAATATTGCCCATCCATGTCAGAAATACTATAATGAAGTTTTGTTATTTTTTCAATTCAATTTTTAATAAGGTGATTGATGTGAATGCTTTGAAAATTTTGGAAAGGATTCAATTTGTATACATTGTCAATTGTAAATGTATTTTCGACCAACTTTTGTTTTTATATAATGGTGAATTTAATGACTCATATGTTTCGAGAAATAAAGCTTTGTGGAACTGTATATCTTCATTGGATGTATCCTTTTGAAAGGAATATGAAAATATTGAAGGGGTATGTTAAGAATCAATATCTACCTGAAGCCTCCATTGTTGAAAAGTATATTTTTGAGGAGGTTGACGAGTTTTGTACGAGATACTTGGCTGTGGCGTAGCACATAGGTTTGCCTCCATCTCTCCCTTAACCAGTTAATAATGAGGGAAAGGGGATTCATTGCTTTAATGTCAAATCATTGTCAGTTGAATAGATGAATAAGGTAGAATCAGACATCTTGAATAACATAGTTGATGCTCAACTGTATATCACATTGCATATTAATGAGTTGAACCAATGTCATCTAATGAAGAAAGAAATGTTGATTTTAAATGAGCACAACAAAACTTTTCTTTCATGGTTTAAAAAGTCCTTTAATGGTAGATCAGATGTATCAGAGACATTAAAATGGATAGTGGGTGGTCCATGTTTAAATGTGATAACATGGTCCAGTTATGACATTAATGGCTATACATTTCTTGTGAAAGCTCAGGACAACATAAGTGCAGTTTAGAATTGTGGTGTATTGGTGTTTGCATAACCAATGTATTTTTTGAGTGCTAAGGAAAAAAACCCAATTTCTGCATCATGTGAATATTATGGAGTGATTGAAGACATATGGGAGGTTGATTACTTTAAAATTAAAATTCTGGTTTTTATCTTTAAATGGTTTATCGGTAACAACAGAGTCAAACACGATGAATTTGGAATGAAAGTTGTTAATCTGAATAGATTGGAAGACATGGATGATTATTTTATAATGGAAACACATGGAAAAAATATTTTATATGTAATAGATGAATCAAATATGCAGTGGGATGTTGTTTTACATGGGAAAAAAATATTTTGGTGAGGATGAACTTGATGAAGATTCTTATTTATGTGACATCCCTCCTTTCATGGAAAAATTAACAGAACATAATGATGAGCATGTTAAAGACTTGGTTTGTGCCATAAGGAATGATCACGACGAAGGAATTTGGGAAAACAATCCATTTTTACATTCCTAAAATTAAACGTAAAAATTGTTTATTTCTTGTTTACTTTTATTATTTTCATAAAATGTTAGATATTGTAAGTTTTTTCTTTATTAAAACATGTATTAAAACAAAATAAGTATAAGTTTTTGATTGTTTTAATTTTGTTTAGTTTACTTTATCATGATTCCCATTACATAAATTATATATCTATTATTTTTGTTCAGTGACAATTAATTCACCATGTTTACCAGGTTTACCAGGTTTACCTTGTTTTAATTTTGTTTAGTTTACTTTATCTTGTTTACCATTACATAAATTATATATCTATTATTTTTGTTTAGTGACAATTAATTTACCATGTTTACTAGGTTTACCATGTTTACCATCTTGACTATATTTACCATCTTTACCATTATTTAACATGCTTACCATATTAACCATGTTTACTATTACGTACCTTAGTACAATTTTCTATTTTATGATTAATGTAGTATTAAAATATTTGAATTTGAATATTTGTGAAATAATTTTTGTTTTTTTGATTTGAAGGATAATGACAGCTCAATCAGTTGATGAACCACATGATTATGGAGATGAGCACATTGGTCATACCTCTAGGGAGGAACATTCACATGATCCTCTTGATGCTCCCCAATCTTCCCCAAGTTCTCCTATTATGATAAAGAGTTCAAGAGTTAGTAAACGTGGGTGCACACGTTTACATAAATTATCACTTTCCCATATATAGGATTAGAGGATACTCATTGAGTTTGATGAGGATGATATTCCTAGTGGTCCAAATGAAAAATATTTTAAGAGTTTTGTATCAACTCAGGGTAAGAGAAAAGTAAGCATTTTTTATGATGACTGTAGAAGTGTGGACAAACCGATAATCTCTCAGTTGTGGGATACAATTTTGGTAAGATCTTTCGCTATTGTTTGCCTATTATTTAAATTTTTCTATTATATATAATATGTTTAACCTCTTGTTTATCAGATGACATTTGATATTCCTGAAACTGGAGGAGTCAGGAAGAAATGTTTATCGATGGTTGCCATGAGGTGGAGGGATTTCAAATTAACCCTCACATCTGATTTCATTTTTGGTCATAGGAGTTATGAAAATCCATGTCGTATATATCCTTTCATAGATGAAGACACATAGAGATAGTTTTTTGGAAGTAGAAGAAAAGATTTATTTTTGGTAAAGGCAATGTAAAATTTTATAAGCATTCTTATATAAATGATCTTATTCCTTTTTTGTTAATGATTTATTATTCTTAATGTACATCCAATAAGGAAATATCATCAAGAGATCCAATCTAAAAATGTAAACCATCATAGTTTATCTCGGTGAAGGTATAAATTATTATAAGAACAAATAATGGTGGAAAAATTACTAATACTAAGAGCTGAGTCTCCAAGCATTGGAGTGGTGGCCCCTCCATCCCCTCCATCTATACATGAAAAATGTAAGAGAGCTCTAATGGTCAAGAAAGGGGAATATCTTTTAGAATATTCTAGAATCATAGTTGAGAGTATTGTAAGATATCTATTTTATTTATTTACGTTAACTATTTTCTTCATATAATTTAAATCATCACAGAAATGTGCAATTATTTAATACACGATTCTTTTATGGAGAAGAGCTCATAGGGGGTATTTAAAGATATTGTGAGGCAGGATATTTTATATGCAGCATTGGGAAAGCCTGAACATCCTGGTCATGTATGAGGATACCTGGTAGGTGTATCGGTAAGAAAATTGTTTCCACGTTCTTCAACTTCTTACGTGGAGGTTGTTTATAAAAAAATAGATTCGTTGGAGGCTGATGTTCATAATATTAATGTGTTGATGGAGGAAAAGATTAAATCATCAGTACAGTCTATGTTTTCAAACATGAAAAGACAATTTCAGACTACAGCTCCCACTCCTCCACCTCCCCCTGTAGAACCCATTATTTATCCTCCATCTCCGCCAGTAGATCCCACTCCCCCACCACAGCCTACGGACCCTATTTTTTTATCCTACTCCTCCACCGCATCTCCCTACTAATTGTGAGTTGTATGTTGATGATCCTCAACATCATATAGTTTCATATGGGTTGATATATTGTATAGTAAATACAGTTCATCATCAACAATTAGAGGTAGAGAATCAGAGGGTCACTGTATAGGATATTATTGATAGATCAGCTCGAGTACCATTACCTACAGATTAGTTGACTATAGTTGGACATAGTATCATCCATTTTTTAATTTGGCCATACATACTTCTTCGACTCATTACCATAGGGGTATGTATGTTATGTCTTCTATTTTATTTTTTATTAATGTTGTTTTATCATTTGAAAACTAATATATTTTTCTATTTATTTTTACAGTAATATTTTAAAGGTAAATAAATACTTTATAGACAATAACAAAGACAAATGGTTATGACATCAGATATATATTCTAGTAGTTTGGACAGATTGTCTAGATATTCAAATTTGTTGGTGGATCATTATGAGTTTCCAATGGAAGCTCATGTTTGTGGACGTACAATAACTATAGGGATTGTGAAAAGTGATATCATGGAGCTTGTTACTGGATATAAGTTGGGCATCAACGTGGTGCAATTTTTTCCAGGTAAGTCTTAACACCTTTTCCCTGTGTTATATTTATTAAAAATGTATACTTATGTCTGTTTTGTATTAGGTTTCTTTATAAAATTTGTGAGAATAATCAGAGGAAAGATGTATATGGGTTCATGGACCAGCATTTGATTTCCGCTGAAGCATATGCATTAGATGAGGAACAAAGAATGATTTATATTGCTGAAAGACTTCAATAGAATATAGTAACACAATATTGGATGATTCCTTTTTTTGAGAGGTATGAACCACAACTCCCTCAAAGCGTTCATTATCTTTTAACATAAAAAACCTATAACCTTAAATTTTCTTTTATTAGTGATCATTGGATGTTATGGGTTTCTTGACCAAGGTAGAAGACACTTTATTAGATATGCTCTGTCCATGGTGATGTGCGGGAAACTTTTAAGAAAATGTTGGAAATGTATGTTTTAATTTCTCAATAGTTTTATATATTATAATTAATTTTAAATTTATCTCATTCATATTATTTTCTAACAGGGGATGGGTCTACTTTCGAAAAAACAAAAAGAAAAGGAGTTCGAAGATCAAATATGTAAATGTAAGGGTAAATATACATTTATAATTTGTACTTTTTTATTTATTACATAAAAATAATATATTTAATTTACACTCATTCAAACAGAATATTAATGAACAACAAGGAGTCATCGAATGCGGATATTATATGTTAAGATTTATGTATGAAATAATAACAATTGGGACAGTTGTGAACGTTTACTTGGTAAGATTTACTTTTAAACTTTTTCATAATATTTCATTTGATTTATTCATTATACACGTTAACTAATATCCTTTTAATTTGTAGCTATTTGATGACCGTCAACCCTGTAGTTCTCATGATTTCAAACACTTACAAGTGGAATGGTCAAATAATTTTACAGGTTTGATTGAATTTTAGTTGTTTGTAGTGTAAAATGTAATTTCTAATATTTTCATTGTAATTGTGTATTTGGTATTTGTTTAGGTTGGATTTAGTTTTTTTAAGTTGACATTGTATGTTTTGAATATTTTATATGTGAATGTATTATTTTTCTCTTCTTCTTATTTTGGTCTACTTATGATGGTTATTCTGGTATGGATTTTGGTCTGGGGGGAGGGGTTCAGAGGGTGTGGGGAGTGTTCAATGGGGTGGGGGGTATCTAGGGGTGTGGGAGGGTAGTCCGGTGGGGTGGTGGTATCCTAGGTGTCCCTGAGAGTGGGGGGAGTCTAGGGGTGGTAGCGTTTCCAGGAGGGTGGAAGGGCTGTACACGGGAGTTGGGGTTGTCCAGGGGGTTTCCAGGGTTGTGGGGGTGTCCTGTGGGGTGAGGGGGGTTTCCAGGGGTGTGGGAGGGTTGTCCAGTGGGGTGGGTGGATGTCCGGTGGGGTGTGGGGGGGTCTAGGGTGTCCTTGGGGAGGGGGGGGGAATACAGGGGGTGTGAGAGGAGGTGTCGCCATCCCTCGGGGGGGATAAACGACGTTGGAAGGTACTCATCACTCCGACATGTGAAACCTTTTGACAACTCAAGATTCACATGTGGGTGTGATGAGTACCTTCTAGCGGTGTGCCCCCTGAGGGATGGCAGCACCTCCTCTCCCAACACCAGTTGTCCAGGGCCTGTCCACAGGGTGGGGGTAGTCCAGGGGTGTGGGGGTGTCCAGGGGTGTGGTAGGGGTTGTACAGTGGGGTGGAGGGTTCTGGTATGGTGTTGGTCGGGATTGCATATGGGGTGTCCAGTGAGGTGGGGCTGTTCAGGGGTGTGGTGGGGGTTGTCCGGTGAGGTGGGAGGGTGTCCAGGAGGGTGGGAAGGATGTCAAGGTGAGTGGGGGGACGTCCAAGGGGTGTCTAGGGGTGTGGGGCATAGTCCCGGGGGTGGGGGATGTCTAGGTGTGGGGGTGTCCATGAGGGTGGGGGTGTCCAGGGGTGTGAGGGGTTGTCCAGGGGTGGGGGAAGTCCAAGGGTGTGGGGGTGTACAGGGGGTGTCTAGGAGGGTGGGGGAAGTCTCAGGGGTGTGTGGGAATCCAGGGGTGTGGGGGGGTCCAGGAGGGTGGGGGTTATTCAGAGGTGCGGGGGGCTATCCAGGGGGTGGGGCCAGTCCAGGGGTGTGGGGGTGTCTAGGAGGGTAGGGGAAGTCCCAAGGGTGGGTGGAGGCAGTCCATTGGTGTGGGGGTGTCCAAGAGGGGGGGTTGTCCAGGGGTTTGGGGGGCTTTCTAGGGGGTGGGGGCAGTCCAGGGGTGTGGGGGACGTCCAGGGGTGTGTGTGGGGGGGGGGTACCCAAGAGTGTGGGGAGAAGCCCCGGGGTAGGGGCAGTCTAGGGGTGTTAAATAGGTGGGGGCATTCCAGGGCTGTGGGGGTGTCCGAGAGGGTGGGGGGCAGTCCCGAGGGTGGGGGCAGTCCAGGGGTGTGGGGGTGTCTAGGATGGTGGGGGTTTTCCAGGGGTGTGGGGGCTGTCTAAGGGGTGGGGGGAAGTCCAGGGGTGTGGGGGTGTCTAGGAGGGTGGGGGTTTTCTAGGGCTGTGGGGGTGTCCACGGGGTGGGGGCAGTCTAGGGGTGTGTGTGTGGGGGGGGGGTGTCCAGGAGGGTGGGGGGAAGTCCCGGGGCTGGGGTGCAGTACAGAGGTGTGGGGGTGTCCAGGAGGGTGGGGGTTGTCCAGGGGTGTGGGCGGTAGTCCAGGGGGTGGTGGGGCAGTCCAGGGGTGTGGGGGGGGGGGAGGGGGTGTCCATGAGGTTGGGGGTTTTCCAGGGGTTTGGGGGTTGTCCAGGGGGTGGCTGGGGGTAGTCTAGGGGTGTGGGGTGTCTAGGCATGTGGTGGGGGCTGTCCAGTGGGCTGAGGGGGTTCTGGTCTATTTTTGGTATCTTTTTGTTCTGTTTCAGGGGTGTGGGAGGGCTTTCCAAGGGTGAGGGAGTGTTGTCCAGGGAGTGGGGGGTATACAAAAGGGTGGTGGTTATCAAGGGGTGTGGGGGCTGTCCAGGGGTGGTGGGGATGTCCAGGGGTGTGGGGGCGGAGGAGGGGGGGGGGGGGGGGTTCAGGGGTGTGGTGGTGGTGGGGGGGGGGGGTTCTAGTCTATCCTGGTACGTTTCTGGTATGCTTTTTCTCAATTTCAGGTGATTTGGCTGGGCATAGTAGTGGTTTAGGTTTATTTTAAAAAAAAAAATTACGTTAGTTATTTCATAACCGACGTAAAAAATACATTGGTATTTGTTATAACATCGGTTATTTGGAAACCGACGTAATAACTTCACGGGAAATGGTTTTTACATCGGTTATTTCATAACCAATGTAATAAATTGAAATGGATAGTTTTTTACGTTGGTTATAAAATAACCGACGTTGTAGATATGTTTTTACGTCAGTTATTACATAATGATGTTGAAAACCGCTTGGCAGACATGTTTATCATGTCAGTTATAAAAATAACCAACGTGATAAACACTTCAGAAGAGTGATTTATGATATCAGTAATATAATAACTGACATGAAAGGGTATATATAACATCATTTATTAAATAACTGATGTCATAAAGCACTTCTCCGAAGCGTTTTCCACAGCAGGATTTTATCAACCGACGTGAAAAACCCTTCAGATTTGTGTTTTTTACGTCGGTTGCAAAAGAACCGATGTAAAAAACACTATTTATAATGTCTCTTGTAATAACAACGGCCAAAATATGACATTAAAAATAAAAAATAACCGCTGTAAAAACGTTTTCTGCACTAGTGACTACTCTTAAAGTCTCATACTGAAGTGTAATTAACCTACTAACATATTCTCTTCAATAGGTTAATCATTTCCATAAATAACCCAAATTACCTTATGTCCCCAATAAAAACATAGACTCTTAGAATATAATATTTTAACCATTACTCCACAATTTAAATCCAATAGTATTCTATTTTCTGTAAGCAAACAGTGTTCCCAAAAGATAGAATGTCTTCCAAAATAATATTTATACATAATCACCAAATCATTTTCCCATACTAAGGATGTCCTTTTTATAAAACATAAGATCTCAAATCAACTTATTCTTGATCTATAAAATAATTTAACTAAAAATAATTAGTCATACTAACCAGGGACATCACGTAGTCCAGTGGTGGCTGATAAATCTGAATTGCACTTTGGTTGTGGGTTCGATTCCTATAGCTTTGTCCAACGTGGTGGGTTGTCAAACGGTCTGTGTGTTTTCCTTTTTTAAAAATTATATAATTTTATAACATTCCAAATAAAGTGACAAATTCCTCAAAAATTACAATATCATATTTTATCCTAAAAGGTTATCAAATACCTTTCATTTTACACCAAAATAAGTAATAACCATTTGTCACCTCTAAAATAACTATGACTCTTTCTAATATGCTAACCATTACGTTTATGTCACTTATTCTAAAATAACACCCTAAACTATAATATTGTATAAACCAACCTCTGATACCAACTGTAATGACATGGACTTAAAACATTACATAATCTTGAATTAAATGTATAATTCACATTGAGTATATTTTTAGGTTTACAGTTTCAGAGAATTAGGCCATAAATTTTATATATCATCTTGAAAATTACATGTAGACACTACTATATAGTATCCATTTTTTAATGAAATAAAAACTCATAAAAAACTTCTCTAGTTACATGTTTTAGATATCATGACTTTTCCATGATCCCATCATTGACCATATTCATCTTTATGTTCTGTTGAAAACAATTCAAAAACATGGGATGAGAATAAAAATCTCAGTAAGGGTTACAAAATAAATAACGGAAACATTAACCCATCAATAAATACAAATAAATGAAACCATACTTTTCAATCATGAAATTCCTCATGAAAGGATAAGATTTATGAATTACACATATAAATCATAAATTATAATGTTATCCTGTGGCATCCATATCATTCATACTTTGTAGTTATCATATCTATATAGGGTGTTACGTTGGAATACCCATCATTGTATATTCCTTAAATCTCTTAGGAGAAACATTAACAATTACCTTCGTCATGTTACCCAATGCATTGGAGAGCTATCTTAGGCTCACCCACCCTTGGTCTATCCAAGAACCACCCATATACGTAAACAATTCCCAATAACCAAAACATAATCATAAAACATAACACAAGAATAAATGAAAGACAACATTTCCACATTCCAATCACATTATATAATTTCAAGATACTGAAATAAACAATGATTTATCAAACCATTTTCAAAACCATTTAAAACATTTAATAAATAGATTTTTGAATCCTAGTGTCCCAAACCACTTTCAAGTTTCTAAATGAATCATCATTTTAAAACATTAATGTTTATATAAATAAATCCTCAAAACCATTTTGAAAACATGGACTTTAATGTGAAATATATAGAATAATAAATCTTTAAAACATTTAAAACAATGTTTTAGTTAAAGAGTCCCTTACCACATGAGAAAATACATGAATAAAAATAATTACAGAATAGCATTAATCAAGGATTATAATATCATGAGAATAAATATATTCGTGATATAATATTTCAATGGACACTATATACAACATATAAGCATGAATTGGTTTATAACAATAATGAAGTCTCTATGGAATGTAAATTGAGACGAAATACCTTATAAAAATTGTATCCTTAGATTAAGGATAAATCAATAACAAAATAATTTGTAAAAAATATAAATAAACTCAATATGATTGGATATTCAGTGTAAATCATTCAGGGAACATTAATATATATTTTAGGTCAAACAAAACCAATGACTTGGATGTTTAACTCAATGAATGGAAATTCAGTTAAAATTACTCTTATCAAGTTCATACTGATGACATGAGAATTTATTAATGGAGTGATTAGGTGTATCAAAATTATATCCACAAAAAGGGGAGTGTAAATTGTGACATAAATAAATTAATATTTCTTCCACACATAATCATAGCATGAAATAATTATGAATTAGAAGATTAACCCATGGAATTGGAATTAGGTTAAAAAGTTCCCTTACCGATTTGGTAACTTACAAAACATACAACCCATGAAAGAATGATCATAAAAGGAAGATTTAAATACCAATAAATTAATGTATATTACACAATAAATAAATTCTTGATAAGTACATACACCACATAAAAGGAAATAGTGGAAAATATAGCATGAATCCCATGATAATAAAATGTGACATTAAAACCCCTTACAACGTTGAAATCCATCAAGCCGTATGAAAAAAAGTTAATAATAAAGAAATGAACCATATAATACCAATAATATAAATATAATCATGATAATATATATCAAATGTATGTAAAAAATATACCACATGCAATAAATAAGTGGTGACCTATGGAAATCTCATGGAATTAAAAGTGAGAAAAGAAACCCATTACCTCGTGTCTGACTTGACCCGTTCATTCTTTAATCTCAAGAATAATAAACTAAAGATAATTTATATTTTCTTAAGAAACATTTTCAAGTTTATTATTCCTTTTATATCACTTATTACCTTGTTATAAACATTATTAAAACATTTAAGTTAATAATGGTCGTTTGGTCGACATTTGGTACTTGGGTCAAAATTGAACTTCATATAATTACAAGTTGTTCATGTTGTAAAAAATCAATTATCTCCACAATGATATTAATGATTTGGATATATTATATATCATATATATCCTTCATATATATTTATTCATAATAGTATATAACACATGGATATAAGAAATGAAATGCACCATTCATTAGTAAGGTAATCCGTACGTACGCATGAAGGCTACTTTCATTTCTCTTTAGTATTTTAATGGAATGTAAACATAATTATAAATAGGAATATTATAATTCCTGTATAATATAATATATAATTTCAGTAATTCAATCCTTTGTATGTTCCACGTATGGCATGAATGATTCATATCACATTGAGGGGGCAGTATTCCTCATTTACTTAAATGACATTATAGCATTTACCCATTATGGAAACCCTAAAGGTAGGATATAAATGTAAAATAAAAAAGCATGGAAAAAAACCTAAACATAATATATATCATATATAAATATATTTCCATCATAATTGCCACCATAAGAGGTTGTAGGAGAAGATTGAACAATCATCGTTTCGTGAGGTAGTAGTTCGTCATCCATAGAAAAAGTATGTTCTTTACCCATTTGATGAAGGTTTGTGTAATTTTAATTCGATTTATTATCATAAAAACGTCCTAGTATATTGAGGATACTGGTGTTGTTATTAAATAAATGAATAAAAAGAGTTTATGGGGTTGGAGAAGTAAAATAAAATAAAAGAACTTAAGAGAAGTGGTTACCATTAAATCAGGTAACTCTCTTTAGTTTGAACCAAAAGGATTTCTTCAAGGGCCTTATACCTAAGGTAAGGCTTCTAGGTGGAAGATAAGGATCTTGAGAGCTTATTTGGGTAGAGTTTTGATGAGCCATGGCGCTTTAGAGGAGTTAGTAATGGGTTAGAGGTGAGGAATATTTATAGGGGGGATGGGCTCTTTAAGAAAATGTGAGAATATTATTTTATTATATAATGAATATCGGGTTCTAAAGCTTAGAAACTTATTAATGTCAAAGATAAGACGACTCATTGTCGAAATAAAATCATCCAATAAGAATTGGACAGAGTTTGTATATTTTTTTAATCTTAATAATCTAATTTATTTAAATCATTCACAAATGAGGTAAACATTGCATATTTATTGTGTCATAAATAATTTTATTTATTTGATATCTAAAAATTAAAATAATACCATGGTGTATAAAATACTTTTAGTTTCCAAATGAATATTTATAGTCAAATATATCAATTATACAGCCCCAAATTTAATTTATTTATCAAAACAATACATTTTTATCAAATATTTATTTTTAATTTAAATAAAAATTTATTAATGTCATTATCCTTCCCAAATGGCTTTCACAGAAGCAAAAAAAATTCACATAAATGAAAAAGCCATCTTTTTAACTACTACTCAGTGTTTTCACTATTCATAAAAAATTAATGGTTTTCAGAAAAATACAAAAAATTCAGCCTAAGCTAAAATTGATATTAATAAATCCAAAATAATTTCTATTTTACCAAATTCAAAATAATAATTTTCATAAATTAAATCAAAATTATTTTCCGTTGTCAAAACAAATAGCGTGTTTTTATGATATAATGACTATTAAAATATTAACACTTGTTTATGCCCAATTTTAATGTTAAATTACATCCAATGACTGAAATTGGATTAGATGGAAAAAATATAATCTAATTAAAATTTAATACCATTTAACAATAAAATCTAACTATATAAATAAATTATATAAAAAGGTATTTTTGAATTAAAATACTATATTTTCACTATTCATTAAAAAATGAATTTTCTCTAAAAAATACCAAAAATTTACCCAAAGTAAATTTTGATGTCCTCATTCTAAATAAAGATTTTATTTTGTTAAATAAAACTTATAAAAGAGACAAAAACTAGTTTTAAAAAGGGTTCTCCATCAAAAGGAGATAAAACAACCTTTTAAAAAAAATATTAGAATGTTTCATGCTTAATATTGGATTCATTATCATTTTAGGTCACTAAAATTTATTGGGTAAATGTAAAAACATTTTAGAAAAATATATAATAATATTTTAGTTAGTTATATTCATTCCCACCAATAAAATATCTATCTGTTAACTACCATTTAAAATAACTATATTATTATATTATTTTTCTGTATAACTCAATGTTGGGTACAATGTAAGATTTCAATGAAACTCGTTGATTCATATTAGGTACGCCATTGAATATAGCATCACATTTAAATAAAAATTAATATTTATATCACAAATATTAATAAATATGAAAATTTTAGATCCTTTATTTACATGGGATATTACATCATTCCCACCTTTTAAGAATTCCATCCTCGCTATTTTAAAATCGGGCTTGGAAACATCATTGAAAGTCCCATATCGGAAAAAGTGTCAATAAAATTATCACTTAAAAATAAAGAAGAGAAGTATAAAGGTCACCCGACACAAAAGATACTAGGATTCCATGAAAACATGGACATGGAAAAGAAACTAACTCTCATAGATTAATAAAGATCGGTAGATAACTTGATCACGGAAAGGTAAGAACCACAATAACATAAATTTGTGGTTGGGTAAAAGTATGATTATAAAAGAAAGCTTATAACATTTTCGTTTCAAGATATTTTTAATAGAGTTGAAGAATTTTATTAATAACTAGACTATGATCATAAGGAAATATACTTACTTATCATGTAGAGTGTCATCCTTTAATAAAATTATACCACAAACCCATCTTTTCTGAAAACAGTAATTATTTAAGATGTCATGGTCACACATAATTTTCTAGAATCAACATCTAGAGTATCACATAAGAAACAAAAGATAAACTATATATTTCATCTATGTTTATACATCAACTAAAACAAAAATTTATTAGTACATGTTCAGGTAATACCCCAAAGGATAATCATATACAAAAACAAATACTACCCATAATATCCAAAATTTTACAAAAAGAACAAAGATTTCAGGAAAGACCATTCAATATACAATTCTACATCAAATTATTCAAAATAATCCAAACTAATATTGAAACCCATAACACAAAAGGATTTAATCAAATAGTAGTCCATAGTAAATCTAAAATTTTATCTCCAAAAACATCGACTACTCTTATATTCTCATACTGAAGTGTAATTAACCTAATCACATATTATCTATGATGGGTTATTCATTTACATAAATAATAAAAACCACCCTATGTATACAATAAAAACATTGATTCTTACAAAACAATATTTCAACCAATACTCCACTATTTAAATCCCATAGTATTCTATTTTCCTTAATCATATAGTGTTCCTAAAAGAGAGAATGTCTCCCAAAATAACCATTATCACATAATCACCAAATATTTTTCCTATAATAGGGTTGCCCATTTGATAAATCATAAGATCCAAAATTAACTTATTCATGATCCATAAAATCATTTAACTAAAAAATAATTAGTCATACTAACTAGGGACTTCACGTAGTCCAGTGGTAGAAAATAAATCCCAATCGCACTTTGGTTGTGAGTTCGATTCCCATATCTATGTTCGATGCAATGGGTTGTCACATAGTATACGTGTTTTACTTTTTAAAAAAAATATATAAATTCATAACATTCCAAAAAAAAGATAGAAATTCCTCAAAATAACCATAACATATTTTATCCTCAAAGGTTATCTGATACCTTTCATTTTTCACCGAAAAATGTAATAATTAATTTATCACCTCTAAAATAACTTTGACTCTTTCTAATATGATAACCATTATGGTTATGTCACATATACTTAAATAACACCCTAACCTCTAATGTTATTTAAACTGACCTCTGATACCAACTATAAGGACCCGACATTAAAACATTACATAATCCTGAATTAAATGAATAATTCACATTGAAGATTTTTTCAGGTTATCTATTTTAGATAATTAGGACATAACAATTATGTATCAACTTGAAAATTACATGTAGACATTACTACTAAATATTCATTTTTTCCTGAAATTAAAACTCTTAAGAATAAACATGTCTAGTTCCATGTTTTAGACATCATGACTTTTCCTTGATCCCATCCTTGACCATATTCATATTTAAGTCGTGTGGAAACCATTTCAAAAAAATGGTATGAGCATAAAAATATCATTATGGGTTAAAAAATAAGGAAAGGAAAAATTACCCCATCAATATATACAAATCAATGAAACCATACTTTTTAATCATAGCATGCATCATGAAATCATAAGATTTATGAATAACACATAGAAATAATAATTCACAAAGATAACTTGTGGAATCCATATCATACAAACATTTTAGTTATCACAACTATGTAAGAAGGTACGTTGGAATACCCATCATAGTATATCACTTAAATCTATTTGGAGAAACATTAACGTTTACCTCCTTCATGTTACCCAACCCATTGGAGAGCTATCTTGAGCTCACCCGCCCCAGGTTTATCACGGAACCACCCGTATATGTAAAAAATGCCCAATAAACATAACATAACCATAACACATAACACAAGAATAAGGGAAATATAACATTTCCACATTCCAATCACAATATATCCATTCATGATATTGAAATAAACAATGCTTTATCCAACCATTTTCAAAACAATTTAAAACATTTAATAAATAGATTTTTGAATCAAAGTGTCCCATAACAGTTTGAAGCTTCTAAACGAATCATCAATTGAAAACATTGATGTCAATATAAATAAATATTTAAAAAAAAATTACAACACAGATATTAATGTGAAATATTTAGAAGATCAAATATTTAAAACGTTTAAAACATTGTTCTAGTTAAAGAGTCCCTTACCACTTGAGAAAATACTTGAATAAAAATAATTACAGAATAACATTAAACAAAGCTTATAATAAAATGTGAATAAGGATATTCATGATATAATATTCCAAAGGATATTATATACACCATATAACAGTAAATTGCTGCATAACAACAATGAAGTCTCAATGTAATGTAAATTTAGACGAAATACCTTATAAAAAATGTATCCTTAGATTAAGGATAAACCAATTACATAATAATGTGTGAAAAGTATAAATACACTAATTATGATTGGATATTATTTTTAAATCAATTATATAACATTTTAATATATTTTTGTAAGAACAACACCAATGACATGGATGTTTAAGTCAATGAATGGAAATTGAGTTAAAATTACTCTTATCAAGTTCATATTGATGACATGAGAATTTATCAATGGAGTGATTATGTGTATCAAATTTATATCCACCCACTGTGGAGTAGAAATTAAAACATAAATAAATAAACAGTTATACCACACATAATCATAGCATGACATAATTAAGAATTAGAAGATGAACCCTAGGAATGGAAATTGGGTTAAAAAGATCCCTTACCGATTTGGTAACCTACGAAACATACACCCCCTAAAAGAAGGATCATAAAATAAAATTTTAAATACCAATAAATTAATGTATATTACAAAATAAATACATACATGGGAAGTACATACACCACCAAAAGAAATAGTGGAAAATATAGCATGAATCTCACAAGAATAAAAAGTGAGATGAAAACCCCTTACGACGTTGAAATCAATCGAGTCGTATGACCAAAAGTTAATAATCACCAAATTAACCCCATAATACCATGAATATAAATATATCATGATAATTTATATCAAATTGAAGTACAGAATACACCACATGCAATAAATAAGTGGCATGCAATGGAAATCACACAGAATTAAAAGTGAGATAAGAAACCCCTTACTTCGTGTCTGACTTGACCCGTTCGTTATTTAATATCTTGAATAATAAACTAAACATAATTTATACAGGATTAAGAACATGTTTCAAGTTTATTATTACTTTTATATCCCTTATAACCATTTTATAAAACTTATGAAATAATTAAAGTTAATAATGATGGTTTGGTCAATATTTGGTACTTGAGTTAAAAACGAACTTCATAAAATTACAAGTTGTTCATGTTATAAAAATTAAATTATATACAGAATGATAGTAATTATTTTGATATATTATATATCATATATATCCCGCATATATATGTATTTATAAAATTACATAACATATGGAGATAAGAAATGAAATTCACCGTTCCTGGAGACGGTAAGCCGTACGTATGCAAGAAGGCTACTTTCATTTATATTTAGTATTTTAATGGATTGAAAACATAATAAAAAATATGGATATTATAATTCCATTATAATATCATATTTAATTTCGTTAACTAAATCCTTTATATGTTCCATGTATGGCATGAATGATTCATATCACTTGGAGGGGGCGGTAGTCCTCATTTCGTTAAATGAAATTATCGCATTTACCCATTATGGAATCCATAATGGTATGGTATAAATTTAAAATAAATAAGCAAGGAAAAAACATAAACATAATATATATCATATATAAATATAGTTACATTATAATGGCCACCACAAAATGTTGTAGGAGAAGATTGAACAATCATCGATCCGTGAGGCAGTAGTTCATCGTCCATTGGGAAAGTATGTTCATTACCAATTAGATAGAGGTGTGTGTAAGTGTAATTCTAATAATGACCATAAAAACATAATATTATATTTTTAATACTAGTGTTGTTATAAAATTAAATAATAAAAAGATTTTAATTGGTTGGAGAAGTAAAATAAAGGAAAATAACTTAAGAGAAGATGTTACCATTAAATCGGGTAACTCCCTTTAGTTTGCACCAAAAAAGATTTCTTGAAGTGACTTATGCCTAAAGTAAGGCTTTTATGTGGAATATAAGGATCTTTAGAGCTTATTTGGTCAGATTTTGGGTGAGACATGGGGCTTGAGAGGTGTTAGTAATGGGTTATAGGTGAGGAATTGTTATAAGGGGGAGGTGGGCTCTTTAGGAAAGTGTGAAAATGTTATGTATTATATAATGAATATCGGTTTCTAAAGCTCCAAAACTTATTAATGTCGAAGATAATATTACTCTTTAATTAAATAAAATTATCGAATTTTAAATGGACCGTTTTTCGATATTTTTTATCTTTATAATCTAATTTATTTAAATCATTCATTAATGAGGAAAGCATTACATCATTATTGTGTTATAAATAATTTTATTTATTTGATGTCTAAAAATTATAAAAAAAATACCATTATATAGAAAATTTTTACATTTACTATGAATATTTATAGTCAAATATATCAATTTTATATCCCCACATTATTTTTTTATCAAAAAAATAAATGTTTATGATATTTTTATTTTTACTTTAAATAAAAGGAAATTAATGGCATTATCATACCTAAATTGCTTTTAAAGGCCAAAAGTATTACCCAAGGATTGTATTGGTCGTCCATGATTTATCCAATAAGGTTAGTACAAGTGTAATGGTAATTTAATATTATTATAATATTATTTTTACCATAAATTACCCTATTTACATTTAATCGCGGTAAATAAAAGTCAAAAGTTACCATTCAACAAAAGTTATTTTGATTTTATTGAACAAAATTTTAATTACTGATAACAACCATGTATGTTAGATTTTTGAAATTCAATTTACATAAGCAGTTAAATTTCATTTAAAAGAAAATTTCAGCTCTTTAACTACTTCTCAGTGTTTTCACTATTCGTCAAAAATTGAAGGTTTTCACAAAAATACCTAAAATTCAGCATAAGATACGTTTGATATTTAAAAATACAAAGTAATTTCTATTTTTCCTAATTAAAAACGTGATATTCATTAATTAAATCAAAATTATTTCACGTTTTCAAATCAAAAAGCGTGTTTTTAAGAAATAATAACTATCAAAAGATTAAAACTTTTTTATGCCCAATTTCAAAGTGAAATTACTTCCAATGACCACAATTGGATTAAATGGTGAAAATATAATCTAATTAAACTTTAAAACAATTTAAAAATATAATATATCCATATAAATAAATTATTTTAAAAGGTAGTTTTAAATTAAAATACAGTATTTTCACTATTCATTAAAAAATGAATTTTGTCTGAAAAATACCAAAATTTTAACCAAATTAAATTTTGATGCCCTTATTCTAATAAAGATTTTATTTTGTCGAATAGAATATATAAAAGAGACAATTACTATATTTAAAAAGGGTTCCCATCAAAAATCTGTAAAACAACCGTTTAAAAAATATTTGAATGTTTCATGCTCAATATTGGATTCATTCTCATTTTAGACCTCTAAAATTTATTGGGTAAATGTAAAAAAATTTAGAAACATATTTAATTATATTATAGTTAGTCATATTAATTCCAACCAATAAAAAATCTATGTGTTAACTACCATTTAAAATAACAATATTATTATTTTATTTTTTAGTATAACTCATCGTTGGGTGCAACATAAGATTTCAAAGAAACTCGTTGTTGGGTATTTGTTATGCCATTCAATATAACATCCGCTTTAAAGTAAAATTAATATTTAATTCAAAAATATTAACAAATATGAAACTTTTATATCCTTTATTTACCTGGGATATTACAACTTTCAACCCTTTTGGGAATTGCATCCTCACAATTTTAAAATTGGGCTTGGAAACATTATTGAAAGTCCCATGTCAGAAAAAGGGTCAATAAAAATACCCACTCAAAATGAAGAAGAGAAGTACAACGGTCACATGACATAAAACATTCTAGGATTCCGGGAAAACATTTATATGGAAGAGAAACTAACTCTCATAGATTAATATAGAGTGATAGAGAACTTGATCACGGAAAGGTAACCACCCCAATAACATAAATTTATGGTTGGCTAAAAGTATGATTATAAAATACATCATATAACATTTTTGTTTCAAGATATTTTTCATAGATTTGAAGAATTTAATTAATAACTAGACTAGGATCATAAGAAAATATACTTACTTTTATGTAGAGTGTCATCCTTTAATTAAATTCTACTACAAACCCATCTTTTCTTCAAACGGTAAGTATACAATATGTCTTGGTCACACTTAATGTTCTATAATCAACATCAATAGTATCACATAAAAAAAATTTTGAACTATATATTTTACCTATTTTAGACATCAACCAAAATAGTAATTGTCTAGTACATGATCAGATAATCCCCCAAAGGATAATCGTATATAAAAACAAAGACTACTCTTAATCTCCAAAAGTTAACAAAGAAACCCAGAGTTCAAGAAATACCATTCAATATATAATTTTACATAAAATTATTCAAAATAATCTAAACTAATATTGAAACCGAAAACTCAAAAGGATTTAAACACATAGTCTTCCATAGTAAATCTTAACATTTATCTCCAAAAACATTGACTACTCTTAAAGTCTACTACAGAAGTGTAATGAACCTAATCACATATTCTCTATGATAGGTTATTCATTTCCGAAAATAACCTAAATAACCTTATGTCCATAATAATAACATTGATTCTTACAAAATAATATTTCAACCATTACTCCACAATTTAAATCCCATAGTATTATATTTTCATTAAACATATAGTGTTACTAAAACAAGGATAGTCTTCCAAAAAACCATTATAACATAATTTCCAAATCATTTTCCTATACTAAGTATGTCTATTTGATAAATCATAATATCCCAAATCAACTTATTCTTGATCCATAAAATCATTTAACAAAAAAATAAATAGGCATACTAACTAGGGACTTCATGTAGTCTTGTGGTAGGCAATAAATCCCAATATCCCAATGGTAGTGGGTTCGATTCCCATAGCTATGCCTGATGAAATGGGTTGTAACATAGTCTATGTGTTGTCCATTTTATAAAATTATTTAATTTCATAACATTCCAAAAAAAATAGAAATTCCTAAAAATAACCATAACATATTTTATCCTCAAAGGTTATCTAATACCTTTAATTTTTCACTGAAATATCTAATAACTATTTGTCACCACTAAAATAACTATGAATCTTTCTAATAATATAACCATTATGGTTACGTCACTTATACATAAATAACACCCTAACCTCTAAAGTTATCTAAACCTGCCTCTGATACCAACTATAAGGACATGGCCTTAAAACATTACATAATCTTGAATTAAATGAATAACTCACATTGAGGATTTTTTCAGGTTTAGAGTTTTAAAGTATTGGGACATTACTATTACATATCAACATGAAAATTACATGTAGTCAATACTTCAATATATCAAATTTTTCATGAAATAAAAATTCTTAAAATGAAACATTTCTAGTTCCATGTTTTAGACAACATAACTCTTTCTTGATTCCATCCTTGACCATATTCATCTTTATATCCAGTAGAAAACATTTCAAAAACAATGGATTAGCATAAATAGCTCTGTAAGGGATTCAAAATAAGGAAAAGAAAAATTATCCCATCAATAAATAAAAATCAATGAAACCATACTTTTTAATCATAACATACCTCATAAAATCATAAGATTTATGAATAACACATAGAAATCATAAATCATAAAGTTAACTTGTAGAATCCATATCATACTTAAATTTTATCTATAACTACTATATAGGGAGTTATGTTGGAATACCCATCATCGTATATTACTTAAATCTCTTAGGAGAAACAATAACGTTTAACTCCATCACGATACCCAATGCATTGGAGAGCTATCTTGTGCCTAGCAACCCTAGGTTTATCACGGAACCACCCATATATGTAAACAATGCCCAATAACCATAACATAATCATAACACATAACAAAAGAATAAGGGAAATATAAAATTTCCAAATTTCAATCACAATATATTATTTCAAGATATTGAAATAAATAATGCTTTATCAAACAATTTTCAAAACTATTTAAAACATTTAATAAATAGATTTTTAAATCAAAGTGTCCCATGACACTTTGAAGAATATAAATGAATCATAATTTTAAAACATTAATGTCCATATCAATAAATCATTAAAAACATTTTGAAAAAATAGTTATTATTGTGAATGATTTAGAAGATTAAATCTTTAAAAACATTAAAACAGTGTTTTAGTTAAAGAGTCCCATACAACTTCAGAAAATCCAAGAATAAAAAAATTAAAGAATAAAATTAAACAAAGGTGGTAATATAATGTGAATAAATATATTCATGATATTATATTCCAAAGGATATTATATACACCATATAAGAGTGAATTGGGGAATAACAACAATTAACTCTTAATGAAATGTAAATTGAGACGAAATACCTTATAAAAATATATCCCTAGATTAAGGATCAATCAATTACATAATAATGTGTGAAAAATATAAATAAACTCTATATGATTTTATATTATGTTTAAATCAATCCGAGAACTTTCACACATTTTTTTTGTAAAAACAACACCAACGACTTGGATGTTTAACTCAATTAATGGAAATTTAGTTAAAATTACCCTTATAATGTTCATATTGATGACATGAGAATTTATCAGTGGAGTGATTAAGTGTATCAAATGTATATCCACACAAAGGGGATTATAAATTAAAACATAAATAAATAAACATTGATACCACACATAATCATAGAATGACATAATTAAAAATTACAAGATGATCCCAATGAATGGAAATGGGGTTAAAAAGTTCCTTTAACGATTTGCTAACATAAAAAACATACACCCCATAAAATAAGGATCATAAAATGAAGATGTAAATACCAATAAATTAATGTATATTACACAATGAATACATACATTGGTAGTATATACACCTAAAAAAGGAAATAGTGGCAAATATAGCATGAATCTCATAGGAATAAAAAGTGAGATGAAACCCCCTTACGACGTTGAAATCAATCGAGTCATATGACCAAATGTTAATAATCACAAAATAAATCATAGAATACCATTAATATAAATAGATCCTAATAATATATATCAAATGACAGTATACAACACACCACATGCAATAAATACGTGGCATGCAATTTAAATCACACAAAATTAAAAGTGAAATAAGAAACCCCTTACCTCGTGTTTGACTTGACCAGTTTGTTCTTTATTATACTAAAATATAAAATAAACATAATTTATAAATGATTAAGAACATTTTTCAAGTTTATTATTAGTTTTATATCCCTTTTTACCATGTTATAAACATTATGAAATCATTTAAGTTAATAATGGTCGTTTGGTCGATATTTGGTACTTGATTCAAAAATGAAATTCTTTTAATTACATGTTGTTCATGTGGTCCTAATTAAATTATATAAAGAATTATATTAATTATTTGGATATCATATATATAATTTATATCCAGTATATATTTATATGTATTTATAATAATACATAACTTTTGGAGATAAAAATGAAATGCACCATTCTTTGAGATGGTAAGTCGTATGTACACATGAACAGTATATTCATTCCTATATTTTATTTTAATTTAATTAAAACAAAAATATACATAAGTATATAATAATTAAATTATTATATCATATATAATTTCATTAACTCTATCCTTTATACGTTCTATGAATTGCTTGAATGAGTCATATCACTATGAGGGGGTGGTAGTCTGCACTTCCTCAAATGAAATTATCTTGTTTACCCATTACATAAACCATAATGGTATGCTATAAATTTAAAATAAATAATCATAGGAAAAACATAAATATAATATATATCATATATAAATATAGTTTCATCATGATAGATACCATAATCGGTGGTAGGATATGATTGAACAATCATCATTTTGTGAGGCAGTAGTTTGTCATCCACAGAGATAGTATACTCTTTTCCCAATAGATGGGGGTGTGTGTAAGTGTAATTATAATATTTATAATAAAAAAGACCTAGTATAATGAGTATACTGGTTTTTTTATAAAATAATTGATTAATAATATTTTAAGGGGTTGGAGAATTAAAATAAAATAAAAGAACTTAGGAGAAGATGTTAACTAAAAATCGGGTAACTCCATTTGGTTTAAAACATCATGATTTATTGATGTGCCTTATGACTAAGATAAGGATTATAGGGGAAGGATCTTGAGAGATTATTTGGAAATATATTTGGGCATGAAAATGGGCATGAGAGGTGTGAGTAATGGGTTAGAGGTGAGGTATTTTTTTAAGGGGGGTAGGGCCTCTTTAAGAATATGTGAAAATATTATTTTATTATATAAGGATTTTATATTTCTGAAGAAAAAAAACATCTTAAATTAGATGATAAGATGTATAATGGTCGAAAAAAATAATCCAATAATAATTGGACAGGTTTTGGATATTTTTTTAATCTTTATAAACTTATTTATTTAAATCATTCCTTAATGAGGTAAACATTGCATCATTATTGTGTCATAAAAATATTTATTTATTGGATATGTAAAAAATATACAAAAATACCATGACATAGGAAATATTTCTATATTTGAAATCAATATTTATTGTCAAATATATCAATTATATAACCTCACATTAAATTTTTTTTTCAAAACAAATACTTGTTTATGATATTTTTATTTGTAATTTAAATAAAAAGTTATTTGTGTTATTATCTTACCCAAATGGCTTTCCAAGACTAAAAGTGTTAACCAAGGATTTTCTAGGTTGGTCATAACTCATCCAATAATGTTAGGACAAGGTTTAAGGTAATTTCAAATAATTATAATATTATTTTTACCTGGAATCACCATATTAACCTTTAACCGTGGTAAATAAAAGTCAAAAGTTAATGTTCATCAAAAATAATTTTCATCGTATTGGGCCACATTTTACATAATGATAACAACCATGTATGTTATATTTTTTAAATTCAATTCACAGAAGCTGTAAAATTTCATTTAAATAAACAGGTCTGCTTTTTAACTACAACTAAGTGTTTTCACTATTCATTAAAAATTGACGGTTTTCAAAAACATACACAAAATTTTTACCTAAGATACATTTGATATTATGAATTAAAAAATTTAGTCTATTTTAAAAAATTCAAAACATAGATGTTGCGTTAATTAAATTAAAATTAATTCTCTTTGTCAAAACTAAAATCATGTTTTTAAGAAATATTAACTATGAAAAGATTAACACTTGCTTATACCCAATTTCAATGTGAAATTACTTCCAATGACCCAAATTAGATTAAATGGTAAAAATATAATCTAATTAAACTTTAAAAACATTTAAAAATTTAATCTATCCATAATAATATATTTGATTAAAATGCAATTTTTGAATTAAAATACATTATATTTCACTATTTATTAAAAATGAATTTTATCTGAAAAATACAAACAATTTACCCAATGTAAATCTTGATGTCCCAATTCTAATGAATGATTTTTTTTTTCAAATAGAGCATATAAAAGTGAAAAAAAATATTTAAAAAGGTTTATCCATTAAAAGGTAGTAAAACAACCTTCTAAAGAATATCAGAGTGTTTCATGCTCAATACTAAATTCATTATCAATTTAAGCCTCTATAATTTATTGGGTAAGATTAAAAACATTTTAGAAACATATTTAATCATATTTTAGTTGGTTCTATTCATTCCTCTCAATAAAAAAAATATGTTTTAACAACCATTTAAAATAATATTATTATTATAATATTTTTCAGTATTACTCAACGTTTTGTGCAAAGTAAGATTTCAAAGAAACCCGTTATTGCGTATCAGGTATTCCATTGAACATAACATCACATTTAAATTAAAAATAATATTTAATTAAAAAAATTTAACAAATATGAAAATTTTATATCCTTTATTTACCTGAGATGTTACATTTTCTTAAAAAAAATTAACAACCACCAACAATATCTTAATGTTGTCACTATTGTTCTGGTACTTCTTCACAGTTTCACTTCATTAAAATACTTATTCTTAACTTTTTAACCTAATATAATGTAAGATATTACATCTTGAAATTTATTATAAAAATCTATCAATTTCACAATTTGTATGATTTTTCAGTCCAATTAGTCCATCCGATAAGTCCACCTAAAGAATTCTTCGATAACATTCAGACATGGACTTTAGATTATCAAAAAACATTTTTTATATTTTTTTCATCTGAATTCTCCTAATCTATGAGTCTTTATTATGTTAAATTTTACATATGTTTCCTATAAATTGAAAAACATTGATCAATACCAAATTATTCATCATCTTCTTCTTTATCAAAGATATTTATTGGTTGAAAACTAAAAACCCAACATTTTATGTCATTTGTTAATCAAGTATCCCTATCTTTATACAATTATATTGTACATAATATTTTTAGGTAAAAACAATACACTTAATCACACATCACATGAATTCAATTTATATATGTTTGACTAGTATAAGAGGCAGGATACTAATTTTACTTACCTTCTTAATGAAAACCTGAAATGAAAATTTCCCACCTTTGACAATTTGCTCGGAATCTTCTCAAATATTTTATTCTATTCTTAATGATTCTAAAAAAATAAAATATCCTAATCTTTTAACTGAATTCCTTCATACTTATGAAGAGTCATAAATTTTTCATTACTTACTAATAAGATCCTTGAATGGTCAGAAAAACATCATAACATTTGATAACATTACAAAAAAATCATAAACGAATCTTATACAAAAAAAATTATATAAAATAATGTTTATCTGATCATAATATTTGACAAAACAACCTTCAATAAAATATCCATCTGATTCTTTCTTAATGAAATATACAATAACTTATTATAAGACAAACCCAAAATCTTAACCTATCTTATTATTTCATCAATTATACCTATTAATTCCCTTCACCACCCAACATTTATTTGAAAATCAAAATATAAACATTAAATTGATCATCCCAAACCAATTTTTATCTTTACAAATTCATACAAGTATGTATGATGAAAATTTTATAGAAACATTATCTAATGAAGTTTATCCAATTAAGTCACTGTTAAATTAGACATCATATGATTCAATTATTCAGTATCTTATTAGATTTCAAAAACGTTTTCATATTTTCTAAAATTCACAAAGATAAAATTAAAATTTCATAAAATTGTCTTAGAAAAGTAATATATCCAGGAGATTCTGTCTGTTGACCAACTATATAATATCCTTTTGGGTTTTTTTTTATATCCAATAAAATTTATACCCATTTATAAAAAAATTTAGCACGACTTATTTTAGGACTCATGATGTTATAAACATAAAAATAGTAAGGAATCATCAAATTTTACTCACTGAAATCATTTTCTGATGAACTGTTGTATGTATGAGGGACTCAGATTGGAATACCAATAAACCATGTCTATTTGATGGTATTTATTTATCTGATGGAGATTTTATTATCCAACAACATTTGTTACAAATATCACCAAATTTTTTTGATTTATATATATGAAAATATTATATATGTAAATGTTGATAAATAAAAGAAAAATCCATAGTAAAAGTCCTTACAAAAAACATATTTCTATACCCCACCAAATTTCGTGGTCCTAATAGAAACATAATTCTTTCATTTCTGAAAAAATTATTTTCAATTATTTAGTTCTTGAACCGTGTGAAGGTTGTTTTTAATCCTTGTCATTTGGAAGGTGATGCTAACCAATGGTGGTCTCTTATTAAGAATATTTGATGAGGGCTGAAATTAACTCCATGTCATGGGAAGAGTTTAAGAAGGTAATAATCAAAAAGTATATTCCTAAAAATCATATCACTAAATAAGAGGAAATTTCTTGACATAAAGTATATGGATGATAAATAAAATGATATTAATGTAGAAAATTTCACCAGATACAGAAGGTATACTTCTAGTTTTATCATAGACCACTAAATAAATGTTTCCTGACACTTTAGTGGTTATAAAACCAATTCAATGAAATTAATTTACTATAATAATCTTTTAATTAAAGTGGATGTTGTTCTATGGTCTCTTAATAATGAAGTGGAAATTAGAGACTCTCATTTTCTAATGGTTTTAAAGATAAGAAGAGAAAAATTTACTTTTCATGGGATTCTAATAATGAAACCTGTGGTAAAAAATAAAATTAATGATTCATAATGTAAAAAATAGGGGAAAATAATAGGGGATGATTTCTTAAATGTATAGGAAAATGATTCAATTTTAGTGGAGAAGTCTATTGACAGAGTGGTTATTGAGGATATATGGGTGAATAGAAATCTCAAAAAAATTACCCACCCACACTCTAATCCTTAAATTTCCAGGATTATATGTACAGTATTCAAATTAATAACCAATAAAAAATTGAAAAATTGGATTAACATGATTACATTAATAAGGTTTCATAAATACAATTATTATTTACATTTGATCATAAAGAAAAAATAAATAATATAAAATGTTTATGATATACTAAAAATTATGATAGAATGTATTGGATAACATTTTATTATTGAATTTGAATGGTTTATGTGTCTAGGGTTATGATTGAATGAAATTAAATTTAAGGGTTAATATATTTAAAAAGGATCAAATGATCAAGGTTATTCATACCCTTTTTCATAATAGAGGACTTTTTATTTTAAAAGAAAGTATAGATATTTTTTGTAGAGTATTAAAGTTAATTATTTATGGAATGGTTTTTATTGATCATTGAGTGATACTATTATTTTTTTATATATTTCTATATTATCTCAAAATATAATGGTTTATTAATATACTGTTAACAAATCAAAACCATTTTGGTTTTGGTAGTTGTATATATATTGGAAGAATAATGTATCTATCATTTGTGGACATTATAATCCAATAAAAATATTAATATTGTTCTTTAGGCATGAATAGTTCTCCATATATATTTATTATATGAAATGAATCTAAATTAGAAAACTATTTAAAACACACAAAAATAATGAAATTATTGGAATAAATAAAGTAACTATATTCACTCACATCCTCTAACTTTATTTTCAATGAATAATGAAAACTCAATCAAGGGGAAGATAAATCTATCATTTCTTTTATTGAAAATATCTCTTAGATAACAACGAATACTTTTGTAAACCCACTCAAAAGTACAAGTCTTATAATACATACATGGTTTAATAAATATTTGGGAAAATATAATTTTCTTATTGTTAAAAGATACATTTAATTCCTTCTTAAAAGAAAATGAGATTGATGTGGATCAAAATGCATTGCATTCAACTTATGTTTATTTATATTCCTCTCCTTATAATTGAATTTGTAAAGGATTTAAGTCATTGTTAAAAAAACATGAGAAAAAATGAATTAGGATTAAATTTATATAATGGTTAATAATGTAACCCCATAAGAATTTATAATATAATATCTTAAATATTTTTTATTTGTTAGATTTATTAATATGAACACAAAACAAAGCTTAAAGTCATGATGTTATATTATATAAATTTTATAATTTAAATATGGATATTATAAACTAGACATTGGATTAGTATTTTTTTAAATATTGAACCCAATTTAAAATTTATGAGTACATATTTCTTAATATAAATTTATTGATTTTTGTTTTAGAAAAATTACTTAATTCAAAATGATATATACTGTAACATCTGATGTTATAAAAATATAATGTTTAATGGGTCATTTTACTATAAAACCTATTTTTTGGAAATATTGTAATTTAATTTAAAATATAAATTTGTATATTAAAAAACAATTTTATAATATATATAGCAATTTTTATGTCAACATATCAATTTTGTTTTTAATTTTTTGGATTTTGCAGAAATAGTTGATTTTTTAGTGAATAGTGAAAAATGTTATTTTTATGAATACTGAATCATTAATTACATAATTATAATATATAATAACTTTTTAAAAAATATTTAATACTTTTTATTAATCAAATATATTTTTATGGATGAAAATAAATCATTTAAAACAGTTTTTTTGAACATTGAAATCCATTCACAACTTTTTGGAATCTCTATTATTTTTATTTCTAATTTAAAAGTATTTTTTATTCTTTACCAGAAATGAGTTGGTTCATGGAATCAATTATAATTAGAAATTATTATAATGATAAATAAACTCCACTAGTTTAATATTAATCTATTTAATTCATGAGTAGATCTAATAATCAAGATTAATTAGCCCAAATAATTATAAATTCATTTTTACACATATAAATACTTATTTTTTCTACAAAATTGTTTTATATGTATTTTATAGGATTACATTAGATTTAGTTTATATCCCTTATATGATTTTAATATTAAAAAATGGAATCTATATTTATAATTATAATATTAAAATTTTTTCATAAGGATATTTTTATCTTTATCCATAATTAATACATACCATATCAAAAAGATGTCACCATGGATATGGAAAAAATGTGTTAAAAGTGAAAAACTAAAGAGATAGACCTAAATATATTTATAAAAACTTATTTAAATATATTTATATGAGTATATTTTTACCTCACTTATATTATATTATTATTATGAGAGTTTTTATCCACTTTACTTGAGTAGACCATATATTATATAATAATTATTGAATTATTTAAAATTTTCTCTCCAACCTATCATATGAAAGAGAACCTCATATCATCCCATATCCAAACTAGTGGAGAAATTTATTAGGAATAATATATATATAAATATCGTATAAACTCAGATAACCATGTTATGGAGGTCCTGGTCACATCAATAAACAACTAAAGAAGGTTGTAGCTATAATCCAAATGAAGATACCCAAATAAGAGGTGATTTTTTTTAAATTTATTTCATCTTTATTTATTCCATCAAATACTACGACTAATCTATAATATTATTAAAATTATTATTTCAATATATTCAACATACTAAAATTTTATTATTTTAATGTTACATGGATTTTATATCTTTATTAAAACTAATAGTTAATATAATCCATCAATCATGCGTACGTACGAACTACATTCTCCATAAACTGTTGTGTTTTTTTAATAACAGTATTTATTGGTTTGTAATATATATTTATTTAATTTTAATATAGTATTTTTATTAAATAATTTTTATTATTTAATTATAAAATTTTATATAACTTTTTACCCTCATATCCATTGGAAAATGACACTGTTACTCATATGTATTTGTGGACTGCCACCTCAAAAAAGTGATATGATTGATTTTTCATTAATTTTGTGCATATATTATCATATGCATATATTTTTTAAATATATATTATTTGAATGATATAATTACTAATTTTTAAATATTATTTACTATTTAACTTTATTTCTTTATGTACATTAAAAAAATGACAACAACACCCATTCATATATATAGACCACATCCTCCATGATGTTATGTAACTAATTTTTCATCACCAACTTATTTGGAATATTATAATAATGTATTAAATGAATAAATATGATATTTTATACATTATTATGTCTCTAATGATGATGAATCTATAATAAATGTGTAAGGACCAGAATTATTAAACTCAAACATGAATGGGAAACAAAATAGTTAACACCCCATATATTAATTTTAATATAGAATTATATATAATGAATAATTGGAAATCATAAGTCAATTATATATTGTATTACCATTTTGAATAAAATTATATTATTTACAAATAACATATGTAAATATATTATGCATGAGGTTAATATAACTTTAGAATAATTAATGGACTTGAGGTAAGGGATTTATGTTTCAATCCCATTTTTAATATGTATTTTTTATTCTTGGAAATAATTTTGGGGAATTATATTATCATTATCCCTAAATACAATTAATTTAATTATAAACGAGTTATTTATTTGGTTTTGATTTATTGGTACCATTTTCTTCTCTATAGTAATCCTAAATTCCTATATGATATTTAAAAAATGTTATTTATCTTTTTTAGTTAGGAATCATTGTTATATATGTCCATGTTCTTTAAAATATTTTTTATAAATATATATATCAAATTAATGTTTTTAAAAATTTATTTTTTACTCATTTTGAAATTATTTTATAATTAATAATATGAATATTTTAAAATTCTGTTTGTATGAACCACTTTTTACCTTTTTTTAATGTTAATGAAATATTTTCTTTTAATATATGTGAAATGAAAAAAACACATAATCATGTATTTTATGCATCATGAATCTTGTATTAAAATATTTCATGATGTTTAAAAGAAAAATATCTTTCCATTATTCCTAAAACTTTTCTTTTCAAAATGTTACAAAATGAAAATGACATTTTCCATCATTTTTCATATCACATTATAAATTATTTTAGAAAACTATTTTTTAGAATCCTTTAAGGTTTTTTATGATTTAATTTGAATTTGTTCTTATGATTTTATCTACTTCATTACATTATATTCCATATAGTGATGATGGTTTTAGGATAATAATATGACACTCATTTTTTCCCATGGGTTATTAACATTAGAATGGAATGTCAGATGCTCTTATGTTTCTCTAGTATACATATGAATGGCTTATTATTATATGATTGGTGGTTCAATTATAACCCACCAATGCATTTGGAATATTTTCATAAATATTGAGATGAAGGGTACACAAGTATTAGTCCCAATCGAAGTATTGTATACATGTATTTATCTCATAACCAAGAAGGCACACACGTGGTTAAAACTACCTATTATTTGTTGAATTTTTTGGTGGGTGTCCATGACACATGATTTGGTATATGGTTCTTTACCCAATGAATTTTATGTAATAGTTTTCATGGTGGGTATCTGTGAAATATTATTTATGTTATTATGTTTATGATATAGTTTTATAGAAAAAATATCTTGTATTCTTATGTTATACTCTCATGGATCATGATTACATAATGATGTTATGAAAATTTTATCCAAAACATTAGGACATGACCTATTATTTTTTATCTTTGACTGAATGCATATGATCTTAAAATGTTATAATCCTATTCACATAACCTTATGCTTATCTTATTCTCACTTTTTATCATCGATTAAAATATCCCAGGTTTTCACTTATTGAGAATCTATGTTCAACATTTCTTATTTTTTCTCTTCCATAGGTTAAAAATACCAAATGTAATTAGGATATGTATTATAAGGGTACTATATTAGAGTAAATTTATTGATGGTTCTTAAGATCATTCATGAAGCTGGTTTATTATATATCTACTCTCTAATTTTACTAAACCTTTATAGTTTCAGGAATCCATTACTGTGATATTTACTAATTAATATTATAAAATTATGTGATAATTATATAAGTGGTGCTAAGGTCTCCACAATTAATTTCACTATAGATATAAAAATAAAAGTATTTTACAACTCGATCTTGGTGTATATGTCTTGGTAAATGTAATGTTATATTCATTCTATCCATTGAGTATGAATTCCTTAAAAAATAAATTGATTTTTTTCTTCTTTTTGGTATGAGTTCAGTTAGAATATCTTGGGAATGGTGAACCTCCTGTTATAATCAATTGTATATATTCCCCATGATGATAACAAGATTAAATAAACATGGGGTTGTGTTAGAATTTTTTAATTTATTCCCTATGGCATATTCACTGAGCTATGTTATGATTCTTAGTTCCAAGATTAGGTTACATTTTTCTCCATATACATATAAGAGTTTTATAATTGAGGGATTTGTGAATATGTAATTAAATATATTGTTTCATTTTATTTCTTGAGGGTGATTATGCAGTGTTATGGAAATGATTGACCTTATCATTTTTATGTATGTTAATTCAATGAAAACTATGAGATATGGGTTTTAAATTATATCTTTTGGAATTATAGTGTTTAAAAACAATTGGGATGCCTCTTCACCATACTTTATGTATAAGAACTAGAGTATGTTACCATAGCCTCCTCAAGTAGGTGATTTATTAGTTAGGTTTGGCTAGAAGTGGTTTGATACCCTTGGGACATTAGTGTTTCTATCTAATATTTGTTGTAATATATGACAGATTTAAGGGGTGAGTTTTACACCCCCCACAATATTTAATTAATCTAGTTGTGATATTATTATTATTATCAAGGTTTTTAGGAAATAACAAGTAATTAATATGTTTTATGGTGTCATATGATCTACCTAGTCACTCTTGTATTATATATGTTTTGGTATGACAATCCCATAGGTGTAGATGTTACCTATGTCATGGGACATCATGGACAATGAGATATAGTGATGTTTGGTATTAGATATATTTCGCACTTACCATATGATTTTGTGGTATTGGTCCCTATGACCATTATGTGATGGGCTCTGGACCAATGATTCTATGACCATTATTTTGGACTATAATTCCCACCATTCCATGGAATATAATTCCCAGATGGTCGTAATAATTATGGTAATGTGAAAAATTCCCACATATTGGTTATTTCCCTATGAAGTGGGGCATATATCCCATGATGTGATTCTTCCAATATTGTTTATGAGATATCTTTGTGGGAATGGTTATTATGGGACATTATTCCCTATCTGATTCGATATATCCTGGGACTATGGTCAATATTTCCTCTAGCGATTATACACATAAATTGGTACATTTCCCCTCTATTGATGTTGTAATAAAGAAGCGATACCTATTAGTATATTTTTTTCATGGTGATGGCGTTATGACATTTGTGACAATGTTATCAGGATACACTATCCATTTTTTATTACTATTAGTCCACAAGGATGTTATGATCTCTTATATTGATGTGGTTGGTATGGGACACTCACATGAGGGTGATTTATTTGGGATGTTATGGATACTTATGGATTATTGTTATTGGGAAATTATATTATTGATATATGTTTTATTTAAGATATTATACCCATTATTTTGATTATTTTATTAGGGTTCATTTCGTATATTATTTTGATTATTCTATTTCAATATTTTGTTACTATGGATTATGACATGGGATATGATTCACAATTAATTGTTTTGAGATATGTTTAGGGATAACATAATAGTAGAAAATTTAAGTATTCAATACACCCAAATGGCTATAAATAACACATATATTTTATATATTTATAATTAATTGCATTTAAAATTTATATTTACATATGAGTTTAACAATGTGTGCATGCACATGAAAATACAAGACTTGTTTCGAACATCAAGTGGTGGTGGCATACAATATTTTAATCCCACCCCACTCGAGTACCCTAGTACTCAAGTAAACATCTTTATTATAGGAACCAAAAAGGAAAATCATCCCACAATAGATGGACGATCTAGAGATGTCTAGATAGACTCTTGATATAAGATCAACAAGATACTAATGACTCTATTTTTCAATAAACAAATTATTTTTATATTTCTTTTTTTCCTAAAATGTATATGGAAATCCTTTGAGGGAACATTCCTAATATATGTAATGTGACATTTATATTACTAATTTTTTAATAACATAAGATATATTATTTTATTATTTTTGGAATGTAACTCTAATTTTACATTTTCTTGTTTTAAATTAATGATAATTACTTATATTAATTTAACTATGATTATCTGAATGAAATAGTGTATTGTCATCCCATTTTAATCCTCCGGTGTATGAGGTGGAACACTATATATATATGGATCCTGGGTTAGTTATATTAGTGGTTAACTAGATTGTAAAAACAAATCCATTTCATAATGGTGATTAGTTTGATTCAAATATTATTAAAGGGTTGACATGGGTAGGGAGAACACCATGATAAGTACTCCATGAAATACTAGTGTTTTACTATCTGATGATAAAAGGGGAATTATACTACAAAGGAATAATTTTAACTATGAAGGAACATTTTTTTTTTCAGAGATAATAGAGATGAATGCATAATAGGGTAATGGGTTAATTATGTCATTTTAATCCTAAAAAATTAAAAAATATCCCTGTTAAAAATTTAAAGAGAATCTATTCAATTTTCTATAATAATAATTTCGGTTAAATATTACTAATATCCCAACAATTTTTATTCTTGTTTGGGGAATAAAGGTATCAATTTATACTCCACCAACATTCTATCCATGAACTCATTAATTTTCACTATAATAACCTTTTCAATTTGATTTCTATAGTCATCAGCAAGAAAATGTATCTTGTTAAAATTGAAATTATATGGACCGTCGACATGACTATTCCTAGAAACACTCAACACCCTATTGATCATAAAAAAGTAAGTTATTGAATTGGGTTGGAGATATTCTATATTAAAACATTTCAATGAGGTTAGAAAAATTGACTGATAGATATATCTTTAAAGTGAAATGTATTTCTCTAAATTATTGTCCTAAAAAAGAACAATGTATATCTGTATAGAATATTCAATTATAATAGAAAATTAAAAATACCCCACTTTTAGATATAATAAAAACACATAAAAATACAAAAAATGTGCATGTATCTAAAGTGTAGTCCTTTGAACTCAAAATAAATGTATAATTTTTTTAAAATATTTGTTAAATAGAAATTGTTATTCCTAAAAGAAAATAATCTACTGAAACCTTTAGGTGAACACATATCAATGTTAGATAAAATTTCTCAACAAAGATCAAGAAAATCCCATCACTAAATAGAGAAAGATATTAATAATTTTAAATGAACATTACCCTTGAAACATGTACAGAAATATCAATAGACCTATTAAAGAAAAATAATTAATAATAAACCTTAATTGGTTCATGTGAAATATATCTGAAAAAGTATCAAGATAAATTGTAACCTCAAAAATTCTCTTCGTACTTTTAAACTAGAAAAATAACATCTATACTGACTCTTAACATCCAATATAAATAGAAATAAAAAAATATATTATTGAAGATATTTTAAATGTTGTATATATAATTGTATTAGAAAATTTTATCTAATAAAATCATAGTATAAATCTAGTAATATTTATAAATTTAAATTCCATAGATGACTGGATGAATTTGTTAATCAATTTTTAGGAGTATGATTCAATAATTATGATAGCTAGTGTAAGGATGAATCCTAATATTGAGCTCTATAATGATTGGTTCAATACCATAACATGGTTCTTAATGTGATGAATATAACCAATGTGAGGTTACTTACATTCGGTATATAATACATGATTGATAAGAAAATGTGTGGTACTTTAAAAACAAGTAGTTCCAAAACATAACATTCAACCAAATTACGGGGTTCCTAATGTGGGGCTGGATACCAATGTTAGTTTTATGTAACAGTTTTTTACCATTGATTCAAGACACCTATCTAATTACCAGCATAATACTTATCTGATTATTCTTACTCAAAAATATAATGATAAAAAACATAAAAAATTCTCTATAATTCCAGGAATAAAATAATTCATCTATTTAAAACAAAAAACAAAAATTCACTCAAAGTTATATTATTATTAAATAAATAGATTATTTATTTGAGAATAAAAAATAATGTAAAACATATTGGATCAAAAAAAAATTACCCCATAATATCCCCATTTTTTTAGCCCACAAAAACCATAAAACATGTTGGTTTTTAAACTTTTAATCAAAGTCAGTAGTTCATTTTATGAGAATTTTTAAAATTTATGTTATACCAAATTTCTCTTCCATTTTAGAAAAAAATGTTCATTAAATGAAATAAAAAATCTACATTTTTTCTTATAACTATAAGATAATTTTTTGAAAATACTTTTAGGTCTATGAAAGGGTTAGTGTTAAGTATTGGAAAAAGTTTCATACTTCTATAAAGAAGAAGATGGTGTCAGAGAATCATGAAGGGTATGATGAACTACCCAATGTTCTTACTTAAAATTCATGAAATTATAAATTAATGGGGTATCCCAACCCTTGATATAATTTCTATATTGTTAATTGATTTTTACTGTTTCAGTCAAATTCATCTTTAATAATATCTAAACTATTTTAGAAAACTAAACAAATCTATCCATCGCACTCCCAAGGTTATTGATAAGATCTCTCAAAACATGTCAAATAGAAGTTAATTTTTTAATAACCTCTATATTATTATCTATAATAATGTTAAGGGTTTCAAATTTACATTTTATATCTAGAGATATTGAATCCAGATCACTAATATTTAATGATCAATGATCGAATGATTGAAAAAGATTCCCAGAAATAACTCAAGAAGATGTAGAATCTCTTTCTTTACCTAAATTTTTTACCTTAACAGATTTAATATATTTCACAAAAAATTCATCATATAAACTTAATATTATTTAGACATCATATACCATTTCAACATTCCAAACATATCATCAATTTCTCTCATTAATGTATCGAAATCCTTCCTGGAAATGTAATTTAATTTTAAACTCTAAAAATATGTTTGATTATACACATAATCCGTGTTAATAGAATAAATTCATAACTCATTAAAATAATTTCAACAACAATCATGTTATTATATAAATTAATAACATTATCCTTTAAAAAATAAACAATGATAAAATACTAGAGGAAATTTATTGAGAATGATCCCCAAAACTATATTCAACTTCTCAAGAACATATCAGTTCATCCTCCTACATTATAGAGGGATACCTCACTCCAATGAACCAATATAAATAAAAATTTAAACATTAAATTTAGGGATAATAAAACTAAAAATTTACTACAATAATATTACAAAATATTTAATCATAGTTCTCCTAATATTTCACAACCAAATAAACTGATTGATTCTTAGTCAATTCGGAAGAGGCACTGTCTATAATACCCAGATTTCCATAAGGATAATTTTATATAGTTAAATTATTCCCATAATATTTAACAATAGTATTAATAATTTTATACTCAATATGTGAAGTCTATTAAACTCCCCTCTTAATTGTTTTGAATTCCTACTCAACTATTGTAGGATGACCTCTCCTTCAAACAGAAAAAAACAAAACCTCAATAAAAAAATAGAGGCCAATACAACCTTGAGAACGAAATATTTACTTCAACTCTTTCATATATAGTTACACATATTTCCATATTTATTCTACTTGAATGGTAATTTTCTTCATTCAGTGTATAATATTCTAAACCAAAAACACCAACTTTATTTACAACTATATGTGAATTATTGAAAAAACATTGCACCAGCTTCTGTTCTAGACTACCAAAATCATCTATACCAATTACCCATGCCATATTACAAATAATTATTCAATGATCATCCTTAGTATAGAAACTAGAGGTATTATTCACATTAGATCCAAATTTCATGATATTCCATTTGGATAAGCTCTAGAAAAAGAAATTTTTTCTAAAAGTACTATATGATAAGATTTTTATATGATGACATTATATCGCAAACCTTATATCATAAATGACTCGTCTATTATAGAAGAAAAAAGATATATTAATCAATAAAATTGAAAGAACTTTATATTTTCATCCTTGAAATTGAAAAAACTCATGTACCTTACCATATAAAAACATAAATTTATAATTACATTACACCTAATAAGAAACATAATTTATATATCTAGAAATAGAATATTTTATAATTAAAAAATACTCGGTATTACACCCATTTTAATTTTTTGTAATGTACAATCTAATCTACCACATGATCCTCCCCTATCATCTTTTTTATTTGAGATGTTTTAAAAATAAAATAGATGATGAATTTTAACGCTTGAAACATAGATCGAATTAACTGAAACTTAAAAATCAAACCCCTTTTGAGGGAAAAAGAATATATAAGCCATCTCTGAATAATATATTGGAAAGTAGTTATAATATATTATCAAACAAACTATGTTAAATACCCTCTAATAAGAGTTATTAAAAATTCCTTATCACCTAATTTAGAAAAAACTAATCCCTGGTTATATGTCTATACTCGACACTAGTTGGTAACCTTTATAATATGAGGAGATGCACATGAGGTAAGTAGATGCTAGGATTGTTTATGGTGTACTTGAACTGGATAAAATATGTTAAAGAGTGATATCATATCCCTTTTTCATTTATATTGTTATTTATCATATTTTGGATAAGTAACAGGGTTTTTTAGAGCCAGATATTGATCTTGTTCAGGGGAGTATGTAACTAACATATGAGGAAATTTGATGTTTCTAGGGTTGGGATTCTTTATTTGGATTTAACATCAATTTGTAGGAAACAATTATCTAAATATAATTCATTTTTAATGAATTATGGTTTATAGGTTTCTACTCTTGTCCTAGGGCATTAAGAGAGTGTGTGTTCATGAATTATTCCAGAGACATAGAACTTATAAGAAATTTTAATTCTTTCTTATGAATTATATTATTGATTTTCAAACTTTTTATGATATAAGGATGGTCCATTTAAAGTGTTAACAATTACTTATAATGATTATTCTAATATAAAGTTTTGGTGTAACTCTATATGACCATCCCTGGATTACTAAATATTATTGTTATATACTATCACTATTACATGATCCTTTTGGTTATTTTACTGAACTCAAGAGTGGGTAGGTTGGACTAGAATCGATCATAGATTAGTGATAACTTTATATAATATTGTACGCATCTAGTTTATAGTGGTATGTGATTATTATTTTCTAATATAAAATTTTATATTTAGTGCTATTATGGAATTATGACCTATTTTGTGTTCTTGGAGTTATAGCAATATTCAACCATGAGGACCACCCAATGAGATTCTATAAGTAGATGATAATAAAAAATCAATGATATGGGAGTGACATCTAAAAACTTCACTTATTACATGAATTGAATATGTTTTTAGAGGAAGTGACCATTAGGCGTTATAGTCTATTTGATATTCGATGCCATGGGATGGGTTACCCAGGGAACACTTGGCTCATGAGTTTTAGACACAAAATTTTTCACTCATTGATGTTTATAATATACCATAAGCATTTAATTCTATATAGAGTATTTTTAGACCATATTGAATCACATTGAGATATCCCTTGAGTTTATGGTGAATCTGGAAGCCAAGATGATTTGAATACCAATGAAGTACTAGTAAGATGTTTTGGTCTATGAAGGTCATCATATAGTTATATATTGGTAGATATTTTAGTTACTGATATTTTAGAACATCTTCATACTGACTTTGAGAGATAACAATTCTTGAATGTTCATCTATCTAGTACCATAGTGAATTCCATTGATAGTTTATGAAAAATTATATAATAATCAATTATGGGTTGCACCAATGCTTGTGGGTGATGATACTTCTAGTGTTACAAATTTTTAGAAAATATTTATGAGATCTATCTATCTATATGTAAATATATTTCGATTGAAATAATTATAAGTGTTCATGAATCAATCAATGATTATAGAGTAGAACCAGAATAATAGTATATTATTTACCAAGATATTTTTTTTACAATGATTTAGAGAGAGTTATTTAGTATTAATGAATAGAGGCTTTAGGATTCTTTATATGGGGAATGCATAAAAGGAATTCATAACAGTGTTCTTATTTTCATTCAAGAGGGATATCATAAGTCTTGTGTTAACATTATGACTAAATGACTATATTTAACTTAATTGTGAAATATAATTGATATTGTATACTCCTATGGGTATTTAGGGAATATTTATATATATTATTGTATCATACCATGTACTACTGGTGGGATTGGATCAGTTCTCAACATGGGGTAAAGAAAAAAATAAAGAGTATAATAGAAATTAGGAATATGGGGATTCTTTGGTAATTTGGGTTGTTAAAAATATTGTAGATCTTGGGGAAATAATTTGAATAAGAAAATGTCCATCATGAAGTTTATGGGACCGGATATAAAGTCTATAAATTTAGCTAGAATCATACCATTTAGATTACTCCTATTATATAAGGAAGATATCCAAAACATTTCATGTTTCATTGACCCTATCATCTGTTTCCTTGATATGGGTGTGAATCACTCATTCGTAGGGGAAAAGCTATCGATGATATGGGGTTTTCTATATATTATATATATTGGGTGTCGTCTATAAATAGAACCTAGGAGTGTGACTAAAGGGTATCTATATAAATCCTATATTTTCTACAATGATTAGTTAATGTAAGATTATTTTGGATATCATCATACTGTAGAAGATAGTTTTAATGTGATCCTTAAGATAGACTGGTTAATTCATTATCAATCATAGATAAACTACTCCCACAAACATGTATCATTTACATATATTGATTTTTATGTATATACCTATATTTTTTGGGTGAGATATACAGGGTGTCTATTATTTTCTTGTCTAATAGCAAATGGGAGTGATCGTGACATGGTCGAAAAGTGTCTCTTTAAGAGATGATGAGATACACCAAGTAGTATTAATTGGTCGAAGAATGACTCTGTAAACACAACAGAGGGTGGATAATTGAGTTCTTACATTTTTTGATTAGAAAACCACCATATTTAACATCTGATATATACTAATCATTTATTAACACATTAAGGTACCAGAAATAAAATAAACATGAAAAAGGATCTGGCCTCAGAAATATATAGTGGTACCGGGAATAGAAATATTCTTTTCCACATAACCAATGATAAAATCCCAGAGCATGGAAATTTTATTTTGACCAATATTATAACTAGGATTCTTTTTGTAATTTTTTTGAGGATCTTCAGGGCTTAGTACTATAATTTATCACATGGTAGAATACAAGAATATTTTATCAAGATCATATAAGGATTTAAAAACACTATCAATCAATTTTCCATTACTAGGAACCTATACTCTTCCAATAGTTATATTGAATATGAAATATTTAAAATTAATCTCACATTGGTAAGATAAAACATATAGAATATAAGAAATATCCAAAAAAGGAAAAATAAATTGTGGACTTTCTTCAAAAAGTACAAAAAGATGGATCTTTAAATCATAGTTATAGAACATGAAACAAATTCATTATTTTATATGAGATTAAGAACACAAAAGACTTGCGAGAGAGGGATAATTGAGAGTGAAAGTGATTCTTTTATTGTGTATGTTATCTATATATCTATTTATAACATTCTAATACTAATGAATAGACATCTCTTAAACGAGCTATAGGATATCCATAAAATATTGTCTTGGAATTAGATTCAAGATAATTTTTTCTTGAAAAATTCTTGGGTGATATAACCGAGCATTAAATTATTCTTTTACTTTTTATTCTCTCGGTACATGCAACCAATTAATAATCAAATTTTCATCAAACAGTTAATCCATTATTCGATGAAATAATGACAGCAATAAATTACACTTAATGAACTCTAGTGGTCATAAATATGTTGGTTTTCAAACCATGTAGTCTTATCTAGATCAAACATATAAAAATTAAAAATATTTTAATTCATTGATCAATGTATCCATTTTTTAACATATCTAATTTCATCATGTAGACAAATTAAGTAGGTTCACTTCCCATTGTCAAATTCTTCACATATCCTTTTCTCTCTTGTTGATTTATTGGATGTAACCAAATTAATCATGTATCCATTTGGATCCATGTATCCTAATTCACAATATTTATAATTTAAATATCTGATTACTCCATAAAGATGATTCCCATATTCATTGCATAATATAGTTGTTTTCTCTTGTAGGTAATTAATTAATGTGGGTTACTTCCAAAAATACAATTTAGAAATGTAGTCGATTCATGTTAGGGATTTATTCATGGAGTTTATATCTCATCATAGCCAAATATCCACATATAGAATTTCCCCAGGTTGATGATTTTCCATTCTTATGATAATTTCATAAAAAACACACATAAATTATGAACCTCAATTAATGAAACAAAAATTAAATTATTATGATTAAAAATAATAAGAATAATTATCAAATATTATTAAAATATAATGATTTTTTGTGATCATCAAAACACAAAGTATATGCTATATGTTGGAATAACATTATCAGTCCAACAATGCCCCCCGTTTTTTTATGAACACAATACACATCAAATACTAAACATTAAATGTTAAAGGATTTAAATTATTTTCATAATATATATATATATATATATTGATTTTGAAGTGTTCTGTTTATCCATAATTATCCCACTTAATCAGACTGTTATTACATTAGAGGACTTCTTCCCTGGTGATTAAACTTTTCACCCTTTAGTTTAGATCACTTATCACCATAAGGCTGCATCCCCCACTTTTTATTTCATTAAAAATAATAAGGATACAATCACTAATTTTAATATAGCACATAGTGAGATGAACTAGTTAAGTAAGATATTAAAATAGAGTTAAATTTTTCAGATGAATGAATATCAAAAAAAGCTGAATGTTTAAATACTTCAAAAAATAACTAATGAATTAAAACATTAAATGAAAAAAATTATTAGGAAATAAAAAATAAATTGATAATGAAGAACTGTATTATTGAGAAACGTTGGTAATACAATACAATGACTCAATAACTACAAAAATTAAACATATCGGACTTGTTAATAATATTCTGGCTTATGGATGAGGTCAAATTCAGAAAAGGTTTGGGTTGGACATTTTTAATGATTGGAGAATGGTGAAGAGGTAGAATGGATGTTCAATAGTTGGAGGTAGAATAGATATCACTACATCCAAATAAGTGACTTATGTCCAAAATCCTAATCACGAGATCGGGTGATGGTAAGGTGTACTCAACACCTTATCATGATTACTAGAAGAAACACTAATATCCTATGAACCTACAGAGTCACATTAATGTTTAATTATAGGCCCTTATGATGTATATTCTTTTCCAAATCATTCAAATAAATGACAAATATCATCCTTGTATTTTTATTTGTCATAAAATATAGATGTATCAAACATTTTATATACTATTTTGGTAGAAAGTATCGAGAGGTGACGGTTTAATAAATCTTACCACAAGGGGAAATACAAAATCCAAGCACAAATCAATCCTTTTGATGATATCTGATTTAACGAACCCTGACAAGGATGTGAATTCTTTTATATGATTCTAAATAGTGGGTAATTGATAGTTATTGAACAGTTTATGGATTGTCTCAACCATATTAAATGACAATCTATGAGAATATATAGTATCAATTTATGGACATTAAAGAATTACTGAAGGCTCTGAATATTGCTTGGACAAAATACAGTATGCTGAAACATAAAATCAGTTCAATCTTCCCTCTAAATATATCATCTTGTGGTCTATATTGACCATATTCTCAAATTTTACTTTATCAATATCCTGAAAAATTATTTAAGGAGTTTGAGGTACTAAGGCAGTAATAGTTAGTGTCATTGGATCAATGATAGTAACAATGGAAGCAATAAAAACTGGTAGCAATAAAGGGATTACAATTGGTATATAGTAATTCAGTTATCTTCATATAGTAATATTTGTAATAATAAGAACATACATTAACTATGAGTAACTAGATACCTCTTCAATAGAGTTTTAAAGATGATAGTCAACTCCTTCACGAATAAATAACAACATATATAAAAACGCTAATGTTTCCTATTGATTGGATCAATAAAACATGAACAAATATCCCTAATTTGTTGAGGAACAACAAGGGTATCTCCCAAATGACCAAAAATGGTTTTCAAATGATGGAAAAACAAGCTATATATACACACATCTATCCCTTGACCTGATATTATTATAGAATATTTGGTATCTGGAATCTCTATTGGTCCCCTATAAACTCATTCATAATAATAGGTCTGAAAAAACATCACTAAAGAGATTAGATCAAGAATTATAATAAATTTTGATATGAAATAAAATGATCAAAATGATCCTTGATATCTGTATCCACATAAGGTATAAATATAGAGGGTAGTGTAGTTTTATGAAGCCTTTTAAAGAACTCAAATAGGAATATAGTTACACATACTAAAGTATGTAGGATATCCACCATTTGTATCTTGAAATATTGAATCTCATGAAATTAGTATTGATACATATCTAATTTAATCATTGTAATAATATGAATCATTTCTCTTTGAGATGAATGGAAGACACAAATATCATTCATCTATCACATGGTAGGACACATATTTTGTATTCCACATACTTGGTTTCTAATAAACTCAATGTATTTTCCATTCACCTTTATGTTAACTAGATTCGTAGGTTAAACTAGTAGTTCGTTCTTGATCTATTCTATTTCGGATAACATTATGGAAAAAACATTTAAAAATAAGATCTAGAAATAGAATTCACTTTTTTCTATCTAATCTAACCCTAATAAAATATTTTATCATGACCTACTTTAATATTATAAAACTAAAAAATTACTACTAATGAAGACTTATACATGTTATTTTATAAAATATAACATTTAGATCTCTTTATCATAAATGGAACATACTTATTTACATAGTGAGGTGATGGAAAAATATATGGAGTATGGGAAAGAACCCCATATTCATTAAAAGTGATATATCGACATTCATCGATATTAGAAGGTGATCTAGGAAAATGTGGTCCATATATTGGATGCACAACCATAGATTATAACATTTTCTTATAACTAGAATAGTTGGAACTATTTCTTTTGTATATTCCACATGAATGACATATGTTTCATCAATAGCTCACTCAATATGATGAACTGATTCAATAGATCTAGAATCTATAGTCTCCCATCATTGAGCAATCTATTCCGCCATGGGAATTTTTTTTGGCATCTCAGGATATGGTTTGGCTACCACAGACTCCTACACCTCCTTAGTTGGCACTATCTCTATAGGTGTTTTATCCCTAGGTAGTTATGTATTGGGTAAATCCCCTTGATTTAGTATTATAGTTAATTCAAGATCCCATCCAATGGGATTTGGGTAATTTTATTCTCCATGTAGATAGGAAAAAATATTATTTCAAGAATAATAGATAAAGTATTACATTTTTGAAACATTAATTCTTCTCCTACATTGAGATAAACTTCGTTCTTCTTCACTAACAAGGATATAATTCTTCTATAGTGATAACAGTTAAATGTCCCATTACCATGGTAATAGTGATAAATAAACCACATCATATATCATGGAAGATTTAGATTAACATTGTTTATTTGGATATATAACATATTCATGTCCTGAAACAACCCAATATCTATCTCTTCATAACACTGTGAAATCACTATCATAATGAACATACAATGTACTTTCTTTTCAATTTTCATATATTTCACATCCTTCTTCACCAAAGCAGAGGTTCCAAAGTGAAAATAAAACACATCTGTTGGTCCCATAGTACTCATACCAACTAAATTATGGATAATTATAAACTCACCATTGTGAGTACTGTAAAATACTTTATCAATATCAATAGAAAAAATAATAAAATATTTTCCATTAATTTTTTATGATAACACATACCATGCTTTAAAAATATGATGCTTTGAAATTCATATAAACTCATCCAAATCTTCCTCAATCAAGAACCCATATTTCTTATTATTATGTAAACCCCACCCACTTGAAACTAAGGACTTTATTCAACAACACATTATTTTCTTTACTCCATGAAATATAAACGACCTTCATAGCTAACACTCAACATAGTGCACCTCTCGAATTTGATTTCTATGAAGAACTCGAACTACCTTCTCCACCTCTCTTGGACTAACCCAATTCCAAATTGTCAATTAGAGGTTAAATGTTTGTCAATATAATAGAGGTTATAGTTCATAATCATAAATAAGGGACATAAGAAAAAGGTGTTGTAGAAGAGGATCTTTATTTTATTTCATTCATGTATCTAATTTATAATATTGATATGTAGCTAGTATAGGATATTGGTTCGACAATAAATTAAAATAAATAAAATATATAAAAAATGAAATAAAAAAAATTCTAAAATCAAACTAGAATTAAATAGCTATACTTTAATAATAAATTTTATATAAAAAAATATATAATAAATTTAATTAGTTTCTATAATGAATTATAATATAAAGACATTAATAATAAATTAAACAATGGAAAAAATATATATTATACTCAATTTAATTTAGAAAAAACTATTTCAATTTTAATAAAATCAATACATTTAAACAAAAATTTCTTAGTAAAAATATAATAATATTGATTTTTATTAGAGATAAAGTAAATTGTGATATCTCATTTTTGGGCATGATCTCTCATGAAATGATATAAAAATAAAATATTTTTTCATTAATGGTTTGTAAGATTATTTGAAATATTGATAGAAATAGTTTTTTCAGATTTAATTAATTGTTAATTATAATAGAATCCAAAATCCAAAAAGGTATGTTTCACCCCCAACACATTTGTACAACAACTAGTAGAAGCTATATATTCTTCTACAATAGTAGATAATGAAATAGTGTAATGTTTCTCAATAGACTAGGATAATCCATAATTGAATAATAAGTGTTAGGATCACATGGTACACTTCATATGTAATCTATAACAACCAAATTATATAACATAAGATAATTTTAAATAGAAAAAAGAAGTTTTTTGAAAAAAGTAAAGATAAACTGTTGCTTTCAAGTACCACAATATAATATTGGAAACATTCAAAATATATTCATTGAGATTTTAATGGAATATATTATATAATCATTGTAAAAACATATTTTATGGTCTACAAGTAGTAAAATAAAAATGATTACTACCAAATTTGTTATATAGTTTGTTCTTAACATCTTTCCCAGTTTCATCCATATCATTCTTTTCAGTAGATCTCATAGGAGTCACATGTATTTTACTTTTTTTTGTCCATACTATTTATGAATTTAAAGTATTTTATTACTTTTATTCATCACATTACTTTTTTATTTTTGATGAATATAATAACCAAAAAATTTACCTCACTCGTAATGCTCATTTCAAATTTCTTTTTCCTGAGTTTTGAAAAATAATCACATAATCATTTAATTTTATAACCATATACCAAATCATAAAATTATATTTGAACTGAGAAAATATCCAAAGATATTTTTTTCAAGAGAATAATAGGATCATCTACTCTGACTAAAAACCCATTTGATAATAGTAAATATCACTATGGTTTCTACTAACAACTAGGTTCTTATTTAAATCCATAAATTTCATAGTATATTTCAAAATTGATTTTGGAAAATGGGTTTTTTTCAAATCTAAGAGTTTGGTCAACCTAAGAATTATTTATAAGAAAACCATCAAAAATATTATATTTTATATCTATTTAATATTATATTAAATTTATATGCACTGCATACTCTATGATATTCCTAATGACTAGACTAGATACGAGTGGAAAATTTTATTCATAATATATATATTCTTCATGGTTATACCTTTTAGCTCTATGTTTATCCTTATTCCTAGTTATTATATAACTATCATCCTGTTAATTCATAGAAACCCATCTTCCTTTTCACATGATTGTTATAGGATCTATTAACTAAATCACATACCTTGTATCTATGGAAATTTTTTAATTAGTCTTTCCTTTATAAATCCAAAATCTCATAAACAAATGAATCATCTAACCTATTATGTTCAAGTTGAGATAAAAAAAAAGAAGAAAATTATACATGTTTCCTTAATCTTTTTCTAACCCTAATCCTTTCATCTATGCATCCTATAAAAATTTTATGTTATGGTTTTTAATATTTATAAGAAAACACATTTGGTTACCCTAGAATGCATCCTTTCAAGATTTTGTTAACCAAAAACTCATTCCGAATAATCCTTTCTAATTTTAAAGAGTGGTTGAGGTATCATGTTTTATAATAGAATCAATTTTCTCATTAACATGACACATTTTTTGATAAAAATTATCATTTTCACCGAATTTCACCTGATCCAATTCGTTAATAATATCTGACCATTTTTTAAGAACTCTATATTCCCTAAATTAAGTAGAATATCCAAAAAGATTAATTCACCATCCATTAGATGAAATTTACCAATATTATACTTGGTGTTTTGAATGTAATACTTTATCAAAAAAAAAGTATCAGTATTTTTTATTTACATTTTTTCATATATCATTGGGAACTTTCTTCAATATTATCCGAAATAGAACGTAGTTTACGAGATTGCATGCTATATTTACAACTTAAGCCCAAAAATTTTGGACAAGTTATATGAAGATAAAATTTTCATATATATTTAATACAATTTCACATTCCTCCTTCCAGTAACACTATTATTATAAAGGGTTCTGGTGGTGGATAAAATATATTTGATTCCATATATTGAAAAATATGAATTGATGTAACGACTCAAAAAGTCATTAATGAAAATTCCTCTTGGTCTATTTAATTATATTCTTATGGTTATGTAAAATGTATGAACTTATTTGGTTCTATTTTTTGATTATTTAAAATGTTGTTATGAATTGTGACCATTGCTAATATATCCGTTGAATAGTGATCAGATAATTAATATAAATATAGGGCTTTAAAATTTCAAATTTACTTAGACAAAGGAAGAAATGGCCTCATCTAGTAGACTTTCCTCGTATGAAGCCCATTTTTCAGAGCTCAGAAAGAAGGTGGAATCCTTGGGCTTCTGTATTGACCAAGCCCATGTCAAGATTCAACATGTTAAGCTCGAATAGAACCACCTAAGAGAGATGTTGAAGTTGATTGAGATTACTACTTGAGCAATGTTATCCTAGACACCACAAGAGTCTATCTGCATCGCACACCTTACCCTTCAGTCTTATGAGGGTGTTATATGGGGTTATGTAACAAGACCATTGCACAATGATTATATCCATTGTTTTGGTATATAATAATGAATATACATTAATTTTATTATTGTTACTTTGTAAATAGTTATTTAATAATAAATAGTATTTTTAGTTAATATTAAAATAACTAATCTATTTTGATGAATTAAATGAATTTTTTGAATTAAAAAATATTTTAATAAAATATTATAATTTTTAAATTATTTTTTATTAAATAGAAATGATCTTATAATTTTATGAATACAATTTTAATTTTTATTATGGTTTGAAAGACATTTTTGTCAAAACACTGAAATTTTTTATAAATATCGGTTTATATATTAAAGGTAAAAATTCACCTATTTATAAAATTATTTAGATAAAATGAATATTATATTTGGAATCAGGACATCGAAATTAACCAAGAATGAATTTTTTATAATTTTCTGAGAGTCGAATTTTTGGGTAAAAATTAAATACCGTTTAAAAATATAATTTGTTTTCTAACATCATAATGACCCAATAGTTATTTAATAAAATAATATAAATGAAAATATCAGCCACTATATGTTTTACCATTAATATAATTTTATTTTAGGTTTGTTTGATTTATTTTAAAAAACATTAGTGGACCCTCCAAGAGTTATAAAACATTTTCACTTTTTAAATGAATTTCCTTGAGAGTGTGACTCACCTACACATAAGAAACAATATTATTTTAAAACGTTCTACCATTGGACTTATAAAATATTTTTTTACACTCCCCTTTTTCAAAATCCATGAGAAAAAAACATGGGTTGGTTTGTGGTACTGATAAGTTTAATGTGTGGTAATACAAACCTAAATAATAAATAATTCCCTATCCTTTCCTATATAATCCCACCCAAGATCCAACATCCTCTTCACTAAAAGCCTTTGGATTTTATCCAACCTATTACCTCCTCTCTCTATAATCCTCCCAAGGATCCCCAAGCTCTTAATATCCTCTCTCAAGACTCTCCCAAGACTTTGGGATCAGACTTCCAAATAAAGGATTTCCTCTTTTCTCATTTTGTCTCAATTTTATTTTGTTTTTATACGCTTTTAATTTCAATTAAAAATGTTGGGGTATGATTTCTCACCTCCCCCATACTTCCATATTTATGTTTGAATTATGAGAGAACCCTTTCAATATCATTTAATGCCTCCCATGCACACATGTTACAATGCCGAAATTCTGAATGGAATTTCCTTCTCCACATTTTCATTCAAGAAATTCCTTTGAATTATGAATCTAAATTCCATTGCACATGTTGGGACTTGTTTCTATATGAACCCATTACTATCAATTTCATGTAAATATGATTATACACCTCTTTCTCTCTCATCATCTGTTTTTATGAATTTTTATGTCACGTCGCTATGCTGGAAAAATTGCACCATGATTTTCCAAGCCAAAATCATTATATAGTGAATACCATACCAATGTCACTATCAAGGTTATTCGCCTTTATGCACATATACATATTTAAATTTACTCTCACATGTCTATTCCACATCTCTTAATCATGTAATAACTTATGATGTTGAATGACTTCATGTAATATGATACATGTGTCACAGTTATGTATGAAATTAAATGTTTACACTACTGGAAATCCTAGTTTTACCAACGGTTATATCCCAATGGTTTACTAAACCGTTGGGAATAGCCATCTATACCAACGGTTCTCAGAAACCATTGGTATAGATGGTTTTATAGACACTTTTACCAATAGTTTTAATGAAGCGTTGGTATAGAGGAGTTTTTACCAACAGTTCAATGAGAACTGTTGGTAAAAGTTGGATTTCGGTGACCTTTACCAACGGTTCTCATTGAACCGTTGGTAAAGGTTTGGGCTGAATGTATATACCAATGGTTTTTAGAAACCGTTGGTAAAAATTTTCCCCAAATTGGCAGTAGCCTGTCCTCTCCCCCATTCGCGATCCAGATCCCTAAACGGGAGCTATCGGCGATTTTGGAGGTGCTTCCGGTTCTCTTCCTACATCCCATCCAAGGTGAGTTATTTTCTTTAACTTTCAGTTTTTATTTTCGATTTTGATGTGTATATGTTTCTCTTTAGGATGAGACCAATTTCTATTATCATATTCCCACCCAATTTATGTTCCAGCCCTATTTAAGTTTCGGTTCTTTATTAAATTCCATGCATATTCCAGCCCATATAGATTGCATTAGACGGTTGTCTAATTTTTGATGCGCCTTTCATGTTTCATTACCAAGAAATTTTTATAATATGTTATAAAATTCAATCACATCTTTAGTTTTAACATTCATAGTTACATTATTATCCTGTTTCAATAATTTATATTTATAATCTTTTCATATATTCCATCGTTGAGTGTTTTTACTTGTGCAATAGAATTCCAAGCTCATGTTACTTCATAGTGATTATTTAGATTTCAAAGTGTTTTATTTTTCATGTTAAATTTATTACAAAGTTTTTGGGACTAATTAAAGTTATTAGATTCCAATTTCCATTCTTATATGTTTGTTAAGAATTAAATGAAATATGATGGTTGTAATTAAATGAAATTCAATGTTCAATTTTTATCATATATGGGTGATTAATAAATTGGAATGTGATGAACCATATAATTGAACCATTGTTGATGAAAATTATATACCAAAGGTTATTGAATAAAAGTTATTCTTGTGAATTTCGTTACATCATAGATAAAATGGTTGTAGTTATATAAGAGATACCTCTGATGGTTCTTTGATCATTGTTTTATGGAGAATGAATGGTTTAGGTCCGGTATTAATAGTAGCTTATAGTGAGACCATTTTAGTATAAGGGGAAACGAGATTATGATCTACAAGGGGGTGATTGAGTTGGTAGAGACCAAACATTGTTTGTTCCTTGTGTTCAAGAACCATAAATAGAGTGTTCCAATTAGGTGGTCATCAGTAAAGTCGTAGGTAAGATTTCCAAGTCCTGTTTCATGAAGTTGAATATGTGGTGCTATAGTGGTTTTGGATTGTTTGAGGTACTCTTAGTGTATAAACCCTCATTTGTTCCATATTCATTTAAATTGATTTAATATCATTTTTTTCACACACACCATTATATCCTCTCAAACTATATTTAGAGTGTATTTTCATTCGTATGGTGTTAAACATTTTAGTAAATGTCTATACTAGCTTCTTTTATGTGTTCTAGGGGTTTAGACTAATGACATGGCTGCATGATTATTGTGGGGGTATTCATTTCATATAAATATACCTATACACCCCGACCCCCTTGGACAACCTGACCACCCCCATGGACAGCCCGCCCACCTGGACACCCCGACCCCCCTAGACATCCCCCCACCCCCTGGACACCTCCGACCCCCCGGACGGCCCCACCACCCCCTAGACAGCCCGCACCCCCTGGACATGCCACACCCCCCTTGGACAGTCCCGCCACTCCCATGATCCTCATCCTACTCCTCATCCTGATCTACTTGAAGAAGTTAAAGTTTAAAATTCATATACTCCCAACAGGACCCTTAAGGATTATGTATTCCATGATCCACTTCCAATATCTTACTGGTCAATCCTTGAATATAGGCATTAGAAATTTTGTATCTTATTTTCTTATATACACTGTATTTTGTTGTATTTCTTAATATGATTCTCATATAGAGTAATGTGTCAGTTATGCTTTTATATAGAGTAAACAATTGTCATTTACGTAAATATTTTTTTGATTAAACTTTAATATTATTGAATTGCTTTGAAATGACTTATTACGATTTTTTTTACAGAATGGATAGAATTTGGATGTACGAAACTGATCAGATTTCAACCGATTTTTAAAATAATTTGAACAGCTTTCTAGATTTTGCATTTGACAAGGCTTCAGATAGTGGTCGCATACACTGCCCATGTTTTAATTGTGTTGGAAGACCTTGGTTGAGCCGGGAAGCAGTTAGCTATCATATAACCAAATATGGTTTCCAAACAAACTATTATGTGTGGTATCACAATGGAGAGAAAATGGAATCTCAAAATGTTGATGATCCAAATGATAGGACTGAATTGGAGAGTTTGATATATGATCGGTTTCCATTTATTTGACATCATGAGAAGGAAAGGATGTCCAGCCAACAAGATTTCGATACAAGCACACATGATGTGTCCAATGAAAATGATGATGTTATAGGGTGAAAAAATAGAATGATGATGCGATGACTCCAGTATATAGGCAATGTGATAAAATGAAAAAGTTGGAATTTTTAATCTGATTGTTTCAGGGGAAAACTATGTATGGAATTTCAAATACTGCAATTGATTACATTCATACCTTCTTGAAGTACTTACTTCCATATGATGCAGATATTCCCTCAAACCACTATATGGCATGGAAGTTGGTTGATGAACTTGGATTCTCAAAAAAAAATCATGCTTTCCTGAATGATTACAGCTTATTTTGGGAGGAAACTGCTGAAAGAAATGATTGTATAAAATGCGGAACCTCCCGATGGAAGCCAAAAGATGATGGAACACCATCTCGTGTGCCAGAAAAAGTAATGTGGCACTTTCCATTGATCCCCAGATTACAGAACCTTTTCATGTCTGATGAAATATCCGTAAAAATGAGATGGCATGTCACCGAGAGAAAAAAGAATAATGAAGAGTTGGTTCACCCTACAGATGGATTTTCATGGCAGAGATTTGATGCTCGATATCCTGAATTTGCAGCTGATTTGCGTAATGTGAGACTGGGTCTTTCATGTGACAGTTTTAATCCATTTGGGCAGATTCTTACTTCGCACAGCACATGGCCGGTTTTTCATACACATTTATAGCCTTCCCCCTTGGTTGTGTATGAAAAAGCCTTACACATTCTTGAGTATACTGATATTTGTCCCTTCTGATCCCGTCAATGATATAGATGTATACATGCAACCTTTGATAAAATAGTTGAAACTTCTTTGGGATGTGGGTGTGCCCACATACGATGCATGTTCGAAATACATATTTCAGATGCGTGCTGCACTTATGTGGACTATCAATGATTTTCCTACTTATGAAATGATGTCTGGATGGAGCACAAAAGGAAAATTGTCATATCCTATTTTTATGAAGAATACTCGATCGAGAAGACCGAAATATCGTCGTAGTTTTAGTTTTATGGGACATTGACGATTCTTTCCAATGAACCATCCATATAGAAACAATCGTCAAAGATTTGACAATACCATGGAGAATGACGATCCACCTCAGCGTATGTATGGAACTGATGTGCTTATTGAATTGAAAGATTTCAGTTATTCATTTTGGAAGAGTGTAATGAAATCTAGAAAGAGGGAAAATGTTTCCAATGATACCTGTTACAATTGGAAGAATAAGAGTATATTCTTTGAGTTGTCATATTGGTCAACCAACTTGTTACGTCATTGCTTAGACGTAATGCACATTGAAAAGAATATATGTGAAATGTTGCTTTCGATTCTTCTAAATTTCAAGGGGAAGACAAAAGATCGGCGCGACTTGGTAGATTGGGGGATCGGACCAGAATTGCATCCTATCTGTATTAGTGAAAATAAATGGAAAGTTCCATGTGCTTCTTATGTGATGACTCCTTCTGAAAAAAATCAATTTCTGGAAGTGCTAGAGACTATTAAAGTTCCTAATGGCTATTCAAGAAATATGTCAAAACGGGTCAATAGAAATGAGTTTAAGTTGAAATCTTTGAAGACTCGTGATTATCACGTCCTTTTGGATGAGTTGATTCCAATAGCAATCTGTCATCTCTTGTCCAATAATGTTAGAGTCTCAGTTATTCGGTTGTGCTATTTGTTTAGAGATCTTTGTGCTAAGAGGTTGTCCAAATACCTCGTGCAAAAATTGTTGGCAAAGACACCATTAATTTTCTGTGAGTTAGAGAAAATATTCCCTCCATCATTTTTTTACATGCATGTTGCATCTGACTGTCCATCTTCCGACCAAAATACTTCTCGGAGGACCCGTTGCTTTCCGTTGGATGTATCCAACTAAAAGAAACATGTGCACATTGAAATCATATGTTCGGAACAGGAATTATCTCTAAGGTTCTATTATGAACGGTTACTTGGCTCAAGAATGTATGGATTTCTGATCAATGTATTTGTCTAATCATACTACGAGAATAAACAGACCAATGAGAAATGATGAAGAACAATATGGGAATATTGAACCCAGTTTTTCATCACTTCCTTAGACATGAGGAATTCCGGGATCATATACATTGACAACATTAAGCCGTGAAGAGCGAGAGATGGCACATCGCACAGTGTTGTTCAATTGTGATTTGTTCGATGAGTATATCAAGTAAGTTAATTGTACATGTATCTCTTATCATATCTATTGTAATTTTAAATATTTGTTAAACTATTATTTTTTTTATCTACAGGGAACATAAAGAATTGATATATAGAAAGCATTGTTCTTTATCTTTGAGAAAGAAAGAGACTTTCCATAGCAATGGTTTTTCTGCATGGTTGAAATTGAAGGAAAAATATTTCTTGTAATAACTAAATAAAAATAATATTTAATTAAGTTTATTATTTTTTTATATTTCAGGTATCGAGTTTTCCTACAGACTCTGTTTCTGAGGAAATAAGAGCTTTGGCTTTTGGTCCTAATACCATGGTTCATGCTTGTAAATCACTTGTGATTAATGGATACAAATTTATTATCACTGAACGAGAAAGAAACATGAGAACACAGCATAATGGTGTGATGCTAACTGCCACAACAGACTATAATGCCAATTCATCGGACACTAGACCTCATTCTGAAAAAGTTTCTTATTATGGTGTCGTGGAGAAAATAATAATTTTGGATTATTACTCGCATGGTCGAGTCACGATGATGAAATGTCAATGGTTTGATTCAATGAAGAGGCAAGGCACCTTTATTGATGATTGTGGATTTCGAGTTATTGACATGACTTGCACTCTTTCCACCGATGAACCATATGTATTGGCATCAATGGTGAAACAAGTTTTTTATGTCAAAGATCATCGTCATCCTAAATTCAGTGTAATTATTGAAGTAAATCCCAGACATGTTTTTGATGATGGTGATGATGAAGTTGACACTATCACTACTGCAATTGGAAGCAATCCCTTTATTACTTATGATGACCCCAACAGCTCAATTTTCAGAGTTGATTGTGAACCCGAAGTTGTGGTGGGAAATATATAGAATCATACAGTCGTGTTATCACCTACATGTTTCACCTACATCATTCAGAGTGTGTATCCTAGTACTTACCTTCATAACACCATAAATCTTCTGTTTCATTATGTTATTTTTATCATAATGGTTTTTCTATATTTTGTTTTTTGGGTTACACATTAGTTATCTGTTTCTAATTACTTCCATATTTGTTTTCATTGCAGGAAATGACACCCATTGAAGAGAGGCGGCAGAAAAAGATGACAGATAATAATCGTCGCATGGTACAGATGGGTGTTCCTCCACTCATCCCTGTTGTGAGTATTTTATTTCAAATATAAATATTTCAATAACTTATCATATCATGTGTTTACTTTTCTATCAAACTTTTTTTCAGGATCCAACCCCTAGACGACAGATATCTAACAAGGAGCCTGATATTTCTCCTAGTATATAGGTTGGTGGTAGGAGGGGTGGTGGTGTCAGAGATGGACGATCATCTAGTGGTCCGGGTACTGAGGCCGGTGGTACGAATATAGTCTCGACGAGGTATTGGTCGTCTCCAGGTATCCATTCTAGTACCACCGAGTTGGAACAGGTCAAAGAGCATGCAAGACAGTCTGATAAAAGGGTCACATAGTTGGAAGTTAAAGTTCAAAAAAGAGACAGAGAATTTATGAAACTGATGAAAGTATTATCTTCATCACTTCCACCAGAGGCTAGTGCGGCTTGTCAGACATTTATGCCGTCGATGGTTGCATCATCCAATGCACCAGGTGGTAGATCTAGTGGTGATCGAGATGATGACGTTCCTGGTGATGATGAGGATGCTGAAGAGGAAGAGGGTGAGGATGAGGATGTGGAAGAGGGTGAGGATGGGGCCGAGGGAAAGGATGGGGCCGAGGGAGAGGATGATGCTGAGGATGAGTATGAGGCCGACGATGAGCATGGGGACGATGATGAGGACGACGACGAGGACAGATATGGCGGCGAGGATGAGGCTGATGATGATAGTGGTGATGGTGATGGTGATCAGAGGCAGATTGATCCATTACATTTTTGAATTCTGTATAACTCTTTATTTTTGAACATGGTTTTCCACTTTGGGGTTTTCCTCTGCTTCATAGGGACGTTGCATTCGGATTCTGTTTTTTGCACTTGATTCTTATTGTATTATTAGTCTACTACCTAGACCTTTAGTATTCCTTGGTATTGTGATACTCATTTTTCTATTTTTTTTACTTAGATTTCTTAGTTATCCATGTATTTCATGTTTATGCATGTGGAAAATGATATGGAAAATGTTCTTTGAAGTAGTGGTCGGCACCACTCAAAGTGTCTAACTTTTATTTGAAATGGACAGGATTTTATGTGAAAACAACAACTGGCATACAAAAAGCAGACCAAACGCATTCAGATTCTATTTAAACTATAGGACAACGATCCATGGGTCATATGTGACGTGTACGAGTCAACCCTGCCTCAATCTGAGGGCTGGTGTGGCCGGTACCACTAAAAGTGTCTTTCTTTTGTTTAAAATGGATGCAATTTTAAGTAAAAAAACCACATATGGAAAATGGACCAAACGCATTCAGATACTGTTGATACTTTAGGACATGTATCCATGTGTCATACATGACGTGTATGAGTCAACCCCGCCTCAATCCGAGGCGCGGTGTGGCCGGCACCACTCAATGTATCTAACTTTTATTTGAAATGGACAGGATTTTAAGTGAAAACAACAACGGGCATACGGAAAATAGACCAAACGCATTCGGATTCTATTTAAACTATAGTAAAACGATCAATGGGTCATATGTGATGTGTACGAGTCAACCCCGCCTCAATCTGAGGGCCGGTGTGGCAGGTACCACTCAAAGTGTCTTTCTTTTGTTTAAAATGGATGCTCTTTTAAGTAAAACAAACCACATACAGAAAACAGACCAAAGGCATTCAGATACTGTTGATACTTTAGGACATGTATCCATGGGTCATTTGTGGTGTGTAGGAGTCAACCCCGCCTCAATCCGAGGCGCGGTGTGGCCGGCACCACTCAAAGTGTCTAACTTTTATTTGAAATGGACAGGATTTTAAGTGAAAACAACAACTGGCATATGGAAAACAGACCAAACGCATTCGGATTCTATTTAAACTATAGAAAAACGATACATGGGTCATATGAGACGTTTACGAGTCAACTCCGCCTCAATCCGAGGGCCGGTGTGGCCTTTACCACTCAAAGTGTCTTTCTTTTGTTTAAAATGGATGCGCTTTTAAGTAAAAAAAAACCACCTACGGAAAATGGACCAAAGGCATTCAGATACTATTGATACTTTAGGACATGTATCCATGGGTCATTTGTGGCGTGTATGATTCAAACCCGCCTCAATCCGAGGCGCGGTGTGGCCTGCACCACTCAATGTGTCTAACATTTATTTGAAATGGACAAGATTTTAAGTGAAAACAACAACTGGCATACGGAAAATAGATCAAACACATTCGGATTCTATTTAAACTATAGGATAAGGATACATGGGTCATATGTGACGTGCACGAGTCAACCCTACCTCAATCTGAGGGCCGGTGTGGCTGGTACCACTCAAAGTGTCTTTCATTTGTTTAAAATTGATGTGCTTTTACGTAAAACAAAAGCACATACAGAAAACGGACCAAAGGAATTCGGATACTGTTGATACATTAGGACATGTATCCATGGGTCATTTGTGACGTGTACGAGTCAAACCCGCCTCAATCCGAGGCGCGGTGTGGCCGACACCACTCAAAGTGTCTAACTTTTCATTGAAATGGACAACAGTTTAAGTAAAAACAACAACTGCCATATGGAAAACTGACCAAACCCATTCGGATTCTACTGAAACTGTAGGACAATGATCCATGTGAAATTTTTGACTTGTACGATTCAACCCCTCCACAATCCAAGGCTCGGTGTGGCCAACACCACTCAAAGTGTCTAACTTTTCTTTCAAATGGACAACAGTTTAAGTAAAAACAACAAGTAACATACGGAAAACCGACCAAACGCATTCAGATTGTGTTGATACTTTAGGAAAATGATCAATGGGTCATTTGTGACGTGTAGGAGTCAACCCCGCCTCAATGAGAGGGCCGGTGTGGCCGGTACCACTCAAAATGTCTTTCTTTTGTTTAAAATGGATGCACTTTTAAGTAAAAAAAACCACATACGGAAAACCAACCAAACGCATTCGGATTCTGTTAAAACTTTAGGAAAACAATCCATGGGTCATTTGTGACGTGTAGAAATCAACCTCGCCTCAATCCAAGGCGAGGTGTGGGAAGCACCACTCAAAGTGTCTAACTATTTTTTTGAAATGGACAACAGTTTAAGTAAAAACAACAACTGACATATGGAAAACGGACCAAACACATTCAGATACTATTGATAATTTAGTACAAGGATCTATGGGTCATTTGTGATGTGTACGAGTCAACCCTGCCTCAATCCGAGGCATGGTGTGGTCGGTATCACTCAAAGTGTATTTATTTTGTTTAAAATGGATACGCTTTTATGTAAAAACAACCGGCATACGAGAAACCAACCAAAAGCATTAGGATTGTGTTGATACTTTAGGAAAACGATCCATGGGTCATTTGTGACATGTAGGAGTCAACCCCGCCTCAATCTGAGGGCCGGTATGGCCGGTACCACTCAAAATGTCATTCTTTTATTTAAAATGGATGCGCTTTTAAGTAAAAAAAACCACATACGGAAAACCGACCAAACGCATTCGGATTCTGTTGAAACATTAGGACAACTATCCATGGGTCATTTGTGACGTGTAGGAATCAACCCCTCCTCAATCTGAGGCGAGTTGTGGGCGGCACCACTCAAAGTGTCTAATTATTTTTTGAAATGGACAATAGTTTAAGTAAAAACAACAACTGACATATGAAAAACGGACCAAACACATTTAGATACTGTTGATACTTTAGGACAAGGATCTATGGGTCATTTGTGACGTGTACGACTCGAACCTGCCTCAATCCGAGTCATAGTGTGGTCAGTATCACTCAAAGTGTATTTATTTTGTTTAAAATGGATACGCTTTTATGTAAAAACAACCGGCATATGGGAAACCAACCAAACTCATTCGGATTGTATTGATACTTTAGGAAAACGATCCATGGGTCATTTGTGACATGTATGAGTCAACTCCGCCTCAATTCGAGGCGCGGTGAGGAAGACACCACTCAATGTCTCTCTTTTATTTCAAAAGGAAATCATTTTAAGTGAGTACAACTGAAATTTACACTCATCAACGATAGTCGCAAACTATTTTTCATGAGTTAGGTAGTTTCACTAATGGAGTCATAAGTGACGAGACTCCTAAGAAAATACCTTTTCACAATATATTATAAACAATACAAGTTCAATGCAAAATTCATCACAAATAATTACATACCCAAACCTAGGATCACAAAAAAAAAGGATTTTAGCCAATTTGAAATTATTATTCAACTCTAATAGATATTTATCAAACTATTCTGCCAATTAGAATTTGATGGGGAGGTGTGCTGGTTTGGGGGTTGTGCATGGGTGAGGTGAATTACCACCGGATGATTGTTGTCATATGTGTTTTTTGGGCTATTTTTGGTGTTTTTTATACTGTTTTAAAATTTTTATGTGGTTTTTGTGATATTTTTTATACAGGTGTATAGTGGAGGGTATATTGAGGGCTGTTGTGCAATGTTTTTTTATGCAGGTGGATGGTAGGGCTACTAGAGGGATTCTGGGGGGGCTGCTGTGCAGCAACTCTGGCAAAGGTTATACCAACGGTTCAGAACCGTTGGTATATCTTTTTCCAGAATTCTGGAAAAGGCTATACCACTGGTTCTGAACCGTTGGTATAATATTTTCCAGAATAAATCTATCCCAACGGTTTAGAACTATTGGTATATCCTTTTCCAGAATTCTGGAACACCTATACCAACGGATTAAGTGCAACCGTTGGTATAGGGCTTTCCTCACGGCTTACTAGCCAACGGTTTGGAAAACCGTTGGTATAGTCTATACCAACGGTTTTGCAGCCTATACCAATGGTTTAAAACCGTTGGTATAGCCTACTTTTCAAGTAGTGTTGAGAATGGTGTGCCCTGATAACGCTCCAACACTTTGGGTAATGATTATTATCATGATACGCCAGGTTCAATGAGGGTTTAATCAAGATAATTCAAGTGAAATGAGGATTTAATCATACTCCATCTACAATGATCCCTAGATCATGCTAAAATCATGTTAAATGTTGTTTCCACATTTCCATGTTTTTTTAATCATGATATATCATCCATTTATGTTCATATTTATCTTATGCTCCCTCAATATGCCTATTTCCTAACATTTATTGTATCTTTCATGTTATGCCTCATTAACTCCCTTACTAGGATTTATAGATCACCCTTTTCTTATGCATGTCCTCAGGAAATCCAATACAATGCTAAGTACGAGGGAATGTAGTGGTCATGTAAAGGATGTTTTCAAGAAGATGTTGTGTCCAATGTTTTAAGTTGTTATGTAATGTTCCTAAGTCCAAAAGACACCATAAATCTCGATCTTCTATGTTGTATCAAGTGATGTTTTTAATATAATAAATCATTTCTATGTTTGTATTAAGATTAAGGGTTGTTATAATTGAACTCCTGGATTTTAAATACATCCCCATGAAAAAAAAATTAGAGAAATAATTTTGGCTTATTTCTCATTTTTAAACAATTCACAAAAAAATAAATATATAGAACAATCTTTACTTTGGAAAGTCCAAAAGAAAACCAATGTAAATCTAGTGAAATCGTCAAATGACACCTAAACACAATATTTGAAACCTATACATTCTATTATAGGTTGCCCAAAAAATTCCATGTGAATAGGTTTGATATGGATAGATATAGAAATCTATTTTATATAATTAAATGATGAATTTTGTTACATTCCCAACATACTTGCATCACATATAGTATCCTTGTTCAATTTATGTTTTGGAAAAAATGAAAATAAATTTAATTTCATTAATTTTATAAATAAATTTAAATTACAATGTCTGGGTCTTTTATGCCAAATTCAAGATTCATTTTCTTCATCATTTAAATATTTATCTTTTTTCTACACAAATAGTTAGTACCATGACTATATACATTCTCTACTCATGGTGACTAAAATTTAAGAGTTTTATCTTTGAAAAAATGCATATTAATTATTTAAAAATATAAATGAAAAATCTTCCTTAAGAATTTGTAAAATACTTATTTGATTATGATTCAATCCATAAAAATATAAATTTTTTTTAGGACTCATCTTAAATCACCAACTCATTTAACTCACAAAACCTTTTTGTTGGCATTTCACCAAATATGACTTAACTACCAATATTTGTTGATAATGATTGGAAATCATTGAAATATATACTCATACGTCATGAGAATCCATTGTACATATGTCATATTTCAATGATGATTTTGAATATTTTTCCAATAAATGGTAAATAAAATAATAAATTACTTTGTTACCAATATTCTATTTGGTCCATCAATGTTAGAAACTAATGATATGGGAACTATAATATTTTTATGATCTAAAAATATCCAAACATATAATTTTGAATAGCATTTAAAAATAAAAGTATGTTTTAATCTATAAAAGTTGGGATTTCATAAATTTAATATATTAGTAGAGTTCCCAGATTATCCATAGATAAAACAAATAACATCACAGAGAAATTTGATTTTATTAACTATAAACAAAATTGTTTTTATAAAACATTTTTTATTCACCATGGCTTCTTATTAAAAATTTATCTATAAATTATTTTTTCCAATTTTTTGATTCCAATAATTTTCACCGTTATTTAAAATTATTTAATCATATTTAAGATTCTGAAATTATTATTTTTTCTTTTAATTATGTTACAATTTTCGGCATATGAAATTGAATTTTTTTCCAACTTTGATTTCAAATTTAAAAATTATTTATTTTAGTAATATTTTTTCATTATAAGATAATAATAAAACATTTTTCAAGATTCATTTTTATCCAGATTCTATATTCACTTTGTAGTATAGTAAAATATTGATTTAGTTCCACAAATTTTAAATTTTCGACATCTGAAATAGACTCTTGTTTAGAAAACAAAACATTGTACCTCATCTGAGTATGTGATAAAGGACATATTAATCTTTTGAACAGTTATCTCAACTTCTAATGCTGACTATGTATCGTCAGTAAAATCTTATGAAGCACTCCATGTTTATATAATGTATTTTTATGGATTTCATCCTATATATAACCTTCCTAAAAGTCATATTTTCATAATTCTTATCTACATTTAATTGATGGAATCATGGATTAATTTTATAGAATGTCTAACACTAATCACATAATAATTCATTATATTTTCCATCACGAATATCGTACTTATTAATGTTGTTTATAAAACCAATTCTCACAATATATGACTTTTAAAAAATACTAGAAGAAAAAGAATGATAATAATTTGATTAAGGATTTCATGGGATGTATTCTACTAAAGTTTAATCTAATAGTTTAAAAATATTTTTACTTTTTTTATCTTTAAAAGTTTAATTTTTCAATGTATCATTTTACTTTATTCAAAGCTTGTGATCACTTAAATCAGTATCCATTTCACCTTTATATATCATATGTTCTCTAATATGGTATATATATTTTTTGAAATCTATCACCATTGTAGACTGCCTAATAGTAGCTGAAATCCCACTAAAACTAGGTGGAATAATTCCTTGTATTTTTAGAGCATGATATAGTTTAGAAATAGGTACTCATAATGTAGAAACATTATTTACAAAAAATACAAGTATTATATTCAATTGGGTGATGCTTTACATTTAAATTATTATAAATTATGAAAAAATAATAATGGATGTATTATATCTAATAGTTTTAATGATGTCTATTATTTCAAAATAAATTGATATGCACTATTTGGAAAATTGTTTCTAGCATTGAAAATTTGATGTTGTTTTCTTATAAACACACTTAAAATATGTTTTCGGAGACTTTTGGAATATTTTATTTAAAAAACGATACCAAAAAGGAAAAAAATAGTTCAGGTTTTAATTTTTAAAAAAAACACACACCAATAATTAGATTTGTTTCAACTATGTCTTATATTACTTCCTAAGCTTCAATTTTATAGGTCTTGGAGAAAAATGGAGTTAGAGATTAAAACTTATGGATGTGGGAATTTGATATTTTCTAAGAGAAGACTTAAAGTAGTCCAATATTCCAAGGCCATTACTTTTAATCTAGAACTTTATTTTAGCTCCACTTCTAGCCAAATATGAATCCGAAATTACATTTAAAAAAACACTATTTTTTTATTTTTTATGTCGGTTTTCATGAAATCCGACACCGAAACGTTTTATTTTAGTTTTTTTGTTGTTTTTTGAATAAAAGGATGCCAAATTTTTTTTACTATCTGGTGTCGGTTTTTAAAAATATCGACGCGAAAAATAAATTTTTTTATCTTTTTATAATCATCTTATTAAAAAAAATCAAATGACAAATTTAAATTCTTTTTTGTGTAGTTTTAAACAAAACCAACTCCACAGAGTATTATCTAATATACGAGATCAATATTTTAATTTTTTCCAAATATGAATTTAAAATTTTATAATACAGAATATATTTTCAAACAACATTATTGAAAATATTTTTTTTTACTATATTTAAATTTTTTTTCTCATTCATTGATCATTTTCTTCCTCTTCGATTCAATAATTTTTTCAACATGGCTTCAATCGTTAATTTGAACACGGTATTTATTCAAATCATTTATTTTCATTATTATTATTTTCCATAATTTCTAAACAACTCTGTTATCTTTCTGATAAATATTATTTATTCTTATGATTGAGTTACAAATATAAATCATTCAGATGAGATTTACTAACCACAGTGTAAATTTAATTATCAATCACTGTTTTCAGGGTCGCATGAGTTTTACCCTAAATATAAGAGATATGATGATAAAAAATGTATCATTTTTATGAAAGCTCCTAGAACCCTTGAAATATGTCTAAAATATCATTTTTATTTTGTTTCATTTGGTTTATGTGATTTTAGTTAATTTTTATCTTGATTTCTTGGAAATGAGTTGTTTCAACCAAAACATTGAAAAGTTCAACTTCCGATGACCATAACATTTGATTCGTAACTCCATTTTAGCTCCATAACCAGTCAAATCAAAGATTAGAAAATGATCTAAAACAGAAAAGAAAAAACAATTAATTTTCCCTATTTTTTTATTAAAACTGATACCAATTTGTTTTTCATTCATGGCGTTGGTTCTTTTAACAAAATGATGGTGAAACTAATTTTGTAACATTTTGCATCAGTTTTAAGAAAACTGGCACCAAAAATGATACCGATGGGATTTTTTAATTATTGTTTTACAAAAATGACGCTAATAAAGAAAAATAATTCATTTTTTGCATCAGTTTAGAAAAAATGATGTCAAAATTGATATTTTTTGTATCGTCATCTTCAAAGTCGGATAAAAACTGACATCAAAATTAAAAAAACTCCGACGTTAAATACCATTTTCTTACTAGTGATAGTATTCCACACATCATAATCTATTACACACTATGTAACATGGTTAATCTCATTAGGTCCTTGACCATGTATGATTACATTCATGTATTTGGAGTTTCAGTAATAACAAGATATATTGTTATCTTACCATCATTTAAGATTAGTCTAGTGAATTTTATAATCTATCAAAACATTTACATAAAGCATCATAACTGGTTTCTTCAATTAGACCATCAACTATGTTTTCTAGAATCCATAGTTTTAACCATTGAATTAGGTTTAATATTCCATATACATACATTCTTTTTTTTAAATCATTTTGAAGAATATGTTATGATGTCATCCTTTTATATATGCAAACTAAAAATTCATTTCCTTTGATAGAAGTTGTTTTTTTGAGAATGACTGTGAAAAGATTCAATTAGGGGGGAATTAAGTTCTTTAAATTTACTAGGAATAGAAAAACACCATCTTTAATGTTTTATAACTTATTATATTCTCTTTACACATGAATGATTCAAAAATAAAAGAAAAATTAAAAGGGTTTAATGTAAGATATTTATAGTTGTTCAGGGATTATAAATCCCCTAGCCCACTCTATAAATGGTAACCTCTTAGAGATTAGTGATTTTCACTAGAAAAATAATTTTAATAGGGGTTGATGGTCCATTTCAAAATGAATTCATGTTTTGTGATAGTATTTGAAATATCAGCTTCTACCAACTTCCAAAAATTATTTGAAAATACCATCATTTATGGTTCTTGTAAAAGAAAGCATAAAAATTCCATAAGTAAGAAAAGTATCAAATATTATAGATGATTCACCTAGTTATAAGTTAAAAAATACTTAATATAAGAAATCTCCATGTGAGTGATTAATAATGAAAAAATATAGATATTAATATTTTGGAAACAAATGAGGTAGATCTTTAAATAAACACTATATAACTTGAAACGTATTTTCTTATAGTTCTGTATATGGTAACAACATAAAATCATCATGGGATATATTTAAGTGTGAACATGCATCAATTATTTTTCATACTATCCTTATTTCTCTTTTCCGCATTAGAATACTCATAATAAGTATATCTCTTTATTTTATAGCATGACATCCATAAAATATTGTCTTGGAATTAAATTAATGATGTCCTTTTTTAGAAAAATATAGCGGATACATAACTGAGAATTAACTTATTCTTATAATTTTTCTTCTATCAGTATATGTAACCATTTTATAATATTTTGGGAAAAAGTGTTAATCCAATGTTTAATGTATATATTGAAGTATTAAATTCCACTAAATGAATATTAATGATAATAAATATGTTGGTTATAGAATCGCCTATCCAACTATGGATCACAACATAATTAAATTTCACTAATTTTAGTTCACATAGATTAATTTATACACATTGATGATTTCCTCACATAGTAATATAATATAGGGGCTCATTACATAGCTAATTTTATCAAGTAGATGAATTTTATGTAAATGAATTAATTATGTAACCATTTGGAACCACCTGGAAAAATTAACCATGTTTCCTATTTAAATAGATGATTATTCTATGAAGCTAATACAAGTAGTTATTTGATTGATGTAGTTATTTTCTCATTGAGGCAATTCATTAACGTGGGAAATTTACACATACACAATTTCATGATGCATCCAATTCAAAAAATACTTTACTTCACAAAGTCAATTTATATATATAATTTTTCAACATAGACAAATACCCATATAGTCAATTTCGTCACATTTTTTATTTTCCATAGTAATATAATTTTTTTCCAAAAACATCCAAAACTATAGAACTCAATAGAATGAACCAAAAATGAATTTAATAAGATTTAAATGTATGAGAACACATAGAAACATTATTAAAATAAAATTTTTTCAATCATAAAAACAAAACATTCATCGGATATGTTGGATCAACATTAGTCGTCTAACTTCCATTCCTTTTATCATTGATCAATTCAATAATGTGATTTATGATGATTTCATGGGGAAACCATGGGAGGGTGAGATTCAGTTTTCAATCGATTATATATCAATTGGGGGTCTATATCCTTTCTTATATAAAATCTGTGTCCTATATATATTTTATAGCTAAAGGATTATGTTAAGGATATAAAGGGGGGGTATTCACTGTATCACATCACATAGGGGTATTATATTTTTAAGGAAATGTATTCAACATTGGAAATTATTAAAAATTTCTTGAGGTTGAACTATGTGAATAATTTGAACTTATATCCCTTACATAAAATAAATAACCTATTATATTATCTTAATGGATAATATTAGTTCTTTGTGTTTTATTTTAGGTTAGGATTTCACCAATTTTTAGTGACACATTATTATATTTTGTTTATGTTGTATTAGAGTAGGTCATCCTATATGAATATCTCATGATTAAATTCAATTTTATGAACATGTTCGATGTTTCTATGTCCACATTGAATAGGGTTATCTATAATTAATTTTCTTCATTAATGGTATTTTATATTGATAAAATTCTAGCATAATCCAAGTTGAAACAAAGCCATCCTCGCTATTTGGAGATTCTTCTGAGTACACTGAATGAGATTTGGTTGCATTGCAAGCTATCAAACTATTTGTTTTAGTTTTGCGGGGTACACTTCTTTGGTAACATAATATTTTTGTTACATATTTCTCATAAATAAAATATGGTGGATTATTGGGTTTCGTGTGAGTGAACCAATAAATTTTTATAGACTTTCAGTTTCTTGTGATTAGACGTTTATTATTAAATGTTTATCTTGAAATTAATCGATTTTATAGTTATTATTATAGTACATGATAAGAAGGTGTTGAATCCTATGTTTTTAAATTATAATGAGATACCATTTTATAATCCAATAGAGTGGTTTATTTCTAATATTTATAAAACTTACCAAAGCTTGGAATGGAGTGTACATTATTTTGTGGTTCTTCATGAGCTAGTATTTAGGAAATTATGATATGTGGTTGTTGAGTGATCACTTAGGTTTCAAGGTATCCAAGACTACATGAGTTTAACCACATGAAACAATGAATAGAGATAGATTCAGTGTCCCAATAATTGATATTTTTTCATCACTGGCTTCTTAGTGAGAGGATTTTGGTTTATCCAAACCATTAGAGACATATGCATAAATTTTCTCAGTTAGAACAAAAACATTGAAAAGGGAAGTTTGGATGGTATCATAAATATTTTATTTTAAGATTTAGTATACCATGAAAATGGAAATTTCATGTATTATTAAAATTGTGGGAAGACTATGTAATGGTGGGTATAATTGGATAGTAGTGAGTAATAGATCATCATCCTCATTACTGAGATGTTACCTGATGTTTACAAGTATCAAGGAAAAGTGACCTCATCGAATTTAAGTTTTTATCCCCACACCACATGAGATTAAATAAGAGTATATTATTTGACTTAAATTTACTAGTGATGAGGGATAATATATATAGTGGGGAGCTACCACTTGATTGATCCCATAATCAGGAAGAGGGTCCTTACATATGAGGTCAGGTTGTGATCCATATGATCATGGGAAAGGAGATGATGTGGGATTTGAATGTTCTCATCATACATTTGGTATATTGTATTTTTCAATGTTATTGGTATTTTAGAGGATTTATTACAATTATATAGATGTCGAATTAGAGAATAGAATAAAGATGGAATTTGGTTAAAGAATCCAATCATAATGAGAAATTTAGTACCCACTAATTATTTAGTCGTTCTAATATTATGAAGCATAATTTGACACACCTTTTATACAGGATTTATTTTTATAGTCATTATTTATAGAATAAAATAAGTCATTATCTTCGATTTATTATAGGTCAATTTATATTAAAGGAAAAAATGTTGTTAAATATTTGATGTAACTTGGGGATTTATTAATTAAAAATTATGTATCTGTACGATGAAGGAATTAGTGAAGTCTTATCCTGGTGACTTAATTAATGTATATAAATTACATCGATTCAGTTCAATGTTGGACTAAAAGTAGAAAATAATGGGAATGATAATATCTATGCATTTAGAATTTAAAATTACAACAATATTTTACAATTGGAAATTGAGGGAGATTATTTCAAAAATTAGGTATCCCAATACTAGAAAACCAATTTAACTAGTATATCTTCTAACATATGTCCTTGATGAAAGGTCATCCCTCCTCATTGGGATTTATAGAGGAGGAATAAATGTGTGACTTAACACATGTGTATATAAGGAAGAGTAGTTCTTGAGCCACCATATAGGTCAACATTATCTGTATAATATTTTCCGATTTTGAGAAATACTATGAGGAAGATAATAAGTGAATTTTTGATTCATTAAATAATTAAGGAAGAAAAACTATTACAATTCTTATGACTTTTTGAATGAGAATAATACATGGGAGGAAATGAATAGTAGTTCTATACATATCATTCCGAACATAAATGATGTTTTTTTAAGCAAGGGTATGATAATTTGAGAAGAAGATGGTGTTTCACTATTCAGTTTTTTAAATAATAATAAGATTTAGTATCCTGTTAGTTTATTTCTAAAAATATAAGAAATACAACACCTAGTTTTCAATTATGAAGAGTAAGAAGAATGTGTGTTCATTTATAGGAATATAATAGATGAGATAAAGCTTTTATACTACTGTGTATGTAGAATAATTGGATAAAGTAAAAGTAAACACATCCTATTTATTTTATTGTTCATAAATCTCTTATTCTTGATACGCATTGATGGAATTTTGGAAAAATAAAGAGAAAATAATGTTTCAAGGATATACCATTCTCACTATATCACATGACTGTATCTCTAGTTGGTCATGTAATCATGAATTTTTTTCCATTTCACACCATGTATTGTCCATTCTTAATGAAAAGTATATCCTTGAAATCCTATTCCCACATTGTTCATGTGATGTTTACTGAATCTAAGGCAATATAAATAGATAGTGAAGATCCAAACTATTTAAATTCATGAATGTATAAAACTTTTATGTTGATCAGAATACACCAACACTAGTTCTCATTTCCTTTATTAGTATTGAACATATCATAAAATGATCTTGAAATTATAACATATATGATCAAAAAATGATAATATTCTATAATTTTATGTTTTTATCATTTTAATATTTTTGTATGTTTATAAATTCCTAATAAAAAACTATTTTTTGTAAAGATATTGTTATTTTAGATCATAATTTTATCTCAACAATGATGATGATGAAAAGTAAATATTAATATAAGTAAATTATAGAGAATTATTCTCTTTGATTTCAAGAAGAAAAAATATCATTACCTATATTAAATAACACTATTTAATAAATATATAATTTGAAAGGAAACAATTGGTGTTTTATTCTATAACTAGATAAATAGATTTTCCTTTAACATCTATAAACTCATGATATTTGTTTGATGATGAGGTACGTATTAATTCTTGTAAAAATTGTTCTCAAGAATATCGAAACATCAAAAGGTGTGTTTATATATTTAAAATTTTTGAATAAATAATTTTTAGTGGATTATGATATATTCTAAATTGTATTTGTAATTAAATATTCTCTTTTATAATTGGAATATTTGAAATCATTTAATAAGAGACACTCAACATAGAGTAGAGGTAGTTAACAAGGAGAAGTATTTCTGAGAAATATTCCAGAATATATAAAACACTTTAAAAAATTGTATCCATATAAAATATATATATATAAATATCAAAAAGTGAGGACCTCAAAATAAATGTGTAAATTTCTCAAATAAATTCATGAAATGGATGATATCCCTATTACTCTCAAGGAAAAGATACATGAATTATAGGAAAACCTGAAAAAAAAACATTGATTTGATGAATGAACCATTGCATGTTCAATCCAATAAGATTAAAGATCCTGTAACATTGTTACAAGAGAAGTCCAAAATGAATGATGGGGAATATGAATGATTTTAAAAAAAAATTAAATAAATTTGAATATTTAGATAATGAAATATAGATTTTAAATATGATGTGTCTCATGCTTGAGGATAGAGTTGAAAATTTTACATCTTCTGAAGGCTTGTATTTTAAAGAAGATGATGGAAAGGATTATTCTACCATATATACTTTTTAATAGGGTTTAATTTAAAATAGTTTTTATGTAGTGGAAAATATTATAATGATTATCTAGTGATCAAAACATAGAAAGATTAAATACAAAAATATCATAAATCATAAAATCTTTTGACCTTCATAGATGTTTCATCAAATTTTATATGGTGTGGAATCCAATAGATGGAGAAATGTGATAAGTATAATAAGACTATCTCAAATGCGGATATAATAAGGTATATGAGGGATGGATCCACATAACCACTTGATAATAATGAAAAATATATCTTTCCCGTAAATCTATAGTTTATGTACATTAAGAAGTATAATGAAGAACTAAATGGTTGGTAGGTATTTTTAGGTGTTGTATATTTTTTTATAATAGGTAATTTTATTATAGGTATAATTCATGAATCCCAAAAGTAAAATAGGAATTTCAGTTCAAGGGGGAAAATCTTATAAGATGAAATATTAAATGATTAATGAGAAAAATGTGAATACTTCAAATATATTTGATAATATTGAAAGTACCCAAGATTTTTCCCACTAGTGTATTCAAAGGAGTGGTATTTGTTCAATTCAGTATGTATTAAAAACAAATGAGATGAAGATACCACTGATGAGGAATAAGAAAAACATGTCATTCTGAATAAATCATTATACTGTTTAAAATTTACTCAAAAGAAGAATTAAAATAATGAAGATTCATTCTTTGGAAATATGGTTAATTAAGATCATGTTTTTTAAAATTATAATAAGTCCACTTGAAGTGTCATATATAAAATGTCTAATGTAAAAAAATTAGTCTTCAGAAGATATGTGTAAGATCTAAACAAGCTGATAATTTACCCAAATATGATCTTATTGTTTGGTCAGAATATCTATAGAATGTTATGAAGATGAAATACATATATGAGAATTAAATTATGAAGGATAAATAGAATATTCCACGTGATGAATATAATTTTCTTTTGATTAATTCATAAAATATCATCCTAATTGTTTTAGTAGTGCTTCTTGAAAGGTTAAATATATTTTTATATATTTTTAATGATTTAATAACAATATTAAAAGGAAAATAAGTAATACTTGATATGTTGAAGAACAAAATTGAAGATTCATGTTCTTTATTGGAAGGTGAAAAGGGAAAAATCTCACATAGATAACTCAATAGAAATAGTCATATTATATATCATAAAAACAAAATATAATTGAAAAATATATTTAAAATAATTATGGATAGAAAGTATTATGTTACATGGTTGGAAAAATATTCTCAAATATGAGTGTAACATTGATGAAGAAGAAGTTATACCTAACTACGTAAAAGGTGTGTTATATTATATTTGACCATTGATGGTCTTTAAGGTGATACATGTTCGCAGAGGAGAAACTTGTGAAGATGTGAATGTTATAAAATTTAGAGACCCAAATAAAGTATTCCATTTTACTAAATTCTTATCTTGAAACATCGTTTAACTTATTCTCTTAGGTGGTATAAAATTACATGTATTTAATCATGTGTTTTCTTTAGTGGGAGACAAGTGAATAATCATTTAGAATTTTATAGAATCAATATTTCATAGAAATAAAAATGTTCTATAATGATTTTGAAGAAGTTTCGCTGAACATGGTGTGTTTTCTTAATATCTCATCCTTGGTAAAAAATAAAATCAAAATTCCATGTGGGTAAAAAAAAAATTAATAAATGAAATAAAATTTTTATGTTAATGAAGGGACCTAGTTTTAAATTACTGTCCATTACCTATATACTATACTTATGGGTTTTTATTTTTTTATTTAAGTGAGTTTAGGAAATTCAATTTTTTGTATTTCATGATAAATTTAAATCTTTATGGGTATTAATAAATTTTATTACCTATAATTTTTGGAAAATGTTTAAAAAAGGTATTAAGTTTCTCAATATAATTGGTTTCATATTATATTTTTAATGGAAAATATTTTTTCAAATTTGAAGCCTCTTTTTTTTGTAATCCGAACATGAATCATGTAGTCATATAGTAGAATGGTTGATAGAACAGTGGTTATGGATTAATTGATACCACGTTTGCATGTTCCTTGTATTTATTATCAATGAGGGGGATAGAAAATGAAATGAAATTTGATGAGAAGAGAGAAGATTTGGACGAGTATGTCATGATATATCATTTATATATTATTGAAAATGAATATAATGGTGGAGGTATTATTGAGTGCACTTTTTATATATTTCATTTGTTGTCAATTTGATCAAAGCTACAAAGGTTCTTAATGTGAATATTGAAGTGGGATTTAAGGAGTATAACTACATGGATGTTGTTTGAATAATCCATTTATTATTAGAAGAATAACTTATCAAGAATGTTATTACATTTTAAATTTGATTAAAGGATCATTTGATACACCTTGGAATGTAGATTGAAGTTTTCATTCATTTTTTATATGAAACAAATTAATTTTTCCCCTATTTATTTAGAGAATAATTTATAATGAAGGTAAAATTTTGATGAATATTTTATGTTCCATGGATATTTTATAATGGAGAATTCTGTATCTCTTTGATAAAACTATTGGTATAGTCATATCCTACTGATTTATGTTGTATATATAAATGGCATAGACGCAATTAAATGTTTTATGATGATAATAAATGATCAAGAATTATATAATATAGATATTGAAATTATTTCATTACAAAATTTTGTGATAATGAAATAATTTATGTTCATATTATAACATTTATCCACTATAAAGATTGATAACCAGAGTAACCAACCTATCTTAAGACTATGTGGGAATCCTAAAGGACATAAATCATTGAGTGGATAAATGGAGGAGACATTACTTTTATGTGTATAAAGAGGTGTGTATAGGGATGAATGGTGCTCAAGCCACCATATGTGTTTGAATAATTAGTTATAGTAGAGAACTGGATCAATAAGAATTCATTTTCAATTGGATACCATGACTTAGATTATGAAGAACTAAAGATTACATGTGATATTACAATATGAGAATCACCTAAATGAATTCCTTTATGTCATTACAATTTTATAAATTTTAGACATGAAATATCTTAATGTACATGGATTTATTCTTCATGCATCACTGATACATGAAAATGCAGTTCTTCACAAGGCATGTTCTACCATTTGAGAAGTTGAGAAACTGAATGTCAACAAGTTGATTCACAAAAGAAAACATGTAATATTATAAAAAGATCACAAATTCATTCAAAGGAAATGAAATATCATATATTAATAGAAATATTTACCTTATATATAGTTCAAAATAAGATTAATATAATTTCTCTAGAAGAAGTAGTTAGGTGTTTTTATCAAAAAAAAGATTTTGTTGAATATTCATAATTTAGTGTTACATAAACATAAAAATAGAATAGAATAAATGAATCATACTATACTCTATAAACCAGGATCAAGTAGTTAAATTACATTATTAGTAAAGGATAAGATATTATCTATAAAATCAGACATGTTTGTATTATTGTAAGTCTATATACCTAGATACAATATATTTGAAAATATATGATACAACCTGATCAAATTTTAAGAAAATATTCAACCCTCTAATAATGTCCTTGTAAATATAACAGATTTCTCCTCAATGATTAATCAGAAAAGGAAATTAAAAAAGGGTGATATCAAATTATTAGTTTTGGGTTGCATAAAACAAAATATATCATAATGTAAACATGACATAAGTGATATGGCATGAACAAATAAAACAAATATAGACATAATAAACTGAAAATTATAGCATACTATGTCCCTGATAATATATTTAAATGTTGATAATAATTGTCTCTGATTTCATATTGATGAAATTAAGTTTTAAAGACATCAAAACAAGTTGTCGGGGCCTTATTCCAAAATAGAAAAAAAATATGGACATGTATACACCAAGATCTGCGTTATTTTGTCTCATGAGTCCATTTCATGCATCAGTGGGCTATATAATTCATGCACCCCCCGTCTCCTGATTAAGATAAAATTATTCATTATAAGAGTAAACATACATTTTTTACCACTCCCCAAGTAATCCATAGATAAATTAAAATATGTGTATACATATATTGAGAAATAAAAAACATAAATTTATAAGATCCTAGTTTTTTGTGGAGGCATAAATCCATTTAATTTTGGTCCAAAGTATTGGTTCTAACTAAATAGAAGTTCCAAAATGGATAATGGAGTTTTTTGAGAGTTTTTTTTGGTTTGGGGTTTATAGTTCTAATATTTAGAAAAAATAGATGTGTCACATGATTAGTGCATGGTTAGTAATAACTATGTACCTCAACCATACATCTATATAATGGAATCTTGTTGTTATAATTTAAGATACATGTTTTTATAGAGGTATGGATTCATGAAAAAAAATTTACCTTTTTTTTATAATAATAAATGTTACTAACAGTTCAATGAAGTGTTCAACAGAGTCTGAGGCTTGTTTAGAGCCAGCAAAATTTATTTTCAGAGAAACATCCCAAGGTGCACAATTGGCGTATGATTTGGGATAACAATATGGATCCACTATGTGTTCTAAAAGAGGAGAATAATGGTTTGAGAAATCATGTGTGGTATGTTACATAGCCATGAGATATCGTTTAGGACTATTTTAGAGGTGATCCATATTGTGTGCACATGGATTGTTGAACCGTGTGGAAATGGTAAAAGGGTGTGTATATTATAGACAATGGTGGGGCACATTTGGCACTCGGTTTATCCAAACAAGCATCCAAACCATTAAAACACTAAAATTTGGTGAAATTATCAATTTCAAGTTACTTATGTAATGCATCACCCCAATTTTCATTTCTTCTCCAAGAACAATACCCCCCCCCCATTTTTTAGCACTATCTCTTCCATTCAGGGTCGGAATCAATCACTATTCATCACTTTGAATCAGTCTTGGGATATATTAAATTATTAAAGGTAACACCCTGTAAAGTGAGGACCAACACTAAATCAGTCTTGGGATATATTAAAATTGAGGACCAACACTAAATAGTTTTAAAAAAATGTTATTTTTACATGTCCTCTTATTTTGGGATATATTAAATTATTAAAGGTAACACCCTGTAATTATATTTTTTATACCATAGATATTATCCATTGTTTGATGGTTAAGCGAAATGTTGGACATGAGGCTTCATATTATCAAAATGATTGATGTTGGACATGGAGTTTCATATCTTCTTTTAGGACATAATAAAATCTTCATCACACACTTTTGTTGGGATGTTAAGAATGGTGACCCACATTATTTAGCTGGATTTATTGAAATGGTATTGTGCATACATTGATGAATTTTGGGATTATTCGCTTATTCAAATCACGAAACACTAATGATTATACATAGACACCTTGTTTATATTCCATAGGTTTGGACTATCACTATATATATATATATCATTATATGTTGGTACACACACACGCATATGTTATTATATATATATATATATATATATATATATATATATATTCTAACACATATTAAGAGACATTCCAACTTCTGGTGAACCAGGTTGAGTCAGTTTAGTTTCATTTAGGAACATGAGGTTACATGGTTTCTGATACATCATTGGTTCATATTTTTTACTATCCACACACTAATAATTTTACATAGTCCTAATGAATGATAATTGTTGCTACTATTGGTGGCCTAATAATTTTTACTCACACTCTACATGGGCTGCTAATTGGTACCCAAATAGACTTAATGGATGTATTTGGGGACAAAGGGAAGCACACTACTATAGATGTTGGATTGTTAGTACTATGTTAGAGTAATGGGGATGAGGACTGATTATGTTCTCTCTATTCTACTATAGATTGTATTTATCCTTTTTTATTATTTTATAATTAATATATAAAATCATTTTCTATATAACACTTGTTATTACTACTTATATATGTTTCTGTTTACTTGTATGATCACTTATTCCCATATTTCTCATTTTATTTGTTTCTATTATTTATTAATTAATTAAACCATTTTGAACCACTCTGAATATAAGGGTATAGTCTCCCCACCATACCATCACAAACTCTCACTACTAGTCAGCTACATCTAGAAAAGGATGGCGCGTTCTTGATTCCATGTGGCCAATCATACAAGTTAGAATTTATAAATTGGCCTCAGAATATACCAAAGTTGTATTGAAGACACTTTACATTTCTCTATTGTTTTTGGATGGTATAAAGGAGACTAGGGTGTGTTATAAATTGGAAATGATCCCCTTTGTGGGAGTAATTAACCCATATATAGGGAAACCAATCATGTTTCTTGGGATGTAGACTTTATGTTTTAGTATTAGCTTATTATAATTGTATTGATTTCACTATAGTGTGGAACAAATGACTTGGAAAATTTATTATCAGGTTGAATAGTATTATTAACCATGTAATAGTATAAAAATAAGGAATTATCTGCAGAATTATTATAAGTACTTATGGATTTTTAGGTCATACAGATACTATTCTACGTTTATATTACTGTGTGCATTTCCAGATGCATATTTTTTCTTCATTGACTATTATATTTTTAAATGTTTCATCATTTCATATAGATATAAAATGATTATATTAATAATGGTTTATCCATCATACAAAAGGGTTCTCCCTATATATCTTGATTATGGAACATTAAATAACTAATTATGGAATGTTTGATCCATGGAACATTAGTCACATGAGATGAAATGTTAATGGTGGAAATTAAATGGAATCATATTACAATGTATAATGTAAAAAAATTTATAAATTGATTATGGTGTCCTATATAATTAAACAATCATAAATGAATTTTTTGAGTATCATTTACTCCCATTTGAAACTTATAAAGAATAAGAAATTGTTATTTGTGGGAATGGAAGACACATATAATTAGAAAAAAATATAAATATATAAAAATATGAATTTTATTTATTAAATGGAAGGAGTTCCTATAAATAGGGAATCCAATTTCAATATAAAGGGTGCTACCTTTAATAACTTGTTATTGATACTCCATATACTATGAACATTGCTGTGAAATATAGAATGTGACTCTGACCCAACCTTAGTAGGGGTTAGTATGGAGTGTCTCTCATGAACCTTGTTATCTTCTATATCACATAGAACTATATTTATGACTAGGAAAGGGAATGATTAATATTATATTGGATGTTTCTTATAGGTCCTATTTATTAAACTATGATTTTTAAAATTATATAATTTTATTCTGAGGCATGTGTTGTTCCTTGTTGAAATATTCCACTATGTGAGCCTCAACTCGTTATTCAATAGGGTGGTGATGACCATGTATTGAATCTGGTGGTCCCTAAACAACTAGTAGAGCCACTAATAGTTACACTTGTGGAACCTCCTCTTATTACTCATCTGTAAACTGCTTATCAGTGTCAATATTGATTCTTATATCCAGTTAAGTACACAGATCAATCTTTGTGACCTTTCCTTACTATGAAAGAGTTTACTATAGTATTCCATCACCCAAATCTATATACTTTTTCATGGGATAGTGGAACCTAGGCTTCCATTTCCTAGATAGAGGATTATATATATATATATATATAAGGATTTGGAGACACCATTAGAAATGAGGTTCAAGATTAGTACTTATATTCAATGTGATTATTCTAAGAGTTGGTAGGATATTATTACCCAAAAAATAAATTAGTGAGATATTGTCTTGAGGTACTTTGAGACTATATTCTATGACTATTTTATTTCCAAAAACACATGTTACTAACTGATAAAGCGATGTTATGTATATTTTTTAGGGTTCTATGTATGTGATGGATTATTCAACAAGTTTCAGAAAACCTCATTGTTTCTCCCTGACTCATATCGGTGATGAATTGATGACAACAAAGTAGTTTCATTATGGTCCTTTTTATTTCAAATCATCATAGGTTGATAAATTCGAGGTTGAATACTAATTACGATATAGTAAACCATGATCCCATATCTAAATTAAGGTTAAGGGAAGATAAAGGTGTGTGTCTGGGTGATTTAGTATCCTGATAGGGAAGTGGTTCATCTGGAGGCATGAATAAATTCCTAGATCCTACTTGAGGGAGAAGTAGCAGTTAGACAAAACACATTGGATGGTTCATGATATATCATAAATGTGGGTTGATGTAAAACATGAAACCAAGTTAAATTTAAGATATTTGAGTTTCAATACTATGTCCTGATGAGTAATATTTAGTGTTTTGTAGAACCATTCCTTTAGTTACCCATGATACATGATCTCCTTGTAATCCACATAAAGGATGAGTAATTACAAATCCTCTCTTGGAGTGAATGTGGATTAATAATTGATTTGGTGGTTAGGGATGATGGATTTATACTTTTAATAATAATATTCAAATGAGAAAACCTGCTCATGGATGTTGTGTTACATCTTAGTGTTACAGATTATGCTAGTAACACATTGTGAGGCTGACACCCAAGGAGATGAGCATCAAGACATCCATTGTCTGAGTTTTGATATTAGAGGTAAATTCTTTGTTTTATTCTTTTTTGACCCATTAACATCATAATCATTCATATATCCATCTACTATGGAGATCACAGTGTTGAAAATTGAATCTTTCTATGTAGTGATGTCTCTGGGCACTGCACAAGGAATTTTGTTAGAGGGTGTATACCAATGAAAGGAGTGTCCCCTTAAGATATGTTATTATCTATCCCCAAGAAATCCTATTGTCCTCATCATTATAGTATTCTATGTAACTCGTAGGATATAACGTTTTCCCCCAATCATGCCCATAATTTTTTTGTCGATGGTAAATGAATTTCTTACAGTAGAGGGAGATTACATTATTCATAATGGTTAATTGGATTTCCACATGAGTCAAGAAGTACAAGTGCATACTGGGGTTTACTCATTGTTAACCTAGATTTCTAGTTTTTTAAATGTAATCATGGAACATGTTATAAAAATTTCCATCTAGTAGTGGATCTTTTTTAGAGACCTTTTTCTAGATGATTTTTCTAGGTTACCTCTAGAGAGATGGGTGGAATTTTCTATAGAGTTATTCAATAGAGGATCACTAGTGTTTATTCCACCACATAAGATGGAACATACTATACCTCAGGAACTCAAGATGAAGTTGGGGGACTATTATGCCAATGAGTTAATTCAATCCAAAACCTCTCCTTGGGTTTCACACACACTTTTCCCCAATAATAAGAGATGGATCCATCCAAATTTTTGTATATTATCATAAATTGCACCATTACATATTTAAGAACAAGAATACATTATCCCATATAGTCAGCCACTTTTTCTATATCTAAGGAGGTCATGTGTTTTCAACGATTGATTTTTTTTTTGCATATCATTAGTTGAGAGTTATACATTTAGAAACACCTCATAAATATTTTTCAAAGTAGTTGCGGTTCATATGAGAATCTAGTAATTCCATTATGTCTCATTAACATGTTGTCTGTTTTTATGGATCTGATGAATCTAGTTTTTCAAATTTACCTTGATTTGTTATTATGGTTTTTAGAGATGATGTCATTTTTTATTTCCATAATCGAGGTGATCCTGAAAAAAAACATTTAAATAAAATCTACTTTAGTTAACATGAATAGGTTATATGATAATTTTATATAATAAAACTCCTGGTTCAATAGAGTTCACATCATGGGTCGCATACTCTTATAGGAATGTGTGTATAAAGAGAAAAAAAGTAACTTTCCATGGTTTATTTTGAGTGTCCCAACTACAAATTTGAATTACATAGTTTTTTGGGCCTGGATATATATTATAGGTGCCTTTATAAATATTTTACTTAATATAAGAACCTATCAAAAGAAATAATAATAAAGGTTTTACGTTTATATGATCTGATGCTTATGAGAAATTAATTCTAGAGCATAATGCATGATTTTCGTTAGCAATAACATTGATTCTTTTAGATCCAAGAATATGTTATATAGTTTATTGCGACACATTAGAAATTAATCATGGATCATTTTTTATGTAATATGATTTTACCATAGCAAATGGGTTTTTTCAATTGAGGCCTCAAGAGTAAATATACCCAATACACAAACCCAATCTAGATGTTTTATTTCATAACATACATTATTGGTGACACTATCTACTTATGGAATGGTTTTTTTATTTCGCAAAAAAATATCATTATGTATATCTTCTCTCAACATGACATAAATCATAGAAATTAAATATGGGTTAAATACCTATAGTTTTTTCATTATAATCCTGCATATAAACCAGGGAAAGGCATTTCTGTGGTCGATACCCTGAGTAAGAAAAGACAAACACATTTTGTTTAGATGCTGGGTGGTTAATGGATGTTGGTGGACTTGTTTTATTATACACATTTTGAGGTGTAAGAAAATCATGGGAATTCTGTACTCACATATTTATCAATGACTTATTCACCTCACTAGAGAGTGATAATGAGAAAAAAATTTATTCTCAAGGTCTTAGTTCTACCGGAGTGCGTATTAGGTGAGGACACACCAACTAGTTGTGCCATTAATAAGGACGAGATATTATATGTTTGTTGATGAATCTCGGTTTCTGAAAACATTCAATTTCAATTGATGTGAGAGTATCATGCCTCTTGGAATAAACACCCTAATCTTTCCATGTTTTAAGATCACTTATTCTGCGAGTATTAGTGTCCCATTATGAAGAGAATGATCATGATATTCACAAATCAATGGTGTAACTATCATTAGGTAAGGTAGGAACACTCATAACTTACTATACTTGTATATCCAATTCCTATTTTGGTGTGGAAATGGGATGACATAAAATTTAATTTTGTGACTACATTACCTAATTCATCTTGTTGTAGGGATGCAATGTGGGTGATTATTGACAGGATGATGAAGGGTACCCACATTTTATCATATCTAACAATGACACTGGTTTTACATAAAAATTATAAAAGGGTTGCAAAAGGAAATTGGTTCGATGTTAATCCTACGTATAACCTCTCACCCACATACTGACTATCAATCTGAGTATATGACACATGTTTTAAAAGCCATGTTTTGGGAATGTGTTGTTGATTTTAGAGGTTCATTGGAATAAACATATCTCTTGCTAAATTTAGATTTAATAAAATATTTCAAGAAACTAAATAGATAGATCATTATGATGCCATATGTTTTTGGTCATACCATTAACCTATGTGCTATTTAGAGGTAGGAAAGGAAGTAATATTGGGACTTTTTATCATTTATGATACATCGAAGTAGGTATAACTTATTAGGAAGAGATTGTATAAAACTCAGTCTAGGATAAAGTTTTACTATAATCATCCCAACTGACCATTTGGTGTTTAAGGTGGGAGAATAGGATTCTTTTGATGTTTTACCTAGGATGGGTTATTGATGTATTAGAAGGTATGGAAATTTATCACTTTGATTCATTATACCTTTTTATATTTTGGAGATGGTTGGGCTAGTGGCTTATCAGTGAGAACTACCTTAAAGAAAACGATATGTGCACAATTTTTTTCTATGTTTCCGAATGAGGTAATCATTAGTCAAAGTTGTCTTATATCTTTCAATGAGTTAAAAGTTGAGTGGGGTGTTGATGATTCTTTTTTAGGAGTACCAAATACATATTCTTAATCATATCATGGAGGATCTCTAAGGTAGGAGAGTTCCTCTATTTTAACTACTATGAAAGAATGGCCATGTATAAAATTTGACACTAGGGGAAGTGGACAACATACATTTTGAGTTTGTAGAGTTATTCTCCAGAGATTCTCAATTTCCCTCATAAGGGAAACTCGAGGATGTGTGGTTTTTTGGAGGGAATGTTGTAAAATATCAGTTTTCAGGGAGATATATATTCATTATATTGTTGTTTAGACCTATTATTATACACTAATAATAGTTCCCAAGAGTTTAATTAAGTGTTCAGGATCATCTTGGGATTGTTTGGAGCCCACAACATAGGTTTTTAGAAAATATCTTGAGGTGCGTAGATCGCACAAAATTATTGATAATCATGCAGATCAATTTTGTGTCCCCATGAAGGACAAGCATGATGATAAATACCACATTAGGTAGCCTCCATTTATATTTAAAATGGTATAAGATTTTTGTTGAGATGATACATATGGTGTGAGCATGGTTTCTTAAACTATGTCCAATCCATTCAAGGGGTGCACCATGTGTACAATGGGGGTGCATGGTTGGGACAATAATTGGCCAATTTTGTAGCCAAACCACGTGACCCTTAAAAATGTGTAAAATATCTCTTTTCCCCTGTATTCTATAATGCTTAAAAAATATTTCTTTTTTATCTCCACAAATAGTATCCTTCCAACATGATTGATCAATTTATCCTATCCTATATTCATTGATGGATCTTTTCAATTTGACATTCGAAGAACTTGTTGTTTGTCATGTTGAATCCATCTCAGTATGTTATTGAACAATAATGTCTCTTTCCCAAGTTTCTTTCACTATTTAGAATTATTTTTCCATCTAGATAATAAGAATTATTTTCATATTATTTGTTTAATATTCCTAATTCTCTCATTCTACCTTAAATTAGATAATAATAATATATGATGAGTCATCTACAACCATATGGGAGAGTGTTCAGTAATTTAACATTAATTAATTTTTGATTCTATTGTGTTACATTGTGTCGCAGACTATACATCTTGTGTTTTTCTATCAAAAATAGTAAATTATATTAAAAATATTAGTGGTTGTTGTAGATTATTTGATGGACCCTTTTTCATATATGGTTGTTTACCTTGAATAGTAATATCATGGGAATATGTTGTTTAAATAATCTAAAGGCTCATAAATGGAAGTATGAACCAAAATATCTTCTTTGTGGGTTCGGTTCTATAAATATAATGTTTTAGAATGAATTATGTGAAATGAAAATGGTAATTACATGTTCTATGGACCTTGTTTATATATGAGTGAGGTCGATGACTTAATGAGATTAAACCAAAAGTGAATTTGACATTTTTAAGTATTTTGTCTTATTTTAAATTATTAATATTAATTTCATATCATAATTATTATTAATCCATGAATATTAGTTCTAGAGATATGGTAAGGTAAATGTTTCCACATGACACATAATAACCCCTTCACATTCGATATTGGACGTTGAATTTGACATATTCAATTTTGATGTTGGACATGATGCTTCATGAACCATGGTGCATATTTTGGGAATGAAGATCCAAACTATTTATTTTTTAGGATGTAAATTATTTTTTGTAACCTTGGATGACTGATGAGAAAATGATCTTATTTAACTATTTCAAATATTATTATTATGCATGGATGCCTTGGTTTAATGACTCTGGTCTTATCTAGCGCAGTGTATATATACATTTGTCTATATATGTTTAAGCACATATATATATAATTATACTTATACATATAAATATATATATGATGAAACCTATTCCTCAAAATCATGTCATAGAAAATATAGGTAGAGTTATTCAAGTGTAATTTAGGAACCCCAAAAGACATGGTTTTATTGATAACTGTACAAACTATTTTTTATGGGTTCACATTTCTAATTTTATATTCATTGGTTGGGTTATACTGGACACCATTGGTGGTGGCATTTTTGGTTTAAGTCGTACCCTTTTTTTGTAGTTGATTTGTACTTGGATAAATGTAATAAAAGGAGTTAGGGACAATGGGACGTACCAAACTACCAATTATTGATTTCAGATAATATGATAGAGTATGTATGAATAGGACCATGTTTGTGCTCATGATCCTAACAGGAAGAGTTTTTATAATTTTTTTAAATTTTTATGGCATGAAAACAAGATATCATTTTTATATGGAACTGATTATTATTATTACTATTTGTTAATAGTCACATGGGTGTTATTATATTCCATTTATTCTCAAATATATTTTATAATTTTTGATCATGTATCATAACATTGTGAACCACTCTGATTGTGAGGGTATCGTCACCCCACGGTACCATCACAAACAATCTCTACTAGTTAATAAACTCTATTTTACAGGGAGTTGTACTTGAGGATATGTGGGAAACCTGACTAGTATTTTATTTAAATAAAAATTCTGGGATGACACATAGATTAACTATGTAAAAAAGTCTAAACATCCACGAAAATAAATCCAATTTATTCTAGAGGCTTCACATATGGTATGTGCATTGCATTCCCAAACAAACACCTAAACCATGCGGGGTGTAATCTCATGGAAAGTGTCCAACACACAATTGGTGAATGGTTCTTCTATCCATGCATTAAAACTACGGGACCCTTTAAAAATTGTGAAATTACAATTTGGAGCTTCCATACTATAACTATTGTTCTACCATTTCTCCTCCCACAAAAACACAGAATCTTCCCATGGGAGAGAGATCTTCCTATTCTCCTCCTAGTCTATGAGACATTTCCTTCATAAATGCAGAAATTTTATATCTGTCAATTGCATTTGATCCCCCATGGAAATCCTAACATTACAGATGATTCCTTTACATATTTTCTTAAAAACTTATATTATTATATCCAGGGAAGATAATACAAAGTATATTTTATAATATTTGTATACTTTCTCTATTTTATACGATTCTATCCCAAATCAAAGGTTGGTACTGAAAGAGGATTCAACTACCATTTTAAGGCTGGTGATATAATAATTTTAACTAAATGTTTAATTTTATAGATTTTATCACAATTGTTTAATACGATGGTATTTCCATGATTTTTATCTAGTATTTTTAACATAAAAATGATATTCCTAGATCATTCTATCACAATTTTTCTGGTTTGCTACTATGAGTTAGTTCAAACTCCTCGGTCCATGGATTTCATGGTTATATGTGTATCCTACATGACTATATTATATGTACATGTTGAATATATTCCATTATTTCTAATAAAAACTAAAATGGAATTTTTTTTATTGAAATACATATTAGGGTGAACCATGTATGAATGGACTAGTGCCACATGAGGGCCTTGATCCTGACATGGTTACATTTTATTCACTAATTTTATATTATAAACTAATAAAATTTCATTTTATATTCATAGGATATATTTTTATTAGGAACCATTATTGGTGGCCTACTATGTTTTAATCGCACCCTATTAAGGTCAAAGATTTTTAACTGGATATAATTCATGTATATAGGGAGGGATAAGGGTAAGTGTCTATTTACAAATACGTTATTTGATTATTTTGGGAGCATGATGAAAGATTACTGAGCCAGTTCTCAGAGTTATCATGGAATAATTTTTTGCCCATTTGTTCCTTTTGAGATACATGTATTTTATGTTTCTCTATTACATGTTTGTCTTTCATATTTTAATATAAACATGATATCATCTATATAAGACAACACTTATGGTTTTGGACTATTTATTATTTTTTGGATTTTTATTTTTTTCATCATTATTTATTATTACCATTGATGTTCCTGACTTTGAAAAATATGTTGTAGTGTTACCATCCTAACAAAATCGACTCTTGTTGCTTTTTAACATGCTCTAGCCTATGGGGATGCATGATTGATGTATTGTGGCCAACCTAGTTTTGTTGCATATGAGTAATCTAGGCCTGATAAATTAAAAATTATTATCAAATGTGTTTCTTTTCCTTTATATTAATATTTTGGTATTGGTTGATTGGATACAAAGAGGTTATACACATGGTAATAATCAATTCATAGAAGCATCTTACACACATTCAAAAGAAATTCCACGATTCTAGGTTATTGGATTATTTTTCCGGATTTTCCCTATTATAGATACATTACTTTTACCATTGGGTTACACACATGATTTATGATGTTATTTAATTTGGATTTTTACACGTAGGCATGTATGGAAATGGTGAATTTCTTCATGAATCATTAGAGGCATGTAGATATTTATATTCCATTCATAATCCATTACATAATTATTAAAATTCATTAATTAAATGTTGTATATCTAACATGTATTTATTTCTATACTTGTATTTTAAATAAAAAAAATTATGTATGAAAATAGTGAAAAACAATTGATTATTACTTTTTTTACATCATAATAAATGGATTGTTCCTACAAATCTTGATGGTGTCCCCTTAAATAATCAATTATTAAATTTTTTAATCCATGTAACCCTATTAACATGTAATTAAACATTAGATGGCTGTGATTAAATATACACTAATTTTAATTTATAAAGTTTGTCCATCTACAATTTGGGACTATAAGTCCATATAATTGAATTATCATATATGATATTGTTGTATCCCAAGACCATATTTGATGAAAGGTTACAATTACATGGAATGTGAATTTTTATTTGTAAAGGTTGTACCTTTAAATGTTGGGAATGAAAAAACATCAAAATGAACTACTATATATTAAACATACAAAAAATCATAAATTTTCAAAGGAATTATTTTCATTTAATGGGGGATACAATTAACACATAATGAGTGTTTTCATATATATAATTTATTTGAAACTCTATATATCATATTATCTACAATTAAAACATTTAATCTTACTAACAAACTGACTTTAGATTCGGGTGGTTGATCAAGTATATCCTTGATAGTGAACCCTTATTACTATATTGTTATGATCAGAAAAATACTCTATATCCTATTACTTTGGTGGTTTACTTCTACATATTATTTTAGATATATGCCTCCATTATGGCCTTAGTTCTAGTTTTAGGAAGGTGGAGACGACATTGCTCCTATGATGGTGGTTTTTTACCGTCCTATAGTGTGTCTAGTGGATCCCTTAGTAGTAAAAAACTATTATAACTAGACTGATCCTTGAATTTCATATTTTAGTGGGTTTAATATGGTTATTTTATTTAGATATTTCCATAACCTGCACACACTATGTTATAATTTAGGAGGGAGTTCCATAAGTAACACCCACTTACTTTCACTAGGGAAGGTGGCCACCCTGGCTTCTAATTCATGGATAAATTCAATTTTATCAATAATAGGGATTCAAAATACACATATATAAATAAAAGTTATTAATTTATCATACATTTTTTCTGGTTATTCCAAATAAGGGTGTGATTATTTTATATTTGGAAGACCACAATTAGGGTATTTTATAGAGGGACTTCCCGACCATCTTCTATGATTAATTTTTTAAAGGAAACACTGAGATATGACTGAGTTTGTGAATTTATACATATAAGAAACCTAATATTTAGTTCATAGGTATGTTCTATAGGTACTTCCCAAATATCTTCTATGACTAATATTTAACAGAAAGACTGAGACATGATTGAGTTTTGGAATTTATACATACAAAAACCCAAATATTTATTTTATACTAAAACATGATTTATTACCTAAAATTTCACATAATACAACTAATATTGTCAAGATTAATAGTGATTTTGGGATAAGGAACATTGAATAACAACTTAAAACATTAAATGCAACATATTTTTTGAAAAATACTTTAACACGACCAAAACATTACTTCATACTTAAGAATCCATGGGACAGCCTGAAGAAATACCTAAGAAAGGGGGGGTTATAAATCCTAGTAAGGAAGTAAATATGGTATAACTTGAGGATAATAAAACATGTTAGAAAATTAATATCAATATGGAATAATGGAACATGAATAATAAGAAATCATTTATCATGATAATAATAACATGGGAAATGTGGAAACAACTTAAAACAAGGCATCATAAACATAATTCAAAGCTTAAATTCCAAGACATCGTGGTGGAAAAGATCCCATAATGGAATAAGTAAAACCCATATCCCAACATGAAGTATCATAATACTAAACATTACCCAATTTATTGGTTCCCTATCAGGGTACACCCTTCAAAAAAAATTAAATCTCATCTTTTATAGTGCCACATAGATGATATAACATGGATTCATTAAACCTCATAACTTTATTCCATAATCTAGAAATGTGGAAAAAATACATGTAAGCCCACAATCAATAGGATTATGTGCATAATGTTGAATACCCTTGATAGATAAATTCGTACAGTTTTCACTATACAATTATTTTGGCATGGTAAATTGTGGTGCAATTTCAGCTGTATAACAACTTCATATAAAAATTCATAAGATGGGTTGATGAGAGAAAAATGGGTCTCCAATCACATATAAATAAAATTTAAATTAATATTAATATTTAAGAACATATACCAATATAAGAAAAAATAAATTATAATACCTAAGACAGAATGGATGCTTGATAATGGAGACAAGTGGAATATCCCTTGTGAATTTTTTGTATAGTAACGGGTGTACATAAAGGATCATATGGGGATTAGTGAGAGTGAAAAGAATATCAAATCATTTATAAATCAGGTGTAAAGTAAGGGTATAATGTATCATCATATCCTAAAAAATGAAAATTTAATTTAAGAAGCAGAATATAAAATAATTTCTTGAATTGAAATGTGAAGAGATAAAACCCTTAGGGAAGTTTGGTATAGTATCAGCTTTCGTAAAGGGTCCAAATGGTGGATGATAAATGATCCCTTATTAAAATCACATCAAATGGACTATAATGTTATGATTTAAAATGGAATAAATTATATCCATTTGAAATTAGAAGAACTAATTTCAGCTAAGGTGCTCGAATTTGAAAGGAGGATAGGAAAGTGAGGATCCGTTATTTGGATGTGTGACTGAAGAGGCTTGGGAGAGGCTTTGTGGGATCATGGGTCGAATTTGGGGACTATAGGGAGTATTTAATAGAATTTTTACAATCTTAAGGTATTTTATTGAAGATTACTTAGATCTTGGTCGGTTTTATATAGGAAATGACAGGGATTTCTTTATTATTTTGGCATGGGACACTTCATAATAAAATATTCAAAAAAAACCAACCATCCCATTCTTTCATACCATGGTTTTTATAAAATGGGTATTGTAATAAATTATTTTATAATTACAAGGGATTAACTTATTAAAATAATACCCTTGCTTATGTGGAGTTGAGTCACACTCTAAGGTAATTAATTCTAAAATCATAAAATTTAATATATGTCTTAGAGGATTCACTAAGAATTAAAAACTAATTAAAAAAATTAACATTAAATTTAATTAAGTTAAAAACATATATTATGGTGATGATACATTTTATTGTAATTATTACATCACTATCAGTCTATTATGATGTCATAAAACACACCGTATATTTATACGTTATTAAAATTTTCATAGAAAATCGACTAAGTCTAATAATTATGAAAAAATCACTATAGGATAATTTCAATGTCCTAATTCCGAAAATAATATTCATTTTTTCTAAATAATTTTGTAAATATGTTATTTTTAACTTTTAAAATAAAAAAACTGATATTTATTCAAAATTGATGAGTTCTGATAAAAATAGTTTTCAATTCTTAATAAAAATAAATTTTAAATTTTTAAAAATTATATAATCATTTATATCTAATAAAATTTATTTAATGACAATATTTTATTCAAATAATATTAATTTTAAAAAAAACCATTAATTCATCAAAATAGATTTTCAAAAATTCATTTTTGGACTTTAAAAATCATTTCAAAAGAAAGAATAATAGGGAGAAAAATTTATTAAATATTTTTCATAAAATGATGTACATAATATTATTTTTATGGTATTAACACATATACCTTTTTTATTCCAATATATTACCTATGATTAATGTGTGATATGGAGGGGTTTTCATGGGGCCATTTAGTGAACATGGTTTGTACAGTGATCTCGATCTGCTTGAACTTTTCCCATAAACAGTTTAAATCATGCATAAGTTGTTGGATATTACCATGATTTTGGTCTAGGGAAAATACTAGAAATAATATGTTTCTTGGAATCTTAGATAAATGGGATTCTTAATGTATGATCTTACTGGTTGAGGGAATCACATCATTTTCATGTTCCAAAATTATTTTTTAAACCCTATATTTATACTTGTCATGTGATCATTATTCAACATCTATATTATAAATGGTAATGATACTTAATGGTAATTTAAAATATTATTGGATATAATTAAATACATTATTTTGTTTTCTTTGATGGTAAAACTTTTAGTTAATTCGAAATAAATGTAATTTTATTAATAAATAGTGGGGTTGTTATAGCCTTTCCACCATAAAAAATTTAACCCTATGAATTCCCTCTTCCCACAGTAAAATTGTAGGAAGTAATTCAACTTAATCACATCCTCTAATTCACTCATTATTTCTTCAAACATATGGGTTTTCATCAACACTTTTAGGAGGGGAATTGTCTTATTTTATAGAACACTTTATCTTTGATATAAGATCATTACCAGTTTTTCTTCATAGGAAATGTCATTTTCCAATGGCACTACCTCTCGAATGAGTACATGTGATGGGTAATGTATGTACTTTGTTAAGAGTGATATATGGAATACACCATCTAATCGAGATAGGTTTGATGATAGTTTTAGTCGATAGACCACTGATTTGTTGCAATCAAGGATCTAAAAAGGATAATTTACCTTGTACTATCCTTTCCATGTTTTCCAAATCTCATTACTCTCTTCCTTGGAGATATACAGAGGAATAGCATGTCTCCAACATCAATATCTAGGTGTCATCGATGATTGTTAGCAAAGCTATTTTGTCGACTATGGTAATATTTTATGTGCTTCAAGATGGTCTTAATATTCTCAACCATTTCTTCGACAATTTGCAGACCTTGACGTTTTCGTTCCCCATCTTTATCCCAACATGCTTCTGTTCTACACCACTTTCCATACAGGGCTTCATATGGATCCATTTTTTTTGCATTATTGGAATTTTTTTTTCAAATTGATCTCCACAAAAGGAAGATGTTGGCCCCATCTTCATTTGAATTCCATTGAAAAATCTCTCAACATGTCCTCAAATGTTTTTATAGTCTGCTCAGATGGGCCATTTGTTGGAGGGTGATAAGTCGTACTGAAGATCATCTATGTATTAAGAAAATTTATGAGACTTTTCTAAAACATATAAGTGATTCTTGGATACTAATCAGACACAATTGATATTGGTAATACATTTATCATTACGAATTCCCTAATGTATATCTATTCCAGTTGAACTAGTGAGAAATTTTATAAAATAACAATGAAGTGCCCAATATTTTTAATATGATCCCCAATAACCTTGATTGTAGTGTTTCCCATTGATTTATTTTGATGTCTACTGACAAAGTCCATGGTGATGTTTTCTTCATTTCCATGTTGGTATGGGTAATGGATGAATCATCCCCTTAGACATCTATCATTCATCCTTCAATTGCATACATACCATGTACTTTGATGTATATTCATCGATATCCTTCTTTATGTTATCCCACCAATAGTTCTCTCAGATATCTCGATACATATTTCTGTTTCCTAGGTGAATGGATAAATTTCAAGTATGTGCATCATCCAACAGTTCCTTATTAAACAAAAGATAAGATGAAACATAAAGTCTCAACCCAAATCTCATAATTCCGTCTTCTTTAACATTGAAAACCGATTATTTCCATTCTCTGATAGTATTATATTTCTTATGAATTCACACATCATCTTTCTTATCATCCTTTAACCATTACCAATGTTATGTTTGAGAAATAATTTTTGAAAGGATTGATGATTTTCCATTCTTCATGATTCCCATGTCCATCTTCTTCATGTATAAGAATATCGTATCTTTCTTGGTTCTAATCAACGATAGAATTGATGGGTCCATTATACATAAATAATCTACTACCTTGTTTTCTTCCAAAGATGGTTGAAAATTTGAGCAGTTTTAATCCTTGATGAGCTTTATCCATCATCATTGTCACGTGTTTAACTGATTACATGTGAATATATATTTGAGTCTTTTTTATACATATATATTTTATGCTTCTCCCCAAAGAGATATTGATGCCAGATTTTTAATAAAAATATCACAACTTCTAAATCTAAATCATTTGTGGGATAGTTTTTCCATTTATTTTCCACTACCTTGAGGCGTAGGCAATGACATTTTCAATTTTCATCAATAGATATCGCAATCACTTTTTTAATGCATCACTAGAAATTAAAAAAAGTTCCCCACTTGTTACTAGTGTGAGAACATGCATAGTGACAAGGCTACATTTCAACACTATGAATCATTATTCACATTTATAAATACATGAAAATTTTATTCCCTTTTGAGTTATCTTGATAAGAGGGTTTGCAATCATGAGAAATTTCTTACAAAACGACAATAATATCCAGATAACCCATGAAAGCTATGGATATCTATCACAGATATTGGTGTTAGTTGTAATGGACCAAAGCTTAATCAATGGACATTTCCTTCTTATAATTATGTCATATATTATAATCTATGGAAATCAAAACACAATGAACTATTAATTACTGTGTTACATTTAAACATAATATTTTCACATCGGTGATTTGAATTTAGAAAATCTAATGTACATGATTCTGATCAGTAAGATGTTTGGAGTCCAGTAAGAAAATGGAAATTATAGGTGAATATTAACTGACCCATATAAACCATAATGTTACCCTTATGAATATTAATATGACCCGTATGAATATTAAATCTTTGAAGTGAATAAGAATCCTTAGCAATGAAAGTATAAAAAAATTAATCAATCTTATATGTGAAAATATGATATAATTATATCATAGAGTTGGTATTTTTGTGAGTCGTGTATATTTAATTACAATTTTTTTGGTTAATTAAATAATTTAATAGAAATTTTATTTTCATAGATTTTATTTTTAAATAAGTATTTTGATAACATATGATTATAAGATAATTTTAAGAGACCTTAATTAATTTTTCAAAGTGTTAGAAAAGATGTTTTAATTATAGAATTTGTATTTTTCATGTAAATTATGATGTTAATTAAATTCCAAATATTTGAAAAAAATTATTCATATAATGGTTTTCATTTTTAAATTATACTCATCGATAAAAATCTGGGTTGAATTTTAGGGATGTTTCTGAAATACAAGAATATTTGGTGAATAATAAAATATAGTAATTTGTTGTATATATACATTATATTGTAAATATACAATTTATTGAAACATGGATTATGTAATAACCTTGGGTTAGAAATCACATACACATATTACTATTTGTGTCACAATAAGTAGCACTATAACTTTTCTTGAGAAGAATAGTAAAATAAAGAATAAAATATTGAGAAAACCCTCTTGTCCTCTACTGTAAAAATCACCCTCACCCCCTCTTCCATTCAATCCTCACAAGACTTGTGCCTAGAATAAATTCTTCTCAAATCCATCCATAATAACTTATCCCATGTTTTTATGCCCTTGGTCTCTTCAAAACCAAAATTTCTCCCCCTTAAAGAGGTTATCAAGGAAGATTTATTCAAGAGTAAAATTCTTCATTTCATTTCATTTATTTTACTTCAATTTCAACTCTTTTATTTTTTATTCCATAACTCCTTTCATCCAAATTTTATGATATCTATAGTACCTTACATTCACTATAATTTTGTTTTGATAATGTAATAATTCATCATAATATATCATTTCCCCTCCTTTTATACTAGAAATGAAACACAATCCAATATGTGTTTATTTCTCACATTCAAGGATGACGAGGTTTTAATGTAACACCCCAAGCTTCCAAGGTATGTTTCCTTTGAGTAATACAATAACATGTGTTGTATGCATATTACAGTTCAAACACACCACAACAAATCAAACTAGTTGTTAGGAATAGTAATACCCACTTTTTGAAATTTTATAAATTTTTTCTTCCAAAATGGACTGCTTTTTTGAATTTGGAATATCGATATAAGCTTAGTGTGAATTTTTGTATTTTTCTGAAATCATTCAATTTTTGATGAATAATGATAAACAATGAGTTATTGTTTAAAACCGACTTTATATTTAAATAATTATTTATTTTATTTAAATTATTTTTTGGTCAAAATAGATACATAGTACCTATATAAGTTCAATGTAATTCATTGGAGTTACTTTATAATAAGTTTAGATATATATAAATTTTATCAAACATTTTACCATCTTTTACCCATCTCCTTGGACCATTTTCAAATTTGCATAAAACATAATTTTACCACTTATGTGACTTGAATTTCAAAAATCTGAGAGACATGGTTAAAAATAGTAAGTTAAGTTTGGTTCAATAATATGAAAACAATTTTTGGTGAATAGTAACTTTTGACTTTTATTTACCATGTTTAAAAGTAAATAGGGTAATTAAGGGTAAAAATGATATCATAATTAACCTAACACATGTATGAATTTTATTGGATAAGTATAATTTGACCAAAAACAACCTTAGGTATGAAATATGATCCTCTTCGGTCCACTTGGATTAGATTTGGACATTAGTTATTATTTTATTTAATGAAGAGTAAAAAGAGTCAAATTCAAAGTTTAACAACTAAACCACTTTTAATATTGGGTTATACATAAGATAAATTCGACTATAAATATTAATTAATAAGATATGAATATTTCCTACATAATACTATTTTTTTATAATTTTTAGTCATTAAATAATTTAATTTATTTATGACATAATGATGATGTAGAAATTAAATTATTAATGAAATATTAAATAATTGATATTAAAAATATCCAAATAAAAATAATTTGAGACATTTTATTTCTTACATTAATTTTATAGGTTAATATGACATGTTGGGGTCTATTAAAAAATTGTTTTTGAAGTAATCATGCTGTTATTATTTTTACATAAACCAAATACTAAATAGTTTCAAAATTGATATAATTGAGTTTTTAAAACAAAAACTATATTATTCATTGATATATTATTCCTAAAAATATATTCTTCAGACAAAGGACATAGATAAGGTTATATATATTAATAATGAACCACTTTGGGATCTCTTGGCTTGTTATAGTATGCTTATTAACTATATAATATAAAAATACAATGAGACGTGGTAAATGTCAAACTATTTAACTAAGAGTTAAATCTAAAAGATAAGGTTAATATGGTGAAGTAAACCCGTTTAAAACATATTTGTTGAGAGGTTTTCTACCCCTCCCCATATTATACTCTAAATAAATCATTTTGGAACCATTATAAACTGATTGTGATTTTATTATAAAATAATATTTCAAGCTTTTCCTAAAGTGACCATCACCTCTCTTGTAAAAGGGTATTTTTCCTTCTCTTAATTTCACACCTCCAAATCCATTTGGATCGTCTGAACCCTACCAAAATATATAATAAAATTTCCTAACATCATCCTAGAGGCATTACTTTGGTCATAAATCGATCCTATGGATCCCTTTTGATCAAATGAAAAGGAAGAATCCGAATAAGAGAGAAATATTTCATCACCTCTTTTAAGTTATTTTCTTCTTCAACTCCATCTTTCTTTGTTATTTCAATTATAAAATAATAAATCCAGTATCTTATATATATTGTGATGATATTATAAAAATTTTACAACCATATTCATTATTCTATCCATCATATGAATGACAAAGTCACCATACGTGCGTAAGTACGGTTTACTGTCTACACGTCGTTGTGTAGTTTGTTATTCAAACACATCATTAATTTGATTGGTATAATAATGACTATAACTGATGTATATAATAAATATAATATGTTATTTATTTTTTTATATGAAATACCATCCCATTACATATTATTATAGCATCAATATAATGTTATTGTCTCTTGTGCGTACATAAAGATTACCGTTATCATTCACGTGATGAGATTCATTCCCCATCGTAATCATTCAAGAATAATTTTAATTTTATGATTAAAAATATTATATAAGAGCTATATATAATTCAGGATATGAATAAAATACATCCTTTCCATAAGGAACATTAATTATGTAATCGATCATATAAAGGAAAACAGATCATTTAACACCATAAACAATGATATTACGAAAATAGAATTAACAAAGCAATATTAGAGGATCATATATGATATCATATTTAGGTATATATTTGTTGTATTATTTAATAACAATGATTTAACTATTTTGAATACGGATAATGTACCCTCGACCATGGAAAAGTACAAGGTAAGGGTTAAATTCACAATCTCCTCATTACTTGAGTTTGTTTTTATGTAACTATCTACCGGGGCCTCTTTATCATAGACATCTGTGTTTTCATAAAAATGTATTTCAAAACATTTTCACTATTTACTATACAACGGATTAAATTCATTTTTACCTTTATTTGACCATATATTGTTTGAATGGAATCTTTCTGTCGTTTTCCAAACAAGGCACATTATGACCTTTTCGATAAAATTAATGTGAGAATGTTTTTTTATCTTATATGGAGAGTGCGGTTATTTTTGGCCATTATAACATCATCGATGCTTCTAATACAATATTATAGTAATATTTTCAAAATAAATGTTTTATTTTATAATTATATGACTTTTAAATGATTTCAAAATAGAAAGATGTATTTCTCTAAAAATGTTTTGACTTCATCTATGTCAACTTACTTTTGAGGGATTTTAATCTTGTTTGAAGTTGATTTATTATGATACAAATATTCCATATTGTATTAAAGGTGTTGTGATATGTTTGATTGTGGATGAGTTATTATTAAACACTTCATGGTTTATGGATAAAGTATTGAAATTTCATATTCTTGTCTTAATATGAATGTTTATGTTTTGTTTAATCCTTTTCATATGAGTAATGCATTGGACTTAGTAAGTGATTGGTGGTGCCTGATATAGCTCCTCGATGCATCGGTATGTCTCGTGAGAAAAACTAGTGTCTTGGCATAAGGCCTTGACAAAATCATACTTCTAGTCTTGGCACAAGGACTTGACAATGTGGTTATGACAACTAGAATTATGCATTACATCATTACAAAAGTGGCTATTGATATTTCATGTGATTATTTGACTTGTAGAATATCTATTGAATAATTATATAGAATTATGTGATTTTATCTTTACCATATCATATAGAATTTTTAGCTTAAAAGGATTTTGTTTTAGTCTTATACATTTTCTTAAATGTTTTTTCTTATTTATTAATTCTTTTTCTACATTGTTATCATTACTGAGAGTCACATCTCACACCTTTCTATGTTTTATTTTTACAAGGATGTGAAGAAGTATTTTCTTGTTGACATATTGGGATAGGCTAAGGATATAAGTGTGTTTAACAAGGGGACAAATTTTTTTTGATGTTTTTATCTCCTGGTGTAATGTAAAACTTATGAATTTATCTATTACTTACAAAGATACTAAACTGATCGTCTTTTGGGATTTTATCCCTTGTGATCATGCTAGTGTTATGTAATAATGCATCGACTATGGGTAACTCGGGTTGGGGCATTACATTGAAATTATATTAATGTCTTCAATCCTATTTATGAAACCATTTTTATAGTTTAAACAAAATATAATATATTTCTAATTTCTAATTTAAGGTTCTAGAATATTTTGTACATGTGATATTAATTTATAAAGAAAAATGTGTTTGGGGTGATCAAAAAACATCCAATTAACTAAAACTTTTATCATTAATGTTTTGTATAATAATTCTTCTTCACATGAATTAACCAATTGAATTATATAACCAAGTATTCTTTTGGATGATATCTAATAACATATAACTCCAATTCTAGAAAACAATTCTCATATTACATGGTTATCGTTACATGTATAAAAGCAAACTGATCATGAAAACCAATGAAACCAACAAACAAATCGAACATCTTGACCCATCAAAAAGTTCATGAATGAACATAATAAGGTTATAATAAAAAAGTATATAAATAATAGGTTTTGTAGATATTAATTAATGAATTTAATTTGGTTTTCCAGAACATTAATATCATGTGAAGGAAACCATCATGCAGAAGGTAAGGGATTATACCCAAACCTCTATTATTGCTTCGGGTTGGACTATCCTTCTTTTTACCCAAATGATGTTATCTTTTCATATATTTAAAACTTAAAAATGTTGATTACATGCTCCAAAATCATGTTCTAAGATCCATTCATAATTATACATCATGGATATACATGTTTTTAAATTATTTCCATCCTCAATACTTTCTGGCAAAAAAACCTGTTATATTTGAACTTCCTAAATTCTTACCCATTTCCAAGTACAATATATAAACTGTTTTTATGCGACCATTATTTTTCTAAAATCTCTATTTTTATTATTCTAACCTTATTAGATCACTTCTTGTTTTATATAAAATATTAGTCCCTTTTTTATATTAAGTGATCATTGATATTTTCCATAAACCACAATAAAATGATTTATATCTAATGATTCTTAAATGATCCTTTTTCGTAATATCATTTCAAAATGACATCAATTATCATGATATATGGCTATTATAACTTATTAATGTACATGAATGATTTAATTCCTTTCCTTCATTTAAGATTTTATGATATTCTAATTTATTATGTTTTATGACATGAATATTATAACCAATTATTTCCCATGGGTAACCCTTATGTTTTTTATGACTAATTATGTATGATTAGGTATATTGACCAAATATTAATGAACAATTTATGATGGTTTTACCTAGATAGTGCTCTAATTCATTGGTTAAATCCAAATCTCATGAGACTTTTTGTGAAATGGTTTTGGCGGTTACCCTTGACTCTCGCTACCATGTGCAACGACCATGGTGGCTATCCTTGACGGGTGCACCTCTATATGTAACAAGACTTGACTCATTCTAAATTAATGTTTTATGTCACTACAAAATTAAAATGAATCCATGTTTTTTATGTCATGTTTATATTTTCTTGATTCCATATGTTCCATCCCTTTTTATATCATTATGCCATGCCTTCAAACCCATATTCTAAAGCTTTATTCTTATGTTTATTCTCATATTGGATTTTTTAGATCATCCCTTTATTCATATTATCCAATGGTTATCCTATAAGGATGTATGAGAAAAATGGAATTTTGGAGATATTTGTTGAGACTAAAAAAATATATATTACATTTAGCCCAATGTTTTATGTTTTATGTACTTTGTCTTCGAAGACACTAGGTTTTACGATCATTGATGTCTGATATGATGCTTTACTATGCTTAAAAATCGGTAATTTCATGTGTAAAAGGAGAGTATTGCTATTCTTTTTTAATATAGCATAGTCTAGTTATTTTTGGAGATTAAGAATAGATAACATTAGAAAGAACCTTAAGGATGAGACTATGTATAAGAAAATGTCCAAGATCATTGGTAATTATATAGTAATTAGTTTATCAAGGAAAAAAATACCTACCTGGATACGAACAAGTGGATGTGACTCGGGAATAGATTAATCTAGGGGTAAACCCAAAAAACACCATGTTGAGCTAGACCTAAATGGGAACTAGTGAACAACAAGATGACTTTCTGCACACCCGTTTTGACACTCCAAGGGGATATGATTTTGTAAATTCATAAGTTTAGTATATTCCATTATAACGGAACAATAAAATAACCCATAGGAATATATGTTAAGTAACAGATCATGGATAACCGACATTAACACCTTCAGAATCACAATTTAGGATATACTTTTTCCTTTAAGAGTTTATCCTTTTATGTTTACAATTTCATTTTATGATTAATATCCATGTATTCAAGCCCTCTAATTGAACATTCATTTTCATAGTTAATTGTTGGAAATAGTGGAATGCGTTCCAACAATCAATGTGATATGGAACGTGAATATTTCCTTAATGATATGAAAAATTTGATGGGAATAGGTCCTCGAAACATCATGATAGTACTTTCTCAGCTGGTCCATGTTTTGAATAATAACATTTAGTATGTGGAATTACCTCATCCTCCATGAAAAGATCATGTTGTTATCGAATAATTATTATGATAAACGAATCCCATGTTTTGGGGGTCTTTTAATCCCCTCCATGTGGAATAGAGGACTAACCCAATTGAAAAGATATTCTATATACTCTAGTGCTCAGAAGAAGAGAATCTCATGCTTGTGGTATATCATTTTCATGGGGAGGTTGATAAGTGGTGGGAACTGATCAAGAATACGATGTCCTAGGAGGATGTTGATTCCCTGGATTGGGTGGAATTCAAGAAAAAAATCAATAAATATATTCCCTAAACCCTCCATCTCAAGATGGAAAGTGAGTTCGTCAAACATAAGAAGAAGAAAGCTAAGTAAAATATTGAGTATTAAGAAAACATTACAAGGCTTTCATAATTCACCTACGACTTTTTCCTGAACAGAAAAATCATGGTGGATCGATTCTTTAGGGGATTGATGGTTTGTCTTCAAAAAGAAATAGAAATTCGTGACTTCAACAGTTATGAGACGATTTTTCATTGTTCCATCAAGGTTGAAATAGAGATCAAAGACTCTAGATATTATCATTATTTAGGTGAATAAATCATAAAACAAAGCTTAATATTGGTGGTTTGAAAAATAAATCCCATGATGGAAAGAATATCAAACATCCCACGTGTCAAAATAATGTGGAGAACCATCTTGTGAACTGTCCATTAAGAAATAGGAATTGTTTCAAATTTGTAATAATGTGACATATTTCTATGAACTAGTAGAAGGATACAAATAATCCCACTAATATAGTAGAATAAAGGTTGTCACATATCAATGCTCAGCCTATAGTATAGTGTTACAACTGCAAGGAGCATGGGAATTATGCAACAAATTCACCTAATCCAAGGGTTGTGAGAATAAATCAACAACAACCTCCAAGGATACAATGAAGGGGTAACGATATCACTAATACTGAGGTGGAGATAGAAAATTATGTGGTGATAGGTTCACAAGTTATTATTTCATGAATAGAGAACATACTTTTAGATTCTATTTCTACACAATCTTTCATATCTTGCATATCTAGTAGAACTGTTCAAACACCACCTCAAAATTTTTAGGATGAGTTATCTATGAGAATAAAAAATGGGAATATTACTATATCCAATGTATATATTACCTCCCTGGTTAATGTTTGTTGATTGAGCCTCCCAAAAAATCATACATCCTTTTGTGGAGTTTGAGGTTATCTTGTGTATGAATTGGAAATCCTTATACAAATCCAAAATCAGTTTTCAGGAAAGGTAAATGACTAATAAAATCCAAAAGAATCCTCATATTATTTACAAGTGTGAGGAAAAAGATGAATATATTTTATAATAATTTTTTCAAGTGTGGATATTAATTTCTTATGAGTATGCATTTCTAGCTCAAATGATTGAGATAAAGGAGATGATACTTCTCAATTATATTTTTATCGTGAGGGATTACACTGATGTATTACCTGAACAATTCTCTAGTATTCATCTTGACTGATAGGTTGAGTTCTCAATTGAACATATTCATGGATCTCTGCCTATAACAATTAAACCTTATAGAATGTCCACAGTAGATCTGGAAGAGTTGATGAATCAGTTACATGAGAGTCTAGAGTAGGGTTTCATATTCCCAAGTGATTTACCATAGAGTTTTCCAATCCTCTTCGTCAAGAAGATTGATTGATCAATGTTACTATTAATTTATTATCATGATCTTAATAAAATAATGTTAAAGAACAAGTATACCCTACCATGGATAGATGACTTGTTCGATCAACTTCATGGGGCCGGTAATTTATCTACGGTGGACCTTCAATCGGGATACCACTAATTAAATGTGAGGAAGGAATATATTTCTAATACTACCTTTTTAATGTGGTATTGACACTATGTGTTCATAGTTATTCCCTTTAGTCTCACTATTTATCGAGAAATTTTCATGGATATAATGAATACAGACTTTACAGATTACCTCAATAAATTTGCGATAGTCATTAACGATGATATTTTCATATACTCCTAGAGAAAGGAGGAACATGAGGAGCATTTGAATACTATTAGGATGACATTATAAAGGGATAAACATTATAAAATGTACAAGAGTTATAGATAGTGGAAGTATCATTCTTGGGGAATTTTGTCGCCAAAAAAGGGATATCTGTATACCCATCCAAGATAAAGGGAATTGAAGAGTGTTCCATGCCAACATCTACAATATAGATACACATCATTCAAGGTATTTCTGGGTATTATCGATTATTTGTGAAGAAAAACTAAGGATTTTCAACCCTAATAAAAATCTCACTATGAAGGGGATGAAGTTTGTTTGGACTCCAGAATGTGAGGAAAGCATTAAGGATCTCAAAAAGAGGCTTGTCACTGTGTCGGTACTCACACTCCTGATAAGTGGAGAACTCTCTTTGGTGTACAATGTTTCATTAAATAAGATCATAGTCTATGTTATGATACAAAATTATAATTTTATATCCAATTCCTTAATGCAGTTGAAAATCTATGAGGAAAAATATCCAACACATGATCTAGAGTTTGCAGATGTAATATTTGCGTTGAAACTTTGGCGGCATTATCTCTATTGGGAGAGTTGTGTGATATATAATGATCACAATAGTATCAAATATATATTCACATATAGAAAGATTAATATGATCCAAAAAATATGATTCAATCTTATCATGGACTATGACGGTTCAATCCACTACCATCCAAGTAAGGCAAATAATGTGGCAGATGCCCTAAGTAGAAAGAGTCCTACATCATTATCAATGATGGTAATTGAAAGGCATTTGACCTTCATAGATTTTTAGAAGATGGAAATGTGAATCATTAAGCTAGGAACATCATCAATACTTTCACAAATGATCCCTCATCCATCCCACATGGTGAAAAAAAAGGATGCTCAATGAAACGATGATGGGTGGAAGCTATTAGAAATGGGAAATCCTATAAGTTTAAGATTTATGAGGAAGGTGTTGTATGATTTTGTTCACGATTATGTATACCATCTAATCTAGATACAAAGAAGGTTATTTTAAATGAAAAACATATCTCAAACTTATCTATTCACACAGGGAGCACAAAGTTGTATCAAGATCTTCGAGAGAACTTTTGGCGAGACAATATGAATAATGAGATTGGTAAATATATACCAATGTGCTAGCTATGTGAATATGTGAGGGATGAAAGATAGAAGTCTAATGGGATTATGAAACCACTACTTAAACCTTCATGGAAGTGGAAGAATATCACCATGGACTTTTTCACTAGACTTCCAAGGAAATCCAGATAAAACAATACTATGTGAGTCATTGGGGATCATCTTACAAAAAAATGTAACTTTATCTCAATTCCAGAGGACTTATCAATGGATCATATTGCATGTATATATATCAAATAGGTGGAAAGGCTGTATGTAGTACCAATATCTATTGTATCTGATAGAGATATGAGATCACTTATATGTTCTGGAAAAGTATCCAACATGCTCTATGGACTAAACTGAACTTTTTTACATCCTAACATCCTTAAACTAAGGGACAATATAAGATAACTGTTTTAAATTGGAATACATGTTGAGAGTGTGTTATATAGACTTCAAAAAAGGATGATTCCAACATCATACACTGGTTGAATTCTCCTGCAACAATAGTTTCCACACCAAAATCCGAAGGGAACCATATGACGCCCTTTATAGGAAAATATGTATAACACAATCATGTTGGGATGAAGTCAGTGAGAATAAACATCTAGTCAGTTGCAGACACTGTGTGTTGATAACTCTTTGTATTCCCATGTTTCTAGTTTTTCTTAGGTTGGGAGGTCTTTTCTAGTTGGGTATGTATTTTTTCCTTTATATTTTTCATATTAACAAGTTCTAGATTGATGTACTTTCAATATGTTGTTTAATAAATTTCTTAATCTATAATTTTTTCAGTTCAAATATATATGTGAACTACTTAATAGTGTTTTGGGTGAAAGGAAGTATAATTACATTAGGCTAAGGCCACCCTTATGTATTTTACCCACTCGATACTTGTCATCAACCCCTTGCCTATTGCTTTTGGGTTTGGCGTGTAAATATTGTCTTACTACCAGCACTGGTGGGGCCCTGGTGGGTTGGGTCCTAACATCTTATAAAATTTATTTGAATATAACTATTATATTATATGAAGTAATGAAAAAACAAATAAATTAACTCTATTTTAATATCTCTAATATATTTTCATGGTGATAAAAAGAAGTAAATATTGACTATAAATGATTATTTTTAATATTAATAGATTATTTTTATCATAATAAATTTATTTTTATTTTCATTGATTGTATTATTAACTAGTATGCATGCCCAATAACAATATAACATTTGTGAAATCTATAGAAAAATCAAGGAAATGGTTATAGAAAATGAATCTAATCAGGATAGATCATTGTATTTCATGAATTTAATAGGTAACTATAATTTATTATTAATTGAAATTTTTTTAGGTTTGAATTCCATTTTTTCATGATTTCTTCAACGTCAATTAGAATGAATAGTCCCAAAACAACTTTAAGGATATTTTCTGATAATAATATTTCAATAAATAATTTAAAAATCAAAAAATATAAATAATAAAATTTGGATGGGAACTTATAAAACAATTCTTCCATATATCATTTTTTAGCCACATTCCACCTTTGAGGTAAATTTATTACCATTAATGTGTGAAAATGTGTTACCATGGTTAATATTTAAAACATTTAATTAGTGGTTTAAACCAAAAGGTAAGGTTAAAAATAAAAATTAAACTTAAATAGAGTTTATTGGTTCATGGTAATTCAACCATATCATTTACTAAATTTGATATTATGTTTATTTTCTTCAACATGAAATTATTAGGATATATATTGTATTTAAATATTTTATAAAATTTCATGTGTGTCTATCCCTTAACTTTAAAAGGGGACATCCTCTTATCCTTTATTGACATTTTTAAGAACTCTTGAACTGATAATAATTTCCCAAATAAAGACATTTCTTCCTTCTCTTTTTTCAAAATATTTTGGTATTCTTTTAATACCAGCCTAAGAAGGATTAAGGTGTAATATAAATGTGGCCTCGAAAATAATAGGTAATTATTTTACCCAAATCATTAAAATTTTATTTATGACATCACATATCGTAAATTTATTATATTTATCATTAAATTACTACTAATGTATTATGAATATACTTATATATCAATATTATTATGGGACAACAATTTTTCACCACTTTTTATCAAATGAAAAATGAAATAACTGCGCTTGTGTATGTAAGGAATACCATCTCCATGAAGTGATGTATTATATTTTTAATAAAATCCATTAATGTATTGATATTATGATATATTTAATTCTGATATAGGAAATTAGTGACCTAATTATTATTCTAAAAATATGATATTGTTTCTACATTCATACCATCCCTTTCGTTTTAAAATGATAACATCACTCTTGTGTATGCGTGGACTACAAAATCTATGAATTGATGGGATTTTTTTCAATTATTTCTTCCATTAAAGGTAAAAAGGTTATATTTTTTGAATATATGAGAGAATAATGATTCTATAATTCTTATGTTTTATTTCCATTATTTTATTATGTCCATTGAAATTGGAAAACATGACACGTTCGTACGTATATAATACCATCTCCATGACATGACATATTTTTCAATCATTTTAATGGATGGTATTAAATGTATATTGAAATTATAAAAATTAAAAGTAATACATGTGAATGATTTTGGAGAATTTGAAACAATGAATATGTTGAGATAAAAACTACCAAACTGAAACATGCACGCAAAATAAAATAACTATCATCTAGAATAGTTATTATAATTTAGAATTATTAATTAATGAGTGATAAAATGTCATAAGTGGATAATATACGGAATTATATGTATGATTAATATCAAAAAATATATTTAAAAAAAATATTTTTTAATATAATGATATTATAGTCAATTATAAGGCAAGTCAAACTTGATGTAAGAGCCTATTTCACAATATCATATTTAATAAATATTGTTTATGATTATGTTTTTATAGATGAATTGTATGATATTTTTATCTTAAAACACATATAATTTATAATTATAAATTTATGTCTATAAATTAATTTTTTTACTTTCATTTTATACTCTCTTTTTACTCAAAAGTCTTAAAGAATGTTTTTATGTAATACCAACTGTGTTTTCCTATTTGATCAGAAATCATTTTCTTCTATGTCCAAATATTCATTAAAAAATTTTCATGAATTTTCGTAGTAATATATAATTATTTATTAACTTAATTATTATCCATGTATTAATCTATATAATATTTCCCGTAAGAAATCTTTTAGTTATTTATTGAATAACCTAAATTTCCCCAATGGTGTGAAAAGAATCATTATCTTAAGATTTACCATATAAAAAAATTTACCCTCCATCAGTAATATTTTTTTAATTGAATATTCCTCTTCAATTTTACATGTATCTATTAAATGAAAATATTTTTCTTTATTTTTTTTATTTTTTTATTTTAAATATGTAATTTGAAAATGAAAATTTTATTTTCATTAATAAAAATTATTGGAATATTTTAAATTCCGTTTCATTTATTTCAACACCATTTAACAAATCTAAAAAAAATTCAATGTAATATAATGATACCATGTAAATTATTTCTATGGATGGATTAAGATATTTTTTTTATATATATTGATGCAAGAAAATATTATCACTTTATATGACACATTTTCAATAAAAATGTTTATATTGACTATGTATAAAAATTTTACACATCACATTTATAAGATGAAATAATAAGAGGTTGTAAGTGAAGTAAAAGTCACAATATAGAGCCTTAGTTAATTTTTAAGACCCATGAGACAAAGTAGCCCCGATATATTGTGTTTTACTACCCAATTATTTATGATAGCTTTGAACTAGGGCATGATAACATATTTTTGATGTGATGACAGAAGGCCTTGATTATATTATTATGATATTTGACATAAAAATTATAAAATTATTAAAATAGTTATTGTTATGCATGTGATCATTGATATTTCTCGGGAATCTAGAGATATAGTCCCCTTTTATAAAATTATTTATATAGAACACTTAATTATTATTTACGTATACCTTAGTATTAATTATTTGTATGTTGAATAATATATTTTATCACATGCTTTCCCTTATTGACTATATGAGATAACCCCTTATTAAAATACCCTTTCCCAAAGACATTAATAGGGATCTATGAAATATTTTATACATATACTAAAAGGAATAATAATGTTATCACTATAATATTATATTTTATTTCATATTATCAATTGTTATGAGAGAACCATATATATTGCTAGTCTTTTAAAACTAATATACTATATGATCTATTGATATGAAATCTATTGTGTATGGTGATAATATTGTATGATAACCACTGAATGTGGGTTATTAGTGGTATGTGATTTACTTTTGGTGTCATTGGATGTTTCGCATGACCCCACGGAAAAATATTTATGAAGGCATAGATTAGAGAACATAACCCTATGGATATCTATAAGGATAATTCTATGTATAGAGTAATATAATAATATATAGTTATTTTATTTATTTATTGGTTTTCCTAGAAATTAAAACACTATTTAGATAGTAGAAATACGATGTGGCAATGGAATAGATTAATATAGGGGTAAAAAATATAAAATTATATGATTGATTGTTAACTCAATCGTTACTGGTTCATGATGAGTGGGAATAAGACTACACACTTTGATACACACACCCATGGAATGTGATTTGATCGATTCAAATTCTCTTTACAAACGATTTTGAATGATTTTAAAATATTATTTTGCTTTGAATATAACACCAATGATACAAATCATACAATTCTATGATTATATATGATTAAATTTTTAATTATTGTTATATATTTCCCCATATTAAAAATTAAACACTATGATTAATAATGTTATTGGATAATATATTGTATTCCATTTTTTTGAAATCATACATAATAAAAGGAATTAAAACCATTTAAACACGCACACACATTATTGGAATATCACTTATGATAAATTCAAAATGGTAGGTGTTGGAATTCAAAATATTATTACTATATAAAGAGAGTTCACTCATTATTTGACCAATAAACATTCCAGTATAGAACAACCAATTACTTTATAAAATGGTCCATTATTTTTAGAACATTTCATAAGTTATAAAATTACATACTTTAACAGAACTATTAATCCATATATATGTGTAGAGTGGATCAAGTCCCTTGAAAAATAAAATAATGGAATTGAGACGTAATAAAAGTGAGAATTGTATTATCGTAGTGTATTATTTAATGGAAGATATTAATCATTGATCATTATTGATTTATAATATTTAGGAGGAGAAGAAGACAAGGATAAAGGAATGAAATAATTTTAAAGATAAATTCTTTGAGATATATTTTTCTCATGATACAAGAGCTGATATAAAATAGATTTTCATAAAACTAGAATAGAATAAAGAAGAATGTGTTTCTATATATGAGGAAAACATTACAAAATTTAAAAGGCATACTATGGACTATGTACATAATTCGAAAAGTAACATTGATTATTTATTTGACAAGATTAAGAAAAAAAATTAAATTTCACTGCTCTATTATTTTTTTCATTATAGGATGTTATTGTACTAAGTGCCATTATGGTGTTGAAATAAATCTCTAAGTCATATATTTTCAAAGGAAATCAAAAGAAGAAGTGGATGACTGAGCACTAAAAAAAAGAACTGAGATAAATGAAAATAAGTTATGGGTGGAACATCAAACATGTTCTAATTGTTGATAGTAAACCCTAATACTTTCGTTAATTTTATAGAACTTTTCTTGAATTATACAGAAAAATTACATTAGGCACGTCTGTGTATGTGAAAGAAGAAATCTACTGATATCTAGTGTTTTAAAAATAATGAGATGAGACACACCATAAAAAAATTTTCAATTCGTCAATAGAATTTACATCATAAAAGTATAAGGGATAAAGTGTAGGTGTATATAATTAGTACAACTAAATTTGAGGTACCTTATGTTTTTGTAACAAGAATGTTTTTATGGTATCCTAAAATTTGTCTACTACTTTATTAGATTCTGGATCTTCACACTCTTTTATAACTTCCTTGTTTTCTAATAAATTATATATTTACCTAATGTAGTAATAAGAGAGAATTAAAGTAATAATCATAGTGCAATCCTTTTTTAATAATGATATTTCAATTAGTTCCCATTACATCACATATATATACCATATTTCAAAACATTAATTTTATATATTTATGTTCTTTTGAAATAATCCTATTTTTTTAATTAGTGTTGAGGAATCACTAAATGAAGATAAAATAGTATTTATTTTACTAGTGATATTATAATTTAATGGTTAAATAATTAATATGTGTGTTGTTATTTATTTGTTTGGAGTTAATGTATTAATTATTTAGAAGAATATTTATTCGTATTATGTGTTTTCATAGACTGTTATTTTACTTTTTCATATAGTTCAATGAAAATGTCTTCCTTTATGAATCTTAGGATCCATTAAAAGGATTAATTTTATTCATCAAGCATGCAAAATACCTCTTAGTAATTATTCAATAAAAATAGATTTGGAAACTATTTAAAATAATCAAACTGAAAAAGATTAGAATGATGAAAAAATCCAGAAGATCTATTTTATGATTTTATCCATTTTGACAGTAAAATTATGTTTACAAGATGGGATGGTAATATTTAAATATTTTTTTATCCTTTTACCAAAATTTCTAATTAATTTATGGTCATCATTATACTAAATAAATATATGGTTTTGTGCACATTAACAATCACATTATCTTGTTTTCTATCACTATATATTTTTCATTGGATGCTTTTATTTATACTATTGGTCCATATTATCACTTCCCAAAAATGTTATCTATATATAGTAACCTGATTATGAGTTATTTTGAGTAACATTTTTCCTTCTCACTATTTCGTCCAGAAATATGTCAAGGAATTGGATTCTCTCATCACATTACCATTGTCACTTTTCCTGGAAACTCTAAATGGTTCCCTAATCTATAGATAGGTAAAAACCTACCTTCTAATGACCAGAGAACATCTGGGTTTTTAGGCCCCCTGACTCATATGGACTCGCATGGGTTGAGAGGATGGGCAGTTGCATATCATCTCATCATTTTGAGGGGAATTTTTACCTACATCAGGAATTTATTATAGATTTAAAATATTTCTTTGAATCTCTACATAATCTCGATATAGGACTAGTTTCCCTAAATCAATGACTTTACATCAATTATCTTTTTTTAAAATGGTTGGGATGTCTTGTGAGATTCCATCTAAATGTATATGAGTTCCTTAATCATTCTCCGGTAATAGGCATTTTTTTATATGCTAAAACAATATAACCATGTTCATTGGAACATTCTCCCACATGAGGAGGTGATTGATATTCCATGTATTGGATCAAACCATTATGTAGTGTCATATGTATCCTGTATATTATAGGAATCAAAACCTATGTAGTTTTTTTTAATCCATTCAATTTTACATCATGTAGAAAGAATTTGAATGCCCCCATTAACCTTTTTTATGCTGATGACATTATTCATTTTCTTCAAGGTGATAAAAAACATTCGAAGTAGAAATAGTCTCTCCTTCACTATAATGAGAATTCCGGGAAAGCCATTAGCTAGAAAAAATCATCTATATTCTTAGGAAAAAACATTCCCCCAAATAGGAAGTGAAATATTATAAATGACTGCGATATCAAAGATGACTCCTTCCATTTTACATACCTAGGTGTCCAAATATTTTGGGGGTGACCCAAATCCATTCATTTCTATACTATTGGTGACCAAGATGTTACCCAGTTAACCTGTTGGAATGGAAAATCTATATCCATGGAGGGTAGAATATTCCTTGTCAAATCTAATATTGTTTCCAAATTTGTTTACTCAATGATGTTTTAAAAATGGAATGCTAGTCTAATAAACAAGAATAATATCTCAATAAAAAAATTTGGTCGGACTACTAGCACTATGGAAAAGAAAAATGAAACCATCCCATGTTCGACATGTTGAATACCCATCGACAAGGTGGTATATGCATCAAAAATATTATGTTCTTCAATGAGTCTATTCAATATAAGTTCACTTGGAATCATCTCTACAATAAATCTGACTCCATTGCTTTTCTAAAAAATAGATTCCTTTAAAAACATAATAAAGGCAGCTCAAATTTTCTCATCTCCTCTATTTGGAAATTTTAAAGGTAATCCTTTTCATCCATTATGTACAATTATAGATGGGTGGTCTCTAGAGACTCTTCTATGAACTTATGGTTGGATAATTGGATTGGCGCTCTTTTAATCTCCATGGTCCCTCATGAACAAAGTCCATTGAATGCCACACATTATATAAGAGATGTTTTTATTTCGAATAATGATCAGCTCCCTAACACCATTAAAATTTCCATTTACCACTACCCTTTCTCTAATAATGATTATTTCTTAATTTAGGGACCATCTCATAATGGTATGCTCAATTCTAAAAACTTTTACAGGTACTCTTTTAGTAACTCATAAATTAATTTTGATTAGTTTAAATTCATTGATAAACCATCGATAAAACCTTCTATATTTACTCTTATTTGGAATTGGGAACAAAACAGGATCACCATTCATGATCACCTCCAATTACATGGAATTCAACTCTTCTTTAAATGTAGCCTCTGTAATCAACACAGAGAATATACCCACACCCACTTTCATTTAGGTGCCACTACTTATACTCTTTGTAATTATGTATTTAATATCTTTTACTATATTTGGTTGACTTATGAAACTGTCAAATATCTACTAAAGAAATGTGTGGATATAGATAGCTCTCAAAAGATTAAGAACCTTTTTCTTACAGCTGTTACTAAGCTTTTTGTTGTGATCTTGTATGAAAGAAATGCTATTATTTAAATCAACTTCCCATTTATCCATAAGTCAGGTCGAATAAGGATCCTCATTTCCATATGTGAACCTCCTTAGATCTAAAATTTCTTTTGCAACAACACAATGAATTATCTTATCATTTTGTGATGTCTTCGTGTTGATGGAAACATCTTCCAACCCCAAAATACCTTTGAAGTTTTCTGGCATGCTCCTTTGCATGGCTCAATTATAGTCACTATAGAGAGCACATATAAAGAAAATCCAGGCCCTGCAAGTTGAAGTTACATCTTTTGGAACCTTCTTGGTAAGATCCTCGGTTTCTTTTATGGTAGTTGTGGCTTTTCTTCTTCATTGGAGGAAGAGATGTTGAGTATGACTCATGCCATTTCGTTTTCCAAGAATCATGGTTGGAACAACCTCTGGATCAAGAAAAACTCGAAAACCATCGTGAAGATGATATAGAATGGTGTGGTAAACATTGTGTGGCTGATAACCACATGTTGGATGGACTATACTCTCTTGATTCATGACATCAACATCATCATCACTCAAATTTATCGTGAATCCAACATGGTTGCTAATGGACTTGCAAACAAGGGGATCAATCAAAATATCATTTGGTGACAAGATCTTCCTACTGATTTACTCCCCTTTATAAGAATTATTTTTATATGTTTCTATCCTTATGAATTATTTAATCACATTCTTTTATAATATTTGTGTCGTGGTTTTATGGCCAAGGAACCATCCTCTTATAAAAATCATCATGTTGAATGAAAAATACAGTTTCTCTAGGATACCGTCAAGATCAGGTCCTGGAGGGACATCTTATGTATCCCTAATATAGTGAAAATTAGAGTATCCACATTTTATTCACTAAGGATTTATATATTGGGGTCCCCAATGTCATTAAAGATACGTGTGGTGTAGATGACGTAATTAACACAACTCACTACACTCACGTGAACCATGATTGGTGTGAGAAAAAAGGAAAAACAAGTAACCAATGTTATTTCGTTGGATAAAGGGATCATATTTTGGTCCCTCCTTGGATGATCAATATGGAGATCGGGCCATAGAGGGAGGTGGATTATGTATCCTAAATATGATGGAAATGGAAGTTTTCATAGTTCCCTTTATGTCGTGGATTACACACTGTGGCTCCCATATTTATTTCACATTACATGCTGTGGAAATATATCATTGTCATATACTGGGATGTCCTACGAGCAATAGAGTGACCTTCCTTGACACACATATTTGGAGTCATGATATCCATTGTGGCATAGTGTGAATGGTTTTGTGAGATTCTACATACAATACAGAACACATTTGTGTGAGTCAGGCGATGTGTCAATGGGATGTCTCAAGTCATTGTTGTAACACCCCGACCCGAGTTACCCAGAGTCGGTACATTATTACGTAACATTGGCATGATCACAAAAGATCAAGTCTCGAAAGACCAATTAGTTTAGTATCCTTGGAAACACTAGATACATTCATAAGTCTTACATTACATCATAAAGTAAAACAAAACTACAACAACATCTTGTCTTCATATCCCCTCTTACTATCCCTGCAGGTCATTCCTAATATACTTCTTTACATCCTGGAAAAATTAAAACAATTGAAGGGGTGAGATGAGATGCTCAGTAAGGATAACAATATAGCGGAAACTTTCCTAAATAATCATAAACATTTAAGGCAATGTATAACTGAAACAAAAGCCTTTTAAACTTTAACATCAGCATAATATGGAAAAATAAAATGAAATAATGCCATTTACTTATTCACATGGATATTCTACTAGTCGAATAATCACATGCAATATCAATAACCACTTTCATAATGATGGAATGCATAATTCCAGACTATCATAACCACGTAGCCAATGCCTCGTTCCAAGACTACAAATAATATTTTGTCAAGGCCTCATGCCAAGACACTAGTTTGTCTCATGAGACCTACTAATGCATAAAGGAGCTATATCAGGCTCCAATCGTCAATTATTAAGTCCAATGCATTCCTCATATGAACAAGTTTAAACATATCATAAACCATAACATAATCGTATCAAATGAAACACGCATAAAGGAAACATAACATTTCCACATTTCAATCACAATATATTAATACAAATCATTGATATAATAAAAATACTGTCAAAACTGTTTTCAATAACAAAATAAATGAAAATTAAAACTTGGTATTTATTTTTCATTTAAAAAGGTTATGGCTTGTAGAGGAAGTCGAAACTCAAATAATGGTCACGACGACGGAGAAGTAGTTGTCACCACGTATGTAAGACAAACCATTCCTTTTGTCATTTAGTAAATATGATTCGTTTAAAAAGATTACTTTTTAATAAAATTAAAAGTCAAAGGGTTTTATACACCGTATAAAACAAAGTTGTTTATAAAACAAAATATGTCTCAATTAAAGGAGATTGAGACGAAGTCCCTTTCCTCATGTCCGACTTGACTCGATCGTTCTTTAATCTCCTGAATAATAAACTAGAGTTAATCTTTACTTGATTAAGAACTTTTTTCAAGTTCATTATTCCTTTTATATCACTTGTTTATGTGTTATGAACATTTTTTATGTAACACCCTGACCCCAGTTACCTAGAGTCGGTGCATTATTACATAACATTGGCATGATCACAAGAAGGATCAAATCTCGAAAGACCGATTGGTTTAGTAGACTTGGAAACACTAGATATATTCATATGTCTTACATTACATCATAAAGTGAAAAACTACTACAACAACATATTGTCTCCATAAACCACACTATTATCCCCTCATAATATCCATGTAGGTCATTCATAATTTACTTCTTCACTTCCTGGGAAAAATAAAACATAGAAAAGGGGTGAGCTCAAATGCCCAGTAAGGATAACAATATAGAGGAATCTTTCAAAAATAAGCATAAACATTTAAGGAAATGTATAACTAAAAAAAATCCTTTTAAAATGGAACTTCAACATAGTATGGAAAAAGTAAAATTAAATAATTCCATTTAGTTATTCACATGGATATTCTTCTAATAGAATAATCAAATGCAATATCAATAACCACTTTCATAATAATGGAATGCATAATGCCAGACTATCATAACCACATAGCCAAGGCCTCGTGCCAAGACTACAAATAAGATTTTGTCAAGGCCTTGTGCCAAGACACTAGTTTGTATCATGAGACCTACCAATGCATCGAGGAGCTATAGCGGGCTCCACCCATCACATATTAAGTCCAATGCATTCCCATATGAAAAGGTTTAAACATAACATAAACATTCGTATTAAAACTAGCATACTAAATGTCAATACTTTCACCATAAACCATGAATGGTATAAAAATAGCGCATCCACAGTCAAACATATCACAAAACATTCAATACAATATAGAAGTTTTGTATTATAATAAATCAACTTCAAATAAGCGTAAAATCAATCAAAGGATGTTGACATAGATGAAATCAAAACTCTTTTTAGAGAAATATCTCTTTCTATTTTGAAATCATTTAAGAGTCATATATTTATAAAATAAAACATTTTCTTTGAAAATATTCTTATAAGCTTGTAAGGGAAGATTCGACAATTTTATAACGGCAGAAAATAGCCACACCCTCCGTGTAAGTTAAAAAAAACATTCTTACCTTAATTTTGTCGAAAAGGTTAAAAAAGCACCTTGTTTGGAAAATGACGGAATGATTCCTTTATAAACCTCTTATAAAAAGTCAAACAAGGGTATAAATGACTTTAACCCATATTCTTGTAAATAGTAAAAAAAAATTTAAATACATTTTTAAGAAACATGGATGTGGATGATAAAGAGATCCCAGTAGATTATTACGCATAAACAACCTCGGATAATGAAGAGATTGTGAAATAACCCTTACCTTGAACTTTTACTTGGTTGGGGTAGGTTAACCTCCTGTATAATGGTGAAATAATTGTTATTAAATTATAAAAGAATCATATATATTAATATGATATCATATATGATCTTTTAACATTGATTTGTTAATAATATCTTTGAATTATCGTCGTTTCGGGTGTTAACTTACTCGTTTTCTTTTATATGTTTTGTTACATAAGCTGTGTTTGTTATGGATAGGTTGTATCTTATTCATATCCAGAATGATATCAAGTCCTTAAACATCATTTTTAAATCATCAATTGATAATTATACTTTAATGGATACGATGGAGAATGAATCTCATCGCGTTCGTGGAGACGGTAGTCCGTACGTACGTACGAGCGACAATATCATTCTTTTGATATTAAAATAATATATAAATGGATGGTATATCATATATACAGAATCATTAACATGTTATATTTATTATTTACATGAGTTACACATCATTATTATACCCATCCAAATAATAATATATTGAATAACAATTACACCACGACGTGGAGACGGTAAGTCGTACGTACGCACGTATGGTGACATATTATTCAAAGGGTGGATAGAATACTGAATATGGTTGTACCATATTTATAATAACATCACAGTATATATAATATACTGGAGTTATTATTTTATAATGGTAATAACAAATAAAGAAGAAGTGGAAGAAGAAAGGAACTTGAAAAGGGGTGGTGAAAACATTACCTCTTCTTTGGGTTCTTCCTTTTGAGTTGATCAAAAGGGCTCCATAGGATGGATTTCTGATCAAAATAAGGCCTCTAGGTTGTATTGGGGGAAGTTGGGAGAGTATTTGGGCAGATTTTGGCCGAACCAAAAGGCTTTGAAGTTGTGAATAAATCAGAAGTAGGAGTGCCCTTTTATAAGAGGGGTGAGGGGCACCTTTGGAAAAGCTAGAAATATTAATTTATAATAAATTCATATTCAGTTTCTAATGGCTCCAAAGTTGATTATTTAAATTTTAAGGTGGGGATAGGTCTAAAACCACTCAACCAATAGAATTTAGACAGGTTTGGGTCATTATATTAACCTTATCTTTAAGTATTAACTCTAAGTTAATTAGTTTCACTTTTACAATGTCTCTTTGTATTTTTATATTATATGGTTAATAAACTTACCATATACATCCAAGAGACCCCCAAGTGGTCCATTAATGATTAACCTATTATGATATAAGTATCTTGGACGAACCTTAGATGTTTATGAATTTAATAACAATTAATAATATAATATTTGTTTTAAAAACTCTTTTATGTCAATTTTGACACTATTAAATAATTGATTTTTGAAAAAATTATAACAGAATGATAACTTCGAACAACGTTAATTGAATCAATAATAACATGTCATATTAACCTAGAAAATTAGTGCAATTCCTAAAAAGTCTCAAATTATATTTATTTCTTTATTTATAATATCAATTATTTTAATTGTTCACTATTATGGTAATTACTGCATCATCATTCTTTCATAAGTAAATTAACTTATTTAAAGTATAAAAATTATAAATAAAATATCCTTATGTAGGAAATATTTTTATCTTTTTAATGAATATTTACAATCAAATTTATCTTATATATAACCATATATTAAAAATGTTTTAGTAAATAAACGTTGATTTTAACTCGTTTAACTCTTCTTTGAATTAAATAATAATAAATGTCCTAATCTAATACAAGTGGACCTAAATGATAATATTTTATTCTGAAGGTTGTTTTTGGTCGAGATACACTTGTCCAATAGAATTAGGACATGTGTTAGGGTAATATTAATATCATTTTTAACCTTAATTGCCCTATTTACTTTTAACCGTGGTAATAAAAGTAAAAAGTTACTATTCACCAAAAAATATTTTCATCTCATTGAACCACATTTTACATCTTGATATTAACCGTGTCTCTCGGATTTTCGAAATTCCATTCACAGAAGCGGTAAAATTATTTTTTATGAAAAATTCAGTTTTTTTAACTACCACTTAGTAGTTTCACTATTCATCAAAAATTGAAGTTTTTCAGAACAATGCCAAAATTTCACCCGAAACTATAATTGATATTCCAAATTCAAAAATAATATCTATTTTAAAAAATTACAAACATATAAGTTGCATTAATAAATTTTATAATTAATTTCCGCTGTCACAACAAATAGCGTGTTTTTAAGAAACAATATATATCAAAAGATTGACAATTGTTTAGGTCCAATTTCGAAGTGAAATTAATTATAATGAACACCATTGGATAAAATGGTAAAAATATATTTTAATTATACTTTAAAACCACTCAAATTCATAATTTATCACCATTAATTATTTTGATTAAAAAAGTTGTTTTTAATTAAAATTTATTAATTTTCACTATTCATTAAAATATTAATGTTATCTGAAAAGTACCAAAATTTCACCTTAGGCTAAATTCAATACTCTGAATCCAAAAATGAAGTCCATTTTGAAATATAAAATATATATAATTTCAAAAAGTAGGTATTACTATTCATAACGGCTAGTTTGATTGGTTGTGGTGTGTGTTAGAACTCGAAGTTGCGTACAACACACGCTACTGTATTATTCAAAGGAAAGCATACCGTGGAAGCTTGGGATGTTTCATTTTAAATTTTCTTGATGTCCCCATTTAGTCAAAAAGTTTAAAATATTGTATTTAAAAAGGGTTCACTATTAAAAGTTGGTAAAAGTGCAATATTGAAAATGAATTTGTTCTTACATTATGTTTAAGAGACTCATAATATGGATTCTAAAATTATAAGGATTATATAAAGTTTAAAATTTAGTTAATACTATTCATAACCTCTTTTGAACGGCTTGTTTGGTAAGTCATGGTGCGCTTGAACTCGGTGTTGCGTGTAGTGCAAGTTATTGTATTATTTTGAAGAAATAACACACTATGAAATCTTGGGGTGTTACATTCTCCCCTCCTTCAATAAATTGCGTCCTCGCAATTTGAAATTGTTCTTCGAAAATAAAAGGTTGAAAATAAAAAATATCTTTGTGGGAAAACCCACATCGGAAATTGGGTTACTAAAATTTAGTCTTAATATGAGGAAAAGAGAAATGAAAGGGTCACCACCAAATTATGATCTCGATTAGGAGAACATTGGTGGAAATTAGAGACATATAATTGGAGGAAAATGTAACTATTTATAGGTAGTGATTGAGGTCATCAATCACAAACAAGTTTAAAATTGAGGTCCTTAAATTCATCAATCTACGATGATTTAAAATATCATCGATTCAACAAAACATAAGTTATTAGGATACCACGTTTTTTACGTTTCAAAATATCTTAGTTGAAATCCCACATCGAAAAATGAATTAATGAGGCCTCTATTTAAAATAAAGAGTGGAAAGTATGAATATTACCGAAAATAACACATACTAGGGTTCCATGTAAGAAAATATGGATATGGAAGAGAAATATAACCATCAATTATCTGATGGAGAGTGGTAGAGAACTTGGCTATGAAAAGGCCAACAATCCCAAAGCCATAAATTAGTGATGATTTAAGGTACCATCTAGGACAACATTTTTGTTCTAAGTTCCTTTTCTTAATGTTGAGAAATTTATTTATGAGATTGGCTAAGATCATAAGGAGATATACTTACTTTATAATTAGAGTTTTATCCATTAATAAATTTCTACCACAAACTCATCTTTCACTCGTAAAAAAAATCTATTTATCTTATTCGTACAGGGTTCCAAAATAAACGAATTTATAATTCATCTACCAGATCTTTTAAAAAACTACATTATTTAATCCAGGACATCTCGTGGGCCAGTGGTAGGTGATACACCTTTGTCGCCCTTCGGTTGCGGGTTCAAGTCTCGCGGCCTTGCCGGTCACGACGGGTTGTCGCCCGACCTCTGGGTTGTCCTTTTATGGTAATCAAAAATTAATATCAAACTAGAATTTATCCAAAATAATTCTGTCCAAACTCACAGTCCAATATTTATAAGGAAGGTAAACTTAAAGTAGATCCTTTTTACCCCATAATAGCATATGAATACCTTCATCATGTATTCTTTTAAAACACTGAAAAATCCTGAATTACCATAATACTTATTGATTACATTCATGCTCCCTTATTCCATATAGAATGCTGGATATACTTCATCAATCCAAAAATGTTTTAAACCCCAATAATGATGGAATATACAAATCATTAATCAGCTTCAAGGTAGTCATGAATATCCACTATAATTTATCCAAATAAATCATGTATTATTATAAAATCACTACCTCGGTATCAGAACCATATTATGGTTTATCTTTCTCTCAACCATATATTTTCCAAAAATTTAACCTTCTATTGAGTCACTTTTCTTTGTTCCACACAATCTCAAGTCCTTAATGAAATAGTACTGCAGTACAATCCTTATATACTCCATAATTATTATAACATGTACATTGTTGATACAACACTCAAATGACATAATCAACATAAGAACTCTAATCATTCCTCTTCATCTGTGGTAGTATCATAACTTGATTATTATCCAATAGAATCATTTGCGGCATAGTCTGATGACTGGGACATAGGTTCGCGTAGTGTCCAAACTCCTTGAAAATGAAGCATTGTACATTTGAAACCATTTTCTTACCCTTGCAGTCACGTACTTTGTGCCCTTTTCCTCCACACTTATAACAAACTCTCATTCCTTTCAGACAAGTTCCAGGGTGTTTCTTCCCACAGTTATCACATATGGGAAAATTCTTATTTTCCCTCTTCCCTTTATCCATCTTTCTATCTTTCATCCTTTTCTTCTCTTGCTTCCCTTCAAATCCATAGGACTCAGTAAAATCTTTACTTATCTTATCAACACATGATATTATTTCTTCATATGATGATAATACATGGGAGACTATTTCTCTTATAAATTCTGGCTTAAGACCATGAAAGATATGATCCTTCTTTCTCTTTGGATCATGTGCATTGCTGGAGTTCTCATTCCTTCTACTGGGTGCCATTTCTAAACAATGGCATACACTAGATTAGTTTATGAATAACAATACCTAATCCCAAACTTGTAAGACACATAACATAAATTAAATAGTTTTTGGATATGATCCATAATCATAAAAATTTCTCCTTTGAGGAATTAAATCCACATAAACCCTTCATAATGGTTTGTAAAGAAAATTTGAATTATACTAAGCATATCCCCCTGGAGTGTCGTAACCAGGAGTGCAGCAAGGCCCGTTATCGTGCACCAGTTCCCGTTCGAGTCTAGCTCAAAGAGGTGTTTTCAGGTTTTACCCCTAGGTACATCTGTGCCAGAGCCGCCTCTACCTGCTCGTATCCAGACAAGGATGTATTGCTTGGAAAACTAACAAAATCTCTACAATACCAAAATTCTAGGATGTTATTCTATACTAATCCTCAAAGTTCATCTTAGGTCTACGTTCTCTAATCAGAGTTTATCTAAATATAGCTTCCATGGTTTTTACTAAACTTTCTCTGATACCAACTATAACACCCCGACCCCAGTTACCTAGAGTCGGTGCATTATTACATAACATTGGCATGATCACAAGAAGGATCAAATCTCGAAAGACCGATTGGTTTATTAGCCTTGGAAACACTAGATATATTCATAAGTCTTACATTACATCATAAAGTGAGAAACTACTACAAAAACATATTGTCTCCATAAACCACACTATTATCCCCTCATAATATCCCTGCAGGTCATTCATAATTTACTTCTTCACTTCCTGGGAAAAATAAAACATAGAAAAGGGGTGAGCTCAAATGCCCAGTAAGGATAACAATATAGAAGAATCTGTCAAAAATAAGCATAAACATTTAAGGAAATGTATAACTAAAACAAAGGCCTTTTAAACTGGAACTTCAACATAGTATGGAAAAAGTAAAATGAAATAATGCCATTTACTTATTCACATGGATATTCTACTAATCGAATAATTACATTCAATATCAATAACCACTTTCATAATGAAGGAATGCATAATGCCAGACTATCATAACAACATAGCCAAGGCCTCGTGCCAAGACTAAAAATAAGATTTTTTCAAGGCCTTGTGCCAAGACACTAGTTTGTCTCATGAGACCTACCGATGCATCAAGGAGCTATATCAGGCTCCACCAGTCACATATTAAGTCCAATGGATTCCCATATGAAAAGGTTTAAACATAACATAAACATTCGTATTAAAACTAGCATACGAAATTTCAATACTTTCACCATAAACAATGAATGTAATAAAAATGGCACATCCACAGTCAAACATATCACAAAACCTTCAATACAATATAGAAGTTTTGTATCATAATAAATCAACTTCAAATAAGTGTAAAATCAATCAAAGGATGTTGACATAGATGAAATCAAAACTCTTTTTAGAGAAATATCTCTTTCTATTTTGAAATCATTTAAGAGTCATATATTTATAAAATAAAACATATTCTTTGAAAATATTCTTATAAGATTATAAGGGAAGCTTCGACGATTTTATAACGGCGGAAAATAGCCGCACCCGCCGTATAAGTTAAAAAAACATTCTTACCTTAATTTTGTCGAAAATGTTAAAAAAGCACCTTGTTTGGAAAACAACGGAAAGATTCCTTTATAAACCTCTTATAAAAAGTCAAACAAGGGTATAAATGACTTTAACCCATATTCTTGTAAATGGTAAAAATGTTTTGAAATACATTTTTATGAAACATGGATGTGGATGGTAAAGAGATCCCAGTAGATTATTACGTATAAACAACCTCAGATAATGAAGAGATTGTGAAATAAACCTTACCTTATACTTTTCCTTTGATAGGGTAGGTTAACCTCCTGTATAATGGTGAAATAATTGTTATTAAATTATACAAGAATCATATATATTAATATGATATCATGTATGATCTTTTAACATTTATTTGTTAATAATATCTTTGAATTATCGTCGTTTTGGGTGTTAACTTACTCGTTTTCTTTTATATGTTTTGTTACATAAGCCATGTTTGTTATGGATAGGTTGTATATTATTCATATCCAGAATGATATCAAGTCCTTAAACATCATTTTTAAATCATAAAATGATAATTATACTTTAATGGATACGATGGAGAATGAATCTCATCGCGTTCGTGGAGACGGTAGTCCGTACGTACGCACGAGCGACAATATCATTTTTTTGATATTAAAATAATATATAAATGGATGGTATATCATATATACATAATCATTAACATGTTATATTTATTATTTACATGATTTACACATCATTATTATACCCATCCAAATAATAATATATTGAATAACAATTACACCACGACGTGGAGACGGTAAGTCGTACGTACGCACGTATGGTGACATATTATTCAAAGGGTGGATAGAATACTGAATATGGTTATAACATATTTATAATAACATAATAGTATATATATGATACTGGAGTTATTATTTTAGAATGTTAATAACAAAGAAAGAAGAAGTGGAAGCAGAAAGGAACTTGAAAAGGGGTGGTGAAAACATTACCTCTTCTTCGGGTTCTTCCTTTTGATTTGATCAAAAGGGCTTCTTAGGATGGATTTCTGATCAAACTAAGGCCTCTAGGTTGTATTTAGGGAAGTTCGTAGAGTATTTGGGCAGATTTTGGACGAACCAAAAGGATTTGAAGGTGAGAATAAATGATAAGGAGGAGTGCCCTTTTATAAGAGGGGTGAGGGCACCTTTGGAAAAGCTAGAAATATTAATTTATAATAAATTCATATTCAGTTTCTAATGGCTCCAAAGTTGATTATTTAAATGTTAATGTGGGGATAGGGCTAAAAACACTCAACCAATAGAATTTAGATAGGTTTGGGTCATTATATTAACCTTATCTTTAAGTATTAACTCTAAGTTAATTAGTTTCACTTTTACAATGTCTCTTTGTATTTTTATATTATATGGTTAATAAACATACAATATACATCCAAGAGACCACCAAGTGGTCCATTAATGATGAAACTATCATGATATAAGTCTCTTGGCCGAACCTTAGATTTTTTGGAATTTAATATCAATTAATAATATAATATTTGTTTTAAAAACTCTTTTATGTCAATTCTGACACTATTCAATAATTGATTTATTGTAAAAATCATAACAGAATGATTACTTCAAAAAAAGTTAATTGAATCAATCCTAACGTGTCACATTAACCTAGAAAAATAGTGTAATTCCTAAAAAGGCTCAAATTATATTTATTTGGGTATTTATAATATCAATTATTTTAATTTTTCACTATTATGGTAATTACTGCATCATCACTGTGACATAAGTAAATTAAATAATTTAAAGTCTAAAAATTATAAATAAAATATCTTTATGTATAAAATCTTCTTATATTTCTAATTAATATTTACAATCGAATTTATTTTATATATAACCCTATATTAAAAATGTTTTATTAAATAAACTTTGATTTTAACTCTTTTAACTCTTCTTTGAATTAAATAATAATAAATGTATTAATCTAAACCAAGTAGACCTAAATGATAATATTTTATTCCTAAGGTTTTTTTTGGTCGAGATACACTTGTCCAATAGAATTAGGACATGTGTTAGGGTAATATTAATATCATTTTTACCCTTAATTACCCTATTTACTTTTAACCGTGGTAAATAAAAGTAAAAAGTTACTATTCACCAAAAATTATTTTCATCTCATTGAACCACATTTTACTTCTTGATATTAACCATGTCTATCATATTTTCGAAATTCCATTCACAGAAGCAGTAAAATTATGTTTTATGAAAAATTCAGTTTTTTTAACTACCACTTAGTAGTTTCACTATTCATCAAAAATTGAAGTTTTTCATAACAATGCCAAAATTTCACCCTAAGATATAATTGATATTCCAAATTCAAAAATGATATCTATTTTAAAAAATTCCAAACATATAAGTTGCATTAATTAATTTTATAATTAATTCCCGCTGTCACAACAAATAGCGTGTTTTTAAGAAACAATATATATCAAAAGATTGACAATTGTTTAGGTCCAATTTCGAAGTGAAATTAATTATAATGAACACCATTGGATAAAATGGTAAAAATATATTCTAATTATACTTTAAAACCACTCAAATTCATAATTGATCACCATTAATTATTTTGATTAAAAAAGTTGTTTTTAATTAAAATTTATTAATTTTCACTATTCATCAAAATATTAAAGTTATCCGAAAAGTACCAAAATTTCACCTTAGGCTAAATTCAATACTCCGAATCCAAAAATTAAGTCCATTTTGAAATATAAAATATATATAATTTCAAAAAGTAGGTATTATTATTCATAACGGCTAGTTTGATTGGTTGTGGTGTGTGTTAGAACTCAAAGTTGCGTACAACACACGCTACTGTATTATTCAAAGGAAAGCGTACCGTGGAAGCTTGGGATGTTTCATTTTAATTTTTTTTGATGTCCCCATTTAGTCAAAAAGTTTAAAATATTGTATTTAAAAAGGGTTCACTATTAAAAGTTGGTAAAAGTGCAATACTGAAAATGAATTTGTTCTTACATTATGTCTAAGAAACTCATAATATGGATTCTAAAATTATAAGGATTAAATAAAGTTTAAAATTTAGTTAATACTATTCATAACCTCTTTTGAACGGCTTGTTTGGTCAGTCATGGTGTGCTTGAACTCGGTGTTGCATGTAGTGCAAGTTATTGTATTATTTTGAAGAAATAACACACTATGAAATCTTGGGGTGTTACATTGTAACTATTTATGTTAATAAAGGTCCTTTTGTCGATCTTTGGTACTTGAGTCAAAAATCAACTTCTTATAATTACAAGTTGTTCATGTGGTATAATATCCATTATATCCAGAATTATATTCATGATTTAGATATCATATATATCATATATATCCACTATATATATATTCATTTATAATATTACATAACATTTATAGGTAAGAAATGAAATGCACTGTTCATGGAAACGGTAAGTCGTACGTACGCATGAACGCTACTTTCATTTTTATTTCATATTTAATGGAATTAAATCATAATTATATAAATTTGTATTATATTTCCAGTATAATATCATATATAATATCATTTACTTCATCCTTTACATGTCCCACATATGGCATTAACGATTCAAATCACTTTGAGGGGCGTAGTCCGCCCTTCCTAAAATGAAATTATCATGTTTACCCATAATGGAAATCATAAAGGCATGCCATAAATGAAAAATACAGAAGAATAAGGAAAACATAAACATAATATATATCATAATTGAATATATTTACATCTTAATGGCCACCATTAAAGGTGTTAAAAGAATATTGAACAGTCATCGTTTCATGAGGCAGTAATTCGCCACCCACAGAAACAATATGTTCTTTAACCATTAGACGAAGGTGTGTAAGTGTAAATTAAATCCTTCTCATAAAAACACCCTAGTATATTGAATATACTGGTGTTGTTACAATATAAAGGAATAAAAAGAGTTTCATGGGTTGTAGAAGAAAAATAAATCAAAAGAACATAAGAGAAGACATTACCTTAAAATCGAGTAACTCTTTTTGATTTGAGCCAAATGCTTCCTTGGGAAGAATTATGCCCCAAGTGAGGCTTCTAAAAGTAATATATGGAAGTTGAGAGAGTATTTGGGCAGAGGATGTCCAAGCCAAATGGCTTTGATGGTGTGAATAAGGTGGTAGAGGTGGGGGGCTTTTATAAGAGGAGAGGAGGGGCACTCTTGGAAAGTCAAGAAATGTTACTTTATTATGAAATGTTTTTCGGATTTTAAAGGTCCCACAATGATATATTTCGAGGAAAAGGTGATAAGGGTTCTAAATATACCCATCCAATAGGTTTTAGACAAGTTTATGTCCTATATTTTACCTTATCTTTTATTTTTATTTAAATTGTTCATTAATATGGTAATCGATGCATCATCATGGTGTCATAAAAAATTTAATTTATTTAATGTTTAAAAATTATAAAAAAAATATCATGAAGTATAAAATATTTTCAGCTTTCCAATTAATATTTATAGTCGAAAAGTTATCTTATATTACCCCATGTAATAATTGTTTTAGTAAAACAACACATGTTTGTGACAATTTTATTTTTACTTTAAATAAAAAGTTATTAATGTCATTTTCTTACCCAAGTGGCTCCATGGGGTCCCCAAGTTGACCCATGGATTGTATTTTTCGGCCATGACTCATCCATTAAGGGTAGGACAAGTGTAAAGTTATTTTCATATTTTTATAATATCATTTTTACCTTATATTTCACTAATTACCTTTAATCACGATTAATAAAACTTAAAAGTTACTATTCACCAAAAAAATATTTTCATCCCATTGAAACACATTTTTCTTCCTATTGAAAATGATGTATGTCAGATTTTTGAAATTCAATTCACAGAAGCGGTAAAATTTAATTTAAACGAAAAATCAGTTTTTTAACTACCACTTAGTGGTTTCACTATTCATCAAAAATTGATGTTTTTCAGAAAAATACCAAAAATTCACTCTAAGCTATATTTGATATTCCAAATTCAAAAATGATTTCTTTTTTACAAAATTCAAAACATATAAGTTTAATTAATTAATTTAATAATTAATTCCCGCTGTCACAACAAATAGTGTTTTTTAAGATACAATATATATCAAAAGATTGACAATTATTTATGTCCAATTTCAAAGTGAAATTAATTCTAATGACCACTATTGGATAAAATGGTAAAAATATATTCTAATTATACTTTAAAACCACTAAATAGTATAATTTATCACTATAAATTATTTTGATTAAAAAAGTTGTTTTTAAGTATTTTTCTATTCATAGAAAATTGGAAGTTCTCCGAAAATTAAAAAAAATCAACATAGGATAATTTCGATATTCAGAATACAAAAATGAAGCCCGTTTTTAAATATAAAATTTATAGAATTTCAAAAGGTGGGTATTACTATTCATAACAGCTACATTGATTGGACGCGGTGTGTTAGAACTCGAGGTTGCGTACAACACACGCTGCTCTATTATTCAAAGAGAAGTGTACCATGGAAGCTTGGGGTGTTACATTCTCCCCTCCTTCAATAAATTACGTCCTCGCAAATTTGATTTTTTTTTTGGAAATAAAAGGTTGAAAATAGAAAATACCTTTGTGGAAAACCCACATCGGAAATAGGGTTAACAAAAATATAACTTTAAATGATAGAAGGAGAAGTACAAAGGTCACCCGAGATAGCCCATACTAGGATTCTATGAAAACATGGATATGGAGGAGAAACAAAACATCATGGTCTAATGGAGAGTTGTAGAAATCAATATTAGGAGTAAGTTAACTACAAGAAAATCACAAACTTGTGATTGGTTAAACGGTCTTTGATTCCCCAGTAGGAAAAGTTAACCGACAACGTTTTTTTGTTTTATGTTACCTTTCATAAAGTTGAAGAATTTATTTATGAGATTTACTAAGAACTTAAGGAAATATACTTACTTGTCATGTAGACATTCATTCCTTACTAAAATTTTACCACAAACCCATCATTCACTCCAAAAGGTAATAGAACTCAAAAATATTCTATTTATCCTAACTGTATAGGGTTCCAGAAATAAATTTATAATTCCTCTATCATAACTAAAAAAACTACATTATACACTCCAGGGACTTCACGTAGTCCAGTGGTAGGCGATAAATCCCAATCACACTATGGTTGTAGGTTCGATTCCCACAGTTTTGTCTGACACGATGGGTTGTCACACGGTTTGTGTGTTGTCCTTTTTATAAATATCCAAAAATAACCTTAACAATAGTATCCAATGTAAAATATAATCCATTCCAACCTTTATAGTTGTCCAAAATACCTCTGTCCAGACTTTCTCTAAAAGTTCTCTAAATTTCAAAATCAATTGTAACATCATATTCCCCAAATAGAGTAATGTTTCTTTTATTGTCACATACTAAACATATGATTACCTTCATCATATTAAAACCTTAATGAAAACAACAAGTACTACAGAACAATCCTTATATATATCACATTATTCTTATAACCAGAATATAATCCTTGAGTCCAAAAGCACCAATACATTAATTATTCCACTTCAACTGTAGTAACAACATATAATTGGCCTTGATCCCTTGGCATTTTCTAAGGTAAGTTTCCCTGATGCTTAGGACATTCATTTGAATAATTCCCCATTTCCCTACAATTGTAGCATTCAACATTGATAACCTCTTTCTTTCCCTTGCAATCACAAGCCTGGTGACCTCTTTCTCAACGTTTATAACAAACACCCATTCCTTTTATGAAAGTACCAGGTTGATTATTTCCACAATTATCACTTAATGGAAAATACTTATTTCCCCTTTTCCCTTTATCTTTCTCTTGTTCCACCGTTCTCTTCTTCCCTTGCTTTACTTTATTTTCCTAAGATTTAGAAAATTCATTTTCTGTCTTGATAGCACACGAGACTGTATCTTCAAACGTTGAGAAAGATTGTGATACTAAAGATCAATGGAGAAATGGTTTTAACCCATCAAATAAACGTTCAATATTGCTTCTTGGTTTAGGTATATAACCTGTAGCATGCCTCACTATCCTCGTAAAGTTATCCTCATACTTTGCGACATTCTTATCCTCCTTCTGCCTTAGACTCATAAATTGCCTTTCCATATCTGCTCGATGGTCATGTGGAAAGTATTTTTCTAAAAAAATTTCCTTAAAATCCATCCATTCCATACTTGATAATTCTTCATCTTCCTTTGTGTTTTGAATTAGAGACCACCATTGATCGGCATCTATAGTGAGGCGGTAAACTTCTATGACAATCTTCTCTCTTTTTCTACTCCCCAAGGCGTGGAATATTTTCCCTAAGGAGTTTATCCATTTCTAAGATACTAATGGATTTGTACCCCCATTAAATGTTGGTGTTTGTTTCCTCATGAAGCGGTCTAACATTGATCCTCCACGTTGCGGATCAGGGTGCTCCATACGAGTATGGTTATTATTCATAACCTGAGTGAGTTATCCCAGTATGGTGATAAGTTGATCCACACCATTTTTATCACCAGCTCCACTATAATTATCTTGAGCAGGAGGGAAATCCCTACACGGAGTGCGTGCATTGATACAGTTTCCATACCTTCTACAAGGATCCATTTCTAAACGATGCCATAAACTAGATTAGTTTATGAATCGAAATACATAATAACAAACTTGCAAGACACTTAACATATATTGAACTAATTATGGATATAATCCACAATCATAAAAATGTTTTCTTTGAGGAAGTATATACTCATAAACCCTTCATAATGGTTTATCCTAGACATATCCCCCAAAAGTTTCGTAACCACGAGTGCAGCAAGGCCTGTTGTCTTGCCCCAGTTCACGTTCGATTCTAGCTCAAAGCGGTGTTTTTTGATTTTACCCCTAGGTACATCTATGCCAGAGCCACCTCTACCTGCTCGTATCCAGACATGGATGTATTGCTTGGAAAACTCACAAAATCTCTATAATACGAAAATTCTAGGAAGTTATTCTATACTGATCTTCAATGTCTATCTCAGGGCTATGTTCTCTAATAAGAGTTTATCTAAATCTAGCTTCCAAGGATAGTACTAAAATCCCTCTGATACCAACTGTAACACCCTGACCCCAGTTACCCAGAGTCGGTGCATTATTACGTAACATTGGCATGATCACAAAAGATCAAGTCGTGAAAGACTGGTTAGTTTAGTATCCTTGGAAAGACTAGATACATTCATAAGTCTTACATTACATCATAAAGTAAAAAAAACAACAACATGTTGTCTTCATTTCCCCTCATACTATCCCTACAGGTCATTCATAATATACATCTTCACATCCTGGAAAAATTAAAACATTGGAAGGGGTGAGCTCAGATGCTCAGTAAGGATAACAATATAGCGAAAACTTTCATAAATAATCATAAAAATTCAAGGCAATGTATAACTGAAACAAAAGCCTTTTTAACTTTAACATCAGCATAATATGGAAAAATAAAACGAAATAAGGCCTTTTACTTATTCACATAGATGTTATACTAGTTGAATAATCACATGCAATATCAATAACCACTTTCATAATGATGGAACACATAATTCCAGACTATCATAACCACGTAGCCAAGGCCTCGTGCGAAGACTACAAATAAGATTTTTTCAAGGCCTCATGCCAAGACACTAGTTTGTCTCATGAGACCTAACGATGCATTGAGGAGTTATAGTGGGCTCCACCCATCACTTATTAATTCCAATTAATTCCTCATATGAACAAGTTTAAACATATCATAAACCATAACATAATCGTATCACATAAATCATGCATAAAGGAAACATAACATTTCCACATTTCAATCAAAATATATCAACAAAACACATTGATATAATAAAAACACTGCCAAAACTGTTTTCAATACCAAAATAAAAGAAAATTAAAACTTGGTATTTATTTTTCATTTAAAAAAGTAATGGATTGTAGAGGAATCCGAAACTGAAATAATGGTCACGGCAGCAGAGAAGTAGTTGTCGCTGCGTATGTATTACAAAACATTACTTTTGTCGATTAGTAAAAATGCTTCGTATAAAAAGATTCCTTTTGAATAAAAGTAAAAGTCAAAGGGGTTTATACACCTTATAAAAGAAAGTTGTGTATAAACCAAAATATTCCTCAATGAAAGGAGATTGAGATGAAGTCCCCTACCTCGTGTCAGATTTGACTCGATCGTTCTTTAATCTCCTGAATAATAAACTACAGTTAATATATACTTGTATAAGAACTTTTTTCAAGTTCATTATTCCTTTTATATCACTTATTACCATGTTATGAACATTATGTAACTATTTATGTTAATAACGTCCGTTTTGTCGATCATTGGTACTTGAGTCAAAAATAAACTTCTTATAATTACAAGTTGTTCATGTGGTAAAATATCAATTTTATCCAGAATTATATTAATGATTTAGATATCATATATATCATATATATCCAGTATATATATGATTTTATAATATTACATAACATTTAGAGGTAAGAAATGAAATGCCCTGTTCATGGAGATGGTAAGCCGTGCGTACGCATGAACACTACTTTTATTTCTATTTCGTATTTAATGGAATGAAATAATAATGATATAAACGTGTATTATAATTATAGTATAATATCTTATATAATTTCATTTACTCCATCCTTTACACATCCCACATATGGCATTAACGATTCAAATCACTTTGAGGGGGCGGTAGTCCGCGCTTCCTAAAATGAAATTATCGTATTTACCCATAATGGAAATCATAAAGGCATGCCATAAATGAAAAATAAATAATCATAAGGAAAACATAAACATAATATATATCATAAATAAATATAGTGACATCTTAATGGCCACCATTAAAGGTGTTAAAAGAATATTTAACAATCATCGTTTTGTGAGGTAGTAATTTGCCACCCACAGAAACAGTATGTTCTTTAACCATTAGATGAAGGTGTGTGTAAGTGTAAATAAAATCCTTCTCATAAAAACATCCTAGTATATTGAACATATTGGTGTTGTTACAAAAGAAAGGAATAAAAAAATTAAGCGGTCGGAGAAGCAAAATAAAACAAAAGAACATAAGAGAAGACATTACCTTAAAATCGGGTAACTCTATCCTTTTGTACATATAGTGTTGTAGGGTTTCTTATAAATATCTGATGGCTTATGTGAATTATTAGTGAAAAAACATAGGGTATGCTCAAGGTGAGGTGGACATGTAACTGAGGTCCTACAACATCTCACTGATCTCTTGGGGTGGGTGTCGCATGCATTTCAGTGACCGAGAACCCCTCTTACCTCCTTCCCATTTTCTACTTCATTTTAGGTGGTGATGTATTAAAGGACACGAAAGATTTATTAGATATCCAATTGGATTTTATTCTTCCTAATGATGACCTAGTGCATGAGGTTCATGACCACTGGGGGTCTCTTCCTTTAGAATGTCATCCCTATTTTTTGTCCCAGGATTTTCTATGGTTTTCCATGAACTTTCAAATGACAAACCATGTAGCCTTAGGAACCATATTCAATTATTTGAGGGGCCTTCACAATAGTATGTATTTTGGATGAAGAGGGCTCCATGGTACTATCCACAGGTGATGTTACATGTGTGGGGCCTTCTTGTGACGTTGAAACGATCATGAAATCAGGAATCTCTCATTGGATTAATGAATCTCCATCTATCCGCATATTCCTTGGATTTTTTGGGGGCAAATAACACCCATATTCATGTATTGCTTCCCCTGTGATATTGTCGGTGCATATTTTGTGGGATCAAAAAATTCCCCCCTCATGAGTGATGTCCGAGGGGACAAGGACATGGTTCTGAGGAAAACTAAATCCCTTAAAGATCCGTTTATGACATCGCGAACCAATGATTTGGGTCACATTTGGACTACTAACAGAAACTTTTTATATTTTGAACTACCTATATATTGGGTGTGGGTGGAGGTAAATTCCATCCATCAATAGACTATTCTCAAAGTGTCCCACTATTGTTCCCATCATGAGACCCTATCATGAACCCTGGTCGCGAACATTTTTTGCATGTCTGCATCGCGAAACCGTCCCACCAAATGTCATGTGCAATTATGTTTTCTTCTTAGAATCTCATCATCATGGACTGCATAATAATTTTTGGTAATTCCTCATACTTCAAATTTGAGGGACATTATCTCCTCATGTTGTTTAGAGATACTCACATACTCGGTCATTCAAGCGTTTTTGAATTTCATGCTCATGATTAGGTAACGTGATTGCAGGTATTATAGATTTCATTCAATTCTTGTGATGCAAGCGAGGGTTATGTGACCCACAAGTCCTTTGTAGGTTAGGAAGTTCATGACCTATTTATGTGGTTCGAAAATCCCATATTGACTCATGTAATGAACTTGATACCACTCTCTCATTTCATGATTTATTTTTTTCATTACATTGAATTTTCTTTTTCTGACGTATGCCACATTCTTTTTTTCTTATGGCTTCCAGTTCTCATCAACCTGATGAAAATATTTCAAAGAGGTAGGCAGGAGTAGCTATTACCTACCACAACACTATTGTATCAAATATGGAACCTACGTTTCATTATCCAGTTGTGTCATATCAATAGATCCTACTAAAATTTAAGGGATCAAAATTCACACACTAACCTCTTTCAAACATATTCCCCTTTATTGGTTTGGTTTTACCAATAACACTTCAATCCATCCATCGAAGTCATCATTTATACCTTACTCCTAGATCCATAGGGCTCAAAATAATATCTAAGTTATCATTTATATAGGGTTCCACGTCATCTCTAAAGGGGTCTGTGAGGATGTTCATCTGCTAACATTCATCCTAATATAAATTAATAGGACTGATCCTATATCTAACACATATATCCATTTGTACTTCTCTATAATATGATTGTCAGCTGATGACCAAATGTATGGGTGGATCTCTAATTGGGACTTCTTCTCGGGGGGAGGGGGAGCTTTAGACTGGACAGAGGAATTCCCTTCTTAGTTCAATATATTATTTCTAAATTTCTCATGGAGATGAAGGAAGTTATTATGTATTAATCTTTTTAAATATCATAGAAATCAGTATAGTACAATAAGAATTTCATGGTGAAGCAATTTAGCCACTGGATCTGGGATACGAGCACATTGCACCACACAAGCAGAGAAGTTGACATTAGTCTTTAGGACATTGACCTGATTTGGGGTGTGCCTATCCTCAGTAGCATGTATGATAAATTCTTCCCTCCACAATATTCCTATGATGTTGTGACAAAAAATATTCCTTTAACTTGATATATTATTATGTTAGCTGAGGATACTCACCCGAAAGGGGTGATTCCTATATTGGATATCCCCTTCATAAATGGGATGAGTATTTTATAAATTACACTCATTATGAGCTAGATATCCTGAAGCGAATGTCTTATCTTAAGAAGGATTCACATAGTGCATCAGGTGCTTATTATCCCATGGATGAAGGTGGGATGTTCTGATAATGGGGATGGGAATTCGTCCCTAGTTTTGACCAATTGGTCCAACAATATGGCTTCCCTCGATGTACCACAATAGGGATTTACTCTTCAATAAAGATAAGGGGAGATTTTGTGTCTCCACTTTTGTGATGGTGACTAAGAGTGTCGGGGGGATTTGGACAAGTGATCCATGTGTTGGTAAATATTTACCAACTATTATATCATGTTTATAAGAAAGAGGCTCCTTATAGAATCTTTGGCCCCATCCATGTTCTATGTGGTTGTATGGGGGAACATATGCGTAGTTAGAAATATCTAAACATACAGAAAATCCCCAACACTAACATCATACCATTCCTATAGAATATTAAGGGGGTAAGGCTCATTTAATTGAATGATTGGAAAATCAGGGATTTGTAGAGATGACATGAATGTTTCTCATTTTGGACATATGATCTTGATCCACCATGATGTTTTGTTAATGATGGAAATTCTAGACATAGGGAACAGGCATATATGATGTCCCTTAAGGAAAGGGTTCTTTCTAACTGCATTGACTAGGAACTAATATGTGAATATTATGCACATTAACATTTTATCTAAAAAAATTTAATTCCAATCATGGTTTCCTAGTGCTTGTCATGTAAGATTCAAGAAACACCTTATAGTAACATGCATATTTTGGATGGTGTTCATTAGAGAAAAAGCTAGTGATGAAATATGAATTCCCCCAATGGGTGAGGCTATCAGCTTATCCAAAATCAATGCAGATATTTCAAACTACTCATATATCAATTAGTAATTGTTCGATTTGGTGAGCGAGGCTTGTCATCCCTTAGTACATGAATACAATCCCTGGTCTGAAAAGTAGTTATTTTCCCAGAGATTGTAATCTTTGGTGGCACCATGCAAGGAGTTTAAATGCTTGATAATGTTGATAAAGGCATCTATGACTTCTGATAAAAGGTATGCATGCGACTTTATGTTTCTCATCAATTATTAGAAATGGGTGAACTGGAAGGCGAAGTACTTTGAGGATGCATGTTAGAACAAACTAGTCCTCCCCGAGGTGCTTTTGGATGGTTTCGATTATATCAATGTGACACACAACCTTAACATTGAAGGGAATCTGAGGGAACTAAGGGCTCTCCATGGATGTATTTAGGAGGTCATTGAAAGCTCCCATGTTTGAATATTTTATTCCATAAGAGTCCACCAAATTATACTTTTGGGTATGCTTTAAATTGCTGTGAATGAGCACGATTACCCTATTGTCTAGGGAGTAGTGAGTCCAGGTCTATTTTGGATCTTATGATTCCATTGTTCTATTTCCATCATTTTAAAATCCTTTATATATATGGATGAAGGAGGAGGATGTTGATGATTACCTGGTCCAATATTCCCTTGAATATAATTCCTACGGTACAGTTGTGGTGGAGGAGTTTGGAAGTGACAGGGGGGCTAGTGAAGAAGGGTCCCAAGGCCGAAGTTCTAGAATGAGGGCGGTGATTGCCACTTCTGAGGTGACGGTTCCATCTTCAACACATTCTAGAGGCCCTTCTATAGAAAGGATGAATAAAAATAAAAGGAAGAACACTGCATTATCAGACCCCTCCCCTCTAGAACCCCTAAGAAAGAAAGGTATTTGATTCCCCTATTTATCATATATTATTCTAGAAAAGCATTCTTGATTTTTTAGCAATGTGTAAGCCCCCACTGAGCTCATTTAAAAGAGACTATATATATTCTTGAGTATCAAAGTGATATTTTTATGGCTCCAGTATATCTTACACTACTAAACCAAATCCATCATGGAGTATACTCGAAAAAGGGGTCCATTCAAATAGGTACTTCACCTGCTGTAGAAGTTTTTCCCAATGTTCCATCCGATCCAATGTAGATTGAGGCATTTTTTGAGATTTTTGGGGAATGTAGATATTCTTCTGTAGAATTATCCAGTGTGGAGGAAATCATCAAAGATGGTAAATGCTTTTTCCTAGTATAGACCCTTTTGTCTTCTCACGTCATACTTTATAACATAACCTTCCACTCTTACAGTCCTTAAATGTGGTGAGCAAGGATTTTCTATAGACAAGGTGATGGAGGAAATGCAAAATAATTAATCACAAGAGGGGTTTGCATCTTCTTCTATAGATGGATCAGAGGCAGTGGATCATTTTGGTGATTTGATCGAAGAAGTTATGATTCTAATCTTAATCACCCATTTTAATATGTGTAAGAACCACTTGATTTATCTTTTTAACTACATATTATTGCATCCATTATTATAGATCCCTCACCATGGTGTTCCCATAATTTAGTGCATGTCCCTCTGGGATTTACTCAAATTGAATCAACCAGGGTAGAGGTTGGTTTTCTCCCTTCATCATCGAAGATTGGTGGCAAAAACATATCATTGAGTGATGTTGTTTAGAAATATGTTCTACTCCCCATGATAATCCCAGATCATAGACCTAGATCTAAAACTCTCTATCAGTCAATGCAGTGACATAGATGTAGGTATATTCATATTTATTTGTCAGAAACTTCATTGGACATGTTGAAAGATCAATTGGGTCATCTCTAGTTCATGTTTCCCACCCTTGGCTATGAATGATTTGACTATTCTACCATTCATTCTCTGGTGAATGACGTAATATCCGTACAAGAACAGAAGAGGGCCCTGGAGTTGGGGATTTCAACTGATGAGGAATCCTTGTAAATGAATATATATTGGAGTGAAGATATGAATGAAGCCACTCATCGAGCGATGGAGGTCACTACTCACCACAATGCACGAAAAGTTGAGAAGTCTCAAACTAGACATATCTAGTATGATATAGAACGTCTTCAAATAGATCTATCTAGGTTTCAATATATATTGTATATATTAGAATAGATCATGATAGCATAGTAAGTATTTTAGAATATGGTAGAGAAATATAGACATGATGCCTTCTCCAAGTAGAGGACCATCCACATGTTTTAGAGGAAGAGGCAGAATCTATTGATTAATTGCGCCAATCTGCGATGTTACTGGAGAGAATACTTGCTGATCATAAATAAAAATTTGATTAGGTGATATAATGGTAGTATAAACATTCAATAATCTATTGTATCATACATTAATTGGATTGGCTTGTTATGGGGAGAACCCTCCTTTTTTATAGTATGGATTGATGGTTTTACTGAATATTATATGATATGTATGATATCTTGCTATTCCATTATTTTTGGATGTTTTCATTGATACCCATCCCGTTTTTTAAATTTCATGATCATGAATGCCTGATCTAGAGAGGGATCACATAGGTTTCATATATGTCTCAAAGAATGATTTTTTATCATATTCATTGAAAAAAGCTTGATCATAATAACTCCATGTAGTGGACCTCACAATAATTTCTTTACCCTTTAGTTTAAGGACATTTAATTCAGACCGTCAGTTGCTTTAGTTTATGGAATTTTACATAAGACCATCTATTGATTTTGTTTGATGACTTTTAGCTCAGACCATCGGTCACTTTAGTTTCATGTTTTCTAGCTCGGACCATCTATTACATTAGTTTGATATCTTTTAGCCCAAACTATCTATTGCTTTAGTTTATGGTCTTTTAACTCTAACCATATATTTAATTAGTTTAATGACATTAACTCAGACCATCTAATTAATTATTTTATGTTATATTATCTTGAACCATCTATTTATATAGTTTTTGGTTCATTTAGCATGGACAATCAATTGCTTCATTTTAAGGTCATTTAGATCGTGCCATTTATTTCTTCAGTTTAAGGTCTTTTAGCATGGACCATCTGTTATTTTATTTTACGATATTTCAGGTCGTACCATATCTTTCTTCAGTTTAATATCTTTTATCATAGACCATCTCTTTCTTTAGTTTGTGGTCAATTACCTTGTACTCAATTTATCTTTAGATTAAGGTCATTTATCACGGACTATCAGTTTGAACATGGGATATAGTGCAGTCATTCCAGGAGTGTCCTAAAACACTATGAGGTGTTGGATCAGCCCCTAGTATTTTCTTAGGATCATGAGGATTGTAATTAAATTTTTATAGAGTGGCATGCTGGGTTGATGGATGTAGGAACATATACAAGATTGATGGGAATGTATGCATAGTCAAACCATGGGGTCCCTTGAACTTGTGTATCATTTTCAAGGGTTATAGAAGTCCAACAGAAGTAATATCGATGAGGTTGGAATATCAGGGACAAGGAACCTTGCTAGTTAGTTGGGGTATGGATGAAATTAATCATAACCTAGGAGTTTGATTACATAAAAATCAGATGGTAGCGACATATCGGGTATGTCTCTTCACATTATGAAATTTCAGGTTTTTCTGTAGTGTTTCAAAGGATCAAAACAATTGAAGCTCCGTTCTGTCAAGGAGAAGATGAATTTATATGGGGGTGAATTTCTTTCTGCATTAGTACCATGCCAATAGAATTACGATCTCCTCTTTTTCTGAGGGATATGGAATATTTACAATGACTCAAATATCTAGATAATGAAGTTGGATATGGGATGAAAGATATCCAGAAAGGGTTATGGAACCCTAGGGAAGATAACCTGTAAAATGAAGATCAATAACTATGCCATGTGGCTTAAAATAATGATATTTGGGACATCATAGGATATGAAATTATGTTTTTTAGTCCTTTGATGAGTAATTGTACATAACACGGTGACGTAACATCGGGGATATAGAATATTCTTTGATAGTTTTGTATGGGGACTGAAAATAATTATTTAGGGCACTCAAATTTGGATAATGGAATGGATAAGTCATACATAGAGCAGTTCAAACACACAAGGTTGTTGAGTTCTTCTTTGATGATGTTAAGGATAATGAGAATTGGAATTTCCTTTTTTAGATTGATAAATTTGGTTGACGGCCATAGGCATATATGCATGAGCCATGTGAATGCATGTAGAGCCAATAAAATGGTACATGAAGAAATATATGCTTTCGAAGTTCTATGGAAGGTTATGATTATTTGCCGGACCCCAAATCATGAAGTTTAGTTCACAGAATATTTAAAATACATGGAGGGTTTGAATTCTCTAAAGGTTATTTCACCGCCTAAAGATCATATTATCATAGTGAGGAAGTGTGAAAAATATTTCCCTAGATTTTTCTAGGACAAGTCGGTCCAATGGGTATATCCTTGATTTTACTAGGGTTATGGATACTTTTATATTTGTGTCTTTTATGTTTGCACCATATTTTTTCCTAAAATTTGAGGACAAAGAGTTATTTGGGTGGGTACTCAACTTTTTCCAAGGTTTCCCTTTGTGGGTTTTTGGTCTGAGAATTTTTTATTTCTATTTTTCTAGTAGTTTAAGGTATTTTGATTTGGGACCCTATAGGATTGATTTTATGGATTTACAACTTGACAAAAAAATATAGAATTTAGTGTTCTGACACTCATGGACATGACATAGAGTATGTGACACAAGTGTTTAATTAGGATACCCAGGGAGAAGAGTGCTAAAAAAGTTTCTCAATCATTAAAGGGAAATGAAACAAATCTTAGATAGAGATTATTAGGTCATGAGAAATAATGTGGGATAGTCATATAAAGAGAGTCTCAAACACACTAGGTGTTGAGTGATGCGGTGATGATATCATGGATCATGGGAATTCGATTTTCCTTTTTTAGATTAACACATTTATTTGATGTCCATATGTGAAAATAGAGGAGACATGGGCATGAATTCATAGTCAAGAAAAGTGTCCTTGAAGTTGTGTTTCCCCTACAAAAGTTATGAATGGTTTATGAAGGTTTGAGATACTCAAGATATAAAGTTTGGTATATGGATTTGAGGTTCTCTTAAATGATGGTAGAAGCACCTCATAATTTAGTTGATCGAGGATAGTCTCTGACAGTCCTTTGCTGAGGAATGAAAAAATTGGAGATGGTCTGCATGATGTATGGTCATGTAGTGGGGATGCATTTGTGCATGCAGTTTAACATCATCTAGTAATGAAATTCCTCTGTGAAGTTTAACATCATGCAGTATTTATGTAGGAACTGTCGTTCAAGTTAGTAATGTTGCAGTTGAGCCCAATGAAGGAATGTCATCCATTACTACGTATCACACGTATATGAGAATCATGACACATATAGTTTTGGATGGTCCTGCAATTCATTGTCTTGTTGTAAGGATAATGTATGTACAGTTTAATGTCATGTGGTAAGAATGAAATATTTCATGCAGTTTAATTTTAGGTGGTGAGGATGATGCATAATAGTTTAATGTCGTGTCATAGGGACATATACGAGTAGTTTAGGGTCATGTGGACAATAATGTAAAGAAGAGTTCCTAACATTTCGGTATGTAGTGTGGTTTCATGAAGAAATATGATGTGAATGAGGACCAAAGAAGTATCAACCTCACCATGAACATTTCTAGGAAGACTCAGTCCAAAGGGTAAAAAGGGGTCATGGATGTGGCTGTGCCTGAAGAAGAAATTTATGGGTGTCACTATGTATCTAATGAAGATTATAATCAATCCACATATAGTTTTGTAAAAAGAAATAAATTATGTAGATCAGACCCATACATATAGGTGAGAGTTATTTCTATTGATTTTAGCAGTTGGGCCTAGGATTTGAGATCTTGGCTTCACTACATATCATGTATGGGAAAGAATCAAGCTACATATAGTTATTAAAAACCCATGTATTTTAACATTATGTGGTAAGGATGAACATTGATTGATGTGAATTGGTGGGGACATGCATGCATGGCCATAACAGATTAGTTGTATACCTCTATGCCTTTCTTGTGATGGAATATCCCTAACGTAATTCCTAATCTCACGTCATCTATGCTCGGAGTTTGGAACAAGGAGTGGCACATGTTCCCATGAAGTGTAGATAAAAAGAAGGGTATAACAGGAGAATTTTTTGTGATGCATTGTCTAGGACAATATATAAGATAGTGTAATCCCTAAATATCTCATTGGGTTTGATAATCAAGCTGTACAAAGTTCTAGAGAAACTATGAAGTTTAATTTCATGCGACAAGGACATCGAACATGCAGTTTAACATCATATGGAAAGGAGGATGGATTACACAACATAAGGAGAAGGGTATTTATAGATCCGAATAGTTTTATGTAATGTGGTAAGGAAATTTCCTTGGAAATTAAATGTTTTTCAGTAAGGATGAACTCTGTATTGTTTAACGTCCTGGTGTTAAGATGAAACGTTCTATGTAGTTTAAGGTTAGGCTGTGAGGTCAAGATCTTCCATTAATTTTAAATTTATGTGGTGTGGAAGAAATGTCCCACATAGTTTAACGTCATTGGGAAAGGAATAAATGCTCCATGTATTTTAACTTCATGATGTGAGGATGAAATGTTCCACACAGTTTAACGTTATATGTTGAGGATGAAATGTTCCATATAGTTTAATGTCATACAATGAGGAAGAGTGGTGGGTCTTACTCTGATGTGGATTCCCATTTACATAAAATCTTATACAAAGTATTTATTGAGAAATATCACATTGGTGGGTGGTGTGACATGCTTCCCATCCATGGTGGGTAGTGAATAGTACCTATAAGGATAGACCTTATGTATGATGTAAGGTCCTTCCCAATTGGGATCTAATATCAAGGGCTTCATTCCAAGTATCATCGAGGTTTTGAGTGTCAATACCAGTTATCTTGGTAGGAATGAGCTAAATTGAACTTTTTATTGAAATATCATACAATCTAATTCTAGTGGACTTTGAGGATGTGCAGCATGTACAACTATTTATATCTAGTCATTCCAAAAATATCATCCACTTATGGGATTTTTAATTATCTTATATCTTTCTAGAAATGGATATTTGGAGTGATGTAAGCTAGACCTGTATGGGAAGCAATACCTAAGTCATGTACACTAGTGAGTACGGAATTTCTTGTATAGTAGTACACATTGTGGTGTGGTAGGCCCAAAAAGCATAGAGGAGTTTATCTGTACAAAACATATTATCATTGTTCAAAATCTTCTTGATTATATTCGATAAGTTTTTATTTAAGACCTAAATCTATTCATTTTTCAATGCATGATAGCCAGACGAGTGATTGTACTCAATTTATTAAACCTTGTAATTCTTCTTAAACTCAGGGAAACAAAATTTGGCGTCGTTGTCCATTAACATTCTGTGAGGGTCTCTGAACCTAGGGATGATATTGGATTTCATGAAGTTTATGATATTATTCATGATTAATTACTTTAGGGGTACTACCTCAGTCCATTTGGAAAATAATTTAGGGGTAGTAAAGATGTACTTCAACAGCTTAGTGGTGGTCGAGGGATATGGCCCCATAACATCCATACACCCAACAAACAATAGCCAGGAATATTTAGTGATATATATTAATTCTATGGTCTGATGGATTAAGTTTCTATGGATCTAGAATTCATGAAGTTTCTTGGTGAATTCCATATAGTTATGTTTCATGGTTATCCAATTATATCCCAACCTCTTGATTTGGAGGGTGATCCTAGTTCCAGATTGATGGGTGTCGCAAGAGCCTGCATGGAATTCATCCATGATGGTCAAATCATTTCCATCCCCAATTATCTATTGGTGAATTCAATTAAATTCAACATTATAGCATTTTTCTCATTTTTTCCATCACATAGAGTGAAGTTCTCTTCCCAATGTTGAATAGTTTACCTTCTGACATGATCTACATGGAGTGTCTCATCTTGAAGATAGATTATTATAGGTTCCATCCATCCAGGGATGGTCATTGGTCTATCACGCTTTTGGGTGGTGCTGATCTAGTTGACCTCTTCCATGTCACAAACAATGACTGATGAAACCATTCATTGATGTTTAATAAAGATTTTTTCATCCTCCTACTCAGGTTTGTCCAGGAAGGTGGCCATATTGGCCAGCTTATTAGCGTGAGAATTTTATTATTGGGTGATTTGATGAAGTGTGGGATCAATTGGGAATTCAACCATTAATCACCTAACATAGCCACTGAGGGGTGACATCACCCCTTTTTTATGGAATATTTTCTATTTAACCGATTTATCACTAAATCAAGATCCTCTTTAATATTTTTTTAGAATATGTGGAGATGTGGGGATAATTCTAATCTAGTGATGATAGATTGGTATTCAACCCCATTATTTTTATATCCATCAAAATATAAGAAATAGTATAGAAAAAAAAATTGTCTCGGGAGACAAGTAAAATTCCTAGACCAAACCGATTGAAGATCAGGTTTTCCATTCTTGTGCTGATAGGACATCTGGAGGATCCATTAATGTACATCTCCCATGATCGAGGAGTGTCATGGTCGGGAAACACCTATTATTCGGGGAGCTCAGTGTCTTTCGGTGTATTATTAGGGGCATTGTGTGCTACGAGGAAATCAACTAGGGATTTACCTTAGATTGAATTATTAGATATTTACTATAGGTCAAATTTCATTAGAATAAATACACATTGAGGAATGTTACTAGTAAATAAGGGGAGGCCAAATATGTAATTGAGAAGATCAAATTGGAATACCATGTGGACCTCATGGAGCTACATGTAGCTCCTCAGATATTGAACTACAAATATTAGTGTGTGGCAGTTCTTCTCGATACTAGAGTATCTAGTCTCAAAGCCAAGCATGGTCCAAATTTGGTGGTAGAAACTATTGTCAAATCCCACATCATTCATCTTCGCGAGAAGGGAACTTAATGAGCACACTATAGTGGTTACATATAAAATGAGTGGCCTCCCTTTCACAAGAGGCATTAAAATAGGTGGGTGTACCAAGTACTTCATAAGATATTCGATGGATTTATGATATTTTTTTATCCATTTTAAGGTGACTCCCTTCTTTATCAACCTCATGAATGTGAGAGATTTGTTGGATTCGTTGGCTATGAATCTATAAATATAGGTAAGGATCCCTTGGAGTCCTCTATGTTCTTTTTGTTTACATGGGGGTTACATTTACAAAATAGCACTAGTATTCTCTTGAACAACCTTAATTCCATGATGGTATACCGAAAATCCAATGAAGATTCCTGATGTTACCCCAAAGGAACATTTTAGTGGATTAATATTTAGACTATACTGTCACATATTTTCAATGATTGCATGGAGATCTGTGCTGTAATAAATTCACTGTCATAATTTAATGACCAGGTTTTCGAAATAACACAAGGATATCCTTTCCATTAATTCCTTAAATATGTGAAAAATGGCACACTGATATGTGGAGCATAAATTATTTAATCCAAATGGAATGACCTGATAGAAGAAGATCCCTTACGGTGCTCTGAAGGTAGTGGCTTCATCATCCTCAGGGAACATCTTTATTTGATTGTACCCTGAGTACATGTCCATGATGGAATGGTCCTGGAATCTATAAGGTGAATCGATCAAAATTTCTATGATCGGAATTGAAAATCATCCATTAAGAAATAATGATTAAGTTCTCTAAACTCAATGTAGACCCTAATCTACCAAATCTTATTCTTGACAGGGATGATGTTATAAATCCATTTTGAGCATTATATTTCTCACACAAAGTTTGATTTGATCAACTTTTTTAATTTCACCTCTAAATTAGTGCCATGAGAGGGGTGAATCCACATTGATACTTGCTTGAAACCCTTATTCTCATCAGGTAATCTAAGATGATGTGTATAAACATCAAGATTCAATTTGGGAATTTCAGTGTAGTTAATGGAAATCACATATCCATGCTTCTTCATAAATGCATTGCACATCTATTTCTATTTGAGAGGCATGGTAGCACTAATCAAGATAGGCCATATGTCATTTTCTTTCATAAGATTTGTCTTCCTGAGCTCTTCCATGGTAATAGAGACACCTTCAACGAATGCTCGAGGGGAGTTCCTGATATCTTCTTCATCTTCCTCAGGTTATGAGAATCTGTTGATGTTTTAGGGTGAGGGTGAAAATGTGGGGGCCTCTCAATCACTATCTAGGTGATGAAATACCTAAGAAGAAACATCATCATTCATTTCTATCTGAATTATTGTAGAGAGATGTAGATGGTGATTGTTGCTAAGAAAATAGTGGCTTGGTCCTATGGGATTAGGTCCACTACATTGACCATGATTATGGGGAGTACATTATCATCATTTATCATGCTCAGGGTATTCAAAAGGGTGGTACCAAAGCCATTTTTATCTTTAACCTATATATCATCAAGTTGTTTTGGTTCCTCACATCCATTCTTATTGAAAGATACATTGGAATATGTGTCTATTAATGTATCAAAGGGTTCATTGCCACCATGTAGTATTGAAACCTTTCCATTGATCGGGCACTTTAGACATTGATAGAATGATGATGGTGCCACAAAGTTTCTATGTATCCAAGTTTTTATAAAGAGGATATTACATGCATTGAATTCCATAATAACCATGAAATTGATATCAAATGAGATCTCCCCAAATTGTTATTTGAGTTTGAAATTCACTAGGGGTATCTTCTCACACTTTTAATAGCCATAGATAGTCATATTTGTAAGGGATAAGTCTCCTTTGCTATACCCTAGTCGTCAGAGCGTCTTCACTGGGATAAGATTTGTCCCTGGTATATTATCAATTAGTACCCCTTGGAATTTTACATTATTGAGTCTTCCGAAAATATGTAAGGGTTTGATGTGACCATGGGTGGCCTCCTTCTGATCATGGTCTGTGAACGAGATGGAAACATGGAATCACAAGTACAGTGTATCCCCTCGATATTATTTTGTGGAACTATCTTCTATCTCAAACATATATGGGATCTATAGAGCTTCGACAAGTTACACCCTTGGATCTTTTGACAGACAAATTGCATCCTGGATCGAGATCTTGGCAGGAACCAAAACTAGTTGTTTCAGAACATCATATTTTTGTGTCAGAGGTCGGACCTTCCCAATATGGGGATACTTATAGGAATATGGTTCTATAGATGAAATATCTGATGCCAATGGACATATTGCTTTTTATGAGGTTGAGGGAATATCCAATGCTAGTGGTGTAGGTTGCACCAACCTTCCCTATTGTCTCTGTTGATCAGATTAGACCCCCTCTATGCAACAATGTAATAAAATCGGATGTGGGTGCCTTTTGAATGGCTTCAAGGAACCTCTTTCCTTTCTTTGATCATGTTGTAGTGCCTACCCCTATGTCTTGGATACATATATGTCCTCCATAGGGACATGATTTGAATATTGAGTCCGACCATGTCTATGTTGTCCCCTATATATTCGGCTTTGATGCATGCATCCTCTCACTCCTCAGTTATATGTGGGAAAACCATACTTGGGTTCATACTCATCATATGATAAGATGTACTTTATGTTTATTGTGTTGAAAGAATAAAATATGTGCTCCTATTCTAATGATTATTTCATTTAGGGGGTTAGTTATCATCAAATTGATGTCTCAAGGAAAACATTAATGACGGTTAATGCTAGATTTGGATGATAATTTGACTCTTCCTCTTCTATTTCATTCCACCACTATTGGTCAGATTCTCTTTTGAAAGGCACATATGACACTTCTTTTATAGGTGGTGAATATATTGCTGGCATGTGCCACTACATATCAGAGTGGCATGGGCTCGATAAACTAACCTCTAAAATATCCAGTTGTCAAATTTTAATGAACATTTGGATGAGATCTTTTATCAGTCATCCTATTCATCAGGTTTGACCATTTTTTTGAAATAAACATCTTATTGGGAATTAACCAACGACACTTTTCTATAATTGATCATTCCTAGAGGGACATCTTTTAAAAAGAAAAAATTCAAGATATTATCACCTAACCTTATATGGAAGGGGAAGTAAATAGGCAAGTAAGTGAGATTGACATTATCAGGGATTCTGGGCTACAGATGTGGGATAAATTGTTTGTCCATAGTTGCAAAGAAATAATAAGGTACCTGTTCATTCTGAAAAAGTACACTTATTCATCCGTTCTTCAAATCGTAGATGACTATGAATTTTTTGTGCTTCTAGTCAATGGTGATGCTATAAATTTCACCATTCTATAGGAGTTTATGAGCAGTTGGGGACCTTTTTAGGCATCTGGATATTTTTTTCTACCATCTTGAGAGTGGCATCTGCATCTACTGTTCTAGATAACCATTTCCACTATGGTGCGGGCATGAGTCAATCTTTGAATCAGGTCCACTGAATGACATCCACCAAACATTGGGATATTTAAGTAAATTAAAAAAATATGCCGTGAAATTTCATTAGAATTAGGGGTGTCAGAAAATCAACCATAATATTTTCGGCATATAGTTCTTACAACTTCTCTATCTATATAGGAATGCTATATGAGTAGTTCAAACCCTTCAACATTGCTATGTAATTAGACAACCTCTAATTTAAAGGCGTTTATAGTTTGTCAGATTAATGAACATTTTATTAATTTTTGTACAACTAAATTGATAAATGAGTTGATGATAGAGGTATTCCAACCTTGTCATAGATCCTACTAGCAGAATGTTATACGAAATGAATGTTGGACTTGTCAGAGTCTATACAAAACACCTCATCTAGGATGCCTATTGTTGATCTCATGGGCTCATCATTGGCCCACATCAGGACACATACTATGTGAGATGATGTTTTGGTCCAACCACACCATCAAAGGTGGAGAAGATAGGAATTAAATTTTGGGTGGTGGTGGGGTGTCATTAAAGCATTCAAGACATGGATTCCGTTCAGGTTGCATATGCATGTGCCTCCCTTCCTTGACTTTCATTCTAGTAGCTAGGGACTGGCTGTTGTTATGGAGACCTAGAGGCATTAATTCTTGGAATATCTCCAACCCATGATAATCCATTGAGTTTTAATGAGGTGACCCCATTTTTATCTCCTTCCAACATTCAATTCATCACAAGACTGAAAAGTTATCCTCAAGATGGAGAGGTTGTTGCCGCAATAGAGGGAAGTCACAACCATTTTTCGACTTCAACATGCATGTGGGTTGGTTTCCTAGACCTCGAGATAATTTGATATTATGAATATTTCCTAGATGATGGCTCAACTGGGGGAGCGAGAACATGATTATATGGTTGAAGATGATATGTCGCAGGAATATTTCCCCTGATTAACTCCTCATTAAGTTGCCGAGGAGCTTTTATTTCACTCTCATAATATGAAAACTTATCCTCTGGGGAAGGAACCTTTATCCTCCTAAAATATGATTGGGATGTTGTTTCACTCTTCCCCCTGGAAGAATTTCATCAGGGAGGTGGAACTCGATATTCACAATTTCCATGTTTTGGAGCCATCCTTGGTTCCTCGTGCGCATAACCCCATATGGTGCATTCATGTCACCCTCCTCCATAGAAATTTTTACATGACATAAAACTCTATATTTGTATCAAGATCAATATAATCAATGTTTATAAGGACAACATTCATGGAGAAATATCAGGAAATTTGGGTTGGTCCATTGCATTAAATGAAGCATGATTATTATGCACAACTTAAATTATGGTCTTTATTTGATCCATTGGTCTTATTGGGATATTTTTTCTTGTGACCCTAGTTGGGGCTTAACTATCATTAATGAATTTTCATCACATTTTGGTATTTTAATAGTTACCCTGATGGAGTTTCCGGTCATGGATTTCAAACGAGCCCCAACTAGAAAAGGTGTGTCTTGAGATAAGTGGCATGCCACCCGTTGATTCATTTCTACTAATCTAGAGAAGACTGATTCCCTTTTTGGTGGTAATAATAAAGAAAATACCCACCAAACCGGTAGGGGTGGTGTTTATTTTGGTTAGTAGTAGGAATTGATAGGTCCAATTGTTGAACATACAATGGCTCTGGTTAGGGATTTGACGACTCCTGAGAGAGACATAGAGAAATAAATGCCCCCATCCCAATGGGGTGGGGTTGTTCTGGGATCATCGATGATGTATCTAAGGTCCTCTTAGGGGATGATTGGAATATGGATCATTATTGAGATATAAATCACACAAGCCTAGAAAGAGGGGGATTTTTTTCTACTACTGCAAATACATTGCAAATTCTTTCATGAATTGATGATCTGAGAGCTAGAGGTGGAGATAGACACCCCCTTGCCATGTGGGTTGGGTCGGCTACTGGATTGATGATACCATATCTATAATAGCAGTACACTATATATGTTTCAATTTTTCTTTCATAGGAATGGGTGTGATGGTGACCATTTATGAAAATCATTTCTCATCAGAAGTTGTCTGGGTGATCACAAATTCGGTCCCTTGTTCTCTCTAGAGAATATAACATTGTTGGATGTCGTATCTAATTGGATTTTTTACTAAAAGGGGTGGTTATGTGTAATGCTCTATATTGTTCCCATCCTTGAAAATGGATTTTAGACATAGCTTCTGAGATCATCTGTCTAAGCGTGACGATGCAATGGGGGTAATCGGGTTGCAGGTTTTTACTGTGCTTTTCTGTTTTTGGATCCCAACCATGGAGATAACAGCTTGGTCAAGCTGGTAATAGAGTATCATTATTTTCTAAATATGAAACTCATATCCATGATGAGGGAGACATTTATCCTTCAATTTTCGATGATTATCCCACATATTCTAGTGCAGGTAAAGAATTCACTCCTTTTCTAGCTAATCTGGGATCTTATCGATGGAAGTAACGAGTGGAAGAAACTTGATGGGGATGCAATTTATGGGTAATTGTCTCCATATATCAATTTCATCCTCCTCATCATCATAATTACATGCCTCCACCCAATTAGACCATACAATATGGATCTTGTGGTCACATGCTAATGAGAATGGGGAGTTATTGGAAGTTAAGGGGGATCCATATACAGTTGACCCCTGATGATTCGAGCACCTATATGAATAAAGTTGTCAGATTTTGGAACACCTCTCTATATGGAGGTGTGTGTGAAAGGGGAGGATTTCCTTGCTCATGGGAGATATCTCCATTCAGAGGTTGACCACGGTGGATGTCCTGAGAATATTCCCCATGTTCCATCTATAAAGAGCAAGAGGAAGATTATTGTGGTAATGAATGTCTCCTGCTTCCACATTGATAGAAGACTCAACAGACCCTTGTGGTGTCGTGAATGTTTCTTGAACAACCCCACTGATGTAGCCTTTAAAACACATGTTTTGCTACATCATTTTCATTAACTTTTATTGATTTAATTGGTTATTTTTTCCCATTATACTAAATATTTACACTTTTGTATTTTTATAAATAAATTCACCAATTTATTTATTTTTATAATTAATCATGTATTTTCATATTTAAAATAGTTAGTTTATTTTTTTAATTTATTTTATAGTCTAGTTTCTTTTCATTTGGTTTGGTGTTTTTGTTTGCATGTTTAATGATTTAATATTTATTGATTAATTAATTAATTATTCTTCTGCACATAAATAATGTAGTTTTATTTATCATTTATTGTTTAAAATTTTTATTAATCAATGTAGCATGATTTAAATATTATTTGACTTTTTATAATTCATTAATTATAAATTTAAATTTAATTTTATTTACTTACTAATTTTCTTTAATATAATAAAATTAATTAACATAATTATTTAATAACTAAATAACTACCTTTTTACCATAATTTACATAATTTGTTAAAGTAACTATTTTAAATAAATTAACATTATTATATAATTTAAATCCAGTTTTTTATTTTTAAAATTTAGTTGTTTTTTTATTTTAAGTTTTAGTTTAGCTCTAATTTATGTTTAATTAATTGATGTTAAAAAATATTTAATTAAAGTTTTATATTTTTCATTCCTTATTATTAAGTTTTTAATTTGTTTATAATTGTCTCAATAAATTTTAGTTTTTAATTAGTTTTTCGTTTATGTTTTTTATCTTCATATTAATAACTTTTATTATTTTTGTAGAAGTTCACGGTCACACAATTTTTATCCTTCACAGTTTCACTCTTTACGGTGCCACCGCAGGACCCTTGCACCATTTCCAGCCTTGCCTCAGTACTACTTTCATGGTATCACTGTATCTCTGCCATCGTAAACATTCCTCTCTCTTGGGAACATTTCCTTCATGGTACCACAGCAACCGCGACACCATCCACCGGTGTTTGTCCTCTGCCATTCCTTGAGCCATCACATGCAGGCTCATCACTCCTTGTTCTCATTGTTTTTCATCACACTGGTCACACCGTGACACCACCTGTTGCTTGTCGTCCATATCCTGCAACTCGTCGTCACCCCTGACCACTATGGCAGTGAAGTCCACAGCCGGCCACAGAAAATATAGTTCACAGCATCACCCAAAACTAGATTCAAGTTAATACAGTGAACAATCCACAAATTCAGATCTAAAAACCCAGATCTGTAGAGGAGGGTACCCGGAGTTGTTGAAGATGTCGTTTTACCTCACTGGACCTGCAGTTGAGGGGGAGGAACCCACTATAGCTGTGAAAATTTATCAAGGAGAAGTTTCGTGGCAAGAATCAACACAAGACCACCACTGTGTAGCTCGAACTAAACCAAGATGGTGCTGAGAAGAACTACTTGTAGCCAATGCGGGACGAGGCAGAGCCAAAATAGGAGGGATCTTCCAATGGTCCGCAAGCTGAAGTTTGTCACCACTGAAGCTAATGATGTTGGGAGGAAGAAAGTGTTGCGAAATCACCGGGAGACAGAACGACAGAAAAATGAGAAAACGAAAGAAAGAAAAGCAACAAAGAACACAACGATTTACGTGGTTCGGGAAAAATCCCTACGTCCACGGGAGAGGCAGATTTTCACTATGATTCGAGAGCACAGAAATTACAGAGGATTCCAACATCAAACCCTAGCCCGAAATGGGCTATAAAACAAATGGAGAAGACGATCACTATTCGAAAAGTGGTCCGCGTCGCTACAGTGAACGGCGGCTGGCTTTGTCAAAAGCGCTACAGTGTCTGCCGGCTGGAAGTCAAAAGCGCTACAGTACTGTTGACCCCGAAGTCCGCACCGCTACAGTGCCTGTCGGTGTCGGTCGGTCAGCTCCGCTACAGTGGTCAGCATTGCTACAGGCATTCGGCCCAACCGGATCGGGCAACACCAATCCAACATAAAGAGCATCCTCTATGGCTGGATCTCGGCTCCAAAACCCCTCTCCCCATATAGCGCTGAAATGGGGGAGAGGAGATATAGCATTAGAAAATATAAATAAATTAAAAGTAAACTTTAATTAAAACATAATTTAAAATAATAATAGTAATAAAAATAACTTAACTTAAAGAATAAATAAATCTAGTTATAAATAAATAATAAATGGAAAATAATTAATTTTAATAAAAAAAATTAATAATAAAACTCAAATTAAACTAAATTAGTAATTATTTCTAAATTAAATTAAAACAATCAAACTATCATTTTCATGTTACATATTGTATATTTAAAATTATATTAAATTTATCAATAAAAATATTACTAATAATAATTTATAAATTAAATTAGAATAAAAATATCTAATTAACTAAAAAGTAGTAAATAATTTAATTTTAGAAATAATAATACACTTTAACATTAATAGATCTAATTAATAAAAATCAATAACATTATAAATACATCTTTTAAGACTTTTAATAAATTAATGACTTTAAATATTTATTTATTTCCTTCTGGTTTTTAATTATTCTGTGTTTTTTTTCTGGTGAAGGTTCATTCAAGAGATGAGAAGATGTCTAGATTCATTAAACTAACTCAGTGAGAGTTAGTTATGTGAGATAAACTAGTGTGACGTGTGGGTCGCGAAAAAAATAACGTGTGCGGTGCACACGTGAAGGACACTAAAAGTCTATGGTTATCATGTGGTGACATGCAGTAGATGGCGAAGGATAAAAAAAAAGATAACCCTGAATGTTTGGGGGGAATTCATTCGATCATTCACTCGAAATAAGAGCAAGAATCTTGAGCGAACCTTAGAGTACTCCTCGGAGAGCCATTCTTTGGAGATCCAAGGGCCTAGAGCAACAACAATTCAATCTAGCAGAGGGAGTTTTCTTCCTCTGTTTTCTTTCAATTTTCATTTTTTGTTATTGATTTTTTTTATTTTATGTAATAGAGATGATGTTAGGTTAAATCCTACTGTTCAGGGTTAAAAATCGAATCTACTAGATATCTTATTTTTTTCATCTCACGATCATTTTGAATGTGACTGGAATTGATTGGCGAGATCAGTTCTGATTGAATTTAACTAAATTGTACCACATGCACATAATCTACCAATTCTATAATCATTCGGTGAGTTTGATTGTTATTTAATTTTCCTAGAAATTTAAATTGAAATAAAAACTGCAGAACTTATGGCGAGTTCGTTCTGTAATTTTTTTCAAACCATAATTTTCTCAAGTTGATTAATCTAGGGGTGGAGAACTCCAAGACTTGTCGGCTTGAGTGATTTATCTGCTCGCAAGGGAAATAAATCAATCATTTTCAGTGGAATTAGTTGTAATCACTTTCGTGAGAAGGAATATTTTCAAAACCATTGGAATTAAAAATTTTCCCCGAGCATTTACTAGATTGCTCGTTTATTAGTGTTTTCATATCTCTGTTCACCTTTTTTTTCAATTGTTTCTTACTTAAACACAGTTTAGATTCAAGATCTGTAGTGTTCTGTCACTTAACTTCTTAGTAATGAATATTGAAAAAATGAAAAAAAAATAGAAAATAGAAATTTTACCCCACTGCTGACAACAGTGGGATCTCTTAAAAAAATTAGAAGATTAGTTTTCAAACTTGCCATCTCTGTGGGTTCGACCATGCTTTCACCGTATACTATAGTTGGTAAGATTATAAATTTTAAACATTGACCAGCTTCAATGACTGTTTAAGTCACCCATGGAATGTAAAATTGAGCAAATTAGGTGTATGGGCCATGTTTTTCATTTTGGTAAGAATATGTCAAAATGCCTTTTGTGATTGTGTAGGTATATGAACCTTCTACGTGAACATTTCTAGAACATTTATATAAATATTGGGTGATGTGGGAGTATAGTCCCACAACTGAAAATATGTTGGAATATGGAAATACGATGTCTCATTATTGAGAGGGTTATGGGCCTGTCCTCAGGCACGTTCCAATATCACATGGTGATCCTCTGTATTTATGGGAGTATGAGCCTGATCTTGTGCCTTTGGGATGTGCCAGTAGTCATTCATGGACGGAATATGAGCCTTTTCTGAGGCATGTGCTACTGTCACTCGGTTGACCCTAGTTGGATCTAGAATATGAGTCTTGTCCAAATATTAATTCCTCATTGGAATATGCCGATGGACCTATGTAATAGTAGATGGAATAACATCCTTCTCCTATGTCTCCTTGGAATGATGATGGTGAACTCGGTCGTTGGTGGAAGTAGTAATATGTGACTGACATTGATGATATGTCATGATATACCAAATGGATCCATTGACAGAAATATGAGCATGTCCTAAGGCTAGTGCCATTACCACTTGGGTATCCTTAGTCAGAACAGGGGTATACTCTCAATCACGGGGCTTTGGTGTATGCCATAAGACTTCTACAACAGGCATGTGCCCCTGTCTTGATGGATGTACCACTCTCACCTAGTAATCCATGCTTGAAATGGGGGATATGAGCCTGATATGATGCCAAACACATCATCAGAATATGCCAAAAATCCTCTTGATCAAGAGAAAGAGTGTGTGCTCACTCTAGTTCAACCACTTATTCATGATGTTGTGGAAATATGGATGGGAGTATGCACCAGTCCCTTCACACTACCACAAAACTGGGCAGGGCAGACGCCTGCCATTATCCGTGCTAACAGAAAAGCGCTGATAAAGGGGTAGGACTTTATCAGCGCTAAAAAAGCGCTGATAAATTTACCCTTTATCATCGCTAAAACAAGCTCTGATAAATGGTATATTTATCACCGCTTTAAATAATTATGGCCATTTTGATCGACTTTACATTATTATGATATATATTAAACTTTTATATATGATGTATTTCAATGTGTGTCATATCCATCAATTATAAAAGCAAACATCCTTTTACCCCATATTCAAAATGTTTGTGCATACTATAATAACATCTAAAATACCTAATAACTTCCCTAATTCACTTAATTAATCAATGAGTTTATTTTTTTTGTTTTTAGACCATCCTCCAAAGGTAGACGGTGTATGCTAAAGGATGTATCTCAATGAAGAGGTAACATTCTTCCTCAACTCATTTAGGGTTTATTTCTTATTATCATTCTAATAAAGATATTGTATACACCTTAACATAATTATTATAGTTTCATAATTATAATATGATGTTATCATTGTTATGGTACAACCATTTTGTCCTATTTACTATCCAATGGGAAATGATAGAATCACTCACGTGTACGTACAAACTACTATTTCTACAATGTGATGTAATTAATTTTCTATCAATATATTTCATGGATTATTATTATGATAGATTGAATGTTTATATATTATATTAATAGTAAAATCGTTATTTTTTTATGAAAAGATATTATCTACATTTTTACTGCCACTATCCTGAGAAAATGATAACATTTTCTATGTGTACATGTAGACTACCAAATTTGTGAAGCAACACGATTTGTATTTTTATTTCAATGATATATTTATATGGAAAATTATATATTTATTGAATATAAATATATATGATATAATAATTATTTTGGAAAGGTTAATTACTATTAAATTTTCATTTGTTCCATCTATTGAATAGTGACAACATCACTCATACATACATACCTACTACAACCTTCATGAATGTTTATATTTACAAATCATAATAATAGATTTTATAAAATTAAATTTATTGTATAAAAATAATAGTTATAACATATTTAATATTATTTGTATGAAAAAACCAAGACAATGGAGTAATTATCAAGATTGCAAAAGAGAAACATGCCTGAAAAATGATTCAATTATCCCCTATGATAGATATTATAAAAAGTATTATTAATGAATGAGTGATAAAATAATATAAATGGAATATATGTGTTATTTTATATAGTAAAATTATTTTTACATAGATATGTAATAAATTAAAATTCATCATATGTGAGATTATATATACGTACGAGTGAATTCTAACATTAGTGCAGGGTTTATTTCAAAATCACATAATTATTCAAGATTGTTTATATTTAAGTCCCTATTTGAAAAATTATATTATCTTATTAAACTAAAAACTATTTATTTATTCTACATTGGGTATTTATATTATTTTAATTTTTTTACATTAATTTCTCTCTCTATATTTACTGCAAATCCTAATATTATATTTTAAAGGAAAACTTACTTTTCTTTTCAACTTAGTGAGGAATCATTTTATTCCTTATCAAATATTATCTAACAAATTTAAAATATATTTTTTACTATTATATAATGATTTAGTAATGTAATTATTACCCTTGTATCAATTTATAAAAAATGGTTTTAAAGGAATCTTCTTTTCATTTTCAAAATAATATACTTTACAATAATGGCATGAACAAAATATTTGTTCTAACATTTACTGCACAGTTTGATTTTTTCACTGGCACAACTATTATTAGTAATGAAGATTCATTTAAATGTTTCCAAGATTCATTTAAAATTAATTTTTTCCCTCCTATTCAATAAATTTTTAAATTTTAAATAATTGAATCTTAAATGAAAACTGTGTTTTCCTCAAGAAGTATTCTTGTTATATTTGAAGTTTATTTTAATCTATTTAATCATCCTTCTAGAAATTATATGATTAACTAGTAAAATATTAAAATAATACCATCCAAATTATTTCTATTGATGTTTTATGATCACATTATTATAATAATTTATGAATAAAAATATTTACATTTCATATGCTTTTTTTAATATGAATGTTTATATTGATTATGTATATAATTTTTATTGACCCCTTTCATATGATGAATCAATTATACCTATTATTCATTGGTCGGTACTATTATAACCCAACACTATATTGGTAGGTATCATGAGACAAACTCTGCTTGATATTTGGGGTATTCCCGTACATATTTTTATGTTTCCTAGCAATGAGGCCTTGATTGTATAATTATGATTTTTGGTACATGAATTTTTACATTTTTAAACTTGTTATTGTTTACCATGTTATTATTTATCTTCCAATGTCATCCATTGATATATCCCCCATTTATGAATTTATTTATATTGCATGAATGATTATTATTTATATCTTACATATTCTTTATGTGTTTTTTTATTTTGGATATTTTTTGGTATGTGTTCCGCCATTAATCATATGATCTCATCCTTTATTACATTTTGTTTTCACCAAGATACCAATAAGGTATATGTGAATTATTTTAGGTATATACTAGAATAAGTAATAATTATCTCATCAGAATCACAAGCAGTTCTATAATTATTTTGAGATTCATGTATGTATATAGTATCCGAATAATTGAATTTTTTTGATCTACCTGGATGAGAACTATTATATTATGCGAAAAAATTTGTATGATAACCACAGGATCTGGGTATATTGGGTCATGGGATTTAATATAATGATAAATAAAACATATAGTTCATATTATCTTCTTGAATAATGTTGTAAATTGTTGTTTTCGGATGGTGGAAATTACGGTCTCATAGAGTTAGATCATGAGGTTAATTTTTGAGATTTTGGACCATTTGGGATGTTATGTTTTCAAATTTCGATTCCTGATCCCTATTTTGAGATAATTTATATGTCAACCAGCAAATATCATGCATGCTCCTTGTTTATAAATTGTGACGCGGTGGTGGTTATGATATTTTTTTGGTCATTATGAATATATTCTATTTAAATATTTTTATGTATTAATACTTCTTATTATGTTGGTTTAGTTGTCTAATTCATGGATAGATCCTAGAAAATTTAAAGGGTGAAACCATTTATATATGGTTATGTTTAATTTCATAGTGCAAGTAACTTTCCCGTCGAAATCAGGGATGTTCTTTGAGAATTATAGATGATTGAAACATTTGATTGTTCGGGTCGAATAAGTATAGTTCGTTAAAAAATAGAAACATCGAATTCATGATATTTGGGTGTTAGTGGTAAATATAACATATGACTTTCAAGGTTTAATAGGTTTCTCTGGAGGAGTTCCTGGGGATCTATTCATTATCCAATGCCTTGAGATTCCACGGTTGTTCCTGGGATATGTTTTAAATTTGGACACATTTTTTAATTTTTTGACAAGATTTTATGTTTTTTCACTACTGAATATTGGGTTTCGGAAAAAACCATTACAATTTTTTAAAATATTTTTTTTATTTGGTGAAATGGGGAGTAAAAGTGTAGCATCATAGTTCAGGTCCATAGTTTTTAGTAACCATATAGATATAGTGAGACCATGCCTACCATCAACTCAGTGTTTTTTCATATGGTATTCCAAATAGTGTAGAAAAATCATGATTATATGGAAATTGCTTAACTTTTTTTATGTTTTCATCCATACTTTTGTGAGATATTCTTTCATGTTGAATCCATCTATTTGATTCATATTTTAATTTTTTAATATGGTTTAATTTTTTTGGTAGATATTCAATTGTAGATTGTATATTTTGGTGTCTTGTTTTTTTTTCATAATGATTCTGATAAGGGAATCTTATAGAAAAAAAGCAGGAAAATGTGGATTATGGTCTACAGGTGACACCCCATGTTGATCCTTAGTTAAATTAGTGATTTGAATGATTCATTCTATAGGCCAGGAGGGTGAAGATGTGAGGAATGAATAATAGTCCATGATTAGATTTTTATTATGTGGAAACCTCTTGTATCGCAGGGAATAAGAGTTACCCAAAAAATTATGAATATTTTTAATTGATTAAGTTTATAATTGTTTTTATAAATACACTCATTCCCTCAAATGTGGGATTCAACCCTTACATGTTGGATGGACATGGCAAAATGTAGCAAGAAGCCATAGTGTTTGAGAAGTCAAATGATTATCTCACTTTGATTAACATCAAGTATGATTTTAAAAAATAGTTTTATCATAATAATTTGATGGTGTAGAAGGATAATGAGTTCAGGATTATGGAGTGGGGAGATTATTTTGTTATATAACATGCTAGTCTGTTTTTCAATCTAGTTCAATTTTTCCTCGAGAACCCTTAAAATGGTTATATTAGTGCCTGATTGATTGAAATTGGTTTTTAGGATGAGACTAGATCAATACTTATTACCCTTTTAATATTTAATATTTCAAAATTTTTGGATAAATAGGTGTTGGATGAGGCATATTTATCTAGTTAAACAAACCTCAATGGGATATTTTCTTTAGTTGGTGGTAGATAGATCTCTTCTTCTAAACAAGATAGGAAGCTAGATGAACCTATTTAGTGAAGTGGTACGGGTTCTCGATAGTCATTAGGTTTGGTGGTGGTGGATTCTCCTATGAATTATTTCATAACCTTTTACTAGTTTATGAACTCTGGATGCACTTGAACAAACATCCCAATGGCTTTGAGGATGTTCCAGTGGTGTTGAATTCTTGGTCCACTTTATCACTTCTATAATAAATCACTTCAGTGGAGTGGAGTCGATTATTCTTTTTTCATGCATTAAAAAGTGTCATAAAATACTTCTATGTGTGTGAAATACTTCCCTTAATCAATATTTGAATCATAATGATCAAATAAGTAATAAGAAATACCTGAATCCTACTGTCTCTAAACAACTAATATGGAACTAGAGGATTATGACATTTGGTTAGACATCATGATAGGTATAATGTGTATTATTTCGTCTATCATTATATAGTTTTATGATAGGGGTTCTTACATTTAATTTGTTAAATAATATTTATTAATGCTTTTGGTTTGTGATTATAGTTGATTTCATTCTTGATGGACCTAATTACCCCATTAGGAAGTAAGAAGGATAATATTTTATGTTCCCAACTTTTCATGCTTTAATTATTAATGTTGAAGTCAAGTTTGACTTACATGTGTTGTAACATAACTTTTTCAACCTCATAATCAATTTAGATAGGATGATTACATTTGAATCATTTTTTTATTATTATAACTATACGGTCTAGTTTTTTATCTAGAGATGAGATCTCTCACATATTCCATCATGAGTAATTTAGGAGGTCCGGGAGGGTATAACTTATTACACTAGATATAGAATCAATTTCTGTAAATATATATAGTTTTTTTATTAATTACATAGAGTAGAGTTCAAATTTTAATATTTTATTTGTTGTGAACTGATACCTTGAGGATCTTCTAGATGATTTTTTTCTGGGATTCCACCCTAGAGACTGGGTAAGTTTACTATCAGTCTACTTTTTGGGATGATCCACATATAATTATCATCATAGTAGATAGATAATTATATGTGGAATGAGTTCATTTTTCATTTTTAAGACCTTGAAAAAAGTGGTTTATTCATCCTAGTGTGTAACTTTGGGCATCTCCATTTATGTTTGCAAAGAAGGCATGTCAGAGAATCCAGAATTCCACCAATTATCATAGGCTGAATCAAGTGACCATTATGAATAAATACCTATTAACATGAATTTATAGCCTTTTTTATCTACTCATGGGAGCATGATGGTTTTTGAAAATTTACTTAAGTTTTTGCAATCACCGGTTGAGGGTTTAAGAGGAAAGTGTTTTGAAGACAACCTTTATGAGCCATTATAGAAATATTGAGTATTTAATTTTATTTTTATTATTATGATCCAAACTCCTGTTACCCTATGACGATGTCCAAAAATAAAAAAAACCATTGTAAGATACAAGGAATGTCTTATCAAACGACCAAATACATTTTTATTCTTTCTAAACAAGATACAAACATGATTCCCATATGATATTTGAAAACAAAAATTACAATTTTTTTGATAATCTTTTTATTCCCTCTAGAATATATTTTCCTATTATTATATGTAAAATTAAAGGAGTCAAGGGAAATGAAACAAAATAAGGCTGATATCAAATGATCAGTATGGGTTATGTGCAATGGAATATATCATGAATGAATAATCATAATCATGAAATGGTAAATAAGTGAACACACATGACATATAAATACGTTCATTACAATAATCAATATGGAATGGTAAATCACTAAAAATTCTATTTAATAAAAAACATTAAAATTATGAGTGGATAAGATATAATATATATTTCAAGGTAAAAAAATGAAAACACATTCTATTTAATCAAAAAACTAGTAATGAAATAAATACAGAAATAATAACTTTTTTAAAATATGATGGATAATAATAATTTATTTCTTAGTAAAGGGAATGATTGATTATTTGATTTCATGATCTCATGCAGCATGATACTTCTACTCTCAAGATCTTTCTTGAGACAGTTTAAAAATTATGGGTAATTATACCCTAGAAACCCATTTTACTAAGGCTATCCAATTTATTCATCTCATGAGACTAGCAATGCGTCAAGGTTCCATCTATAACCGGGCCCTATAGTAACATTTTTCTTTATTACACACTAATAAATTTTTTATTACATAAACATTCACTTAAGAAAACTTTGGGGATCGAGAGCTCTAGTGTATTGTGAAACCAAGAACAATAAATAACAACATTGAACATAAAAACCCAACATCATTATTGAAAACTTCTTTTACATGACCACAACATTCCATCATACATAGCATTTCGTGGGATAACTAGAGAACATACATAAGAAATGGTTGAGCTATAATACCTCATAAGGGTGTAGACAAGGAATAACATGATAAATACAGTACATTTCAGGCAATTGGCATATCAATAGATCATAAGAGAAACATAAACATGAACACGTGATATATCATGATTATCAAAAAATGGAAATGTGGAAAAAACATTTAACTTGATATTAGTATAATGTAAGGATTATTGAACATGGACCTTGAGTAAACCCTTATTTCACTTGAATTATCATGATTAAACCCTCATTTCACTTTACTTATCATGATACTAATTATTACCCAATGCATTAGAGCACTAACTGGGCGTACCCTTCTCAATCATTTCATTTCATGCATAACTGTGCCACATGGATCATATAACATGGATTCATTAAACATCATAATTAATTAAATGATAAATAATTGTGTAATTTGTACATGAAACAATATAATGAATAAGTAAATCTGCATAATGGTGAATACCATTGATAGATAAATGGGCATGATATTCACTATACAATGACTTTGGCTTTGAAAATCATGGTCCAATTTCGGCAGCATTATGGTGTGACATAATAATTCATAAAAATACATAATGATAGGCAATAGTGTGCCTCATCATATTTAAATGAAATAGACAATAATTGGGTCATATATATACATATCCCAACAAATGCTATCGAATTTTGATTCATAATACAAAAGAATTTATTGAATGTAAATGATAGGGGAGAAATTCCTAACGGAATTTCGGCAAGGTAACAAATGTACATGGGAGGAATTAATGAGAGAGAAGGAGGTATCTAATAATTAAAACATAATGAGGGATGTATGGGGGAGGAGTGAAATAATACACCAACATTAGTAATTGAAAAAAATGGAATAAAAATATAATGAAATTGGGATAGAAATGAGAAAAGAAGAAATCATTTATTAGGAAGTGTGATCCCAAATGATGGGGAGAGGCTTGAGATAGGCTTCTTGGGATCTTCGGCCCCTTGGAAGGATTCTAGTGAGAGGAGGTCAGGGGTTGGATGACCTTCAAATTGTTTTAGGGATGTTAAAATTGGATATTGACAGGGATTATATAGGAAAGGAGAGAGAAATTTTTTATTATTTAGGTTTTGGACACCACACATTAAACTAATCAAAACACCAAACCATCCCATGGGTTTTTCCCATTTTTTTCAAAGGGGGGTGGAAAACAGTATTTTATAAGTCCGATTGACTAACGTAAAAAAATATTAGGATTTCTTATATGCAAGTGAGTCACACTCTCAAGGAAATCATTTTAAAATGTTAAAATGTTTTATAAGTCATGGAAGGTCCACTAAGGCTTTGTTAAGTAAATAAAAAAATCTAAAATAAAAATATTTTAAAGTTAAAACATATTTTGGAAGAAAACCCTTTTAAAGTGTTTTATTATATCACTATTGGGTCATTATGATGTCTTAAATGCATTATATATAAAGGATAGTTAATTTTTACCCAAAAACATGATTGTCTATAGAAATTATAAAAAATTAACCACTAGATAATTTCGATATCCTAATTCCAAAAATAATATTCATTTTTTATAAATAATTTTCTAAATAATTGAATTTTTTACTTTTAAAATATAAACCGACATTTATCATAAATTCATGGGTTTTAACAAAAACTACTATAGAACCTTTATAAAATAATAAAATTATATTCAAAAAAATTATTTGATCATTTATATTTAATAAAACATAATTTAGCAATAATATTTCATAAAAAATTATTTAATTAAAAAGTCCATTAATTCATCAAAATAGATTCATTAATTGAATATTAACTAAAAATAATGTTTTTTGTTTGAAAACTATAAACAATGTAAAAATAATAAAATGAATGTATATACAATATTCTATACGAAAATAATGCACATAATCATAGTGATATGTTTTTGTTACCTAACCCCTTATAACACTCGCATAACACCTATGGGTAATGTGTGAGATGGTGATAGACTCTTGGAGAGTCTCAGATAACATCGCTCAGGTGACAATCTATATTAACTTTCACTTCACCCGTAGGCTGTTCCATTCAAGATTAACGTGTTGCAAATCATCTTGGGCTAGGCCAAGAGTGAAGCCCAATAATTCCACATCCTTTTTGTGCTTTAAAAAATGGGATTCGTAGGAAGAAATTATTCTAGATGAGGTCATCGCTTCCTTTTTCTGAGTAAATTGTATTGTTTAAAGCCCTATTTTTATACTAATCATGTTATCACTGTTCAACAGATATATTAGAAATGATAATAGTTATTAATGGTATTTTTAAATCCAAAAACATAAAAATAAGGAAGTTAATATGTTTTATATAACCATTTTACATAATAATACATTTAATTATATAAAGAGGAATTTTCATTAATAAAAGTTTGGGTCGTTACATGCCCCATCCAAATCTGCATTTCTAAATAATTCTTCATATATTGTAAATTTTATTTAATTTTAAATAAATATTAATTATAATTAAATATATACACAAAATAATAAAAATATATTATCAATATATCCCTAGACATTAAAATACCATTCAATTTAAGTCACTATATGAAGAAATGAAAGATGTTTTATGAAATTAGAATATCCATTACAAATAATATGGATATTTAAGGGAAATTTAATTTCCAAAGATCATAGGAATGTGAATTATTAAATGGAAAGATAAGGTCTACAAAAATGGATATTGGAAGTGAGTTTCAATACTATCCTTTGTCACAATAATCACAAACCATATATTTGAATAATAAGTTTTTTTATTAATATCACATATACATAATTTAGTATATGTGAAATAAATGGTTGTTTCAGTTGATCAATAGAAATACCAAAAATATATATTTTAAACCATTCTTGAGAAAATTATACTTTCATTTTTAAAATGAACTTTTAAAACATAATGTTCACAACCCAATTTTAAAATAATAATCATTGAAAAATAACATGGGAAACTTATAAATTAATATTTTATAACATTGAGTGGTAATAATGGAGGGATGATATTATTTTTTCATAAACATCAAAAAATATACATTTTACATTTTCAGTATTAGCCAAACAAGTATTGTTTGGAAAATGAAAAAATTATTACTTTAAAAAAATATAAAAATTTAAACATTAGTAAAAAAAATTATATAATCCTTTGATTAATTTTAATTTTTTTTTGAATTTTTATCTAAGATCATGGGTTTGGGAGAAAAATTATTTTCAACTGAATAGATAAATGAAGTAGGATTTTATTTAAAAAATATACCAATAAATTTAAGTACCAAAAAGTAACATTCGTATAAATAATTGAAAAAATCATGAATAAACATAGGAGATAACAATTAATGGGACTTAGTAGCTAATGATAAAATAATTTTCTATAATGTATATTCTAGAAAAAAATCCCAATGAAAGTAAAATTGTGAAATAAAACTCCACATAGATTGTTTCACTTAAGTGAAAATTAATAAATTAATTGATTATGAGTATAGAATATAAATAGATATAAAAAAATTTAAATAAATAATCTAATTAAAATTATTTTCACACATATTCTTTCAATATTTAAGATAATGAATATGTAAAATAACAAAATTAAAATAAATTTATTTATGACTTTTTTAACAAGGTAAATTTATTGTGAAATAAATTAAATGAAATTATTAAAATTAAAACATAGTTTACCATTAATTATTAATTATTCTTGTTATTAAATGAAATAAGATTAGTATAAAACCATATATATTAAATTACATACAAAACATTTCTATATGCCTCAATAAAGATAAATTGAGAAGAAGTCCCTTATGTCATATTTCCTTTTGATTGAACATGATTTAATATAATACATAATGGTTTTAAGTAGGATTTTAATTTAATCCAAATAAAGAACCATATTTATATTTATAATATTATATGGGGATCTCTAATAACATGGTACCCCGATTTTATCAACAATATTTCATTATTTTCATTTTTTGGGTGTTAATATCCATAATTTATAATGCATGTAGGATACATATCCAACATATAAGAAATTATATTAATTATATTAATGTCATAATTGATCATTAATAAAATATATATAATCATTATTTATGGCTGGACATGGAAAATAAATCACATCGCTTCGTGGTGACAGTTTGTTATTCGTACGCATGAACAATGATATCATTTTATTAATGAGTGAAAGGATAAGGATGTGGGTGATATTTTAGTAATACATAATCAATATAATGTCATATATATTAAATATATTAATTTAATTTATTGTTATTAGTTTCTAGGTAAATAATAAGTTAAAAATGAATCATATCACTTCGTATGGTTATAGTCCCCAGTACACATGAGTGGCGTTATCATATTTTCAAAGACAAGAAAAGTAAGATGGTCTGTTTGATATTATACTTGCATAAATTTAATTTTATCATAAATATTTTATAAATACTGTATATCCATCATTACATCCAAACACTAATGTTGGTTATGGACAATGAATTACATCAGTTCACGATGTGGCTATCCTCTATACACACGATTGATGGTTTCGATTAGAATTTTATGGAAGAGAAGATATATATAGATAACTAAATTAAAATAATAATATATTAGTATATTTAATAAAATTAGTTTATTACATAATCATTGTTTAATAATATTTTAATGAGGTTGGAGAATAAACAAAATAAAAAACACTTTTTTAAGAATGTTACCCTTTCTTTATATAATTTTTTTAGTTTTCCCTAAAGCCATTACTAGAATGAAAATATGATAAATTTGGGATCTAGAATGTTATTTAGGGTCTAATGAAGTAATTTCATCATGTATTTGTCTAAAAAAATTATGTTTCAAGAGGGGAGGAGAGTGGTGACCTTTTATAAGTGGGGAGAGGGCACAAATGAGGTTTTTGAAACGATTTTATTACCGTCACATTTTATCTAACCAGAATTCTCCAAAATGAGCCGTTATTGAAAATTATGGGTGATAATGCTATCAAATATTCATAAAATTTATTTTTTACATGTTTTTAGGTTATTTTAACCATTATCTTTTTAGTTTCACCAACAGGAAATCAGTTTTTACCTTAACTATGATACATAATTTGAACTACATTTACTACTCATAATGGTTGAAATAGATGTTGAACATATTACATAATAAAAATTTAGATGATTAAAAATATTGAATGAATTTTTTCAAATTAATGTCATATAATTGTTAAAATTAAAATTTTAAATTATACCCATAAACATGATGAAAATGCTGGTTTTTAAAGAGAATAACTTCATAAGAATAAAAGGTTTTAGTTTCAAAATTCAATATTATATTCATAAAAAGTACCCAATAAAGATATATTGTAATATAATTTAATTAAGTTTACATTAATGTTAATTTAATCTTTAATTTTATATTGATATTTTTTAAAATAATAAGGTATTTTTTAATGTAAATTAGTATTTTACATTATTCAATGAAATTTGAAAATTTTTAGGAAAACCCAAAAAATCCACCCTATGATAATTTTTATGATGACTTTTGAAGTGAATATTAATCTATCAAATAAATTTTATAATTTTGTTAAAAAAATATTTGTAAATTACCTATGCAATGTGCAACCAAACCGTCTAAAAAATACAAGTTTTTAGAAAACATTTAACATGTTTTAAATAAATCATGTTTTATTTATAATAAATAGATAAACATAATTTTAATAATTAATTTTTACAATTCATACCCACCAATTTAATTTCTAGGTTATAATGTTATACTATATTATGGTTCATTTAGACATTGTGTTTTTGTGTTATCAATCTATCAAAAATATTAAATATAAAGACATTTATTTTTTGGGTTTTTATGCTCATTGTTGCTTATTATATATTCTATCATATAGAATGTTATTAATTTATTATTTTAGGGTGTAAAATTCTCCACACCATAAATAAATTTATTCCTCACAACTTTATTAGGGGATTAAAAATATAGGGTTCGTTGTTTGAAAATTTATATATCGAAAACCAACATCGTAAAAATGGTTATTAAAAAATTAATCTAATAATATGAGAAATGATGCACAAAGTTCATATATAATAACAAAAAAAATAGGTTTCTATGTCTTATAAAATTAGTGTAATTTAAAGATATAAACATTGAAGAAAATATTGAATAATTATATAGAACTCTATAGGTCATTGTTCAAAAGAAAGTGACTGATAAATGGAATTTTGAAGACCTTATAACCATAAAATTATGACGATTTAAAAATATATATTATTAATTGGATATGAAGGTAATATGGAATTATTAATTTCTCATGATATGTCTCCTAATTTTGAAAAATTATTTTACTTTCTATAATTATATGAAAATATAATTTCTCGATATGTTTCTATTTCTTAAGTACAAATTAATCACTTGGTTGTGGTTTAATAAATTCCGGCATCATCACTTACCCTAGTAAATGAAAATACAAGAATAATTTTTTACACCCAGTAAACTAACATTAACTTTTAACAAATCATAAGATCCAAAAAATAGTGAATAATATTTTTGTATGTCTCAAACAATTTTTGAATTTTATTTTGAATAAGATATTAAATATAATACATTGTTCTATAAAATACAACAAAAACAACACTTGTTATACCCCAATATTAATCTACCAAATAGTTTAACTGATAATATAGGAATATTAACTAGGACTTTACGTAGGAAAGTGGTATGCGATAAACCTTTATCATCATTTTGTTTGTGGTTTAATCCCCGCTACCATTTCATATTTGACGGGTTGTCACCCATCATGCATGTTTTAATATTTCTATAACTATATTAATATAATTCATATAATGTTACAATTGTGTAATAACCCATAATAACTACCGCATCAAAGAATGATAGAACGGAAACGATGCTGATAAATTTAAAATTATGCCCAAAAATTTCGGGGCATTCTTCATTAAATAATGTTTTATTTGAAACATATACTAAAATGATTAGTTATATTTACAATAATTTCCCACAAAATATACTTAATCATTTATATTCCTACAAATCATTATTCTAAAGGGGAGCTTATGAATTTGAACAAATGATTAACCGTAAACTTATAATCCTAGGACTGTATCCATAATTTTTAATTTAATCAAGACATATATGCATCTAAAATTTATCACATTCCTTAGATGTTTCATGGTTTCATTAAAAAAAGTTACTTTGGTGAAAAACTAAATTTAAAATTTAATTTTTTAATCCCTATATATAAATATATCATTTGATTTATTTCAATATTTGTCCTTCCTTAGTCTAGGGGTTAAAATTTAGAGGAGGGAATTGTCTCAAATAAAAATCTGGTTCACCACATTTAAGACAAAGAAACATAAATTGTTCCCTAGGATGAAATTTATTTCCTTCTATCATACTCTTTATTTTTTCCTCAACGAATCATTTATTTATGTACTTCTATTCAAAACATAAAAAAACATCCCATTCCTTTTAGTGAATTTCCTTGGTGTATCATTCTTAATGTTAGAAATGAAGTAAATATTTCCTTCTATCCACATTGGTCTCTCATGAATGTTCTTAGAGAAATCCATCTATATCATGTTTTTTGGGTACAAGAGATTGTAAAGGAATATATTATTAATCATATTGTAGGATATCTGATTAGGCATAATCATGATATCTATAACTTCTATCATCATACATGTTTCTTTCTCAAAATCACCATATTTTTATTAATGTTCAATGTTAATATGATTCTTTTAGGTTCCATCCATTGACTAAAAACATAAATCGTAGAATTAGAAACAATAATCATAGTGGGAAAATCATATAATAATTTAAAATATGACTAAATCATGAATCATTATTTTCAATCTAGGAAAACATATGTTTAACCTAGTTCATTCATTGTAATATTTTATTCCAATCCTTCAAAATGGATTTTAAATAAAATGAGAATTATCAAAATAATATCCCCGTAGAGTTTTAAACCCGATGTGCACTAAATTCTCTTAACATTCACTGGGTGATGATTATGTCATAGCCAATGCACCCTTTTAAAATTTATCACCCCTAAGGAAATATGTTCTAGAACCAAGTATACTTATATTATACAGACATGGATATATTTCTATAAAAACCACATAATATCCTCCTAACTAATACTCCATGATATTCTTATATACTTATAGTTAAATTTGATCATAGGTTTAGGATCCCTAATCTATGTTTTCATAACTATAGTTCCCAAGGTTTATACTATAATTCCTCCAGTACCAACTACAATGAACGTAACTCCCATAAACTATAGATTGTGTCTTACTTTATTAGATTAGAATAAGATATGGGGATTCTCATCCCAATTGAATGGATAGTTTAGTGGTATCGGTAAACTAGATATGAACATAATTACTGTAATACATTTGAAAACATAAATTATATTTTTTCAGGCATACATTTTTATCCTCTTCAATATCATTGTATATAATTCTTTGTACTCTTTCTGGATTCATGAGAAAGAAAAAATTTGTTTGATCTCAAATGATTAGTAAATATTAAATATAGTAAAAAATATCATGATTGAATAAGCATAATTATGTAAAGGTAAATTTTAGGACTCATCCTTAAGAGTCACATATTCTAGTGACATTATTCCAGAATTAATTTTTTAAAATCCTTTGGATAGTTTTGGTTTATAGTTTCAGATAATTCATAAAAAATCTTACATTTTAAACCTATATATCATAATTGGAAACATATACTCATTATCAATTATTCCCACCAATCATAAAAATTAAAAATAATTGTGTTTTGTTTCCATGAATTAATTTTTTACAATTTTCATCTGGACCTCATAATTGTCTATAATCTTCATTAAAACAAATAATTTGTTAAAATGTGGTATGATCATAAAAATATCAATAAGTTTCATAAAAGAAGTTAAATATTAGTGCAGTCAGAAAAAATGAAAACACTTTAAAAAAACTTTCATAAAACATGCCTCTCTTACCTAAAAGGGTATAATCTTTTCATAAAACAAATGATACGTTAAATACCTTTTAAAAACAATGATTTACATGAAAACACATTTGAATGATTTAAAAAATACATGTAGGTTACTTGTGAAATCATCATCATAGAACCCATTTATAACACTTAAAAATTTTAATTACCATATGGTTGACATCCAATATAAGTCTCTAGAGAAACAAATTATTACATAATGAATTAGAACACTATCTAAGCACAGAAATCGTATAAGTTGTGATGGGATAAATCCTGATATAAAAGGTGGATAAACCAGTAAATAATGATATAAAAGGACCATATAGTGAATAAAAACCTTTAATATACTTTAAAACCCTTGTCATAAGCACTTTAAGATACAAAATGCGCCATTATTTTAAATATCACTTCTATAATATAAAAACCGTACACATAATAATGATTTTTTTTAGAAGAATTATGAAAACTATAAAGAAAAAATTATTTTATATAAGATTTCTATAATATTGAAATTATAAAAATTTAATATAAGATAAAAAATCAAATTAAATTAGAATTTTATTAAAAAATTGAATGATAAACACAAAAAGGGGTTTTTTTAAATAAAGTAACTTACCTTATGTCTGACTCATTACATACATTATTTATATTCTTGAATAATATAAATATATAAATATATTGTTTTTAAGAAGCCTTTTATTATTTATTACACCTTTTATATATCATATTTACATGTTATATACAATTACATAATCTCTTATGTTCACATTAGATGTTTTGATAGTATATGGTTAATAAGATCCAAATGACTTCAGTCGATTAACTATTGTCATTGAGGTTGGAATTCAATCATAAAAATAAAAATAAAAATAATTAAATAATTATCATTTTTATCCATCAATTATCCTTTTTAATCAAACCATTAAATTTGGTTATGATAATGAAATATGATACAATCATGTAGACATTAGACCTTACATATGAAAGTGTTCTATTATCATTCTTCAACAATAATTAGGGAAAGAAGGTAAGTCTTATTTTATCGTTTAATTATGATAAAAATATAATAAATATAATATTAACATCAAATAAATGTATATATATCATTCATGTGACGTGATGATGACAAATTAATCACATCGTTTCACAGAGGTGCTAATCCACATGTACGCACAGACAATGTTAATCCTTTAATGGAAAGGAAAAAAGAATAGTGTAAATGATATATTACCTCTCAATAAAGATACTTATTTCATTAATTTCATATATAAATAGTAATTTCAGCATTATAACTAGTCTTGGGAGAGGATGCTGATACAGAATTTCATTAGTTGGTGAGGCGATTATCCGTTGTACACACAAATGATGAATTTTTTCTTATTAGATGGAAGTGGAGATTGATATAGGTCATTAAAATAACATAATAAATTATATTAATATTTAGGATAATTTATATATTATTTTAGTATATTATAATATTGTTTGTGGGGCATGGAAGAATAACGAAAACAGAAATGCTTGATTAAAAATGATATAAATTCTTTTTACAGTATCCTTTTCATAATAACTTAAGACCAATATGGTTGGTTTTATGCCTAGAACAATAACTTCATAATGAGAAATGAAATATATGATGGTTTTTGGTTTTTTTAACAGAAATGGTATTATATGTGTGAATAATTGAGAAGAAGTTCCCATTTATAACTGATGGGAGGGAAACCCTTGGAATTTCACAATATAATAAATTAATATAAAATAGTATTTAATCCCAAATAGTTCCAAACATATTAATTTATATTTAATATTAATATGGGTCAAAATAACTTTATATGATAAAAATTTAATGTTTTTTACTATATTTATACACTAACCAATTGGTTTCAAACATTATTTAACCAATTTACTCTTACCGGGAAAACATGGATTTTTACTTTTTGAGGGTAAATATATTTACTATAAAAAAATCCCATATATGAAATATGGTTACTATTTTTAGCCACATTCTAATAACTTGTTCGAATTTATTATTTTTAGGAGTTTTAAATCATTTATTAAATTATTACCAACAATAAAATACCTATAAGGTCAATTTTAATAATTATTCATTACATTAAATTTAATAATGTAAAGATAAAACATATAATTAGAAAAAAAATATTTTATTAAATACATAAATTTTAAATGTAATATGTAAAAAAAATTATAATTTGTCAAAAAAAAAATTCTTTTAATATTTTTAATGTCATTTATTTTATTTCTCTAATAATTGAATTATTACTACATCAATATTGTAAAAGTGTTTAGGTTAATAATTTCTTCCACAAAAATTACTGATAAATTAACTTGATGAATATAAATAGATTGTATTTATTAATAATATTAATATTTCTACATATCATTTGTATATCAAAATATTGAAAACAATACACTTATTAATGAGGATTTTGACATTTTTTTATTTTTTTCAAATAAAATACTATTAAAGTCGTTATCTCATCCTAGATTCCCCAAAATTTTATATATAAATATTCATGACTAAAATAAGATTATTATCATAAAAATTTCCATTTATATTAATGAAATATTTATTTTACTTCAGACACACACACACACACACAGATATATATCATAACATCACATTTAATGTGTTATTTTGACATTGTTGGCCTTGGGAATGCATCGCGCAAGCATTTGGATATGACACATGTTATATAAATCTAAAATTAGTTTATGACCATAATAATAAAAAAAATAATAGTTATTTGAAAATCTTTAAAGGACTTATCTAATCCAAATTAATATTTTTATGAAACTAAAAGTTTCTTTTCCAGAGCCGCACAGGCTCAATGTCAACATTGAAAATTATTTTCATATTTATTCTGGTATAAATTCTAATATTTATGTTTTCAAGTATTTTGGAATTATATTTATAATATTTTATAATAAATTATTCATTAATTTGGTCTCATAAATTTTTATATTATGTTTACACCTTAGTGACAACATAATAGATTCAATATTTTATAAAGGCAATATTTTTTACCATTCAATAAAAATGTAACGACGTCATAAAATATAAAAAACAATTATTGGATAAATTTGGAATTATTAATAAAAAAGTAAATATAATTTAATTAGTTTAAATTACAATAATTTATATAAATTAATATTAAAATAAATTTGATAAACATGATGAGAAAACTTTTGAGAGAAAATATAGGTTTTCTTACAAAAATCTATTTATGTAAAAAAATCATTCTATTACAAATTCAATTATAAAATTTATTCCAATGAAACTAATTTAATTTTATATAATATTATAGAACTCATTTAACATTTAAGTTAATTTTAATAAAATTTAACATAAAAATGGTTGAAACAAAAATATAGTTTTCAATAAAAATTTGTGTTGGTCACTATTAACAGGAAAATCCATATGTTGAAAAAAATCCCAAAAAATAACAAAGTTCAATTTGGTATTATAATTTAAATTTTTTTTGGAATATAAAATTTTTATATATTTCAATAATTGATTATAATAATCCCTTATAAAAAAGATAAAAACCCCATTTTTGAAGAAAACGTATTATTGAAGAAAAACATTTGTAAAAAATGATTACATACTACAATGAATTTTTTTCTAGTATATAATAAATATTTGTATATTTAATAATTTATTTAATAATACTCATAACTTATAATTTAATGGATGGTTTATGTTATACATGTTTAAATAATAATATTTTTTTGTTCATTTAAACATTGTGAGGCTTATTTTGTAGGCAATCGAACATAGAGTTCCCATTTAAAAAATATCTTGTTGTTACATTCACCCCCGAATAAATTTAAAATTTCAACCTTTAAATTATAAAATTGGTCTTAATAAAAAAGTAATAAATTTTCAAAATACCTTTTTTGAAATCTCATATTATAAAAACGATTTTAAAAAAACTTCTTCTAGAAAAAAGAAATAGAAAAGTATGAATGTAACATGAGATGCACATAAAATGTTTCCAAGAAGGATAAAATATGTGTGAAGTAAAAACATGGATATGGAAGTGAAAACTATATCCTATGTACTAATATAGAGTAATAGAGAACATATTCATGATAATGATAACCATTGCAAAATCATAAATCAATGATGGGATAAACAGTCATTGATTTACCAATAGGATATGTAATCATATTTTTTTTCTTAAAGATCATTTTGTACTGTTGGGGAATTATATTTCCATAAATACTAACAATCTAAGGAAATACACATACTTTACTAGTATAATTCCATCCATTAATCAATTTACACCTAAATATCATTGTTTTCTCTAAACGATGATTATTCAAGATACATTTTTAATTCTTGAAGCATTAGAATCAACTTATATATATAAAAAAAATTCCCAAAAGATGAAAAATATCTTCATCCTATATTTAGATATTAACCAATACCATAATGGTCAGCACATGATAATATAATTACCCAACAAGAATAACTCATCATATGAATAATCCTACTTTAAAGACTGAAATTCAACTATAATACCCAATTTCAAGAGAGATCATTGAAAAAATAACTAGCCCTAAAATTCCCCAAAAATATTATAGACTATGATTGAACCCCAAAAAATAAAAATGTCTTTATCTTAGAATATACCAATATAAATTTCATATATATATTCTAATATAAAATCATACATTGTTAATGTCTCATCCAAAAATATAATTTACTTAATCTCAAAATCATCAAGATATGCTAATCATTTTCATAAGTGACCTAAATCACTATATTGACACATTATGTTCTTATTATCTTATAAAATCTAACTCATACATTCTTCCACAAATAAAATACAATATTATTTTGTTAAACAAAATAATATTTGGTTCTAAAAATAGTGATCTGTATCTGACATTAAATTATTCATTTAATCATCAAATCAATTTCTAATCAAATGGTTATCTATATGATAAAACTTATGTTCCAAAATTCTAATTATTCTTCATTTATATAATTGATTGACCTAAAAATAATTTCATACTAATAGGGAGTTCCTGTATACTAATGGTAGGTGATTACCCCTTGTCTCCCTTCGATTGTGGGTTCAAACCTCACAACCTTGCCGGATGTGATAGGGTCTCACATGGTTTGTGGGTGGTCCTTTTTATAATTCTTTATTAATAGAATCCTCATAAAATTACTGGATATGTGATAAAATCCTTCAAATGAACTTAATATATTCAACATAAAAAACACTATCCTCAAAAGTAATCCCATGCCTTTTATTTTTCATCCAAAACGGTAAGGACCTATAAATACCACAAACACCATTGTCTCCAACAATACCTTTTGTCTCCTAAAAATTTCATAACATAAAGCTTAAAATGGAGGGTTTAATAAATTTAACATATTATTGAACTTATAAGTATAAAACAATTATAGTATACATTAAACTTATGAAAATATCCAAATCTCATATGTCATTTAAACCTCCCTCTGTAGGAAAATAGCAAGGACCAATATGTAAGAATTTTATATTATAGGGACTTTACACAAGAATTAATTTTAATAAAATCTTTAGGATATTCTTGGTTTAATATTCTAGATAATTATGAAAAACTATTAAATAGTAATCCAATACATTAAAAGTTGACACTTACATTTAGTATCCATTTTCCCACCTAACAAAACAATAAAAAATTAATGGTTTTCATTTTCATGACAAATTATTTACAATTTACATAATAACTTCTTCATTCTCCATACTTTTCAATGAAACCCCTGAAGAAAATACCAAAAATATGGTATGTTCACAAAAATCATATTATGTGACATAAAATAATAAATCTATTAGTCTAGTAAAAAATATAATACCCATAAAATCATTTCTTTAAAATATACCCCATTATCATATAAGTGTATAATAATTTTTAAAAAATTAGGATAAGTTTACATTAAAAATTAATTGTTTACCCAAAAACTTATATGGATGATGAAAAAAATATTGTTGTTACCTTAGGACCTCATAATTTTATAACCCTAACAGAACACTTACAAATTCGAATAACAATATGGCTGACTTCCAATTTAATTATACGGTGACAAAATCATCACCAAATGCATATGAGTGCTATCTAGGTACACTAATAATATAATTTATTATGGTATCACCAATTCTGTATAATGGGTATAAATCCTTCATAAATAATTTACAACGATTATATTGTGAATAAATCCATTGAAAACTCTTCTAAACCCATGTGGAAAACAATTTAGGATATCAAATTAAAATTTCATTGTAAATATCACTTCCAAAACCTAAAAAATGATCATGTAACAATGAATAAATTAAATAAGAAAATAACTATGAAAACATATAAATGAATCATTAATGAATTAAAGATAAATGAAGGTGTGAAATTGTTTTCATGCTGTATAAATTAAAAAAATACATACCATTTCTCTTTTGTAAAAAGAATTGAATGATGAACTTTAAAAGATGGGTTTTAAAATAAATTCTATTTCCTTATATCTGACTCATCATGTATAATCATTATCTCCCAAAATAATAAATATTGGTTAATTTATAGATTATTATGAAAATTTTGATGTTTATTATTCTTTTTATATTACTTAGTTCCATGATATATATAATAAATTAATCAATTAAGTTCACATTAGAAGTTCTGTGGATATTCGATTAATAAATCAAAAATGACTTTAGTCGATGGACTTTGGTCAATGAAATAAAAATTCCATCATCTTAAGAAAAATTAATAATCCTGAAATTATTATCATTTTTAAACAAAAAATATGTTCTAAAATCCAACCATTATATATGGTTATGAGAAATGAACTATGTTATTTTCATGAGACCCGTAGGCCCTACTTATGCATGAGTATCATTTTCCTTTTTCATTGATTATTATGGAGAGAAGTAATGTTATATTATATCATCAATGACCTATTATAATATCCTAAATATAATTTTAATTATACAATTATACTTATATATATCATTCATGATATATTGTGATGAAAAACGAATCACATCACCTCATGAAGGTGGTAATCCACAAGTATGCATGAATGAAATTATAATTTTTATATTAATGAAAGTTTTAGAATAAAAATGATATATTATTTTTCAATAATGATTAATATTTCATTAATTTAAAATAAAAAATTAATTTCATCATTATAACCTGTCTTGAGAGATGGTTATTAGAAACCAATAACATCAGGTTGTGTGGTAGTAGTCTGTCATACACACGAATGATGAATTATATTCCCATTTGATGGAAGTGGAGATAGATATTGGTCATGAAAAAAAATTTCAGTATATTTTTTATATTGGATTTATTATTTTATCATTGTTGAAACATATTTTAGGGGTGTGGAAGAACAAACAAAACATAAATCCTCGACTAAAAATGATACCCGCTCTTTGGAAAATATCTTATATTTAACACCTTAAGACCACTATAGTTGCTGTTATGATAAAATAAGATATATATAATTATTTTAAGTTATTAATAAAGGTATTTTTATGTTTTCCTTGATCTATATGTGTTTTAAACTATCAATAAATTAGAAGAAGTTATATCCTTTTATAAGAGAGAGGATGGTCACTATTGAAATTTCTCAAAATAATAAATTAATTAAAAATAATATTTAATTACCAATGGATATGAAAAAATTAATTTATAATTTAAGATAATTCGTTATAAATTACCTCATAAAATAAAAATTAGATTATATTTGTCTATATTTCCACATTTATCTTGTAGTTTTAACTCTTATTTAACTACTTTCTCTCTTACCGTGACATCATGGATTTCTACACGTAGTTGGTTAATATAGTTAATATTTAATGATAAAATACCATTAAATTGAAAAAAGAAGATAACTTTAACCATAAAATAATAAATTGTATGAATTTATATTTTTTATGAACTTTATATAATTTAATAAGATTTTGTTATAATAAAATATCTATAATATCAATTTTAAGTGCTTCTTGTTACAATATTTTTAATTATATCAAGATAACATATATAATTTTTTTTATTATATCCCTAAAATTTCATTATGACCTATAATATTCATGGATTACATTAATTCTGAAATTTTATTTATTTTAATAATTCTAATAATATTTAGTTGATTCATACAATAATTGAACAATTACTACATCAAAATTGTGAATGTATTTAAGGTAAATACATATTAATTAAAAATTAAAAAGAAATATTCAGGGTGAATATAAATACTATTAATTTAAAAATAATTTAACATTAGAACATATCCTCTAAGTAAATCCATTATAGCGATGGTATACTTATTAAAAACAAGAGTGTGACAAGTATGGAATTTCATAAAATAAATTCCTTTAAAACTCATAATCACATAAATGTGGCCCCAAAAAGATATAAATATATATAAATCATGAAAATAAGATTATAATTGTCAATGTATCGATTTATATTTGTTAAATAATTTATTTTTAAACAAATCTATATCATGAAAACGCATTTAATGTTTAATTTTATCTTTGTTGTCCATGAGCAAGTATTACTTCAAAATTTGTATAAGAGACCTATTTTATAACTATATAATTATTTTATAACCATATAGATCATAAATAATATATATTATTTCATATTAAAGTATATAATGGAACTATAACATCCAAATTAATGTTTTTATAATACCAAATTTTACATTTCCTATGTTGTGCATGCTATGTGTCTACACAGAAAATGATTTTGAAATTTGTTATCGAATAAATTATAATCTATTAGTTAAAAAAGTATTTGTGAATTATATTTATAAAATTTTATCATAATTGATCAATTTAAAATGTTCCATAAATTTTTATATTATTTCAATGTCTATGTGATTTTAGAAAAGATACAGTATTTTTTATTATTCACTAAAAAGTTATTCTCTTTAGAAAAATGTAAAAAAGTAATCAAATTTTATATTTGAATTACCAAATAAAAAAATAATTTCAATTTCATGAAATTAAATTTCCCTATTTAATATAAATTAATTATAAAATAAGTGCGAAAAAGTGATGAAAAATAGTAAATAGAAGAAGAAAAAATGTTTTTCATAGAAATTCATTTTTATGATTAAAAATTAATAAATTTATACCAAATTATATTATAATATTTATTTCAATGAACCCAATTGAATTATTAATAATGTATGAAAATTAAATTTTCTTTGAATCTATTTTAAAATAAAATTTATCACCACATATGGTTAAAAATAAATTATATATTCTATATTAGGCTATTAGGGGTACAATTAAATTCAAATGTAGACACACCACACACAAACAAGTAGGAAAAATAATGTAATTTCCCCCAAAGGGATAATCCACCCATGAAATCGCATTATTAAAATATACATTTTTTTTCCAAAGGACTAATAGGATTGAATCCCATTACATGGCGCATAAGACCACCATTAGATGGATCGACGGCCCTACATGCATCATGAATGTGTCACTACCTACCTGTCCATACAACAACACCTCCCCTGTTATAGCCCAAAGGCCCACTGGCCCAAAATTCTATTCAATATTGATAATACAACTGCTATAGTACCCCACTATAGTATCTACTTTTGAATATGAACTGCTACAGTGTTGTAGTGCCACTACCAAACCTGCTAAAGTAATACTAAATTATTTATTAATTACCTATAGAAGTTCTCTCCCACCCATATTTCAACCTATGGTATGATACAAGGATAAATGGAGCCTTTAGCACTCGGTATTTTTTTAACTATTCCTTGGAAAATTATTCTTCAAAAAAATCCCAAAATTTTAGCCTTTGTTAATTATGGTATACGAATTTCAAAAGTGATGTTATTATTTTGAAATAAAATTTATATAAGTTACAATAATTTATTATAATATTCCATTATATATAAAAAAAGAAACCCCATTTTTGGTAGAAAATATTTGTATGAAGAATAAAAAAATACATATTTTAAAAAAAAAATTATTGATTAGAACCTTTATAAATATATATTTCATTATTCAGATAATAATATTCACACCCAAAAATTTAATGAATATGTTATAATGGACATATTTAAATAATAATAGTTCACTATTTTTTTAATCATTGTGGGGATTAACTTGTAATCTATTGAAGATACTATTCCCATTTAAAAAATCACAGGATGTTAGAGTAAATAATTTGACACACATTGAATTTAAATAAATTTACTAGCATGATCAATATGGAAAGGTAAATAATCTATAAAACATTCTATTTAATCAATAAACATATTATCATAATCAGATAAGGAAAAATCAAAATGGAATGATAACTAACTAAAAAAATTACATTTATTCAATAAACCAATAATGAATTGAATCTAGTGGTAATATTAATTATAAAATACCTTGGATAATTATAACTGAATACTCAATGAAGGAACTTCTTAATTATTGGATGTTATGATCACTATCAAGACCCTTCTAGGGATAGATCAAAACCAATGAGTCGGTTTACACTATAAACACATTGATCTATGGTTAGCCAAATGATTCATCTCATGATACATTTGTTGAATCAATAGTCTATCAATACTCATCCCCCACCCATATCTTCATGTACATATAATTCCTCATATATATGAATAATCTTTTTAATTTATGAACAATACAGCTTTCCATTAAATATCTTTATTATATAAAAAATAATGATTCACAATATTACCCTAGTAAATTAAAAAAAATTCAATGTTAAATATTTTATGTATAAATGTGATAAATAATACAAATAAACATATACATGATATATAATATGGATATTTATGTTAAATTTAATATACAAGGATCATAGTAAAGTGAATAATTCCTAGGAAAGATAATGAATAAAAAAATGAATCAAGGAAGTTAGTGTCGGAACTATCCTTTTTCAATGTAATCACAAACCATCAAGAGTAATAATATGGAAGGTAGAAATATAACGTACTCCTAGTTATTTATATATAAAATCAAGGTTTTTTTTCATTTAAAAATATAAATTCCATAAAAATATCCTTAAAAATATTATTGAGGAAGATATCCATTTAAAATTTAGAATCACCTTTTAAAATTAAAAGTTTACAAAAATTATTAAAAACAATTTTTCATGAAAATTTACCTGCGATCCTAAAAAATAATATTGAAAGCATTAATTTTTCATGAAAACAAAATTTTTTTACATATATTATTTGTTAAAACAATGATTTTTTTGTAATTTTCATTAAAATCTAAATATATATTTTTTTGGAAAACAACATGATGATTCCTTTTATATTTTTTATTGAAAAAAGATTTACATGTATAAAAATGTTATTACTAAATAAATTTTATAAGGAAAAAAATATTTTTGAATTTTTGTTTTGAAAATATAGTTTTATAAGAAACATGATTTTGTACCGAACGGATAAATGATGTCAGATTTTATTACAAACATTATATCAATATTTCTATGTACCGGAGAATTTAAAATGTAAAAGTATCTTTAAAAAATCATAAATTATTAAATTATATGAAAATAAATTATTTTTATTATCCAATTATCATTTAATTTCCTTTAATTTAAATTTTAGATTAAATAATCCCGAGAAAAATAAGATTGTGAAATAAGCCCTCTCAAATATCGTAATGTTGAAGTGAAAAAAATCAATGAACCAATTGTGTGTAAAAAATTTAAATCCACATAAAACAATTAGTAATAAAAAATAATATAATAAAATTTATTTAATCGCATAATCTTTGAATGTTAAAGATAATGAAGATATAATATAAACCAATAATAAGAAAATGATTTATAAAAATATTTATCACATGGTAATTTTAATGTAAAATTACCCAAGAAAAAATAAATAGAATTTAAATTTAAAATACAATTAATTACGCAGTATTAATGTTACTATATAAAAAATAGGTACTATGAACACTATATAAACTAAATTATCTATATAACATTACAATATGGATCCATGAAGAAAAATTGGTAAGAAGTCATTTACCTCACGATTCATTTTGGATGAATGTGAATTAATAACATATATAATGGTTTTAATAATGTTATAAATTTATAATATAATTATATTAATATTTATAATATCATTTTAATTCTCTTATGACATTTTACCACCTGTTTGTTGTTAATATTTCATTACTTTTATTGTTTCGAGTTAATTTCCTTTTTTTTCTAATGCGTGTTTTGTTATGGATGTTCTACTTATTGGGTATAGGTTATAAATAAATCATATAATGAATGATACTAATGTTATTAATACCATAATAACTAATTAAATACATTTTTAGAATAATTATTGATGCTTGGACATAGAGAATTAATAGCATCAGTGTGTGGAGAAGTAAGTCCTGCGTACACATGAGTGACTATATCATTCCATCAACGAATGAACGGATATAAATGTGTGTGTTCTATTAATTCTATATAATAAAAAAATTTCATATATATCACATATATTCATTAAATTTATCTTTATTACTTTTCATGGAATTCCTAAGTGAAAAAATAAATCACATCGCTTCTCAAGGTGGTAGTCCAACATACTCATCGACAACACTATAAAATTATAAAATTAATAGAATATAAGATGGTTTTTGTGATATTATAATTAAATACGTATTTTAATATCATAAATATATTATTCTAATGTTAAATCCATCATGATATCCATCCTTGAATGTCAGTTATTGAAAAAAATTACCCTGTTTCATGAAGAGGTAGCCCTCTAAAAACATGATCCTTGGATTTATTTCCCATTTGATGAAAGTAGAGATAGTTATTGATCATGAACATAAATTAATCACTATAATAAATCAAAATTTAAAAACTCTATAATACATAATATTATCACTCTAAAAAATTTAATTATATTAAATCCATGCACCTTTTGTATTTTCCATTCAATGTATAGGTTGGAATTCTTCATATAAAATTTTATGATGTCATTGAATCAGAATTCCATTTTCCTATAGAACATTATTTTATAATTATTAATTATTATATTTTACCATTTAACTAACACATATTTTTACATATTTTTTAATATAAACATCAAATAAAGACAACCCAATGTTCGAGAGGCATGTTGTCTTTTGGAGACGAGGTACATAAAATTCTGACGTAAAATGAAAATAAAATGAGGTTATTCTGATATTCATTTTGTGATCATTTGTCCCATTCATATTATAAAACTATATAGAATAGACTAAGGAATACATAAAAATAAGAAAAAATCTAAAAATCATATTAAGGGAATGGGCATGATGATTAAGCATAACAGATGAGTCAAATGGCATAACATGATATCATATATGGAAAGGCTCAGTAATAATCATGTAAAAGAATGTAATTAATATTACTGAATCAAAAAACAATGGTATTATAGAATTTGATAAGATCATAAAATATGGGTTTTTAAACAAAAGTCAGGGTTCACATTTGAGACATTATATATTGGTTGAGAGATCTACATAGTGGATTATTTGTAGTCCATGATTCCATACATATCATCTCATGAGATATAAGAATTACTAATTATTTGTATTATAATATCATAAAACAAATCATAACATGTATAAACATATGTATGAAAAAAAAATATTCCAAACACAAAACATAAATATAATAATTACCAATAGAAATAAATGGGATACATAATCATGTATTATAGCATAACCAAATAGCATATTAATATGTATTTCATGAAAGAAGGGAATAAAACATTCTGGGATTTTTATTGATGATGAATATGCATAGTTGAAAAAAAGGCATAGTGAATAAATGAAAAGGCATAGGTAAGTAATTTTGGGAATTTACATACTTAGTGGGGTTTTAGGGAAATGGGTAAAGTATTTTAAAGTCAGGAAAGGTGATGATAATTCCCATAAAACCATATATAAACTAAAAATGTTTTATATAATAAAATTATTTATTTCAGAAACCATGTATAGTTCAAAACATTTTATTGAGTGGTACAATAATAGCTTAAAAAATAGAGAAGTTCCCTTTAATCACGTTTTCTTAATAAATGAAATTGGGAAGGAAATGTTTAAAACATTTATATCCAAAATATAAATTCATGATGAAAGGTATATATTTTATAGGAACATATATATACACAAAATTAATTAATTACCTGAGAAAAATAGTGGTGTGAAGTGATTTTAGAAGGAAAAATTCTTAACCAAAAATAAATGAGGGTGTTTTTTATGTTCCATTACCATAGGTCCTGATTTTTTCAACACATAAATTTAACATCATGAATAAAACAATTATATTTATTATATATTTTTTTGATAACTTTATTTTTTTAATATTTTATATGATTTTATATTCATTTAATTGAGATACTGAGACTGTTTTCATTATCCCATGGTCATCTGTGTTATGGTTCCATGATCACATCACTTATGGATTATTATATAAGTACTTTATAAAATTTTTCCATAATACTAGAAGTATAATGGTATGTCTTTATTGTGTTTCTAGATTTTAAAAAGGTTATTTGTATATAATACTATTAAAAATAATAATGATTTAAGGAGTATTTGTGTTACTTTTATACATTGGGATTATATAGGAGGGTTTTCATACCATTATGAAATTATTGGTTTTAATTTAATATTAATGTTAAATATGCATTATATAATTTCAATTAAAATATAAAAAAAATATTTAGATAAAATTATACAATAATAAAACTATTAAAATCTGTGTTGATGTCATTGGTGAAAAATGAAGTATGTTTCTCTAGGATGTAGTGAACTATACATATTGTGCAAAAAAATCATTTTTAGAATTAAAAGATAGTTTTTGGGATAAGGATTATTCCAATTAAAAATATTCTATTGTTTTTATTATACGGAAGTCATTATTTCATCTTTGAATGAACTCTCTTATGATGATGATCATGAATTTTTTTTGAAATGGTCAATTGAGGGTATTGCATTCCCCTTAGGATGTATCCAAAATGGATACCCTAATGTATCCTTGTAATTATAATTTTGAAATAAATAACACCATGGATTTGGGGAGGTGGGTTTGGGAGAGAATTTGGTAGAGTTTGAGAAACATCTAAGTAATATAAGGAGAGATTGGAAGGGGTAGTATTTATAATCGGATGAGAGATTTTTTTTCATTATAATATTAAATAGTATATTATTTTGGATCAAGACTACAAATAGTGATGAATATTGTGACTATATATTACTATTAGTTCATGTGATATAAAAATAAATTATTTATACATCATCCATGAGTCATTAATTTTGGTATTTTTCTTATAATGTTATGTATTGTATTCTTTTGCATGTCACTATTTATAAAAAAATTCATCTATTTCAGAAAAATCTCAAAAATTCATCCAATTTTTTTTATAATGTATATATTTTAAAAATTAAATTTAATATTAAAATAATTTTTTAATATTTGATAATTTATATTTAGACAAAATCAATATTTATTTGGAAATAACCAATTCTAATATTATGATAAATTTTCATACCATTTCAAAAAAAATTATCATGAAATTATATTATAATTATAATGAAACATAATATTATTTTACATACTCATTTTAGGAAAATATTTTATTTTGTAATTATTTAAACTAATCATAAAATGTAAATAAAATATATGTATTGTACAAAAATCCAAAAACTTATTTTATCATTTTTTAAAAAATAATTTATTTGTTTCATTATTAATGCTTGAAAAATGAGCATCAAAACATAAAAAAGGAAGAAATACCTGAATATGGGTATTATTTTCCCCCAAAAGGAAAAGGATGAAGAATTTTTTCGAGACCTGCAGATTGTGTGATTATTCAATGGAATCGTGATCATGTGACATTTATAAGGCCACACAAACACTCCACACGCATCGCATAACCTGTAGTAGAAACAATTAAACTCCTTTAAACCAACACACTTTCCCTTGGAAAGGTGTTACAGACAAATACTGGTAGCATGAAGGTATCCAGATAATCTCACCTAGGACACATGGTTTTTTGATAGTAAGCACCTAACAATACAACATAAAAATCCTAAGAAAATAATTAGGAAAAATTTACAAATGATGGATGATTCTTATAGATGTAAGGATTATGTGATGAGTTTTTTATGGGATGGGTAATGATATCTGACAACATCCTAACATACTCTCAAGACCCTAGTTCCATTGTGGAATAAAAACAAGGGAAATAAAGTGGTGGAGGTACAAGCATCTCAGGATCATCGAACATCATGTGACGTTCCCTTGGCGGTTCACAAGACCCCAAAAAAATACCATTGACATGTCATCCTCATCTCTTGAAAGGCCTTAGGTATATCCAGGGGACCTTGAACCCTATTTATACATAAGAAAATATAGATGGTTTGTCCATGAAATTTTTTCACAACCCAATTGTACCATTATTGGTCAAATGAAGAATATCAAAAAATAGATAAAATATCAACAATGACACTTATAAAACATTGAATAATCCTTGGCCATTTTAAAATTAAACAAATGGAATAAAAAGAGAGGAGATAAAAGCTCTCATAGTTGTAAAATATTTGTGATGTTCTAAAGAAGTCCATAACAAGGAAACATGAGACATCGGGATGAGCTGCCCTAATCTTGTTGAGACTGCCAAAAAAGCTACCATTGTCCAGAAACAAGTCCCAGGAAAGGAATCAAGCATCTCATGGATGCCTTTCAATATGAACATTGATATAATGAAATACCATAGACTTGTCAATATCAAAATATAAAAATCCATCAACATGACTGCATGATCAAAAAATTCCCCAGTAATTGTAAATAATCCCATAATGGAGGCATTGACCAGAGGGACTCTTGGTCGCTAAAAATCCGGTGCCACCCTCAGAGCTATCCCAAACAAAGTCTCATGAAGATGCGCGACACTATAACCCTTCACTGAATCATTCTTATGTATGCACTACATACTCCATGTAAATTGGAAAATAATAGTGGTGGAGATACCAATAAATCACCCACCCAAGCTACAGATAAAAGGGTTTTATTTTTCATATCCAGGCTTATCAGTACACCCCAGAATTAGCAAGCTTTTTTGGTAATGTTGATATCATTACCATCATGTCTTTTATCAAGTAATATACCAGTGAACTACTGAAGTGATCATGAACCATGAATAAATTACAAAAATTGATCATTTATAGATCATGGGAAGGATTTTTGTAGTATTCTCAAAGAACATACCACACATCTACTGGGTCTTGTGAGAGTCAAAATAAACTATTTTAGAGTAAATCTATGGAATTCTCAAAAAAAGGGATAATAAAAAAGTCGAATGGTGGTATATATATGAGGAATTCATGTTTGATACCTCATTCAATTCGCATGAACCATCCGAGACAGAGAACAGCTGCAAGATATGTAATCTAGATATCATAATTCTCCTTCAACAATCAATTTGGGTCATTAAAAATACTCCACTAAATGTAAGGGAATGTATCATGGTTCCCCATGGACATGCAACTTTAGTCACATGAGACCCCACTTGGATTTCCTCCCAAGCCTTGAAACATCCTTTTGTTTCATCATTTGACTCGTATAATTGAACCCACCCATATCATCTTAGTCTTATGGCAGCATCAACACATGTCAACTAAGCCCTCACGCCACACTCTGGGCAAGTCAGTCGAAAATCGTGACACCCTCCAGAGATGTCATCCTGGTCTTGTGATCCCATCCAAGGATTTTTTTCCAAGACACGTGACTCCAATTGAGATATTTAATATTTAATATTTCAAAAACCTTTATATATGTGAAGAGCACTCTTGGTAATGACACTAGATAATGTTAGTTGGATCATGACACACCCTCTAGTAATGTTAGCTGAATCATTAGCCAACCTATAGAAAAATCAACTAGATTATGAGACACCCTCTAGACAAGTACGTTAGATCATGCAAAACCCTCTAGACAAGTCATTTGGGTCATGTGATGGATTCCAGGATAGCCCACTGGGATCTTACAATTACTTTTGGAAAATTCATCTTTGATCATGTGACAAACTTTAGATATGCCATCTAGGTAATGTGAATTCCTTTCAAAATTTATACTAGATTATTTAGTTGTCTTCATATATACTTGGAAGACACTATAGTAGATATAAAGATAAGAGGTCAATCATCACATTTTTGGAAGGAAAACAAGACTTGGGAATCCTTTTGGTGTAATCCCCGACCAAAATAAATATGATGAATCAGATTCATACCATATACATGATACATAGGCCACCTATTCTAGGATTGAGTTCCATATCATCAAGGAAAATCATAGTATATATTTTTCATCTCTACTAGAAATGACAGTTATCACTTATCATCCCTTATATCCCACAATGATCATAGATCATGTAGGCTTAGGGATTTTCGTTGGTCATATCATCTGTACTATAAACCTCCACAAAGACTAGGGAATCCTCAAAATGTATTCCCAACCAAAGGAACTATGATGACTATGATTTAATCCATATTGAATACATGTAGGACACATCTTCAGTGTTAGAGGTCCTTAATGTTATCCCAATACGTAAATCCTCACTCCCAAATCAATGATATTAATCATTTGACATCCCATGTTTCTCACACTAAGCATAGTTCATGTGATCATTGATAGTTCCAATAATCAAATCATTCTCGTCGTAAGTCTCTACAAACTAGTTTAACATAGGTATATAAATCCCCAATAAGTGGAATTCCACATTATCCTTAACACAAGGGAATCCAACCTGGGGAAAATCCCATGTGTATGATTGAAATATGAGAACTTTGATTCCTATAATAAACAAGTTACATAGGATGACATCCTAAGTACCAATCTAAAATAAACATCCATTTTTATGTGATCCTTATTAAAATTCCATTTTTGTCCATCAATACCATATCATTACCATGGGATTATTAATATACCTCATTCATAAACCGATAGAGAAATAAAGTGAACTATGATGAATCTGATTCCTGTTATAACCAGGATATATAGGACATCTCTATGAGGACTAAGTTCCATAATAAATCATGTCAGGGAACTCCAAACTTATAAGTCCCATATCATGAGAAATGAAAATGATAATTTTCCATCACTAGTTTCTCATAACAAGCATAGCTCACATGATCTAAGGGAATGTCAATAATCATGTCATCTATACTACGAGACTATGAAATGAAATAGGTAACCTCATTATATGAGACCCAAAAAAATGTACTACAAAACTCTAATTCTATCTATAATCAAAAAACATAGGAAATTCCCTTAGGACCCGATATTGAATACTTGGTGTCCTGGAGAACCATTATATGTCCTTTCCATATGATGTTAAATTGCATGGGTCCAGAAAACTGTGTTGGTTTTTATTCCTTCAATAACACAGATATGTAGGATGCCTAATAATGGCTCAATACCCTCCGTAGAATATTAATTACCTCCATTTATGGCATCAAATTCAAGAGAACTTAGTTATATGGATTTATTATATAAGCAACCACCAATTATAGTAGAATGATGAAGAACATCAGATTAGTAGATATGGGTTCACTAAAGAGACCCCATTATTTTTTGAATTAACGTGATTTAACCCCTGATCATTTTGTTAGGGTAACCATTAATGTATAAGGATTATGAATAGATTGATTAATATATCATAAATATATAAGATATTCTTTGGGTACGTAATAATTTCCCAAAAATGGAGAGATAGGCCTAACTATCCATTCCTTCGATGAATGTGAGTCTCAAAGAGTCACTGGGCCTGAAAATCATGGTGATCGCCTGCCTTCAAAAACAAGTTCTTTACACAGTCACTATTGAAGTACCCATTTAGATATTCTGGTGAGAGCGTCATTGGTAATCCGATATTCATGATTTGTCACAACACAAATCCCATATAATAAAATCATAAGATAGAAAATATCCACGCCTATAAAAAACAATGAGACAAAAATGGTGAACTTAATTCGAATATTAGTAGTAAAAAAATGATCAGTTATAATCTAAAGATAAATTTTTTTCCACCCCTTATAAAAAAACTAACATGGACATCATGAATCTCTCAAACAAAAGAATAATCATGTGTTAAAACACATTGTTTTTCATATCATATATAAACAAAGAATAAGGATTAGAATGATCTTATAAATGATCCTCTATAACTGGGGTTCCTATAATTACATCCTAACATTGACAAGATCAAGTGAGTAGAATGGGAATATCGCCAGTATTAGGACAATTGTGTTAACCAATAATATATTGTTGATCATATTATGCCCTTGATATGGAACTAATCAAAAACCTTGTTCCTTTTTTCCTGCATGAATGCATATACTGAAAATGTCCAAATTCATGAAAATGTATATATAATCCATATTTTTCTCGGGTAAATTATTTGTGGCTACAAGACCACTAATTTTCAAATCAATCTCACCTACTCGACAACACCAATGATTAGTGGAAAATACAATGGTCCAGGAGTACCAATGTCAGTGTATATTCCTCACCATGGATGTTGTCCATGAAGTTCACCAAGAACTTAACCGGGAAAGTCATCATCACCCCAGAAAGGCTACTGATAAGCTAGTAGACCCTGTCGATACAACCAAATTTCTCGAGGGATTATCCCCAAAGTGCGACAAATGAAACCATTAGTCTCAAATGAAGGTGGATCGAGATGCAAAGTATGGATCAAGGTTGGTTATTGCTCTGTTGAGGATGTAACATGTAAATAGTTGTCACTAACTTCATGTCCCCAGGACCCACCTCTTTCCTCAAATGGATACCACTCGACATAATGCTACCTCTGACATCTAGGAATTGGCTACACGGAAGGCTGATAGGGGGAGGAAGTCAATGAATATCTAGAAGAGGGATCATATCCACTCTCTTATGGACGAATACTACCGACATATACCAGTAGGAACTAGGATGAAGAAACATAAACTTGCAAAATCTGAACAAGTATATGGGAATATTCCCATAATAGGCATGGGGAAGAGAAAATTCCCACCCCCATTAATTAATCCCATCATCATATTCTGCTAGAAAAAAGATGAAAAAAGAGGGTTCCTATACCCTCTTCAATCGAAGACATATTTCAGTGTAAAATGGAGATAGAAATTGTGTAGGATTATATCGTAACACACACTTTGTAAAAATGACCATATATTTTAGAAAAAGATAAATAACTCCACCGGCATATTTTATAATCGTTGTAGAAAAAGGAACATGCACATACTCCTATCCTTATAGCCAGGGTTTCCCAACACTCTGATCATTATGGAAAATTGGTTATACTAGTGCCAACACACACTCCTTGATTAATCCAGGAGGATTGTTGGAATGTTATAATAATGGATGAGGTAGAGAACTTGGATTATACTCCCATTCCAACTGGGAATCAACATGTGAGTGCATAACATGCCTCGGTACCCAGGATCAATCCTATCGAAAACATACGACGTCATATTCCAATGGACCAAGATTAGACTTATATCCCCATTTTGGCAGGGGATCACCATGATAGAGGGGAAAAGTAATTCATAAAATCCCATATTCATATCAAAGAAGTATAATGGAATATTCTAAAGGCCTAGGATCATTAATAAATCCCCATTTTAGCCAGGGACTGCCAAGGGAGAATGGAATAAGCCTCGGGACATGGTAATATTCCTTTAAGTGATTCTTGATGGAATATTCCAGTAAATGACTGATGTAAGGAGCATATTCCTACATCAAAAAATGAATCAATGTGCCATCATCATTCCATGAAAATAAATGAGGAGGACCATATTCCTTATCCCATTATGAAGGTCCATTGACATATTCTAGTAGAGAATGTATATTTAGAATATGATCATATTCAAGTTCCAATTGGGATTTGGCATGTGAGATAAGCACATTCCTTGGGCAGGATCGTACTTCATCCAATAAAGACCAATGAAATATCGTAATTTCCCACCATAATGCTCATACTCCTTCCATGACTTAGGCTCACCATGTGATAATGGAGCATTCCTATAGAAAGTACCATATCTCTATCAATAATGAGATATCTCATTGGAAAAATGAAAAAAACATCATAGTTGAGGGTTCATATTCTCACATCACCATATAATTATATGAATGTTCAAAAACTGTTGTATAATATGCTCATGTCCTTACACAATAACAAAATGCAAGTTGGAATATTCTAACCATGATGCATAACATGGACCATATTCTTAATCTTCTCAATGTCAATTTCCTTGAGGTTGATTGAGACACATTATAAACACCAAGAGGGTCCTTAGACTCTTCTTTGGAAGCATAAGTTGAAGGAATTAATTAAAACAATAGTCCTCCTCATGGTAGTGTGGAGATGGACTGTAAGGACTCTACTCCAAACATCCACCATTATCAACCTCCCCACGATGATATCTTCCACAGATAAAGAAATCCCCCCCTTGACCAGACACCTTTATATAGAGAGGTGTTTAAAACTCCAATAACATCATATAGAGAGGTTCTCAAAATATTGGGGGTCAACTATATATGGTTCTCCATCAACTTAAAGTAGAACTTTAATCATGTTAGCAGACAACCACCAGATCCAACTTATATGGTATGACTGGATAGAGGCATGAAGGTCTATTGAGGAGGAAATCAACATTGAAATATAGAGAAAGTTATCCTGAAATAACCTCCCTATCATTTCCTATCCTCACGCTACTTCTAGCTTTGAGATCCCAAATGAGATAAAAAATGGACTGCATACATTATCTATATAAGAATATCTGGGATACTTATCAGTGAATGAATGCTTAATATATCCATTATCTAAGATACAAGTTTCACCTTCAGACAATTAAGATACTCTATTTACATTTTGACCATTAAACTATCTCCATGGATTGAGATACAAAACTGGAAGACCACATCGCAAATTTGCAACATGCTTTCCGCATTTCCATTAAGACATTTTGGTAGCTGATCTCTGAGGCCACACCATATATCCACATTAAAGATTGTGAATATTATAGATTATTACATATTGTTTCACCCCTAGAACAATATAACCACTAATTTTAATTTTCCTATAATTTTGTAGCTTCCAAAGAAATTAGGGGACCAAGAAATGATTGGGCCAATTGGTCATTACAATGGAATATAAACCCATTAAAAATGTCCGTATATCATTAACAGAAGGGTAATAAGGCCAATAGGACAGCAATCTCGGCTCCTCAAAGCAATGAGTACAGATTTGAAACACAGATAATTAATTTTCGATCTTATGGAAGAATTATCATGATGAATGGTTCTCATCATCTGTTTTCATCGCACCAGCACCTATAACAGTATAGTTTCACAACATCAAATGGAAAACAATAACAACCCACATAGTATCCATCCAAGAGAAGAAATATATCCCTTGTCCAAGATAATATCTACCACTTCCTTCATCCCTCTTATTGTCAATTCCTGAGTGGATTCCCGGCATATCCACAGTAGCTGCATGCGGTGCCTAGCTCGCTAGGATAGGTGGATTTATATCTCAATCACCATATCCTGTTTCATAATCCCTTAACTGGATCCTATAAGAATATGTGGTGATTATAGATCACCCAATACACCTATTCTATATGCATTTACATCTTATTGTTCATCTTAGGAATCATGAAGTACCTGATTGGAATCATTGGATCCTCAACAGTTGGAAAAATCAGTGCCAACCGTGGCGCAAATGACCCCCACCCCACAAGATTTGTGGCATTTTTGTCATCATCATCACCACAGATATAATATATATTCTCCACGTTGGGAGGGAAATGGTCGGTGTCCCACCTATCCCTCCCACCACGGGAGAAACCTCTACTGGTTGAGGGTCATTCGACCATCATGGCTAGATCTCTCTTAAGGTCATTAGTCATATGCCAATACATGAGGAACATATTAAAAAAGGAAACAGACCCCACTAGAGTTGCAAGACAAAATGGATCAACATGTAAAAGGGTTCAAATAATGATCCTACTATGTGAAGCTTAGAATCAACCTATTGAATTGAATGTAATGTCACAACCTCTATATCCTGATATTCCTCTATGAATATCATCACTATTAACATGGATGCCACTTTGAATCAATATAAAAATTCATAAGACTATAACAGAGAAAATATACCCTTGCATGATGGTGATTGGTATGCACCAAATACAAATTCATGCATAAAAAAATAAATATCCAAAATATGGAACCATAAAATAATGAGTTTTCACCTCCACAGAGAAATGATGCTAAAAAAAGTGATGGGTATGACTACATCCTGATCACCACCCTGAAGAATTGACGTTCCTTATCTAGTGGTACAATATTCACAATATGAGTGTAAAATATGATCTCTCTAGCAACTCAAGAAAAAACTAATCAAAGGAAATACTCACATTAAGTATCATCTAAATAAAGAGCCTGATTTTATCCCTCCCATAGCTGATGTACCCATAAGGGTTGTATGTGAGAATTAGGTTGGCTCTAGATCTAGACAAGTATCCTACATAAAATAGGAAGTTTAAAATAATCATGAATTCCCTTTGTTGTAGGGAAATCCTCTCCCTCATCAAGGATATCATTCAGTCATTGAAAGAATCAAGAATCAGTGGGAGATGGAGGAGAAACCACCTTCTTTACACCCTCCCACTCCCTATGGATGGTAGGAAAAATAGATGGTAGTACCCCCAGATTTACATAGCATCATCAAGTCCTCAAATACTCTAATTCATAACACGGATGGGTGATGTATACTCATGGAGCATGAGAGGAAGCCATATCCAACATGACTGAATGATAATCCCCCTCTACCAGACATCAAAAATCATACATTAACTACCATTGAAAGTGCATGTGACCATGAACAACATATCACATACAACATATTTCAATGTGGACCAATTATTCTCCCTCGAGATCAACATGAGGCAAAAAATGGGGTGATTTTTATAGAATCTGATAAGTCCGTACTTTGTTTTGTATAATAGCCTTCCAATGGGATCCATTGCAAGATGGGAATACATTAATCATAAAATAATTTATCAATTCATATCCATACTATTGAAGGAAAAAATTACCCACCAAAAAAGCTACATGTAACAAGAGAATGAGAGGGTGTCTTATTTCATAGAAATACGTAATCATTAAACCTAATATCTTAATATCCCTCCCTATCCAAAGAAACAATTGTATCTTTATGCTAAAATTTTATGGGTTTTGTTGTAGACACTTATGATCCCAATGAAGTATTTATATTAGTTTTGATAATTTTATAAAATGTCACAATGTATTGAATAATCCATTCAGTGGACCCAATCCATGTCTCGACACATATCCACAATATAGGAGAATGTTCGAGGAAGATAAAAATCTATGGTTGTCACCTTCAGTTCTAGAGAAGTGCCCATATGTGCATCTATGTATGATCGAAACCACTCAAAACCTTCTATCAAAGAACGAACACCACAAAATCTCCATCATCCAAAATCATTGAGATATTAGGGTCACCCAATATTTGATGTACGAATGAAAAAATTATACTATTTTTGAAATGAACAAGTCCTAGATTATTTATTTCCCACCATAAACAATAACCTACTCAATATTCCACCACCTAGAATGGCTGACGAGGTCAACCACATCAACGATCCCAACTAATTCTATTCCTATATGAGGCTAGGTCATTGCATCCAAGAAATATTCTTATTTAATGGCATCCTTCAATGAATGGTTGACTATAGACATGTGGCATTAGAAAACTATCGAGTGTAGTTGGAATGCATAACCATAATAAAACCAAAAGAAGTGTATGGTTGAATGAAATTTCAATCTAGGTGTGAAACAATAATTGACAACTAGTTGAATAAAAAAAATATGATTAAACTCACACCACCATGAAAGAATAGTTTTACAAACCTAGAATAGCTCCACCACCTACGAATGAAACATAATAAGTATCTCCAAATAGTTTTCATGACCATCCTAAGTAAGAAGAAACAGAAGTAGAGGAATTATATTTTTCTCAAAACAAGCCCTAATAGTTGCATCTGGAACATCCACAATGTGATAAACACCCCACCAAATGGAATAATCATCGTATAAAGAGACAATACTTGGTTCTATCAATGTGATACCCTTAACATAAACCTTCCTCAATGATGAGTATGTACCTGAATATTAATTTCAAGAACTTATCCAGCGAACGAGAGGATGCATCCACCATGGCTAAGGATACATGGGACAACATGAATGTAGTCAGACCAAATATTCTTACAATATACACATGGAGGAAATATATGTAGTTGGGACCCACAATAAAATTATAATATGGCTCAAAAGAGGCATGTTGGTGTCAATGAACCCTAAAAATTTCATTAACATCCAATTACCTTGAATGATTATCTAGTGGTGTTGCAATCATCTGATTAACCAAAATAGAGGGAAAAGCCATAAAAACATCACCTCCATTAGAATATTCTTCCACGACCTACATACAAGCCCCAGGAAAATCCACCTCAAATGAATCAGTTCTTAAACCGTATGCCCAAGAGTAGTTCCATATTAGTAATTAAAAACCTTTGGAATAGAACTATGATATTCATAAAGACCTAGCTATTATCTTAGACTATCTCTCAATCCTTGATTCACTTTGACATTCAAAAGAACTGAGGGAGACACTTTTTGAATTCATCTAGATCCCACTAGAGATTGAGACAGAAGTCACTACAGCCAAGTTCTATCAAGTGGAGACTATGTCCTCAGAATTTCATGTCACTATCTCATTCAATAGTCAAGATCACGAAGAGTCTATCCAAGGGATCTGTGGGCCCCTATATGTCCCAGGAGGTCCCAATAATGGAGATTTTCAAAGGGCTATAATTTATAATGGCTATGTGATCAAACTCATCCTACTTCAAATACTATAACCTTTGGGAAATAGATTAGGGTACATATATCCCAAAAACATGACCATCAAACGGTATTATAATCATGAGAAAATACCTTCTAGAAATACCACACTCGATGCCTAGTTTGGGGAACTCACATCTGATGTGGATTTCATTGTTATCTAGAAAGACACTTTATATAATATCTTTCTCCAAAGTTCCTAGATCTATATCCAATTAGACATCCCATCAACATTCTATCAGTGTCTGATGTACCCCATAGATGGAATTATTGGAATACTACATGGTGATAGTTCCTCCTTCATGACTTGCAGAGCCACAAATGGTGAATCCAATTTTTACCTGAATAGTGGAAAGAAAATAATAGAGGATATTGATATGAATTTTGTAGCTCCAAATGCCTAGGGGACCACCTATGTGATAAATTAGAGAATGATTTACAATGACAATGGGCTCCCAATAAATATGGCTATGGTAGAAGATCAAATCCCAGAGGTCCATGCCCCTCCAGTACTCCATGACCGTATAAAATGAAATCAACTAAGATATCTCCCTACAAAAAAATTGATAGAAATGGATGATAATAAATCTTCTAATTTCTTCCCTCAACCTAATAGTGTTAGATAATCCCCTGTATTTCTAGCATCAATTGAAAATTCCACCATATAATCAAGAATTTATGGAATATGATGATTACCTCATAAATGATACTCACACATTCATGAAAGGTGTCTCCACTACCATCAATGAGCACATAAATATATATTTGGGAATAGAAGAAGACATGTGACCTAATCTGAATAAGGGAACCATACCTTTCAAAAATAATATATTTAAATTTAATTACTAATGATTAACCAATATTTTTTTGTCTATAACTATACAGAAATGCATGAACATAACATAGATGTGTCTTCAGACCATATGAGACTACCTGATGAGCATCTGAGCCAAAAGAAGCATCTAAGAAAATTCACCCCTCTCATACTACCTATTTAGAGGCTTACGCTGACTAGGTGATCTAATCCAACATTATCCGAGAAGTGAAATCTTTAATATGGCCTGCAAACATCATCCCCATCTAGAAAAAGAATTGGCATATTAGTGTTTGAATAGAAATCATTTTCCTAAATCAGGATTTCCCAAAGGATGAATTCCCAATATCGATCATAGAACCATTGATCGATGTATATATTTGTTTTCAAGACCTTTTCTTTATATATGGATACATAGTGTACAATAAGATCAAAATGGACCTCAAAGATGAAGAATCCACTAAATTCAATATACCTCATTGTATTTTATGCTATAATGTCATTCACATTGTATGAAAGACCAATAGTGATACATAATAGCATGAAATGATTCATGTCTTTAAGCCATTCCTAATAAGGATATTTGATTGTTCTTTCGATGACCCAATTGTTAAATTCGGAGAGTGGTGTAATCACTTAATGAATATTCATCCAATGTTCAACAAACTGCGACAATATAGTTTAAATATAAATCCCCTAAAATGTGATTTTTGGGTAACATTATGAAATTTTATTTTCATTATGATGCACTATAATGGCATCAAGGTTGACCAAAAAATGACTACTTTAGTTTTAGTAATTCCACCCACCAAAAATATCAATGAACTAAGGGGACTCCAAGAGAATATCTCAAATATTCAGTGATTCATATCCAACCTAGTTGAAAAATATCTTCCCATGACTAGGATAATGAATAAGGGAATCACTAATCAATTAGATGATGACTATCATAAATCCTTTGCATTTCCCATGTAGTACTTAATTCGCTGACTGGTTTTGATTCCTTCGGTGGAAGAGAGGCCACTCATATTATATGTGGCCACTATGGAGTGCTCACTTGACACCCTACATTTCAAAAAATGATACAGAAAGTGATAATAGCCTCTACTAAAATTTCTGGATGATGCTAGGTACATATAATAGATATTATGATGTTGAGATGAAATACTATACACTTATATGTGTAATGAAAATGTTAAGGCATTATATAAATCACAACAAATTCCAACTAGTATCTCGTATTGATCAATTCAAGTACATCCCCGGTCATCCAATGTTTATTGGGTTCTTGAATAAATGGGATGTCATTCTACAGAAATATAAAATTAAGTTTATATCATAGAAGTTAGTGAAAGGGAAATCCATGGCCGATTTCCTCATCACACATCCTGACATTGAAAACACATATGAAGACACCAAGCTCCCTGATGAAGAGGTTTTCTATTCCCATGAGACTCCACAGATGTGGGATATTTACATTGATGGTGCCTCTTAGAACCCTATTAGTATATGTATGAAAAACCTAAAGCTCAATCGGGTTAGTCTACAGATTGTCTTTTTCTCTGTAAAAAATAATATTTTCCTACACTTTCTCTCTATCCAAAGGCTGCACAATTAATGAGGCACAATACTAAGCCCTCATCATTGGATTGGAACTAGCACTATAGATACACCTAACCTACCTAAATATCAAAGAGCACTCAAAATTGGTTATAAAGGAGATCAATGGTGAATATGCCAATAAAAAAGAATAAATGACCCCTCTCACTGACTATGTCAAAGTATTGATGGAAGTGTTCCCTTTTGAGGAAACATTGTATCATGTTCCCCGATAACAAAATAACAGTTCCAATTCCCCATATAATGATGCCACCATCCTGAATAACCTTGATCATAAGGAATAAATAATTCACATCACACATTGAAGAATGGTCACATCAATTGAAAAATTCGATATGGAGGAAATAAATAAAGTCAGGACCGAACCAGAGTGTGATGAGTGAAAAACAACCCTTGGATAGACGGAGCCCCTAATTGGATAACTCAAAAATAGGATTATATCAATAAATTATGATGTAAGGGGACATATTTAGTGCTGGGAGACAAATTTCACTTGGTAGGATGGCCTAAATGAGAAAAAAATCTATGTAAAAGAGGCATTGATGAAATCATTCTCAGGTTCATAATAGAAGGGGATATTCCCACCGTCATGGAGGATATCTATGTAGGCTTATGTGGATACCATCAATTTGGAAACATTCCATCACACAAAATAAAAAGGATGGGATATTACTATATAACCATGATATTGGACTTCATCAAATTCACCATGAAATGTCATGTGTGACAGATCCATGAAAAAATCATCAATCATCCCCTAGAATTGATACATAGAGATAAATATTCCTAGTCATTTTCTTTTTGGGGAATTGATGTTATGGGGCTATATCACCTAGCCACAACAATGAATTTCAAGTAAATATTTACTACTATTGAAAATATTTTCCAAATGGGATAACACACTACACCTCAAGGATGTTAGGATTAAGAATATAATCATCTTCATAAAATCTCAATTCATCACTAGGTTTATAGTCCCTGACACAATATTGATATAAAACAACACCAAATTCTTGTTCTATTAAATTTTATAGATTGTACCAGGAGTATAATATTGATTATAATCACCCATATCACTATCATGCAGTGGAAAATGGATATATATAGTCCTTAAAAAATAATATATTGAATATACTGTAGAGTGTGGTGAACAAGGATTATAATTCTTTTCCAAAAAAGATCATACATGCATTATGGGACTACCGTACCACCATGGGTACTACCACATATGCAACACCATACAAATTGGCATACAAGGATAAGACAGTGTTACCAATAGATGTCTAGATCCCTTCAATCCAATTATCTGTTTGAGGATATATCTCAGATGAAGAATAATCTCAAAAGTGACTGGATGGTTAGAAATTACTAGATGAGAACATATTTCACACACTTCATAACCAATACATCTATTAGAATCCGATAACACACACCTCTAATAAAAGTTTTCTCTTTAATGCATTACTATAAGGAGAATGGGTGATGGCCCTAAGAACCATCATGATACCGAGAAAGAATCCCGCAAAAGTAGAACCCATGTGGGAAGGGACTTATTTCATACATAAGGTTAATCATAATGGAGCCTACTTTTTAGAAACCATCGATATGGAGCATGTCACACCACCCACCTATGTGATATTTTTCAATAAATACTTTTAATGGATGTCATTAGATGAGCATCCACATTAGAGTAAGATCCACCATTCGTCTTGAGTATTTGATGTTAAACTGTACAAATTTTTCCTGACCACATGATGATAAACTGTGCGATGTTCATCCTAGACACATAATGTAAAACTACATGGTTCATTAAGAACTAAATATTGGTTGATTCCATATATTACAAGATACATAATGACACCCAATCCTTTATCCTTAGGCCCATCCATAGGATTACTTTCATTTCACAACGGGTGATCATATGTCCTTACCACATGACATTAAACTACAAGAAAAATGTCCTTACCACATTAAATTAAACTGAATGGATCAAAAACATCCCTTTTCATTCACATTGGCTTATTTATGTCCTTACCACATGATATAAAACTACAAAGATCCACATTATCCATCTTTTTTAAGGTCATGTCAACCATGTCCTTACTTCATGATGTTAAACAAAATGTGTTTTCTAGAACTACATCTGGATGGATTATCATTTCCAAGGACATACATAGAGACAACATGATCTTATATCTTGGTCCAGCCACCACATGATACAAAATTCCCCTGACCTGCTCTTAAATGCCTTTAGATGTTGATAGGAACCCATTTCATTAATTTTTTTTCACAATGAGTATATATCATGTGGGATTAAGAGTCTCAATAAGTGATATACCACACAAAAAAAAAGAATACAAGAATTCAATATGCCCATATCGGTCCTGAACTCATGATTGTAAATGTCATTCCATTAGTCCTTGCAGCATGATTTCAAACTTCAATGTTAATGTCCCTTTGACGACATGAAATTTCACACACCTACGAACCTCACCTAATAGGACCGTTGATGTTGGTGTTGGTATTCATTCACAACTCCAATGACTCTTTCCCTCTTCATGTTAGTGAGCCCACATTATTTCCACGTGATGTTAAAATACACAGTTCTTCAATAAACATGTGTGTATTTATTCTCCTTTTTATGAGATACATAGTGATTCCCATACATCCATCCTTGGTACCAACCACAACATCACCACTTTTTCACGTTAGTCTATCTTTTTTCCAACCAAAAAACATTAAACTACAAGGTTTATTCACAAACACATGTATACTGACTCTTATAAATACATGATTGGTAGTAAATTCTGGGTCTTCAATCATAGGCCCAACTACAACAATTATTGGAAATAATGCCCACCTCAACGTATGATCTCGACATTCATAGGGTATTTACAACTCAAGAACTATGAGTGACTTGATTCATATCCTCATGGGATATATAAAAATATTTTTTTCCAATATCGAGCCCAGTATCATCAAATCAATATAAATATTCCATCATCTTCATGTATGTGTCACACCTACAAAAGGACTTTAATTAACAACTAAGTGTGGATTGATTCCCATCAGCATGGGATACATAATTACACCCATAGTTTCATTCATCGGCGAAGATGTAGTACAACAATTTCATGTTATGGGATCCGCATCCACACCACATGACGTTAAACTGCACAGATTTTCAGTACTATATGTTGTCTGATTCTTATTTTCCATAGATACATAATGATGCACAAACTTCCACCCTATGTCCCAAACACATCATTTCCATCCATTCATACCACTTACTATTTACATACCACATGATGATATTTATAAAGAAAATATGTCCTTACACCACGTTGATAAAGTTCATAGAATATTTCCTTACAACATCACACTAAACTACTCGAAAAACATCCACCCACATGACAAGAAAACATTGTATGCCATCACCCATTTTTTCATTCCTTATTTCAGGACCACAACAGCTATTCCCCAGTCAACCAGAGTACATGGTTCTTCTTCCATAATTTAAAATAACCCCAATACATGCACTAAAATTCATGTGTTAAGTACCTCTAGTTTCTGCACTCTATTTATAGCCCTTTGAAATGAAAAGATATTTCAAAGTTCATCCATGATATTGATGCATAAGGTCTTGAGACCCACCAAACAGTGGAATATTAGCCCAATGTAAAAGGGATTTATAATTTTTGTGAGCCTGATGTCATCAAGGTATAAATAAACACCTTAGTCTGATCTGAAACGCTCCACATATTATTTTTATATAACATTACTCATAACTTGATAATCTAAATCTATGATTTACTAAATTTCCATCTCCATATTTGAAGGATGTAGGAGTGATCAAAGCCCTGGGTATCCTAATTGGGATTGTCTATAACATATTTCATATTAGGTCCATGTGAGTCATGTACTTAAACTTGTTGTTCTTCGGTCAAACCTGTAAGAACATAAAATCTATCGTATAATGGTCAAAATTACAAAACCCTAAACTACTAGTGAAAGAGACAAAAAACATGTCAGGTTAATAAACCAAAAAGGGTGATCTATGAAAAATTCATGTCTTCACTCACTAATATTTTCATCTCCATAGTTTAGGAAAAAATTATGGCTTCAATATATAGGGAATAAATTTCATGTGGTCCACTTTATGGACATAATAAAATCAAAGGTATGATTTTGGTCCTCCTAGTTCATAAAAAAAATTAGAATTGATTTATTACATCTCATCACTATGAGAATATATTCTCAAGGCAGTGGTATAAAATTTTTGGTGCTCAAATGATTCTTGAATATTACATATTTCACAAATCCCACTTCATTATTTGAGAGCCTAAGATCACCAGAAACCTTCCATATCCCATGTAAAAGATTTATGTATTTTGGTACCCTTTCCTTGGATATTCATGTTTTTCAATGCCTCCTACATATGTTCCCATGGTATTCAAAGAAATGTGTCACTCTGTAAAAAGGACATTCCAATCCTCCTAATCCCTAACATCATAATGATAGCACTCAAACACATCAGTTTGGATAAGCTAATCCCAATATAACATTCCCATATAATCCTCCAGATCAAAGAACTTTTAATCATGATTTACAATTCCTGTAACAAGATTATTCATGTGGATTCAACATCCTTGATGTTATGTAACTTTTCCACACACCCTTTCCCATGCGGGGAATGTGAAACTCTATTTTCGAACCTTTTAATATCCACACCACATAATTTTAAACATAATGGCATAGGGATCGAGAAGTATAATCTAGAGATAAACAACCATAGGGTTCCAAAACCTCCCTAGATAGCTTTCCTCCCATATCCATAATTATCATACGGATGTTTGAGTCATTATAAATATTTTATAGATATCATAAATAAGTAGATATAATCTTTTTCTTGGCCATTCTAATGATGCATAAGGGCCTTGAGCTACCGACTAAAGTCATATCTTCCTTGTAAGAGAGAAGATTCAATCATTGTGAGCACTAACAATACTGTAGTGGAACCCAGCACCCGATAGTGTTACAAGTCATACCTGAAATTTCTACCCCAGCTCATATTCATGAATCACACTTTTGGGTTATAACATAAATTACCTATATTCAAACTATCCATATGGTCCTACCTAAGCTCATATTTCACCCGTAACCATATTACCTCCAAAAATAATCCAGATCCCCTAGAAAAGACAACCAGCATCCAGAGACCCTTTTCTTGACAATTCATGTCTACATATGCCTCCTCTGTATGCAGTTATGGTCATCAACAGAATATGTCACTCTGCAAGAAGGGCTCTATGAAATTTGTGAGTTGTAGAAACACCACGACAAGATCCCAACACCTCATAGTGTTTTAGTTCATTCTTGGAATGTCAGCACTATAACCTACAATCATCTACCATGGTAGATGCTAAAAGACCCCAACTACTACACCTCAAGGTATGAGATAAAATACCATAAAATCCATCAAATATTAGTCCAAGAAAAAATAACCTAAACTAAAACATAGTTTGGACCAATCTAAATGACATTTAATGAAAGTGATACTAGGTTCGAGCTAAGAGAAATTAAACTAAAGTGAATGTAGGTCTAAACTAAAATAGCATAAACTAAATCAATATCAGGTCTGAGATAAAAGACCTTAAACAGATGAGATAGAAGTTCTAGGCTAATAAAACTTAAACTAATGTGATATATGGCCTGAGTTAAAAGACCATAACTAAAGTAATATCATGTCCAAGATAAAACTCCTTGAACTCAAGAGATATCGGGTTCTCAGTATAAGACCATAAAATGAAATGATATCAGGTCCAAGTTGAATAACCATAAACTAAATATATATCATGTCCAAGCAAAAAAGCCTTAAAAATAAAGAAATAAAAGTTTAAAGCTGAAATATTATTAACTAAAGTTATAATTGGTCTAAGCTAAAAGACCATAATGTATTGAGATATCATATCCACGATGAAAGACCTTAAAAGAAAGGGTTATCTGGTCCAAGCTAATATACCTTAAACTAAAATGATTCAATGTCCAAGATAAAAGACCTTAAACTAAAGCGATATTAGTTATGACGAAGAAACCTTAAACTAATAAATTACTAGGTACAATATAAAATATATTAAACTAATGTAGTTTTAGGTCCAAAAAAAGTCCCTAAACTAAAACACAATAATGATTTTGTCTACATGGGGTTTTAAGGACCTCTAGATGAACTTATAACAATCATGAGACTCTATCCAATCCTATCCCCTTGGGAAGAAGATAGGGAACTCTCTCTTCAAAACATGTATGCTACCCAAGAAATCCTTTTGAAAATCTAGCATCCTCATGATCACTAGAACATATCATCGGTTTATAATCTCATATTGGTGTCATTCATGAGTAATTATTTAAAGGATTCTATTATGATTTAAATATTAAAATCCATACAATAATGTTTACATGATGTCTTGAAAATTATAGGAATTATTTGTGATTCTCATAATATCAGAGAACCCCTTTCAATAATCCATCAATCTACTATAAAGCCTCTCAAGGAAAATAATGGCCACACAGAGACTTCCAGATAATAACCACTAGTCCACCTGGTTAGTCATCATCAAGAACCTAACAATATGATCGAAAAATCCTTTGAAACTAAGGAGTAAAAAGTCAAAATAGAAAAGGATTCTTACAGACACAAGTGTTCAAATATTAATAACCAATGAGAAGAGTAATTATCATTAACAATATCTTAGAAAACTCACAAGACACCCAAAATTTGTGGAATAAAAATTATATAAATAAAGGGGAGGAGGTAGAAACCTCTCGTGGTTGCTGAACATCATGTGACACTCCCCTGAATATTCACAAGAAGCCACAAGACACCTCCAACATGTCATCCACCTCGTTCGAAAGGAATAAGGTATGTCCATGTGGCCTTTCCCCCCCCCCCACCTTTGGATCCCTAAATAAAAACAAATGGGTTTTCTAGGAGATGCTCACACACACCTATATGACCATTATTATTCTCTTGAAGCATCACAAAAAATAGAAAAATGTCATTAATTAAACTTATGTGACAAGGCATAATCCTTTACCATTTTCAAATAAAACAAATAAAATAAAAAGGGATGATGAGAGAGCCATATCAGAAGTAAAACATTTGTGATGCGCTAAGTAAGCCGGAAACACAGATCCAATAGACCCTTGACTAAGCTATACAGATCTCATAGAGTCCCCCAGACAAGAAATCCACACCTCGAAAAGTTTCCTAGGAAAAGAAATGATAGTCTCAATGAAGCCTTTAAAAAGGCACTTGGATCTCATTAAGGCCCTTCTACCTTTCAATATGAAAATAAATAAATCGTTGAACATTACCAATTTATCTAACAAGTCCCATTAATTGGATGAAATCCCATAATAGAGGTGTCTAAGAGAGGGATTCATGGTGACTACGAATGAGGTGATTTCCTTGGAGTGATCCATGGAAAAGACTCATGAAGATGCGAGACTAACGAATCCTTCCCTAACTCCAGCATGGATCAACTAGAGATACGCCCCACAAACCGGTGAACAATTGGGGTGGAGATACCTATAAATCAACCACCCTATCGTCGTAGATAGAGGTTGGATTTTTTATATCAATGTAAAACATCACACCAAAGAATTAAATAATATTTTTGAGTGTATATTATCTCCTGATTCAAAATCCCACCATCCGGTAATATATTAGAGAACTTTCGGAGTGATCATGAAAAATGAATAAATAAATTTTTGCAATCAATCATAGATCACATGATGGACATTTGGAAAGATGTACCAAGAACATAGCACACATATTCCAGATAAAACAAGACTAAAAATAAATTGGTATTGAATAAATCTAAGACATTCATGATACAAGGGATTGAAAAAAGACTGGTTGAGTAATACATAAGTAAAAAAATCTTCAATGACCCTCATGTGCTTCACATGAACCATCCAAGACATACTAATGCATAAGAACAGGTAATTAATATCTTACGATGCTCCTAAAACACGCTATTTGGGTAATGTTCAATACTATAGGACATATCATAGCAATTCACATGGTTTCCTATGGTCACACCACTTTTTTCCCTCGAGAATCCCTTGTATCATCACCCAAGACATTAAAAGTACTTAAGATACATCCTCGGACTCATATAAAGGATCCCACTCATAACATCCAAGTCTATTGATAGAATCCTACCATGTCAACTATACCCTTGAAACACCCACTAGGAATGTCACTCGGGACTCGCGACACCCTCCATACATGTTTTCCAGGTCTGTCGATTCCCCCTATGAATGTTAGCCAAGACATATGACACCCTTTGAGATATATCATGTTGAATCTTGTGATACCCCCATATGTGTTAGGCCTTATCTTTCTAATGAAACTAGGGAAAGTAATATGGATCATGTAGCATTATCTAGAAAATCCAGGTAGATCCTACGACACCCTTTAGACAGGTCATCAGGATCACAAGAGACCCTCTAGACAGGTCATCAGGATCATGAAACACCCTCTAGAAAAGTCATCTGGGGTATGTGATGGACTTAAGGGTACACCCACTAGATCATGTGATGTTCTTTGGGCATGTTAGATTAGATCATGCGACAAAATTCAAATATTCTACTCGGGTTACTCGAATTCCTTTAGAAACACCAAATGGATCATATAGTTTTCTTCATATATTTCATGTAGATACCTCTTACATATTAGGATAAATGTAATATTAGTGTGTGTTATATAGAAAAAAAAAGATTATGGAAACCTTAGAGTGTAATTCAATGACTAAATGAAACATGATGAATATTATTCCTATCATATTTTGGATACATAGTCCACCACTTCAAGGTTCTTATTTTATAGTGATCATCCAGAGCGATCCCAGTATATATATACAATATCTAAAAAAAATGACAATGATCATTTCTCATCCCTTGTTTCTCACAATGATCAAGGTTCACATTGTAACGACACGGAATTCTCATGGGATTTTTTATAAATACATGGGAATTTTAAGAGTCTACAAAAATTGACGACGCTTGATTCCAAGGCTCGGTGTGCCCGTAATCAATTTATGATGTTTTTCTCGAGTACATTTAGTAAACGTGCGAGTGGGATTTTATAACATCTGAACAAGTGCTCAGAATCAAATTCCGAGGGCACCATTGAACTTGCAACGACGATGATTACTTAGTAAGACTTTCACCGCAGTTGCGTTTTAACGATAATGAATGATAGTTTTTGGTGTTCATTAATAAAATTAAATAAAAATAAGGTGATAGATTATTTTTTTTCTTGGTGGTTGTAAGCTCCAAGAGGAGGTTAATGGTGGGGACCACCACACCATAACCTCCCATGAGAGGTTATGGAGGTGGGGCCCACCCGCACATAACCTCCCTTGGGAGGATATTTATCGTGGGGACCACATGGGATTTAACCCCTTGTAACTCTCCATAAAGTTGGGGGAACCCTTGTACTCGCCCCACTAATTAAATGTGCCAACACACTTAGAATCAATTGAACCCACTCGTTTAATTAGTTCAAATTTTGAATTCTTTTGAATTTAAGCCAATGATTAAATAATAGACAAAGCTATTTATTCATTTGGTTGGGAATTCATTTGGGTGGGAATAGATAGAGAAATTAATCCTATCAATGAAGAATGCAGAGAACGCTCCTTCCATCGAAGAATGACAAACACCATCTTCTTCCTTCTTCGACCGGGGCATGAAAGTGGAAGCACCACCACCCACGAAGAACGTTGATGCAATCCTCAGCTTCTTCTTTCCCGATGTCAATGAAACGATGACCGTTTCCCATGACTCTGTCATCAATTAACAAGCAAGGTAGGTGGATTTGAGTTGTTTTTTCCCCATTCTATGTCGTTAATATTTTGGTATTCATTATGTTGAATGTTATCAACATATCATGGGGGGTTCGGACCGCACCAACACAGAAAACCCTCCCCCATTGGTTGATCATGTTTGTTGATGATGGAGGAATGGATCACGGTGAACAACGACGGCCGGCGATGGGCCGACCGTGAAAGAAATTGGACGCGCAAAGGTCACCAGGTCACCAAGAGGGCACGACACCGCCACGCTACGTGGAGGAGAGCCACAACCACGACGGGCCGCAGTAGAGGCGCATGGAGCCATCGCGCCAGATCGGTGGTGCAGGACCATGGCTAGGGCAGGATACAAAGGGAGAGCAGGGGCGCGGTGCCATCGCACCGGGCTAGAGAAGACCCGCGACCTAAGGCAACGATCGACCGGGTAGGGCGGCTGACTGTGCTGGCCGCCAGAGCGCGCTACTCAGGAAGGAACCTTCGATTCCTATGTTTTCAGAGGGTGGGATCCATGCTCCAGCCATTACGAACAAAGGTGGGGCACCCCCCCTTCCCCCATGGTGTGGCCAGCCAAGCCATGCAGCCAGCCGGCCAGGACCCATAGCCAGCCGTTGGGCTACATGGCCAGCCGGGCAAGGCCACGCCGTTAGCCGGGCCAGGCCCCGCAGCCAGCCGGGCCAGGACATGCTGATAGCCAGGCCAGGCCACGTGGCATGCTAGGCTAGGCCACAGGGCCAGCCGGGCCGGGCTGGGTCGGACCCGCGGACCGGGTCGGACCCCAGTCCGGACCCGTCATACCCGAAACACCTTTACGCCCATAACATGGGCTATGAGTGTCCAATCAACGAACCTTCTATGGAGATGGAAATCTTAAAGTGATACGGTTCTTTTGTCATATCCTACTTGAGTTTTGGACACAGTTAGAATACGGTCGGGTTGGATTGAGCCTAAAAACCAACTAAAACCCTGGGATAGAAATGATAATAACTCACAGAATGTGCATCTAATTGATGCATCATATATTGCATTGAGACCCCTATGATGTGGCTGTCCATTGATATATATTCAAGTGAGACATTGTGACTTTTGGAATACTGACTAGTAGATCGTGGAGTTGATCCTCCCGAAGACGAGCGTACAAAGTGTGGAAACAGAGTAGCTTCCAGACCTGCTGAATGCTTGACCGATTCGACTTAGAGTGATTCGACTAGACTAGTGGGGAACACCCGTTAGTTGGCAGTAGACCCATGGCAGAGGAGCTCCCTGTAATTGGAAACAGACCCACATTACTCAACAGGAGGAGTACCTCTACATGCTATTAGGGGGAGCGCAAGGTATTTTTGCGGTAGAACCACAGTGGACGAAGCACCTAGTAGTTTGCAGAAAAAATGCGGTACTCGATAAGAGCAGTACCTCAGCAGTCCATGGTTAGTGAGAAGCACATCGGTGTCACGACATGCCCATTGTACTTGACAGAGGTGGATTTTTGCAGCATCCATGGTTTTGATAATGAAAATCCTGGTTTGAGCTGAGTCAATGACCTTTGTGTTTTCCTCATGATTGAGATGGGTTACTTGATAACTTACGTATATGTATGGGCATATACCTAAGTAATGGTTATCCGTTGATTTCATAATTTGTGGTTTATCCTTGTTGGATTTTTTTAGACCTTGAGGGTCTCGGGGTCCCTAATGAGTATTGTTATACTCACCCCTGCACAGGCTATGCCCGAAAGTTGTTGTGTTGGATTCAGACGACGGAAAACGCTGACAGAGGCCGAGAGAACTAGGGCTGGATGGTACCAGGAGAAGGACCTTACGACGTAATGGTACATGGTGGAGTCTGACGCACATGGAGTGCTATGGAGGCGATTTGTACCTACCCTTCAGGTAGGAACCCCCGAGGACTATCCAGGAGATGCTTTCACCTTTCAGTTGTTTGTCACTTTTTTAGTTGTACTTACTTTCAGTTGTACTTGTAATTTATAGTTGGGCTTGTATTCTGGCCCCCTATACTTTCAGTACACTAGTTATATAGTTTATTACTTAGTGTTTGCCTCCGCTTATGCTCTGTTTGTGTGTGTTTCAGTTTATAAAGGCAATGCCTTCCCGGTTTTTGGGATTTATGCCTTTGGTGCTAGTTGCCAACCCCTGGCCTATGGAAGGTGGGCTTGGGGTAGTCATGATACAGGACCCGAGGTATGGTTCGTGAAAAATTGGTATCAGAGGAATCAGTTCTACCACAGAACATAGGACTTTGATATTTCTTTTCTATGAAGAAATAGTGTTAAGGGTAATGAGTGTGGTCTTTAGTTTAGGGAGTCCATTGTTGGTGCGGTTACCGACGTATCTATACACTAGGACCCTGACTACTAATTTCAGACTCAGTGCATGAAAATACTAATTTCATTTTGTTTTCAAATGTTTTATTTAAGTCATCTCAACCAAATCATCTCACCAGTTATAGTGATTTGACCGTGTCACATCTGTTCCTTTCAGGATGCCTCTCCGTGGACGACCAGCTAGAGCCCCGAGAGTTGTACACACCGATAGCATGCTGAGCGATGAGGCCTCAGTACAGGGCCCTCTTCCAACTGAGGCACCAGCAGTGGCCCCAGCGGTACTACTCCCCATTGGTCCCCCGATGCCACCAGCCCCAACAGTAGAGAGTGCACGCTGCTTGAGCGTGCTGCCCGAGCTCCACCACCATAAGCCACCCAGGTTCAAGAGAGAGACGGACCCGCAGGCGGCTAAGGATTGGATGGAGGATATGGTGAGAGTCTTCAGACTAGTAGGGAAACCAGCCGAATTCATGGTGATCATTGCTGCCAGCCTCCTTTAGGCTGCGACAGGTAGATTGTAGAGCTTGAAGCTGCAGATGCATGATGAGGTGTCACATCAATGGGTAGACTTCAAGAGCCTGTTCCGGGAATATTTTGTTCCAGCGACCCTACGAGTGGTACAGATACAAGAGCTACTACATCTACAGCAGGGTAGCATGATGGTGGAACAGTACTCAGTGAGTTTCACCGACCTCTCATGATACTCCACTGATATGGTACGAGACCCATTCTTCAGGGCGCGTACCTTGGATCAGGGACTCAGGCGAGATATTAGAGATTTATTTATCTCCCACAACATATCGATGTAGATGGGGGTGTTGGAGCGAGACCTCATATTGGAGAGTTTCCTTGATGAGCAGTCTAAAATAGTGAAACCCATTACTAGTCGACTTATAGAGGAGTCTTCTGTAGCTAGAAGGATACAGATGACGCAGAGGTCCAATAGGAACAGAACTATAGGTGGACGACCGCACGAATCAGGTTCAGTTGTGTGGGGAAACTAGAGTGGAGACAGAGCCAGTCATTCCAAGAGTGGACAATGTTACTCCTGCAGCAGGCTTGGTTACATGGCTCGTGACTATCCAACCCGCCGCTCTGATGATCAGCAGACAGTTGAAGGGACCTCCTAGGTAGAGGTAGAGGTTTGATCAAGGTGGTCCGTAGGGAACATAGACGTTGCAGAGGAGATGGCCATGCATCTGGTGGTGGACAACGTTACGAGGTGCTACCGCCACCACCACCACCACCAGGAGGTACACCCCGACCACTGAGAGCGGGTGGACAGGGCAGAGTACAACTTCAGGCAGCTGAGTCCTACGACCATGGAGCTCCGTATATGATTAGCGGTATTATCTGTGTCTACTCCACCTTAGCTGTAGTTCTTATAGACACAGGTTCCAGTCACTCTTTCTTAGCCACTACCCTCAATCGGAGCTCGAAGATTCCGACGGAGCCGTTGGCTCGATCATTATGGCTAGAGACTTCTATGGGAGCAGACTCGATGATTACGCACTGGTGCCAACAGTGTGAGATTACTATAGGAGTCTAGAGATCTGGTTGGGATCTCCTCGTAGCGGTGTTGAGGCCTTATGACATCATCTTGGGTATGGTCTGGCTATCTACAGTCCATGCTCAGATTGACTGTATTTGGCGCAATGTGTGGTGTGTCTACACGGATGGGACTTGGTTCACATTCACCGGTGAGAAGGAAACCATTACAGCGTAGGACGAACTAACTCAGGGAAGGGTGCAACCGATCACTCATAGGTTGGCTTGCCTTACCCTCAAAGCAATTGATGTGGAGAGTATGACTTATCCTGTAGTGGTGGACCAGTACACAGATGTTTTCCCTGATGATGTTCCAGGACTACCTCCTCACAGAGAGGTGGACTTCTACATTGACCTATACCTTGGGACTAAACCGATATATACTCTATCATATCGGATGGCTCCCGTAGAGCTTTGTGAGCTACAGGTACATCTCAAGGACTTGCAGTGGAAGGGATTCATCCGGCCCAGTGTATCTCCCTGGGTGGCCCCGATTCTGTTCGCCAAGAAGGTGGATGGGATCTTGTGGCTTTGTGTCGACTACCGTCACCTGAACCACGTGACCGTCAATAAAAATTATCCACTCCTGAGGATTGACGACCTATTTGATCAGCTCAAGGGAGCACGATGGTTATCAAAGATAGACCTCAGATTAGGCTATCACCAGCTCAGAGTTCGAGATGAGGATGTCTAGAAGACGACCTTAAGGTGTCGATACGACCACTACGAGTTCATGTTTATGACCTTCAGTGTAACCAATGCTCCAACAGTGTTCATGTGTCCCATGAATAGGAACTTCTTTCCTTACATTGATTGCTTTTTCGTAGTCTTCATTGAAGACATTCTGATCTACTCGACAACTAAGGAGGAGCATGCCTACCATTTTCATGTAGTACTGGAAAAACTACGAGAGCACCAACATTATGGTAAGCTCTCGAAGTTCCAATTTTGGATTCCATAGGTTCACTTATTGGGACACATCATCTTGGAGGCTGGAGTTGCAGTGGATCCAGCAAAGATCGAGGTGGTACTTGCGTGGGAGCCACCTAGTAGTGTGACGGAGGTACAAAGTTTCCTAGGTTTGGCTGGGTACTATCGGAGATTTGTGATATACTTCTCCAGGGTTGGATCACCACTATTAGCATTGACGAAGAAGGGGAAACCCTTTATGTGGTTGGAGAGATGCCAGCAGAGCTCTCAGGAGCTAAGGTAGAGGCTGACTAGTGCCCATATCTTGAGACTTCCTAAGGAAGAAGTAGGGTACATAGTTTACTGTAATTCATCAGGAACTGGAATCGGGTGTTTTATGATATAGGAGCGAGAAGTGATCGCATGTGGTCCTTGGAAGCTAAGAAAACATGGGAAGAACTACGCAACCCATGACCTGGAGTTAGCAGTAGTGGTGTTCACCTTGAAGATGTGGCGACACTATATGATGGGAGAATGTTTTACCGTGTACTCTGATCACAAGAGTATCAGGTACATATTCTCTCAGAAGGACTTGAACCTGAGACATCAGCGATGACATGAGTTTCTCCAGGACTATGGCTTTGAGATAGTCTATACTCATGGGAAGGGGAACATTGTTGCGGATGCGCTCAACAGGAGGACTCGTATACATATGCTAGGATAGGCGACAGAGCAGCTGGCTTCCTTACAGATATCATTTTTGTATAGAGATGGATCGGCCTATCTACATTCTCTTACACTAACTCATCCACTTCTTCAGCGAGTCAGGGAGGTGCAGCATGGGGATGCTTACTGCGAGACGCGATGTGCTCAGATATCTATAGGGCAGGCAGGTGATGTATTTCTTGAATGTTGGGAGCACATCATCCACTTCAGAGGACGTACCATGGTACCGGTTTCACTTCCGGAAGAAGTGTTGAGGGATTTCCACACTTCCCCTCTAGAGGTACATCCAAGAGTGGTGAAAATGTACCCGGACCTTCGATGATAGCACTGGTGGCCAGGTATGAAGAAGGAAGTGGCAGAGTTTATCTTAGGGTGCCTCACTTGTCAGCAAGTGAAGGCAGAGCACCAGGTACCAGCAGGCATGGTTCATCCCTTAGAGGTCCCAGAGTGAATGTGGGATGGGATATCCATGGACTTCATGACAAGTCTTCCACGTACATCTAGAGGTCACAACTCGATTTGGGTGATTGCTGACCGACTCACCAAGTCGGCCCACTTCATACTGATCATATAGAAGAGCTCAATAGAGATTTTGGGACGCCTCTATGTAAATGAGATTGTGAGATTAAATGGAGTACCTTCTTCTGTTGTCTCCGAATGTGACACACGGTTTACTTCCTAGCTATGGAAGGGGTTGCAGGAATCTTTCATGACACAACATCCCTTGAGCACTGCCTTTCATCCTTAGACGGATTGTAAAGACCCATAAAATTCAAGGTAAATTTTTTCTTAATTTTCTTTGGAATTTTACAAGAACGCGGTTTCTGACGGCACTTGATTCCGAGGCTCGGAGTGCCCAGAATCAATTTCCAAAGTTTGGCTCGGGTACATTCAGTGAACGAACGAGTGGGTTTAATATCTTTTGAACCGGTGCTTGGAATTGAAATCTGATGGCACCGATGAACTCGCAACGCCGGTAATTGCTTAAGGGGATATTTACCACAGTTGCGTTTTAAGCGGGTTGAGATTTTGTTTTTGGGGATTTAGTTTAAAATAAATAAAATTGTGTGAAAAATTTTATTTTATGTCTTTGGGAGTTATTCTCTCCCATGGGAAGTTGTTGGTGGATCCCATGACCAACCAACTTCCCATGAGTGGATACTTGAAAGTTGGGGCCCACACGAGCCCCAACCTTTCACATTCCAATAACTCTCCTTTAACCCCCCCATTTAATCTCCCATTCTTTAACTCTTGAACTTCTCCCCCTTATTAATGAAAACTCTTCTCATTCCACTCCCCCTCTTAAGTGCAGGCCAACAGTTTTTAATTAATGAGTTCAACTTCTTAAATTAATTAAGTTATTTGAATTTTGGAATTTGAAAACACTGGCATGTGTTAATAAAATAATGGGAGACCTTATTTTATTAGGTTGCTTGGTTAAGTGAGGATATTGAGAGAGGATGATCTTAGTTTTGAAGAACTCCATCCCCATCGTTGAAGAACGTCGAGACTTCGACAAAGAATGTGATGAACACCGACCCTCCGACAGAGAACGTGAATGCACCAACGACGTGCCTTCTCTTCTTCTTTATCCGCGTCAAGGGAGGAGGCATCACCGCGGGGAACGTCTCCATCGATGACGACACTCACTCCGACGACGACGGAATTGATACAGTTCTACAGCGACACTACCATCCCGCGACTTTGTTAACAAACAAATAACGACACGAGGTAGGGGAATTTATTTTGGAATTATCTTATCTTTTGAGAAAAGAACGACGAGCGCGGACCAACTAATACCGGGTTGATCCGCGGATCGTTCGATCATGCGGTTTGATGTTGAGGGTTATTATTTAAATTGTTCGTGTTTATTTCCTTGAAGAACTTCGTGAAATATGACATTTTGTTATCGAATAACGCGAGGGGGGACGGACTGCACAAACACGGCCGACCCTCCTCCTTATATCATGTTGGATTCATTTGTGGATTGAAACGGGAATGGTGCGGTGCCATCACACCAAGCAGAAATGTGTGACAAGTAATGCGCGGCCCCGTCGCGCTGCGTCGTGAAAAACAAACAAAGGCGTGACGCCGTCGCGTCATAGCGGAGAAACCCGAAGACATCCGCGGACGGAGTCGGTCCACGACAAAGGGGCGCGACACCAATGCATCGCGCTGAAGAACCACGAAGATGGCGCGTTTCGTTTTTGACATGCGGATTGACGGGTGATGACAAAAGAGGCCGTATGGTAATTTTGAGGCCTTCGCAGTGAAGGTCGGGTCCCGGGAGGACCATAGGTGAAGACGGCAGGAGAAATGGACCACCGGAGTGCGTCCGGTGGTCCGCGGAAAGTGGCGGCGCCTGCGACCAGCGGTGGCAGCGCGCCGCTGGAGGGTTGGCGGTCGGCAGATCCGCCGCCGGCCTCAATCAGCACCGGGCGGGGGAGTCGCGCACCCCGCTCCGCGTTCCGGCTCGGCCACGCTGGCCAAGCCTCGGCCGGTCGGACGGGCCGGACCGAGCCGGGTCGGGCCGGGCCCAGCCGGGTCGGGTCGACCTGGTTTGGGCCGACCCAGGGGGTCGGGCCGGGTCGGCCCGGGCCCAGACCCCCTGTTTCGGACTACTTTAGGTAAAATGTCCATATCTTGGGAAACAAGCGTCTGATTGATGCGCCGTCAACGGCAACGCGATCCTTGGATCGAGACGGTTGTTTTGGTATATCGCACTCAAGGTTTCAGAATACTTTGAGTTCAGACAGGTTGGTTCGTACACGAAACCAACCGGGCCCTCGGAGCGGAAACACTCATATCTTGAACTCCGAACGTCCGATTGACGTGCCGTCGACTTTGTTGAGTTCCTCTTAGTGAGACGGATCTTTTGACATACACCGCCCAAGGTTTGGACGCAGGTGGAGTAAGGTCGGGTTGGTTTTGCCTTAAAACCCAACCGGGCCCCTGGAACGAAAAAGCCAATAACTCTCAGATCGGGCGTCCGATTGACGCGCCGTCTATGACGTTGAGTTCCTATTGACGATACAGAACTTTTGGATACATAAACTTCGGACTATGTGTCAGTTGATGTATCAGTCTCTCGGCTCGTGGAGCGGACCCTCCCGAATGAGTTTGCTGTGTGCGGGACCCTAGTGCTGGCTGCGACTGCGACTTCGACGACGATGACTGTGCAGAGATCCTCAGTGGACTGCGACGATGAAGAAAGTTGGTCTTGTATCCTATGTGGGTCCTAACTGTGATGGTCTTGTAACCTATGTGGGTCCCAGCTTAGATGATTCAATACTAGTCTTGTATCCTATGTGGGTCCTAGTATAGATGAATCAATGAAGACAGCTGGTCTTGTATCCTATATGGCTCCTAGCTGTGCTGGTCTTGTATCCTATGTGGGTCCCAGCTTAGATGATTCAATACTGGTCTTGTATCCTATGTGGGTCCCAGTATAGATGAATCAATGAAGACAACTGGTCTTGTATCCTATGTGGGTCCTAGCTGTGCTGGTCTTGTATCCTATGTGGGTCCCAGCATAGATGATTCAATACTGGTCTTGTATCCTATGTGGGTCCCAGTATAGATGAATCAATGAAGACAGCTGGTCTTGTATCCTAGGTGGGTCCTAGCTGTGCTGGTCTTGTATCCTATGTGGGTCCCAACATAGATGATTCAATACCGGTATTATATCCTATGTGGGTCCCAGTATAGATGAATCAATGAAGATAGCTGGTCTTGTATCCTATGTGGGTCCCAACTTAGATGATTCAGTATCTATTTCTGATCACCCCTTTCACCTTTTCGACGATGTATACCTGTGTGAGCTGAAATCCAGTTTACTCTCCTTTGTGGATTGTGTTGTTCTATCCTGTGTGGATTCTGTTTTGCATTCCTTTGTGGATTGTGTCATGCTATCCTGTGTGGATTACGTTTTGCTCTCCTTTGTGGATTGTGTTGTGCTGTCCTGTGTGGATTTACGTTTTTCTTTCCTGTGTGGACTTGGTTGTGCTTGGGCTCGGATGCTGGAGCCGAACGGGAATTGATGACTTAGGTATATGTATGGGAATATACCTAAGCAGTGTCGGTTGTTCTTAATGATTGTATCTTTCCTTTGTAGTTTATCCTTTGTGGATTTTGGGAGACCTTCGGAGGTCTCGGGGTCCCTACTGAGTAGTTTATACTCACCCCTACACGGTCTATGCTCGCACTGCATTGTGTTGGTTGCAGACAACGGACATCGTTGATCGTGGTTGAGGCTTGCAGAGTAGGACGGTACCTGGAGGTGGACCACTGGGGGGGACGTACTCGGAGCAGACGGTGGGACCCGAGGAGCAGTGGAGCTATCTGTACCCACCCTTCAGGTGGGATTTCTAGTGGACGGCCCGACGCTGCAGCTTTTCTTTTCAGTTGTTGTTTTCCCCTTTCAGTTGTACTTTACAGTTGGGCTTCTATTTCCGGTCCCTTTTTACTTTTAGCACAATTTGTTACAGTTTTTACTTAGTGTTTACTCTTTCCGCTTGCTTACTCTGCGGTGGTTGTTTACTTTACAAAGGCAATTCCTTCCCTGTTTATCGGGACTTACACCTTGGTGCTAGTCGCCAGCCCCTGGTCCATGGAAGGCGGGCTTGGGGTAGTCACGACACGGGCCCCGAGGAAGGGTCGTGACGAATTGGTATCAAAGGAGTTCGGTTCTACCGTAGACTCTGATCTTTCTTCTATGTGAAGCAATAGTGTTTAGCGTATTGGGTGTGGTTATCAGTCCAAGGAGTCCAGTATTGGTGCGGCGGCCGACATATCCTTACACCAGGACCCTGACTTCTGATTTCCGACTTAATGCACAAAAACATTGATTGCGTGTGTGTTTCAAGTTTTCTTTGTGATTACTTTTGTCAGCTCAACAGGTATACTGTTTGACCGTGGCGCGCCTGTTTCCTTTTCAAGATGTCCCCACGACGGCAGTCAACTAGGGTTCCGAGAGTTGAGTGTGACGACAGCCCACCAAGCGATGAGGCCTCGGTGCAGGGCCCTTTGTCAGTAGTGGCACCGGCGGTAGCTCTACCCACCGAGCCACCGATGCTTCCAGCACTAGTCGCTGACGATGCAGGTCACCTCAGTGCACTGCATGAGTTCCAGCGCCAGTGACCGCCCAGGTTCCGCGGGAAGGCGGACCCCCAGGCAGCCGAAGACTGGCTGGAGGCTGTAGTGAGAGTCTTCAGGTTAGTGGGGGCGCCTGCGGACTTCATGGTGATCGTTGCTACCAGCCTTCTTCAGGCAGCAGCAGGCAGGTGGTGGAGCCACTTGTTCCAGTTTTGCGATGGGATGACCTTCGCATGGGAATACTTTGAGACCTTCTTCAGGGTGGAGTTTGTGCCATTAGCTCTACACCCCGAGCGTGTTCAGGAGCTGCTGCCTTTTCCTCGTGTTTTTTGATCAGTAGTCGAGTCATCTGTGGGCAGTAGACAGATGATGCAGAGGTCCAGGAGGACCAGACCAGCAGTTGGACGATCTCGGGTTTTAGGACCGGTGGTGCGGGGCACCCGGGGCGGAGTGAGAGCCATGCGTGCCAGAAACAGACAGTGTTACTCCTGCGGCGGGAAGGGTCACCTGGCACGTGACTGTCTGACTCCTCGTACAGTTGATCCGCATGCTTTGGAGGAGCCACCGAGGCAGAATTAGCGGCGGGTGCTTGAGCAACAGCCAAGCCATGGACATGGGAGAGCTCAGCTTCAGGCAGCCGAGGCCTTCGATCATGGAGCTCTGGGAGCAAATGGACAGGAGCGGAACTAGTGGATACGTCTTTTGTACTTCTAGTTCTTTGTTTCTATTGTGTAGCTTCTTTGAATTATGAGCTGCAATAATAAAAGATGCATACCATTGTGATGTTTTCATTCCTGTCCTCTTTTGTGTTGTTACTAAGAGGTTCCAGTTTTGACTATTGACTTGACCCTCAATTGTGTGACATCTACTGGAGGGGACCCAGTTACCACACACAGATGCCGACAGTGTGACTCAACCCTTGGAGGCGATAGTAATGGTTGGATCTCTTGGTAGTAGCGTCGAGGCCTTACGACGTCATCCTTGGTATGGATTAGTATCATCCATGTCGAGATTGACGGTATTAGGCAAAGAATGTGGTTCATCCAGGGGATGAGACCAGATTTCCCTTATCGGCAAAGAAGAAATCATAACAGCTCTTGTGGGACCGGAGATGGTCCAGGCCACAACAGAGAAGGTCCATGTCATCCAGGAGCGGATGAGGACAGCTCAGAGCCGGCAGAAGTCATACGCTGATAGGAGGCGGAGGCCACTAGAGTTCGAGGATGGCGACCACGTCTTCTTGCGTGTCTCACCTCAACGTGGTTTACGGAGATTTGGCTAAGGCGGAAAGTTATCTCCTCACTTCATCGGACCCTTCCAGGTTCTCAGCAGGATTGGCGAGGTGGCTTATCTCCTGGATCTACCACCTCAGTTGCACCGGGTGAACGACGTCTTCCACGTGTCTCAACTGAGGAGATACGTGCACGACCCGATGCATATCATTGACCATGGGGAGCTTGACATTGATGATGGGGCGACTTTTGCGGAGGTCCCAGTGGAGATCGAGGATCGACAGGAGCGGGTCCTACGTGGATAGTCGATTCCTCTAGTGCGCATCTGATGGCAGCACGGGAACCTCCAGGAGAGCACTTGGGAGCGGGAGGCTCAGATGCGTGCTCAGTACCCTCATTTCTTTCCCTAGTTTTGATGTATATTTATGGGGACGTAAATCCCTGAGGTGGGAGTAATGTAAAGACCCGTAAAAATCAAGGGAAATTTTTGCTTAATTTTCTTTGGAATTTTACAAGAACACGGTTTCTGACGGCACATGATTCCGAGGACCGGAGTGCCCGGAATCAATTTCCGAAGTTTGGCTTGGGTACGTTCATTGAAAGAATGAGCGGGTTTCCTATCTTTTGAACCGGTGCTCGGAATTGAAATCCGATGGCACCGATGAACTCACAACGACGGTAATTGCTTAAGGGGAACTTTACCACAATTGCGTTTTAAGCGGGTTGAGATTTTGTTTTTGGGGATTTAGTTTAAAATAAATAAAATTGTGTGAACAATTTTATTTTATGTCTTTGGGAGTTATTCTCTCCCATGGGAAGTTGTTGGTGGTTCCCATGACCAACCAACTTCCCATGAGTGGATACATGAAAGGTGGGGCCCACACGATCCCCAACCTTTCACATTCCTATAATTCTCCTTTAACCCCCCCATTTAATCTCCCATTCTTTAAATCTTGAACTTCTCCCCCTTATTAATGAAAACTCTTCTCATTCCACTCCCCCTCTTAAGTGCATGCCAACACTTTTTAATTAATGAGTTCAACTTATAAAATTAATTAAGTTATTTGAATTTTGGAATTTGAAAAGCATGGCATGTGTTAATAAAATAATGGGAGACATTATTTTATTAGGTTGCTTGGTTAAGTGAGGATATTGAGAGAGGAAGCACTTAGTTTTGAAGAACTCCGTCACCATCGTTGAAGAACGTCGAGACTTCGACGAAGAATGTGATGAACACTGACCCTCCGACGGAGAACGCGATGGCACCAACGACGTGCCTTCTCTTCTTCTTTCTCCGTGTCAAGGGAGGAGGCATCACCGCAGGGAACGTCTCCATCGACGACGGCGCTCACTCCGATGAAGACGAGATTGATACCGTTCTACATCGACACTACCATCCCGCGACTTTGTCAACAAACGAAGAACGACACGAGGTAGGGGAATTTATTTTGGAATTCTCTTATCTTTTGAGAAAAGAACGACGAGTGGGGACCAACCAATACCTGGTTGATCCGCGGATCGTTCGATCATGCAGTTTGATGTTGAGGGTTATTATTTAAATTGTTCGTGTTTATTTCCTTGACGAACTTCGTGAAATATGACCTTTTGTTATCGAATAACGCGAGGGGGGCCGGACCGCACAAACACGGCCGACCTTCCTCCTTATTTCATGTTGGATTCATTTGTGGATTGAAACGGGAATGGTGCGGCGCCATCGCACCGCGCAGAAACGTGCGACAAGTAATGCGCGGTGTCGTCGCACCGCGTCGTGAAAAACAAAGAAAGGAGTGACGTCGTCACGTCATGGCGGAGAAACCCGAAGACATCCACGGACAGAGTCAGGCCACGGCGAAGGGGCGCCGCGCCAACGCGTCGCACCAGAGAACCATGAAGACGACGAGTTTCGTTTTTGACGTGCGGATTGATGGGTGACGGCAAATGAGGCCAAAAGGTAATTTTGAGGCCTTCACAGTGAAGGTTGGGTCCCGGGAGGACCATAGGCTAAGACGGTAGGAGAAACGGACCATCGGAGCGCGTCCGGTGGTCCGCAAAAGGTGGCAGCGGCGCGCCACACCGGCACGGCGGTGCCGGCGACCGGCGGTGGCGGTGCGCCGCCGGAGGGTTGTCGGCCGGCAGATCCACCGCCGGGCTCAATCAGTGGCGGGCGGGGGTGTCGCGCACCCCGCTCCGCGTTCCGGCTCGGCCACGCTGGCCGAGCTGCGGCCGACCGGCTTGGCCGGACCGAGCTGGACCGACTCGGACCGAGCCGGACCGAGCCGGGCCGGGCCGGTCCGGGCCCAGCCGGGTCAGGTCGACCTAGTTCGGGCCGACCCAGGGGGGGTCGGGCCGGGTCGGGCCGGGCCCAGACCCCCTGTTTTCGGACTACTTTCTGTAAAATGCCCATATCTTGAACTTCTGACGTCCGATTGACATGCCGTCGACTTTGTTGAGTTAATCTTAGTGAGACGGATCTTTTGACATACTTCTCCCGAGGTTTGAATGCAGGTGGAGTACGGTCGGGTTGGTTTTGCCTTAAAAACCAACCGGGCCCCTGGAACGAAAAAGCCAATAACTCTCAGATCGGGCGTCCGATTGACGCGTCGTCTGCGACGTTGAGTTCCTGTTGACGATATGGAACTTTTGGATACATCAACTTCGGACTATGTGTCAGTTGATGTATCAGCCTCTTGGCTCGTGGAGTGGACCCTCCCGAACGAGCCTGCTGTGTGCGGGAACCCTAGTGCTGGCTGCGACTGCGACTTCGACGACAATGACTGTGCAGAGCTCCTCTGTGGACTGCGACGATGAAGAAAAATGGTCTTGTATCCTATGTGGGTCCTAGTTGTGCTGGTCTTGTATCCTATGTGGGTCCCAGCTTAGATGATTCAATACTAGTCTTGTATCCTATGTGGGTCCCAGTATAGATTAATCAATGAAGACAGCAGGTCTTGTATCGTATATGGGTCCTAGCTGTGCTGGTCTTGTATCCTATGTGGGTCCCAGCTTAGATGATTCAATACTGGTCTTGTATCCTATGTGGGTCCCAGTATAGATGAATCAATGAAGAAAGCTTGTCTTGTATCCTATCTGGGTCCTTGCTGTGCTGGTCTTGTATCCTATGTGGGTCCCAGATTAGATGATTCAATACTGGTCTTGTATCCTATGTGGGTCCCAGTATAGATGAATCAATGAAGACAGCTGGTCTTGTATCCTATGTGGGTCCTAGCTGTGCTGGTCTTGTATCCTATGTGGGTCCCAACTTAGATGATTCAATACTGGTCTTGTATCCTTTGTGGGTCCCAGTATAGATGAATCAATGAAGACAGCTGGTCTTGTATCCTATGTGGGACCTAGCTTAGATGATTCCGTATCTATTTCTGATCATCCCTTTCACCTTTTCGACGATGTATACCTGTGTGAGCTGAAATCCTGTTTACTCTCCTTTGGGGATTGTGTTGTGCTATCGTGTGTGGATTCCGTTTTTCTTTCCTTTGTGGATTGTGTCATGCTATCCTGTGTGGATTACGTTTTGCTCTCCTTTGTGGATTGTGTTGTTCTATCCTGTGTGGATTTACGTTTTTCTTTCCTGTGTGGACTGAGTTGTGCTTGGGCTCGGATGTTGGAGCCGAACGGGAATTGATGACTTAGGTATATGTATGGGCATATACCTAAGCAGTGTCGGTTTTTCTTCGTGATTGTATCTTTCTTTTGTGGTTTATCCTTTGTGGATTTTGGGAGACCTTCGGGGATCTCGGGGTCCCTACTGAGTAGTTCATACTCACCCCTACACGGGCTATGCCCGCACTACGTTGTGTTGGTTAAAGACGACAGACAGCGTTGATCGTGGTTGAGGCTTGCAGAGCCGGACGGTACCTGGAGGTGGACCACTGGGCGGGACGTACTCGGAGCAGACGGCGGGACCCGAGGAGCAGTGGAGCTATCTGTACACACCCTTCAGGGGGGATTTCCAGTGGATGGCCCGACGCTGCGGCTTTTCTTTTCAGTTGCTGTTTTCCCCTTTCAGTTGTACTTTACAGTTGGGCTTATATTTCCTGCCCCTTTTTACTTTCAGCACAGTTTTTTACAGTTTTTACTTAGTGTTTACTCTTTCCTCTTGCTTACTCTTTGGTGGTTGTTTACTTTACAAAGGAAATGCCTTCCCTGTTTATTGGGATTTATGCCTTGGTGCTAGTCGCCAGCCCCAAGCCTATGGATGGCGGGATTGGGGTAGTCACGACACGGGCCCCGAGGATGGGTCGTGACAAATTGGTATCAAAGGAGTTCGGTTCTACCGCAGACTCTGATCTTTATTCTATGTGAAGCAATAGTGTTTAGCGTATTGGGTGTCGTTATCAGTCCAGGGAGTCCAGTGTTGGTGCGGCGGCCGACGTATCTCTACACCAGGACCCTGACTTCTGATTTCCGACTTAATGCACGAAAACATTGATTGCGTGTGTGTTTCAAGTTTTCTTTGTGATTACTTATGTCAGCTCACCAGGTATACTGTTTGACCATGGAACACCTGTTTCCTTTTCAGGATGGCCCCAAGACGGTAATCAGCTAGGGTTTCGAGAGTTGAGTGTGATGACAGCACACCGAGCGATGAGGCCTCGGTGCAGGGCCCTTTGTCAGCAGTGGCACCTGCGGTAGCTCTACCCGCCGAGCCACCGATGCTTCCAGCACCAGTCGCTGATGATGCACATAACCTCAGTGCACCGCATGAGTTCCAGCGCCAGCGACCGCCCATGTTCCGTGGGAAGACGGACCCCCAGGCAGCCGAAGACTGGCTGGAGGCTGTAGTGAGAGTCTTCAGGTTAGTGGGGATGCCTGCAGACATCATGGTGATCTTTGCTGCCAACATTCTTCAGGCAGCAGCAGGCAGGTGGTGGAGCCACTTGTTCCAGTTTTGCAACGGGATTACCTTCTCTCGGGAAGACTTCGAGACCTTCTTTAGGGTGGAGTTTGTGCCAGTAGCTCTACACCCCGAGCGTGTTCAGGAGCTGCTGCCTTTGCCTCGTGTTTTTCGATCAGTAGCCGAGTCATCTGTGGGAAGTAGACAGATGATGCAGAGGTCCAGGAGGACCAGACCAGCAGTTGGACGATCTCGGGTTTTAGGACCGGTGGTGTGGGGCACCCGGGGTGGAGTCAGAGCCAGGCGTGCCAGAAACGAACAGTGTTACTCCTGTGGTGGGAAGTTTCACCTGGCACGTTACTGTCCGACTCCTCGTACAGTTGATCCGCATGCTTTGGAGGAGCCACCGAGGCAGAATTAGCGGCGGGTGATTGAGAAACATCTGAGCCATGGATATGGGAGAGCTCAGCTTCAGGCTGCTGAGGCCTTTGATCATGGAGCTCTGGGAGCAAATGGAAAGGAGCGGAACTAGTGGATACGTCTTTTGTACTTCTAGTTCCTTGTTGCTATTGTGTAGCGTCTTTGAATTATGAGCTGCAATAATAAAAGACACATACCTTTGTGATGTTTTTATTCCTATCCTCATTGGTGTTGTTACTAAGAGGTTCCAATTTTGACTGTTGACTTGACCCTCACTTGTGAGACATCTACTAGAGGGGACCCAGTTACCACACACTGGTGCCGATAGTGCGACTCAACCCTTGGAGGTGAGAGTAACGGTTGGATCTCTTGGTAGTAGTGTCGAGGCCTTACGACATCATCCTTGGAATGGATTAGTATCATCCATGTCGAGATTGACGGTATTAGGCAAAGAATGTGGTTCATCTAGAGGATGAGACCAGATTTCTCTTATCGGCAAAGAAGAAATCATTGCTGCTCTTGTGGGACCGGAGATGGTCCAGGCCACGACAGAGAAGATCCAGGTCATCCAGGAGCGGATGAGGATAGCTCAGAGCCGGCATAAGTCATACGCTGACAGGAGGCAGAGGCCACTAGAGTTCGAGGATGGCGACCATGTCTTCTTGCGTGTCTCACCTCGACGTGGTTTACGGAGATTTGGCCGAGGTGGCAAGTTATCTCTGTGCTTCATCGGACCCTTCCAGGTCCTTAGCAGGATTGGAGAGGGGGCTTATCGCCTAGCTCTACCACCTCAGTTGCACCGGGTGCACGACGTCTTCCACGTGTCTCAACTGAGGAGATATGTGCATGACCCGATGCATATCATTGACCATGGGGAGCTTGACGTTGATGATGGGGTGACTTTTGCGGAGGACCCAGTGGAGATCGAGGATCGACAAGAGCGGGTCCTACGTGGACGGTCGATTCCTCTAATGCGCAACCGATGGTAGCACGGGAACCTCCAGGAGAGCACTTGGGAGAGGGAGGCTCAGATGCATGCTCAGTACCCTCATATGTTTACCTAGTTTTGATGTATCATTACGGGGACGTAAAGCCCTGAGGTGGGAGTATTGTAAAGACCCGTAAAATTCAAGGGAAATTTTTTCTTAATTTTCTTTGGAATTTTACAAGAACGCGGTTTCTGACGGCACTTGATTCCGATGCTCGGAGTGCCCGGAATCAATTTCCGAAGTTTGGCTTGGGTACGTTCAGTGAACGAACGAGCGGGTTTCCTATCTTTTGAACCGGTGCTCGGAATTGAAATCCGATGGCACCGATGAACTCGCAATGCCGGTAATTGGTTAAGGGGACCTTTACCACAGTTGCGTTTTAAGCGGGTTGAGATTTTGATTTTGGGGATTTAGTTTAAAATAAATAAAATTGTGTGAACAATTTTATTTTATGTCTTTGGGAGTGATTCTCTCCCATGGGAAGTTGTTGGTGGATCCCATGACCAACCAACTTCCCATGAGTGGATACTTGAAAGGTGGGGCCCACACGAGCCCCAACCTTTCACATTCCTATAACTCTCCTTTAACCCCCCCCCCCATTTATTCTCCTATTATTTAACTCTTGAACTTCTCCCCCTTATTAATGAAAACTCTTCTCATTCCACTCCCCCTCTTAAGTGCATTCCAACACTATTTAATTAATGAGTTCAACTTCTTAAATTAATTAAGTTATTTGAATTTTGGAATTTGAAAAGATTGGCATGTGTTAATAAAATAATGGGAGACCTCATTTTATTAGGTTACTTGGTTAAGTGAGGATATTGAGAGAGGAAGCTCTTAGTTTTGAAGAACTCCATCACCATCGTTGAAGAACGTCGAGACTTCGACAAAGAATGTGATGAACACCGAACCTACGACGAAGAACGCGAAGGCACCAACGACGTGCCTTCTCTTATTCTTTCTCCGCGTCAAGGGAGGAGGCATCACCACGGGGAACGTCGCCATCGACAATGGCACTCACTCCAATGACGACGGGATTGATACCGTTCTACAGCGACACTACCATCCCGCGACTTTGTCAACAAACGAAGAACGACACGAGGTAGGGGAATTTATTTTGGAATTATCTTATCTTTTGAGAAAAGAACGTTGAGCACGGACCAACCAATACCGGGTTGATCCGCGGATCGTTCGATCATGCGGTTTGATGTTGAGGGTTATTATTTAAATTGTTCGTGTTTATTTCCTTGACGAACTTCGTGAAATATGAAATTTTGTTATCGAATAACGTGAGGGGGTCCGGACCGCACAAACACGGCCGACCCTCCTCCTTATTTCATGTTGGATTCATTTGTGGATTGAAACGGGAATGGTGCGGTGCCATCGCACCGCACGGAAACGTGCGACAAGTAATGCGCGGCGCCGTCGTGCCGCGTCGTGAAAAAAAAACAAAGGCGCGATGCCATCGCGTCACGGCGGAGAAACCCGAAGACATCCGTGGACGGAGTTGGGCCATGGCAAAGGGGCACGGTGCTAAAGCGTTGCGCCAGAGAACCACGAAGACGACGCGTTTTGTTTTTGACGTGCGGATTGTTGGGTGACGACAAACGAGGCCGTAAAGTAATTTTGAGGCCTTCGTAGTGAAGGTCGGGTCCCGGGAGGACCATAGGCGAAGACGGCAGGAGGAACGGACCACCGGAGCGCGTCCGGTGGTCCGCGGAAGGCGGCGTCGACGCGCCCCACCGGCGCGGCGGCGCCGGGGACTGGCGGGTGCGGCGCGCCGCGGGAGGGTTGGCGGCCGGCGGATCCGCCGCCGGCCTCAATCAGCGGCGGGCGGGGGAGTCGCGCACCCCGCTCCATGTTCCGGCTCGGCCACGCTGGCCGAGCTGCGGCCGGCCGGTCGGGCCGGACCGAGCCGGACCGAGCCGGGCCGGGCCGGGCCGGGCCCAGCCGGGTCGGCCCGGGCCCAAACCCCCTGTTTTCGGACTACTTTCGGTAAAATGCCCATATCTTGGGCTACGAGCATCTGATTGACACGCTGTCATCGGCAACACAATCCTTGGATCGAGACGGTCGTTTCGGTATATCACACACAAGGTTTCAGAATACTTTGAGTTAGGCCGGGTTGGTTCGTACACGAAACCAACTGGGCCCTCAGAGAGGAAACACTAATATCTTGAACTCCGGACGCCCGATTGACGTGCCGTCGACATTGTTGAGTTCCTCTTAGTGAGACGGATCTTTTGACATACTCCGCCCTAGGTTTGGACGCAGGTGGAGTACAGCCGGGTTGGTTTTGCCATAAAAACCAACCGGGCCCCTGGAACGAAAAAACCAATAACTCTCAGACAGGGTGTCCGATTGACGCGCCGTCTGCGACGTTGAGTTCCTGTTGATGATACGAAACTTTTGAATACATCAACTTCAGACTATGTGTCAGTTGATGTATCAGCCTCTCGGCTCATGGAGGGGACCCTCCCGAACGAGCTTGCTGTGTGCGGAAACCCTAGTGCTGGCTGCGACTACGACTTCGACGACGATGAATGTGCAAAGATCCTCAGTGGACTGCGATGATGAAGACAGCTGGTCTTGTATCCTATGTGGGTCCTAGCTGTGCTGGTCTTGTATCCTATGTGGGTCCCAGCTTAGATGGTTCAATACTGGTCTTGTATCCTATGTGGGTCCCAGTATAGATGAATCAATGAAGACAACTGGTCTTGTATCGTATGTGGGTCCTAGCTGTGCTGGTCTTGTATCCTATGTGGGTCCCAGCTTAGATGATTCAATACTGGTCTTGTATCCTATGTGGGTCCCAGTATAGATGAATCAATGAAGACATATGTTCTTGTATCCTATGTGGGTCCTAGCTGTGCTGGTCTTGTATCCTATGTGGGTCCCATTTTAGATGATTCAGTACTGGTCTTGTATCCTATGTGGGTCCCAGTATAGATGAATCAATGAAGACAGCTGGTCTTGTATCCTATGTGGGTCCTAGCTGTGCTGGTCTTGTATCCTATGTGGGTCCCAGCTTAGATGATTCAATACTGGTCTTGTATCCTATGTGGGTCCCATTATAGATTAATCAATGAAGATAGCTGGTCTTGTATCCTATGTGGGTCCCAGCTTAGATGATTCGGTATCTATTTCAGATCATCCCTTTCACCTTTTCGACGATGTATACCGGTGTGAGCTGAAATCCTGTTTACTCTCCTTTGTGGATTGTGTTGTGCTATCCTGTGTGGATTCCGTTTTGCTTTCCTTTGTAGATTATATCATGCTATCCTGTGTGGATTATGTTTTGCTCTCCTTTGTGGATTGTGTTGTGCTATCCTGTGTGGATTTACATTTTGCTTTCCTGTGTGGACTGGGTTGTTCTTGGGCTCAGATGTTGGAGCCAAACGGGAATTGATGACTTAGGTATATGTATGGTCATATACCTAAGAAGTGTCAGTTGTTCTTCGTGATTGTATCTTTCCTTTGTGGTTTATCCTTTGTGGATTTTGGGAGACCTTCGGGGGTCTCGGGGTCCTTACTGAGTAGTTTATACTCACCCCTGCACGGGCTATGCCCGCACTACGTTGTGTTGGTTGCAGACGACATATAGCGTTGATCGTGGTTGAGGCTTGCAGAGCAGAACGGTACCTGGAGGTGGACCACTGGGCGGGACGTACTCGGAGCAGACGGCGGGACCCGAGGAGTAGTGGAGCTATCTGTACCCACCCTTCAGGTGGGATTTCCAGTGGACGGCCCGATGCTGCGGCTTTTCTTTTAAGTTGCTGTTTTCCCCTTTCAGTTGTACTTTACAGTTGGGCTTGTATTTCCGGCCCCTTTTTACTTTCAGCACAGTTTGTTATAGTTTTTACTTAGTGTTTACTCTTTCCGCTTTCTTACTCTGTGGTGGTTGTTTACTTTACAAAGGCAATGCCTTCCCTGTTAATCGGGATTTACGCCTTGGTGCTAGTCACCAGCCCCTGGCCTATGGAAGGCGGGCTTGGGGTAGTCACGACACGGGCCCTGAGGACGGGTCGTGACACGGATGGTCAGACCCAGAGGACCATCCAGACCCTCAAGGACATTCTTCCTGCATGCGTGATAGAATTCAGATGCAGTAGGGAGGATCACTTACCTTTGGTGGAGTTTTCCTACAACAACAGCTAACACTCCACCATCGGTATGGAACCTTTTGAGGCCTTGTATGTCCGACCTTGCATATCGCCACTGTGTTAGACAGACCTAGGGGAGTCAGCACTAGTGGGACCAGAGATGGTACGAGCTACTACGGAGAAGGTGCAAATCATCTAGGAGTGGATGAAGACTGCACAGAGTAGGTAGAAGTCGTATGATGATAGGAGACAGAGACCTCTGGAGTTTGAGGATGGTGACCACATATTTCTACGGGTCTCACCTCAACGTGGTCTACGGATATTTGGACGAGGCGACAAGCTATATCCAAGGTTAATCGGACCTTTCCAGGTCCATAGAAGAGTTGGCGAGGTGGCTTACCGCTTGGCTCTTCCACCTCAGTTGCTCCGGGTGCATGAAGTCTTCCACGTATCTCCGCTGAGGAGATACGTGCATGACCCTTCCCACATCATCGATCATAGAGATCTAGACATCGATGATGTGGAGGTTTTAATAGAGGTTCCAGTGATGATTGAGGATCTACATGAGAAGGTCCTATGTGGATGGTCGATACCTCTAGTGTGCTTTCGATGGTAGAACGAGAACCTCCAGGAGAGAACATGGGCGTGAGAGGCTCAGATGCGTGATGAGTACCCCCATTTGTTCCCTTAGTTCGAGTTGTAGCTTACGGGGATGTAAATCCATGAGGTGGGTAGAATTTAAAGACCCAGAATTCACGTGGATTTTTTTAAATACATGGGAATTTTGTGAGTCTGTGAAAATTGACGGTGCTTGATTATGAGGCCCGGTGTCCCTAGAATCAATTTCTGAAGTTTTTCTCGTGTATGTTCAGCAAACGTGCGAGCAGGATTTTATAACATCTGAACTGGTGCTCAGAATCGAATTCCGAGGGAACCATTGAACTCGCAGAGGTGGTTATTTCTTAGTAAGACTTTCACTACAGTTGCATTTTAATGAGAATGGATGATAGTTTTTGGGGTTCATTAATAATATCAAATAATAATAAGGAGATAACTTATTTTTTTAATGGTGGTTATAAGCTCCAAGAGGAGGTTAGTGGTGGAGGACACCACACCATAACCTTTCATGAGAGGTTATGTAGGTGGGTCCCAGTAGCACAAAACCTCCCTTGGGAGGATATTTAGCATGGAGACCACACTGGATATAACCCCTTGTAACTCTCTGTAATGTGGAGGGGAACCCTTGACCTTACCACACTAATTAAATTTGCCAACCCACATAGAATTAATTGAACCCTCTCATTTAATTAATTCAACTTTTGAATTCTTTTGAATTCAAGCCAACGATTAAATAATAGACAAAGCTATTATTTCATTTGGTTGGAAATTCATTTGGGTGGGTCTTGAGAGAGAACTTAATCCTCTCAACGAAGAACGTGAATAACGCTCCTTCCACAGAAGAATGATGAACACCATCTTCTTCCTTATTCAACCGGGGAAAGTAAGTGGAAGCACCACCACCCACGAAGAACACCGATGCCATATTAGGATTCTTCATTCCCGACGTCAATGAAATGATGCCTGTTTCCCGTGACTCCATAATCAATTAACTAGAAAGGTAGGGGTATTTGAGTTGTTTTGTTCCCATTATACATCGTTAATATTTTGGTATTCGTTATGCTGAATGTTATCAACATAACATGGGGGGTTCGAACCGCCCCAACATGGCCGAACCTCCCCCTTTGGTTGATCATGTTTTTTGACGATGATGGAATGGACTGCGGCGAACAACGGCGGTTGGAGATGGGCCGAACGCAAATGAAACTGGCCGCGCAAAGGCTGTCGGGTTAGAAAGAGGGCGCGACACCGACTCCCTACCTGGAGGAGAGCCGCGACCACGATGGGATGTAGTGGAGGCACGTGGCGCCATCGCGCCGCACAGAGGGAAGCAAGAGGCCACGACCATGGAGGGCCGTGGCAGAGGGGCGCGACCACGTCGTGTTGTGCCCGTGGTGTAGGACCGTGACCAGGGCAGGCTGTGGTGGGAGAGCAGGGGCGCAATGTCGTCATGCCGCCCGTGGCCTGAGGCCGTGGTGGACAGGAGAGGGCGGCCAGCTGAGCCACCCGCCTGAGTGCGCTACTCAGGCGGGACACTTCAGATCCCGCTGTTACAAGTTCTGACGACATGCGTCGGCCGTTACGATCATAGGGTGCGTGACACCCCCCACGGCGTGGCTGGCTGGGCCACGCGGCGTCGCCAACCGGGCCACATGACCAGCCAACCGCAACCAGCCGACCATGCCACACAACTGGCCAGGCCACACGGCCAGCTGAGCTAGGCCCCACAGCCAGCCGTGCCCGGCCACTCGGTCAGCCGGGCCAGGCCACGCTGCCAGTCGGGCTAGGCCATGCGGCCAGCCAGGCCAGGCTCCACAGCCAGCAATGCCGGGCCACAAAGCCAGCCAACCGGGTCGGGCCACCTTCAGGCTGGGTTGGACCCACAGACCAGGTCGGACCCCAGTCTGGAACCGTCATACCCGAAACGCCTTTACGCCCATAACATGGGATACGGGTGTCCGATCGACAAACTATCTATGGCGATGGAAATATTAAAGTGACACTATTATTTTGGCATATCCAACTTGAGTTTTGGATACAGTTGGAATACAGTCAGATTGGTTTGCACCTAAAAACCAACCGGAACCCTGGGACTAAAATGCTGCTAACTCACAACACATGCATTTGATTGAAGTTCTGTCTATTGTGTTGAGACCCCTATGACGTGGCATTCCATTGAGATACTTTCAAGTGAGACTTCATGACTTTTGGAGTACTGAACAGTAGCTCCTGGAGTGGATCCTCTCGAAGACAAGCGTACAGAGTGCAGAGACCTAGTAGCTGATAGACTTGATGACTTCATGACCGATTCGACTTTGAGTGATTCGACTAGCCTAGTGGGGAGCACCTGGTAGTTGGCGGTAGACCCATGGAGTAGGAGCGCCTGGTATTTGGTGGCAGACCTGCGGTACTCGATAGGAGGAGTACCTCTACATGCTATTAGGGAGAGCACCCTATATTTGGCGGTAGACCCACAGTAGACGGAGTGCCTGGTAGTTGGCAGCAGACCTGCGGTACTCGTTAGGAGAAGTACCTCAGCAGTCCATGGTTAGTGAGAAGCACCTCGGTGTCGCGATAGGACCACTGTACTCAATAGAGGTGGAGTTTCTAGCAGTTGTGGGTTCGATAATGAAAATCCTGGTTTGAGCTAAGTCAATGACCATTGTGTTTTCCTTATGATTGAGATGGGTTACTTGATAACATAGGTATATGTATGGGAATATACCTAATTAATGGTTATCCCTTTATTTCATACGTTTTGGTTTATCCATGTTGGTTTTTGTGAGACCTTGAGGGTATTGGGGTCCCTACTGAGTATTGCTTTACTCACCCCTACACGGGTTATGCCTGCACCTTGTTGTGTTGGATGCATACGACGAAAATTGCAAACAGAGGCTGAGAGCACCAGGACTGGACGGTACCCAGAGGAGGAACATACAATGTATTGGTACACGGTGGAGTCTGATGGACATGGAGTGCTATGGAGTCCATTTGTACCTACCCTTCAGGTAGGAACCCCGGAGGACGGTCCAAGAGCTGCTTTCACCTTTCATCTGTTTTTCACTTTTTCAGTTGTACTTTCTTTCAGTTGTACTTGAACATTATAGTTGGGCTTGTATTTTGGCCACCTTTACTTTCAGTACACTAGTTATACAGTTTTTTACTTAGTGTTTTCTTCTACTTGTGCTCTGTTTGTCTGTGTTTCAGTTTATAAAGGTAATGACTTCCCAATTTTAGGGATTTACGCATTTGGTGCTAGTCACCAGCCCCTGGACAATGGAAGATGGGCTTGGGGTAGTCATGATATGGCCCTCAGGGGATGGGTCGTGACACACATGGTCTTAGGGAGTTTAAGTATTCATATCATCTTCACCATTAACCTACAAAAAGGATAGGGAAACCTCAGAGTGTAAGACCCGACCAAAAGAACTATGACAGCTCTGATTACTCACATATTAAGGATAAATAGTCAACCTATTCATTTCTCGAACTACATAGTGTTGTCCTAGTACTTATCTCACTCAGTATCAATGTAGTGATATTGATCATTTTCCATCCCTTGTTTCTCACACTGATCATTGCACATGTGGGATGAGGGATTTTCAATAATTATATCATTAACAATGTCAGTATACACTTACTAGGGGAACATATGTATGTAAATCCCCAATAAGTGGCATGACACATTAGGCACAAAACATGTGAATCTACCATGAGGAAAATTTGAAGCGTTCGATTGAACTATGAGACCTCTGATTCCTCGAATGAACAGGATATGCTGGATTACTTCTCAAGGCATGAGGTCTAATTAAAATCTATTTCTGTGTAATCATTTTGATAATGATTTTTTCGTCAATCAGCACCCAATCATTCTCATGGTCTTGTTGCTCTAACTGGTCATTATGGGAATAGAGAAGTAAACTGAACTATGATAACTCTTATTCCTTCCATAACAATGATACATAAGATGTCTCCCTAAGGCCTGACTTATATAATAAAACATATCAGGGTAGTCCCAGCATATACGTCCCACATCTTGAGAAATGAAAATTATAATTTTTCATCCAATGTTTCTCACACTGATAATATCTCACAAGAGATTAAGGAAGTGAAATAATCATTTCTTGTTCAAAAAAATTCTCTACAATGATAAGGGTAAACATAGTATATTATCCCCGAACAAATGAACTACAAAAACTATGATTCTCACTATACTCTAGATACGTTGGTCATCCCTCCAAGAACTAATTTTAATTATGTGTTATCCTAGATCACCCATGTAAATCCTTTTAGCATGATGTTCAACTATACAGATCGAATGTACTATCTTAATTTTGATTCCTACAATAAATATGAAATATAGGATTCCTCATAATGGATCAATCCCCTCCTCGGAATATGATTCACCTCCTTGTATATAATCAAATTCCAAAGAACTCGGTTACATGAATTCAGCACATAATAAAACTCCCATTATAAGAGAATAATGGATAAAATCAGATACATACATATGGATACACTAAAGATACCCCATCATTTTTCAAATTAATGATAATTTACAACTGATTAGTTTGGTCATGTAATCGGTCTCGTATTAGGATTAGAAAGAGATTCATGAACATATCGTAAATATATAAGAGAGTCACTGAGTAGGAAATAATTTCATCCAAAAGGGTATGATGGGCCTGACCTCTCATCCTCTAGACCAACTAGAGTCCCCAAGATCCACTAGGCCTAAAAATACAAGTGATTGCCTTCCGTTGGATAGCAGTTCTGTACCCAATTACAGATGAATGAACCATTAAGCGTTTTTAGTAGGTGCGATAGTAATAATACAGTTTTAATGATTGCGCACGACAAAAATATTCAATAATCAAACCATCGAATGGACCCCATCTAAAAATGAAGATCCCTGATGAAATAATCATTATATGAATTTAATATCTTTTCATTTTATAAGGTAATTGAATATTATTTCCCACTAAATAGGTGAGGTTGTGATTCTAATATACATGTTTTTATTCTTAATGCCTATATTATTATTCCAATGGTCATATTACTATACTAATAGTAAAATTTTTAATATTCACGTATGTTCCCCAACATAAGAAGATAAATCTTATTTAATTCGACCTTCATTCAATTCTATTTTCCCATAGGTCTAAATATATTTTAATCTTTTAAATAAATAATGGTACGGTAATATTCATTTACCTTTCTACATTGTTTTTATTGAGTGTGATTATTATATGGGACTAAGAAGATCCAAAATTTTATATTATATTTATCCAATATTATATTCTATCAAATTATAAAAATTTAAATCCTCATGACTATTTTATTCATTTAAATTTAATGTCTATTTTAATATTATAAAATGATAACTGTTTTATAATGTGGTTCATCTGCTTTATATAATACTGCTCTACGAAATACAACTCACTTGTAAATTTAGAACTTAATGTCCATTGATAAAATTATAATTCATCAAATTCATCCTTCATTAATAAATTTCTACAAAATAATTTATTTCTCCCCCTAAGATGAAAGTATTTAAGGGTACATTGGTTTCGAAGTTTCCATTGGTCTCCATATTATATCCTTGTACATATGTTTCTATCAAAGTTGTTTAAATAGATGTTCAGTCTATATGTGTAAAACATTAACATTATGGTCCAAGAACTTCCCTATCCACTCCTCATAAGTGAGAAAATTCACAAATAGTTCCACCTCATAATGATGTATATGTGAGAGTTATAGTATGCACTTGCTCAAGAGAGATATGTGGAACACAACATGTCCTAAAGAAATGATTCTTTTGAGTGACAATAAATAGTTCAAAACTACGTGAAATAAATAATATCAAAGGGGATGATGTATCTGGGGATTAATAATTCCACTCTACAAAAATATCATCAATCTTTTCTATGAATATATTTGGAGTAACACATTATCTCTAACTTCAATCTCTATTTCTCTCTAGTGGTTTTAAAAATTACTCTTATGTAGACTCTAAGATATCCTAAAGTTTTTTCTAATTGAATTCATATTTTATACTATATAAATCACCATTTAATGTTCTAGTTTATTTTGTTCAGTAAATTCATCATAGTATGTATGTTTCCTACAAATCGACCCATAAATTTCATCATTTAGGTCCATTATAGTGCATGAGTGGAATCTATTATTACATGAAAACATGACTAAATGGAGATTTTTAACCTATTATTTTTTTCTAGTACATGGATTAATATTTATACAATTACTCAATTGTTTGGATAGTTATATCAAATCGTTCATTAGTTTATAAAGATAATTCGTAATGATGTCTATCTGAGTGTTTATAACATATTGGATTCTTTTATAAAAACTAAGGTAAAACATTAATATTGATCAGATATAACTGATAGTGGGTTTACATGAAACTTGACCACATATTTAATGTATATTGATGAATTCTGATTGATTCATATATAATATCATATTGTAATGAAGTGATGAGTCTTTCTAAGGTTTACACTATAACCAATATGACATTATTTCTTCGAGATGTATTCGAATGACAATTTAAAAATTCCATAGATATGTTTTCTCATTTCCTTATTGGTATGAGTACTGGTGGAATGATTACATTATACATTTTCTTCTCCACCATTACATACTGTTATACTATGAACATTGATGTATATTATGAGATCACCATCTTCATATTATCCCACCAATATTACTCTGAGATATATTGATTCATCATTATGCATCAATTTTGAACTATGAGGATTTTCTTTTCCATATATATTTCACCCTCATTTGTAATTTCACTTTACCCCTTTGAGTAAATAATATCTTTTCTAGAATAGATTGTAGAGAAAACATTTTATCTATGTATGATTTTGTTCCTTCATTTATTACTTTCACATCCATAATTTTTTTTAAAGAATATTAGATCAATTCCAATTCTCATCATTTAAAAGATCTCAAGAAAATTTCTACGAATGGAATTTTCCCGTTTATTTTCATTCTTATGATGGTAACAGATTTAATAATCATAATTCTCTATAAAAACTAACTATATCGATTTGATTATTTTCACATCATTTTTTTCAATATATACCAAGGATCATATGATTCACATACATTTCACACATATCCTCGCATGAAAATTCATCAACCATGAGGAATTGTCTATAAATTATTCAAATTTCATTAGTACACAACCCAAGACCATCATTGAAGAATAATTTTATACAATGAAAACTTCCCCACATGATGGTAGTGTGAGTACTGGTGAAGTGACAAACCACTTTTAAATTACAAGAGGTTCCCTTCACATTAATTAGTTCAGATAAACTTTACCCCTTCCATGTTAGCTTGTTCAATGTATTTTAAAATAGTGAAAAGTTCCCTAAAAATCATCGATGGTACCCAAAAAGATTATAGAAACTTCTGATCTCAATCACATATATTGTTTCAGGCAACTCCACAATCGTTCTTGTCTATAAAGGATCCCAAAATATCAAATTAATAATAATAAATTCACTATTAATGATAAATCCTCCATCCAAAACCAATATTCACTATAGTTGTGATATAAGCTATCCTTTGATAAATTCTTATGTATAATAATTTAATACTCAACATGCCCCACCTTTAATTTTTAGTATATAATAATTTCAACTATAAAGACTATAGAAAACATTTCATGGTTATATATATATACTATATTAATTATGTACATGAAAATTACTATAGAATTAGTTAGAACAGAGTAAATCACAACAGACTCATAGTGTTGATACCTTGATTAAAAGATAGTCTTTGGAATATAATCATTCTTCACCTTTAAATGGCGAAATCCCGAGTCAAGGTCCACCATAGGGAGGTACTACGCCTAACATACCTGATTAAATAAGTCATCAATATATGGAAGTGGATACTTTTTCTTCATTTGGATATTGTTGAGTCTTTCATAATCAATTTACAGGATCATCGACCTGTCTATCTTCTTGATGAATAGGGCTGGTGCACCAAATGGTGAAGCACTCTATCACATAAAACCCTTGTCCAAATTCTCTTGTAACTTTTATTTAGCACTTCTAACTCAATGGTGGACACTCTATTATTAGTCTTACATATGGATACATATCCATGTTTATATTCCATTGTTAACTAACCCTATCGGTCTAGAGTAAGACTAGGAAAATTATTAGAGAATATTTTATTATAGTCCCTCACAATGGTCATGTCATAAAAAATAGTTCATTCCATTATCATAATAATTTTATATAGATATTATTTCTTATATAGAAATAATATCCATATATTAGAAGAATATTTCAAAGAAGATTAATATTCGTCCATACACATCAATACAAGATGAGGATGATTCAAAGACATGGATAGTGATTTCCATATCCCAAGATAAGATATGGGAATTATTTATGGACAACCAATACATGCCAATTATACCATTAAATTACAGTAAAGTTATTGTGACAATATTTTCTAGGATTTTTATCAATAAAAATTGATTGGTAAGGTGTTATATTATAATTCCTCGACCCTAGAAGTCCAAAGTAGATGCCTTACTTTATTACATTGGCATATATACTAGCTTCAAATATAAAAGGACTGAAATTATTATTTTTTTTAAAAACCCAATAACATACATGATAACCACAGTACATTGGAAAAAGAAAAAAATCCTTAAATTATTAAAATATCAGTATCCATGAAACTCATTCAAAGGATTCCTCTTCATAATCCAGGAAAAGGAAAACCAAATAAGGGTGAGCTTAAATTCCTATTAAGGGTATGTAAAACATATCAAATAATGGATACATTATATTAATAATCATTGCAAGGTAAATAACTGATCATACATTCAAAATAAATATCCAGATAAGGAAATTTAATGTGGCATGGAATAAAATTGAAACACAAGACATTTAATCAATAATATGACAATTAAATGAATCCATAGATAATATAACAGAAAATATATAATGGATAAGAATAATAATTGAAATCTTAATAATGGAAATGATTAATTATTTGACCTCGTGTTTCATAGGAACAACAAACCTTCACTATGTAGAACTTTCACAAGAAGGATTAACCAGTAGTCACCTCCTAATTATTTATTAGCTCACACCACACCCTACATGGTTATCTAGAATCTCACACCTTCTCTTACATAGTGGTGCATAATAATTATTGGTGGATGTTTTTTGTGTTACATTTGGTTTTCCTATTTTATTCTCCTCTTTTTCTATATCTACCTCAGTTCTATTATTCTCTCCATGTTTTGTAATCCATTGTGGGGTATGTTGAACTCAACTGTGGCATTGGTGGAGAAATGATAATAGTTGTCTAGATATGTGATTATAATGACAAGATATATTTGTCTTTTATTAATTATCAAGAAGTAAATGTCTTTTTATTTATTCTTTTGGATGGTGTCTATATCCAATGATATAAATCTTATCATTAATTATGTTATTAGAATATTTTCAACTGATTTTGACTATGAAATAGATTTTTTTTAGACTGATTTTTGTCTATTTGAAGAATATGGAAGAGTTTTTCAAAGTGTATTTTCTTTAGAAACATAGTTTGAAATAGTTAATATGTTTTAAAAAACACCAAAAAATATTATTTTGAAAGATAAATGGTTTTTCATTCTTGAAAGTGGTTTGTTGTCATTAGAGAAAAATATTTATCCAAAGTGGGATTGTAAAGAAAGTTTCTTATTCCTTGGAATATGATTATGAAACAAGATTCAATCTAATGACATTTAAAATATTTATGAAAACATTATGAGTTTCCATTGAATGAAAAGATAATAAAATAACAGAGTAGGGGACTTTGGGGTAAAAGAGAAAAATAAAATAAGAAGATACCTATTAGAGTTATCTATATTTGGGGATATGGGGGTTCCTATTGATGTGATGGAAACTAGGGAGACCTATTCTAAGGTCTAAAGCTTCAGAGCCATTATAAATTTATTATTATTGATAGTTTTATTTTTTTCACTGATGTATGGTAGTGTAAACACCCATATTTTAGATTTCCCTATTTTAATGTCTTGAGATTAGTTTTCAAACATGATCATTTTATATTTGTTTTTTGACCATATATTTTTAATACTCATTTTGATTCATGAATACATTTTTTTAACAATTTTACTCCATTAAAAATTAGATATGAAATATTACTGTGATTATATTAATATGAAATGATTATAACAGGAATGTATTGATTTGGAAAAGAAAACCAAACCATTATTTATTTTACATTGAAAATTATTTAATGAATATATTTTGAGAAATAATTTTTAAATATGATTTAATAGAGGAATGTGCTTATAAATTGTATATAGATTCATTAGTAACATCCTATTAGGAAATATTTATCACACTATACTTATTGTTTTATAAATATTGACATATGTTTTTTATGGGTAAATGTAATGAGAATTTTATTATGAAGATGATGAATCTACTATAATGGGTTTTCTTTCTAGTGGGTTGTTATATTGTTGACATGTTGTTACATAGAGATAGAGTAGTGTCTTGTTCTGGTTCCATGTTTTTATAGTCATTAGTTTCTCATTGAGACCTTTTTATATAAATCATAGAAGTGACATTTATATTTTTTGACTGGACATATGATATATTATAGTTTTTCATTTCCCACTTTTTTTGTTTATTTATATATATTTAATTTTTGGGTGACATTGTTCCAATATTCCATTTATTTGATAACCATGTTACTATATCCATCTCAGGGTGGTTGGTAATGTTCTTTTGGAATTGTGGCATGCCAATCGAAAAAATTATATGGATTTACATGGTTTGGTGGATTATAGAGAATGTTTTTTTAACTATATATCATTTTATGAATATTTTTTTATGTTTAGAGTCATTTAATTATGATACTGCTTCTATATCCTGTATCCCAAGGTAATATTTAATTGTTTCGGGGTAACATCTATTGTTAATAATTATGAATATACTTTATGAAATGCTTCAATTACTGTAAAAGTATAATGTTTTAAATTTAATTTGTTTTATAAAAATGAAAAGATTTTTAGTAGCAAATATTCCTCAAAAATGAAAATGACCAATATAGTATATGTGTTATTGCAATACACATTGTTCATTTAGGTGTTTTTTCTGACAATGATGAACTTGTCGGGTTTCCTTTAAAATTGAGGCTACATATCCATTCCATAAGAAGATAGAAAATATAGAATAATTATAATTATAAATTATTGAAATAATAAATCTATTATAAAATCCTTGAAGGATGTGGGAAAAAATAAATATTGTTTATGGAAGTGTTAGACCATCCATATTGTATAAAACATTGTATTTTTTAGAATTAAATGACCAGAAGTTGGATAAAGGATACTCCATTAAAAAATCTTGTATTATTATGATACTTGAGACATCATGTCATTTCTGTTGAAATTTGTTTGAAGGGTGAAGAGGAGAAATATTAAAAGGCTCTGTTCTGGTAAATGACATCTCCTTTTAATGGATCCTCTTAGCAATCCAATTAAGGAAACATGGAATGGTATTTGGTAAGACCGAATCTTATTGGGCATTGAGAGGATGGTTGGTGAAATATACTGTTTGATTTGTTTCCATCTTCATATCTTAGTAGGCGTGAAGAGTAGGGGGCCTATTTATAAAGAGAGGATATAATATAAATTAATATATTATTTATCCACAATACAACTAATAGAGAAGAATTTAGTGAATGTATATAGTAGTGAAGAAATGTTTTTTCAAACTAATGGATTCATACATCTTCTATTGTACTTTAATTAATGTATTTACATATACTGTAAAATACTATAATTTAAAATATTTTTCTATCAAAAAAACATAACAATTTAAAAAAATCCAAAAATTCACCCTTATCCTTTTTATTTATTGGTTCCTAAAATAAAATATGTTTTTAAAAAATTATTTTATAAATATTTGAATATTTATTTTTAAATAAAATAATTCATTATTTGGAAAATTCAAATATTAAAAATTTAGTCAATTTTATAATCCATTATAATATAAATTATGGTCTTATAATATAATATCACCGTTATAATAAAACATAACATTATTTTATTATCCTATTTTATGAAAAAAATCTTTCCTTCAACTTTTTAAATTTATAATAAAATGTAAGTAAACAATACATTTTTTACAAAAATCCAAATACTTATTTTATCATTAATTTTTTTTATTTTCATTATGGTATGAATTTTCTATATTTTACATTTATATGACAAATAAATTTTATTTTTTAAATAAAAAGGGAACGTTAATATTCTACTGGTCATGTTATTATTTCTAATAGTCAAATTAATATTCCAACGATCAGCTTTTAAAATTTTGATATGGGTTCCTAACATCTATAAATACCCCATATTTTATTCAACATGAATTCCGTTCTATTTTATCTAAAGGAAAAATACATTTTCATTTAAAAAATGAATATTAAATTCCAAATGTTTAGTTTCATATCTATAATGTTGTTCATGATATACATTTTTATGTGATCGGGCATATCCAAAAAATCATATTACTTATTACTTATTATTTATTTTTTCCCTTGTAATAATTTTATTTATTATGTTTATATTTATTCCATAAATGTAACACTCAAGTTGATATACTTAAATATTCTTGGATTAGTCATGTGATGGATTTTATTTATAAAATTATTTATTAATAAATATGACACACATATAAATTCTTAATGAAAATTCCATTTATAAAATTTTGGGCCATTAATAATATGTTCCTCTCATTGAAACCAGTTTTCAAAATGTAATCTTGTTATTTACCCCATGATGATTATTCCCCAAATATTTCAACTCATAACACTCTCTCATACATTCTGTTGTAATCATATATTTCTCTATTTATTTTAAGACCTTTTCTAGAGACATTAATACATAAAAACTAATCATGTTCGTCCAAAAAATCCTAATTGTAATTTTAATACATGATACCCTAAAAGACCATTACAATGTTATAAAATATCATGAATCACATTCATATTCCTAAACTAAGAGAAGTAAATATACACAGATCCTAGCTACCTAAATTGAAAATGTGTGTGGATAAAACTAATTCAACAATTTTCCATTAGAAAATTACCTTTATCTTTAACATAAATATTACAAATGATAAATGGATAATTCCAATCCTTTATAGCTTCTCTCATTTTCCATAAACTTAATTTGAAAACATATTATATAATAACGTAAAATTTAATTATATTATCATTCCCATGCACTTATTGAGTCAAAATTCATTTGTATGCCTTGATTTCATTACCCATCATGTGGTTTGAAACATATTTTCTTGGTAAATAAAATCATTACATTTTATTAGTATCATAAAAAATTAATTTGTATTAATCATGTTTCATAGATAATTTTTACTATATATCAATGTATGAAACCCAAAAAATTTGGAACTTCTTTTATAACATAATGTTGAAGGATATATAGACAATGTTCACTTAAGTAACACCAATGAAATATATGTAACAAACCACATGGTGTACATTAACATATTTTATAAAAAAAATAAATTATTTATATATTATAAATGATAAGTTGAATCTCAACACATGTGATCCAACACATTTTAATCATAGCATTTCAGTAGAACTTAAACTAATAAGCACTAATCAATGATAATTTGGATATTACATTCATTACATGGGTTATTATTATAAAATCTTTCATGTTCATTGAAAAATATTAATTCTATTATATATACATTAATATGAATTACATGGTATAAAAAGTATATAATCCAATAAAAAATTAATTACATTACATTTAAAACATCCAAGAGTGTTCATATGAGGAACATCATCCTATTACTCTTACACTTTCTTCATCCATGGGATAATGATGGATGGGAAACATATGTTATCTATAATAATTAAAATGATGTATGAGTTAACTATATTCCATGATCATATAATGTCATAGATTCATAAATGAGTTCATGGATCTATTTTTTAAGCAATTTATCGGTGAACATAATCCTTGAATAGATTAGGATGGACTCTAGGAGGATGGAGAACCACATAAAGTATAATTAATAAGATGAATATTGTGTACAATTATAATTATCATGGATATTAATATTAGGTATATTATTTCCTATTCTTTGAGGCATTTATATCTCTTATAAACCCTATTCAAACTGAGGGAGTGGTGGCCAGATAATTTAAATATATTTTGTTGTAAATTATACTTATGACTATGTTCTCATAATGCACCATTATATTTATTATACAATATTTTATATTTGTTATTTATATGTAATGTTTAGAAAAAATCATTGGGGTCAATATGAAAATGGATAAAAATGAATATTATCACTGGGATGATGAAGAAAAATATTATGTTTGAAGCTAAATGTGAATGAAATAGCATGAGGTGATCTTATAAAATCAGGGTAAAGACCGATGGCCATTATGTATATTTCAGGAATGATGGAAAAGTGGGGACTTAAAATTGAGTAATAATAAAATACAGATTTATGAAGGTAGATTAAATCAATATGTGAATGAGTTATTTTCACTCTGAACTAGAGTTATGTAATTAAAGAGTTTAGCCTTTCATATATGTCACTCTATAACATTCAAACACTTTAATGTGAAGCATTTTCTCAGAGGATCACAATGTAAATTTTATTATTCAATAATTATACATGATTTTTCATATAAAGGGATTTATAAAAATGCTCGAGGTTATTATAATAAAATTTTATGCTCATGACAAAAATGAAAATATCAATCTACAATAAGAGAAGATAATGTTATGTTTTTTTGTGATGAGTTTCAAGGTTAAACCACTCATAATAATAATCAACTTGTTATGATGAAGTGGTGTATAAATTTTTATTTATTCTTTTAAATTTATTTAAAAGAGATATTGGATAATATTTTACAATATAGGGATGAAATTGTAATAAATAAGTCCATGTAATAATTATTATACCTTTCAACAAGACCAAAGTTATATTATTTTTGTTCCACTCTAGAATTAAGTGTCACACCAAAAAAATATATTTTCATTTCAAAATATTAATTAAAGATAAGAATATTTCACTATAGACACATGTATCAAACTACAATTCCAATTTATTTTTTGGAGATGTAGTGAGATATGATCAATAAAATTTAGATCATGTTGTAATTGAGAATTTTAAAAAGATATACCTTTTCATGTAAGGATTATCTTAAATTTAGTATTCATACCTATTGGGTTCCATTCCATTTAGGGATAAAATAATGACTAAAATTTGGATATTATAATAGAAAACATCAATTATTTGAATTTTGAATTAATGGAAATGTGATTTGGAGAAAGATGAGGTGATCTTGGATTCTTATATCAACTAACATCTTTAATTAAAATATAAAGATATAAAATATCTTTGTAAATTGATAATTTATGAACTATGATTTTTGTTCTCAAATATTGTGTTAAACCATAAGTTTTTTTGATTAATGAATTAAATCCTAACGAGGATTGAATAAATATTATTCTTCTCAAATGGGACATTTATGTGATAAGAAGTGTGAACACAATATCCATTAACAAAGAGTAAGTTGATATTTGAAGCATGAGATTGATTAAATTGATAACACCCTTCCACATCATTCTTGTACTTGGTGTTCAAGACTGTAAATATAATCTATTATTCAGTATATTGATAATTATATAAGAACATTTTGTAACGCCCTGACCCCAGCTACCCAGAGTCGGTGCATTACTTCGTAACATTAGCATGATCACAAAAGATCAAGTCTCGAAAGACTGATTAGTTTAGTAGCCTTGGAAACACTAGATACATTCATAAGTCTTACATTACATCATAAAGTTAAAAAATAATAAAAAAGTCTTCATAGTCCATACTCATTTCCTCTTCTGACTATCCCTACAGGTCATTCATAAAATACTTCTTCACATCCTGGAAAATATTAAAACATTGAAAGGGGTGAGCTCAGATGCTCAGTAAGGATAACAATATTGCGGAAGCTTTCATAAATAAACACAAACATTTAAGTCAATGTATAACTAAAACAGAAGCCTTTTAAACTTGAACATCAACATAATACGGCAAAAGTAAAATGAGATAATCCCATTCACTTATTCACATGGATATTCTACTGGTCAAATAATCACATGCAATATCAATAACCACTTTCATAATGAGGGAATGCATAATGCCAGACATTCTGAAACTTTTTGTCAAGGCCTCGGTCAAGACGTCTAAAATGATTAAGGCCTCAGCCAAAATCACAAATCAAATTGGGAAAGTGCCTCAGCCAATTCCACGTCTAGTTGTCTCATGAGACCTACCGATGCATCGAGGAGCTATAGCGGTCTCCACCCGTCACTTATTAAGTCCAATACATTCCTCATATGAATAGGTTTAAACATATCATAAACCATAACATAATCGTATCACATAAAACTTGCATAAAGGAAACATAAAATTTCCACATTTCAATCAAAATATATCAATACAACACATTTATATAAAAACGCTTTCAAAACCATTAAAACTCTGTATTTATTTTTCATCATAAAAAATGATGGCTTGTAGAGGAAGCCGAAACTCAAATAATGGTCACGGCGGTGGAAAAGTCGTTGTCGCCGCATATATACGGAAAGAAAAAAATTCCCTTTTGTTTGTTTAGTAAAACGCTTCGTATAAAAAGATTCCTCTTGAATAAACGTAAAATTCAAAGGGGTTTATACACTGTACAAAAGAAATTTGTGTATAAAACAAAATATGCCTCAATGAATGGAGATTGAGACGAAGTCCCTTAAAAAGATCATTTTTAAATAAAATATATCTATTATGTGTATTCACTATATGTACACATAAAGAAAGTATAAATACAATATACGACATAATAATATCATGACATAATTTGAAAGTAGGAGATTAACCCAAAGAATGGAAGTTGGGTTATGAAATTCCCTTACCTCATGTCTGACTTAACTCAACCGTTACTTAACCTCCTGAATAATAAACTAGAGTTAATATATACCTTAATAATAACCATTTTCAATTTAATTATCCTTATTATATCACTTATTACAATGATATGAACATTATGTAATTATTTATGTTAATAACGGTCGTTTTGTCGATCTTTGGTACTTGAGTCAACAATAAACTTCTTATAATTACAAGTTGTTTATGTGGTAGAATATCCATTATCTCCAGAATTATATTCATGATTTAGATGTCATATATATCATATATATCCAGTATATACATTCATTTATAATATTATGTAACATTTAGAGGTAAGAAATGAAATGCACCGTTCATGGAGACGGTAAGCCGTACGTACGCATGAACACTACTTTCATTTCTATTTCGTATTTAATGGAATGAAATAATAATGATATAAATGTATAATATAATTACAGTACAATATATTGTATAATACCATTTACTCCATCCTTTATACATCCCACATATGGCATTAACGATTCAAATCACTTTGAGGGGGCGGTAGTCCGCACTTCCTAAAATGAAATTATCGCGTTTACCCATAATGGAAATAATAAAGTATGTCATAAATGAGAAATACAGAAGCATAAGTAAAACATAAACATGTTATATATCATATATAAATATAGTGACATCTTAATGGCCACCTTTGAAGGTGTTATATGAGTGTTGAACAATCATCGTTTCGTGAGGCAGAAATTTTCCATCCACAGAAACCGTATGTTCTTTAACCATTAGATGTAGGTGTGTGTAAGTGTAGATCGAATCCTTCTTATAACAAAATCCTAGTATATTGAGGATACTGGTGTTGTTACAAAAGAAATTAATAAAAAGAGTTTATGGGGTTGGAGAGGAAAAATAAAACAAAATAACATAAGAGAAGACATTACCTTTAAATCAGGTAACTCTTTTGATTTGAGCAAAAGGATTCCTTGGGAAGTATTCTGCCCAAAGTGAGGCTTCTAGGAGTAAGGTAGGGAAGTTGGGAGAGTATTTGGGCAGAGGTTGGCCGAGACAAATGGCTTGAAAGTGTGAATGAGGTGGTAGAGGTGGGGGCCTTTTATAAGAGGAGAGGAGGGGCACTCTTGGAAAGTAAGGAACTTTTACATTATTATACAATGCTTTTCGGATTCTAAAGGTCCCACACTTATATAATTCGTGGCTAAGGTGATAAGGGTTCGAAATATACCCATCCAATAGTCTTTGGACAAGTGTAAGCCTTGGATTGTACATTATCCTTTCATTTTATTAAAATCGTTAAATAATGAGGTCATCGCTGCATCATAATGATGTCATAAATAATTTAATTTATTTAATGTCTAAAAATTATAAAAAAAATACTATTATGTAGGAAATATTTTTATCTTTCCAATGAATATTTATAGTCAAACATATGACTTGTATAACCCCATGTAAAATTTTTTTTAGTAAAACATTTCATGTTTTTGTCATTTTTTTACATTAACATTAAATAAAAGGTATTTATGTCATTTTCCAACTAAAGCGGATCCATGGGGTCCCCAAGTTGACCCATGGATTTTCTTGGTCGGAAATGGCACATCCAATGAGGGTAGGACATGTGTCAAGCTCATCTCATATTATTAAAACATTATTATTACCTTAAACTACACTAATTACCTCTAATCGCGATTAAGAACATAAAAGTTACTATTCACCAAAAATTATTTTAATCTCATTGAACCAAATTTTAATTCTTAATGACAACCATTTATGTCGTATTTTTGAAAATCAAATCACATAGGTGGTAATATTTCATTTAAACGAAAAAGCAGTTATTTAACTACCACTTAGTGGTTTCACTATTCATCAAAAATTGAAGTTTTTCAGAACAATGCCAAAATTTCACCCTAAGCTATAATTGATATTCCGATTTCAAAAATGATGTCTATTTTAAAAAATTCCAAAAATATAAGTTACATTAATTTATTTTATAATTAATTCCCGCTGTCACAACAAATAGCGTGTTTTTAAGAAACAATTTATATCAAAAGATTGGCAATTGTTTATGTCCAATTTCAATGTTAAATTAATTCTAATAACCACCATTGGATAAAATGGTAAAAATTTATTCTAATTATACTTTAAAACCACTAAATAGTATAATTTATCACTATAAATTATTTTTATTAAAAAAGTTGTTTTTAAGTATTTTTCACTATTCATAAAAAATTGGAAGTTCTCAGAAAATTACAAAAAATTCAACATAGGCTAATTTCGATATTATGAATACAAAAATGAAGTCCATTTTGAAATATAAAATTCCAGTAAATTTAAAAAGTGGTTATTACTATTCATAATAGCTACTTTGATTAGTTGCGGTGTGTTAGAACTCGAAGTTGCGTACAATGCAAGCTATTGCATTATTGAATGAGAAGCGTATCATGGAAGCTCGTGGTGTTACATTCTCCCCTACTTCAATAAATTGCGTCCTCGCAATTTGAAAATTTTCTTTGAAAACAAAATGTTGAAAATAGAAAATACCTTTGTGGAAAACCCACATCGGAAATAAGGTTAATAAATATATAACATTAAAAGAAAGAAAGATAAGTACAAAGGTCACCCGAGATAGCCCATTCTAGGATTCTATGAAAATATGGATATGCAGGAGAAACAAACCAATAAGTTCTGATGGAGAGTTATAGAAAACAGGATTAGGAGAAAGTTTAACTTCAATAAAATCGCAACCTTGTGATTGGTTAAACGATCGTTGATTCCCCAGTAGGAAAAGTTAACCGACAACATTTTTGTTTTGAGTTACCTTTTATAAAGTTGAGGAATTTATTTAGGAGATTTACTAAGAATGTAAGGGAATATACATATTTGTCATGTAGACTTTCATTCTTTAATAAATTTTTACCACAAACACATCTTTCACTCTAAAAGGTAATAGAACTCAAAAATATTCTATTTATCCTAATTTTATATGGTTCCAAATATTAACACATACCAATTAGAATAGAAAAACTATTTTGTAATAACCAGGGACTTCACGTAGTCCAGTGGTAGGCGATTAATCCCAATCGCACTATGGTTGTGGGTTCGATTCCCACAGCTTTTTCCGACGCGATGGGTTGTCACTCGGTCTGCATGTTGTCCTTTTTATAAATATCCAAAAATAAACTTAACAATAGTATCCAATTTAAAATATAATCCATTCCAACCTTTATAGTTATCCAAAATACTCCTGTCCAACTCACAGTCCAAATTTTATAAGGAAGGTAAACATAATGAAGATCCTTTTTTCTGAGTAACAACATGTGAACACATTCATCATGTATTCTTTTAAAACACTACAATTACCAATGATCCCTTATTCCTTATAGAATACTAGATATAATCCTTCTATCCAAAAATGTATAAAAATCATTAATCAGTTTCAAGGAAGTTAAGAATATCCAATATAATTTATCCAAATCAATCATGTATTATTCCAAAATCACTATCTCGGTATCAGAAAAATATTATGGTTTATATTTCTCTCAATCATATATTTTCCAAAACATTAACCTGCTGTGGAGTAACATTTCTTGGTTCCACACAATCTCAAGTCCTTGATGAAATAGTACTACAGTACAATCCTTATATACTCAATAATTATTATAACAAGTACATCATTGTTACAACACTCAAATGACAAAATTATTTAATAACAACATAAGAACTCTAATCATTCCTCCTCATCTGTGGTAGTATCATAACTTGATTATTATCTAATAACATCATTTGGGGCATACTCTGATGATTTGGACATTGTTTTGCGTAGTGTCCCCACTCCTTGCAGATGAAGCATTGTACATTTGAAACCTTTTCCTTACCCTTGCAGTCATGCACTTTGTGTCCTTTTTCTCCACACTTATAACAAACTCCCATTCCCTTCAGGAAAATTCCAAGGTGTTTCTTCCCACAGTTATCACATATTGGAAAATTCCTCTTTTCCCTCGTCCCTTTATCCATCATTCTCTCTTCCATCCTTTTCTTCTCTTTCATCCCTTCAAATCCATAAGACTCAGAGAATTCTCTACTTATCTTATTAACACATGATACTATTTCATCATATGTTGATAACACATGGGAGAACATTTCCCTTCTAAATGTTGGCTTAATACCATGAACGATATGATCCTTCTTACTCTTTGGATCATACGTATTGATGGAGTTCACATTCCTTCTTCTGGGCGCCATTTCTATACAATGGCATAAACTAGGTTAGTTTATGAATCGAAATACATAATAACAAACTTGAAAACAATTATAATAAATTGAACTATTTATGGATATAATCCAAAATCATAAAAATGTTTTCTTTGAGGAAGTATATAATCATAACCCTTCATAGTGGTTTATAATGAAAATGAGAATTATCATAAGCATATCCCCCAGGAGTGTCGTAACCAAGAGTGCAGAAAGGCCCGTTATCGTGCACCAGTTTTCATTCGAGTCTAGATCAAAGCGATGTTTTTGGGTTTTACCCCAAGGTACATCTGTGCCAGAGCCGCCTCTACCTGCTCGTATCCAGATAGGGATGTATTGCTCAGAAAACTCACAAAATTTCTATAATACCAAAATTCTAGGAAGTTCTACTAAACTAATCCTTAAAGACTATCTTTGGGCTATGTGCTCTAATCAGAGTTTATCTAAATCTAGCTTCCAAGGTTAGTACTAAACTGCCTCTGATACCAACTATAACGCCCCGACCCCAGCTACCAAGAGTCGGTGCATTACTTCATAACATTGGCATGATCACAAAAGATCAATTCTCGAAAGACCGATTAGTTTAGTAGCCTTGGAAACACTAGATACATTCATAAGTCTTACATTACATCATAAAGTTAAAAACTAATAACAAAGTCTTCATAGTCCACACTCATTTCTTCTTCTGACTATCCCTGAAGGTCATTCATAAAATACTTCTTCACATCCTGGAAAATATTAAAACATTGAAAGGGGTGAGCTCAGATGCTCAGTAAGGATAACAATATTGCGGAAGCTTTAATAAATAAACATAAACATTTAAGGCAATGTATAACTAAAACAAAAGCCTTTTAAACTTGAACATCAACATAATACGGCAAAAGTAAAATGAGATAATTCCATTCACTTATTCACATGGATATTCTACTGGTCGAATAATCACATGCAACATCAATAACCACTTTCATAATGAGGGAATTCATAATGCCAGACATTCTGAAACTTTTTGTGAAGGCCTCGGCCGAGACGTCTAAAATGATTAAGGCCTCGGCCAAAATCAAAAATCAAATTAGGAAAGTGCCTTGGACAATTCCACGTCTAGTTGTCTCATGAGACCTACCGATGCATCGAGGAGCTATAGCGGGCTCCACCCGTCACTTATTAATTCCAATACATTCCTCATATGAATAGGTTTAAACATATCATAAACCATAACATAATCATATCACATAAAACATGCATAAAGGAAACATAACATTTTCCACATTTCAATCACAAGATATCAATACAACACATTGATATAAAAACGCTTTCAAAACCATTTTCAATACCAAAATAAAAGAAAGTTAAAACTTTGTATTTATTTTTCATCAAAAAAAATGATGGCTTGTAGAGGAAGCCGAAACTCAAATAATGGTCACGGCGGCGGAAAAGTCGTTGTCGCCGCATATATACGGAAAGAAAAACATTCCCCATTTTTCATTTAGTAAAACGCTTCGTATAAAAAGATTCCTTTCGAATAAACGTAAAAGTCAAAGGGGTTTATACACTGTACAAAAGAAATTTATGTATAAAACAAAATATGCCTCAATGAATGGAGATTGAGACGAAGTCCCTTAAAAAGATCATTTTTAAATAAAATATATCTATTATGTGTATTCACTATATGTACACATAAAGAAAGTATAAATACAATATACGACATAATAATATCATGACATAATTTGAAAGTAGGAGATTAACCCAAAGAATGGAAGTTGGGTTATGAAATTCCCTTACCTCGTGTCTGACTTGACTCAACCGTTCTTTAACCTCCTGAATAATAAACTAGAGTTAATATAAACCTTATTAAGAACCATTTTCAATTTAATTATCCTTATTATATCACTTATTACAATGATATGAACATTATGTAATTATTTAAGTTAATAACGGTCGTTTTGTCGATCTTTGGTACTTGAGTCAACAATAAACTTCTTATAATTACAAGTTGTTTATGTGGTAGAATATCCATTATCTCCAGAATTATATTCATGATTTATATGTCATATATATCATATATTTCCAGTATATACATTCATTTATAATATTACGTAACATTTAGAGGTAAGAAATGAAATGCACCGTTCATGGAGACGGTAAGCCGTACGTACGCATGAACGCTACTTTCATTTCTATTTCGTATTTAATGGAATGAAATAATAATGATATAAATGTATAATATAATTACAGTATAATATATTGTATAATACCATTTAATCCATCCTTTATACATCTCACATATGGCATTAACGATTCAAATCACTTTGAGGGGGCGGTAGTCCACACTTCCTAAAATGAAATTATCGCGTTTACCCATAATGGAAATCATAAAGTATGTCATAAATGAGAAATACAGAAGCATAAGTAAAACATAAACATATTATATATCATATATAAATATAGTTAAATCTTAATGGCCACCTTTGAAGGTGTTATATGAGTGTTGAACAATCATCGTTTCGTGAGGCAGAAATTCTCCATCCACATAAACCGTATGTTCTTTAACCATTAGATGTAGGTGTGTGTAAGTGTAGCTCGAATCCTTCTTATAACAACATCCTAGTATATTTAGGATACTGGTGTTGTTACAAAAGAAATGAATAAAAAGAGTTTATGGGGTTGGAGAGGAAAAATAAAACAAAATAACATAAGAGAAGACATTACCTTTAAATCGGGTAACTCTTTTGATTTGATCCAAAGGCTTCCTTGGGAAGTATTCTGCCCAAAGTGAGGCTTCTAGGAGTAAGGGAGGGAAGTTGGGAGAGTATTTGGGCAGAGGTTGGCCGAGACAAATGGCTTGAAAGTGTGAATGAGGTGGTAGAGGTGGGGGCCTTTTATAAGAGGAGAGGAGGGGAACTCTTGGAAAGTAAGGAAATTTTACATTATTATACAATGCTTTTCGGATTCTAAAGGTCCCACACTTATATAATTTGTGGCTAAGGTGATAAGGGTTCGAAATATACCCATACAATAGTCTTTGGAAAAGTTTAAGCCTTGGATTGTACATTATCCTTTCATTTTATTAAAATCGTTAAATAATGTGGTCATCGCTGCATCATAATGATGTCATAAATAATTTAATTTATTTAATGTCTAAAAATTATAAAAAAATACTATGATGTAGGATATCTTTTTATCTTTCCAATGAATATTTATAGTCAAACATATGACTTGTATAACCCCGTGTAAAAATTGTTTTAGTAAAACATTTCATGTTTGTGTCATTTTTTTACTTTAACAATAAATAAAAGGTATTTATGTCATTTTCCAACTAAAGTGGCTCCATGGGGTCCCCATGTTGACCCATGGATTTTCTTGGTCGGAAATGGCACATAAAATGAGGGTAGGACATGTGTAAAGCTCATCTCATATTATTAAAACATTATTATTACCTTAAACTACACTAATTACCTCTAATCGTGATTAAGAACATAAAAGTTACTATTCACCAAAAATTATTTTAATCTCATTGAACCGAATTTTACTTCTTAATGACAACCATTTATGTCGGATTTTTGAAAATCAAATCACAGAGGTGGTAATATATCATTTAAATGAAAAATCAGTTATTTAACTACCACTTAGTGGTTTCACTATTCATCAAAAATTGAAGTTTTTCAGAACAATGCCAAAATTTCACCCTAAGCTATAATTGATATTCTGATTTCAAAAATGATTTCTATTTTACAAAATTCCAAAAATATAAGTTACATTAATTTATTTTATAATTAATTCCTGTTGTCACAACAAATAGCGTGTTTTTAAGAAACAATTTATATCAAAAGATTGGCAATTGTTTATGTTCAATTTCAATGTTAAATTAATTCTAATGACCACCATTGGATAAAATGGTAAAAATATATTATAATTATAATTTAAAACCCCTAAATAGTATAATTTATCACTATAAATTATTTTGATTAAAAAAGTTGTTTTTAAGTATTTTTCACTATTCATAAAAAATTGGAAGTTCTCAGAAAATTACAAAAAATTCAACATAGGCTAATTTCGATATTACGAATACAAAAATGAAGTCCATTTTGAAATATAAAATTTGTATAAATTTAAAAATTGGTTATTACTATTCATAACGGCTACTTTGATTAGTTGCGGTGTGTTAGAACTCGAAGCTGCGTACAATGCAAGCTATTGCATTATTGAATGAGAAGCGTATCATGGAAGCTCGGGGTGTTACACATTGATAGTGGGATCAGTTCAAATATACTCCAATGATTCAACTAATCAATTAAAAAAAGTGTTTTCAATGTTGTAACATGCATGTCAAGTTCTTTACATTTATGAAATATCATACCTATCATTATCACTATAATTATTTTTTCTATTTTAAATTCATTAATAATATATCTAGTAACATGGGTAATGTGTTTTTAATGGGATAAAAGGCATATTACTTCACGACCACTCATTCACCCCCTCATAGTTGTTGTGAATCTATCTTTGAGGACTAAAATATGTTTTACCAACCATGTGGATAACCACATGGAACCTATTTATCGTATACTATCATAAAAAATAATTATTTTTGGTAATATATAAATTTAATATATAACTACAAATCACTTTAAAATCATTTCACATTATGTTTTCTCTAATATATTACCCTAAAAATAACTCTGAAACATCCAAACAGCTTAAAACACCAAAATATTTATAACAAATTACTATCATTTTAATACAAACTAAATTCATTATTCCATAGAACATCAAATTATCATCAAAGATTAAACCTTAAATAAAAAAATCCAAAACACAGTAAACCAATTAGTGCATAACTGATACTAATCCAAAATCATACAGTACTTTTTTAAATTTGAAAAAAAATCACTATTTATATATGAGACTACAATTTTCTACCTAAACCATACCAGTTACGATAACCCATATAATCTATAGAAAAAACACACAAGTCATAGAAATCCCCAACAATAACTTAAATCTGAAACTGATCATTATAAAAAAAGTGATCCTGAGAGAACACACATGAAATTAATTTTCCATTTCCTATTGTAAAAAAAAGTGAAAATGAATCCCATATTTATATAACACACCTATTATAAAAAGGGCTAACATAAAATGATACACTATGTCAAAATAAAAACATTATAATTTTGGAAATAAAGTAATTTTTTTATAAAATTTATTCAAAACCCTTTTTTCCATTAAAATAAATTATACATATAAAAAAATCAATTGAAAACATAAATTTTGTAGAAATATTTATTTTAATGTTCCTTTAAAACTACTAGAAACTCACTTGAAAAAATGTATCCTTATAAAACCATTTAATAGATCATTATAAACATTAATATTATATAATATTCATTATTATAATAAAAATAATTTTTTTAAGAACAAATAACTGATTATTGATTTGGCATCATTAATTCAAAATGAGTCTCAAGATTAATTTTTTTTCTTAAAATAATTCTAAATCACTAACTAATAAGGTGAAATTTATATCCACCATAATTTCAAATCCTTAATAAAAATTCATGAATAGATATGTTCTTCAATTAGAATCAATAAAAATAATCAAAATGATTTTAATAAAACTAATACTAATTGAATTATCACTTAATAATGAAAACATATATATAATTATAAATTTCAGGTGATGGAAGAATTAGGTTTTGAATATATTTAATTATTATTTTCATTGGTGGAATTAAATTAATAAAAATTTATATTTAGATGTTTCTTATATAATTACTAAAATCATATTTTTTAATGATTAAATACTTTATTTTTTTGAAAATTGGATGATATAATGAAATATTTTATTATATATTACTTAAACTCACTTATTTTTGAATTTTTTTTGGAAATGTAAAAAATTTATTGAATAAAAATAACTAAAAAATATCCATAATCATGATTAGTAAAAACAATAATTTTATTGAAGAATAAATAAACTCTTAGTTCCTATAGAATCATAATAAAAATGTTAAACTAATCAAAAAATTACCCTTTATTATAAATTATTTTCAAGAAGCTATTAAACCTTATCTATATTCATAAAAATATTATGATATATTCTTGTAATACCTAGATGTGATCCAACATTTAATTCAATCTATAACAAAATAGTGTTATTAAATCCCATAAGACCTTGAATTGAAGTACTTTCAGTTGGAGACTATGTTATGTAAGCTACAACCTTTTATTTTTATATTTTTTTAGAAATTTCTTACATTATATGTAATAGATAGAATCACAGTGTAATATATAAAACTCCATAAATCAAGCAACAAATTTTTAAAAAACACACTATTGGATTAACTATTTCACTTATTATATATATTAGACATCTTTAATATGTATAAATCATGAAGGAATATTATTAATCAATAAAACCACAATTTTTTCAATCCTCATTCCATACTCTATGATATAAACATTAAAATTTTGTTATGAACCATAATTCATCTTTTTCATCTCACTCTATTACAACTAACACATCAATTAGTAATCACAAGCTATAAATTAATCAACTTCAATTGCTTAATATCTGATTTAGCTATTATATTCACTACAATATAAATTGCTACCAAATTATTATTTTCTATATTTATACATAAACAATATCATAATCCTTCTCTGTTATTTCATTATTTCCCAAAACCTTTTAAAAGAAAGAATTAATTTTTTAATACATTTTAATTGATAAAAAGACTCTAAAAACAATAAAAGTTTCATTTTAACGCTATAAAAATGTAATAATATTCACATCAATTATTATGGAATATTTATATAATATTTAACTAATTATTGTTTAATATTTCTAGATATTATATTAATTCCACCCTATAAATATAATAATATTTTATACCTATAAAACACGAAAATTTCAAGTAATTTAAATAAAATAGACAAATTTATTGTAGTTTCAGATTAACCAATATTGTGGACTCAATATGATTAAAAAATTATTTTACCAACAACACATTCCATTTAATTGATGTTAAATATTATTCAAACGAATATTAATCTTTTTTAGGGTCCATCCCATTTTAGAATATTTTCATGTCTTGAATGACTGAATAATTAATAATAAAAACACATAACTATATAAATCATATTTAAATAATAATTCGGATCCATAACAATAGCCCAATCATTACACCTTAATAAAATAACATAAATAAAGAATAAAAATATGTCATAGAAAGTCTATAAATAAAATAAATTTCATCCATACAATTAAAATAATGACCTAAGATCTCATTTACAAAAATACATAATTTCCAAAACATTTTACCAAAAAACCAAAATGAAAATAAAAAATGAAAAATCATTGATCTGTGTAAAGAGGGTGGATCCACCAATAATGATGTCTTGAAAACACAAAGATAATTATTCATTAACCATAATGAAAAATATTTTTTCTTTAGATGCATTTTGTAAAATAATAATGACAACACTCATAGTAAATATTTTTATTTCAGTACAAATATCATAAAAGTGGGAGCATAAAGTGTTAAAGAAGGAAATAGTGGGACATGAAATTATAATCAATGAATAAAAAACAAATCTACCTTCTAAGGAGCCCAAATTAATAAAACTTACATGAAAGGGGTGTGGGCGATTGTGTCGTTTGGTAAAGAATAGATGTGAGGGGAGGGGGTGTTTCAAAAAAATTTATCTTTATCTACAAAAAACAAGTCCCATAGATTGTGTTAATTGTTTCAACATTGTATGACTAAATATAATTCACCCAATATTTCATTTAAGGAGGGAACCACTATTGGGGGAATGATTTCCGAAATGTGTTATGATTTATAACTTATATATCAGATACATCACCTTTTAAATTTATATAAATTATTCAAAACTATTTATAACTAACCATACAAGTTATTATAATATATATCAATATTTAAAATCATCCAAATGATATTATAATAATTTAATAAACATTATAAAAAATTATTTAGAAAATTTATACAAAACATTCACTTCAAAAATTAATTTTATTTTATTCTAAATACATTGGGGTTTATAATATATATTAAATAAATAAATTTAATTTATGAAAAATAAATCAAAAATAGGGTTACCAAACCACCATGTCAATTCATTTATGAACTATATTTAAAAAAAATCTCCCTAAATAATGGTTTCAATTCATTATATCTCTATCCTTACCAAATACACTAAATTCACCCTACCACACACTTCCTAATATTAAAATAAATTAATCATATTATTCAATCAAAATAAAAAATATCACTTGTGTTTGTGATCCTAAAAATATCACCTTATGGTTCTCCATATTATAATGTTTCACTTACCACATCCTATTAACCCAAACTACCTTGATTGATCCATAAGAAAAAACTTTCTAAAATGGATATGTCATCCCTAATATAGAAAATTCCCAAATAAAAAATGTTATCTAAATAAGTCTATTAATTGTGATGATGAAAAAACTTATATGTGATCATGCTCTAAAATACCTTATATGGGGGAGATTTAGGCTGTCAATTCATTTCATTGAATGCCTTCAATTGAATATTTTTCCTATATTGGAAGGATCAATGAATAATCCAACCATATGAAACATACAAATCTACCATACAATGAATATTGATGTACATTGGAATAATGATATTTTACATAGTTCACATAATGGGCCATTTCCATGCAGAATACTTCTGATTACATATCAATGTACCATGGAATAATTTTCCCATTATTATTAGTTAAAAAAATACATGAATGGTCCAATATTTATTCCTAGGTATACTCTCTTATTTTATATCAAAATACTGATTTGAGAAAAATTATATTAAATTGATTATGTCACTGGCCATTAGAATGAAGAATCAATTACCGTAATCAGACTAAAACATGATGGTTTTTGTCTTCTACTCCATAGTGACGTGATATTGTTTTCATTTCCTCATATGTGATATAAATTCAATATAAAATAATCTAAAAAATCTCCATATCTTTATCCCTATATATCTTCATTCTACTAACCACTATTCATTGTTCCCACCATGATGTTGTGTATTCCATCAATAAATAATCATCATGATCCTCCTCTCAATACATGATTTAGAATATTTTCTCTATATTGTAATTTTTAATCACACACGTTAAATTATAATAAGAAGTATAAAGTAGTATTGAATCATATCTCCCATGAAAATATTCCAACATTATAAAATTATCTGATATAAAAATATATAATCATTTTCAATATATCCAAAACCATGTTGTGGTTATGTGCTACTACTTGTATTTTTTTTTAGAAAATCTTTTAACTATATAATATATGCAATGGATGTCATCCCTTCCTGAAATTTTGACAACTTACAAATCTTTAAATATTATACACCAGAACCACCATAAAATAATTTTATAGGTGAAAAGATTGTTCTATACAATTTTCTACATGTAAAAGCCTATGTACCTATGGTACCTCAATTAATTTCATATTAAAAAATCAATATATAATATCCTTGAACCCACACTTCCGGAGATATCACTAAAAACATGAAATTTAAAATTTCGATTTTAACACTTTTGAATGTGACCGAATTTTCACCATAAAATAAATAATAATATCAAACTGAAATATCTGATCACTAAAATTTTTAGTAAGCTTTTATGTTCATAGTTTTAGGGAATTGTGGATAATTATTAAATAAAAATACCCATGAATTCTAGAGAGTAAATTTCTAGTTATAACCACCTTTTCATATTACATATTATGTTATCCACTTATCCATAAGAAACTATTTTTTATATAATTCATTTGAAAACATACTTAATCACCTGGGGAAAAGGTAACATTAGAAGGGTGATATTACATTCCCATTAATAGAAAACACAAGAATTAACAATTGAATGTCATTAGTGGGCACAATAGGCGAATAAGGGTATTATGATATATTGAATGTTTATGAGTATAACCAATGAATATTCACCCATCAATATCATCAAGTATGAAAACATTGAATAAAATTTAAAAAATAAAAGAGTAATAATAATCAATAATAATGAGCCTAGTGATATCGGTATTGATCATAATAAAAATTATATTCCCATGGAAACAATATGTAAAATGTATTGGTATACTAGATCATTGTCTTTACAAATGGAATAACCATACGCCCGACTTCAAATATAATTTTCTGGATAACATAGTCATTACCCAATGCATTGGAGTGATATATGGGTGCACCAATCATATAATTTTTATTAGGATATTTCAGAACAATACAGGTGAACCAATAAAATAGATATATCTAAAAACCATGAATGAATTATATAGATATTTCATTTCATCATAAAACTCTTAAATAATTAATTATTCCTTTTATAACCTGATTTACATGTACAAAATATATTGTTTCCATTACAATATCTTTGAATCTTGATTTACCCTTACAAAATAAATATGTTTTATAAAAATATCATTGACATATGATTAACCCATTGAAAAGTAAAATGTTCGATACCATTCTCTTTGATACAATCAAAATCCATTTTGAGAAAGAATGAGGAATATATCATTAAAATATGTCCCCATTAGAGAATAATTAACAATAAATGATTCTATTTTTATGGAAAATTATTTTGAATGAACACATTGAACATTTCTATAGTAAAATATCAATTCATTAAAATTAACTTTTTAAAATCTATAAATTCGTAAAATATTTCTTAAATCATTTTCAGTGAAAATAAACTTTTAGACTAATAAGAATCTCTAAAAATCAATTAAAAATTTTTATGTGTAAAATAACTATACAACATTGAAAAAAACATTTTAAATCATAAATATTTTTTAAAATAATTTTATTTGAAAATAAAAATGATCTTATAAAGGAAGATTCCATGAAAATAATGGTCATGATGGATGAAAATTCTATCAATTCCAAACCTATTAAAATAATTGTTCCTTTCATATTTTTTTGTAAAACCTGTATATGGATTGTTTTGGAAACGACATTATGAATACATTAAAAATTATCTTATAATTTAAATGAAATGTAAAAATTTATTTAAAAATCATTTTATTTTTTTAAGACATTTAAAATTGTTTTAGAAAACATTATTTTCTATGAAAAAGGGTTTTTGACCTAAGAGGTAAATAAAGATTGTTTTTTCAAAAAAAACATTCTTATGAAATGTTTACTAAAAAAAGAGATAAAAATCAATGAAATTCTTGTAATATCATAAACTAAATATAGGATAATAAAATTCATGATTATATTGAATGATAAATCATAAAACTTTATCACATTACACATAATTATTAGCAATCCCCAAAAAGTGTGAGATCGTAACACGAATCTTTTATAACTTATATAATATTGATTCATAATACAAATGATATAATAAAAATAAAAGAAAATTATAATGCTATGAAAGAAATTAGATTCACTATAAAATATTTCCATGTTTTAGTATATAGATTTGAAAAAAGAATATAGGTTTGTAACCTATCATATGTCTCAATGAAGGAAAATGGAGACAAATATCCCTTACCTTGTGGGTATTTTTGGAAATATAAATCTGGTGAAAGAGATATCCACCAATTTATATTTATATATTCATAATATTCCTAAAAATAAATAATAAATACATTCATGTATAGTATATAAACCACATATAAAAACAATTGGTGAATACAGAATGTAACTGACAGATTTAAAAAATAGAGATGAAAATCCATTACCACTTTATATTATTTTGAATAATAATACCCAATAAAACATAAAATCAAATGAATCATTCAATATAAGAAAAGTAATAGTTTTATGATATAAAATTTAAAAGGGTTAATATATATACCTCACAATTGAAATAAGTGCTGAATTTTAATATGTCTCCAAGAAAGAAAAGAGATACTAGATATTCCTTACAATAACTCTCGACATCCATAATACATGTTTAAAATTCCTGTACAATAAATATAATCTAATTATAAATATATTATTGAAATATATATATATATATATATTCTATACCTAAGAGGATTTACATTGGATCACTTATTCCCTGTTTACTACAAATTCCATATTAAAATCACTTTTCGGGTAATAACAGATTTATTTTTCCATATAGGTTTTTATTAGTTATAGTCAATCCTTTTTAATAGATCATTGTTACATAATATATATATTAAAAAAATGAAATAATTTTCATAATTATACAACAATTATACGTTTAACTCCTACCATGAATGATGTTTTTGAGAAATGGAAAAAGTTTTGATCATGGAGACAGTTGGCCAGACGTACACAAGAGTAACATTATTATTCATAACAGTCATTATGGAAACATGGTTTGTAATATTTTATATTTCCATAAATATTATAATAACATATTATTTATTTTAATTTACTTATACATATCATAGATTCGATGTGGTGATGAAAAGAGAGAGTCACATTGCTTCATGAAAGCTGTAGTCTGCATGTAAATGGAGAACATTATCATCTTTAACTAAGTTAAAAAGATAGAATGAAAATGATATATTTTATTTTTAATAATGAAATTTTTTTCAATAATATCTTAATTATTTCATTTTTGTCACATATATTCATTGTATTTATACTTTTTTCTTTCATGTAAAGTGATACAAAAAGACGACTCGCATTGCTTTATCAAGTAGTATTCGGCAATACACATGGGCGAAAATTATTATTTTTCATACTAAATTGAAATTAAAATATATATATATGATATTAGTATTTTATATGTATAATTTTTTTATAATATTAATATATATAATTTATATCCATAATCATACACAATTATGGGAGGTGGTAATGGGAAAACGATTGACCTCGGTTCATGAGGTGGGAGTCCACTGTACAAATGAATGATTTTTCAATAACCCATTGGAGGGAAGTGGGGAGGTTTTTCAGTAATGAAATTAATATAAAAATATATCAGAGAATGTATGATACTAATATTATAATATCCACATTTTTTATTAATAATTTAAGGAAGCAGAGGAAGAAATATAACAGAAATACTCAATGAAAACTGTTACCTCTTCCTTGGGTAATCTATTTATGTTTGCACCAAAAACCTTTAAAGTATTGATTTATAAAAAATATGGCATATTGGACTAGAAGATGGATTTTGAGAAGATATTTTTTAGGTATTGTTCAATAAAAATTGTTTTTATGGATTTAAGAAGAGATGAGAGGGGTGGGCTTTTATAATTGAGGTGAGTGACACTTGTAATTTCTCAAAATGTTAAAGGTGTACCCACATTTTAATCATGAATAATGTTTCTATAATAGAGTATTGTACAGTTTTAGAAATCATATTATCTAAATAAATCCATTAAAAATATTTTATTTGAGTTTTAGGTTATTTTAACCCTTATCTTTTTAGTTAAACACACGGTACATCTATTTTTACCCTAACCATGGTAATTACATTTTTCTACATTCACTATTCATTATGGTAAAAAATTATATTCACCATATTAGATATTATAAATTATTATGATTTCAAATATTATGTAGATTTAACCATTTTTAATTAAAAAAAGTAGAAAATTTGAATTTAAAACAAAACATGCAGGCACAATAAAAAATAAGGATTCAATAAGTGTATTTTTTAAGATAATGAATATTATTTATTAGCTCTATGACTGATAATATTCATAATGTGAATCTAAATTAATATTTATTGATATAATATATATATATATATTTAATTTAAGTAAATACTCATTAATGGTTACATTAATTAATTAAGAATGAGAATGATCTCTCTAAAATAGTTTTTTGAAAAAAAAAATATTATTTTTAATCTCAAACACAAACTTATTTTAAAATACGATATAAATTCCATTGAAAAGTAATTATGTTGGTTAAATATAAATAAATAATATTTATTTAATGTTAAATAATATATAAAACATAATATTTATTTTTAATTACTAAATTTATTGAAAAGAAAATAATTGTTTTCCAAAAAGCCAGTATTTTGCAATATTTAACGATGATCCAGTATTTTCCAATTAATCCCAAAATCTCACCAAAAATAAATATTAATAATAATATTTAAAAAATAATTTTAATTTAAAATAATTCGTTTTATAAAATTTCCAAAAGTTATTTATAATAATTTTTAATGAAAATAAAATAAAAACATTATTTTAGAATCTTTTTGAAGAATAAAATTACATTAATAATAATTGAATGATTTTTTCCTAACAATTTATCATCCACATATATTTGGTAATATAAATGTATATATATATATATATAATTCATGAATTTGTTAATACTATTAATATCATCCAGTTTAATAGCTAGGTTATAGAGGTTATATACTTCATTGATTTGTTAAGTGTAGTGTTTCTTGTCAAATATTCTATCAAACGTAGATTTATTTTCTAAAATATAAGGGTGTAACATCATCCCACCAATTATAAATTTCATCCTCCAAATTTTAAATATAATTAAATATTTATCGTTTGGACGTTTTAAATTAATGTTTTAGTAAATCCACATTGTAAAAAGGGTTAATAAAATATCCTCATAATAAAATAGTAAGGGAAGTATGAAGGTCATTTAGAATAACACATAATAGGTTTCCAAATAGGATAAAGTTGGTGGGAAGCAAAGAATTGGACACGGTATAAAATCACAATTTCAAAAAAAATGATATGGATTTACATATATCATTAATACATGGATGTTAATGATTAATATAATGTTGAGGACCTCAAATACATAAACTAAAGAGTTTTGAAAATGGTCATTGATATCATCCGAAATGATTTTTATATTATAATATTTTGAACATGGATTATTTTAATAGGGTTTAGTAATTCCTATTCAATGTAGACTAAAAAAAATAAGGAAATTTACTTACTTGATGAGTATAATTTAATCCTTTGGTAAATTTCAACCACAATATTATCTTTTTCTCCAAACAATGAGTATTCCAGATGAATTATTCGTTTCCAAAGCACTAAAATTCACTTTTATATACCACATAAGAAAAAAAGGATAAAAATATAGTCCTCCTATCTATATACATTAACCAAAACCAAAATGGATATCATTTGGTAAGATAATTTAATCAATGAATAAACTATCATAGGATACATTGATCTTCAAAATTCAATATCAGTACCAAAAGTTGGAACTACATCATTCCATAACCGTATATCACTAATAACCTTAATAAAAAATAAAAAAATATTGTTTTAATAGACAAGGTCATATCATACCATTAGGCATACAATAACAACAATATAGTGATATCTTTTTAAAATAATATTAATCACTTTTTCACTAAATCAATTTCCATAGACTTGTTTATTTATATCTTAAAATAAATGATCCCATTTTTCCTTAACATATAAGATCATAAAAAACATATATATTGACAATAACTTAAAACATTTATCAATAAATTGTATAGTAATAATTAAATGTAACCCTAATCATTACATATACTTTAACCAAATAAAGAAGCTCGTAATGTGTCATTTGTCAAAATAAGATCACATTGATTAAATCCATGAAGTGGTTTCTAAGACATTAAAAATATTATCATAAAAAAATATTATGTAAATGTGATTTTATCCACAACTATTAAGATAACATCAGATTAAAACCTCATAATATTTAATTTTATACAATCCATACCTTTGATACCGACTAGAATACCCCCAAACTCATATTCCGGGATCCATTGCCTAAAACCTAAACTTTATATTGATGGGTTTAGTACTAATGAAGGTGAACCAATTTTCACCATAAAAAACATATTATTTCAAATTCAAATATTTTATCAATCACATTCTTATGGTCCTTTTAGGTTTCAAGTTTTTGAGGGTTTGGAAAAGATATAACACAAAAAAATTCCCAATAATTAATGAGAGTATATTTTCCAATATACATATCTTTAATATTAAATATGAAGAAATCAACATCATCCATATCAAAAACATCTAGAGATAATTCATTCATCAACATACTTCATAACTTAGGGAAAAGGAAGCAAAAGAAGGGTTCACTCAAATAACCTGTAATGGTAAACATAATCATTAACATTTGAATGTTTATAGTTATCATAATAAGGGAATAATGATATTAGTAAAAAATAAAAATGAATGAGTAAAATATAAGTATATTCATGTTCATAAATACCTAGATAATAAAACATGATGACATGAAATAAAGATATAACAAGGTAAGAGTTGTCAGAATTAATAACAATGAGCTATGAGATACCAATATTGATCATAGGAAACATTATACACCCAAAACAAGCAAAGATAAACTATATATTTTTTTTTCATGGTACAACTTATTCATAAAAAATTAAATATTCCTTTTATTACCCTTAAAAATAAAATAATAATATGGATGACTACAAATATAAATATCCATAGAAAACAACAATTACCCAAAGCATTGGATCTCTATCAGGGTGAACCCATAATATAAGCTATATCAACCCCACCCAGAGCTATCTAGGTGCACATATCATATAAAAATGTCCATAAATCAAAACTAAAATATATATTTCTTGTGTTTAAATTCTTAAACTCATAAAAATAATCATTATTCCATTCATAACATAGTTAACATATTAAAAATAAACGAGTGCCACAAAAATTAATTCGGAACATGATTAACCCATGTAAAATAAAGGGGCTCTATAACAATCTCTTTCAAGGAAGATTAAAAAATGAAAATGAAATGGTATCCATCAAAATATATCATTTACAGTAGTAATATATCTATAGAATTATTGAGGGTGATGTCATTAAAAATTATCCTCATTGGAGAAAAATTAACACCAAAGTATGACATCTTAGATGGAAAATAATTTTCAATGATCACTTGGACCATTTATTAAGGAAAATGACATTTATTTGAAATTCACTATTTAAAATTAAAAATTCATAAAACGTTCTGAAAATAATTTTATTATAAATTAAACAATGATACTTTTAAAGTATGCTTTAAAATCATTTAAAACATTTCTTGAGGAAAATAGAATTTCCACATTAAAAAAGTTAAAAAATATTTTTTTTAAAATCATTTTATTTTAAAATATCCTTGTAAACATATAAATTGTTCTGAAAGTATAAAAATGTTCACAATGATAGGAAATTTGGTACCATATATACATAATAAATAAAATATTCCTTTTAATGTTTTTTGTAAAATCCAATTGATAATTTCTTGGAAACCTACCTGAATATTCCATTAAATATATTTTATAAAAAATTAAAAAATGGGTAAAATTTTATTTAAAATAATTTTAATAAACATAGAAACATTGTTTTATTTTTTTATAAATTATGGTTTTGGATGAAAAATCAATTTCAAGCGAAGGGTGAAATAAAGATGATTTTTCTTGGAAAAAAACCATTTGAAAGCGTGACTTCATAAAGAGAAAATAATTATAGTAAAACTTGTATTGTCATATCATACATTGAAGAGATGAAAATTGATGAGTTTCCTGAGAGATATGTTATAATATTTCATCGTTGGATGTAAAATCACTTATAATCCCAACAAAATATTTAGATTGTAATATAAACATCTTACCAGATTAGTATCTCTAATTCATAATCCCTATTACAAAGTAACAATAAACAAAAAACATAATATCATGAAATGATTTATATTAATGATATTACATGTAATGTTCTTATTATATACACATTATATAAGAATATAGTTGTATACCATAACATATATTACAAATTTGGCTAATTGAAACAAAGATCCCTTACCTCTTGGGTATCTTTTGAAATGTAAACCATATGAAAGAGATATCCTCAAATTAATATGTAAATAAAGAATATTTTAATTATAATAAATATAAAATATATTCATGGAAATTATATCCACCACATATAAGAAAAAATTTTTGAATATAGAATGTATCTCACAATAGTAACTGTGATTTGCAAATCGCTTACCCCTTTAGTAAAATTTTGTATTATAAACCTCAATAAATAATATAATGAAATTAAAAAATTGAAAATAATTAAAATAATGATATTAGTGATATAACATGTAAGTGGGGAATTACATACACCACCAAAAAATAAACAAGTGGAAAATTTACATACGTCTCTGATAGATAAAAGAGTGACTTGAAATCTGTTGCCTTAAGTCTCGAATTCCATCATACAAATTCAAAAATCCTTTTAAATAAATATTATTTTAGTATAAATATATTATTTAAAAATAATTATATATATATTTTACTATATATTATATATTTATGATCATTTATTTCCCATTTATTACCAATTTCATGTTAAAATCTAGTTTCGGGTAATAACTGATCTATTTTTTGTACATGTTTGGATTTATTATTTTTGTTCATATTACTTTGATCATAGTGATATAATATCAAGAATAATAATCATGAGATAATTATAATATTAATAAATAAAATAAACTTTTAATATCAATCATGAATGATGATTTTGAGAAACAAGGTATGTTACAATCATGGATACGGTAGGTCGTACATACACATGAGTAACAATTCCATTAATAAATGACCATTATAGAAAGAAGGTATGTAATATTTTATCATAAAAATTATCATAATATAATATTTTTTTCTTTAAAATTACTTATTAATATCATCCATGTGGTTTCATGATAAAAATACAGAGCCACAATGCATCGTGAATGCAGTAGTCTACATGTATATGAATGGTTTTTCCATCTTTCAGTGAGTGAAGAGGTAAGAAACGAGAAGATATAGTATATTTTAATGATGATAAATAAGTCATAAAATCATAATAATTCAATTTATATCACATATATTAATTAAATATATTCATTTCTCCTTCCATTTAAACCGTTATTGAAATCAAGAACCCTATCATTTCACAAGACGGTAGTCTGCCGTACACATGAGGGACGTTATCATATCCCATAAAAAAGGGAATATAAAAAAATTATAAATGGTATAATTTATATAATGTCATAATTATACTATAAATATCATATATATTTTATTTATCCATCATCATTCTCAACATTGAGAGGTGGTAATAGAAAAATGAATGACATTGGTTCACGAGGTGGTAGTCCATCAAAAAGATGAATGATGGTTTCATAACCCCTTGTATGGAAGATGACATTTTTGTAAGTCATTACATTGTAATAAAAACCTCTTAGAATAATTATTATTCTTATTTTATTTTGTTATCTGGATTTTATATGAATTTAATGTGGTGGAGGAATAATTAAACAAAATACTTGATGAAGAGCGTTACCTCTTCCATGGGTAATCTCCATTAGTTTGCACCAAAATCCTTCCATGATCAGATTTATAAAAAACATATGAATGAAAGTATTATATGAGGGAATTTTTTAAATGATATTTTTGGGAATTTAAATACTAAAATGGTTTTATGTTGTGAATAGGATAAGAGAGTGTGTGGCCATTAAAAAGAGAGGTGAGTAGCACACTTGTAATTTTTGGAAAAAAACAGGGTGTAACCACATTTTTTACATGAAATAAGTGTAAAAATTGATTATTATCTAGAATTAAATATTAGATATTATATATTTGGAAATAATATATATTTAAAATGTATTTTTATTTCATTTTAATCCTTATATTGTTAGTTAAACACCTAGAAAACCAATTTTTTACTTTAACCATATTAATATATTTTTAATGTTTTCACTATTAATTTTTGGAAAATATTAATTTAACCATGTAAATAATATATAATATTATCATTAAAAATATTGAATCAATTTTTCCAAATTCAATTCTTTGAAATGAAGAATTTTAATTTAAAAGAAAACCCGAACACGTGATAAAAAAAGGGTTTTCGTGAAGTGTATTCTTCAAGAAAAAAAATGATTTTATTTTAACTCAATGAGTAATAATAATAATAATAATAATAATTTAAATAGAAATTATTATTTAATGAAATTTTAGTTAAAAATCAATTTAAATAATTATGGACTAGGGTTTATATTAATTAATTAAAAATGAGTTGCAATATTCACTTTAAAACAATTTTTAGAAATATCTCAATTTAAAACACAATGATAAATGTATACTAAAATCTGTTATAACGACTATAAAAATGTGATTATTTTTATTGAATAGAACAGAATAAATATTATGTCATTTAAATCATATTAAAAACATAATGGGAATTTTAAATTAATTTATTTATTAAAACTAAAATATTTTTTTTAATAAAATTATTATTTTCCCTATTGACCAAAAAACATATATTTTCTAAAAAAACATAATTTCAACTAATGTAAAATATTATATTGTAATTTTAAAAAAAATATTTCTCAAGTAAATTTTTCAATAGATCCAAAGGATACTTATAATAATGCTTCGTTAAAATAAATACAAATCATGATTAAAGAACACATATTTTTGAAAAATAAAATAAACTTACTAAATTATGATTGATTATTTACTAAAATTTAACAATAAATTATATTAAGTTTGAGATATATATATATATCATAATGTAGTTAATAATATTCATGAATTTTAATTTAATGAATAGTTATAATGGTTATATACATCTAGGCTAATTTAATCTATGTGTTACATGTTGGATAAGCTATCGAACATATTTTTATTTTCTAAAATATTAGGTTGTTACACAATATCGATGACATGATCAGACTATTCTACCCATGGTTTATAGTGAATCTCATATTTGAAATTCATAATACCATTCAGTAATTTCCATGATATCCCATTAAGAAATAAAATGGATAATAACCTTCCATTTCCATGACCATTCACTATTATATGATTTTTAAATAATTTTATTTCATACAAAGAGATAACAAAAGAACATGACTAAATAATATTTTCCTATGATATGTTTCATATATATAAGATATTATATAACTAGTCAAGACTTGGTTTTCCAGGTTATTTGATATTTCTTCTCATAAACTCTTTATATTAAAACCATGACATGAGAAAAAACATATCAAAAAAACCAATAATGTGGTATATAATAACTTCTATTAATTATAAACATTTAACACCAATCTACAACCAATTTAATTCTATTAAAATATAACTTATATGGATTTATAATATAACCATACATGACCATTAAATAATAGTAAACCCACCAACAATACCCCCCTTTCATTTATCATGAAATTAAAGCATTCTCTATATTCCTTCATTTAGTTGAAACATTTTCCCCTATTAGTTTTTACTAATTATCATTTTCTATAATATTAATTCTATAAATATTATATTATTAATATATAACCCCATCCAAAACTCTAAATGATAAATGATATATTTTATATGAATGATAAGGCTACTTGAATATGTCTCTATAATGAAAATAATATTAATAATAATTATTCTAATGTATATGACTTGTTTATCCTAAAATTTTAAATAGATCATAAAAAATGATGGAAAATGTTTTTTAGGATATCTTAAAAAAATGTATATTAATAATTATTACTCCCCAAAAATTATATGAACCCATATATCATATATATCCCATTTTCTATTATAAATATATTGGGATAAGTGTCATAATTTTTTACCGTTGATAATAAACCCAAATTGAAACATTCTCAATTGAAAAACATTAGAAATCAAATTAAAATTTTAAATCATAGTGGGCTAAGGGAAATTTTAAACCTCACTATGTTTAAGGAATTGGTTAAATTAATAGGCTCAACCCATTATATTCAATTTTCCTTGTGGTGAGTTTTTTATGAAACTAAATATTAATATATACACTATAATATTACACGCCACATTAAAAATATCATTCCCCGCTTTATATTTAAGGAAATGACACTATATGTTAATATATTTCAAGAATGGTACTTATACTAAATTTTAATAAGATTTTTTGAAATTATTTTTTCAAAAATAGTAATCATGGGAATAATCACCTATTCCTCAATATTAAAAAAAAATTCATTATAAAAATAAGATGGGTACAATCCTTTTACACTAATATTGTAAAATATTGAATTTTTTATTCTTAATAAAATAATTTTTTTTTTCAATTTTTTGTGTTGGAAAATATTACAATAGAACCCTATCGAGTTTTAAAATATAAAGGAGGTTTTATGGGTTGTTCTGGAATGTTTACTACTTAAATAATAAAAACTCCATCATAGTCTATGTGGCTACACCCTAGTGAGAGATCACACACTATATCAAATCTCACTGTATCACAAGGTTGTTGTGGCATTGAGATCCCATATAATCTAGAAATAATTCTCAATAATGGGGACTATTTAGGTGAGATTACACCATATCCGAGAATCTATAGGGTTATCTCATTAATGGCTATTTCATTGTTCCATAAACCACACTATAAAGCAGACTCTGTATTAGATACAAACGGATGACCTGTTCATTGGTCTTCTAGGGAGTTACATAATTAAATGTGCCATTGTGGTATTCATATAGAGATTCATTTTGAAATATTTATGAGGGTAATTAATTCATGTGGAACATTATTATTAAAGACTACAAATAACTTCCCCCCCCCCTTAATGATATTGATCTATGAAAACATAAGGGCTACATAGACCAATAATAAGAATGTGTTCCTCTATTTTATATTTCCGTGGTGAACTCCCCAACCTAAATCAATTCCATAACACCATATTATACTCTATAATGGCTGAACTCTAGTAATACCCAACAATAGAGACCCTCATCCTATTGTTGTACCAGACTCTTCTATTACATAATATCACTGTGGTGCCAACCTCTACACCATGGTTTCCAGCCTACACTGTGTTTGTGTCCTTCCAGCACACCCTCCATACTAAAACCTATTCCATGTAATATGGAGTCACATTTTTTCTAGATATCTATAGTCTTCCCTTTTTATCATCATCATTATGGGTTTATTTTGATGATGATTGACCATTGGTAACATTAGTTCAACCCCTCTACTCTTGATTATTCCTAGCCTAACTCTATGACCCATGACATGTTTAACTAGACCCATTATAGGAGAAATTATGGATATAAACTATTTCCATTGGTGTGAAAGCATGTTATGAGTAAAGAAACCATTTAAATACCATGGAATTTTCATTTTAAATTAATTGTGGTAGGCAGTTCATTAACTCTTGGGATCTTATTTACACATGATTCCATAATATGATTAATGTGATAGAATTTGATACCAAACATGATTATGATCACATGTGGGTGTGTTTAGACCTGATACGTAATTTTCCTAATAGATATAAGTGTATCTTATCACAATGTATAATTTTTATTGGATGATGTTATATGTGCTTCTATATTCCCATGATGATATTCATTACTTCCTTCCATGCTAACCCTATATGTATATTACTATGACTAGGTGGTTGTGAGTGGTAATAGATAAGGTAAACCATCAAGATGTATTTCTCCATTTATGAGGGATTATTCATTGATTTGTTTGGGGTGATGATACAACTGAGAATATTGTGGAGGTACGTGGTATCCAAGGTTTCATTTTGGGGATGATCGTGAGGTATCCACGATTTTATAAGTTTCACTCACTATGAGGTATCCTAGTGAATTTGAGTCAATGATATTATTTATCATGATTAAGCTAGGTTACATGGTACTCTTAATGTACTGGTGAAAACTTGTTTCATGTATATATGACCCCACGAGAAAATTTTACATGGGATTTTTAGGTTACTACTAATTAATTTCTTTATCTTCTGGATTCTGGCTGATGATGGTACGATCAGAGGTTCATGATTCCTTTTCTAGCATAGAGCTACTTGGTTTTGGATTATTTGTTTATTCCATTTACAGATTTACTATCATTATTTCATGCACTTATTATTATAAAGAACAACAGGTTGAGGAAACAATAGTGGTATCCTATAATGACTTTTACTCACCCCTTACGTGGGAATTTTGATGTTCTCATAGATTTCCTTGGGGATCAAGTGAAGGGAAAGGGCCCTATTATGGAAAATTGAACAGATAAGGATGATGTTAAATTTCCACCAAGAAATATTTCAGTATAACAAAAAATTTCCCTTATTTATTAATCTCATTAATTTAGTCTGGAATGGATAACCACATTGGGAGTCCTTTTATATATATGATGTTTATTATATATATTTTGTTTCAGTATGTTTACACTATTCATTTTTTACTGTTTATTTTTTTATTAATTATCATAAGACATGATTCATTAGGAAATGTCTATCCATTGATGCACTTAGATCCTCAATGCTAGTTGTTAGTCTCTTTCTTGCGTGGAGGTGCCCCTGAGATCACATAAATCTTGTATTGGACTTCATGGTCAGTTTAGGATGTAAACAAGTGTCATCTTAAGATCATGTTTTACTGACTTTTTATTCAATTTTTCTATATTTGAGATAATGTAGACTTTAGTTTACATTGGATGGTACATGGGATGGTAACTATGTGAGTTCTTAGCTTGAACTGTATAGTGTAACTACTTGTTTCTATAGAGTAAAAAATTATGTTCTTATTGTTTCCTATTAATTAATTCACCTCGGGTTATACACATGATGTTGATATATGATTTGAAAAATTTTACATATTTTTATGTATCATGACTAGGCACATATGTTAAAATACCATATATATATATACACATATTTTTATGTTTAATGGTTATTAATAGTTTAAATCCCTTATTTTTTAAAATTTGTATTGGGATGTATTTTCTTCTAAGATATATTTGTGTTTCCATAGATTTTTCAAATATATGTATTAGAACAAATTCATAGAACTGGACAAGCTATTGTGTTAGTATATATATGATAAATATAACTAACATGTATAGAAAAAGATCCTGATTAGTGCTAGGAGGGTATACCATGGGTAATGGGTACACACCTAAAAAACCTTTTGTGATCCCATATACATATTAGCATCTATTTTGGTTCATAATATTCCTTAATTCATAGAATATGATACCCCATATATTTTTGTAGGACCAGCAGTTGAGTCGGATAATTTAGAACCCATTTCCCACACATTCCCTTATGGTGTAGGCAGTTGTTCCTTTTTAGACACCACTATAATACACAATTGAGTACAATAATGATTTGCAGCTCTAGCTTCCCCAATTCTATTAGGGCAACAGTATACCATCACATGCATAGGATTAGATAAAAACCATAAATATAATTTTCAACCTTAGTGAGAGAATTTTGGATTTGAATAAAAAAATTGATTTCATTTATTCATTATGGAACTTCTAATAATTGTTGGGGAGTTATGGGTCAAGTTGGCCGATGAGTGGAACTCTCATGGGAGTCCGTTAAAAAAAATTAAAAGTGTTCTACCAAAAAATACTAAATTTGGAATGAGTTTAGGATTTCATGGAGTTGCAGTATGGCTCCAAAATAGTATCAATATACTCTATAATTTTTACTGTGATCCTATATTTTTCACTACTTATAGTTCATAACGAGTTGCATAATTCTAGGATACTAGAAATAATACCTAGTCATGACCATCAATAGATGGTATAGAGTACTGATCGATATTATATACTAGAGGTTCCAAGGATGGTCATGACCATTGAGGGTATTGTAGAGGATTTAAACATTATTGTCCTCTTCGTACCCTTCACTACTCAAATGGGTGGACCCCTTTCTACTATTGTCAGTGCCTCTTTCAATGTAAGGTACAAGAAGTCCATTTATATGTATTTTAATACTTTTACACATATGATTTAGAGTTCTATCTGTTCAGTTCCATCAAGAAGGTACCCACAATTCTTCATCTATATGAATATTGGAAACTTCATCTGGGGTTTTCCATCCCCCCTGAGTCAGTACAAGCAATGTCGAATGACATAAAATCTCCAAAAACATTAAATTTTAATTTCATATCAAAGGTGGAGGTAGTCATGATCATGAAACTAGAGGTCTATCCAAGGTTCTCATTAGTGATATTAGACTATACCTGCACCTTAGGAAAATATTAATTGAGTATATACAGTTGACATATATGGAATGGATCCAACACCAATAGTTTTAGTAATGGGGCCATCTACAGGTTGAGGTAAGGTCTTGATTATATAGACTCTTTTAAAAAATTTGTTTGATTTTGGCGATTCACATTAATTGATAGCTTTAGAATTAGTTTCTTGAATTGACCTACTAGTAATGTTTTCTTCTAAGTCAGTCTCCCTTGATATAGAATCGAGAATAAAAGTGGACCACCTATAGTGATACCCCTGTTATACCATAGTTTTCATTGGCTATGATCTTATGGGGGATTTTATGATTTATATATGAATACAACCAATGTGATACTCATTAGGGATTGGATGACTTTATTCCAAGACTACATATACTTCAATCAGAAGGGGGTGTCAATCACATAGCTTAAGGGATAAAGTTATATGCTAATCGTAGAGCTGGAGTAAGGATAAAGAATAGTTGGACCAGAATTAAGGCAACATCGGGTGATCAAATCATATATATAAGGGATTTATCTCTTTGATGGAGTAGGTAAAACCCTCTAATGTTTTCTTCTAGATGTAGAGCTCTATCAGGATGTCTTTTATGATGACATCCCAGGACTTCCCCAAGATAGAGGAGTAGAATTTTATATTGATATAGTACTTAGTTTACAATCCACTTAAATAACCATTATATTATATAGAAATGAATTAGTAAAAAGAGATCATGGTAAAGTTGGAAGACATTTATTTTAATGGATTTTCAAGAAATACAATTCATTATTATGTTTACATGTGTTAATTACCATGAAGGCAGCCAATAGTATTTGAGTTTTCATTGATTATCAAAATATAAACCAAGTAACAGTGAGGAAAAAAACATTTTCCTTAGATTTATAGACATTTTGATCAATGATAGGGATCCTGGATGTTCTCTAATATTTATCTTCAATTTATCAACTACATTTTTTGATTATTAAAGGAAGAAAATCTAAATATAGAGTTTCAGAGTAGGTATGTGTTGTATGAGTACTTGGTGATGGAATTAGGTTGGAATAAATCAATAATACTTTTCATGGACCTCGTGAAAAATATCACCCACACATAATTTGATTCATTCATCATATTGTTTTCAATGATATCCTCATCTACTTATTAAAATTGAAGCATTATACAGTGAAACTAATGATATTCCTAATTATACATAGATGATTCCATATTTACTACATGATTATCAAAGTGTGAATTATGGAATCATGGGGTGATGTTCCCAGGATATGTGGTGTCTGACATGATTTTATCTATGAACCTAGATAAATTTAGGGAATTAATATACTAGAAATTTCCCCAAAGATTTCTTGACATAGGGATCTATTTAGGTTTATTAGGTTATTAAAAAATGTTCATCCATGACTTCTCTAGACAATAAACACCAATGATAGAGCTAAAAAAGAACGTAGTGGTGTTATAAATGTTGGTATATTTTAAGATGGTTTTCTTGAGTAAATAGATCATTGAAGACAATAAAATCACTAAAATTCCAAAATCCAAGCTTTGGTTAAGAGTTGTATTGTGATGCATCAGGAATTTTTCTAGGAGTAGAAATGATACAGAGAGATATGGTAGTACCCTATAAGGATTTATTTGTATGGAAACATAATAAAAACAACCATAAACATTATCTGGTGAAGCCATTCCTGGTTTAAACTCTATTGTTTTGGATACATTACCTCTTCAGTGAGAGATTGTTTGGTTACATGGACAACTAGTTGCTTCAATATATCTTCAGAAGTAGGGAAATATTCCTAAAATATTGTTGATTGGTTGCGTATATTCATATGTAATACATTTCCATATAGTATACTCCTAGGAAGGATAAATTAATTGAATATTGTCTTAGTTGTAGGACACATACAAAGTAGTTGCTCAGTGAGAGGCCATTCAAGGAGCAGTGAACTTGATGGCCTAATTAAATTATTGAATTATGGAAGCTTCCTCGGACTAGGGTTTCATGATATATTATCCAATGGTAGTCACATATTCTATTATTTATTTGGTTAATATTGGAAGAAAATAATATGTAGATTGTGTCATGATTTGGGAATATCCATTTAGAGGTAATCTGGTGCTATAGTGGTTTTTGAGCTGTGATGAAGTGATCAGGCTACATGGTATAATAGTATTCTCTACATCCATTTGATATGACATGATGTTATATTACCTTATATCCTAATGGGAACTGCATCATGGATTAGTAAATATGTACCATGACTTCAGGAAGTAGTAATGTTTGTCATGGTTAAGTATGTGCATTGTAGGTTCCATCACTTGATGCCTTACATTTCACATTGTGAAGGTCAAGTACTAATAACATTGTGGTTTTCTACAACCACATCCAATTACTATATATAAGTGGGAACACATCACAATAAAATTCATGATGGGGTTACCTAGGACCCATAAGAGTAAAAACATAGTTTGTGGGATCATCAATCTATAGGAAAATACTTCAAACATCTTACCAATTAGGGAGACTCACTCAGTAGAGGAGATGGGAGACCTTGGTTTCTATGAAATTATACAACTCTATGGTTTCCCATTGAGATTTTTTTATAAATAGTTCAAATTTTACATCACTATTTTTGAACGGTTTATATAATTCTTATACGAACTTTGTCAATGATGAACATATCATACCATCCTTAGACATAGAGACATTTTAAGAAGAATATATTTATATTGGTGGATTGGCTTTGAGATCGTTCACTAGAATTCATTGGAAAAATGGATGACCACCTTTCCAATATTTAATTTTCAAAAGGCAATTGGCATCATTATTTGATTTAGATGGAACTATATGGGGATTTTTATAGGAGGCCATGAAATTCACCTCTCTATTGGAATGAGGTGGGTGATGTAGCAGTTATATTCCCTAGTGTATAATACATTACCTCTTATAGATTGAATATAATATGATAGTGGTTGATCATTGCTTAATGTTGATATTTTTGTTATGCTGATGGGTGGAAGATACCATTTGAGACAAATGTGTGTGCTTAGTTTTTCTTGAGAGTGTGGAATGGACATCTGAGGCAGGATTTCTGGATAAGGCGTTATTTTGTTAGACACATTGATTTCATTGAAAAAATTAGATTAGTGGGGAGTCATATATTCCTTCTTTATGAATATCATCATATGAATGACTGGTTTCACATTCCATATTTTTGGTGGAATATACACAACCATAAGCACGTTACCAATTATGAGTACATTGAGATAGATCATGATGAATCATATGAAAAGTGTATAGTGCATATCATAGACTACAGTGATAACGTTTTTTAATGTTAGATGATACCAATATCTAGAATATTTGGAGTTATGGGAAGATCCGGGTGGAGTCTTGGGATAATAAGGCTGACATTTGAGATCAGTGGCCAGAATTATTCATGTAGGAAACCAAGAGACACTCCATGATGATGAGAAGACCTTATAGGGGGAGAATTTTTTAATGTTAACGTCAATTTTTTTATTAAAATAATTTTTAATAATTTTTTGGTTTGGTAAATAATTTGAATTAATCCTATAGGATTTGAATAGAAAAAGGAGCTTTTTGTGGTGTTTGGGAATGATGAATGGAAAAAATAGGAGGTACCGTGTCGTACCCTATATAGCTATTCCACAGTGCGGAAGATCATTCTACAGAGGACGTCACTACACCACATGGGTGATATTTTTTGATACCACAACAAAATAAGAATGACTACAGTATGATGGTGACCACCGAGGTTAGATTGGACCATAGCCCAAGCTATAGAGGTCTTAATCATTAGATTCTAAACTAAAGAGACTTGGACCATGCCACAAAGTTAACTCTATTTTAGTTACGATCAACTAGTTTGGTCTTCAATCATTTCAGGAGTTACAATTTTAAATGAAATGTTTGACTATTCATCTAGTGAGGAATTTTGGTAGTCTTATTATGGAAATTTATTCACATAGATTGTTACTCCCAAAGGATAAAAATACCATCTCCCTTCTTTATTGAAAGATATCCATGAAAATAAAAGGGATGCATAAAATAACTCCATGACCATGGTCCTCCACTTCAATTTTCAAGGGTTAATTCCAGATCCAACCTATACACTATTTCACCTACTTCTACACCATGGAGGATGATTTTCAGTACTCTCCTTTGATGAAACCCATCACATTTCAGTTGTGGTGTACTCTTTTGGTGCATCCTTGCACCGTGGGGTCGACCTCTATATTGGGTTTCCTAGCTTGGCCCATGAAAATATTCTTCTAAAACACCCTCTAAGATTTATCATTTTCCTTACAACATGGATAATTCTAGTATTACATAGATCTCTCATATTCTTTTTTTAACAACTACATTTTTGATTCATTTTAATTATGATCATCTTGGTGTATGTTTGGTTTTTCCCACTTATTCTTGATTCTGTATTTCTATAATCATGAACATATGACATGTTTGATTGGTCCATTTATAGGTTATATTGAACTGTAAAAATATTCTATTAGTTATTTAATTCACCCAAATTTTTTTTAATTAAGATGGGTGGAGATCATAGTATAAATTTATAGTCCAAAACTACAAATAATACTATGTAATAGTAATTCTATAATGCGAGGCCAAACCCATGATGATTATTTTAAAGTTAGTGACCAATTTAAAAGAACCCTTGGAAAGGATTACTCACAATCACTCATTAGGTTTGGTTTTTTACTAATGCTATGTTGTCTAGGTTAAATTTAGATAAAATGGAAGGGATCAGATTCAATTTAATGTTATAGTAAATGGGGTATTCATAAATATAACTATTAATAGAACTACGGAATAGACTGTGAAGTAGTGAAAAGAAAACCAATCATCCATAGTGAATTCAATTGGATCAACCAATGATAGGAAATACACCTTTGATTAGAGTAATTGAAAACCTATTTTCTAGAATCATGGCCTCTAGGAAGAATAAATTACAAGATATTGTCCATACCATTATCTTATTCAACTAAGTCATGGACATTAAAATGAAACCTATTATTGTGAGTGATAATAAAAAATAGTGATATTGAAAATAATTATTAACTTGTTTTCTAGCCATATGTCTACCCAGTTTCAATATTTATATATTCATTACCTTCAAACCACCCCAAATATATACCCCTAACACTAAATGTATTTGCCTTTCAAGGTGATGATTATCAAAATCAAGGAAATACTAAACACTCTATACATAATCGTGGAGCGGTTGAGATATAAAAGAATACAAGATTAAAAATCTAGAAAAAAATTTAATGCCATATAAATCAAATCAATAAATTATTGCAAATGGAGAAATAATTAATAACATTTCAAGTGTTGATGAATAATATAAATTAGTGGTGATAATGAATTTCAAACCGAAATGGAATCAAAATATATGTAGAATGGGTTTAAAACCAATGTATATTAATCATAAAATCAAAATGAATAAAAAAAATTACATAAATGATTTAAAAAATACCTATAATGAAAGTAATGAAAAGGGTAAGAAAACTATTGAGAAAATGAGAGAAAATTAATTTTTGTGGTGCTTCATGTTTACAGAGGAGCACAAAAAGATTAATAGGCTAGAAAACTACAAGACATATAAGTCATGCATGACATGTATTGGAATATGTGAAATATATCCTGACATCTACATGTCGTGTAAGTTGTTTATATATTGTGTATATGATATCCACAATTCCCACCAAATAATTGGTTTGTATCATTTGTTGGGTGAGGCCTCAAAGTTTTCACTTTGTGAAATATCTTCACGTCATGTATGTGCTTTACATTTTTCAAGATTCATTCTTTGAAATATAAATGTCATGAAATGAATGTACATATCATGTATTGGACTAACATCATGTAAAGGATTCATTGGCTTGTCTTTTTCTCTGCAGGTATACTATAAATGAGGACTACCTATTATGTATGTGACACAAGACATGTAAATCCTATTCTTTAAATTTTTTATCATTTCATCCTTTGAGCATTAATTTTATAATTTCTATGAATACAAACTAGAAACCATTTAATTATTGAATAAATCATTAATTAATCATAAATAATTATATCAAATCTGTAATTATAATTTTATCATACGAAATTCCCCCACACTTGAATAATTTCTTCTCCTCAAGTAAAAATCATCTCAATTGGGATTCCAAAAGAAATTTTCCTAAAAAATTGGAGAAATTTAAAAAAATTAAACAAAACGAAACAGTGTGTAAGTGGAAAATGGCCAGTCCCCCAGAATCAATCCTATAGGGAAAATTAGTCATGCCTCATAGTTCAATTATTTATCCATATTGTTTACTATACTAATTCCAAATTCCAAATTTCTTTTTAAATTATATACTAATTTTTAAATTTTCCTCAAAAAAAATATTCTCTAATCATTCAAGGTATAATATAACCAGATTTATGGTCATACGCTAAATAAATCTCCCTAACCATAATCTTAAATTTATTTTAATATATCTACTTTGTAAGGAAAAATACAAAATTGATCATGAGGGTTTTAAGAAAAAGTGTTCAAATGAATCTATGGCTGAAGGATGGTGTGTAACGACCCAAAGTTTCATTAATGGAAAATCCCTCTTGATCCAGTTAAATGTTTCTTTATGAAAAATGTTTTTATAAGATGTCAACTTCTTTAGTTTTACGTTAAGATTTGTGACCGTTACTTTTTAGCCGTTGAGAAGTGATCATCTGAGTAGTATAAATATAAGGCTTTAACGAACCCATTTCTACTCAGACAAAGGAAGTGATGGTCTCATCCAGTAGAATTGCCCCTTATGAAGCCCATTTGTCGGAGCTCGGAAAAGAGGTGGCGTCTTTGGGCTTTTCTCTTGACCAAGCCCAAGGTGAGCTTCATCAAGTCACGCTCGAACGTGATCGTCTACGGGAAAAGTGGAAGTTGATTGAAATTACAACTCTAGCGATGTTATCCGATCCACCCCAAGAGTCTGTCACCATCGCACACCTTACCCTTAGGTCTTATGCGGCTATTTTAAGGGGTTATGTAACAAATAAGTAGCACCATGTTAATGTACATTATTTTTGTATATAATAATGAATATAATTTCTTGTCATTTTTGATACATTGTAATTAGTTTTTAAAGTACAAATGGTGTTTTTAGTTATTATTTAATTAAGAATTATATTTTATTAAATTAAAGGATTTTTGAATTAAATAATATTTTAATAAAATATTATTATTAATATTACATTAATTTTTATTAAATATAATTGATCTTATAATTTTATGAATGCAATTAAATTTTTTATTAAGGTTTGAAAGCCATTTCTATCAAAACCCGTGAATTTTTTTATAAATGTCGGTTTTTATTTTAAAAGTGAAAATTCAAATATTTATAAAATTATTTAGATAAAATAAATATTATTTTTCGAATCAGGACGTCGAAATTATCCAACGGTGAATTTTTCATAATTTTCTGAGACAGTCAAATTTTTGGGTAAAAATTAAATACAATTTAAATATATAATGTGTTTTATGACATCATAATGACCCAATGGTGATGTAATAAAATACCATAATCCTTATGTTCGGCCAATATGTGTTTCATCATTAAAATAATGAGGTCTTGGGTTTGTTTTACTTACTTTTCAAAGCATTAATGGAGCACTCAAGACTTATTCAACGCTTTGCCTTTTTAAATTAATTTCCATGGGAGTGTGACTCACCTACACATAGGAAACCCTAATTTTATTAATAAGTTCGGACCTTGGCCTTGTAAAATATTGTTTTCCTCTTTCCCTTTACAGAAACCATGAGAAAATACCATGGGATGGTTTGTGGTTTGGATTATTTTAATATAAGGGGTCCCAAACCTAAATAATAAATAATTCCCTCACCTTTCCTATATAAACCTACCCAAGATCCCACTTCCTCCTCACTAAAATCCCTTGGAGTTCGTCCAACCTCTGACCTACTCTCTCTAGAATCCTCCCATGGTGCCCCAAGCTCCCAAGAAGCCTCTCACAAGCCTCTCTCTAGCCTTTGGAAGCACACTTCCAAGTAAGGGTTTTTTCTTCCTTTCTCATTTTTGTCAATTTTCTTTAAGTTGTATTGCCCTTTTAATTTCCATTATGAATGTTGGGGTATGGTTTCGAACCTCTCCCATACTGCCCTCTTATTGTTTGAATGATGAGAGACCCCTTTCTCTCTCATTAAATTCATCCTATGTACACCCGTTACTATGCCGAAATTCCGAAAGAAACCTTTTTCTCCTCTTTTATATTCAAGCAATAATTTTGTATCATGAATCTAAATTCCTTTTCAATTGTTGAGACATGTATATATATGACCTCCTTACTGTCCATTACATGTAAATATGATGAGGAACCCCTTTCTCTCTCATCATCCTTTTTTATGAATTCTTATGTCACGCCGTTACGCTGCAGAAATCACACCGATTTTCTAAGCCAATATCTTTGTGTAGTGAATACCATGCCCATTTCTCCATCAAAGGTATTCACCATTATGCACATTTACTTATTTATTAGAAAGTTTCATGTATGAATTCCACATCCCTTTATCGTGGAATAAATGATTATGTTTTATGAATCCATGTTTTATGATCCATGTAGCACACTTATGCATGAAATGAAATGTTTAAGAAGGGTGCGCCCTTTATAGCGCTCCAATGCATTGGGTAAAGTAAAGTGTCATGATACGTCATGTGCAATGAGTTTTTACTCATTCTAATTCAAGTGCAACGAGGGTTTACTCGTGCTTCAAGTGTAATGAGTGTTCACTCATGCTCCATGTGCAATGAGCCTTGGCTCATGCTAATTCAATGTTAAGTGTTGTTGCCACATTTCCATGTTATGATTATCATGCTTTATCATGCCTTTATGTTCATGTTTCTCTTATGCTCTATTGATATGCCTATTGCCTAACATGTATTTTACTCCTCATTTTATTCATTGTGTACTCCCTTACTGGGCTTTATAGCTCACCCTTTTCTTATGCATGACCTCAGGTTATCCCATGCAATGCTAAGTACGATGGAATGTAGTGGTCATGTAAAGGAAGTTTTCAATAAAGATGTTGTAATTCAAGTTTAATGTTTTTATGTAATGATCCTAAGCCCCAAAGACACTAAACCTCTTGATCTTCTTTGTTGTATCAAGTGAAGTTTTATGTAATAAAGCATGCTTAAGTTGTAATAAAAAGCAGGGTTGTCATAGTTGGTATCAGAGGATGGTTAATTATTTTTGGGATTAGGAAACCCTAGTAAAGCCATAGATACAAGACTAAGTATAATAAAAACATCCCTATGTTTTGGTAAATACTAAGTAAGTGGTTTATCAAACAAATACATCCCTGTCTGGATACGAGCAGGTAGAGGCGGCTCTGGCACAGATGTATCCTAGGGGTAAAACCCGAAAACACCGCTTTGAGCTAGACTCGAACGGGAACTGGTGCACGACAACGGGCCTTGCTGCACTCTTGGTTACGACACTCCCGAGGGATATGTTTTGATAAATTCGCAATCTTAGTATGAACCCTTTTTAAGGGAAAAATGCCTCTAGAATATATGTTAGAAGGAAGATCATGAAAAGCCTGGATTGAATCCTATAGACTCATGAGTTAAAGAGATTAAGGTTTATTTATAAGTCATCAACATTTGTCTTTGGATTACCCTTTATGTGTTACCCCTAACTTTCCTTTTATTCCAGCCAATGGCCGGTAATAGTAGAACTCGGGCTAACAACCGTTGTGAAGATCAGTGTGATGATTGTACTTATGAGATGCCCAATCCAATGGGAGCGGGAATCGCGAACTTTGTCACGCTTCTCTCTCATCTAACTCACGTTTTGAATAGAAACACTGGTCAAGAGGAATGTTCAACCCCCCCTAAGAAAGATCAAGTCACTATTGAAAGCTTCATGAGACAAAGGCCACATACTTTTAGTGGATCATTCGATCCCAAGATCGCTGAACAGTGGATCAACTCCATTGAAAAGATATTCTCCATTCTCCAATGCTCTGAAAAAGTGAAGGTTCTCCTGGAGGCTTATCGTATGGAGGGTGAAGCTAATCAATGGTGGACGTTGATCAAAAATACGAAGCCTGGGGAGGAGATCGAGGCTTTGGAATGGAAGGAATTCCGGAAGAAGTTTTTCGATAAATATTTTCCATGCACCCTCCGTCTTAAGATGGAAAGGGACTTCCTTTCCCTCAAAAAGAAAGATGAAGAATCTGTGGGAGCGTACGAGGAAAAATTAACAAGGCTTGCATGATACGCTTCCGGCTTTGTCGTTACCCCCGAATGCAAGGTTGACTGCTTCTTTGGTGGGCTGAAGCCTAGCTTGCGGAAAGCATTAGCGATCCGTGACTTCGACAGCTATGAGGAAATTGTCCGATGTTCCCTCAAGGTTGAAATAGAGATCGGAGAATCACATGGGTATCATGGGGACAAGAAGCGTAAGGTGGACTTCAATGCTGGTGGTCCGATGGATAAATCCAACGGCGCTAAGAAATTCCAGCACCCCACTTGCCAAAAGTGTGGAAAGAAGCACCCTAGAAATTGCCTTAGGGGGACAAGAAAATGCTTCAAGTGTGGAAGAGAAGGGCACCTAGCTATTTACTATCAGCAAGAAGGACCCGCGGCTACGACATAGGAGAGGAATGCTCCGTTCGAACCTCAATGCGTTGTTTAATGCTACAAATGCAAAGAACCGGGTCATTTTTCAAATCAGTGCCCTAATCCGAGGGTTATTGGAGGCAACCAGCAACCTCCAAGACATCAAGGAAGAACTTTTTCCATCACTTCTGCCGAAGTGAACCCCAACTACGAAGTGGTGACAGGTACTCTAGTTATTCATTCAAGAATAGAAAACGTACTTTTTGATTCAGGTTCTACGCATTTTTTATATCTCTAATGTTTAGTAGAACAATCCCTACACCACCACAAATCATGGAAGTAAAGATGTCTGTGAGTACGGAAAATGGGGCAATCATTGCATCCCATGAGTATATGTCCTCCTCTGTTATAATCTATGGATTGAATTTCCCAGCGAACCTTGTCATACTCCCTTTGGTGGAATTTGATGCAATTCTTGGCATGGATTGGATTTCCTTATATAGAGCCAACATAAATTGTCGGGAGAGGGAAATCACACTCCATATGGAGAATCGACCCCTGATTCTTTACAAGTGTCAGGAGGAAGATGAATATCCTTTAGCTCCATATTCTCAAGCATGGATATTACTGCCTTATGATCATGCATATCGGGCTCAGATGATTGAGTCCAAGGAAGAAACCACCCTTGAAGAAATGCCTATTGTGAGGGAATTTGCTGAAGTATTTCCCGAGGAACTTCTTGGTCTTCCTCCAAAAAGAGATGTTGAGTTCTCAATTGAACTTATACCTGGGGCACTACCAATATCCAAGAATCCATATAGAATGGCTGTTGTTGAGCTTGAAGAGCTGAAGAAACAACTACAGGAGAATCTGGATAAAGGGTTTATACACCCAAGTGCATCACCATGGGGTGCACCAGTCCACTTCGTCAAGAAGAAGGATGGGTCAATGCGGCTTTGCATCGATTATCGTGAACTTAAAAAAATCACGATAAAGAACAAGTATCCTCTCCCAAGAATCGATGACTTGTTTGATCATCTGCGTGGAGTACAATACTTCTCCAAGGTCGACTTGCGGTCGGGATATTATCAAGTAAGGGTGAAGAAGGAAGGTATCCCCAAGACTGCTTTTCGTACAAGGTATGGGCACTATGAATTCATAGTAATGCCTTTCGGACTCACCAATGATCCCGCAATATTCATGGACTTGATTAATATAGTCTTTAGAAATTACCTAGAAAAATTTGTGGTAGTCTTTATAGATGATATTCTAATATACTCCAAAACCAAGGAGGACCATGGGGAGCATTTAAAACTGTACTAGAGACTTTGTGCAAGGAGAAGCTCTATGAAAAGTACAGCAAGTGTGAGTTTTGGTTGAAGGAAGTCTCATTCTTGGGCCATATCATCACAAGCAATGGGATATCTGTGGACCCCTCCAAAACAGATGCAATTGAGGGATGGCCGAGGCCAACATCGGTAACTGATATCTGTAGCTTCTTGGGGTTAGCTGGATATTATCGACGATTTGTGAGAAATTTATCACGGTTGTCCAACCCTCTTACCGAGCTAACTCGAAAAGGAGTAAAGTTTTCTTATAGTGATGAATGCGAATAAAGCTTCAAGGAGTTGAAAAGGAGGCTTATCACTGCACCCGTGCTCACTTTACCCACAAGTGGGGAGCTTTTTGTGGTATTCAGTGATTCTTCGAAGAAGGGCTTAGGATGTGTGCTGATGCAGAATGATAAAGTGATATCCTATGCCTCAAGGCAGTTGAAAATCCATGAGCGAAACTATCCAACGCATGATCTGGAGTTGGAGGCGGTGATCTTTGCCTTGAAAATCTGCCGGCATTATCTCTATGGAGAGAAATGTGAGATATATACTGACCACAAGAGTCTTAAATATATATTCACACAGAAAGAGCTTAATATGCACCAGAGAATATGGATAGAGCTCCTCAAGGATTATGACTGTTCAATACATTACCACCCTGGGAAGGCGAACAAGGTGGCGGATTCCCTAAGTAGAAAGGATCCAGCGATTCTATCAATGATGAGAATTGAGAAGGATCCAATCTTCTTAGACTTGATGAAGATAGACGTGGGAATCATAAAGAAGGGAACATCATCAATCCTTTGACAAATGATTGCTCAACCATCTCTTTTGGAAAGGTTAAAGGATGCTCAAAAGGATGATGCGAGAATCCAAGAAAAAGTGGAAGCTATCAAAAAGGAAAAATCCTCAGAGTTTAATGTTAATGAAGAAGGAATTGTGTGGTTTGGGAAAAGACTACGTGTTCCATCAAGTTCGGAGATGAAGAAGGTACTTTTGGATGATGCACATAGTTCAAATTTCTCAATTCACCCAGGGAGCACAAAGATGTATCAAGATCTCCGAGAAAACCTTTGGTGGGATAATATGAAGAAGGAGATCGCTGAATATACATCAAAGTGCCTGGTGTGTCAGCAAGTGAAGGCAGAGAGGCAGAAGTCTAAGGGGATGATGCAACCATTGCCCATACCAGAATGGAAATGGGATAAAATCACCATGGACTTCGTCACTAGATCTTCCAAGGACATCCAAAAGCAACAATGCAATCTGGGTTATTGTGGATCTTCTTACAATGACTGCACACTTCATTGCTATTCGAGAGGATTTCTCTTTGGATCAACTGGCATAGATATATATCAGGGAAGTGGTACGGTTGCATGGAGTACCACTATCTATTGTGTCTGACCGAGATCCAAGATTTACCTCTAAGTTTTGGAAGAGTCTTCAACATGCTCTGAATACTGAACTAAAATTTAGTACGAACTATCATCCTCAAACTGATGGCCAATCCGAGCGGTCTATCCAAACACTTGAGGATATGTTGAGAGAATTCTCAGTGGAATTTAAAGGAGGATGGGATCAACATCTTCCTCTAGTTGAGTTCTCTTATAATAATAGTTTCCACTCGAGCATCCAAATGGCACCATATGAAGCCATGTATGGGAAAAGGTGTAGAACACCAGCATGTTGGGATGAGGTCGGTGAACGTAAGCTGCTTGGACCAGAAATGGTCGAAGAAATGGTGGAGAAGGTGAAAACCATTCAACAGCATATCAAGGCAGGCCAAAGTCGATAGAAGAGTTATGCAGATAATCATCGATGAGACCTTGACTTTAAAGTCGGAGACATGGTGTTTTTACGCATATCTCCGTGGAAGAAGGTCATGAGGTTTGGAAAGAAAGGGAAGTTAAGTCCAAGGTACATCGGCCCCTTCGAGATTCTTGATCTTGTTGGGGCTGTGGCCTATCGACTAGCACTTCCACCTACTATGGCCAAGGTGCATGATGTATTCCATGTATCCCTCTTAAGAAAGTACATACCAGACCCTTCACATGTACTTTCTTTATGAAAAATGTTTTTTTATAAGATATCAACTTTTTTAGTTTTACTTTAAGATTTGTGACCGTTACTTTTATAGCCGTTGAACAGTGATCATCTGGGTAGTTTAAATATAAGGTTTTAACGAACCAATTTTCTACTCAGACAAAGGAAGCGATGGCCTCATCCAGTAGAATTGCCCCTTACGAAGCCCATTTGTCGGAGCTCAGAAAAGAGGTGGCATCTTTGGGCTTTTCCCTTGACCAAGCCCAAGCTGAGCTTCATCAAGTCAAGCTCGAACGTGATCGTCTACGGGAAAAATGGAAGTTGATAGAGATTACCACTCGAGCGATGTTATCTGAGCAACCCCAAGAGTCTGTCACCATCGCACACCTTACCCTTAGGTCTTATGCGGCTATTTTAAGGGGTTATGTAACAAATAATTAGTACCATGTTCATGCACATTACTTTTGTATATAATAATGAATATAATTTCTAGTCATTTTTGATACATTGTAATTAGTTTTTAAAAGTACAAATGGTGTTTTTAGTTATTATTTAATTAGGAATTATATTTTATTAAATTAAAGGATTTTTGAATTAAATAATATTTTAATAAAATATTATTATTAATATTAAATTAATTTTTATTAAATATAAATGATCTTATAATTTTATGAATGCAATTAAAATTTTTATTAAGGTTTGAAAGCCATTTCTGTCAAAACCCGTGAATTTTTTTATAGATGTCGGTTTTTATTTTAAAAGTGAAAATTAACATATTTAGAAAATTATTTAGATAAAATAAATATTATTTTTGGAATCAGGACGTCGAAATTATCCAACGGTGAATTTTTCATAATTTTCTGAGACAGTCAAATTTTTGGGTAAAAATTAAATACCATTTAAATATATAATGTGTTTTATGACATCATAATGACCCAATGGTGATGTAATAAAATACCATAATCCTTATGTTCGGCCAATATGTGTTTTATCATTAAAATAATGAGGTTTTGGGTTTGTTTGACTCACTTTTCAAAGCATTAATGGAGCCCTCAAGACTTATTCAACACTTTGCCTTTTTAAATTAATTTCCATGGGAGTGTGACTCACCTCCACATAAACAACCCTAATTTTTTAATACGTTCGGACCTTGGCCTTGTAAAATATTATTTTCCTCTTTCCTTTTCCAGAAACCATGGGCAAATACCATGTGATGGTTTGTGGTTTGGATTATTTTAATATAAGGGGTCCCAAACCTAAATATTAAAGAATTCTCTCACCTTTCCTATATAAACACACCCAAGCTCCCACTTCCTCCTCACTCAAAGCCCTTGAAGTTCGTCCAACCTCTGCCCTACTCTCCCTAGAATCCTCTCAAGGTGCCCCAAGCTCCCAAGAAGCCTCTCACAAGCCTCTCTCTAGCCTTTGGAAGCACACTTCCAAGTAAGGGTTTTTCTTCCTTTCTCATTTTTTGTCAATTTTCTTTAAGTTGTATTGCCTTTTTATTTCAATTATGAATGTTGGGGTATGGTTTCGCACCTCCCCCATACTGCCCTCTTATTGTTTGAATGATGGGAGAACCCTTTCTCTCTCATTAAATGCCTCCCATGTACACCCGTTACTATGCCGAAATTCCGAATGGAACTTCTCTCTCTTCTTTTACATTCAAGCAATACTTTTGTATCATGAATCTAAATTCCATTTCTATTGTTGGGACATGTATATATATGACCTCCTTACTGTCCATTACATGTAAATATGATGAGGAACCCCTTTCTCTCTCATCAACCTTTTTATGAATTCTTATGTCACGCCGTTACGCTGTCGAAATCGCACCGATTTTCTAAGCCAATGGCTTTGTGTAGTGAATACCATGCCCATTTCTCCATCAAGGGTATTAACCTTTATGCACATTTACATATTGATTATAAATTTTCATGTATTAATTCCACATTCCTTTATCGTGGAAGAAATGATTATGTTTTATGAATCCATGTTTTATGATCCATGTGGCACACTTATGCATGAAATGAAATGTTTAAGAAGGGTGCACCCTTTATAGCGCTCCAATGCATTGGGTAAAGTATAGTATCATGATAAGTCATGTGCAATGAGTGTTGAATCATGCTAATTCAAGTGCAATGAGGGTTTACTCGTGCTTCAAGTGCAATGAGGGTTTACTCATGCTCCATGTGCAATGAGCCTTAGCTCATGCTAATTCAATGTTAAGTGTTGTTGCCACATTTCCATGTTATGATTATCATGCTTTATCATGCCTTTATGTTCATGTCTCTCTTATGCTCTATTGATATGACTATTTCCTAACATGTATTGTACTCCTCATGTTATTCATTTTGTACTCCCTTACTGGGCTTTATAGCTCACCCTTTTCTTATGCATGTCCTCAGGTTATCCCATGCAATGCTAAGTACGAAGGAATGTAGTGGTCATGTAAAGGAAGTTTTCAATAATGATGTTGTATTTAAAGTTTAAAGTTTTTATGTAATGATCCTAAGCCCCAAAGACACTAAACCTCTCGATCTTCTTTGTTGTATCAAGTGAAGTTTTATGTAATAAAGCATGTTTAAGTTGTAATAAAAAGCAGGGTTGTCATAGTTGGTATCAGAGGATAGGTTTAGTTATTTTTAGGATTAGGAAACCCTATTAAAGCCTTAGATACAAGACTAAGCATAATAAAAACATCCCTAAGTTTTGGTAAATACTAAGTAAGTGGTTTATCAAACAAATACATCCATGTCTGGATACGAGCAGGTAGAGGCGGCTCTGGCACAGATGTATCCTAGGGGTAAAACCCGAAAACACCGCTTTGAGCTAGACTCGAACGGGAACTGGTGCACGACAACGAGCCTTGCTACACTCTTGGTTACGACACTCCCGGGGGATATGTTTTGATAAATTCACAATCTTAGTATGAACCCTTATTAAGGGAAAAATGCCCCTAAGAATATATGTTAGAAGGAAGATCATTAAAAGTCTGGATTGAATCCTATAGACTCATGAGTTAAAGAGATTAAAGTTTATTTATAAGTCATCAACTTTTGTCTTTGGATTACCCTTTATGTTTTACCCCTAACTTTCTTTTTATTCCAGCCAATGGCCGGTAATAGGAGAACTCGGGCTAACAACCGTTGTGAAGATCAGTGTGATGATTGTACTTATGAGATGCCCAATCCAATGGGAGCGGGAATCGCGAACTTTGTCACGCTTCTCTCTCAGCTAACTCAAGTTTTGAATAGAAACACTGGTCAAGAGGAATGTTCAACCCCCCCTAAGAAAGAACAAGTCGCTATTGAAAGCTTCATGAGACAAAGGCCTCCTACTTTTAGTGGATCATCCGATCCCACGATTGCTGAACAATGGATCAACTCCATTGAAAAGATATTCTCTATCCTCCAATGCTCTGAAAAAGAGAAGGTTCTCTTGGCAGCTTATCGTATGGAGGGTGAAGCTGATCAATGGTGGACGTTGATCAAAAATACGAAGCCTGAGGAGGAGATCGAGGCTTTGGAATGGAAGGTATTCCGGAAGATGTTTTTCGATAAATATTTTCCACGCACCCTCCGTCTTAAGATGGAAAGGGACTTCCTTTCCCTCAAGCAGAAAGATGAGGAATCTGTGGGAGCGTACGAGGCAAACTTTACAAGGCTTGCACGATACGCTTCCGGCTTTATCGTTACCCCCGAATGCAAGGTTGACCTCTTCTTTGGTGGGCTGAAGCCTAGCTTGCGGAAAGCATTAGCGATCCGTGACTTCGACAGCTATGAGGAAATTGTCCGATGTGCCCTCAAGGTTGAAATGGAGATCGGAGAATCACAGGGGTATCATGGGGACAAGAAGCGGAAGGTGGACTTCAATGCTGGTGGTCTGATGGATAAATCCAACGGCGCTATGAAATTCCAGCACCCCACTTGCCAAAAGTGTGGAAAGAAGCACCCTGGAAATTGCCTTAGGGGGACAAGAAAATGCTTCAAGTGTGGAAGAGAGGGGAACCTAGCTGTTAACTGTCAGCAAGAAGGACCCGCGGCTGCGACGGAGGGGAGGAACACTCCGTTCGAACCTCAACGCGTTGTTCAATGCTTCAAATGCAAAGAACCGGGTCATTTTGCGAATCAGTGCCCTAATCCAAGGGGTATCGGAGGCAATCAACAACCTCCAAGACAACAAGGAAGAGCTTTTACCATCATTTCTGCCGAAGTGAACCCCGACAACGAAGTGGTGACAGGTACTCTAGTTATTCATTCAAGAATATCGAACGTACTTTTTGATTCAGGTTCTACGCACTCTTTTATATCTCAAAAGTTTAGTAGATCAATCCCTGCACCACCACAAATCATGGAAGTAAAGATGTCGGTGAGTACGGAAAATGGGGCAATCATTGCATCCCATGAGTATAAGTCCTCCCCTGTTATAATCTGTGGATTGAATTTCCCAGCGAACCTCGTCATACTCCCTTTGGTGGAATTTGATGCAATTCTTGGCATGGATTGGCTTTCCTTATATAGAGCCAACATAAATTGTCGGGAGAGGGAAATCACACTCCATATGGAGAATCGACCCCCGATTCGTTACAAGTGTCAGGAGGAAGATGAATCTCCATTAGCTCCATCATCTCAAGCATGGATATTACTGCCTTATGAGCACGCATATATGGCTCAGATGATTGAGTCCAAGGAAGAAACCACCCTTGAATAAATGCATATTCTGAGGGAATTCGCTGAAGTATTTCCCGAGGAACTTCCTGGTCTTCCTCCAAGAAGAGATGTTGAGTTCTCAATCGAACTTATACCTGGGGCGCTACCAATATCCAAGACTCCATATAGAATGGCTGTTGTTGAGCTTGAAGAGCTGAAGAAACAACTACAGGAGAATCTGGATAAAGGGTTTATACGCCCAAGTGCATCACCATGGGGTGCACCAGTCCTCTTCGTCAAGAAGAAGGATGGGTCAATGCGGCTTTGCATCGATTATCGTGAACTTAACAAAATCACGATAAAGAACAAGTATCCTATCCCAAGAATCGATGACTTGTTTGATCAGCTGCGTGGAGCACAATACTTCTCCAAGGTTGACTTGCGGTCGAGATATTATCAAGTAAGGGTGAAGAAGGAAGATATCCCCAGGACTGCTTTTCGTACAAGGTATGGGCAATATGAATTCATAGTAATGCCTTTTGGACTCACCAATGCTCCAGCAATATTCATGGACTTGATTAATAGAGTATTTAGAGATTACCTAGATAAATTTGTGGTAGTCTTTATAGATGATATTCTAATATACTACAAAACCAAGGAGGACCATGAGGAGCATTTAAGAACTGTACTGGAGACTTTGCGCAAGGAGAAGCTCTATGCCAAGTACAGCAAGTGTGAGTTCTAGTTGAAGGAGGTCTCATTCTTGGTCCATATCATCACAAGCAATGGAATATCTGTGGACCCCTCCAAAACAGATGCAATTGAGGGATGGCCGAGGCCAACATCCGTAACTGATATCCGTAGCTTCTTGGGGTTAGCTGGAAATTATCGACGATTTGTGAGAAACTTCTCACGATTGTCCAACCCTCTTACCAAGCTAACTCGAAAGGGAGTAAAGTTTGCTTGGAGTGATGAATGCGAAGAAAGCTTCAAGGAGTTGAAAAGGAGGCTTATCACTGCACCTGTGCTCACTTTACCCACAAGTGGGGAGCTTTTTGTGGTATTCAGTGATGCTTCGAAGAAGGGATTAGGATGTGTGCTGATGCAGAATGATAAAGTGATATCCTATGCCTCAAGACAGTTGAAAATCCATGAGCGAAACTATCCAACGCATGATCTGGAGTTGGCGGCGGTGATCTTTGCCTTGAAAATCTGGCGGCATTATCTCTATGGAGAGAAATGTGAGATATATATTAACCACAAGAGTCTTAAATATATATTCCCACAGAAAGATCTTAATATGCGCCAGAGAAGATGGATAGAGCTCATAAAGGATTATGACTGTTCAATACATTACCACCCTGGGAAGGCGAACAAGGTGGCGGATGCCCTAAGTAGAAAGGATCCAGCAATTCTATCAATGATGAGAATTGAGAAGGATCCAATCTTCTTAGACTTGATGAAGATGGACGTGGGAATCATAAAGAAGGGAACATCATCAATACTTTCACAAATGATTGCTCAACCATCTCTTTTGGAAAGGTTAAAGGATGCTCAAAAGGATGATGCGAGAATCCAAGAAAAAGTAGAAGCTATCAAAAAGGGAAAATCCTCAGAGTTTAATGTTAATGAAGAAGGAATTTTGCGGTTTGGGAAAAGACTATGTGTCCCATCATGTTCGGAGCTGAAGAAGGAACTTTTGGATGATGCACATAGTTCAAATTTCTCTATTCACCCAGGGAGCACAAAGATGTATCGAGATCTCCGAGAAAACTTTTTGTGGGATAATATGAAGAAGGAGATCGCCGAATATACATCAAAGTGACTGGTGTGTCAGCAAGTGAAGGCAGAGAGGCAGATGTCTAAGGGGATGATGCAACCATTGCCCATACCAGAATGGAAATGGGAGAACATCACCATGGACTTCGTCACTGGACTTCCAAGGACATCCAAAAGAAACAATGCAATCTGGGTTATTGTGGATCGTCTTACAAAGACTGCACACTTCATTGCTATTCGAGAGGATTTCTCTTTGGATCAACTAGCATGGATATATATCAGGGAAGTGGTACGGTTGCATGGAGTACCACTATCTATTGTGTCTGACCGAGATCCAAGATTTACCTCTAAGTTTTGGAAGAGTCTTCAACATGCTCTAAATACTGAACTGAACTTCAGTACGGCCTATCATCCTCAAACTGATGGCCAATCCGAGCGGACTATCCAAACAGTTGAGGATATGTTGAGAGCGTGCTCAATGGACTTTAAAGGAGGATGGGATCAACATCTTCCTCTGGTTGAGTTCTATTATAATAATAGTTTCCACTCGAGCATCCAAATGGCACCATATGAAGCCCTATATGGGAAAAGGTGCAGAACACCGACATGTTGGGATGAGGTCGGTGAACGTAAGCTGCTTGGACCAGAAATGGTCGAAGAAATGGTGGAGAAGGTGAAAACCATTCAGCAGCATATCAAGGCAGCCCCAAGTCGACAGAAGAGTTATGCAGATAATCGTCGACGAGACCTTGAGTTTAAAGTCGGAGACATGGTGTTTTTACGCATATCTCCGTGGAAGAATGTCATGAGGTTTGGAAAGAAAGGGAATTTAAGTCCAAGGTACATCGGCCCCTTCGAGATTCTTGATCGTGTTGGGGCTGTGGCCTATCGACTAGAACTTCCACCTACTATGGCCAAGGTGCATGATGTCTTCCATGTATCCCTCTTAAGGAAGTACATACCAGACGCTTCACATGTACTCTCTTCTGAGGTGGTACAATTAGAAGACGATCTTTCTTATGAGGAGCAACCAGTGAAGATCTTGGATCGTAGAGAAAAAGTTCTACGAAATAAGACAATGCCCCTCGTCAAGTTGTTGTGGAGAAACCACAAGTTTGAAGAAGCAACTTGGGAGTCGGAGGATATGATGAAGCTAAGTTACCCACATTTGTTTTAGTGTGGGAAAAGGAAAATTTCGAGGGCGAAATTTCTTAAGGGGGGAATGTTGTAACGACCCAAAGTTTCATTAATGGAAAATCCCTCTTGATCTAGTTAAATGTTTCTTTATGAAAAATGTATTTTTATAAGATATCAACTTTTTTAGTTTTACTTTAAGATTTGTGACCGTTACTTTTATAACCGTTGAACAGTGATCATCTGGGTAGTTTAAATATAAGGCTTTAACGAACCAATTTTCTACTCAGACAAAGGAAGCGATGGCCTCATCCAGTAGAATTGCCCCTTACGAAGCCCATTTGTCGGTGCTCGGAAAAGAGGTGGCGTCTTTGGGCTTTTCCCTTGACCAAGCCCAAGCTGAGCTTCATCAAGTCAAGCTCGAACATGATCGTCTACGGGAAAAATGGAAGTTGATAGAGATTACCACTCGAGCGATGTTATCCGAGCAACCCCAAGAGTCTGTCACCATCGCACACCTTACCCTTAGGTATTATGCGGCTATTTTAAGGGGTTATGTAACAAATAATTAGTACCATGTTCATGCACATTACTTTTGTATATAATAATGAATATAATTTCTAGTCATTTTTGATACATTGTAATTAGTTTTTAAAAGTACAAATGGTGTTTTTAGTTATTATTTAATTAAGAATTATATTTTATTAAATTAAAGGATTTTTGAATTAAATAATATTTTAATAAAATATTATTATTAATATTAAATTAATTTTTATTAAATATAAATGATCTTATAATTTTATGAATGCAATTAAAATTTTTATTAAGGTTTGAAAGCCATTTCTGTCAAAACCCGTGAATTTTTTTATAAATGTCGGTTTTTATTTTAAAAGTGAAAATTAACATATTTAGAAAATTATTTAGATAAAATAAATATTATTTTTGGAATCAGGACGTCGAAATTATCCAACGGTGAATTTTTCATAATTTTCTGAGACAGTCAAATTTTTGCGTAAAAATTAAATACCATTTAAATATATAATGTGTTTTATGACATCATAATGACCCAATGGTGATGTAATAAAATACCATAATCCTTATGTTCAGCCAATATGTGTTTTATCATTAAAATAATGTGGTTTTGGGTTTGTTTGACTCACTTTTCAAAGCATTAATGGAGCCCTCAAGACTTATTCAACACTTTGCCTTTTTAAATTAATTTCCATGGGAGTGTGACTCACCTCCACATAAACAACCCTAATTTTTTAATAAGTTCGGACCTTGGCCTTGTAAAATATTATTTTCCTCTTTCCTTTTCCAGAAACCATGGGCAAATACCATGGGATGGTTTGTGGTTTGGATTATTTTAATATAAGGGGTCCCAAACCTAAATAATAAAGAATTCTCTCACCTTTCCTATATAAACCCACCCAAGCTCCCACTTCCTCCTCACTCAAAGCCCTTGAAGTTCGTCCAACCTCTGCCCTACTCTCCCTAGAATCCTCTCAAGGTGCCCCAAGCTCCCAAGAAGCCTCTCACAAGCCTCTCTCTAGCCTTTGGAATCACCCTTCCAAGTAAGGGTTTTTCTTCCTTTCTCATTTTTTGTCAATTTTCATTAAGTTGTATTTCCTTTTTATTTCAATTATGAATGTTGGGGTATGGTTTCGAACCTCCCCCATACTGCCCTCTTATTGTTTGAATGATGGGAGAACCCTTTCTCTCTCATTAAATGCCTCCCATGTACACCCGTTACTATGCCGAAATTCCGAAAGGAACTTCTCTCTCTTCTTTTACATTCAAGCAATACTTTTGTATCATGAATCTAAATTCCATTTCTATTGTTGGGACATGTATATATATGATCTCATTACTGTCCATTACATGTAAATATGATGAGGAACCCCTTTCTCTCTCATCATCCTTTTTATGAATTCTTATGTCACGCCGTTACGCTGTCGAAATCGCACCGATTTTCTAAGCCAATGTCTTTGTGTAGTGAATACCATGCCCATTTCTCCATCAAGGGTATTCACCTTTATGCACATTTACATATTGATTATAAAGTTTCATGTATTAATTCTACATTCCTTTATCATGGAAGAAATTATTATGTTTTATGAATCCATGTTTTATGATCCATGTGGCACACTTATGCATGAAATGAAATGTTTAAGAAGGGTGCGCCCTTTATAGCGCTCCAATGCATTGGGTAAAGTATAGTATAATGATACGTCATGTGAAATGAGTGTTGAATCATGCTAATTCAAGTGCAACGAGGGTTTACTCATGCTTCAAGTGCAATGAGGGTTTACTCATGCTCCATGTGCAATGAGCCTTGGCTCATGCTAATTCAATGTTAAGTGTTGTTGCCACATTTCCATGTTATGATTATCATGCTTTATCATGCCTTTATGTTCATGTCTCTCTTATGCTCTATTGATATGACTATTTCCTAACATGTATTGTACTCCTCATGTTATTCATTTTGTACTCCCTTACTGGGATTTATAGCTCACCCTTTTCTTATGCATGTCCTCAGGTTATCCCATGCAATGCTAAGTACGAAGGAATGTAGTGGTCATGTAAAGGATGTTTTCAATAAGGATGTTGTATTTCAAGTTTAAAGTTTTTATGTAATGATCATAAGCCCCAAAGACACTAAACCTCTCGATCTTCTTTGTTGTATCAAGTGAAGTTTTATGTAATAAAGCATGTTTAAGTTGTAATAAAAAGCAGGGTTGTCATAGAAATGACATCATTTTTACTATGAGTACTTTAATCACTTATTCTATAATTTCTTTTACAGTATGTAAACTTATTTTATTTGTAGTTTATATGTTAATCACATCAAGAAACAACTTCCCAAAATTATAGTAGCCTCTCTTGATGAACGTAGAAAAAAATATCAATGGTTTCAAAAACTGGTAACATAAATTATTGATGGTTTAATAACAATTCTTTTTATTATTTATTATATTGATAATTATTTTACAAATTTTCAGGTGTCTCAACATGATGATAAAATTTATAAGTGATTTTGTATATTGAGTAACCCACCATCCAAAAATGGTAAAATATTATAATGAATATACAGGGAATGGTTTTAGATTTCATACACATGCATATGGGGAATCAAAAAAAACAATGAATTGTGGAGTTTTCATGAGAGGATATCATCAAAGAGAAATTGAAGTTGAATTATATGGAATTATGGATGAAATTATTGAGCTGTGTTATCTAGTATAGAATTAAATAACAATGTTTAACTATCGATGGTTGGATATTGAGAAAGGCTTGAGTGTTCATCCGACTTATGGAATCGTCGATATTAAATATAAAATTTATTTTGCAGTAAATGAAATATTTTTACTGGATCAAAAGTCACATAAAATTTATTATTAAAAGTACTATTCTACTTAAAAAAACATGAGTGATTGGTGGAGCATAATAAAAATGAAATATCATGAAAATCAGTTTACTGAAACTAAATATGGTTATGCTGAAGTGGAACGAATTGAAATTTTCCAAGAGACTGCTCAAAATCAATCTTTATCATAAAGAGATGTGAATACCGATGATGACACCCCACAAATGTGGATCGATGATGACGAAGATGTTAATGATGTTACAAATAAATTTTTAATGACAAGAGATGTTGAAACTGAAACGCATATGCATATTCCAGATGCTGAGGAGGAAGATGAAGACACTGACATTGATAGCTATGGAGATGGGGATGAAGATGGAAATTAACACTGTTAAATACTGGTTATAATCATAACTAATATATATCAATATATAATAGTCATTTTCAACTATCTGATAAGAACAATCGTTTTGTGTGGTTGATGGATCCTGATCTATTTCGTGAGTTGCAGGGGCTGAGCTTCCTTTAGATGATTGGGATTTTGAACCATCTAACCCTCAGTCTACTGATGTTTCAGGGGATGGATAGAGGGGGCATGGTCTTGCGCGATTGAGGATTCTTGGCCCTATCCCTAAGCGACATCCACGTCTTTGCTTCGATCCATGCACATGGAGTTATAGTAACCTTTATATTTTAGTTAGATTTCATTAATTTATTTATATATATACCAATTTTTTGATTAATTATTCATTTTCATTGTTTTGTGCATGTAGTTATTGGACAATGGAGCGTTATCATATGCAATTATTTTTCTCATCCTTGGATCACATGGGAACAAATTCTAGTTTTTGTGCGGTGCGACATGTTCAATCATTGGTTGGTACGTAAGTAAATAATATTTATTTTGAAATTTATTTTATTAAAAACTTGATATTATAAATTTTTTGTAGGGTTTATGGTATCCCATTGATGATAGAATGCATGACGCTATCCACACGGCATGGAATGTGTCTATGTGTGACTGTATCCATCTGTTTTTGCACAATTTTAGAATAACAACCATTATGAAAGTGGGAGTGGCAGAATTTGATGATTCGTGTAGATCCCACCGACCAGATTAAATTTCATCTCACGTTTGTGATGGATTATGTTTACACTATTTTTGATGGTGGATTTCAGGGGATATCTTCACTAGGATTTCAGAACCATGGGAGACAGAAGGTGATGCATCGATCTAGTATAAGTACATTCAATATGCATAGAGATCATCTGGTAAGTATATTTTTTAAATATTTTCTATAAGTTTAAATATAAATAGTTTATTTTATATTTTTGTAGACAGTCGAGCATCCCGATATTACAGAGTTCGATGTTTATCAGATAATGTACAATGATCCAGCCACTAGAGATATTAGAGGTGATCACCAACATTCGATTGTAATTAGTATTTTTTTTCAGTTCGACAATTAACATCATATAATATTTCTACAATTTTACTTTCAAATAGGAATTGAAGGAGTCATATGATGCTAAGAACTCTCAAACACATGATGAGAGTCAGGACGAGACAACTGAGCAGACGAGTGCCCACCATTTTGATGAGGTGGCATGGATTCAGGTGACTCAGTATGGCTTTGAGAAGGGCCGATTAGTTTCTATCAGCTCTCATTTGACTCCTGGTACTTAATATGGCACTTCTGCGATGTCGGCATCGAGCTTGAGAGGAGCTCGTGGAGAGACATCATCTTCTGCCTCATAGTATTAGGAGCAGTTTCAAACTCATGATGAGCTTTTAGAGAGTTTGAAGAAGTAGCATGAAGAGATGTGTTGGTGGTAGCCGCCGCAGCAGCAGTAGCATGAGGAGGAGATGCATCGATGGTAGCTGCAGCAGCAACAACTGCATCATGAGAAGATGGAGTACATGCGACGTCTGACTCGCTGTTCATGGATGGAGTTTCCTCAACCATCTCTTACATCTCCTCCACCTCCTATAGAAGACTACCCCCCCTGAGTGATTTTTTTCGGTTAAAAACATGTGAATTCAAGATTTTTTGTAATATGACCTATTTACAGTTTATGTCGTTTATATTGGTGCAAATATTGCATATTTTTTTTAATATTTTAATATTTATTATTAGTATTATATATTTTAATATTTTTTTATTTTACTAATAATGATAATATTTTAGGATTTTTTTTAAATTTTTTGTAAATATTGTGAATTTTAATAATTTGTTATTATTTTAATAATATTAATATTAAATTTTTATCAATCCTAATTTTAGAAAAAATATTTTTTTAGTATTATATTTTGTAATGTATTTTTATTTTACTAATAATAATATTTTTTTTAATATTTTAATAATAATAATATAATTTTTTCATTAATCATAATTTTGTGAAATATATTTTTTTATTATGTTTAGTATTTGCGACAGGACCTTTTGCGATGGGTTCCCATCGCAAATAATTTAAATATAATTTTTATTAATAGTATTAGTGACGAGACTATTGTCCCATCGCCAAATGTTTATATATATATATATAATGTATATAATCGGAGGCTTATCTGCGACGAGGAAATTCTATGTAACAAATAGTATTTGCGAAGGGCCCATCGAAAAATGTTTATTTATATATAATGTATATAATTGGAGGTTTATTTGTGAAGAGAAACATTCCTGTCACAAATAATATTTTTTGTGATGGGACCCTCTGAAAAAATTGTATTTGGGATGCTGTTTTCTGCAACATGATATTTGCGATGGGGCCCTATCACCATAGCCTATTTGCGATGGGATCCCATCGCAAATAGCCCGATGCAAATACCACTAATTCTAGTAGTATAATGTGAAATTGTTTTCATCCCCCTTGACACTAATATATCATAAATTTTTTAAGAGGTAAAAATGCATAATTTTATATTCCAATCTGATCGTTTTATGCTAGTAAAGGGTTTAATAATATAAGAGTGGTTCTGGATAGTCTAGAGTCTATTCAGATCCGAAAGATATGAATTCTTGAAGGAAACACATATCCACATGGTTAGTGAACTATTAGATATATGTGTGTTCCATAACCATGTGGGGTTCTCTAGTGCACTGTAGAATGATGATTTTTTTATCCGTGTCTCATAGTACACATACACATGCAAGTGTTGCAGACTTTTAATACTGAGTCATTTTTCATGGGTTGCACATAGTTAGACTGACCATCCACCTATCCCATACGAGGAGTCTCAAGGGTAATGGATATTTCATGGATGATGCATGGTTTGGAATACCATGTGGTGAAATAGTGAAACCCCATAAAATTGTGTGAATTTACCTTTTCTGCTCTCCAATCATAAACATAAAACATCTCTTTTTTTCCACCTTATACATTGGTTTTCATTCCCAAGAACCCTCCCCACACTCTATGGTAGGCTTTAAGATACCTTATTCATACATTATTCAATTCCATCACTATTAGTTTCATTATATAACTTACAGTATACTCTTAATTTCACATCGTTACATTCTTAATTTATTTATCCATATATAATGCTATTTTGTCTCAATATAGTATTCCATGATTTTTTTAAAATTATATATTTTACAAATTTCCTCCATTTTATATTGAATATGTAGTCAATAATGGATGATTGTTTATGTAACAACAAATTTTCGGTGGTGTAGCTATTTTTCACTACTGCCTTTTTTCATTATATAGTGCACCATTGTTCCACAAGACATACCATTCATTTGATACATTCTATATGTGAAATAAAATTAAATAAATTATGTTTCAAATATTGCTATAGTCTTAGAAACCAGAAATATACAACTGAGTATGACCAGCTCCTTTTGAGCCACCCCAAATGGTGTTCCTTCAATAATGGCCTTAAGGCCCCATGCCTTGGAATTGAATTTAACCACATTGTGAGGTGGGTTGATTTTCCCTTTTGAAGATAATGTAGTTTAAATTGATCCAAAATGAAATACTAAACCATGTTCATATACTATTTCTCCTCTAATTGTACGTTGATTCAATTGTATTAATTGAATTGGCCCTCATGGATAAATTGAATTATTCTAATGATATTATTTTAATAATAGATAAGAGCATTACGTCAAACCATGTCACATGGGTAATAATGGTTACGGTTAGGGATTCCCTAGATGTGGTCATGAGGATTAAAATTTCAAAATTAATAAATGAATTATTGTACAATGAGAGTGATATATAGGTTTTTATTTAACACCATCTACTGGCTCACCGGGAGGATTTATTTACGCATCCCATGAGTGATACATGGTTCCCTAGTGGATTACCTCATATGGTATTGGAAGTCACAATAATCAAGTTTTTCCATAAATGATACTTGGTTCTAGATGGGGTATACATTGGATAAAATCATAGGGTTATTCCATACACCATGTCATGCGTGATACTTGTTTCCTTAAACGAATACTTTGAAGGGACTCCTCTGTTGATGGGTTTTGATAGAACATACTTGGGGGATACCTAGATTCCTAACATGGAATTCCATGGATGGGAGTAGGATTCCAGTTAATTATGACTCATGATACCTCTTCCAAGGAAAAGAACAAGATTTGGTTAGATGCATGATTTTTACCGGACCTTTTTGATAGTCTAGTTATACCTTTATTGTTATATTCTAGGATAGTTTTGAAACTCCTTATATGTGTTTATAAACGCCTTGGTCTTAGTCTTAGGATCCTAACTATTAATATATATCTACATAATTTTCACAAAAAATGTCATTATATATGTGAGGAAAATATATATATATACCTTTAATAATATAATTTTACATGTTGGGTGACATTTATTCAAAGACAACTAGATTAGGTTAAATTAGGTAGTGTGCATCAGGTATCCCTTAAGGAACATGATCCAATGTGATTTATTTATTTACTATCTTATATTTATTATCACTTAAACACTGCTCATCTTATATAGAGATATTGTATATTTCTAGAAACCATTGATGGTTTCCTACAGATTATATCTAACACCTTATTTGGACTGCCATTTTGTATGGTAACAAAAATTATGGATACATTTAGGGATAAAGGGAATTATCTAGATGTGTACTCTTGATTTATATCTTAGGACGAAGTACATGAGTATAATACCGATCTTATTCTCACGATTCTTGTGAAGATTTTTTTAGACCTTTCATATTTTTGTATTATTTTATGTGTGTTTGCAAATATATATCATATTTATTGGTCCATTGATTAGTATCATGACATGAACATCATTTTGTAAATTATATTGATTTTTTCCTAGGATTGTTTTATATAAGGCTGAATTAATATTCCATTGTTTTTTAATTATTCATTTTTCCACAATTTACATTACATTTATAACATTGTGTAACACATCGAATTGGGAGAATTCTCTCCTAAATGACACACACTAGACACTCCATATTAGTTAGAAACATATATCATATAAGGATGCATGATATACAATATGTGTCTCACCAATTTTAGGTACATATGAGTGAACTGGGATGGGGATGTTATACATATGAGATCATCTTTCATTTTCTATGATTCCAACCTCAAAAAAAGAAAAAACTCTATGTTCCAACCTAAAAAAACCATAACCAACACCTATTACAGTAAATATAGGAAATAATAGTAGAAAATATCTCCACATAGAGAAAAATATCTTAGGACCTTATCACCACTACCGAGAGATCCCTTATAAATCTTTCTCCTCTAAGAGTCACGCCATTCTGATGGTTGAAACATTAGTTCACCAAATCAATCCAAACAGGTGTCCCCAAATGAAATGGTTGATCAAAGGGATCCACTGAAAACTATAGTTCTCAAAAAAGGTATGTTGTAAGAAAAAATTGGATATTTATTGTTTCTACCAAAATTGAAATTATTGTTGAGATGAAACAGTTATTACCTAATGTCATATGTATAGAGTCTAGGTCATCATCCTCCACTACTTATTGATATCCTTATACTTTACAACATTTCCTCTACAACCATTATTTTCTTTGACACAATAGACTATATAAAAGGACCTCAAAATTAAAAATAAAAGGATCCCATCCTCCACACCATGACACAATCTACATTTGGTGGCCCTAACTCATCCACATGGATTTAAAATATGTCACAAGATAATGTTTCATGATGGGGGAGACCCTCTTTTTAACATTATCAAAGTCACCTCCCACATTTTAATTGTAGGGAACCAACAACATCCCATGTCTCCAACATAATACTATCTATTATGAAAACTATGAATCTAGAAGGGGTCCCCTGAAGGGGATTTGAAGAACTAGGTTGTCACCTCAAGATGGTGCTCATCTACCAACAAGTTAGGATTGAACAAGAATATGGGTGTTCTAAACCTCTATAACTCTATAAGAAAAATATGTACATGAAATCCATCATCATGAACTGGTCAAATTATTTTCATGATTGCATGAGGGATAACCACAGATAAGGAATCTAGGGGTAGTTTATCTTACCACCCAATAAGAATAAGTATCCATTGTAGTCCACTGAGAGGAAAAATCATCATGAACTAGCCCTAAACTAAGGCATCCACTCTAATCTAATCATTGTCATTATAATGATATAGAACCATCATTTAATATCTATGTGTAGTCACCTTCTGGATTAACAGTATATACCACAGTAAAAGAGAATATCTCTGGAGTTGATTCAAGAAGGATATTTAATTAATAACCCATTATTATATAATGCATGAACCATGTTTTCCATGAAACTAGTACTTACATGTATTTATTCAAAATGTGTGTTTTTAGTGCCTCGATGAATGGATATGTGAGGCATAAATACAACAATTGGTTATCTAACCGAATATATTAACTTGAAAAACATTTATACTATTTACCTAGTTCCCAAACCAAAACCACACAACTTGAATACAATTAATCTCTATTCATAATATAACCTCCTTTAGAACCACCCTATAATTATCTAAACCACTATGGACCATCTAGAAAGTAGTAAATAGAGTTTTACACTATAATATTTCCTCTAGTAAGTCATCAGTCTAAATAATGGAACCAAGTAATCATATCACACACATGGGAGGCCTTACCCAAATGTACCTGTTCAGGTGTATGCATCTCTACACACAATTATATTATAGAAAATTAGACAAATAATTCTATGAATTTATGTATAATATCTACAACCACATCATTTTGTAAAATATTAGTGTAGAAAAAATGGTCCAAATAACCCCCACCCCCAAATATAAATGATCACATTCTGCTAATAAAAGGTGTACTAATATAAAAAAAACTTCTTCATTCAACTTATGGTTCATCTATCATATCTATGTTATACTTTCTATTTGTCCATGAAGGAATCCAAACAAATTCCTATAATCTACATAATAAATAAACCGAAAAGGTAGAGCCCATTCCTCAGTGCATATAAACATACCGCATATGGAACCCCAAAACAACCATTGAAACAAATAAATGGATGTAATCATCTATAAAACACCATTAGTGGGAAATAAATAACATAACATAGATAATACTAAATAAATATTCTAGAACAAAAAATAAGAGGAATCTAACACTACATATCAATCAAAAAATTTTGAATCTTACTATAGCAGTATTGGTTTTATCTTTGATTGGATTCACCAAGTTAATACATACAAGAATTAGAATGGATTTACCACACATAACTACTTCTCTAAACAACCATGGGAGTACTATCACTAGTGGAGGACTAGATCCCTATCATAAAACTATGAAGAAGGAATAGTACATCATATAATGTGAACCCAAAACCTATATAGTGTGGGGATGTAATGAAACTACCTATATATAGGATATGAGGGACCCGAGTCCTACTCAATTCGGGGAGTAATGACCCTGACATCAGTCTGAGGATGAAAAAATATCACTCCCATTTTATATTCATAACTAAAAGAAAAATCATTATTGTACCGTCAAGTATCATATCAATGTTTTAATAAATTATTATATTGTGTCATATGTGAAATTATTCGTAGAATTGGATACATGTAGGACAATGATCATGTCCTAAAAAAGGGGATAGACAAGGTATGAGACTTTTGGATAGTTACAGCATGTATCCCACTAGGGAACATGGTGTGTCTCATAAATTAAGATATTACCCATGTACTATAATCTAACATGACAAAATTCTCAAGATACATGTTTTTTGGAATTTGGGATTACTCTTGAAAATTTTTCTTTTACCTAAGCCTATGCACATTTTGAAGCACATGTGGTGCCCCCCCCCCAACACACACACCTTGTGGGGTAACAAGGTTCCCTGGGAATGTACTCCCTATACACACCGAGCAAGATGATAAAGGGTCAAATGATGTGTATTTTCCTCAAAGGGTGATTGATATTTAAATATCCACATGACCCTAGCCACCACAAAATTGGACCCAAATAAAATTTTCTTCTTTTAAAATACCTTCCACAAAGAGAGTAATTTTTTGGAAACTCTAGTATTTTTACATGTCTTCCCCCATCCCAGCAAGAAGTTTTTTTCCCTAATTAATGTCCATTGTATCCATAATCATGTTTTCTAGTAGTGTATCATTGATTTTGGATACTTCCCAAACACCATAATCTATGAAATATCTATTATTTTAACTTTTATAGATTCATAATAAATCTAGATCATGGAACCAATGTCACTTGAATGAATGATAGATTCTCAACATAAACTCCACGCCTCTATCAAACCTCTAGTTCCAAAATTTATATTTGAAAAAATTTACATTTCTCTTAATAGTTACTTCATTATTATTGGTTGCATGGGAAAATTGAAATCATATTCCAATTGATAATACTGATGAAGAATGTTGATGAATTGGGGGAGAAATAAATGAAATAGAAAAATGATTATCAAAATAATGTTATGAAAATTTGGCTATCAATTATGAAATTAGATGAATGGGTATGATAGTCATGTAATAAACCTAAAATATAAAATTTAATTACAAACTCCATGACAAAGAAACACACATCAATTTAATCATTAAAAACAAGTCCAAAAATTAATTTTAAATGAATTAATTCATGTTCATATGAATAAAGATGATTGTGGAAATAAACCATGAAAAAATACCTACCTTTTTGCATAGATCAGTTGAGGGTGAATAAAATATCTTCATTGGGACAATTGATGAGATCTTCCTCATTCATTATTTGGTCTTCAATTCTTCTTGTTCATTCATCGTTGATCCTAAATCTTGAGATCATCCTCCAATGAACATGAATACAAATCTCTCTCAAAGCTATCAATCCTATAGGGTTATGAAAATAACCCCAAGTATTTCACCATAGAGGGGTTTGTAAATAAAAATTGTGGGTATGAAAAAAAATAAAAATAAAAATTTAAAATTAGTTTAATCTATTTTATGCAACCATGAATGTACTCTTACAATACATATGATGCAGAAAAAAAATGTTAACAACTTGAGAAAAACTATGTTTTGGATTTAATGGTTGTCTCAGTTTTCCAATCAGATACACCATTCATATATAATTTCATTATTTCTAAAAAAATATGCATACATGATATATTATGTATATAATTTTTAATACATTAACACTGTAATTTCATAGGAAATGTAACTATAGACTATCTCCATGCCTAACTCTAAAAATATTATCTCAAATATTCCAATGTGTCCAATAGAAATCTTGGTGTCACTAAATATTATATCATACCATCCAATAAGAGTAAAAAATATATTTAAATAATTCATGAAAAATTTACCACCCAAATTAACCTTTTCTATTTGGTCTTATTTGGGAACAATGATTACAATAGTCCCTGTAAACATCTACCACATTACAAAATGTTACGATAATTAAACAAATATGAAGAGGGTAGTTTTTGATTTTCCACAGGATAAGAAATGTGGATGGTCATATAAAACAATCAATTTTCTTCCCAATTACTTTTATACCTTTAGTGTTCTTACCATTTATGATAAACATTTTATAAATAATTTATCAAAAAATCTATTTTTATTTCTCCATGACCCTTAGCTTGGATCCCATATCCAATGTGATATTGTTCCCATACATACACATTTATTCCTTTAATTATCCTCTACTGCATTCACCATGTTTCCTCCTCCATGTTTTAATAACTCCTCAAATTATCATGTTTATATTTTTAATGAAATTTTTGAAACCAAAAAATAATAATAAATTGTTATCAAATTTGATGACTATAAAATCCACTTTGGATGTATTCATACATATTCATTATTTTTTCAATTTATAAATCCTTATATAACACTCTATGGAGTAATTTATCATTTATTATCCATTCATGATTTTGTTCCCTATATAACTGTTTCTCCATAAAAATATCTAATGGTTTATGATACACACTCAATCTATTTTCAGCATCAATTATTTTAACACAATGAATATATTTTATCTATATGATTTTTTTATTTCGATGAAAATATACCTCCCCCTTAATATATGAGTGGGGTTTTTCCATTTTCTATTTCTATCATTTTTCATGATCTAGTAACATTCCATATTTCCATGGTTATTAAAAAATAATCATTCCTCATATATATTTATGGTAATTTATATGATAAAAATAAATTTTTCCATTCGATTTTATCTTCATAAATTAAACATGTACCATTCTATTTTTAAATATCTCTCTATCACTCGAACAACATTTCCACTCTTATTTGAGAATTTTTTTATCTTTACATAATAAGAATATATTTATTATTTATAGAATCTAGTTAAATACCATTTTATTGTTTTATTTTTGGGGACAACATGTTAGGAATCAATAATTTTCACTTCATTATTAAGGAATCCCTATTCTATTCAAGCTCAATGATTTTCACTTCCATCTCCCTAATTTTGGAATCAAAATCCTCTATTTTATAATAGAAATAATTTCTATGTTTTATAAACTCATAATAATTTTACTTAAATAAATTTAGATCTAAAATCCCTCTACTTGGCTATGCAAGATTCAAATTAATGTGAATATTCTCGAAGTTAGTAACTTATCTACTTTATCATTAAACTCATCCCTAAACTGATTTATTTCATTTATTTCATATAATTTTTCTACTAATGATTCTCTAAAAATTTATTTAATAAAATTATAATCCAATATATGTATATATAATTGATCAAAATTTTCATCTACGTATTGAATCTATTCATGATAGTTACTTGATAATTCTTTATAATGACAAATTTATATTCATAAAATTTTCATTAATGTAATTCTCATCTATTTACAAATCCACATTTGAATATATATTTCTACATTTATTGAATATTTATAAAATAGTGTTAATTAAAATTATATATAAAAAATAGAAATGATCACATTGATTAGACTTACTATATTTTCAAGAACCTTCTTCAACCACTTCTTCTTATTTCCACTTAACATGATATTATTTTAATTTTCTTTATCCCCTACTATTTTACCATCATAGGATTTCAAATCCAATATTTTAAATTACATTTTCATGGTTTATACATATATTACCGCTATTGTTCTTCATATTTAAAAATTAATAGATTGATGAAAATTGGCCATGGTAACCATATATTTATTACCTCATCCATGATCCATTGTGATTATTTTTTTCATGTACACTTTTACTATGAATTATCAGATATATATGACTATGTTTATATTAAAATATTGAAATGTACAAAGCTAAACATATCATAGTTTTAATTCATGAAAATATTATTAATTTTAAAACTCATAAATTATTTTAGAATCCCAGGAACCGAATGTTTAGTTTCTTTATTGATCAGTTACATTATAATGATAATTTACAAATGTTTTGAACATTTCTCTATAATGGAAATATACAATAATCCATCATATACATCTCATAGGTTATAATCATTTTAATAACCACGGGAATGGAAACACAATAAAGGGGTGTGATCAGACAATCAGTAAGTGAAATATTCATCATCATTTCGTTAAGAGACTGATCATATCAATATGATTCAAGTTCACTAGTTGTAAAATTCTGATAAAAAATAATCATAAAATATTTAAAATCTCATAGGAGTCTAGTTAGAAGACCATATAAACCAAATTGATCAAACAAATACAATTAAATATGTGTGTTCGATGATAAAAATGATCCATGAAGTAGTATAATCACAATATGAAATAGTAAAATGGGATAAATCACGTAGATAGTAACCTTGTAAATAAATAAAACTATGATCATGTCTAAAAAACATCTTGTATGAAACGGTATACATGTTCATGTCCATACAAAATCTTGTGAAGAAAGAATTACAGGAATGTTTCCAGATATAATCATGTGAACGTAGGTATACACAACCATGTCAATGCAATGTCATGTGATGAAATCTATACATTGTTATGCTCATACACCATCTCATGAACAAATTTACTTATGATCATGTAAATCCACAACGATATGAAAAATATATGTGATCATTTTCACATATTACATTATTATCTCAAGTGATATAAAATCCTAACCAAAGAATTCAAGGGATATATATAACTGCATATATTAAACATATATACATATGTGATCTAATTAAAATCAACTATCAATCATGTTACAAATAACTCATTGATAGAAAAATGTATTTCTCAAACATTATAGATGGTATCACCAAAATCAACCTCAAAAATTATAATGGATGAAACTAGAAATTAAATAACCCCCACATGTGTATGTCATAAAAACATTCATATGGTAGATAATGGAAAATAAATTCCATGAAAATAATTATTTTTGGGATAAAATTGTAGATGGTATTGAAATCATAAAAGTGTTTTACATAAAATTATTTTAAAATTATTTTAGATGAAAATGTCATGGGTCACTAGGAAATTTCATTTTTAGAGTGGTAACTTTTGAGAAATAATAAATATGGAATTTTAAAATTAAATATATGTAATTAAATCTTAGAAATGATTCCTTATAATGGATGTATATGTTTTAAAAGTCATATATCAATATAATTAGAAAAACATTTCTTATAAAGCAAATTTTAACTAATAGAAATAAGAAAAATACACAATGGTTTCAAAAACATCACCTGATATATTTGGACGAAACATGCATCTAAAACAAATTCAATAATAGAAATTGAAATGATATAAGGATTATCAAAATATATTCATAGTAGAAGATAAATCATTTGATTTTAAAAATGATGGAAAAACATTTTCACATTTGAAATAAACTTTTTGAAATAAAACATTGTAATAAAATAGAAAAAATTATTTTTCAAATCAGAGACGTAAAATATAATGGTCAGATGAGATTAAATTAATTGGGATTCTAAATAATAAATTAAAATATTAGCATTAAATAACTAAATTAATATGAATGGAAAATCATCATTAATGTGGATGAAAATTATTTTCAATAATGAAAAACATTTTACGGGGAATAAATTTATCAAGAAGGATAATATGAGAAAAAAGTGTCATTTTACCTATAGATAGGGAAAAGTATCATAAAATATAATCATAGAGTGTAATCACCCAATCATGGTAATAATAAGTTCAAGGAGAAGCATTATAACTCAATAAAGAATATTGATTTATCAAAATCCCATTCAACTTTCTAATTTATTGAATTAAAAAAAATTCAATGAAAAAATAAAATATGGCTCTTCAAACCCCATGAATTTCATGAAATTTTAAAAAAATTAATTAGGTGGTAATTGTACCATATCAAATATATCATGCAGTATAATAAGAAATATGTCTCAAGGAATAAACTTTCATACAATGAACCCCTAAAAAAATTATAAATTTTGAAATGAAAACACATTTAGGGATATGATATCAAATGAAAAAATAATTAACATGAATTATGAGATGAAAATTATATAAAAAAATAAATGGTATTTGTATACAAAATTCTCAAAAACAGTGTGTATGATAAGAAATATGTCTCAAGGGGTTACAATTAGAGACAAGAATTTCTTACCTCAAAAACTAACTTCACATAATCAATTGAATCTACAGTATAAAAAATATATAATAATAACAAAAAATTGAAACCCTTATCATATTTATTACCATTTATTATTATCATTTATAATTTTTGTCAATATTTATAATAGTTATTTATTATATATTTTCAACATAAGGTGGGTGTAAACTTAATCATTTGGAACATGATTCAGAATAGTGATGTTGTTATTCATTATTATCCCAAATTTAATCATTCTAATAAAATCACGTTTCATTATTGTTTGTCTTATAATTATTTTTAGTGTTTTAATATAATTTATTTGGAGTTTTGGTTATCATCAATATTCTTGAAAACAATTATTAACATGTTAAATTTTATAATGAATGAAAATTAGAATATAAATTAATGAGATTAAAGATAAAGTCAACAATATAAAATGATGAAAGAAATTATTAAATTATTTATATTATATATTATATATAATTAATTTCTCATAGTTATTAATAATATTATTCTATAGCAATGTTCATCAAAGTGGTTCGATCTACCCTAACATGAATGTACAATAATTAATGGATGAGAATGAACATGAATATGGTTTTATTTGGAATAATATCATTATTATAAAATAATATTGATATTATATATATAATTTTAATAATATGAATCTTATTTTATGATTTATTAATAAATAATAATGAAATTAGATAAATAACCTGATACACTATTTAGTGGAGGTGGATGTCTTCACACCCACAAATTATGTATTCATTTCTTTTAAAAGAAAAAGTAAAATTTGGTTAATAATTATTACTTCAGAATAAAAAAATTCAGAATAAAAAAAATTTATATGAATCTAGATAGTAATTAAAATATTATATATTTTAATGTAAGATATGAAATAAATTATGTTAAGAAAAATTATTACTCGCGATGAGGACATGAATTTTCTCTTAAAGGAATCCTTGAAAATGATGTTATTAGGATAAATTCATGTAGAATGATTATAATGGAGGAGAATTTTTTAGGGGAATGAATAAGGGAATGTTATAAAGTGAAAATAGAAATTTTGGATTAGTAACGAAGTGGTTGTGATATTCCCCTTTTATGTAGTAGGAATGACATTTTTTGTAAATATTTCAACTTAATAAAAAGAGTTCACTTTTTTCACACATTTAGAAGAATAAAAAATGTATTACAATATATTAATAATATATTATGGTAAATACACATATCAATCAGTCAATTATAAACTTGATTTCAAATTATAGCTTGTTTATTCATATAGTTAATCATTTTTACCCCTTTTGGGGTTTTAAAGTGATAACTACTAATTACCTATATAATTCATTTTTATGCATAAAATAATGATCCATATTAAAAATTTTGGAAAATATTATAAATAATAAATCCATTTTTCTAAATAAAATATATCTTTTTAATAAATAGTAATTTTTACATTATCTTATGTAACATGAAAAAACTTATTAAAAAAAGAGTATTTTTATGCCAAAAATTAATGTATAGGTTAATATTATCAATGTTATATATTTTTATGATATAAATTATTTTACTACAATAAAAATAATTTTTTTTCTTTAAAATATACTGAATTCATAATGTTAGCTGTAAAATATTTAATTAAAATAAGTGAAAAAAATCTAACTATTCTGTAGGAAAATATTTAATAAGTTATTAAAAATAGGATTTCTAAATTAATAATAGAATTAAAAAATGTATATTTGTAATCATTAAATAAATTATTTTTCATGAAAAGGTTTTATATGTTTTAAATTTATTCTAACATATTTATACGATCATAAATACTAAGATTTAGTAAAAACTATATTTCCACTATTCAAATAAAAATAAATTATTTCAGTAAAATATCAATAATTCAACTAATACTAATATTTATATTTTAAATTAAAAAATGAATTTAAATTTATAAATTTATAATAATAAAATTTATTAATATATCATTTAAATGATAATTCAAAATAAATATAAATGTTATTATATTGAAAAAATAACATTTTAATTATTTAGTTTTCATAGTACAATACATACCAATTCAAAATCGAATGATTGATTATATGTTAAATACTATATATAAATAACACATAATATCACGAAAATATTTTAAAAGTAATTAATTTAATTTATCAACTCTTTTAAATGTAATGTGAAAAAGAAAAAATCTATAATATTAAATCATAATAATTTTATAAACTTTAATATAAAGAAATTTTTAATTGGTTAAAATCATTTTATTTATTAGAGTATTTCAAAAAAAATTATTCATAAAATTTTTCTAATATATTATGACTCATTATAGTTTAGTGTTGCACATGAATAAATTAATTGACATAATATTTTTTGAAGGAAAATACATAGAAAATTTTTAGTTCATTTCATTCTCCCAACTTAAATAAATTTGATCCTCGAAAATTTGATTCTTCATAACTAATAACAGTTATTATGGGTTTCAATAGATAATCACAACTTAATATGTATCTTATAAGAGATAAACTACTTAATATATTTTAAAATACATGTTAACATATCTTTTCCCTCATAATAGGCTATATTTATATTATTAATCATTTATTCAAAATATTATTCTATATCTATGTCTGATGAAATTCTAAAGAAATATATTCCACAAAATCATATATAATATCCTATTTCAAACCAAATATTATAATAAAAAATTTATTATGATAATAGAATGTAGAATTAGAATAATTGTTCAAATAAATATGAAAGTTCAATCCTATGATGTCTTCTCCAATGACACCTTTATTTCAAGAAATTATATTTTTATTTGAATTATGTCACACATGGTTCATTCAATTATTATATTTTTGCATACTTGGTTACATAAATTTTTGTTCTATCACACTTAATAACGTTATGTATTAAAATGATATGGAAGTAAATTCTGCACAATGATTTGTAAAGAGAATATTATTAACTAAAGAACATTACTTGAGAGTGTCAAACTAGGTTTATAGTCATAATCCAACTAATAATTCATCAATAAAAATATTTAGTTGATTCTGAATTATATTTTTTCTATGTGATTACTATTAGTTGTATCTATTCCATAAATATATCCACCATTCAGTATCCAAATAAGGATTTATTTTATAGGATAATGACATAATCGTGAGTATACAAAAATATTATAATTTTATGTAAAACATATATATATATATATCTATATTAGACTAATACCTAGGGTTTTAAATTATATTATCTCATCCTAATCCCAATAATAACTAATCTATTTCTAAAAAATAACTAAAATTGGCTTTGAAACAAAATGAATCAACCCAAGATGAACATATTTATTTTAAATCATTACCATAAGAAAATAAATACCACTAATTAATCATCTCACTATCCCATGAAAATAAGATTTAGTGACATTAAAGGATTAATTACGTAATAAAATTATTTTAAATTTTTTTGGACATTTCTCCACAATTGAACCATACGAGACTTCCTTATAACTTATCTTAGGTTATACTCACCTTTATAACCAATGGAATGGAAACATAAAAATATGTTGAGCTTGAATTATTAGTAATCAAAAAAACTCATCGGTATTTCAATAAGTAAACAAACATAATCATATGTGAAAATATGTGTTGTAGAGAAATATATTATATAAAAAGATCATGTATCGTTAATAATTATCCACAATACATGATAAAATGACATAAACTCAAATTATCAAATATATACCATGGTTTACCTATGTTGGATTATAAAAATAAGTGATTGAGAATTATAATTATCTTATTAAAACGAAAAATGGAATATTGATAGTAAATAATAACATTGTGAACAAATAAAAATAAAATCATTTTCCCACACAATATTTTGAACAATGCTATCTATGGAATTTTCCTTGTACAATCTTGTGAAAAAACTATACATGATTATTTATAGAAAAAAATGTGATAAAATATCTAAATGATCCTATCCACACACCATCATGTGACAATAAAATATATATTATCATGTCCACTTGATATCATGAAATCAAAACTATACACAATCTTGTCATTGTCTAATCCTGTGAAAACAATCCATATCTGATCATGTACACACATATTGGTATCATCACAAGATATATAAAATCATAACCAATGCATTTTACAGATATATTTGACCAAACACATAAATAATTCATACATATGTGTCCCACATGAAGTAAATAATGAATCACATCATAATGAAGCCATGGAAAAATTGGTTTTATTAAATTTCCAGATGATATCACAAGAATTTACCTCAATAATACAAATAGATGATACCCAAAAATAATTCACCCCCAAAAAATGCATTTCATAAGAATAATAAGACTGTATTTTTTGGAAATACATGTAAAATGAAATAATACCTTTAAAATTAAAGAAGAAAATGGTAGCAATATCATAAAATATTTTTCTAGAAAATGCATTTAATATTGGCATAAGTAATGATGTTAGGTAAATCTTTGAAAAGAAAATTTTTTAAAGGTAACTTTATAATAATCAAAAATTTGAAAATTTAAAAAGTAATATTTTGAAATAAATATAAATAATTTTTTATAGAGATGATATAAAGGATTCAAAAAATTGAAGTGAAAACAAGTTGATAACATCCAATTTTAAAAATGATATAAAATAAATGTGCTTCGAAAAATATATAATGTTTCCAAAAAGGGGAAGTGAAATATTTTGAAAACAATTAATTAAAAATATCAATAATAAATATATGAAATAAAATTTTGTTTAAGAAAATAAATTTTGAATTGAAGACAAATCATTTGATTTTAAAAATATGGAATTTTTTTAATATTTTGATACTCAATTCCTGATGAACCCATCAAAAATAGTAACTAAAGATACTTTTTAGAATAATAAAAATAAACATGAATGATACATGATATAATACTTAATTTTTTTTTAAAATATAATTTGTACATTTTTTAGAATGGAACATATGGACAATGAGGGAAAATTTTCAATAATGAGGCTGAAAATTATTCTAAACAATTATATAGATTTTATGGGGAAGAAATGAAAAATGGAGGAATATTTGAAAAAAATATGCATTTTACTCAATGAGAAGGATAATGTACCATGAAATCCTTTTAGAGTATTAAAACTATCATTGATGAAGGATGTTCAAGATGAAGCATTACAATTCAATGAATAGAGTCGATTTTATAAAAATAATTACTGCTTTGGAATCATTTGAATCAAATAAAATTAAAATAAATAACATGATATATTTATTCAAGACCCATTAATTCTAGGGATAATTAAAGAATAAATTCTTTATTATCAATGACTTCATGGTGAATAATATGAAATATGTTTCATCGAATTAAATTTTAGGCAATGAACCCTTTAAGAAATGAGATATTTTTATATCAAAAACCATTGAAGGATATGATTTCATATGAAATGATAAATACCATGAATAATGACAGTATCATGATAAAATTTATTAATGTGGAAGAAGAAACCTCGTTCTAGGAAAACCTAGTTTGTAATTTGTAATATTTCTCAATGGGTTAAAATTTTAGTGAAGAGACCATTACCTCAAAACTAGACATCAACTAAAGAATTGGAATATACTATATAACAAATATAATTACCTTATTCACCTATTTCATACCCCAATAATATCTTTTTCAACTTATAATCATGTTTTCTAGTTATTATAAAAATGTATACTAGTTTATTATTATTTATTTCAATATAGGTTGGGAGTAATCATGATTATTCTGAACTAGTTTCATAATAGTTGTGCAATTAGTTATTCTTATACCATATTTCATCAAAAAAATCATTACAATAACATTAAATTATTATTTATAATTATTTATCTAGTTTTTTTTTTCATTTTATGTGAGTTATTATTGTCTTTAATGATGAAATCATTTATGTTTATGTTTTAGTGATTTTTAGTGAACAACCATTTGTATTTTAATTAATGAGTTTAATGTTAATGTGACCATTACATAGTAAAATAATTTATTTATTTATTTTTATAGTATATTACTTATATATATGATATCAAATTAATTCATGATATTATTCAAATATTATTCATGTAGCTGGCTAGTCGAACCCTAATATTACAAATCAAAATTAACGGATGAGTGTGATTGTGCAGGTTGTTTATTATGGAATAATATCATTATTATATAACATTAATTAAATTGTATTCATATATTTAATGTATTTAATCATATTTTATGAATATTTAATAAATATTAAATAATTTTAAAAAAAGGAGATACATTACTTTATGGTGGTGGTAGTCTATACACACATTAATGACGCTTTTGTTTTCTTAATGGAATAGAGGAATGGTTGTAAATATTTAACCCATTAAAATAATAAAATTATCTATAAGAAATTAAACATTTAATTATACATTAACATGGAAATTATATTTGGGGATTTAATATAGAAAATAAAATAGGTTAGGAAATATTAATACTCACATCGAGGACAAGAGTTTTCTCTTAATGGACTCTTTAGACTTAGAGTGGTTAATACAAACTCATGTGACCAAAAGAAAAATATAGTTAAAGATGATTATAAGGGAATGAAAAATGAAATATGTTAAATTTTAAAATGAAATTTTGGATTCTTCTAGAAGGGGTGGTGAGAGGCCTCTTTTTTTATGGGCGACAATGACATTTTTTGAACATATTTCATCATAATAGAAATAGAGCACATGTTTCACATGATAAGCGGAATCCAAATAGACAACAATGGATTGGAGATATTCATTGGTCTATCCTAACCTAAAATACACAATAATTAACATGGTTTTATTACTTTAGTCCATTACACTTTTATTTTAACTTTTTTATCTTTTTTAGGATTTTACCACAACAACTAGTTTTTCCTACGTAATAAATTTTTATGCTTCAAAATATAACAGACCATATAACATATTTTTTAAATAAAAACTCCAAAAATGAAATACATTTTATTTAATTTCATTTCTATTAAAAAAGAATAATAATTTTGACATTTGCGTATAGAATATAAAAAACACTATTTTATAATAACAATATTTTAAAGGAAAAAATTTATGTCTAGGATAAAATTATCAATGAATTAAATTTTAACTAATAATTTTTTTTTATTAAAAATTAAATAAAAAATATGTGGTTTTAAATTAAATATCAGTCCTTATATTTCAAAAATAGTATTTAATTAAATGAAAATATAAAAATATTTTATTTTATTTGAAAATATTATCTATGTTGTTATCCATCGCAGTTATATATTATCAACATTATTTAATAATGTATATTTTTTCATCTTAAATAAATATATGATAATTAAAAAGGTTTTTATATTATTATATATTCATAATTCTTTATATATACATAAAAATGTTATTTACTGAAAACTCTATTTTTGACCACTTAGATATGCATATATTATTTTAGAAAAATGTAAAAAATTAAAATTAGACTTATAATGATATGTAGAACAATAAAATAAATTTAATTTTTAAAATTTGAAATTATATAATTTATTATTTTAGCATGAAAGTGATTATTTAAAATATAAAGGAAAACAACTTTCTTGACAAAATGATATTTTTAAACATTAGTCATTTTTAATGATATGTCGTACTAATTTATAAATAAAATATATTTTATACATTAATTTATATATTTAAATATCATATATTATCACAATAATATTTATAACTGGAAGATCTAAATTTTTACCTCTTGAAACTTTTATTTGAGAAAGACAAATCATTTTTAAAATTAATTTATATTAATTATTTTTCCTCAAACTATGAGAATGTTTTTGGTTAATATGTCATTATTTTCAAGAGGTATAATTATTAATATAATTTTGATTATGATAAACTTATAATATGTTGTAACTCATTTTTTTATTGTTTCGTGAGGATCATGCTACTGACATTTTATTTATTTAATGAAATTATATAGTGAAATTTTTTCACGATCATATAGATAGAAAACTACCTTATTCTTTGAAGCTTTAGTGATAGTTCCATAAAAACTAAGAGGCATTATAAATGAATCCATATTGGAAAAACATCTAAAATAAATATATAATTAATTGATTTTAAAGTTATAAATTATGATTTTTGATACCAATTATTTTGACCACATGGTTAATATTTTTTACCCAAGGATCATTGAGTGGTGGGTGGTGTGAACCAATGAAAAAAATAATTGAAAATTACAAGAAAATAACCCTCATCCATAATCAGAATAATTCCCCAGGTAATAGGGAACACCATTCACTATATCATTCCCAAAATCATACTCACAATTAATATCAAACCCAAGTGAAAAAATAAATGTAAAAAATAATAAAAATATTTTACTTGGTTTACCCACACTAGGTTCTATCTATGGTGAATACACACAATGATAAACTAGTGTTGAAAACCCACCACTAAATAAATATTTAGCTGGATACAATAACATGGATAATCTTAACCCCCTAAAGGATTACTTTCTTTACTATAATGTTTAACATTTTCTCTTTGTCATCCATGGAATACTCAATGATCCTCGGCTTCACATAATTCTTCTAGAAGGGATTCAGATTTTAGAAATGAGGCTCTCACCATGATTAGAAAATAAAACTAATACACATTTTATCATATTGTTTTATTTTTTATACATCATTGATATCATTTTTACTACCATATTTCTCTATTCATAAGTATCAACCTACCTATAAGAATAATATAAATTTGTATTATTACATTTTGAAGGAGTTATAATAAATATTCTCCATTTATTATATTTTTAATCAGTTTAACAAATCAATTCATTACACAATGGTATTTCTTGAACATACATAATCTGCTTAACTAATAAAAAAATGATATGAATTTTGAAACACCATTTATAAAAAATAATAATTTAAAAAAAATATATATCCAGAAATATATACCAAACTACTATATATGTCTCTCTCCTTTTTAACACCATAGAAATTCATATATTAATGTTCATTTTTCAACTTTTATTCAACTATCATGGAATATAATTCTAATGTTTCAAAGAATGTAAAAATATTATGAGATTATTATATGTTATCATAGTCCTTTAGGATCACAAAATATGTTCCACAAAAATCAGAGGCTAAAAAGTATTTTATTATATTTGATTCAACCTTCCCAACCTCAAGAAATATCTCTTCCATTTGAGTTTCAATTGACCTTTTATGATAATAAAATTTTATCTACACCATAGAATGTTACCCTTCACCATCACATAGTGGTTCTTAGTTAGTCCTTTTACAACACAAACCATGGAATCAATATCATTGACCCATATGAAATCATAAAGTATCCAAATTCAAATATTCATATATAGACACACCATAAATTGACTTATCCAACCCAAAATTTTCTTTGTGACATCTTAGAACCAAAAAATTATACTATAAAAAAAGGTTATGGGTGAGTTCTTTTGATCATTTGACTCCACTAACCATTACATCGATATCTTGGAATCCTAATAAATCATTTTGTTTTTGTATTGAAATCCTTATGTATAAAAAAATCCTGACATGTTACTCTGCAATCTAAATTATTAATTGTGTCATCTTATATCTACACTTCTTCTAATAAGAACATATTTTTGTGAGTCAAATCATTATATAATTGTTTTAATGAAAAATAGGCATCAAAAATCCCATTTCAAACAAGTTCTCAAATTTAGTTAAAATACATAAAATATAACTATCATGAAAATATCCCACCATGATGTTTTTAAATCTACATCCCCATTTGTTCTGATCACTTATGGAAACTATGAAAATATTCTTCTATGAACCATTATCAAATTCAAATTTGAGTTCAACCTAGTAAATTAGTATAACCCAAACCAAATTCTCACCTAAACTAATAGAAAAAAAATCAATTTTCATTATTTAATGACAAAATTCACGATCAATTTTTTATTTCCTTGTCACGACCCATCCCCGGGGCCCATGGAGTGACTACACCAAGCCCGCCTTCTCTAGGATAGGGGCTGGAAACTAGCACCGAAGGGCGTATTACCTAAAACTGGGAAGTCATTTCATTTATAGCATGTAAACACATGAAACCAAGCACACATCAAGATACGAACACAAGTAAACAGTATAGTAAAAAGAGTGTGTACAGTATCAAAAAGGGGCTAGAATACAAGCCCAACTAAAAAGTATAAGAAAACTGAAACGTATGACTAAACTAAACCATCTCATGTGAACTCCCACCAAGGACCCTACCTTAAGGGTAGGTACAAATCTCGAATGGTCATCTCTATGGTACGCCGCATCTAATATCCAACTCCTTGCTACCTCTAGTCCTGGTATTCTCGTCCTCAGTCAGTGTTGTCCGTCTTCTACACCAAACACAATAAGGTGCAGGCATAGCCCATTCAAGAGTGAGTATAATGATACTCAGAAGGGACCCCAATACCCTCGAAGGTCTCAAAAAACCCACAAAGGATAAACCAAAAAGCATGAAAACATCTGACAAACCTACTTATGTATATGCCCCATAAAAATACCTAAGTTATCAAGTATACAAATCTCATTCATGAGTAAACAAAAGGCCCAACTCTTAGCCAACGTACAACTATTCCACTTAGGAAAGAATATCATGAAGGTAACACCACAAGGCTAAGTACCACAAAGGAAATGTCACACAAAAGAATACCATGAAGGTATCACCACAAAGGTAAGTACCCCAAATGTAATGCCACACAGAATAATACCATGGAGGTATCACCACGAAGGTAAGGACTCAGCTCACACGAGGTATAACATTGGTATGGTATCAAATAAGCTTAGATGTAACTACTGGATCATCTTACTCTCTTAAAGGGCAGACCCACATAGGATCCTAAATTATCAGACCCATGTAGGATCCTAAATCATCAGACCCACATAGGATCCTAATACAGCAGACCCACATAGGATCGTAGAGTAGTCCCACGTGGATTTCCTAGAGCGGATCCAAGTGGGAATCTCGAACATAGGCCCATGTAGTATCCCAAAGCACAAACCCACATTGGATCCCATAGCACAGACCCATACAGAATCCCAAAGCACATACCCACATAGGATCTGTTTCTCATGTTACAACAAGCTACATTGTTCCCACACCAAGCTCGCTTGATTGTAGGAGAATCCACTCCTCAAGCCATAGGTCAATACTATAACTTCCAAGAAGTCCTACGAATAAGAATCTCAAAGGAATTCCATGTAATAGGGGTCTCAATGAAACTGACGGTGCATCAATCAGATACCCAGTGTGTAAGTTATTGGCCATTTAGTCACGATGTCCCGGTTGGATTCGTGTTCGATCCAATATAGCCATACTAAAACTTTATCCAGACACAAGTGGGGTATACCCAAAAAACCGTCTCAATCCAAGGATTCAGGTTCCATAGAAGGTTCGTCAAACATACTTCCATAACACATGTTATGGCCGAAAGTGCCAAAAGGGTCAAAGTTGGTCCTGGTCCGATCCGCCCTGGTCGGGCCGACCCGGCCCAACCTGGGTCCATCACTTAGTCCGACCCGACCCGATGGGTCCAGCCAGGCCCGTTGGACAGCCAGCAGTGTGCCCTGTGGCTAGACGGACATCCATCCCTCCTCCATGACATGGACGCGCACTACGCCACCACCGGCGTCCGGCAGCGAGCTGGCCGCCCTTTCTTCGCCGCCACAACTCATGGACGAGGCTCCTGCATGACCGGTGGCGCAGATGTGCGTAGAATCCTCCACTTTATGTGGTTGGACATGCACCGACCACCACCCTTGCTCCACCACGGCAAACAAGCCGCGACCCTTCTCCGGCGGCACGGTCACACCGCCGCTGTCGTCGCGGACGACCAGGGTGATAACCACAGCTTTCGTTCCCTTCCAGCAACATTAATTGGGTCACCAGGTGCACCCCAGTGGACCATTCATCATTTTTAGACTCACGCACTTGCCTCAGGATGTCACCGTCTATTCAAGTCCATAAATGTCCCAAAAATGTTGCAGAGAGGTCGGGTTGTGTTCGTTCAGCCCACACCCTCCACATTAGAACGATAGTAAGAGGATTATTTGTTCTTGAATCATGAAGAATATAAATGTTCTTAAATCAAGATTAATGTCAATAATATGGAAAGGGATAAAAACCAACAATCCCAACCTCAATTTCTTCTTGAAGGTGTCATGAGAAGAAGTTGGTGAAGGCGATGAGGGTGGCAACAATCATCACTTCTGCAATAGGCTTTCGAATTCGGGAACTTGTGTCATCCTCGTTCTTGATTCCGAAGTATGTTCTTCAATGGAGAGGGAATTATTTGTTGGATAAAGAGTTTCTCCAACGTTCCTTATAAGCCTACATTTCTCCAATGATTTCCCCAAGGAAATGAAGAGCCAAAAAAATTAAAATAAGTTTATCAATTTAATTTACGTTGGCATAACTAAAGTTGGAACAATTAAATGGAACAATTAATTGTATTGGGTTTCCACAATTAAATGAAAGGATTATAAAGGAATTCCCCACATTAAAAAGGGGTTCGAATGATCCCCCCACTAGAATTAAAAATGGGGGTTTTCTAGTTCAGGTGGTCCCCACCCCTGTAACTCAAAAGGAGGGGTTTCAAAAGAAAATTAAAATGTTAGATATTTTATTTATCTTCTTCAACGAAAAACCTAAAAACTATATTATAACCTTGACCTATTGTGGTATAGGTGAAAGTATCCTTTAGATAATATTGGCGCTGCGAGTTCAACGGTGCCCTTAGATTTCAATTTCGAGCACTGGTTCAAAAGTTACAAAAATTCACTCACACGTTTACAAGACGTACTGAAATAATGTTCATAATTTCATTCCGAGCACACCGGGCCTCAAAATCACACGTCATCAATTTTTTTGGACTCATAAAATTCCCATATAATTAAAAAATATATATGAAATTTCTGGGTCTTTACATTCTCTCCACCTTAGGTCTTTGCATCCCCGAAAGCCACATTACAAAAACTAGGAAAACAAGTGGGGGTATTGAGAACGATTCTAAGCCTCCCTCTCCCATGTGCTCTCTTGGAGGTTCCCATGCTGACAACATACACGCACCAGAGGTATCAATTTCCCAAGAAGGAATCTCTCTTATTGATCCTCAATCTCCCCTGGAACTTCTATAAAATACACCCCATCCTCGATTTTCAGCTCGCCCCAATCAAAGACGTGTGAACGGTCATGCACGTATCTCTTCAGCTGGGATACATGGATGATGTCGTGCACCTGGTGTAGCTGAGGTTGAAGAGATAAGTGGTAAGCCACCTTGAAAACTCTTCTAAGGACTAGATAAGAACAGACTAACCTTGGATATAACTTGTCGCCTTGGCATAATCTCCACAATCCTTGTCAAGGTGAGTCCCGAAGAAAGACGTGGTAACCATCCTTAATCTCTAGAGGTATTCATCTCCTGTCAGAATAAGACTTATTCTTTCTCTATGCAGTCTTCATCTACTCATGGATGTTTTACACCTTCTCTGTGGTAGCTTGTACCATCTCTGGTCCCATAAGTGTTGACTCCCCTGGGTCAGTCCAGCACAAAGACGATCTCCATGGTCGACCGTACAGAGCCTTGAAAGGTGTCATCTGAATGGAAGAGTGATATCTGTTGTTGTATGAAAACACCTCCATGGGTAAGTGGTCTTCCAAGATGTGAGTTAAGTTGAGCACGCAAGCACGCAGCATGTCCTCGAGGGTCTGAATGGTCAGCTCAGTCTGGCCATCTGTCTGAGGATGGATGGTGGTACTCAAATGAAGCTGCATTCTGAAAGCCTCCTGCAACCCCTTCAATAGATTTGAAGTGAAGCGTGCATCCCGACCAGAGATCATCGTTGACGGTACTCCATTTGGTCTCAAAATCCCTTTCACAGAGAGGCTTCCCAAGCTCTTTTCTGAACCCTACTCTCTGATCGGTAAGAAGTGAGATGACTTGGTGAGTCCGTCGACGATCACCCAAATATAATCATGACCCATATATGAACGTGGAAGTCCTATCATGAATTCCATGGATATCCCATCCCACTTATACTCTAGGACCTCTAAAGGATGAACTAATCCAACAGGTAGCTGATGCTCTGCCTTCACTTGTAAACAAGTGAGGAACCCAGAGACAAACTCTACTACTGCTTTCTTTATTCCCGGTCACCAGTGCTGTTGTCAGAGGTCCTAGTACATCTTTATTACTCCTGGATGTACCACTAAAGGGGATGTGTGGAACTCCATCAATACTTCCTCCCGAACTGACTCTGGTACCATGTTATGTCCTCTGAAAAGGATGACGTGCTCCCCACCTTCAGAAAATTCATCAGGTGCATGTCCTGTGGATATCTGAGCACGACATGCCTCGTAGTCAATTTCCCCATGATGCGCCTCCCTGAATCGCTGGGAGAGTGGGGGAGTGACTTTATAAGAATAAAGAAAAGCTACTCTATCTCGATCCCCATAGGATATATGCAAAGCGGCCGACTGATTTTTCTCCTCACCTAGAATGTGTATACCAGATCTTCAACTGAGTGCATCTACTACAATGTTCCCCTTCCAAGTAGTATAGACTATCTCGAAGTCACAGTCCTAGAGGAACTCAATAAAACGTCGTTGTCTCAAGTTCAGGTCCTTCTGGGAGAAGATATACCTGAGACTCTGTTGATCGGAGTAGATCGTTAAATGCTCGCCCATCAGATAGTGTCGCCATATATTCATAGTGAAGACCACTGCCACTAACTCAATGTCATGGGTAGCGTAGTTATGCTCATATTGTCTCACCATTCGAGAACCACACGACATCACATATCTCTCTTTCATTAGGACACATCTTAGACTAGTCCCTGATGCGTCGGAGTATACTGCATACCCAACACCCTCCTCTGGATGCCTCATGATGGGAACACTAGTCAGCCTCTTCCTCAGCTTCTGAAAACTACATTGGCATCTCTCCCAACACCCAAAGGGTTTTAATTCCTTCATCAACACTGTTAATGTTGAAGAAACTCTAGATAAATGTGGCACAACTCTCCTTTAGTATCCGGCCAAAACCTAGAAACTCCATACCTCTCTCACAATTTTGGGTGGTTCCCAAGCAAGTACTGCCTCAATCATCTCTAGATCCACCACAATTACATCCTCCGAGATGACATGTCCCTGAAAGTGAACCTATCGAATCCAGAACTGGCACTTTGAGAGCTTACCATAAAGATGGTTCTATCGGAGTGTTTCCAAAACTATCTGAAAATGATAGGCATGCTCCTCCTCAGTAGCCGAGTAGATCAAAATGTAGTTAATGAAGAAAACTAAAAGCTATAAAGGAATGGCTGAAATATCTTGTTTATGAGTCCCATGAACACTACTAAAGCATTGATCCTACCGAATGGTGTAACCAAGAACTAATTGTTTCCATACTGACATTTGAAATTTGTTTTCTATACATCCTCATTTTGTACTATGAGCCTATGATAGCCTGATCTGAGGTCTATCTTCGAGAACCACTGTGCTCCATTCAACATATCAAAAAATTCATCAATCCTCGGGAGTGGGTACTTGTTCTACACTGTCACCAGGTTCAACGATTGTTAGTCAACACAAAGACTCAAGCTCTCATCAACCTTCTTGGTGAACAAAATCAGGGATTCCCAAGGTGAAACACTGGTCCAAAAATATCCCTTCCCCTATAAGTCCTCTAGCTATACTCGCACCTCACAATGCTCTACCGGATCCATTCGATTCGCTGGTGTACATATTAGTGTCGTCTCAGGGTACAATTCAATGAAAAAGTACACCTCTTTATGAGGCGGTAGACCCAGAACATCATCACGAAAGACATCCGTGTACTGGTCCACCACTACAGGATATCTCAAACCCTCCACATCAACCGCTCTAAGGGTAAGGCAAGCTAACTGATGAGTGATCAGCTGCACTATCCTTTGGGCAAGTCCATCCATTGCTGCAAGGATCCCTTCTCGCCAGTAAAGGTAAACCTAGTCCCATATGTGTGGACACACTACAATTTTCTCCTAATACAATCAATCTGAGCATGGACTGTAGATAACCATTCCATACCCAAGATGGCGTCGTATGGCCTCGACGCCATTACTAGGAGATCCCAGCCAAAGCTATCACCACCTAGAGGAATCTCAGACTGATGGAACCAGTTTGTAATCATTGAATCCTCTCTTATAGGAGTATCTTGCTGTGTGTATCAAACCAACGGATCTATCAGAATCTTCGAGCTCTGAAGAAGGGAAGTTGCGCTAAAATAATGACCGGAACCTGTGACAATAAGTACTGCAGCTAAGGTGGAGTAGACACAGATCTGACCATGTATCAGCTCCAGAGCATTGTGATCATAGGCATCAACTTCCTAGATCTGAGCTCGCCCATGTCCACCAACACCCTGTAGTCGGGGTGGACCACCTGGTGATGGTGGCGGTAAGATCTTGAATCATCACCCACTGCCAGCTGCACAGCCAGCTCCTATGCCACGTATGTCTGCTCCTTGAGGACCATCTCGATCGAACCTCTATCTCTGCTTGGGCTGCCCTTCAACCCTCCACTGATCGTCAGTAAAGCGGGTCGGGTAGTCCCGATCCATGTGACCCTGCCCACCACATGCGTAAAACTGCCTGCTCCTCGCATGACTGGCTCTATCTCTGTTTCCATGCACAACCAACCCTGAATCTTGAAGTCATCCAACTTTAGTTCTGGTCCTCTTGGACCTCTATGAAATCTTTTTGATTCCATCTACAGAAGAATCCGCAATGAGATGCCCTATGGTGGGTCTCGCTACTGGTGACTGCCTAGCAAGAAAACTCTCCACTAAGAGGGCTCGCTCTAACACCCCTGCCTACGTCGGGATACTGAGAGAAATAATTGATTCCATAATCTCCCACATTAGGCCCTGCTCAAATGTCTGGGCCCTAATGAATGGGTCCCACACAATATCAGTGGAGTAGCGTGAGATGTTAGTGAAACTTGCTGAGTACTGAGCCACATTCATAATTCCCATTTACAAATGAAGAAGCTACTGTATGTGCACTGCATGAAGGGTCGCTGGGAAAAACTCTTCCTGAAAGAGACTCTGAAAGTCTTCCCCGAGAAGTGTTACCTCATCGTGAGCCTAAAGAATCAAGATCCACCATCAGGCTGCTGCTACTTATAGAAGATTAGTGGCAAGGATCACCATGAGATCAGCTGGTGTACCTACCAATCGAAAGACTCTCACCATGGCCTCCAACCAATCCTCTGCCACCTGAGGGTCCATCTCACCCCTGAACCTGGGTGGCCTCTGGCAGTGGAACTCCTGCAACATGCACAAGTGGCATGCACCCTCTACTGTTGGGGATAGTGGCATCAGGGGCCCAATGGGTAATGGTACCACTGGTGCCTCTACTGATAAAGGGCCCTGCACCGAGGCCTCGTCGCTCGGTGTGCTATCATCACATACTCTTCCTGGAACCCTAGCTAATTGTCTAAGTGGAGGCATCATGAAAAGAAATAGGTGGGCCATGGTCAATATATTATACCTAGTGAGCTGACACAAAAGCGATTGCTGATAAAAGTATTCAAAACACACACACAATCAATGTTTTTGTGAATTGAGTTAGAAATCAGAATTCAGGGTCCTAGTGTATGGATACGTCGGCCGCTGCACCAACACTGGATTCCATAAATTCATAACCACACTAACAACACATAACACTCTTGCCTTTAAAAATATCAGATTCCAAATTTATACAGTAGAACAGACTCCTTTGATACCAATTTCTCACGACCCATCCCCTCGGGCTTGTTTCATGACTACACCAAGCCTGTCTTCCATAAGCCAGGGGCTGGCGACTAGCACCGAAAGGTGTATTACCGAAAATCGGGAAGGCAATGCCTTTATAACCTATAAACACATGAAACCGATCACACAACAAGATACGAACACAAGTATACTGTATAGTAAAAATAGTGTGTACAGTAAGAAAAAGGGGCCAAAATACAAGCCCAACTGGAAAGTACAAGAAAACTAAAAAGTACAAGTAAACTAAAACATCTCATGTGAACTACCACCAAGGACCCTATCTAAAGGGTAGGTACAACTCTTGAATGGTTGTCTCTATAGTACGTCTCATATAATGTACACCTCTGAGTAACATCCAGTCATGGTACTCTCGTCCTCAGTCAGCGTTGTCCATCACCTGCACCAAACACAACAAGGTGCAGGCATAGCCCATGCAGGGGTGAGTATAATGATACATAGTAAGGACACATAGCCCCTTTAAGGTCTCAAAAAACCCACATAAAATAAACCACAAAGCATAAAAACATATGGAAACCCTTCTTAGGTATATGCCCATACATATAATTATGTTATAAAGTATACCCATATCATTCATGGGGAAACACAAGGCCCAACTCTTAGCCAACGTACAACTGTTCCATGTAGGAAAGAATACCACAAAGGTAACACCACAAGGGTAAGTACGACAAACGTAATTCCAAAAAAAAGAATACCATGATGGTATCACCACGAAGGTATGTACCATAGAGGTAACGCCACACATAATAATACCATGAAGGTATCACCACGAAGGTAAGGACTCAACGCATACTAGGTATTACTTAGGTATGATAGAAAAGATGATTAGATGTAACTACTGAATCATTTTACTCTATTAAGAGGTATAAACACATAGGATCCTAAATCATCAGACCCAGGTAGGATCCTAAATCATCAGACCCACAAAGGATCCTATTACAGTAGACCCACATAGGATCCTAGAGTAGTCCAATGTGGATTTCTAGAGCGGATCCAAGTGGGACTCTCGAAGATAGACCAACATAGGATCCCGAATTAGAGACCCACATAGGATCCCAAATCACACACCAACATAGGATCCCTATCACATGTTACAACTAGCTACAGGGTTCCTGCACTAAGCTCGCTTGATTCTGAGAGAATCAACTCTTCAGGCCATAGGTCAATACTCCAACTTCCATGAAGTCCCACAAAGAAGTATTCCAAAGGACCACCACATAATAGTGGTTTCAACACAACAGATGGTGTGTCAATTATATTCTCGGATTGTATGTTATTGGCCTTTTAGTCCTGAGGGCCTGGTTGGATTCATGTTTGATCCAACATAGCTGTACCCCAACAATATCCAAAACTCATGTGGGGTATTCCAAAAGGACCATCTCGATCCACGATTTCTGGCGCCATAGATGGTTCTTCCAATAGATGAACATAGCTATTGTTATGGCTGAAAGAGAGAAATGGGTCAAACTTAGTCTGGGTTCGGCCCTGGGTCTGACCCGGCCCGCTGGGTCCAACCCATTGGGTGGCCCGTGGTGGGATACGCAATGGGTGTCCTGTGACTGGTCAGCCGACCAACCCTCCTTTGCGGCGCGGTCATGCGACGTGCCCCCACCTGCAGCTGACAGCGTGCCAGCTGGCCTTGCTTCGCCGTGGTGGCTCAAGGCCACAACACCTGCATGCCAGACTATGCAGACGTACGCCGCCACCTTACCTTATCGTGGCCATCCATGCATCGGCCACCGCCCTTGCTCTATCACGTCCAATGGGCCAAGAACCTTCTCTAGCAGCGTGGTCGCTCCACCGTCATCGTCGCAGCTATCTGGGATGCCGACCGCCGCTCCTGAGCCCTTCTGACGATGTTCCTCGGGCCACCGGGTGCACCCCGGTGGCCCATTCTTCATTTCGTAGACTCTCTCACTCGTAGTGAGATGTCTCCACTGATTCAAGACCATCAACATCCTATGAAGGTATTGAAAAGTTCAGGCCCTATTTGTTCGGCCCACACCCTCCGCGTTAGAACTGTAGTAAGCTGCTGATTTGTTCTTGAATAAAGAAGAATATAAATGTTCTTAAATCAAGATAAACCTAATGAATGGGGAAAGGGATAAATGGAAAAGAAATCCCTACCTTAATTTCTCATTGGAGGTGTCGTGAGAATAATTCGATGAAGGCGATGAGGGTGCCAACAACCGTCACTTCCGTAACATGCTTCCAATGTCGGGCTTGTGCATCGTCCTCATTCTTGACTCCGAAGTATGTTCTTCATTGGAGAGGGTGTTCTTCATTGGAGAAAGAGTTTCTAAAAAGTTCTCACCAAGACTCCCTTTCCCCAATGATTTCCTGAAGTAAATGAGGATCCATAAAATTGAAATAGATTTATCAATTTAATTTACATTGGCACAACTAATGTGGGCACAATTAAATGGCACAACTAATAGTATTGTGTTGGCACAATTAAATGGGAGGATTCCAAAGGACATAACCCTATTAAAGAGAAGTTCGGGTGGTCCCCACCACTAGAATTCAAAATGGGGGTTTTCTAGTTTGGTTGGTCCCCACACCCATAACTCAAAAGGAGTGGTTTCAAAAGAAAAATAAAATGTTAGATATTTTATTTTTCTTCTTCCATGAAAAAAATGAAAAATTATCTTCTACACTTGACCTAATACGGTCAAGGTGAAAGTCTCATTAAGAAAATACCGGCACTACGAATTCATGGGTGCCCTTAGATTTCAATTTCGACCACCGGTTCCAATGTTATAAAAACCCACTCGCACGTTTACTGAATGTACCTAAAAAAAGATCAAAAATTCATTCTGGGATCACCGAGCCTCGAAATCACACGTTGTCAATTTTCACGGAATCATAAAATTCCCATATAATTAAAAAAAATTACATTGAGTTTCAAGGTCTTTACATTACTATATTTTAAATTTATCCCTAGAATTATTTAATTTAATTATGATGATCATAGAACCTACCACTTGGTTTTACTGCTTTTTCTATAATAGACTATAATGTGGTATAACTATATTATGGTTCTATATGATTCTAGTACAAAAAATTGATTCAATCACCCAACCATATTTTTCATTCATAACAATATATATTCCACTAACATGAAGAGTTTGAATTAAAAATATTACATTATTTTGGATCCAATAAAAACATGATAGTGAATTATCATCAACTCTATAAATAGTCATTAATATATAAATTACATACATAACCACCTCATGAAATGTTTCTTACACATTTAAATTAACATGATCTCAATGTAGTCATTGTGATAACTATAATACATTCTTTAATAATATTTCAAGTATAACAATTCTCATATTAAATCATACAATTTCAGATATACAAAATTGATTCATTCTTCATAACACTTATTAACCCACATGTGGTCTTTTTTATTTTCCACGTATGGTTTCGATATATGTTAAAAATATTTTTATAAATAAATCTCCATGGATCTTATTGATATCTATTTCATGGTTATGTCATTTTCAACTTTCAATGTAAACATTATGAAAACTTCCCCCATTTGTAATTTGATCCCTAATTAAAAAGAAATCAAATTAATAAACATCAGTTTCATTACAACACCTTCGACCATTAATTTCCACTTTGATTACCAAAAAAATACAATATATAACCTTTTGGTGACAATTGTGATCATGATGGGTACAATCATACTATAATAATCATTAAAATTAATATATTACTACTCACTTCAATCCCAATTTTGTTTCATGGGACCATAAATGTCTATATATACAATGTAAAGAATGTATGAATCCATCTCTTAATTTGATTTGAAGCAATTAATCACCAAAAACCCTTTTATGAATGCATCAAAATTCATGTCACATTTCATTATTTAAATTAGTATTTTCAATCAACACATTATTTTTTCCGATGTTCTCCATTTTTAATTTATATGTATATGTGTTGGTTCTATAAACTATTTTCCACTTCAATAATAACGAAATATATTTTTTCCTTGTTATCAAGTTTTTTTATATAATCATTGGTTCTTCTTCATTCAATCAAATCATCACCATTTTTACTTTTTATGAAGAATCACACGTTCTTAAATGAACAATTATGACTAAAGTCACATAGTTTACTCAAAATAAATAGGGTATGATAAATTCTATCCACAATGAACACATTATTGTTTTCAATTCTTCAATTACTATCATTATCACACAGTTGTTTTTGTTTTTTTTAATTATTTTCATTATTAATTGAAACCATCCTATCCATAAAATTTTTGTTTTTTAGGAAAAACTATATTACCCATTATATGTGATTAGTATCCAAATTTATTTATACATGTGAAAAATTTCCATTAAGGAATCTTGATCTATTTATTCCATATCCTCTATCTTATTTTCTTTGCATGACATGCTTTATCTATTTGACACATACATAAGTATCTCCACATTAGTAACTTAATGATTATTAATTATTCCCACTCCATTATTGAAAAAAATACCTTGTGTATATAATTAAATGAATAAAAACAATAACCATTAATTGAAATTTTCCTATGGTTTATAGAATATATAAATTTTAACATTTATTTAATCTAATAGTTTCGACTTTAAAGGGAACTCATTATAACCTAGAATGATTTAGGTTTTATCATAGTTAGCCAAAAAATTCATATTCCATGCATTGAAATGGAATCCCACTTCTCTTATAAATAAATCCAAATAAATTTTATATATTTATAATAATCTCATTTATTTATTTTAATAATGATTTTTATTTTTATTTATTTTCATCATCAAACCATTGTTTTTAAAAATAAATATTTTGTACTTGAATAAATCAAATTATAATCATTTTTTTCATAACCATAAAAGGTCCTATTATTTCCCAAGAAGTTATCATAATTTATTAATTCTCTTATTATTTATTTTTTCATATCACCCTTGAAGATAATTAATTTTAGCCTCTTTACAATTTTTTTTATATTTAAGATTATTTTTAAAGTTTACCATTTTCACAATATAAAATTGAGTCCACTAGTCATATTATTGAATTCAATAATTTATATCATTAATTATATTTTCTTATTTAAAATCTTTTTAATTAGATTTAACTATATTAAATCGATTTTTGGGTAGTACAATTCTCCTTAACTATCTATTCAAGAAAAGTGATTTTATCTTTATGTTAAAATAAATATTAAATGGACTCCTTCAATAAGAAACATATCATCATATTACTCCACCATTGAATTTTTATCACTTATATACAATATTTAAGAATTTATTTATAGTTAGAAAAAACTTGAGGATGGTATTTATATGTTATTTTAGTTTGATCCTAAAAATCTATTTTCAAATATATATATTTTAATCCAAATTTATATATAGTTTGTTTTAAATTTATGATTAATTCACTAACATCTTTACTGCTATAGTGGTTCTTAATTTATAATTTTATTCATGTTTTTTCAACTATATAAGAATAATTACTTTTAATGTAAATTTTCTATTTTCTATATATTTTCTAGAAATAAATCTTATCCACTTCTTCTTTATTCCACCACTATACTCCTCATAATGAAATGATTAACAACTATGTAGTCAAATATTTAAAAAAAAAATTACCTTTAAACCTATTACAAGAATGTTAAAATTTTATTATTATTAGTGACTAAAATGTACTTTTAGTAGGATGGAAATAGTGGGTGAATTACCGTTAAATATTAAATGAAAAAAATAAACATAATAAAAAATCATGAGAAATTAAAAGATGAATGATTGATGTAAACTAATAAAATATTAATTAATGAAATTAATAATTATCTAATTATGATTGAGTTATCAATAGAAAATAATTTTATGTGTTTCAAAATTTAGATAAATATGTTTATCGAATGTAAAATGTACCTAATAAATTTAATAGAAAACATTGATTGTGAAATGTTGAGGAAAAAATAAAGTCATATAAATTTTATTTTATTGAATTATTGTGTATATAAAATGATTTGTGGAAATTAAAATATGATATTACATTTGATAATGGAGTTAGAGTGTATCTTTTTTGGATATCCTACATATCCTCACATTTGGTAGAGAGGTGTTTTGGATTTTATTCTTTATTTAAACCGAGATCCAGTATAAAAATTACCGTTATTTTAGAAATTTTAGAATGAAATCATTCCACCAAAAATTAACAGCATTGAGAACCCATTAATGAAGTTACCACACTTTTTTTATATGTTACTATCCCCTTAATTTTTTATAGTTATTGAAATACATCCATTTTAGAATAATTTGAGAATAAGATATTTTTTGTTGGTAGAAATCCATTAAAAATCCGCTACCTTATCTCTCAAGATGCATTGTAGAAAAATAGAGAAGATATTGTGTGGAAATGGTATAATTGATCCTAAGATATTTAGAATTTAAATTAGGGTTTGAAAGAAGGATTTTATATTTATGGATATGATCACTTGATCATTCAAAGAAACATTCAATTTTGATATTATATCTACCATTATTGTCCAAGACTCCATAGTCCTCTATTTTTTTGAATCCAAAACTTTGAGGAATGATTTATAATTACTCAGGGGTAGTTAATGTTGAATAATACCAAATAATTGTTTTTACTATAATAAATTCACCCACACATAGCCTTACTCAACACCACCTTCTAGAAAGTTATCTCCATAGGCTATCCAGTGGGAATCATAAAAAAATTACTTTTAGAAAAACTCAACCATCAGACTGCTACCTTCCATTAAATTGATAGTAGTCTTATGTAATATCTTAGAAGACTACAATGTACCAACATATAATCTGTGTAATTATTATAGATATGGTGCATCAATACTCTCATCATAGGTTTACTGTGTGCTACAGTTGCAGTTGATTTTTCCCACAATTTTTAATCACTTTTATGTACATCTAAATTCATTTAAAAAAATATTAATTAACCAACATACAACTATGAAATAAAAAATAGCATCAAGAAATAAAATTGTAATTAATGAATAAAACCATTAACTCTTTTTGGATCATAAAAACATCAATTTGATATATTGAAAAGTTATTATCATCCACTCAAAATGAAACTATTAGACAAATCGAAAAGTGTTTGTTATCATTGACACGCAATAACATAGACAGATGTACAAAAAAATACACCTTCTTTATGATCATGTATAGTTAAAATAAAATCATATTAAAATATTAAATCAATAGTGAATCATATTACAGTGTATTGAAGATATATCTAATATGGCATCCCAAATTCACAAGAAATAAACCTTTCACCGTAAATAATTCCTATATTCAGTAACAATGACAAACTTTTCTTCCCTAAATAGGATATATGATAATCATATTCTAAATTATTATATGTATTTAATAATTTCACCCTTTTTGGTAGTTGAAAAACACCCCAAAAATTGTATGATATATTCCATAATTTACACCTAATAATAATTAACAAAACATATCCCTATTTTTTATTATAGAAAAGAAATTAATGGAAGGGAAAATGTATAATGTCAACATAGAAAATCAAGGTGATTCAATGTAACATAAAAAAATTTAAAATAATTATTAAGAAAATATTTAAATAGATAAGGATTTTGAAATAAATATTACGATTATATTCAAAATTTTATCTATTAAAAAAGAGAAAATTTAAAGATATAAAAAGAGAATTTATCATTTTTAATGAATAAGAAGATGAAGACGAATGAGAGATGATGAAGAGATATCATAATAAAGATCAATAAAGAAAATATAAGGTAACCTATCCTTAAATAGATGAATGAAAATTTTCCATACATCATTAAGAATAGATACACTAGGTTCCCACCTAATTTTTTCATTTAAATAATTATGAAAAATAGATCAACCATGTCAAGAGATAAGATTTAAATATATATATTTATTATTAATACATGAATACTATAGTGACCTATTTTTTTCATACATTGATATTACTTATTCATAGATGAATATTCATTAAATAAAATTTTAAACCATGCATGAATAATTAAGTTCTATTATAATTGTAAAAAAATAAACATAATCAAATGGTTCATAAAATATCTGCATAATCTCAAACATATTTCTTCACAAATGGAACCCTCTATACAAAAATAATAATTAATATAATTATTCATAACATGGAGAAAGGAACCATAATAAGAAGGTGAGTCTAGAAGTAGTGTATGGGTAAAAAAGTGAAATATTAATTATCACATAACCATTATATGATCATAATGGTGTAATAATATGATATTAATGATTTAAACCTTATATTTTGTATCAAATACAATAATATTATGTTATATAATAAATCATTATAGTTCATAAGAGATGTATAATAATGGATTAAAAGAAAATAACCAATGAAATATTAAATTTGGAATGAGACATTGACATGGGATATAAAAAAAATCAAAGAACATCACTTCCTTAGTAGTTAAGGCTCTTTTATAATACAATCATTTTTTAATGGGTTTACTTCCCAATCCATCATAGTAGTGAAGGATCAATATCAAGAAATTCATAGTGGACAAAGGTCCTTATTAAATCGGGTACAACTCCGTTCTAGTCTTGTTTATCTCAATAGTTATTAATCTATACCCAATTCCCTATAGAGATATTTTGGTGTCACTTGTCACATAATGGAAATAATAAAAGAGATGAACCTGGTTGAGTTAACCTCTTAAAATGGCACTCAACCCGAATCTCCCCATATCCGAATAGTGTTCCCAAACCCCATGGGATGGTTAATTTTAACCTGTAATTACATAACATAAAATAGGGAATGATTTCTCCAAACCTCAAGAAATATCATAGCATGTTTATATATAATTGATTGAAACAGTGGAAGTGGTAACATATTTTATAATTGAAATAAGATAGTGGAAATGATACAACTCAAAATGGTCATGACATCCCAAAGTATAAGTACAATAATGAAAGGAATACTAAAACTAGAAACCAACTAATCCATGTGATGTCATGGGAAAAATCCCACCATCCCACCCCCAACTAACTAGATAAAGTTGAAAACCCCTCCTTGCCTCAACATGGAGCCTTGTTTTTCCTTTCATCGAAAGATATACAATGGTCTATTAAAACTAATTTGGCATATAGTATGTGAGATAAATAGTCTCATTAGGATCCCACATAGTTGTTCCATAATAATCTATATCTAATAATTTCAAGATTCAAAAAATTAAAAAATATTGGGCATGAAGAATAATTTTAATTTTTCATTTTAAAATCACATAATAACATTTAATTTTCCTGTTTTCCACATTTCCATAATAGGATGGGTAATATTGTTTCAAATCATTATATATATATATATATATCAATGAATTCATTTCAAATAATTGTAGGTATCACATATCATATAATATCACTGGAAATAAAAGATAAAATTGTAAATTCGAAAACTACTGGTTACATGATTCTAGGGATCTCCATAGGTTAGGATATCAGACTACTCATACCATTGTCAATGTATTATAAAAAAGGAATACATTAGAAAATTGTCCTAAGGAGAAAAGAAAAAACCCCATGAGTGAATCCCTTGAAAAGGTCAATACCATTTCCCCAGAAATGTTGCCCTAGCGAAAAGAGGAACACCCCTTGAGTTAACCAACCAATAAAACATTGGAAATGACCTTTGTATGAGACTTCCACATAAGTACACTTGACTTCTAATGTACTCTATTTTCAAAACCATCTCTATAATTTTTTTTTGGAAAACTGTTTCATAAACCTATTTCACTATTATCTGAAAACTCTATTTTTATTTTAAAAAAATAATTAAAAACATATTATATTTAAATCATATTCCATACACCCAATTCAATCAATGAAACATTCTATTTTAGTTATAAATTTTTTTATCAAAAACCATAACAATATATTTCGTTTGACATAGGCTAGAGACAAAACAACCTACCTATAACATAGGTAACACATGAAAAAAATGGAATCATCTAACAAGGAAGGAAAAAAACAATTATCATGAAGGACCAAGAATCAATCCTCGCATCTAATAATTTATTTAATTTATAAAGAGAATTAGATTAAGGGATTGATCCCAACATTACTCATGAAAAATCATATGTCACAGTGCAACCAAAACTAGGTTTATCCTCTGTAAAAAGTCCTCATGAAGGATCTATAATGAAACAAGTATGATAAATAATATATATCAAAATGTCTATTGTCATAGTGAATTATGGATACTATGATCTAATAAAAATAAATAATAGGAGAAATACTAACCCATGAAAATTCACTGCATCCAAAATGATGTTCAATCATTGAATGAAGTGATTCAGAATGGTTAGAGTTATCCAAAATCCAACCTAAGATCCTCCAGGTCAAGAGTGAATATGGAAAAATATTATTTAGAGAATCATTACTTTTACGACACCCAAAATGCATAACATATGAATTTTTCATGTTCTGAAAACCAATTTCACATCGTGTAATCCATGATTCCCATGTTCACCAAAATATAAAAATATTTATTTATTAAAACCCCAATTTTACAATTTGATGAAATGAAATATAGATTCATGGAACAAAATCTTCAAAAAATTTATGAGTTCATGAATTCTTCCCAACACCCACTACATGGCATTCAAAGGATTTACACAAAGTTAAAACATCTCATGACATTAAATAGGTTCATTCTCTTAAAAAAATCATTACATATTACTTTTGAATAATACACAGTGGGTAAACACATAATTTGTCTTGTATTAATCTTGTAGATATTGAAAATAATAGTTTCATATCAAAATCCACCAAACAATTTGGGTATTCTATGAACTCTATGATAAACACACAACGCCTTTAACATGTTTATACCATGGCACCATTAAATCAAAAAATAATATAACCATAAAAAATAGTTCATTTTCCACAATACAATATCACCATAATTTGGAGTCCCTAAATGAAATAACGTAAAAATGGAAATGACAACTGATATAGGAAATACAATAATGTGAGAAAGGGGATGTTACAGACTCCCCATAATAGAACATTCCATCACCGAGAAGTCATGTGGAATAATATTGTCTAGAAAAGATGTGAGGCCATTGTTCCATCATCAATAACTCATTCTCCCTTGCATCATGAAAATTTAAACCATGCCTCTATAACATTCTACCCAATAGAATCAACTATTCATGTAACATTTTCACTTCAGAGTCAATGACATCCACTTGATACTCTACAACAAAAATATCTGGACCAAAATTATTTTCCACTAAACTCAGAAGGAAAGAGGGCTCATGATGGTATTTTATAAGCTTGACAAGTGTAAAAAATCATGAATTATTATAAACTAATCTATAAGTGTCAATTGATAAGTAAAATTTACCAATTTTTTAGTGACATAAAACAATCCATCATATCGTGGAGCCAACATTCCATATTTTCCCAGCCAATGGTGACCCAATAGAGGATACTATTTCAAGAAAACATGGAATCCAATGGAAAAGAACAATGAAAAAACCATTTATCTATATTATATTTCATGAAAATCTAAACACTACATGAAATTCACATCATAGTTGTATTTTTTTAGCATTGTGGTTGTTTTAACTATTGCGATATAGTTTTACAATGGTTTCATAAAACCACCACAAAAATTTTGTTATCATCCAATATGGGACAGTTTCTTCTATTTAGAATTGAATGTTTTATGTGTCGTAGAAACCATATTTGGTGAAGGTTTTATTGGTTTTAGTGGTGTTCTTAGAAGGAAAATATTATAAGGATTTAGTGGTGGTTAAAACCACTGCTAACTATTTTCCTTTTTTTATGGACGCCACAACTAAATCCAATAAAACCACCGCTAAATAAACCTCCTTTATTTTTTAGAATTTTTTTAACAATAATTGATGAAAAACTATCAACATATAGAATAGGTCAATCCCACCTCTATATGGTGAACAACAACAACAAATTTGCTGCATATTCTGTGGCATAGTACACTGAAAAAAACCTATGCAGAGAACATATAACACAAGGTGTGAACACAAAAAATAAAATCATAACTAAATATTTCAAGAGGAACTATATTTCACATTATAAAATCACACCCCACTTTCAAAATAAGTAAACACACAAAAATTTCAATCCATTGTTAAAACCATACTTGGCTTAAAAATCAACGAATATGAATTTTTCTCAATGAAAACCAAACTTTTAATTTTAAAAAACATTTAAAAAGAATAAAAACCCTTTAAAACAAACCAAATTCCATTTACCTAAGAAATTTAAAAACTTTCACATGGGAAAAATCATGTCATGGTTCATTTTAGATGCACCAAAACAAGTCCCAACACATCATGGTTCTAGTGTGTTCAAAAGGATAATTGAAATTTCAAAAGGATCTAATTAAATATCTCTATTTTTGATTCATGATCCAATCATAATCGATCCATGAAGTCATTTATCAACATTAATGGTGTCTATGAGGTCTAATATAATCAAATTTTTTAAAAATTATTAATATATGTTGAAAAATTATTGATAGAATTTAGATTCCTGAATTTGAATTCAATATTCAAATTCCATTGAGAAGAATTTGTTTCTACTACTGTGTAAGCTTAATTAAAATAAGGTATTTCATATTTATGTTTCAATGATGTAAATACTATATAGGGAAGTAAAATTATACTATTATGGGTTGATTTTAAGAAACATTTATTTGTATGGATGTATGAGGAAGATATATGTTTTGTAGTACAATTTTCACAAAAAGTAGAATCTTGAATTATCAAATTAACATAAGAAAAATGTGTGATTATAGAAACCCACCTAGTTTCATTGTAAATAAGATATGAATAAGAAGTTTTTTTCATGTATTGTGCATAAAAAGTTAATATGTTTCTTTTTATTGTGAATGTGTATAAGGAAAATAGGAATTTGGAACATCAGTGTAAAGGCATGGCCTATACTGGTGAATCTTTTATTATTGCTAGAAAATTCTATTTTAAATTATTTGTATTGTCATATAAAGACCCAGTGAGATGTTTAAAGAGTGTGGGATTCACTAAAACATAGTTGGAAAGTGTACAATATATGTTCAAGGATAAATCGTGCTCACTTGTACCCATAGGTTGATACTAGTGTGTTGTATAATATCAAAGGATTCCATATCACACAAAGGATTATCCATCTCATTTTTTGAGATTAGCCATGTAAATCTGTTTTGGCTCTTATGTTGGTGTGTGTTTGTTTTTTGTAAGAAAGGATATTTTTAGAAGATATAATGAGAGAATTTTTCACCTTACTAAGTGGAGAGATAATAGGATATGCTCTAAAATGTAATCAATTGGATAAAAGGACATCAACATTGAGTCACCCACTCTAAGTGATAAACATATCCAAAATAGAACTACTATAATGTTATTGATTATGGATCATTATTATTATTCTTTTTTTCTAGAAGAGTCAAAAATCATTTATCTAATTTGAATGAACAAAACATGTACACAAAAACTTATTCTACTCTCTTAATTTCTCTATTTTCTCCCATATGGGTAACATCTATATTTTATATTCGATGTATATAAAGTCTCTATCTTATCTTCTGTTTATGAATCTTTGTTTGGGGCGCGCGCGTCCGTCTAATGGAGTTCGACAACACTGTTTTTCCTACATTCTCGCTTTCCAAAGGCGGGCAGCATCCGTTCATTATTAAAAAATGTTTTCTCCATGATCGAAATGGGATGATGGGATGTCGGTTCCTCATTCTGTGGATTCCTCATTATAACTCGTTGCCTAGTCCGGGTCTCCCTTAAAGATTAAGTCATGTTTCGTGAATCTCGTTCCTAGTGCCATATCTTTGTCGACACCCATTAATTACACAACATCCATCAGGACATTCCATCTGTTCTTACCATGGTATCAACCTTCGGTCGGAGTAGACGGTAACATCATGCATGTTGGGGAATATTTGGATTCTTCTACATTGGGTAACGAGTATTCATCCTCATAAGAGGGAATCTCAAGGGCATAGAACCCAAGGCATCACACATCAGTCGCGGGGTATCTTATGCCAGAGGAAAGTCTCTGAGGTTTTTCTTATCTTACCATGTTTAACACGGGGTATGCCACATGTTTAACGTCTTGCAGAGATGGTTACTCTAATGGCGTGTCTTCCGAGATTTTCCTCAGGCATCTCATGTTTAACAAGAGCTAAGATGCGAGTTTAATGTCTTGTGGAGATGAGATGAGAGTGATGAGAACGTCCCATAGAGATGTATCAGATTCGTACATCCCAAGGATGAAACCCCTAGAAGATGGATGGATCAGAATGCCCCATGCAGAGGGATCCGAGGTGGTGCGTCCCATGGAGGAGAGATGTCACACCGTAATGTAAGATCCTAACACCATTGAGGGAAGATCCAGGAGAGTTCACCCCAGAATGGGGAACACCGTGGTTTACCAATTGCTGGGATTAAACCTCGTAGAGGTTTCCTACATACCATGTCTAGACGATAGGGATCAAAACACATGTAGTTCAAAGGGGTGATGAAATAGGGTGAGCAGAGAGGAAAAAACATGAATACATGCTGGGGCTTATGCATGGATATCAGCCCATCGCAAGAGGGATACTCTTGGGTGGATGGTTATGGATTGAGTGGGGCCTATTCATGGTTAGATGCCTACGTGCCGCAAAGTGAGGTGCTAGGATGAATGGCATGATCTCATCGGGATGAGGCATCCCGGGTAAGAATCAGGATGGATGATGGAGAGTTTAATTAAGTGGATTGGTAATGAGAAGGAACCATCGTGAAGGTGACATTGATGTTGAGATTTAGCCATGAAGAGACTTATACGTATCCCTGTGGCAAGGAATCAATGTTTGCATAGTTCGGTGAGACGATGTGACACCAGAGGAGGCGACCCATGAGAATGGATGCATGGATGAGATCTGGAAGAAATAGAACATCAGGGTTGGGGTGTGATCTTCCCGGAGCACATGGGGTTGAGGGATATAGCAGGATGAGTTATGATTGAAGGTCTATCTCCTTAGGGAGGATTCTTATGTACCTTGCATTGTCAAGGATCAAATTTCACATAGTTCAGGAGAAGTTTGCTGAATCGACGTGAAGATGTTCGGGACCAATGGGTGTTGGGATTGAACCTAGGGGGGTTTCCTACATACTTTTCCTTGGAAATGATCAAATTCCACGTAGTCTAAGAGGGGTTGGTGATTCGATGTGAAGGGGGTTGGAACAAATGGATGGTGGGCTTGAACCTGAACGAGGTTTCCTATGTACCTTTCCTGGCACGGATCAAAGACCACATAGTTCGAGATGGTGTGTGAACCGACATGAAGGGTGTCAGAACCAATGGATGGTGGACTTGAACCTGAGGGAGGATTCCTACATACCTTGCCTATGCGAGTATCAAGGTCCAAATAGTTCAGGAGGAGTGGGAACCGATGTGAAGGGGGTTCAGAACCAATTGATGTTGGTCTTGAACCTTAGGGAGGTTTCCTACATACCTTACCTTGGCAAGGATCAAAGTCCACATAGTTAGGGATGGTGTTTGGGGTTTTCTCTCTAGGCTGCCGAGAGAGGATGTCATGGTTGATGCTTTCTCTACGCCCATGTGATTCATGCTCGGTGGGAGAATCAAGAGGCAGCTAGGACCTAATGATCATGATGCATACGTGTGTCCATGAAGGGTGGTGAATGGGGATTATTCAAGGAAGCTGCTTGGGTGCCGCTATGGAGTGGCAATGGTGCATGGAGCTTGTGTAAGAGAGAAGCCCGGGTGCCACTATGAAGCGACAACGGTGCATGGGGATTACTCATGGAAGCTACGTGGGTGCCTCTTTGAAGTGGTAATGGTGGATGAGGCTTATTCAAGTAAGATTCTCGTGTGATGCTAAGGAGCGACAATGGTGAATAGGGCTTATGTAAGAAAGCTACCCAGGTGCTGCAATGGAGCGAAAATTGTGCATGGTGCTTACGCATGGAAGCTTCCCGTGTGCCACTATGGAGCGACAATGGTGAATGGGGCTTATGCAAAGAAGCTTCCATGGTGCCGCTATGGAGAGACAACGGTGCATGGGGCTTATGCATGGACATTGCACGGGTGCCTCTATGAAGCAGAAATGGTTGATGGGGCTTACGTAAGGAAGCATCCTGTGTGTCGCTATGGAGTGACAATGGTGAATGGGGTTTACACAAGGTCGCTATCCAGGTGCCGTAATGGAGCGACAATTGTGGTTGGGGCTTATGCATAGAAGATACCTGTGTGCCACTATGAAGCGGCAATGTTGCATGGGGCTTATGCAAGGAAACTGCCCGAGTGGCGCTAAGGAGCAGCAATGGTGAATGGAGCTTAGGCAAGGAAGCTACACAGGTGCTACTATGGTGTATAAACGGTGGACGGGGATCAAGCAAGGATGCTTCACGTGATATCATCCTCATATCTTCCATGAGGGAATCCCAACCAATGGGTGGTTTGAGTCCTTCACCTATGCGCTAGTGCACAAAAGGGATAATGCCAAGGGGAGTTGGATTCAGTCTAAACAAAGGGAGATGAAAAGTGTGAATCACATGCCCGACATTTAGAACACAATGAGGGTGGCATGGAGATGGAGTATAATTGTTGAACGTGTTCGAAACACAAAATCCATATCATGTTAGAATGAAATGGGGACATTAAAATGAATGTCAACTGATGACCATGTTCGAAACACAAGACCTGACTCGAAGTGTTATACAAAGTCTTACGGGGCGTTGGCCCAGGAAGGTAGGTGAGATGATGCGGCATGGGACCAGGCCATTAGGGGGTCCCTTCAGACATGGAAGTGGATGAAGATTCGAATGAAGTACTATAAAATCCTGAGGTGGAGTGATGGAATGATTGAACAGATTTCAACACTCTTGATATTATTCCACTGTAATCATTGCATTAGGCATCTTATGCTTGGAGCATAAGGCATCTTTTGTCTAGAGAAAGAGGAATCCTATGTTTGGCACATAGGGTGTAATATAGTTTATATTCATGTAGATGGGACTATTGGAAACTCATTCTTGGGGCATAAGACATCTCTTTTTTGGAGCAAGAGTCATCCTATGATTGGAACATAGGGTGCACTACAGTTTAGAGTCGTGTAGAAAGGACTGTTGGAATCTTATGCTTGGCACAGAAGGCATCCATTGTATTGAGTAAGAGAAATCCTTTGTTTGGACTATAGGTTGTACTACTGTTTATAGTCATGTGGATAGGACTGTTGGCATCTCATTCTTGGATCATAAGGTATCTCTTGTTTGGAGCAAGAGGAATCCTATGTTTGGAACATAGGGTGCACTACAGTTTAGAGACATGTAGAAAGGAATGATGGTATCATATTCATGGGGCCCTAAGAATCTCTTATATAGAGTTAGAGGAATCCTATGTTTGGAACATAGGGTGTACTATAGTTTATAGTCATGTAGATAGTACTGTTGGCATCACATTCTTGGAGCATAATGCAATTTTGTTTGGAGTAAGAGGCATCCTATGTTTGGATCATAGGGTGAACTACAGTTAATAGTCATGTAGAGAGGACTATTAGGCATATGGTTCCTAGTAATGTATGGTGTTGCGACTTATGCAAGAGCGTCTCTTTCTGGTTCAACCTTACATATGAGCTAAGGGATGTTGTTTGGATGAGTTATTTGTGGAATTGTTCGACTCAAGGTACATGGGGAAATGATGATGAGAATCAAACTCACAACATGGGAAATGAACCAAGAGAAATATTTTGAATCATGGTGTTTTATGGTGTGCATTGGTGTATCTCAAATCAGGGTATTCCATAGGTGGAAGGTGGGTGCACATAAGGCCACAATGGAAAATGTCAATTTCCCAGCCCGAAAAGTTTGTGGTGCAACTCTTCATTTTTCGTGGGGGTCAGTGACTGTAGAGAAGGGATCGGCCTAGAGGTCCGGGACCGTAGCTCAGCACTAACCGTGAACGGGGGTGAAGGGCCGCAACCCACACAGTATGAACTGGTGGGTGAAAATGTAGGATCCTCACAAAGGATAGGTCTTTGTGAAGTAGCTTCATAGAGCAAAGGGGGGATCATGGAGCATGGGGTCTTGTGGAGTAGCATCGGAAAGGAAACATCCTCATATAGCATGGAATCTCAATGCAGTCTCATGAAGGGATGATGCTCATGAAGAATGGACTCGAAGAGCATCATCATAAAGGAAGCTCCTCGTGGAACACGGCCTCATAGAGAATCTTCACGAAGGAAGCTACTCGGAGAGCGTGGACTCACGAAGCAGCTGTGCGAAGGAAGCTACTCACGGAGCATGGACTCTCGGAGCCGCTTCACGAAGGAAGGTGGAGCTCCACAAAATGAGAGATCGGCCAACCAAGGGGCGGAGTCACCATTTTCATGAAGGGGGGTGATCCAGATATTAATTGGCATGCGGTGTTGTGAAGCAGATCCCTCTCATCGCGAAGATAGAGCTCGCTCCGTAGAGGATCACGAACGTCAAAGGAGTTCACGGAGCATCATGCCTATTTGCTCCGTGGTGGGTTCACGAATGTCAAAGTTATTCATGCAGCATCCCAACTCCTTACTCTGCGGTGGGTTCACAAATGACAAAGGGGTTCATAGAGCATCCCACCTCCTTGCACCATAGTGGGTTCATGAAGGTCAAAGTGGCTCGCAGAGCATCCCACCTCCTAACTCCACGGTGGGTTCATGAACGTCAAAGGGGTTCGTGGAGCATCCCACCTCTTAGCTCCACGGTGGGATCACAAAGGAGGAGCTTTACGCAGGCGCACAGACCTAGGGGCTCTGGTCAACTTCCCTCATTCTACGACCGCGGAGGGAGGTTCGCAAATGGGCTCCGCTAACGAGTTTTCTAGCCCAACTTCAAATGTTCATAACTCCTAAACCATAACTAAGTTAGGGCCCTATGACCTACCAAAACAAAGAATGAAAAAAGAGCTACGATCTTTGATCATCAAAGGAATTATTTGGAATAGTTTTGGGATGCGTTTTCCAGTGCCAACAAATCCCCCCCCAGAATGGGGTCCAACGAGAATGAGGTGGGCGAGGCGAACCACATCCTGAGGAAACGACTGAGGAAAATGCATGCATTGGGGTCCATTGTATCTCGATCGTATTGATGAGATAGACAACTAAATATCTAATCCTACAAGATCCATGCTTGGTGTAGGAAGCAATAGATAATAGGAGATCTTGAACGAAAGTGCTAAACAACTGAAGGAGTGAGGGAATTAGAATGGGACATCATTCACCATTAAGAGAATCCTAAAATTGGGATTCTATCTAGATAATGGGGCTCTCTAAACAACCGATCAGGATTTCTAGGGAGAAAGATGGAGACCTGTTAGAATAGTCAAATTACAATTTTCCCAGTTTACTCTTGTGAATGAGCGGGGTAACCCCATGAGCATTTGACTAAATATGAACATAGGGGAATGGAAGCGGTGAATCACGATACCCAAAATTCTGGACACTGTAGGGATGGCATGAAAATGAAGAATAATCATTGACCATGTTCGAAACCCAGTATCCTTTGTGAATTATCCTATAATGGGGGTAACAGACGAGGGTCTACCACTGACCATTTTTAAAATACAGGGCCTGACTAAGAAGGTTATTGGTTAGTCTTCCAGAACGTTGTCCTAGGATAGTAGGTGATCCATATGCCGAGAAACCATAGTTTTAGGGGGTTCCATTAAACGCGAAAGATGAAGAGGGTCCGATTGAAGGGTACGCAATGCATGGAGTTGGAGTGATGGGTTGTTCGAATCGATTACAACACTCTTGAAATCACACCACCGTGATGAAGGAACATTATGTGGAAGTATCCATATTTTCATAAATCAAACATACTTCTCAGAAGGACCTCTACGAGAAGGGGTCTAGTGCATCCCATGATTAACATGGGGCATCATGACCTTGTTTAGGGTAGAATCACAGTTTAGTGTCATGCATTGAGGACATATGGACTTTTATAGTTTAACATCATATGATAGGACGATGAGCGAAAGGTAAGATCCTCGGAAGGGAGTATGTGGTTTGGTATCTATAAAACCAACTTGAATGAGAACATAAAGAGTCAGCACCACATCAAGTATCCCTAAAGAAATATATTTAGGTCAAGGGGCCAAAAGTGAATGTTAGGATGGGCTCAGAGAAAAATGTTAGGGCGTTCCTATGTACCCCACGCAGATGGGAATCAAGACATACATATTTCTTGAAGCATGACATGGTCAAATACTGATGCTAGTAGGGAGAATCCTCTCGAGAGAGGAAACTGACGCATCCCGTGATTAACATAGGGAATCCAGAATTGGTTTAGGGTTGAACTACAGTATAGTGACATGCCTCAAGGAAATTTCTACCCATGATGGAAATGTTTGGTGAGGTATATACCTCGATGTGAATGAGGACCATAAGAGTCCACGCCACACCACAGGCTCTCAGGAGAATCCATGGTCGAGGGACTCAATATCAAAACAATGATGGGCCAAAGATAGGTTGTCTGGGAATTCTTACGTATCCCATGAGGATGGGAATCTAGCCATACATAGTTCTAAGAGTGTAGTTTAACGTCATACGGTATGAAAGGAAGGCCTCTGTGGCATGACTGCACTAGTACATGTCCTACCTGAACTATAAAGCCCTTATGAGTCGTGCTCGATGTGTGAAACAAGGAGTAGTGATGGGACTTTCCAAGCACAGGTAGGCACATGTTAGGGGATTTATGGGACACTTGTTGAATGTCGTTCTAATGATGTTGACCTGCCTATATAACGCACCTAGATGCTCGAAGGAGTGAATCTGAGTATGTTGGAATTCTAGTTGAACATAAGTAAATTGAAATATGTGAATCATAATGCTTGAAATATGGACCACAGTGATGTTGGCATGATGATAAGGAATAACTGTTGACTATGACAAAAAATAGAATCCATTTTGCATTAGCCTGGTATGGGAAAAAACAAATGAGGGTTGACCGCTGAACATGTTCGAAACATGGGACCTATCGCAAATGTCATCTGAGGTCTTCAGGGACATTGGCCCAAGAAGTTAGGTAAGCTAGTGTGGAATGAGACCCGGCTGTAAATGAGGTCCCTTCAGATGTGGAAGTGGATGAGGACCCAAATAATGGGCTCATGAAGTTTATACAGGGAATGGGGGAATGTCCCTGTGAAAATTCTATAATACATGCTCTTTGCCAAAACGCATCTAAGGATGAGAATAAGAGGTATAAAATTGCGGGAGTCGAGTCCCCCTCTAATGATAAGTGTCCTAAGGTCGCACGCTTCCAGCTTAATAGTCGTAGGATGTTCCATTAAGGGTGTTTTTAATGGACTAGGTGTAGGGCAACGAAGTGACCAAACCCAACAGGTAGTTCCCATTGGGATAAGTTAGTTTAGGGTCATAGAACTTGGACCAGGTGGGGAAAAGATGCAGGAGGAACATGGAGCAGCCTGTTCAAAACCCGACATGAATGAGGACCCATGAGGTACTTGATACACCACATGTTCATCAGAGAGCTTGGGACGAGTGGCCGACATAGAGGGGACAAGATTTGGGATTCTTGGGGTTTGACCTGTAGAATATATTCAAGGGATTTCCTATGTATTTCATAAGGATTAGAATCAATCCATACATAGTTCTGTAAGAGACAATGTAGGGTACTAGTGTCAGAGATACTGAGTGTGTGCGGGTCTGGCCCTTGCGCTAAAAGAAGAAGTATTTTATAGATCTTGTTTGTCCTTTAGGGTGAATGTGTTCTGTTTTTTTTAAATAAATGGACCAAGGATAGAAATTCTAGGGATTGCCACAGGAATCAAGCCATAGGTAAGAATTGAAAAATGGTATGGTGCATGACCGATACCAAACCTTATGCACCTTGAGTGAGGATATCACGTTGCAGTGTCATTTTTTATCATGTTTCCAGGATGATAATTTCATTGTTTAGGGTCATGTGATGTCACCAACCATGAATTTTAACAACATGAAGTATAGAATCAAAGTTTCAAAGTCATGTGGGACTAGGAATCATAGTTTAAAGTCCTCTTGCTAAAACCTATACAGGAGAGATGAGGTTCCAGAGGGAATGTTCATGTCATGATGAAGAAAACTTGACGTGATTGAGGATAAGGTCCACATCATACCATGCACGATTCTGAAGAGGAATCCTTGGGCTGAGAGGTCATTAAAGGGTAGAGGATAATGGGTAGGAGAAACTAGCTCCCAGTTGAGCAAGACCTGATGACAAGATTTCTGGGTGTTACTATGTATCCCGTGAGGATGGAAATTAAGCCACACATAGTACTTGAAGGTTCCTTTTAATTCCGTGTGGGAAAACATATAGTTTAATGTCATGTGGGACATAAAGTAGAGGGTTAACTCCTAAAAAGGGGCATACGTGGTGCGGCTAATGAAAACCTAACATGAATGAAGACATAATACCATACCACACCATGTGGTCCCATAAGATTTAGTGCTTAGAAGGCATAATAGAAGAGATAAATTAGTATAACTCGAGTTGGACCAAAAGACGAGACATCTAGGAATTCCTATGTATCCCATGGGAATTAGATTCAAGATGTATGTAGTTCTAAAAGAGATCTTAGTTTAAGGTCTTAGAGCTCGGACCATAGAGAAGCTGAATCCTTCAAAGTAAGTGAGGACTTCAACCGGATCCCTAATCCCACATGAGTCAAACTCGGTGTGGGAAACAATTGAGGAATAGGTTTTTTGCAATACCTAGAATTCACGCCAAAGGGAAGTCAGTGCGGAGCCCCGAATAATGCCTTTACTATGGCTTTTGTCTACCTAACTTGAAAATGAGCACTGAGGGATAGTGTCGGGAGTGTTGAAATTCCATTTGGACCTGATGGGGTGGAAAATAATGTGCATCATGTAACCAACAATCAAGTATTGAAGTGGCTGGCGTGGAAATGGAGGATAACTGTTGACCATGTTCGAAACATAACATCCATATCACGTTAGCCTGAAATGGGGACAAACAAATGAGTGTCGAACACTAACCATATTCGTAACGCGGGACTTAAATCTTTTTGTATATGAAACCATCGAGGATGTTGGGTCATAATGGTAGGAGAGCCCTTAGTCCTAGAATCCATTCAATTTGGGGGTCCCTTTGGCTGTGAAAGATAATTGAAGCCCAAATGTAGAGGAACATGAAGCCTGAAATGTGGTTGAACGCATTTTCACATAGAATCTAACACTCTAGATTCTAGACCAGAGTACTCATTGGCCAATTGGTAAATCACCGAAGAGGGAAGAGGGACCTAACATAAGGGCAGCCTACTTAAAGGGATGAATGAAGGGAAATGGAGAGAAGGACACTCATGAGAGAGAGGTATGCAACATGGTTTTTATAAGCCCAATGTGAATGGGGACACATGCCCATACCACACTGTATACTCCTCTTATAGAAGAATGTGGGACAAAGAGACAAAATGATAGGGGGTATTCTAAGAGATGGGGCTGGACCCAAAGACCAGATGTTTGGGCTGTCCTACATATCCCATGAGGGTGGGAATCAAGACACACATAGTTTTGGGATAGGGACGATGCAAACAAAGGCCAAATACCCCAATGAGGGGGGTGTATGACATGATGAGTAACCCAATGTGAATAAATATGTGAGTCCATACTGTACAACCCTAAGTGAGGACTTGGGCCATGGGGCTTGAGGCTGGGCCATGGACCAAATTTCACGGCCATATTTCAGTTTAATGTCTTGTAGTGAGGATGAAGGTAGGGGTAAGGTATCTCATCCGGGGATAAGTATGACATAATGAGTAAACCAAAATGAATGATAACATAATCCAAGACCACACCATACAACCCTAAGTGAGAAATTGGGCCAGGGGCCCGAGAAGGCTAAGGGACCTAAGGCTGGGCCTCAGATGGAAATTCCTAGCCAGTTTGCAGTTTATCGTCTTGCAGTGAGGATGAAGTTGATCTTAGTATAGGTTCTTAGAACATACACCATAGATGGATAGATTAATGTAATATGTGTTGTAAAAAGAGGGAGAATCATTGTGTGTAACGACCCAAAGTTTCATTAATGGAAATCCCTCTTGATCTAATTAAATGTATCTTTATGTTTATATAAAATGTCAACATCTATGGTTTTATGCTATGAATTTTGACCATTTCTAATATAGCTGTTGAACAGTGATCACATGATTAGTATAAACATAGGGCTTTAAAAAATCCAAATTTACTTAGACAAAGGAAGCGATGGCCTCATCCAGTAGAATTTCCCCATACGAAGCCCATTTTTCGGTGCTCAAAAAAAGGTGGCATCCTTGGGATTCTCTCTTGACCAAGCCCAAGCTAAGATTCATCATGTCAAGCTCGAATGGGACCATCTATGGGAGAAGTGGAAGTTGATAGAAATTACCACTCGAGCGATGTTATCCGAGCCACCCCAAGAGTCTGTCACCATCACACACCTTACCCTTAGGTCTTATGCGGCTGTTTTAAGGGTTTATGTAACAAATAAATTGTATTATGTTCATGTACATTATTTTTGTATATAATAATGAATATACTTTCTTGTCATTATTGATACATTGTAAATAGTTTTTAAAGTACAAATAATGTTTTTAGTTATTATTTAATTAAGAGTTCTATTTTATTAAATTAAGGTATTTTTGAATTAAATAATATTTTAATAAAATATTATTATTATTAAATTAATTTTTATTAAATATAAAGGATCTTATAATTTTATGAAAGAAATTGTAATTTTTATTAAGTTTTGAAAGCCATTTCTGTCAAAACCCATGTATTATCGATAAATGTCGGTTTTTTTTAAAGTGAAAATTAACATATTTATAAAATTATTTATATAAAATAAATATTATTTCTGGAATCAGGACTTCGAAATTATCCAACGGTGAATTTTTCATAATTTTCTGAGATAGCCAAATTTTTGGGTAAAAGTTAAATACTGTTTAAATATATAATGTGATTTCTGACATCATAATTACCCAATAGTGATGTAATAAAATACTATAAGCTTTATGTTAGGAAAATATATTTTTTACCATTAAAATAATGTGATTTTGGGTTTTTTTTACTTAATTTTAAAAGCATTAATGGACCCCTCAAGACTTATTAAACACCTTTCCTTTTTAAATTATTTTCCATGGGTGTGTGACTCACCTCCACATAAGCAACCCTATTATTTTAAGATGTTCGGACTTTGGACTTATAAAATATTTTTTTTATTCCCTTTTCTAAAGACCATGGTTAAAGACCATGGGATGGTTTGTGGTTTGGATTAATTTAATATAATGGGTCCCAAACCTAAATAATAAAGAATTCCCTCACATTTCCTCTATAAACCCACCCAAGCTCCCACTTCCTCCTCACTCAAAGCCTTTGGATTTCTTCCAACCTCTGACCTACTCTCTATAGAATCATCCCAAGGTGCCCTAATCTCCCAAGAATCCTCTCACAATCCTCTCTCTAGACTTTGGAAGCACACTTCCAAGTAAGGGTTTTTTTCTTCCTTTCTCATTTTTGTCCAATTTTCTTTAAGTTGTTTTTCCCAATTAATTTCAATTATGAATGTTGTATTATGGTTTCAAACCACCCTCATACTTCCCTCTTTATGTTTTAATTATGGGATACACATTTCTATCTCATTAAATGCCTCCCATGTACACCCGTTACTATGCCGAAATTCCGAAAGAAACTTCTCCCTCCTCATTTACATTCAAGAAATATTTTTGTATCATGAACCTAAATTCCATTACAATTGTTGGGAAATGTATCTATATGAACTCCTTACTGTCCATTACATGTAAATATGATAGGAACCCATTTATCTCTCATAAATCTTTTTATGAATTCTTAAGTCACGCTGTTACGCTGCCGAAATCGCACCCATTTTCTAAGCCAATGCCATTGTGTAGTGAATACCATAACCATTTCTCCATGAAGGGTATTCACCTTTATGAACATTTAATTATTGATTATAAAGTTTAATGTATGAATTCCACATTCCTTTATCGTGTAATAAATGATTATGTTTTATGAATCCATGTTTTATGATCCATGTGGCACACTTATGCATGAAATGAAATGTTTAAGAAGTGTGCACCCTTATAGCACTCCAATGCATTGGGTAAAGTATATTATCATGATAATTCATGTTCAATGAGTGTTGAATCATTCTAATTCATGTTCAATGAGGGTTTACTCGTGATTTATGTGCAATGAGGATTTACTCATGCTCCATGTGCAATGAGCCTTGGCTCATGCTAATTCCATGTTAAGTGTTGTTTCCACATTTCCATGTTATGATTATCATGATTTATCATGCCTTTATGTTCAAGTTTCTCTTCTGATCTATTGATATGTCTAATGTATAACATGTATTGTACTTCTCATGTTATTCCATGTGTATTCCCTTACTGGCCTTTATAGCTCACCCTTTTCTTATGCATGTCCTCAGGTTATCCCATGCAATGTTAAGTATGAGGGAATGTAGTGGTCATGTAAAGGAAGTTTTCAATAATGCTATTGTATTTCATGTTTTAAGTTTTTATGTAACGATCCTTTTCCCAAAAGACACTAAACCTCTCGATCTTCTTTGTTGTATCAAGTGATGTTTTATGAATAAATCATGTTTAAGTTTGTAATAAAAGCAGGGTTTTCATAGTTGGTATTAGAGGATATGTTTAGTTATTTTTGGGATTAGGATTAGAAAACCCTAGTAATGCCATAGATACGAGACTAATTACAATAAATATGTCCCTATGTTTTGGTTAGTATTGAGTAAGTGGGTTATCAAGCAAATACATCCCTATCTGGATACGAGTAGGTAGAGGCGGCTCTGGCACATATGTATCCTAGGGGTAAAACCCGAAAACACCGCTTTGAGCTAGACTCGAATGGGAACCGGTGCATGAAAACGGGCCTTGCTGCACTCATGGTTACGACACTCCTGTGGGATAAGTTTTGAAAAATTCACAGGCTTAGTATGAACCCTTATTAAGGGAATAAAAAAAAATGCCCCTAAGAACATATGTTATAAAGTAGATCGCGAAAAGCCTAGATTCAAGCCTATAGACTCATGAGTTAAGGAAATAAAAGTTTATTTATAAGTAATCAACTTTTGTCTTTAGATTACCCTTTATGTGTTACCCCTAACTTTCCATTTATTCCAGCTAATGGCCGGTAATTGGAGGACTCGTGCTAACAACCATTGTGATGATCATTGTGATGACTGTACTAATGAGATTCCCAATCCAATGGGAGTGGGAATCACAAACATTTTCACGCTTCTCTCTCCGATAACTAAAGTTTTGAATAGAAAAACGGGTCGAGAGGAACATTCAACCCCCCCTAAGAATGAACAAGTCACTATCGAGAGCTTCATGAGACAAAGGCCTCCTACTTTTAGTGGATCATCTGATCCCACTATCGCTGAACAATGGATCAACTCCATTGAAAAGATCTTCTCCATACATCAATGTTCTGAACAAGAGAAGGTTCTCCGGGAGGCTTATCGTATGGAGGGTGAAGCTGGTCAATAGTAGACGTTGATCAAAAATAAGAAGCCTGAGGAGGAGATCGAGGTGTTGGAATGGAAGGATTTCGGGAAGATGATTGTCGATAAATATTTTCCGAGCACCCCCCGGCTTAAGATGGAAAGGGACTTCCGTTCCCTCAAGAAAAAAGATAAATAATCTGTTGGAGCCTATGAGGGAAACTTCACAAGGCTTTCATGATACGCTTCTGTCTTTGTCATCACCCCCGAATGCAAAGTTGATTGCTTCTTTGGTTGGTTGAAGCCTAGACTACGGAAAGAATTAACAATCCGTGATTTCGAAATCTATGAGGAAATTTGCTGATGTGCCCTCAAGGTCGAAATGAAGATCGGATAATCACAGGGGTATCATGGGGATAAGAATCGTAAGGTGGACTTCAATTCTGGTGGACCGATGGATAAATCCAACGGTGCTAAGAATATCCAACACCCCACATGCCAAAAGTGCAGAAAGAAGCACCCTGGAAATTGCCTTAAGGGGATGTGGAAATGCTTCTGGTGTGGAAGAGAAGGGAACCTAGCTGTTAATTGTCAACAAGAAAGACTCGTGGCTGTGACAGAGGAGAGGAACAATCCGATCAAAACTCAACGCATTGTTCAATGCTACAATTGCAATGAACCGGGTCATTTTTCAAATTAGTTTCGGAGGCAACCAACAACCTCCAAGGCAGCAAGGAAGAGATTTTTCAATCACTTCTGCTGAAATGAACCCCGACAATGATGTGGTGAAAGGTACACTAGTTATTCATTCATGAATAGCGAATGTAATTTTTGATTCAGGCTATACACATTCTTTTATATCTCGAATGTTTTGTAGAACAATCCCAACACCACCACAAACCATGGAAGTGAAGATGTCGGTGAGTATGGAAAATGGGGAAATCATTTCATCCCATGAATATAAGTCCTCCCCTATTATAATCGGTGGATTGAATTTCATGGAGTACCTCGTCATACTCCCTCTGGTGAAATTTCATGCAATTCTTGGCCTGGATTGGCTTTCCTTATATAGAGCCAACATAAATTGTAGGGAGAGGGATATCACACTCCATATTGAGAATCGACCCCCGATTATTTACAAGTGTAAGGAGGGAGATGAATCTCATTTAGCTCCATCATCTCAAGCATGGATATTAATGCCCTATGGGAACTCGTATCAGGCTCAAATGATTGATTCCAAGGAAGAAAACATCTTTGAAGAAATGCCTAATGTGAGGGAATTCACTGAAATGTTTCCCAAGGAACTGTCTGGTCTTCCTCCTAGAAGAGATGTTGAGTTCTCAATTGAATTTATTTTCGAGGTTTTACCAATATCCAAAACTCCATATAGAATGGCTGTTGTAGAGCTTGAAGCGCTGAAAAAAGCAACTATAGGAGAATCTAGATAAATGGTTTATACGCCCAAGTGCTTCACCATGGGGTGCACCAGTCCTCTTTGTCTAGAAGAAGGATGGGTCAATGCGGCTTTTCATCGATTATCGTGAACTTAAAAAAATCAAGATAAAAAATAGGTATCCTCTCACAAGAATTGATGACTTGTTCGATCAGCTGTGTGGAGCACAATACTTCTCAAAGGTGGACTTGTGGTCAGGATATTATTAAGTAAGGGTGAAGAAGGAAGATATCCCCAAGACTGCTTTTCACACAATATACCGTCACTATGAATTCATAGTAATGCCTTTCGGACTCACTAATTATCCAGAAATATTCATGGAATTAATGAATAAAGCCTTTAGAGATTACCTTGACAAATTTTTGGTAGTCTTTATAGATGATATTCTAATATACTCCAAAACCAAGGAGGATCATGAGGAGCATTTAATAACTGTACAAGAGACTTTGCGCAAGGAGAAGTTCTATGAAAAGTACAGCAAGTGTGAGTTTTGGTTGAAGGAGGTCTCATTCTTGGGTCATATCATCACAATCAATGAGATATCGGTGGATCCCTCCAAAACAGTTGCAATTGAGGGATGGCCGAGGCCAACATCGGTAATGGATATCCATAGCTTCTTGGGGTTAGCTGGATATTATCAATGATTTTTGAGAAATTTCTCATGATTTTCCAACCCTCTTACCAATCTAACATGAAATGGAGTAATGTTTTCTTGGAGTGATGAATGCAAATAAAGCTTCAAGGAGTTGAAAAGGAGGCTTATCACTGTGCCCATTCTCACTTTACCCAGAAGTGGAGAAATGTTTGTGGTATTCAGTGATGATTCGAAGAAGGTATTAGGCTGTGTGCTGATGCAGAATGATAAAGTTATATCCTATGCCTCAAGGAAATTGAAAATCCATGACCTAAACTATCCAGCGCATGATCTGGAGTTGACGGCAGTGATCTTTTCCATGAAAATCTGGCGGCATTATCTCTATGGAGTGAAATATGAGATATATACTGACCACAAGAGTCTTAAATATATATTCACATAGAAAGATATTAATATGTTCCAGAGAATATGGATAGAGATCATCAAGGATTATGACTATTCAATCCATTACCACCCTGGGAAAGCGAACAAGGTGGAAGATGCCCTAAGTAGAAAGGACCCAACGATTCTATCAATGATGAGAATTGAGAAGGATCCAATCTTCTTAGATATGATGAAGATGTACATGGGAATCATATAGAAGAGAACATCATTAATCCTTTCACAAATGATTACTCAACCATCTCTTTTGGAAAGGTTAAAGGGTGATCAAAAGGATGATGTTGGGATTTCGGAAAAGCTGGAAGCTATAGAAAAAGGGAAATCCTCAGAGTTTAATGTTAATTAAGAAGGAATTGTGCAGTTTGGGAAAAGACTATGTGTTCCATCAAGTCCAGAGCTGAAGAAGGAACTTTTGGATGACACACACAGTTCAAATTTCTCTATTCACCCAGGGAGCACAAAGATGTATTGTTATCTCTGAGAAAACATTTGGTGGGATAATATGAAGAAGGAGATCCCTGAATATACATCAAAGATCCTTGTGTGCCAGCATGTGAAGGCAGAGAGGAAGAAGTCTAAGGGGATGATGAAACCATTGCCCATACTAGAATGGAAATGGGAGAACATCACCATGGACTTTCTCACCAGACTTCCAAGGACATCCAAAGGAAAAAATGCAAGCTGAGTTGTTGTGGATCGTCTTACAAAGTCTACACACTTCATTGCTAATCGGGAGGATTTCTCTTCGGATCAACTGGCACATATATATATATCAGAAAAGTGGTAAGGTTTCATGGAGTACCACTATCTATTGTGTCTGACCGAGATCCAAGATTTACCTCTATGTTTTGGAAAAGTCTTCAACATGCTCTGAATATTGAACTGAACTTCAGTATGACCTATCATCCTCAAACTGATGGACAATCCAAGCAGACTATCCAAACACTTGAGGAAATGTTGAGAGCGTGCTCAATTGACTTTAAAGGAAGATGGGATCAACATCTTTCTCTGGTTGAGTTCTCTTATAATAACAGTTTCCACTCGAGCATCCAAATGGAACCATATGATGTCTTGTATGGGAAAAGGTGCAGAACACTGGCATGTTGGTATGAGGTCGGTGATCGTAAGCTTCTTGGACCAGAAATGGTCGAAGAAATGGTGGAGAAGGTGAAAACCATTCAGTAGCATATCATGGCAGCCCAGAGTCGACATAAGAGTTATGAAAATAACCCTCAATGAGACCTTGAGTTTAATGTTGGAGACATGGTGTTTCTACGCATATCTCTGTGGAAGAAGGTCATGAGGTTTGGAAAGAAAGGGAAGTTAAGTCCAAGGTACATCAACCCCTTTGAGATTCATGATTGTGTTGGGGCTGTGGCCTATCAACTAGCACTTCCACCTACCATTTCCAAAGTACATGATGTCTTTCATGTATCCCTCTTAAGAAAGTACATACAAGACCCTTCACATGTACTCTCTTCTGAGGTGGTACAATTGGAAGATGATCTTTCTTATGAGAGACAACCAGTGAAGATCATAGATTGTAGAGAAAAATTCCTACTAAATAAGACAATTCCCCTCGTCAAGGTGTTGTGGAGAAACCAAAAGTTTGATGAAGTGACTTGGGAATCAGAGGAAATGATGAAGCTGAGTTACCCACATCTGTTTTAGTGTGGGAAAAGGAAAATTTCAAGGGCGGAATTTCTTAAGGGGGGAATATTATAACGACCCAAAGTTTCATTAATGGTAATCCCTCTTGATCTAATTAAATGTCTCTTTATGTTTATATAAAATGTCAACTTCTTTGGTTTTATTATAATAATTTTGACCATTGCTAATATTTCTGTTGAACAGTGATCACATTATTAGTATAAATATATGGATTTAAAAAATTCAAATTTACTCAGACAAAGGAAGCGATGGCCACATCCAATAGAATTTCCCCATTAGAAGCCCATTTGTCAGAGCTCGGAAAAGAGGTGGCATCCTTGGGCTTCGCTCTTTACCAATCCCAAGATGATCTTCATCATGTCAAGCTCGAATGGGACTGTCTATGGGAGAAGTGGAAGTTGATCGAAATTACCACTCGAGCGATGTTATCTGAGCCACCCCAAGAGTCTGTCACCATCGCACACCTTACCCTTAGGTCTAATGTGGCTGTTTTAAGGGGTTATGTAAAAAATAAATAGTTCTATGTTCATGTACATTATTTTTGTATATAATAATGAATATACTTTCTTTTCATTATTGATACATTGTAAATAGTTTTTAAAGTACAAATAATGTTTTTAGTTATTATTTAATTAAGAATTATATTTTATGAAATTAAGGTATTTTTGATTTAAATAATATTTTAATAAAATATTATTATTATTAAATTAATTTTTATTAAATATAAATGATCTTATAATTTTATGAATGAAATTGTAATTTTTATTAAGGTTTGAAATCTATTTCTGTCAAAACCCGTGAGTTTTCGATAAATGTCTGTTTTTATTTTAAAAATGTAAATTAAAATAATTAAAAATTTATTTAGATAAAAAAATGTTATTTCCGGAATCAAGACGTCGAAATTATCCAATGGTGAATTTTTCATAATTTTCTAAGACAGTCAAATTTATGGGTAAAAATTAAATACCATTTAAATATATAATGTTTTTTATGACATCATAATGACCCAATAGTGATGTAATAATATACTATAAGATCTATGTTCGGCCAATATATGTTTTACCATTAAAATAATGTTATTTTTGGTTTGTTTGACTTACTTTTCAAAGCATTAATGGACCCCTCAAGACTTATTAAACCCCTTTCCTTTTTAAATTGTTTTCCATGGGAGTGTGACTCACCTCCACATAAGGAACCCTATTATTTTAAAAATTTCGGACTTTGGCCTTATAAAATATTGTTTTACTTCTTCCCTTTTCCAAAAACCATGGGCAAAAACCATGTTATGGTTTGTGGTTTGGATTAATTTATTATAAGGGGTCCCAAACCTATATAATAAAGAAATACTTCACCTTTCCTACATAAACCCACCCAAGCTCCCACTTTATCCTCTCTTAAAGCCTTTGTAGTTCTTCCAACCTCTACACTATTCTCCCTATAATCCTCCCAAGGTGCCCCAAGCTCCCAATAAGCCTCTCACAAGCTTCTCTCTAGCCTTTGGAAGCACACTTCCAAGTAAGTGGTTTTTTTCTTCCTTTCTCATTTTTTTCCAATTTTCATTAAGATGTTTTTCCCTTTTAATTTAAATTATGAATGTTGGGGTATAGTTTTGCACCTCCCTCATACTTACCTATTTATTTTTTAATGATGGGAGACCCCTTTCTCTCTCATTAAATGTCACCCATGTACACCCGTTACTATGCCGAAATTCCGAAAGATACTTCTCCCTCCTCATTTACATTCAAGCAATACTTTTGAATCATGAACCTCAATTACATTACAATTTTTGGGAGATGTATATATATGACCTCTTTACTTTCCATTACATTTAAATATGATTAAGAACCCATTTATCTCTCAGCAAACTTTTTATGAATTCTTACGTCACGCCGTTACGCTGCCAAAATCGCACCGATTTTCTAAGCCAATTCCATTGTGTAGTGAATACCATGCCCATTTCTACATCAAGGGTATTCAACTTTATAAACATTTAATTTTTTATTATAAAGTTTCATTTATGAATTTCACATTCTTTTATCATGGAATAAATGATTATATTTTATGAATCCATGTTTTATGATCCGTGTGGAACACTTATGCATGAAATGAAATGATTAAGAAGGGTGCACCATTATAGCGCTCCAATGCATTGGGTAAAGTATATTATCATGATACATCATGTGAAATGAGTGTTGTCTCATGATAATTCAAGTGAAACGAGGGTTTACTCGTGCTTTATGTGCAATGAGGATTTACTCATTCTCCATGTGCAATGAGCCTTGGCTCATGCTAATTCCATGTTAAGTGTTGTTGCCACATTTCCATGTTATGATTATCATGCTTTATCACACATTTATGTTAAAGTTTCTCTTTTGCTCTATTGATATGCCTAATGTATAACATGTATTGTAATTATCATGTTATTCCATGTGTATTCCCTTACTGGGCCTTATAGGTCACCCTTTTCTTATGCATGTCCTCAAGTTATCCCATGCAATGCTAAGTATGTGGGAATGTAGTGGTCATGTAACAGAAGTTTTCAATAAAGATTTTGTATTTCATGTTTTAATTTTTTATGTAATGATCCTAATCCCCAATGACACTAATCCTCTCGATCTTCTTTGTCCTACCAAGTGATGTTTTAGGTAATAAATCATGTTTAAGTTTTTAATAAAAGCAAGGTTGTCATATTGTTCTTATGAAAGACCACAAAGAGGAAATGATGATAGAGGACATCTGATGATCAGGTTCGCAACATAGCATCAACCCTTGTGTGACCAGAATTTGGGGCAACTAATTGAGGGTTAACTGTTTCCCATATTTGAAACACGGGACTTGTATCAATTTGTCACCCTCAATCCTCGAGGATGCTTTCCCCTAATGGTTGGAGTGCCCTTTGGCATAGCATACATGTCATATGGGGGTCCTTTTGGATATAAAAGATGATGGAACCCAAATTATGGGGCTCACAATGCATGGAAGGTCCTGTTCTTTTGGAAAACATGATAAACGAAGGGATGTCTTAAAGGGGGATGTGTGAGGCATGGCCAACATAGCCCGATGTGAACGAGGACACGATGTCCACACAAAATCTCACAATCCTAGATGTGAACTTGGTTCAAGGGCTCGGAAATTCCATGGATCCTGAGGCTGGGACAAGGATGGGATGTTCCATCCAGGTTGTAGTGTATTGTCATGCATGACCAGTGTTGAGTGGTTTTACGTCCTTCAGTTTGGATGGATCACACAATTTAATGTCGTGTGATATGGAAGGTTGTGATTTTATTTGAATGTCATATAGATCAGACCGTTTTGCAGTTTATTGTCATGTGGGATGATAATGATCAGTTTAACGTCATGAAGGATGATAATATAGGTTAACGTCATGCAGGATGATGATGCAGTTTAACATCATGCATGATGAATATGAACAGTTTAATGTCTTGTCGGATGAAGATGAACAGTGTGATGTCATATAGGATGATGATGCATTTTAAAGTCACACGGTACGATAATGATTAGTTTAACATCATGACAGACAAAGATGAACTTTTTAAAGTCATGCAGGATGATGGTGAGCAGTTTAACGTCATGGCGGGCGATGATACAGTTTAACATCTTGCTGGATGAAGATGAACAGTTTAACATCATGCAGGATGCTGATGTAGTTTAAAGTCATGCACGACGAAAATGATCATTTTAATGTCATGGTGGATGATGATGTAGTTTAATGTCATGTGGGATGAAGAAAAACAGTTTAACTTCATGCAGGACGATGATGCAGTTTAACGTCATGCAAGAGAAAGATGAATAGTAAAACGTCATGTAAGACGAAGGGGTATGTTAATGTCATGCAGGACGATAATGAGAAGTTTAACATTGTGATAGATGATGATACAGTCTAAAGTCCTGATGGATGATGATGTAGTTTAACATCATGTGAGATAAAGATGAACAGTTTAACGTCGTCCAGAACGATGATGTAGTTTAAAGTCGTGATATAAGATAATGAGTAGTTTAATATCATGATAGATGATGATGCAGTTTAATGTCATGCAGGATGATGATGTAGCTTAATGTCATGTAGGACAAAGATGAATTGTTTAACAGCATGTAGGATGACGATGCAGTTTAAAGTCATGCAGGATGATATTGAGCAGTTTAACTCCATGACGGACGATGATGTAGTTTAATGTCATGCATGGAAAAGATGAGAAGTTTAACATCATGACGGACGATGATGTAGTGTAAAGACCTGCAGGATGATAATGAGCAGTTTAACATCATGACGGACAATGATGCAATTTAACGTCATGTAGGACGATTGATTTCTGGCGTTTAGGGTCACATAGATTTGACCATGGAAGATACAGTATTAGGTCGCATATCTTTGGCCAAAATGTAGTAATGTTTTTTGTCATGTGACCAATAGATTTTCCCAAAGTTTAATGTCATGCGACAAATACCATGGTTGTTATGCAGTTTAACGTCATGCAACTTGGTTGTGGTTCTTACGCAGTTTAACGTCTTGCTACTGGGAAGTGTTTGTTATAGATTTTAACATCGTTCCACTGGGATGTGAAAACACATGGATTATTTCGGTAGATGTATGGTCATCTCTACCCCATTCTGGTGGGCTGGGATGAGGGGGGGGGATCTATATGATGGGATTTTCCTAAAACCCCCCGATTGAATGCATGGATGTTATCTGTGCGTGTGTAGGGATACCTCATAATGAAACTTCCATGAGATGGTTTCAAATACACATGGAGGACCTATGTGGTTGATGCTTTGTGGTGGTTGGGATGACATAGAGTGTTGTAATGGTAGTAGAGATGACAACATTCCCTTAGTCCAGATGGGTAATGAAGCCAGGTTCGTGGGTACGACGGCGGTAAAGGAGCCCGAAAGGTATGGAAGATTGGAGGTCGGTACAACATGGGCAATGGATCCCAGAATGCATGGAAGCTTGGAGGTCAGTACGTCGGGGGCGATGGAGCCCGGAAGTCATGGAAGCCTGGATGTTAGTACGACAGGGTGATGGATCTCGGAAGTCATGGAATCCTGGAGCGTCGGTACGACAGGGCTAAGAGGCCTAGAAGGCATGGAAACCTAGACGTTAGTATGATAGGGGAAACGGAGCCCGGATGGCGTTGATGCCTAAATCATCGATACGACGGGGGTGACAACACCTAGGAGGCGTGGAAGCCTGGACCTCAGTATGATGGGGGGTGATGGAGCCCGAAAGGCGTGGAAGCCTGGAGCATCAGTACAACAGGGCGATGGAGCCCGGAGGGCCTGGAAGCCTGGAGGATTGGTACGATGGGGCGATGGAGCCCATATGGTTTGGAAGACTAGATGTTGGTATGGTGGGGGAGATAGAGACTAGAAGGCATCGATGCCTGAAGCATTGGTACGACGAGGGCGACGAGGCCTGGAAGGCGTGGAAGGCTGGACGTCGGTACAATGGGGGTGATGGTGCCCGGAATGTGTGGAAGCTTGGACATCGGTATGATGCGGGCGAGGGATCCCATAAGGTGTAGAAGCCAAGAGCATCGGTACAATGGGGGCGGGGGATCCCGGAAGTCATGGAAGCCTCAAGCATCAGTATGTTGGGGTGATGGATCTCAGAAGGCCTGAAATCCTGGTGCGTCGGTACAACAGGGCGATGAAGCCTGGAAGTCGTCGAAACCTGGACATCGGTACGATGGGGGTGATGAGGGTGATGGGTCCCAAAAACAATGGGATCCTTGACATCGGTACGATGGGGGTGATGGTTCCATGAAGGCATGAAATCATAGAGAATCGGTATGACCGGGCGATAGAGGCCAGAAGGCGTGGAAGACTGGACATCAGTATGACGGGGGCGACAGAGCCGAAAAGGGGTTGATGCCTAAAGTGTCAGTACGATAGGGGCGAAGAGGTCTGGAAGGCATGGAAGCCCGGACGTCTTTACAATAGTGGTGATGGAGCCAGGAAGGCGTGGAAGCCTAGACATCTGTACGAAGGGGGTGAGTGAGCCTGAAAGGCATGGAAGCTTAGAGCGTCGGTACGATGGGGGTGAGGGAGCCCGAAAATCATGTAATCCTAGAGAATCTATACAAATGGGGAGAGGGATTCTAGAAGGCATGGAAGCCTAGGGCATCTCTACGAAAGGGGCGATGGAGCACGAAAGGTGTGGAATCCTCGAGCATCAGTACGGTGGGGGTGAGGGAGCCCGAATGGAATGGAATCCTGGAGCGTCGGTACTGCTGGGCGATGGAGCTTGGTAGGCATGAAAGCCTCCGTCATGAATAGTAGCAGGGTGGGGAGAACTTATGCAGTGGATGTAGGTGCTGTTGGAGATGTGTCATTGGATAGGGGGTGGTTTCACCCGACGTGACCTATGAGGGTAGTAGAGACGGGAAGGAGCCGATTAAGTAAGGAGTATATTCCACCTACACGAACCATGAGGTCGACGGCATTGGTGAGGAGACAATGGAGTTGGGTGGCAGATACCACCTGTGTGGCCTATTGAGGCAGTGGGGTCAGTGAGGAGGTGATGTAGTTGGGTGGAGGACACCAGCTGTGCAGCCTGTTGTGGCGGCCAGGTCGGCAAGGAGTCGATGGAGTCGGGTGGCAGATGCCACCTGCACGGCCTCTTGAGGAAACAGAGTCGGTGAGGAGCCTATGAAGTTGAGGGGAATATGCCACATGTGTAGCCTCTTTAGGCAGAGGGGTTGATGGGGAGCCGAAGGAGTTAGGGGAAGATGACCCCTGTGTGACCTCTTAAGGTGGTGGAGTCGACGAGGAGCCAATGGAGTGGGGTGGTGGATGCCACCTGCATGGACTTTTGAGGTGGCGGGGTCAGTAGGGGGCTGATGGAGTTGGGGGAGGATTCCCCCTGCGTGGCTTCTTGAGGCGGCAGAGTCGGTGAGGAGCCGAAGGAGTCAGGGGGCGGATGCCCCCTACGCGGCCTGTTAAGGCGGCAGATTCGGCAAGGAGCCAATGGTTCATAGTATTCATGCACCTAATGGTACTCGTCCTATCACGTATGAAGGATAGGGGATTCAAATTTGTGATGCCTCAAATTTCCCAATATATTTGGTCCATTATCTATTGAAGAAGAAGAGATTCACATTGGGTTCACCATTTATGTTTCTGACGCTTTTTCTAGGGTGCACACGTCCATCTGTTCGAGGTCGATGATACTGTTTCTCTCATATTCTTGCATTCCAAAGGTGGGTGGAATCAATTACTTATTCAGGTATGTTTTCTCCTTGATCGAAATGGGATGATGGGATGTCGATTCCTTATTCCAGGGATTCCACCTCAGAACTCATTGCCTAGTCCGGGTCTCTCTTAATGATTTAGTCGTGGTTCGTGAATCTCATTCCTGGTGCCATATCTTTGTCGACTCCATGGGGTCTTGACATGGTAGAATCCTTTGATTAGAGTAGACGGTAACATCAGGAATTTTAGGGAATATTTGGATGCGTCGACATTGGGGAACCTATATTCTCTTTCATAAGAGGGCATCTCAAGGGCACATAACCTGAGGCATCCCACATAATTCGTGGGGAATATTATGCATGAGGCATGTCTCTGAGGTTTTCCTCAGCTTCCCATGTTTAACACAGGTTATTATACGAGTTTAATATCTAGAGGAGACGCTTATGACAAAGGCATGTCTTCCGAGATTTTCCTCAGGCATCTCATGTTTAACACGAGGTAAGCTGCGAGTTTAACATATAGCGGAGATGGGATGAGAGTAATCAGAACGTCCCAAAGCGATGGATCATATTGGTACATCCCAAGGAGGGAAAACCTGCAAGATGGATGGATCATAATTCCCAATGAGGACAGATACTAGGTTGTGCATCCCATGGATATGAGTTTTCACACTGTAATGGTTGATATGAACACCATTTTGGGAAAATCTGGGAGAGTGCACCCCAAAATGGGGAACACCAAGGTTTACCATTTCTTGGGATTGAACCTCATGGAGGTTTCCTATATACCATGTGTAAACGAAAGGGATCAAAACCAGCATAGTTTGAAGGGGTGATGAAATAGGGTGTACACAGAGGACAACAACCCCAATACATGCTGGGGAATACACATGGATAGCCACCCATCACAAGAGGGATACTCTTGGGTGGATGATTATATATTGAGTGGGGATTATGCATGGTTTGTTTCCTGGGTGCTGCAAGGAGTGGTGCTAGGATGAATGACATGATCTCAACGAGATGTGGCGGCCCAGGTAAGAATCGGAATGGATGATGGAGAGTTTTATGAAATGGAGGGGGAATGAGAGGGAGCCATCAAGAGGGGGATGATGATGTTGTTCTTGATCCTTGAAGAGACTACCTACATATCCCCAAGGTAGGAAATCAATGTCTACGTTGTTTGGTGAGATTACGGGACACCAGAGGAGGCGACCCATGAGAATGGATGCATGAATGTGATCTGAAGGAAATAGAACCTCCGAGATAGGGCGTGATCTTCCAGGAAGACATGAGGTTGTGGGATAGATCCTGAAGAGTTGTGAGTGAAGGTATTGGACCTTTGGGAGGATTCATATGTACCTAGTAATAGAAAGTATCAATGTGTACGTAGTTTTGGAGAGGTTTGGTGAACCAACGTAAAGATGGTTGGGACCAATGGGTGTTGGGCATGAACCTCACAAAGGCTTCCTACATACCATGCCTTTGGAAGGATCAAAGTCCACATAGTTCAGGAGGGGCTGGTGAATCGATTTGAAGGGGGTTGGATCCAATAGATGGTTGGATTAAACCTCAGGGAGGCTTCCTACGTATCTTTCCTTGGCAAGGATCAAAGACCACATAGTTCAGGATGGTGTTGGAACTGGCGTGAAGGGGGTCAGAACCAATGGATGGTGGGCTTGATCCTCAGGGAGGCTTCCTACATACCTTTCCTTAGCGAGGATCAAAGTCCACGTAGTTCAAGAGGTGGGAACCGACATGAAGGGGGGTCGGAACCAAAGGATGTTGGGATTGAACCTCAGAGGGGTTTCCTACATACCTTACCATGGCAAAGATCAAAGTCCTTGTAGATCATGATGGTGTTTGGGGATTATGCTCTCGGCTGCCCAAAGAGGATTTCATGATCGATGCTTTCTCTATGCCCACGTGAGTCGTGCTCGGTGTGAGACAAAATAGGTAGCAAGAACCTAATGATCATGATGAAAAGGTGCGTCCATGAAGCGTGGTGAATGGGGTTTATGCATGGAAGATGCCTAGGTGCCACTATGGAACGACACTGGGGCATGAGACTTATGAAAGGGAGCATCATGGGTGACACTATCGAGTGACAAAGGTGCATGGGGATTACGCATGGAAGCAGCCCGGGTGTCGCTTTGATGTGGAAATGGTGGATGGGGATTATGCAATGAAGTTTCCCATGTGCCGCTAAGGAGAGACCATGGTGAATGGGTATTACAAACTAATGTTGCAAGGGTGCTACAATGGAGCTTCAATTGTGTGTGAGGCTTATGCATGGAAGTTTCCCATGTGCCGCTATGGAGTGGAAATGGTGCATGGGGATTACGCAAGGAACATGTCGGAGTGCCTATATGGAGAGACAATGGTGAATGGGGCATATGCATGGAAGCTGCACGGGTTATGCTTTAAAGAAGAAATGGTGGATGGGGCTTACGTATGGAAGCTTTCCGTGGGTTGCTAAAGAGCGATAACAGTGAATTGGGATTAGGCAAGGAAGCTACCCAGGTGCTGCAATGGAGCGGAAATGGTGTATGGGGACTACACATGGAAGCTTCCCATGACACACTATGGAGAAGCAATGGTGCATGGTGCTTATGCAATGAAGCTTTCCAGGTGGTGCTAAGGAGCGACAATGGTGACTGGGGCTTATGCAATGAAGTTGCCCGAGTGCCGCTATGGAGCGGAAACGGTGGATGGGGATCACGCAAGGAAGCATCCCGTGATTTCTTCCTCATATCTGGCCATGAGGGCTTCCCAACCCACTGGTGGGTTGAGGAATTAAACTATGTGCTTGTGCACTAGAGGGATAATGCCAAGGGTCATTGGAATTAGTCCGAACAAAGGGAGATAAAAAGTGAGAGTCACATGCCTGACATTTAAAATTCAATAAAGGTGGTGTGGCGATGAAGGATAACTATTGACCATGTTCTAAACACCACATCTATATCATTTTAACCTGAAATGGAGACAAACAAATGAGGGTCGAATGCTGACCATGATTGAAACACAAGATGTAACACCCCAGAATGATAAAGGGTTAAATGTCAAAATGATATGACTCATGTAAACAAGGTGCACCTTTCTTTTTAGGAGCCTGTCTGATTAGAACTCCACAGTTAAGCATGCTTGGCATGGACTAGTGATCAAGATGGGTGACCTTCTGGTATGTTTCCTAGGGTCTGTGTGAGTGAGGAAAAGGCACACTATAAAGGACATGTGTTGGCATGTGGGGACTCTCATTAGTCATATGACCCGTTCAGGCATGTGGGTGGACCCTTGAGAGGGGACCACATGTCTGCAGGGAAACTGGTGGTACCTGGCGGGCCAGGACCCGACGTCCATGTTAAGGCATGGTGTTTGTGCTGTCACGGGGACCCAGTTGTTACATTTGGTATCAGAGGTGGTACCCAACCTTAAGTGCAGTGCACTACATTGGTTAAGATGTAGGTCCCACAACGAGGATGTTTTGCTCTAATGGGTGTGTGAATGTAACACCCCAGAATAATAAAGGGTTAAATGAGCAAATGATATGACTCATGTCAACATGGTGCACCTTCCTTTTTAAAATCCTATCAGATTAGAACTCCACAGTTATGCTTGTTTGGCCTCAAGTAGTGATTTGGATGGGTGATCTTCTGGTATGTTTCGTAGGGTCGGTGTAAGTGAGGAAAAAGCACACTAAAAAGGACATTTGTTGGCCTGGGGGGACTCCCATTAGTCAGATTACCCATTCTGGCATGTGGGTTGACCCTTGGGTTGGGACCACATGTCTGCATGAAAACTGGTGGTACCCCGCGGGCTAGGACCCGATGACCATTTTAAGGCGGGGTGTTTATCCAGTCACCGAGACCTGGTTGTTACACAAGACCTGAATAGAAGTGTTTTACAAAGTATTATGGGGCATTTTCCAAGGACAGTAGGTGAGCCGACACGACATGTGACCAGTTCGTTAAGGGGTCCCTTTAGGCATGGAAGTGAATGCAGATCTGAATGAAGGAAACAAAAAGCATGAGGTGGAGTGATGGAATGTTTCAACGGTTTCCAATGCTATATAAATTACACCAATGTAATCATGGCATTAGGAATCTTATTCTTGTATCATAAGGCATCTATTACCTGGAGAAAGAGGCGTCTGATGCTTGGCACATAGGGTGTACAACAGTTTATAGTCATGTAGATGGGGTTGTTGGCATCTCATGCTTGTAAAATAATGCATATTTTGTTTGGACCAAGAGGCATCCTATGTTTGGAACATAGGGCGCACTACCATTTAGATCCAGGTAGTACGGACTGTTGGCATCTTATGCTGGGAACACAAGGCATCCCTTATATTGAGTAAGTGGCATCCTATGATTGACACATCAGGTGTACTACAGTTTATAGTCATGTAGATAGGACTGTTGGCATATCATTCTTGGCACTTAAGTCATTTCTTGTTTGGAGCAAGATGCATCCTATGTTTGGAACATAGGGTTCACTACCGTTTAGAGTCATGTTGAAAGGACTGTTGGAATATTATGCTTGCCACACAAGGAATCTCTTATATTGAGTAAGAGGCATTATGTTTGACAAATAGGGTGTACTATAGTATATTTTCATGTAGATAAAACTATTGGCATATCATTCATGGAAGAAAATGTATCTTTTTTTTGGAGCAAGAGGCATATTATGTTTGTAACATTGGGTGCACTACAATTTATAGTCATGTAAAGAGGACTATTAGGCATAAGGTGCCTAGAAATGTATGGTGTTGGGACTTATGTAAGAGATTCCCTTTCTGGTTCAACCTAGCATATGATCCACATGATGGGGTTTGGATGAGTTATTTGAGGAATGGTTCAACTCAAGGTACTTGAGGAATTGATGATGAGAATCTAACTCATGATAGGGGAAACTAACTAAGAGAAATATGTCGACTCAAGATGTTTCATGGTGTGAAGAGGAGTATATAAAATCAAGGATTTCCATAGGAGGAAGTTCAGTGCACATAAGCGTGCAATGGAAATTTTTGATATCCCGACACAAAATATTTTCTATGTAACTTTCCATTTTTTTAATTGGGGTCAGTGATGGTAGAGAAGGGATATGCCTGGAGGGCCGGGACCGCAGCCTGAAAGTGACCCCCAGCATGGGTGTGGGGGAGAAGCCCCCACGAAATAAACCGGTGGAACAATGGTAGGATCCTCACAAAGGATAGGTCTTCGTGAAGTATCTTTGTGGAGTAATGGGGGGCTCATGGATGATGGGGTCTTGCAGAGCAGCTTCATGAAGGAAAGGTGCTCATGGAGCATGGTCATGCTAAGCAGTCTCACGAAGAAATGCTACTCTCAGAGGATGGACTCGCAGAGCAGCATCACAATGGAAGCTCCTCACAGAACATGGACTCATAGAGCAGCTTCGCAAAGGAAGCTCTTCGCAGATCATGGACTCACGGAGTAGCTTCGCGAAGGAAGCTCCTCGCGGAGCCTGGACTCACAGAGTCGCTTCACGATGGAAAGAAGATCACTGTGAAATGGGATATCGGCTGCCCAATGGGAAAAGTCGGCATTGTCATGATGGGGGGTGAGCCGGGTATTTATAGGCAAGAGGCGTTGTGAAGTATAGACCACTCCGTGAAAATCTAGAGCTCGCTCCGAGGCGGATTGTGAAGGTTAAAGGGGTTCGTGGAGCATCCCGCCTCCTTGCTCCGTAGTGGGATCATGAACATAAAATGGGTTGGCGGAGCATCCCACATACTTTCTCCGGGGCGGGTTTGCAAAGGTCAAAGGGGTTCACGGAGCATCCCACCTCCTTGCTCCTCGGCGGGTTCACGAACATCAAAGGGGCTGATGGAGCATCCCACCTCCTTGCTCTGCAACAGGTTTGCGAACGTAAAAGGGGTTCACGGAGCATCCCACCTTCTTGATCCTCGGTAATTTCGTGAAGGAGGAGCTTTGTGCCAGAGCGGGGTCCTAGGGGCTTCAGTCAAGTTACCTCGTTCCCCAATCGTGGAGGGATCTTCGTGAATGGGATCTGCTAACCAGTTTTCCAGCCCAACTACAAATGTCCATAACTCCAAATTCGTATCTTTGTTCAGGCCCAACGACCTACCAAATCAATGATTGTGAAATGGGATATGATCTTGGATCATGTATGGAAGCCTTTGGAATATTTTGGGGATGCGCTTTCTAGTGCCATCAAATTCCCACCTAAGAATGGGGTCCAACGAGGACAAGGAGGATGAGGTAGACCACGTTCTATGGAAATTACTAAAGAAAACACATTAATTGGGGTCCATTGTATCTCAATCGTATTGAGTAGTTAGTTGAATAAATCTCTATTCCCACGTGACCCATTCTTGGTGCAGGAAACAAGAGATAATCGGAGCTCCTATACGAGAGTGCTAAACAACAGAACGTGTGATGGGGTTAGAATGGGGCATCGATCACCATTGGGAGAATCCTAAAATTGGGATTCCAACTGGATAATGGGGCTCTCAAAACAACCAATTTGGATTTCTATGGAGAAAGAGGGAGACTTAACTGGATAGTGAAGCTCTCAGAGTTGACGAATTATTGTTTTATTTGTGTGCTCTTGTGCACGAGCAGGGTAACGCCAGGCGCATTTCGGAAAATCCGAACATAGGGGAATCGAATGTGGGAATCATGATATCCAAAATTCATAACACTATAGGTATGTCATTAAAATGAAGAATAAATGTTGACTATGTTCGAAACATAGTATCTTTATTGTGTTAGCCTGAAATGGGGGTAACAGATGAGGTCTGGCCGCTAACCATATTCGATATATGAGGCCTGACTCAGAATGTTATCTGTCAGTCTTCCAGAATGTTGTCCCATGATAGTAGGCGAGACATAAGTCAAGCATCCATACTTTTAGGGGTTTTCCTTAGACATGAAAGAGGATGAGGGTCTGAATGGAGGTCATTCAAAGCATGGATTTGGACTGATGGGTTGTTCGAATGGATTCCAACACTATTGAAGTCACACCACCGTGATGAAGGAACATTAGGTCGGTGTATCCGTATAATCATGGATCAAACATACATCTGAGCAGGACCTCTTTGTCAAGGGGTTTGGTGCATCCCATGATTTACATGGGGAATCTTGAACTTGTTCAGGGTAGTATTGTAGTTTAGTAGAATATGCTGAGGACATATGGACTCGTACAGTTTAACATCATATGATAGGACATATAGAGAAAGGGAAGATCCCAGGAATGGATTATGTGGTGTGGTAGCTATAAACTTGATGTGAATGAGGACATAAAGAGTTATCACCACATCACATATCCCTGATGAATGTTATTTAGGTCACAGTACCAGAAGTTAAAGATAGGATGGGATCGAAGCAAAGTGCTTGGGCATTCCTACGTACCCCTTGTGGATGAGAATCAAGCCATACGTAGTTCTTGAAGCACAACATGGTCAGAGACCGACGCTGGAAGGGAGAATCCTCTCTAGAGTGTAAACTGACGCATCACATGATTATCATTGGACATCATGAACTTGTTTAGGGTAGAGCCACATTTTAGTGTCATGCATCAAGGACATGTCTACCCATGATAGAAATGTGTGGTGTGGAACATAATCTGATGTGAATGTGAGCCGTAAGAGTCCACGCCACACCATAGGCTCTCGGGGGAATCCCTAGGTCTAGGGACTAAATGTGAAAACTGGGCTGGGCCAATGATGAGTTGTCTAGGTATTCCTATGTATCCCATGAATATGGGAATCAAGACATACATTTTTTAAGAGTTTAGTTGAATGTCATACTAGATGAAAGGAAGGCATTTGTGACATGACTGTGCGAGTACTCGTCCTACCAGAATTACTAAGCCCATGCGAGTCATGCTCGATGTGGGAAACAAGGAGTAGTGATGGGACTTTCCAAGGACAAGAAGGAAAATGTTATGGGTGATGGGACGTTAGGTGAATGACATCCCAATGATGTTGACCTGGCTATATAACTCACCTAGATGTGAGAAGTAGTAAAGCATAGTATGTTGGGATTCCATTTCTACATAAAGAAGTGGAAATAAGTGAATCATGATGCTCGAGATCTGGACCAAAATTATGACATCTTGACGATAGGGGATAACTATTGACCATTTTCAAAAAAAAAAATTGTTTCATGTTTGCCTCGAATGGGGACAGAAAAATGAGGGTCGACCACTGACTATGTTCGAAACCCATTACCTATCACAAATTTCATTTGAGGTCATCAGGGACATTGGCCCAAGATGGTAGGTAAGCCAGTGTGGTATGAGAGGAGGCCATAAAGGGGGTCCCATCAGATGTGGAAGTGGATGATGATCCAAAAAACTGGCTCACAAAGCTTGGACATGGAATCAGTGAATGTCCTTGTAAAAATTGCATAATTCAGGATCTTTTCTACAATGCATCAATGTTCGAGAATAATAGGTATCAAATAGAGGGAGTGAAGTCTCCCTCCAAGGAAAAGGGTATTGAGGTCACACTCTTCCAGCTTAATGGTTGTAGGATGATCCATTAAGGGGGTTTGTTTTAATGGACTGGGCGGAGGGCGACGAAGTAGCCAAACACAACACATAGTTCCCATAAGAAGATCTTAGTTTAGGGTCATAGAACTCGAAATAGGTGGGGAAAAGATGTGGGAGGCACATGGAGCAACCTTTTCAAAACCTGACGTGAATGAGGACGCGTGAGGTACTCATTACACCATATGTTCCTTAGAGAGTTAGAGTTGAGGGGCTGAAAGAGAGGGGATAACATTTTGGATTCTTGGGACTAGACCTGTAGAAGATATGTCTGGGAATTCCTACATATCCTATAAGATTGGGAATCAATCCATACGTAGTTATGGAAGAGACATCATAGGATACCAGTGTCAGAGATAATGAGGTTGTGCGGGTCTGGACCTTTCACCAAACAAAGCGGTATTTGATAGATCTTGTTTGTCCTTTAGGGTGAATGTTTGAATTTTTTTTTGATGTGATGGACCTAGGATAGATAGTAGAAGGATTTCCACAAGAATCAAGTCATAGGAAGGAATTTTCAAATGGTATTGTGTGTGACTGATACCAAACATGATTCCTCCTTGAATGAGGATATCACGGTGTAATGATGTTTTTCGTCGTGTGGCTAGGATGATAATGTCACGGTTTAGGGTCATGTGATGTGACTAACCATGCATTTTAATGTCGTGCAGTATAAATGAAATAGTTTAATGTCACGTGGGACTAGGAATCATAGTTTAAAGTCATATGGATCTGACATATACAAGAGAGATGAGGTTCTAGAGGGAATGTTCATGTTGTGATAACGCATACCTGATGTGAATGAGGATGATGTCCACATCATACCGTGTGTGATTCCGAGGAGGAAACCTCGAGCCGAGGGGCCAGGAAAGGTTATAGGAAAAGGGGTAGGCGAAACTAGATCCCAGTTGAGCTGGAAGCAAAGATGAGATGTTTGGGTGATCCTATATATCCCATGAGGATGGGAATCAATTCACACGTAGTTCGTGAAGGTTAATTTTAACATCATGTGGGACAAAATATAGTTTAATGTCAGGTGGGACATGAAGTTGGGGGATAACTCCTAAAAAGGGGCGTACGTGGTGCAAATAATTCAATCCCAACGTGAATGAGGGCATAATCTGATACCATGCCACGCGGTCCCATAAGAGTTAGAGTCCAGATGGCAGAAACAAAGAGATAAATTAGTGGAACTTGAGCTGGACCCAAAGACGAGACATATATGAATTTTGACGTATCCCATGGGAATGAGAATCAAGCTGTACTTAGTTCTGAATGTGATCTTAGTTTATGGTCTTAGAACTCGGACAATGGGGAAGTGGAATCCTTCCATGTAAGTGCAGTCCATAAAATGATCCCTAAGCCCACGTGAGTCAAACTCAGTGTGGAAATCAAGGGTGGAAGAAGTTTTTTAGAATACCTAGAATGCACACCAATGGGAATTCAGTGAGGAGCACCAAATGATTCCTTTACTATGGCTATTTCCCTTCTAACGTGCAAATGTGAACTAAGGGATAGTATCGGGAGTGTGAAAATTCCATTTAGACCTAATGAGGTGGAAAATAATGTGAATCATGTATCCAAATTTCAGGGATTGAAGGGGATGGTGTGGTGATGGAGGATAACTATTGACCATGTTCGAAACATAGCATCCATATCACGTTAGCCTAAAATGGGGACAAAAAAATGAGTGTCGACCACTGACCATATTTGAAACACAGGACTGGTATAGATTTATTATCTGAAACCCTTGAAGACGTTGGACCATAATGGTTGGAGAGCCCTTAGGCCTAGCATCCATTCCATTAGGGGGTCCCTTCGTGTGTGAAAGATAATGGAAGCCCAAATTAAGATGAACTCAAATCCTGAAAAGTTGGATAAATCATGTCCACTTAGAATCTAACACTCCAAGTTCTAGGTCACAGTACTCATGGGACAATTAGTGAATCACCAATGAGGGCAGAGGGACATGACATAAGATAAGATGACTCAAAGAGTTGAATCCATGGAAAGGGAGCGAAGGACGCTCAGGAGGGGGATATATGCAGCGTGGTTGTTATAAACCTGACATAAATGGGGACACATTCCCATACCACACTGTATACACCTCTTTTTGAAGAATGTGGGACAAGGGGACAATATGATATAGTGGTTTCTATGAGATGGGACTGGACCAGAAGACCATACGATCAGGCGGTCCTACGTATCTCCTAATGGTGGGAATCAAGCCACACATAGTTCTGGGAAAGGGACACCGCAAATAAGGGAAAGATAACCCAATGAAGGGTGTGTACAGCATGAGGAGTAACCCAAAATGAATAAGGACATGAGTCCATACCATACAACCCTAAGTGAGAACATGGGCCAGGGGCCCAAAAAGGACATGGGGCCTAAGGCTGGGCCATAGACAAAATCTCATGGCCAACATCCAGTTTAACGTCTTACAGTGAGGACGAAGGTAGGGGTAAGGTAGCTTGTCCCGGGATGTGTACGGAATGACGAGTAACTTGAGGTGAATGAGGACATAATCCCGCACCACACCGTACAACCTTAAGTGAGAAGTTGGGCTAGGGGCCCGAGAAGGACAAGGGGCCTGATGTTAGGCCTCAGACGGAAAGTCCCAACCAGTTTGTATTTTAATGTCTTACAGTGAGGATGAAGGAGAACTTGCATTAGGGTCATATTACTCAGACCATGGATGCCTAGTTTAATGTAATATGCATGGGAAAAAGAGGGTGAATCATCGTGCTTATGGAAGACCACGAAGAAAGAATGATGATAGAGGAAAACTGTTGACCAGGTTCACCACACAGTATCCACCCTTGTGTGACCAGAATATGGGGTGAGAAATTAAGCATCAACTATTGACCATATTCAAAACACATTAATTGTATCAATTTTCCACCCACAATCCTTGAGGATGTTTTCCCATAACGGTAGGAGAGCCTTTGGTCCTAGAATCCATGCCATCCGAGTGACCTTTTTGATATAGAAATTGATGGAAACTCATATGCTGGGGCTCACAAAGCACGGCAGGGCCTATGCTTGCAGAAAATATGATAAACGAAGGGATGTATCAAAAGGGGAATGTGTGCGGTATGGCCAACATATCCCGAACTGAATAAGGACATGGAGTCCACACCACATCAAAAAATCCAAGATGAGAACTTGGGCCAGGGGCCCAGAAAGGCCAAGGGACATGAGGCTGGGACATGGGTGGGAAGTTCCAATCAGTTTGCAGTTTATTGTCATGTGGGACATGTGTAGAGTGGTTTTATGTCCTTTAGATTGGATGGATCACACAGTTTAACATCATGTGATTTGGACGGTTGTGATCTTAGTTTATGGTAATAGAGATCGGGCCATTTTGCAGTTTATTATTATGCATGATGATAATGGGATGTTTAACACCATGAAGGACGATAATGCAGTTTAACGTTATGCAGTATGGTGATGTAGTTTAATTTCATGCAAGACAAAGATAAATAGTTTAACGTCATGCGGGACGAAGATGAACAGTTTAACATCATGCAGGACCATGATGCAGTTTAAAGTCATGTAGGATGATAATGAGCAGTTTAACATCATGACGTATGAAGATGAACATTTTAATGTCATGCAGGACGAAGGTGAGTAGTTTAACATCATGAAGAACGAAGATACAGTTTAACTTCATGGAGGACTAATATGAACAGTTTAACATCATGGAGGATGCTGATGCCGTTGAAAGACATGCAGGACGATAATGAGTAGTTTAACATCATTAAGCACAATGATTAAGTTAAAATTCATGCAGGACGATGATGCAGTTTATCATCATGCAAGACGAAGATGAACAATTTAACATCGTGCAGGAAGATGATAAAGTTTAACATCATTCAGGATGAATAAGAACAGTTTAACGTCATGCAGGATGAAGGTGAAATTTAATTTCATGGAGGAAGATGATGACTAGTTTAATGTCATGATGGTAGATGATGCAGTTTAAAGTCATACAGGATGATGATGCAGTTTAGCATCATGTGGGACACAGATGAACAGTTTAACGTTGTGTAGGTTGATGAAGTAGTTTAAAGTCATACAGGACAATAATGAGTAGTTTAACGTCATGATAGACGATGATACAGTTTAAGATCATGTGGGATGATGATGTAGTTTAATGTCATGCAGGGTGAAGATGAACTGTTTAGCGTCGTGCAGGATAATGATATAGTTTAAAGTCATGTAGGACGATAATGAGAAGTTTTACATCATGAAGGATTATGATGCAATTTAATGTCCTGTGGGATGAAGATGAGAAATTTAATTTCATGACAGACGATGATGTAGTTTAAAGACATGTAGGATGATAATGAGTAGTTTAATGTCATGACAGACGATGTTGTAGTTTAATGTCATGCAGGACGAGTGATGGATGGAGTTTATAATCACATAGCTTTGACCATGGTTGCTGTAGTTTTAGGTAGCATAGCTTTGACCAAAATTTTGTATTGTTTTTCGTCGTGTGACCAAGATTTTTTCCCGTAGTTTAACATCATGTGACTAAGATGATGGTTGTTATGAAATTTAACGCCGTTCAACTAGGATGTTGTTGTTACACAGTTTAATGTCATGCAAGTGGGACATGGTTGTAATACATTTTAACATCATGAAACTGGGATGTGAAACCACATGGATTGTGTCGGTAGTGTTATGGTAATCTCTACCCCATTCTGGTGGGTTGGGATGATGGGGTAATCTATATGATGGAATTTCCCTAAACATCCCCGATCATATGCACAGTTGTTCTCCGTGCGTGTGATGGGATACCCAATAATGATCCCTACATGAGATGGTTTCAATGAAACAAAGATGACCTCTATGGTTGAAGCAATGTGGTAGTTGGGATGACACAAATTTTCAGAAAGGTAGTAGGGATGACAACATTCCCTCATTTCAAAGGGACAATGAAGCAAGGATCATGGGTAGGATAGGGGTGATGGAGCCCATAAGGGGTTGAAGCCTGGAGGTCGATAAGATGGGGGAGATGGAGCGTAGAAGGTGTCAAATCCTGGTGGTCAGTATGACAGGGGCAATGGATCCAAAAAGGCATGGAAGCCTAGACGTCAGTATGATGGGGTGATGGAGTCCAGAAGTCATGGAAGCCTGGAACGTCGATACGACATGGAATTGAAGCTTGGAAGGTGTGGAAGCCTAGAAGTCAGTACGGCGGTTGAGACGGAGCCTGAAAGGCATCGATGCCTGAAGTGATGGTACAATGGGGGCAACAGGGCCTGGAAGGCGTGGAATCCTAGACCTCAGTACGATGGGGTCGATGCATCCTAGAAGGCATGGAAGCCTGAAGGGTCGATACTATAGGGGGATGGATCCCGGAAGGTCTGGAATCCTGGAGCATCGGTACGAAGGGGCGATGGAGCCTGGAAGGCGTGGATGGCTAGATGTCTGTACGATGGGGGCAACAGAGGTTGGAATACATTGATGCCTGAAGCGTCGGTACCACTGGGGATGAAAGGGCCGAGAAGGTGCGGAATCCTGGGCATCTGTACGTTGGGGGAAATGGAACCAGGAAGTCATGGAAGCTTGGACATCGGTACGATGGGGGCGATGGAGCCCGGAAGGCGTGGAATCCCCGAGCTTCGGTACGACGGGGGTTATGGAGCTTGAAAGGCCAGGAAGCCTCGAGTGTTGGTACGAAGAGGGCAATAGAGCCCAAAATGAATGGAAGCCTGGTGCATTGTTACGACGGGGCGATAGATCCCAGTAGGCGTGGAATCCTGGATGTTGGTATGACGGCGACGATGGGTCTTGGAAGGCGTGGAATCCTAGACATTAGTATAATGGGGGCGACGGTGGCCTGAAGGTGTGGAATCCTGGAGAGTCGGTATGATTGGGCGATGGGGCCCAAAAGTCATGGAAACCTGGACGTTGGTATGATGGGGGTGACGGAGCCCAGAAGGCATCGATGCTTGAATTTTTGGTATGATAGGGGAGACGGGGCCATGAAGGCATGGAAGCCTATACATTGGTATGATAGGGGAGATGGATCTGGAAAGGCATGGAATCCCGTACATCGGTACGAAGGGGGATAGGGAGACTGGAAGGCATGGAAGCCTAGAGCATCGGTACGAAGGGGACAAGGGATCCCTGATATCATGGAAGCCTCAATCATCGGTACGATGGAGGCGAGGGAGGCTAGAAGGAATTGAATCCTAGTGTATTGGTACAATGGGGCGAGGGATCCTAGAAGGCAGGGAAGCCTCCAGAATCAAAATGATTGGGGAGAGGGAGCCCGAAATTCATCAAATCCTTGAGCATCTGTATGACGGGGCGATGAATCCTGGTAGGCGTGGAAGCATCTGTGTCGAATGGTAGTAGTGTGAGGAGCCCCCCTAGTGGTTTTTGGTACAGAAGGAGATGTTTAATTGGATATGGTTGTTTTTCCTGGCGTAAACAATGAGGATAGTAGAGTCGTCAAGGAGCCAATTAAGTAAGGGGTGGATTCCACCTACACAACCCATGACTTCAGCGGCATTGGCGAGAAGCCAATGGAGTCAGGTGGCAGATTCCACCTGCATGGACTGTTGAGGTGGTGGGGTTGGTGAGGTGTCTATGGAGTTGTGTGGTGGACAGAACATGTGCAACCTCTTGAGGAGGTGGGGTCGGTGAGGAGGTGATGGAGTCAGGTGGCGGATGCCACCTGTGCAGCCTCCTGAGGCGGTGGAGTCAGCAAGGAGCTGTTGGAGTCGGGTGGCGGATACCACCTGCGCAACCACTTGAGCTAGTGGAGTTAGCAAGGAGCCGAAGGAGTCAGAGAGAATGCCCCATGCGTGGCCTTGTAAGGTGATGGAGTCGGCATGGAGCCGATGGAGTTAGGGGCGGATAACCTCTGCACGATTACTGAAGGCGGCGGAGTCGGCGAGGTGCCGATGGAGTCAGGTGGTGGATATCACCTGCACGTCCTCTTGAGGCGGCAGGGTAGGAAAGGATTCTATCGAGTCAGGGGTGGATTCCCCCCGCATAGCATCATGAGGTGGTGGAGTTAGCGAAGAGCCGAAGGAGTTAGGGGGGGGGGTGCGCGGATGCCCCTTTCATGTCCTCTTAAGGTGGAGAAGTCGGCGGGGAGCCGATGGTCCATATTCTTCACGCACCCAATGGTACTAAACCTCTCACATATAGAGGAGAGGGGATTCACATGGGTGATGCCTCAATTTTCATGACATATTTAGTCCACTTGTTATTGAAGGATAAGATATTCACGTCGGGTTCACCATTTTTGTTTCTGACACTTTCACCGGGGCACGTGCGTCCGCCTGTTTGAGGTCAACGACGCTGTTTGTCCTGCATTACCACTTTCCAAAGGTAGGCAGAATCTGTTCCTTATTCAGGTACATTTAATCCTTGATCGAAAAAAGATGATGGGATGTTGGTTCCTCATTCCATGGATTCCTCTTCAGAACTTGTTGCCTAGTATGGGTCTCCCTTAATGATTATATCGTGGTTCGTGAATCTCATTTCTGGTTCCATATCTTTGTGGACGCTGGTTAATTACACTACTTGTGTCAAGACATTCCATGGGTTCTTGACATGGTAGCAACCTTCATTCGGAGTAGACAGTAACATCAGGCATGTTGGGGAATATCAGGACGCATTGTTATTGGGGAACCTGTATTCTTGCTCATAAGAGGGCATATCAAGGGCATAGAACCCGAGGCATCCCACATCAGTCATGGGGTATCTTATTCTAGCGGTCTGTTTATGAGGTTTTCCTCAGCTTCCCATGTTTAACACGAGGTATTCCTTGAGTTTAACGTCTAGTGGATACAGTTATGCCAAAGGAGTGTCTTCTGAGATTTTGATCAGGCATCTCATGTTTAACACGAGGTAAGCTGTGAGTTTAAAGTCATGCGGAGATGGGATGAGAGTTATCAGAACGTCCCATAGAGACATATCAGATTGGTACTTCCCAAAGAGTGAACCCCTAGAAGATGGATGGATTGGAACACTCAATGAGGTCTGATTCGAGGTGGTGTGTCCCATGGTGGGGAGATGTCATACACTAATGGATGATCTGAACAACATTGGGGACAGATCAATGAGAGTGAACCCCAGAATGGGGAACACCAAGGTTTACCATTGGCTAGGATTGAAAATTGTGGAGGTTTCCTACATACCCTGTGTAGACGATAGGGATTCAAACCCACATAGTTCGAAGGGGTGATGAAACAGGGTTTACACAGAGGACAACAACCTGAATACATATTGGGGCTTACGCATGGATAGCGGCCCATCACAAGAGGGATACTCTGGAGTGGATGGTTATGGATTGAGTGGGGATTATGCATGGTTAGCTTCCCAGGTGTCACAAGGAGTGATGCTAGGATGAATGGGATGATCTCACTGTGATGTGGCGACCCAGGTAAAAATCAGGATGGATGATGGAGAGTTTAATGAAGTGGATGGGGAATGAGATGGAGCAATCGTGAAGGTTATACTGATCTTGGTCTTGAGCCTTGAAGAGACATATTACCTATCCTCATGGCATGGAATCAATGTCTGCGTAGTTCGGTGAGATGATGGGACAACTGAGGAGGCGACCCATGAGAATGGATGCATGGATGGGATCTAGAGAAAATACAACATTCGGGTTGGGGCATGATCTTCTAGAAACACATGGGGTATAAGGATAGATCAGGATAAGTCGTTAGTGAAGGTCTTGGAACTTAGGAAGGCGTCCTACATACCTTGCATTTTCAAGGATTAAAGTCCACGTAGTTCAGGAGAGGTTTGGTGGACTGACATGTAAATGGTCGGGACCAATGGGTGTTTGGCTTGAACCTCAGGGAGGCTTCCTACGTACCTTGCCTTGGCAAGGATCAAAGTCCATGTAGTTTAGGAGGGGTTGGTGAATCGACGTGAAGGGGGTCGGAACTAATGGATGGTGGGCTTGAAACTCAGGGAGGATTCCTGCATACCTTTCCATGGCAAGGATCAAAGACCACATAGTTTAGGATGGTGTGGGAACTGATGTGAAGGGGGTCAGAACCAATGGATGGTGGGCTTGAAGCTCAAGGAGGCTTCCTGCATACCTTTCCTCGATGAGGATCAATGTCCACATAGTTCAGAACGAGTGGGAAATGATGTGAAGGGGGGTTGGAACCAATGGATGTTGGGCTAGAACCTCAGTGAGGATTCCTACCTACCTACCTTGGCAAGGATCAAAGTCCACGTATTTCTAGATGGTGTTTGGGGATTATTCTCTAGGCTGCCCATAGAGGATTTCATGGCCAACACTTTCTCTAAGACCATGTGAGTCGTGCCCAGTGTGAGAAATAAGAGGCAACAAGGAATTGATGATCACGACGCAAAGGATCTTCCATGAAGTATGGTGAATGGGGCTTATGCAAGGAAGTTTCCTAGGTGCCTTTATGGAGAATCAACGATGCATGGGGCTTACACAAGGGAGTAGCCCGGGTGCCGCTATAGAGCTGCAACGGTGCATGGGGCTTACACAAGGAAGTTTCTCGGGTGCTTCTTCGAAGCGAAAATGGTGGTTGGGGCTTACTCATGGAAGCTACCGATGTGCCATATAGATCAGAAATGATGAATGGGGCTTATGAAAGGATGCTACCCGAGTGCTGCAATGGAGCGACAATTGTTCGTGGGGCTTACTCATGGAAGCTTCCCATGTGCCGCTATGGAGCAGAAATGTTGCATGGGGCTTATTCAAGGAAGTAGCCTGGATTCTTCTACGTCATGAAAACAGTGCATGGGGCTTACGCATGGATGCTTCATGGGTGCCACTTTGAAGCAGAAATGGTGCATGGGGCTTACGTAAAGAAGTTGCCTGTGTGCCGCTAAGGAGAAGTAATGGTGAATGGGGCTTATGCAAGGAATATTCCCGGGTGCCGCAAGGGAGCGACAATTGTGCATGGGTCTTACATATGGAATCTTTCTGTGTGCCTCTATGGAGTGGTAATGGTGCATGGGGATTATGCAAGGAAGCTACCCTGATGTTTCTAAGGAGTGAAAATGGTGATTGAGGCTTACACATGGAAGTTTCCCGGGTGCTGCTATGGAGCGGAAATAGTGGATGGGGCTCACGCAAAGAAGAATCCCATGATATGTTTCTCATATATGGCCAAGAGGGAAACAAAACCAACTGTTTGGTTGAGGCCTTCACCTATGCTCTAGTGCATTAGAGGGATAATGGCAAGGGTTGTTGGAATTAGTCCGAACAAAGGGAGATGAAAAGTGTGAATCCAATTCCCGATATTCAAAACGCAATGAGGGTGGCATGGTGATGGAGGATAACTATTGACCATGTTGAAAAAACATCTTCCATATCATGTTATCCTGAAATGGGGACAAACAAATGAGGGTTGACTACTGACCATGTTCAAAACACAGGACTAGATTCGATGTGTTGTCCAATGTCTTTTGGGTTGTTTGCCTCAGACGGTACGTGAGACGATGTGGCATGGGACTAGTCCATTAGGTGGTCCCTTAAGTCATGAAAGTGAATGAAGATCTGAATGAAGGTCATAAGAAGAGTAAGGTGGAGTGATGGAATTTTTGAACGGATTCCAACACTGTGGAAATTATGCCACTGTAATCATGTCATTAGGAATCTTATGCTTGGAGCACAAGGCATCACTTTTCTGGAGAAAGAGGCATACTATGTGTGGCACATAGGGTGTACTACAGTTTATTGTCAAGTAGATGGGACTATTATAATCTCATTCTTGGAGATTAAGGCATCTCTTATTTGGAGCAAGAGGCATCCTATGTTTAGAACATAGGGTGCACTACAGTTTAGAGTCATGTAGAAATGACTGATGGCATCTTATGCTTGGCGCACAAGGCATCCCTTATATTGAGTAAGAGGCATCTTATGTTTGGCACATAGGGTGTACTAGTATTTATAGTCATGTAGATAGGATTTTTGGAATCTGATGCTGGGAGAATAAGGCATCTCTTGTTGGGAGTAAGAGGCAATCATTTTTTGGAACATAGGGTGCAATACAGTTTAGAGTCATGTACAAAGGACTGATGGAATCTTATTCTTGGTACATAAGGAATCTCTTATATTGAGTTAGAGGCATCCTATGTTTGGCACATAGGGTGTACTACAGTTTATTTTCATGTATATAAGACATTTGGCATATCATTCTTGGAGCATAATGAATCTCTTTTTTGGGGAAAGAGGCATCCTATGTTTGAAATATAGGGTGCACTATAGTTTATAGTCATGTAGAGAGGACTACTAGGCATAGGGTTACTAGAATGGATGGTGTTGGGAATTATGAAAGAGTGGCCATTTCTGGTTCATCCTGGCATATGAGCGACGTGATGGGGTTCAGAAGAGTTATTTGAGGAATGGTTCGACTTAAGGTACTTAGGGAATTAATTATGAGAATAAAACTCACGACATGGGAAACGAACCAAGAGGAATATGTCGACTCAAGGTGTTTCATGGTGTGCAGAGGAGTATCTAAAATCAACGTATTCCATGGGTGGAAGGTGGGTGCACTTAAAGGCACAGTTGAAAATGTCGACATCCTGACCCGAAAAGTTTGTAGTGTGACTCTCCATTTTTCATGGGGGACAATGACGGTAGCGAATGGATCGACCTGGAGGGCCGGGACCACAACCCGACACTGACCCTGAGTGGTGGGGCTGGGGCGCAACCCCCACGATATGAACTGATGGGTGCGATGGTTGGAGCCTCTCAAAGGATAGGTCTTCATGATGTAGCTTCGCGGAGCAAAGGGGGGATTGTGGAGCATGGGGCCTCGCTGAGCAACATTGCAAAGGAACGGTGCTCACAGAGCATGGACACGCGAAGTTGTCTCATGAAAGAAACCTACTCGCGGATCATGGAGTCATGAAGCAGCATCATGAAGGATGCTCCTCACGGAGCATGGACTCATGGAGAGGCTACACGAAGGAAGCTACTCGCGGAGGAGCTTCATGAAGGAAGCTACTCGTAGAGCATTGGCTCACGGAGACGCTTCGAGAAGGAAAGTGAATCTTCATGAAATGGTAGATTGGCCACCCAAGGGGCAGAGTTACCGTCATCATTATGGGGGTGAGCTGAGTTTTTATTGGCATGTGGTGTTGTGAAGCCGGGCCCACTCGGCGTAATGCAAGAGCTTGCTTCACAGTGGATCTCGAATGTCAAAGTGGTTTGCGGAGTATCCCACCTCCTTGCTCTATGGCAGGTTAAATAATGTCAAAGGGGTTCGTGGAGCATCCCACCTCCTTGCTCTGTGTAGGGTTCGCAACCATCAAAGGTGTTCGTGGAGAATCCTGCCTCCTTGCTCCGCGATGGGTTCACGAACGTCAAAGGGGTTCACGGAGCATCCTGCCTCCTTGATTGGTGGTGGGTCCACGAACGTCAAAGGGGTTCCTGGAGCATCTCGCCTCCTTACTCTGTGGTAGGTTCGTGAATGAGGATCTTTGCACCGGTACGGGGCCCCATGGGCTACAGTCAAGTTCCCTTATTCTGTGATCATGGAGGGAGATTTGCGAATGGGCTTTGCTAACCAGTTTTCTAGCCCAACATCAAATTTTCATAAAACCTAATCCGTAACATCGTTCCGGCCCTACAACCTACCAAATAAATTATTGTGAAATGTGATACGATCTTTGATCATGTATGGAAGCATTTTGAATATTTTTGGGATGCGTTTTATGGTGCCAACATCTTCTCTATGGTGTTTATCTGTATCTTAAACAACATAAGAAAATTAAATAAGTTAATATTCACATTCAAATATTCATATTACTTCATGTTTATCTAATCAATCCAAAAAACATGGAACAAAATTCATATATAATAAATAACCACAAACATATAATTTTACCCATGATTTATATGTTGACAAAAAAAATAAATCCCACAAATCATATCCACTTTATATTATCCTCACTCTCTACCACAATGGGATCAACAATCTTCATTAAAAACATGGCTTAAAAAATATACAAAAAAAAATATAATTATAATACAGTATAGTATAAAATTTGTCGATGTAGATTTAAGTATTACAAATTATATTTACAAGTATATGTAGAATACAATATCTATATAAACAATTATAAATTTATATTGATTATGGAATATAGATTTGTGAAATTAATTATTCATATTAAGAAACCAAAAGAAAATATGAATTAGATTCCAAAATAAAACCCATTATCCTGAAATTTACACTAAAAACCCATGAATAATAACAACAAATTATAAGTGAATAGTAAAACACTAATTAACAACCAAAAACAGAAATATTATTTAAATAGTCAAAAATATCTATAATCATATACCTTTGATCTATAATTGATCATATAAGGTGGGAGTTAGGGTTAAAATTTTTATTTTTGAAGGGAGATTCAATGGTTGGACTATAGGGTGATAACTAGAATGATACATTTTGGTGTAGAAATGGTAGAGTGGTGGAAATGGGAGATATTGTATGGGTGAAATCATTAGAGTCCATGGGAATGTGGGAGACCAAGGAAGGATTTGATAGGATTAATGAATAAGGTTATGTATAATGGATGATGATGTAAAGTTATTGACATTAAAAAGTGAGTTGATGCAGCTTATGGGGATGATGAATCATCAAAGATGAAATGGATTTTAGGCCTATAGTCTATAAGGAACTACAATGTTAATGAGAAATGTGGACTTTTATAGACTTGTAGTAAAAAATCATACATGAAAATTTAAAAAGGGGCAGAAAATGTATAACCTTAATTGTTGAACATTACCTTGTGGGATTCTACCCAGAAAGAAATTACACTTAGGTTTTACTATATAGTATTAGGGATTGAATGTTTTCTGATGTTAATATATAAGATAATATGGTTCTCACTAACTAGGATGAAGACAATATCAAGATAGTTACTTCAATTATATTCAATCCTATATATCTATGAACGAATGACTATCAATGTAGCCCTGAAATGTTTTCAGCACCATCAAACAAGGGAAATCATAAAAATGATAGGTCATGAAAATGTAAGGTGAATACTCTATTCCCCACATGATATATCATCAAACCCTATCTTTCCATATTTGTCTAAAATGTCAAAAGTACCACTAATCACTGCCTGATGATGAAATATTCTCACCACCATATCTTTCTCATTCTCTACTTCCTTGTACTAGCACCTGTAAGACAATTATATTGAAAATTAAATAATAATGTATGTTAATATTTATTCGTAAAAATAGTAAATATTTTCGAACTAAATGGTTTTGAAATTATGTGATTTTCATTCGCACCACTAGTCATCAATACAGTGCCATCGGGGATATATTCAGTCATATTTCGATTTAAATCAATCAATACTTTCTACAAAGTAGATATATGAGACCCCTCTTCTTGAATTGTGTGTTTCATAAAGAAAAACTATTTCTCATAACATATTAGGGTAGGGAGTGACTACAACCTAGATTAGATGCAGCTGAAATCCCTAGTGGTCTACCAAAGACTTTATATGGCAATGGACCCAAACCCATCCTGTGCACTCGACCAGGATGCTCCTTACCATGGAATTTACCAACTCGTTCATCCAAGGAGACTGAGTAAGACTATGTGGTATTGGCATCCCATATTTCTTTAACAGTTACCAATAAATAAAATATCATCCATATTAGAAGAAATATATATTAACATGGGGACATATAAGAATAAGTTATTATAATGGAAAAATAATTAATACCTTAATTTTTTTAGCAGGTTCTTTAGGAAAACTCCCATCAGATATTTTATGAACATCCAACCACACTTTTGTTTGGGATTCTTTGTTCCCTAAACTCTGTGATGGTATTAAACAAATATAAATCAAGAATTTAATATATTAAACATATAATATTTTCTTATAAATATTTAATCTAATCAAAATATTTCTAGGGATGACCAGTATCTGTAAAAACACAATGACCCAATAGTGTGATGATTGATTTTATTAGCCCAACTCGATGAATCCTTCCTTGAATGATTTTAATATAAATACAATGAGATTTAATAGTAATGTATGAAATTTCATCTCCTTTTAATATACATTTATAAATATAAAATGATATTAGTATAATAATATATATTTAAATACCATGTGATTCTCATCATGATGCCTATCAATGAAAACATTCCATTTCTCCCTAGGTACCCCATTGGGTACCTTATCGTACATTTTTTGGGAACTCAAAAAAGAATCATTGACTTCTTTCCACAATCTCCATTAAAAATCATTCCTTTTCTTCCCCAAATTTATCAATGTCCACATTCGTGCTAGCATATCAGCAATGATAATGTTGAAAAACATCTCTACATGGAGATTAATTTGGATAATATGATCATTTAATAACATAATGAAATTTAATTACACCATAATATATTAAAATTACCTTTATTTGTGAATCAAACACATCATTTTTCCTCAATTAACGCATATGACTCTAATCCTCAAACGTAATGAGAAGTGTCATCGGCTCCACGTTAGGTGGCCTAGAATCTATAAAAGTAATCATGCGGTGTCATATGTAGGGACCATAGAGAAATAAAATGGGAGAAATATCTTTTGTACATTCTAATTCCATACATCTGAACTTTTCATATTTTTCTCCGTAGTATCATTATTTCTGTATATTATAAAAAATAATCAATAGTATATAAAAGTTCAATAAATTTATTCATATTAAAGTTTGTACCTATAACTTCCACCCTCCATTAACACCTATGAAGAACTAGGAGTGGAACCTTACTCCCTTACTATGAGGATGCATAATGGGAAGGAATTGACTTAGCTGATGATGGAATGCTGATAGAGGGTGTGAGAGATAGTGAAGGGGAAAACAGATGGTGTCTCAGATGTAATAGGGAGAGAGACAGATGGATCATCATCTATTGGTGTGGTAGATGGAACATTAATTGAGAGTAAAATGGCATCAGTATAACACTTCCTCCTTAGAATTCCTTCATTGGGAAATGATCCATGATGTGTATTATGAATCAATTAACACCATTGATTATAATATAAAAAATTATTTTGATAATGATCATTACTTCATGGGACTTGCTAATGAGCTGTTCGCCCATCATGTGGTTTTCCAAAAAAATAAATAATCCACCCATTCTCCAACTGATATCCTCCATCCTTTGGAAATTTCAAATGTCATATAGGCTCATTTATCGATGTATATAATTTCTAGTTTACCCAACTCTAGTGGTATTGATGTTATCTATGTTATAGTTTATTTCCTCTCAATGTATGATAATTTATTATTATTGATACACTAATACATGGTTGCCAAAATTGATGATTTCTTATTTCAAAAGATCATTTATATACACATGACACCTGATTACATTTTTAGTGACTAAGATCTAATTTTTTGAGTCACTTCTCGATTAAGTTTGTTATTCATACACGGTACTAAACTCCACTTCAGATCTGCCTACCACCCCTATAAAAATGGAAAAACCAAAGTGTTTAACCAATTTCATGATAAATATATTTGTTAATTTTTTGGAGAAAAAAACATAATGTTGGATTTACTTGTTAACATGGAAATAATTATCCTAGACCACTACCCAAAACACATAAATTAAAATCACCCCCTTTGAGCTATACATAGTCTCATGATTCTTATAGATCTCAGCTACCCACCACATGAAACTTGTATTGTCATACTGGCTACTTCATTAGAAGATTAGAACAAGGAAATGAAATAATTCAAGAACCCCCAAGATAATAACCATGATATCATGCACAATTAAGAAAAAAAAACATTTTCTCAATCAATTTCCCATCTGGAACCCATGGATGTGGGAAGCTCCACCCCCACAAGTAGTACTCCCTTACTGAGAACATAAATCAAAAATTATCTCCTCATTATTATGGACTAATCCCTATGAACAAAAAAAACTAGACCAGTCTCTTACCTACTAGACCTACCTTAAAAAACCCACATGCATTTCGTATTTCATGATTGACAACTCAAAAAAGAAGGTGTGACACCACAAATGCCCCTCTCTACAAACAGATCTGGAAAACGATGATGAATCATGATCCGAACCTCACACAGTGACATATCACTACATCATAATTCATAATATTAGATTTCAACAATATTTTTTAATTCAATGGAAGGTCCAAATAATAAATGATTCCACCTAGGAGGATGCGTCTTTACTCAAAAATATAATCTTTAGCTTTTATTCTAACATAAAATACTAATTCTCAAGATGTTTTTTATAATAATATCCACAAACTCCTTGACAAATGGAAGGTTTACTAAAGAAAGGGTAATGTTTTTCATTCTGGGGGGAAGGATGTTTGACCTTGTAAGATTATATTAGGTGGGAGAAATGGTTATTTAAGGGGATTGGGGAGCATACATGGGTGTATATTTTCATTTAGAGGGAAGTGTGTGACTATTTATTAATAAGGTAAACCATGGGAGTCCTTGAGTGAGTATTAGGTCTCATGTTCCTATCATATATGTTTCTCACTATATTTTTGAATTTCCTCTATTAATAAAAATATTATGGATCACTATTCATAACACATAAATATTCTCAGAGAAATTGTCCTTATATAGTGAGTTGTAATTATAATTATAGATTTACAAATAACCAATTTATTACAACTTTTATGCGATTAACCAATTATGATATGTGATAATAACCTTAAAATGATAGTACATGTAGTTTTTCATAGTAGCACAATCAATCATGATGCATGGATATTTGAAAATTAGTGTGGAATCTAGTAAAAAACATGAGAATCACCAATTTCCCATTAAATTTCATGGATTATTTCCTTATCTTCCTCAGGTTATTTCAAAACATCCACCCATAAAGAATAATATTGTGATAATTCCACAGTTACACACAAATAATAAATATAATTATGAAATCTTATACCTGGATTGAAGCTTTGAATAATGTAGTGAAAGAATAAGAAAAATCGGAGGATCAAGAACATTAAATACCAAAAGGAACATCCATATGAATTAATCATAGTAATCAATCATTAAAAACTCTTCCAAGAACTATCCACGATTGAAATAACCCACTATCATAACCCCACATGAAGAACAAGAACCAAAATAATAAGAGATAGGGGAAAAATATGAACCTTATTTTGAAGAAGAAATCACTACACAATCAAGGGGGTTTAGATCCTCTAGGGATGACTAGAAATCACCAAATAAGGCATTAGAGATAGTTATAGTTCAAGATAATGGATGGAATGTTAATCCAAATGGTCAGATGATTCCTATTTATAGATAAAAAACTGAACGACCTCAACCAAACTGGAATGTATAAATTAATGTATAAAAAATCCAAATAGTACCTCGAAAGGAGGGGGTATCAATGTCTAAGATCAGGACAGGAGGCATGGGGCTTGGTCGGGATCGATGGTGAGGGGTAGTGAGGTGCTAGGTCGGGACTAGGTGAGAGGGCATCGAGCATGTATGTCGAGAATGAAACTGAGGGGTAGAGAGGGTCGGTGGTTGGGTGTGAGGACATGTGGGAAGGGGATGTGAGGGTCATGACTGGTTGGGATTTGGGGGGTAGGGTGGGGCAGGGGTTGGGGTCAGGGGAGATGTGTTAGGTGTTTGAATAAAGTAAAAGGTTTAGTGGCAGTTTTTAATAATCCACTTCCAAATTATTTAAACAAAATTTATTGGTGGGTTATTAAACCACTGCTAAATCCTAATTTTGGTGTAGAGAAACTATAACCAAACACATATGAATATCATGAATCATCACTGATGTCTCCTTAATAATACATGGTCCCACCAACTAGGCTTTTCCCACCACTACCCAAATAGGATTTGACTTGTATGGGTGACCATAAAAATCATTAAAGGGATCCATTCAGATTAAAAAATGATATTTTTTATATGAAAACTCAACCAGTACCTGATGGATATCCCACGATCCACTAAAATTTAAGAAACTAGTGTAGAGAATATCCTTAAGTATCTTAATAACACACTCTATCTAACCATCAGTCTGTGGATGATATGATGTATTTATTCATACCTCAGTTTCCATTAAATCTTGGAGACTCATACTAAACCTTAAGGTAAACTTGAATTTGTATATGAAATAATTCTAGAATAATCCCAGTGTAACATTTAAAAATTATATACATACAGCTTACACAATTCATCAAATTTTGTGATGTCCCTAATTAAAATAAAGTGAGATGATTTTTTTCAACTAATCAATCATCACATAGATATAATTTCTCCCTCATGGAGTCAATGGTAGTCCAAAAACAATATCCATGGATACCTTGTACCATTTCCCATTCTACAGAAGAAGTGGATGATTATAACAAGAATCTTTTAGGTTATCTTCCTTTATCTGTTTGAAGGTGTAATAGAGAGACACCATATCTAAAATTTCTTGATTCATTCCCATCCACTAGTATCGTCATCTCATGTCATTATACATATTTTTAGTTCCTTGATGAACATATAATGAATAAATATGATATTAAATAAACTATGCTCCTCATTGAGGATGGGATTAAAAACCAATATCCAAAACATTTAATACCATATAATGAGAGAGACCATCATGAAATGGTCTCCCTACCATAAATGGTTTCCCAAATTACTCTGAATTCATCATCCTATTTCTGACTCTATAGAATATAATGAGGAAGAGATGACGACAAATAAACACTTTTCAGAACAACACATGAAACATCTTCTTGAGCATCTATTTAAAACTACGAAAATATCCTTATAAGGTTCCACTCTTTCTCCAAATTTAAAATATCCAATAATTGTACTTTTCTACTGAGTGAATATTCAATGACTTCACCCTTCCCTAGGTTTTATGGGATGGAAAATTAATACATCTCATTGTATTCCACCTACCACCTATATTTGAGATTAATTTATTTATTAGAAAAGATGTTTGTCAGACTTGTATGGTCAAAAAATACCATGAAACTCTCCTAGGAAATATCATTCCGCCAACAAACAATCCCATGCACAACTATGTGAAGATATAAATTATGGGTGGTGTAATTCTTATCATTTGGTTGGAGATAATGAGATCAATAAGGAACCACATGATCATCCTTTATAAGAACACTACCCAAACCAGTTTTAGAAGCATCATAGAATACCCCATGCCAGTTTATATGATCTAGTAAGATCAGAATAGGAGATTATATCAAAATTAATTTCAACTTATCAAAATAAGACTGAAAATTTTCATCCCTTATGAATTTCAAGAGTTTCCTTGTATGATCTTTAAAAAGTGATACCCACATTGAGAAATCCATTACAAACCATCAATAATATCTAGTATGACTAAGAAATCTCAAAATTTAAAATACATCATGCGGTTCTCCCTAACAAAAAACATCATTTAACTTCTTAGGATCAATGGATAATCCATGATAAAAAATATCATTCCCCAAGAAAATCACATTGAAGATCAAAAAATTTCATTTTTAAAGCATTCTATAAATATTTTGACTCCTCATGAATTCATTAACCAAACCCAAATAATGCTCGTTCTTATGCATGGATATCAAATATACCAAAATATAATCTAAGAACACTACCAATAACATTTTGATAAATAGATTGAATATCTAAATCCTAAAACCCATAAAAACCATATGAGAATTAGTAAGAACAAACAATATCTCACATTGTTTGTAATGGCTATAAATTATCCTAAAATTTATATTTAGAATATCATAATCATGTACTCTGAGATGATGATAACCAGATCAGAGGTCGATCTTCAAAAACAATTTTCTCTTCTTTAACTGGTAAAAAAATCATCTACAAGAGGAATATGACATGTATTATTAATTATTATCCAGTTCAAATTTCTGATTGTCCACCCACAATCGGAGTAAACTATATTCCTTATTGTAAAAGGCCATAATGGATTCCCAAGGATAAATACTATGGTGAAAAAACCCTTCATCATTTGGTCATCCATCTTAATCTGGATCTCTTTATGATTCATTGGTTCCAAGAACTAAGAAGGTATCAAGATTCGGTATATACCTAACAATAGTTCAATTGTAAATTCTACCTCCCTATATAATGGAATACCAGATAAATTGTATGTAAAAACATTATTAAGGACCTGAAAAATAATAGGTAGGTCAATAATGGAAGGAACATCATCGATCTCAACCGTTATTGTAGAAAAAAAAATCTCTTCACCTCTGGGAATAATTTTTTTTCATGTGAAAAACATAGATCCTAGTATCCCTGAAACACATGTGACATCCAATTAACCTTAAAAAATGAGACACACTGACTGTAAAAATCAACATCATCGTGATGATATAATTAAAAGTTCACCCTGATGATGAAGTCACACAAATCCAGACCATGAATGAAAATATCCTTGATACTTCAACATCTTCCATCGACAGAGAAAAAGGAAATTTATGTGCATTCTCTTTCCTCTTTCCAAGAGGTGTCTCTCAATCAACAATTAAGGACTTCAGGTCCATTTAAAGTATAATCACAAAAAAAACATCCATTTATATATGGCTGGGAAGCACTAGCAGTGAATAATTTAATTTCTATTGAAGATGTAACAAATATGGTACCAATCCCTATCATTGTACCCGCATCTTCCTCCTCTAAAAATTCATCTACTGTGTGAAGCTACTTCGCTCCAAAAGAATGTGGTTAGATCCTAGTAGTCTTTGAAGCGTCTAAGTATGTCTCAACAACCTTTGGATACAATGATCCATTGTAACACCCTGATAATTTATGAGAAATATTTTTTTATGTCTTATATTATACGCAACACCAAAGGAATCTTTCACAACACACAATACTAACTTGGCTTGCATTACACGCAATCGCTACCTTCCTCGATAGCGTGTGTAGTACGCAATACCGGATTTCACTAAACAACGATATATTATTATGGACTACCCTTTATGAATATTATTTTGAATTTTATAACATTATTATTCATCTTACACATTTTCTAGAACATGGTAATAGAAAAAAATAATTTTTTTCCGGTAAAATAAGTATTTTTAAAAAAATGCACTTTTGCCACCTTTTGATGGCGCACCCACATTAAATCTAGTTTTTGACATGTTTATAAGTTCAATTTGACAAAATAAAATTTTTCTTTGGAATCAGGATATAAAAAATTAGTTTGAATTTTCTTTTGATACTTTTCTGATAACTTTCATATTTTGATGAATAGTAAAAATACGCAAATTTTTAATTAAAAACAACATTTTTCATTGAGATAATTTATATGGTTAAATTATAATTTTTAATGGTTTTAAAGTATAAATAGAATATATTTTTACCATTTAATATAATTTATATCATTAAAATTAATTTCACATTGAATTCATAGGTAAAAACATTTCAATCTTTGGCAATGTTTTAACTTCTAAAACCCGTTTTCTTAACAACGAGATTAATTTTAAATTAATTACTGCAACTTATGTGTTTTGAATTTTAAAAATTGGATTCAATATTTGGATTCAGTGGGTCCAAATTATGTTAATAGGATACTTTTTATTTTTGGGCATTATGAATAGTAACTACGGTAAATTTTATTTACCTTAGTAAAAGGTAAATCGGGTAATTAAGTGTAAATATAAGATTATAAAATTACCCTAACATCTACCAAAATCCTATTGTCTGAATAAAAGTAGACCCATATCACCTATGGTCCGAACTATATTTATTTCATGGACTTTTTACCATGAAATAATATAATTATTATTAAAACCAAGGAATGTGACAAAATGTCACTCTCTTAGATCTTATAAGTATAATAATTTTAATTTAGTGATAAACTTCCTTAATATTCGGATATAAATAGTCTCCAAAAATATAATTAAATTATCTACATCATATGAATTTATTTAGAATTTTTAGGGATAAAATAACTATCATTAATTATGACACAATAGTGATGTTGAAATTATTTTATTAATTAAAATATCAAATAAATGGTTTTAAAAATATTAAAATAAATATTATATGAACTATTTAATGTGCTCCACTAATTTTATATAAACATATAACATTTTATGAATATATTAATGCTTTTAGTTAGAACATATCTTGTGTATATATTTTATTTAAATTCAAATAAATGAATAGTGTCAAAATTGACACTATTCTTATTTTATAAAAATAACATATTATAAAATTGTTTAAAAATCACAAAAATATTTAAAAATTATAAATTAAAATTTATATGGTCTAAAATTTCATAAATTATAAAATTATGGAAAATTCACAACACATATGTAATTACTTATAATAATTTAAAATTTAGAATATTATTACCACAAATAACATTAAATTGATAAATAAGGACAAATCAAGTTTATAATGTTTAAAATAAATTCCTAACATGTCTAAATTTTATTAGTTAATGATATTACAACCCTATATCATCTAATATTTGGATATGAGCCATTTTGAACGTTTTTAGGCGGGGTTGGGATTTAATATAAACTAATATTTCTTATATTTCCAAAGGTGCCCCTCTCCTCCCTTATAAAAGGGCACCTCCTCCCTCTCCTCCTAAAACCAATTTGAGCCTTCATGCTCGGCCAAACCCTGCCCATTTCACTTTACCACTTCATTAGAACCCTACTTGAGGTACTGGTCCTCTCAAAAGACCAACTCTAGTGCCCTAAGAGAAAGTTTAAAGGAGGCACTTCGAGAAAGAGGTAATACCGTCTACCGTTTTCTTCAAGTTCCATTATTCTTCTACTCCATATTCTTTATTTGTTTAATTATGAAGTAATAAAATCAGTATACCTCATATAATGATATGATATTATATATATGAAACAACACTATTTCACCTCTTATCCATCCTACGGTAAACAAAATCACCGCGTGTGCGTACGTACGTAATACCATTTCCACGCCGTGGTGTAATATGTTTTCCACCACCACCTTACATGGATGGGTATAATGGTGAAAATAAATAACTATATATTATTATTTTAAAGTTTTATTGATTATGAAATATTAGACATACACTTCAATATAATTCCACAATCATGGGAACCATATCATCGCTGGTGCGTACGTATGGCCTACCGTCTCCATGATGTGATGCGGCTCGTTCTATATGATATTCATTGAATAATGACTATATAAATGAATTTAATGAATGAATATGATATATATTACACTAATACCATTCTGTAAATGATATATCTATATCCCATAAAGAGTAATAAGAATTTATTTGACAAAACACGCATAAGAACATAAAGCAATAAACACCCGAATAACAAGTAACAATGAAATATTACTACTAAGAAGATAAAAATATGACCATATATGATATCATAACAATGAATATGATTCTGTAATAAGTCAATTGACATTATGTAAACCATATTACAGAATTTTCGGATTCATACGAAGCATATCAGACCTAAGTTAAGGGAAAATCTCACAATCTCATTTTTATAAGAGATTGTTTATACTTCAGAATTTACTGGGGAATACTTATCATACACATCCATGTTTCCTCAATATGTAATACTATTTCCACCCACCTACAATTATTTAAATCCAATTTTACCCATTGGTGTGTTTTTAGTAAAATATATGAAAGAAATCTTTTGTCATTTTTAGTACGAGGTACTATTTGACTTTTCTGACCAATGTACGAGAAGAATGTTTTTTTCAACTTATACGGCATGAATAGATTCATAGAACATTATTTCCATGAATCTTAATTTACAAGTTTTCATGTTTTTATAATCAACTTCTTTTAGATTAAAATTGTATGACATGTTAAGAAAGGAGAAATGTTATTGAAGTAGAAAGGATATTTTACTCAAGAATGGAGTTCATGTGTTTTATCAAAATTATTTTCCATCTAAGATAATATTGGGTTATGTTTCTATCCCTATTTTTTCATTGATTTTATTGTGTTGTGATGGAATTATTTTTATGATTTCCTTTAATCTTATATGGATTATGTTATGATGGAATGATGTTTATGATTCCCATTTTTATTACATGGGTTATGCTATGATGTATGATTTATGATTTTGTGGCACACATAATAATGGTTTCATTATGAGATGGGTGAGACCTATATCTCCCTCCAATTCATTGGGTAATGATTTATATCTCATTAGATAGACATGGCTGGAACAGCAGGTTAAGCCGATTCAGTGAAACAGGACTGAAACAAGGAGTGAACTCGGTTCAGAAATTGACTTTGTCCGCTATGATAGTCTTGGAAATGACTCTTGACTACTAAGAAATGATTTGCTATTATTATGTGTGTATTCCACAAAGCTTCATTATTTATGTTATGATTATTGGGATTACATTTCACATATACGATTTATCCCATGTTATGATCTCTTTTGCAGGATAAGAATTTCAAAATGTTATGTTTTTATGAATATGATATGTTTGATATTTCTTTTGTTTACCCTTACTGAGAATCTGAGCTCACCCTTTTGTATGTTTTATTTTCCCCAGGTCAGGAAGAAGGATATTTAGTAGGATATGCCAAAAAGGGACTCTAGATATGATGAAATAAATGGGAGACAATGTAGATGATTTATGAACCAGTTGATTATGTTTCCCAGTTTCTAAAGACATTATACCTATACGGTCCTTTCATGGTTTTGTTATATGTTATAATAATTATGCTTCAATTTTTAAGTAATAACCATATATGTAAAGTATGGGTCAATATAGTTGGTATGATAGGAAAGGTATAGTAATCCTTTAGAAACTCGGATGTGAAATCCTTAGTAGGAAACCTAAGGATATGTCTAAGAAAAGAACACAATCTTAGTGTTTTAGAAATGGCCATGAACAACCTATGATAAGACCTTAAGTGTGAAATTTTATTCTTGATTATGTGGTTTTCCTATTATAATTAGTGTTTCTCACACTATTATTCTTGGTTTTAGTCAATGGCTGGAACCTGAAGGAATCGTGTTAATGCAGAATGCGACGGGAAATGCAATGATTATCCCCCTGATCAACCAAACGTTATGGGAGCTGGAATGAAAAATCTAGTAGCCATGCTCACACAACTTTCTCATGATATGAATCATGAAGGACTTCCAAACGAGCAAAGGAAGGAGCAACATTATATTTAACCTTTCATGAGGCAGTGTCCACCTTCATTCAGCGGGTCTTCTGATCCATTAGTGGCTGAACAATGGATCAGTACCACTGAAAATATATTTTCAGTTCTTCAATGTTCTGAACATGATAATGTCATCTTAGTAGTATATCGTTTGGAATGTGATGCTTATCAATGGTGGAATCTTATTAATAATATGAGGAAAATGGATGAAATTGAGTCCATGGAATGGGAAGTGTTCAAGAACTTATTTTTCAATAAGTATTTCCCTCGTATTCTTCGAACAAAGATGGAGAAGGAGTTTCTTTAATTGAAGCAAAAGGATGATGAATCTGTTGGTACCTATGAAGAAAATTTTGCAAGACTTTCACGGTACGCTTCCAGAATTATTATCCAACCTGAGAGTAAGATCGATCGATTCATTAGTGGCTTAAAACCAAATCTTCGAAGGGCGTTATCTATAAGGGACTTCAATAGCTATGAGGAAACTGTTCGATGTTCTCTCAAGGTTGATACAGAGATTGGTGTAACCCATCAGTCACATGGGTCTGATAAGAAGAGGAAAATGGAATTCAAAGGAAAATATAAAGACCACACTGAAAAGAAGATGAGTTTTCCCTTATGCTCAAAGTGTGGAAATAAACATATAGGAAATTGTCATAAGGGGACAAGAAAATGTTATATGTGTGGAAAAGAAGGTCATCTAGAAATTGAAAGTCGAAATAATGGGAAGAAGATGTCTAATGACGAAAACAAAAGAAGGGATACACAGAATGCACCTACAACACTTCAATGTTTCAAGTGCAAGGAGATGGGGAATTATGCAAATAAATGCCCAAATCCATGGGATGATGATGATTATCGATGTCAATAAACTCTTAAGGCAAATGAAAAAGGAAAGTCACATGCAATTACTATCGGCGATGTGGAGTACGACAACGAAGTGGTGAGAGGTACACTTACCATCCAACCTCAAGTAGAAAATGTTTTATTTGATTCTAGATCCACCCACTCTTTTATATATTAATAATTTTCTAAGGTATCACCATATTACCTCAAAAATTAGATGTTGAGTTGGCTGTGACAACTCCTAATGGCACAACGGTTGCATCCAAAGTTTACAATTCTTCTCCGATTGAAGTTTGTGGGAAAGTGCATTCTGCAAATATTGTGATCCTTCCTATAGTAGAATTTGATGTGATTCATGGCATGGATTGGATTTCTTTATATGGAGGTCATATCAATTTCTAAATAAGGGAAGTCACATTTTATATTCTAGATCAATCTATGATCGTCTATCGATGAAAGGATGAACATAACCTTCCAGTGGAAATTTCTTCCATCTTATGGGTCTTTATTCCACTAAATGAAGGTTATTTATCTCAAATTGTTGGATAGAAACTCACGATTAATAATATGCTCATTGTATGTCAGTTTTATGATGTCTTTCTGGAGGAATTTCTAGGTCTTCCACCAAATTGTGAAGTTGAGTTTTCAATAGAACTCGTACCGGATGCTTTGCCTATTTCAAAGACACCTTATATAATGGCCCCAATTGAGTTGTAGGAATTGAAGAAGAAACTCCAAGATAATATTGATAAAGGATTCATACGCCATAGTGCGTCACCTTAGGGAGCACATGTTCTGTTTGTTATGAAGAAAGATGGATCAATGAGACTATGCATTGATTATCGAGAACTTAACAAGATCTCTATCAAGAACAAATATCCTCTCCCACGCATTGATGACCTATTTGACCAACTACATGGAGCTCAATACTTTTCCATGATTGATCTTAATTCAGGGTATCATCAATTAAGGGTCCAAAGGGAGGATATACCAAAGGCGGCTTTCCGTACAAGTTATGGACACTATGAATTTATAGTGATGCCTTTTGGTCTTACTAATGCCCCTGCTATCTTCATGGATCTAATGAATAGAGTCGTTAGAGACTATCTTGATTAGTTCGTGGTAGTATTTATTGATGATATTCTATTCTATTCAAAGAGAAAGGAAGAACATGAAGATCACATGAGAATTGTATTAAAGACCCTAATAAAGGAGAAGCTTTATGCCAAATTTACCAAGTGTGAAATCTGGCTTCAAAAAGTTGCATTTTTGGGTCACATAATCTCAAAAGAGGGGATATCTATGGATCCAGCAAAAATAGAGGTTATCAAACGATGTTTGAGACCAACAACAGTAACTTTGATCCGAAGTTTTCTTGGTTTGGATGGATATTACCGACATTTTGTGAAAGATTTTTCAAGGTTATATAACCCACTCACCAAGTTGACTTGGAAATGAGTTAAGTTTTTTTGGACGGAGGAATGTGAAGAAAATTTAAAATATCTAAAAATAAGGTTATCCAGTGCACATGTACTCACACTACCTTGCAGTGGAGAAAGGTTTGTGATCTAAAGTGATGCATCGAATAAGGGACTGGGGTGTGTTATCATGAAAAATGATATGGTGATAGCTTATTCCTCACAACAGTTGAAAATCCATGACCAAAATTACCCAACTCATGATTTGGAGTTAGCTGTGGTAATATTTGCATTAATGTTTTGGAGGCATTATCTTTATGGTGAAAGGTGTGATATATATACTGATGATAAACGTTTAAAGTATATTTTCACATAAAAGGATCTGAATATGCATCAAAGAAGATGGTTGTAGCTGATTAAGGATTAAAACTGCTCAATTCATTATCACCATGGGAAAGCAAACACGGTGGTAGACACATTAAGTCGACAAGACCATGCTAGCTTATCCATGATGAGGATAAAAAAAGTTCCAATATTTATGGATTTACAAAGGATGGTTCTTGGAATTATAATGGAAGGGAAAAAATATTATATTTATCAAATTAATGTCCAACCATCTATACACGTGAAGATTAAAGAGACACGAAAAGAAGATGTAGAGTTACAAAAGAAGGTAAGAAATGTTCCTGAATTCAACCTTGATTGTAATGGGATAATAAGGTTCCGGAATCGGGTTTGTGTTCCACCCATCCCAGAATTAAAGAAGGAGCTACTAGATGAGGCTCATAGTTCTTCATTCTCTATTTATACTGGAAGCACAGAGATGTATAGGGACCTGAAAGAGTACTTCTGGTGGGATGGCATGAAAAGATATGTTGCTTAAAATGTCTCTCGATGCTTAGTTTGTCATCAAGTTAAATCTTAGAGACAGAATTCTAAGGGGATGTTACAACCATTACCCATTCTTGAATGAAAATTTGAAAACATTACTATGGACTTTGTCGCCGGACTTTCAAAAACATCCAAAGGTAATAATTCTATCTGGTTCATAGTTGATCATCTTAAAAAGTCGGCACACTTCATTGCTATTAGAGAAGTTTTTTCTCTTGATCAGCTTGCCAGGATATATGTAAAGGAAGTGGTAAGATTGCATGGAGTACCAATTTCCATTATATCTGATTAGGATCCGAGGTTTACCTTGAAATTCTGGGGAAGTCTTCAGCATGCTCTAGATACAGAGTTGAGTTTCAGTACTGCTTACCATCCTCAGACAGACGGTCAGTCTGAGAGGACAATTCAAACTCTAGAAAACATGTTGAGAGCTTGCTCTATGGATTTAAAATGTGGTTGGGATCAACACCTATCTTTGGTGGGATTTTCTTATAATAATATCTTTCACTTTAGTATTTATATGGCTCCTTATGAATCCCTATATAGAAAGAAATTCAGAATTCCAACTTGATGGGATGAAGTTGGGGAAAGAAAGCTATTAGGACCTGATCTTGTTGATGATATTGAAGAAAAATTATGATCTATTCAAGAACACATAAGTGCAGCTCAAAGTCGACAAAAAAGCTATGCCAATAACAAAAGAAAAGACCTAGAGTTTGAAGTGGGTGATAAAGTGTTCTTACGAATATCTCCCTGGAAGTGGGTAATGAGATTTGGAAAGAAGGGAAAGTTGAGCCCTAGATATATCGGTCCTTTCGAAATACTGGATCGTGTTGGGAAGGTAGCTTACCGATTGGCGGTTCCACCAAATCTCTTTCAAGTTCACGATGTCTTCCATGTATCTATCATGAGAAAGTACATACCCGATCCTTCACATGTACTCAGCTCAGAATTTGTACCGCTGGAGCAAGATCTTTCTTATAGAGAACAACTGATAGAGATTCTGGATTGTAGAAAAAAAGTCTTATAAATAAGACCACTCTCTTGGAGAAAGTTTAATGGTGTAACCAACAATTAGAAGAAGCTACATGGGAACTTAAGGATATTATGAGGGAGAGGTATCCTCATCTGTTTGTAATGAAGTGATGAATTTCGAGGGCGAAATTTATTTTTAGGGGGGGGGGGGTAGAATGTAACACCCTGAGATTTTATGAGAAATATTTTTTTATGTCTTATGTTATATGAAAAACCAATGCAATCTTTCACAACACACAATACTGACTTGGCTTGCATTACACGCAATCACGACATTCCTCGATAGTGTGCGTAGTACGCAATACTGGGTTTCACTAAACAATGATATATTTTTATGGACTAGCTATTATGAATATTATTAACTACATTTTCAATTTTATAACATTATTATTCATCTTACACATTTTCTAGAACATGATAAGAGAACAAAATAATTTTTTCTGGTAAAATAAGTATTTTTCAAAAAATGCAGTGTTGCCGCCTTTTGATGGCGCACCCACATTAAATCTAGTTTTGACATGTTTATAAGTTCAATTTGAAAAAATAAAATTCTTCTTTCAAATCAGGATAAGAAAATTTACTTTGGACAAATTTTTGATACTTTTCTGATAACTTTCATATTTTGATGAATATTAAAAATACGCTAATTTTTAATTAAAAACAACTTTTTTCATTGAGATAATTAATATGGTGAAATTATAATAGTGAATGGTTTTAAAGTATAAAGAGAATATATTTTTACCATTTAATATAATGTATGTCATTAAAATTAATTTCACCTTGAATTCATAGGTAAAAACATTTCAATCTTTGGCAATGTTTTAACTTCTAAAACCCGTTTTCTTAACAACGAGATTAATTTTAAATTAATTACTGCAAATTATGTGTTTATAATTTTAAAAAATGGATTCCATAATTGAAATCAGTGGTCCAAATTTTGTTAATAGGCTAATTTTTTTTGTGCCTTATGAATACTAACTACGGTAAATTTTATTTACCATACTTAAAGGTAAATCATGTAATTAAGGGTAAATATAAGATTATAAAATTACCCTAACACCTGCCAAAATACTATTCGATAATTACAAGTCGACCCATATCACCTACGGGCTGGAATATATTTATTTCATCGACTTTTGACCATGAAATAATATAAGTATTATTAAAACCAAGGAAAGTGACAATATGTCACTCTCATTTATCTTATAAGTATAATAATTTTAATTTAGTGATAAACTTCATGAAACGTCAGATATAAATAGTATCTAGAAATATAATAAAATTATATACATCATATGTATTTATTTATAATTTTTAGGTATTAAATGATTATCACTAATTATGACACAATAGTTATGTTGAAATTATTTTATTAATTAAAATATCAAATAAATTGTTTAAAAATGTTAAAATAATTATTATATGAAATATTTCATTTTCTCCACTAATTTTTTAGATACATATAAAATTTTATGAATCTATTAAAGCTTTTAGTTCGAACATTTCTTCTGTATATATTTTATTTAAATTCAAATAAATTAATAGTGTCAAAATTGACACTATTTTTATTTTATAAAAATAACATATTATAAAATTGTTTAAAATCACAAAAATATTTAAAAATTATAAATTAAAATTTATATGGTCGAAAATGTCATAAAGTGTAAAATTATGGAAAATTCAAAACACATATGTAATTATTTATAATAATTTAAAATTTAGGATATTATTACCACAAATAACATTAAATTGATATATAAGGATAAATCAAGTTGATAATGTTTAAAATAGATTTCTAACATGTATAAATTTTATTGGTTGATAAGATTACAACCCTATATCATCTAATATTTAGATATGAGTCATTTTTAATGTTTTTAAGTGGGGTTGGGATTTAATATAAACTAATATTTCTTATATTTCCGAAGGTGCCCCTCTCCTCCCTTATAAAAGGGCACCTCCACCCTATCCTCCTCACACAAATTTGAGCCTTCAAGATCGGCCAAAACCTACCCATTTCACCTCACAACTTCCTTAGAAAGACACTAGAGGTACTGGCCTTCTCAAAAGACCAACTCTAGTGCCCTAAGAGAAAGTTTAAAGCAGGCACTTCGAGAAAGAGGTAATACCGTCTACTGTTTTCTTCAAGTTCCATTATTCTTCTACTCCATCATCTTTATTTTTTTAATTATGAAGTAATAACATCAGTATCCCTCATATACTGATATGTTATTATAAATATGAAAAACCCCTATTTCACCTCTTATCCATCCTACGGTAAACAAAATCACCGCGCGTGCATACGTACGAAATACCGTCTCCACGCCGTGGTGTAATATGTTTTCCACAACCACCTTACTTGGATGGGTATAATGGTGCAAATAAATAACTATATATTATTATTTTAAAGTTTTATTGATTCTGAAATATTATACATACACTTCAATATAATTCCACGATCATGGGAACGATATAATTGCTCGTGCGTACGTACGGCCTACCGTCTCCACGATGTGATGCGACTCGTTCTATATGATATTCATTGAATAATGATTATATAAATGAATTGAATGAATTAATATGATATATATTGCACTAATACCATTATATAACTGATATATCTATATCATATAAAGAGTAATAATAATTTATTTGACAAAAAACGCATAAGAACATAAAGAAATAAACACCCGAATAACAAGTAGCAATGAAATATTACAACTAAGAAGATACAAATATGACCATATATGATACCATAATAATGAATATTATTTTTTAATAAGTCAAATGACACTATTTGAACCATATTACATGAGTTTTGGATTCATACGAAGCATATCAGACCCAAGGTAAGGGAAAATCTCACAATCTCATTTTTATCCGAGATTATTTATACTTCAGAATTTACTTGGGAATATTTATCATTCACATCCATGTTTCCTCAACATGTAATATTATTTCCACCCACCTAAAATTTTTTAAATCCAATTTTACCCATTGGTTAGTTTTTAGTAATAGATATTAAAGAAATATTTTTTCGTTTTTAGTACGAGGTAGTTTTTGACTTCTCTGACCAAAGTACGAGAAGAATATTTTTTTAACTTATACGGCATGAATGGATTCATAGAACATTATTTCCATGAAGCTTCCTCAACATGTTTTCAAGTGTATTTTTAATCAAATTCTTTTAGTTTAAAATTTTATGACATGTTAAGAAAGGAAACATGTTTTTGAAGTAGAAGGGATATTTTCTTCAAGAATGGAGTTCAAGTGTCTTATCAAAATTATTTTCCATCTAAGATAATATAGGGTTCTATTTCTATCCCTATTTTTACATTTAATTGATTCTGTTATGATGGAATTATTTTTATGATGTCCTTTTATCTTATATGGATTATGTTATGATGGCATGATGTTTAAGATTCCCATTTTTATTATATGGGTTATGTTATGATGTATGATTTATGATTTTTTGGCACACATAAGAATGTTTAATTATGATATGGGTGGGGACCTATATATACCTCCAATGCATTGGGTAATGATTTATATCTCATGAGATAGACATGGCTGTAACGGCATGTTATACTGGTTTAGTGAAATAGGACTGAAACGTGGAGTGAACTCAGTTCAAAAATGGACTTTGTCCTCTAAGATAGTCTTGGAAATGAGTTTTGACTACTAAGAAATGATTTTCAATGATTATGTGTGTGTGAAAAAAGTATTCATGTTTTAAGTTATGATTATTGGGATTACATTTCACTTCTATGATTTATCCCATGTTATGATCTCTTTTGCAGGATAATATTTTCAAAATGTTATGTTCTTATGAATATGATATGTTTGATATTTCTTTTGTTTACCCTTACTGAGCATTTGAGCTCACCCTTTTGTATGTTTTCTTTTCCCCAGGTCAAGAAGAAGGATATTAAGTAGGATATGCCAAAAAGGGACTCTATATATGATGAAATAAATGGGAGACAACTTAGATGATTTATGAACTAGTTTTTTATGTTTCCCTGTTTCTAAAGACACTATACTTATATGGTCCTTTCATAGTTTTGTTATATGCAGTAATAATTATGTTTCAATTTTGAATTAATAACCATGTATGTATAGTATGGGTCGTTATATCCATGACCACAACTATGGTTAGAAATAGCTTAACATAAATGTTAAAAATGACCATAATGCCCCAAAGTTGTGCACATCCTCATAGGTGCAAGATACAAATATTGGTATTGCCTAACCATTCCACACAAATATAGAGTTATAGGCACACTTCAAATTTCCATTGAATGTATAAGGGAGGCCTTAAAATGGGAACCACCTCCACCAATCCTGTGACCCTACCACTTCCTCTGTTTCCACTATGAACCACTGAAGATGCCACATGGTAGAAAATAATGGGTTGCCTAAAAAAATTTCATTCTATTGTCATCTCATAGATCAAATATTTTTTCTACAATATCTGAAAATATCAAAAACATTAGAAAAATACCTAAAATATGATATATGGTAGAAACCCTACTGCTACCCTTGAGCCTTAAATTAGTCATTCATTACTACCTATAGATAAACAAACTAGATTAGAAACCTAATTAGAGTATGAAAAAAAATGAATGCTCTCCATTATAGAATAAAATAACTCTACATACGTCACCACATCAGAATAATTGTGTATAAATACTAAAATAAGAGGGCCTTGAAAATCTTCAAGACCAATCAAACACACCTATCTTCCCATGCCATGGATTCCCAGCATGGAATGTTGGGATCCTCATGATTTAACATTTCACACTTCCCATTGACGGTATCTAGTGTATCTAAGAATTCCAAGATCTGATTTTTATTGTATAGACATTACTCTGCCTCATTAGGTTAATTCATCCATTTAAATGATGGTGGATTCTCATATAAAACTCACATAATCAATATTTTTCTCCAAATGCTCCTAGATATACCTCAATAATTTCATTATGGGCTTATGGTATGTTATTATCGGCTAAATTTACTAGTCGAGTGATATCCTTGACTTGATTTATATTTATATGTAGATATCCTTAATGAGAATATGTTGAATAATCCTAATGAATTCGTATAACACATCTCAGAGGAATACTTCTATACACTAAAATAAGATAAATAATCTAAAAATAGAGTAATATCAGTTCAAAATAGAAAACCATAATAACAAAATGTTTTTAAGATCAAGAAACCAAAATAGGAGACACACATCCCAACATCCCATGGTAACTTGAGTCTCTTAATAGAATGATATAGCCATGAAATCACCAAAACCTACCTCGCATAACCTATAAATCATATATATAGTCTACCCAACATACTAATACATAGAATCTTATGGAAATTCAACATATAATACAAAACTATGATGAAACTGACCCAATAACCACTCAAACTATTATCCAAACAGAATTTCCACATGCCCAAAGGGAATTATCCATCCCCATAAAGTAGAGGCAAGCACCTCCGAATCAAAAAATAACCGTAGTGAATTTTATATCCCAACATGAAGCAGAAACATGGAATATATTTATATTAAACAATGAATGATTTGAAGATGTATAATGTTCATTAACTAAAATAGGTTTATAGATATGATACAACTCAAAATTTTCTGATCAACCCAATGTATATGTACAATCATCAATGGTATACTAAAATATAAAAACAAATACTCCAACCGATAGTGTGTCCAAACACCCAACATCTTACCACTAACTACCCATATTAATCTTGAAAGAAACACCACAGCCTCATGCTGGTTCCATGCCTTTCCATACATAAAAATTGAAATCAAGGTCTACATAACATTGACATGGTGTGAATTTTTTGAGATACATATGATCAATATTATCCCACCTAGTTGTTCCATAATTGGTCTATGTACAATAATCTAGAATTATTCAATATTAATGAAAATAAGTCATGACAAGTAGTTTGTAGTTTTCATATCATTATAATGGAAGACAATTTAATTATATCTTTTTTGAAATTTCCTAAATAATCGAAGTAAAACATTTTAAAATAATTACATATATATATCAATGGATTCATATGAAGTGAAAGCTGGTGTCACATATGATATCTGATCTATGACTGTACCATCTAAAAAAATAGAAGACAAAATAACTAGCCACATCACACTAAGGATATCTATAGATTAAGATAGTAGACTACTTTTACCACAATCAACAACTATTTTACAATAATTTTTTAATAACATAGTCTCAAAGAGCATAAAAAACGACATCAGGGAGTCCCCCAATAATTTCATTATTAGTACCTTAGAAAAATAATCCAATAGAATAGTGGCACACCAAATGAGTGAACACATAGATTATACATGGAAAATGGCCCATAGATAATCCTTTATCCTAAGTACCCAAGGATTATCACTTTCCTTATTTTCCATTCCATTTAATTAAAGCAGTTCTTTGAAAACTATTTCACAAATCCATTTTTCTATGCTTTCAAAAGCCCCTTTTTTCTAGAATTAGGAAAAAACATCTTTTATCAAATATTTTACTAATAGACACAAATCCATATATCAATCAATCCATTTTATTTGAAAAACAATTTCTTAAAAATCAAATCAATGAAATTTGTCCAACATTGGAAAAAGATAGAACATCATACCACAAACATAGGTCACACCTGCCAGCAACATAATCCACCAAACAAGAAATAACCCAATGACGACAATGGTGGCCCCAAATTTATTCACCACATTACAAAATTTATTCAATTTATAATTTTTTTTGGAAAATAGTATATACCCCATAAACATTATTGAAACTCATAATCCACACTAAAACCAACACTTTGGATAGCCTCTATAGGATGATATCACAAAATATCTTTAAGGAAGTAAGAAAACCCAAATTAGAAATCAACATACCTTTTATCATAGCGAAATGTGGCTAGCACAATCAATGTCAATTAAGAAACAGATAAATGCACACTCATATAAACAGACCATAACTGAAATGATGATCAATCACTTAGAAAATGATTTATAAGGTTTGGAGGTCTCCAAATTCTCACTTTAGAGCTTATAGGTCAAGAGGGAATAGGGCTATATGATAATGAGAAAAAAACAAAAACATGAGATGGAAAATTCAATAGTAAAAAAACACAACAAAACCCAACACATGAGACTTGCATGGTGTGAACCCCCCTTTCACATAATGTAATCTACAAAAACCAATTATATTGAATTTTTTATATATAAAATACCCAATATTATTATTAATATAATATAATTTACATTCAAATACTAAAATCATCATGACTTATACCGGTTCACAACTTCCTCATAAAACCTATGACATGGTGTGTAAAACTTTTACACAATGTATAAACTTCTCAGTATACAAAGTGAAATCAATATATCTTTATGGTGAATAATACATCCAATGTAAACATATTACACTAAATATATTTCTCCCACGAACATTAAAAAAATGTTTCTACTAAAAAACCCCAAAACAACTACATTATTCTCTAAACATAGGGATAACCCCACAAGCCCATCAACAATATTATAACCAGAATCCATTAATTCCAAAAATATACATCCATGAAAATTATGTAAATTTCCTTAGTTAATGATCTAAATATTTCAGGGTCCCAAAACATACCCCAATATAAAAGATAATGAAAATTGAGATGAAAAATACATTAAAGTAGGTAATGTGATGTTACAATACATTTTTGTTCCCAAATATCATAAATAATTTTATACATCAGAACCCATGATAAAGAAATGTGTTTCATAAAAATTAAATTACATAATAACCCATGGAAATGAAATGGGTTTCCTAAAAATTGATTCATCATTTTCATAAACCATCAATAGAAAGAATAAGGATGGTAAATTTAGATTATATACCCAGTAAATCACAAGTTGTATAATAGTTTTTTTTCCTTTGATCAGTATAAATACCATTAAAAGATAATTAAAACCTTCTTGAGGAAAATAAAATTCCTATATTGTAGTAACTTATTAAAAAATATACATATATTTAATGGTGAAATTTTTCATTGAAATGAACCATGTAAAATTTTAATGTAATCATCAAAAAAATATTTAGTTATGACAGGGGGAAATGTCATTCACGTGATATAAGTTCAAAAAGAATTCCTTACAATTTTTTTTAAAAAGTCACAAAGATACTCATTTGAAAAATGGTAAAAAGATTCCCCAAAAACATTTTGTAAAAAATTTAAAATTTGTAAAAATTACTGAAAAAAATAATATGATAATAATAATAACATTCTTGTAAATATTTTTTTAAAACATGGATATGGAAGTAATATGTTTTTTGAATATAGATAGAAATAAAGCCAATTCTGTAAAAAATATGTTTAGTATATTTGGTACATATTCTGAGAAAAATGAAATTAAAAAATGTTATTTAAAGAAATAAAAATAGTACAGAAAAATTCATTGGTTATATTTAATGGTATATGATAATATTTCAACATTAGAGGCAAAATCACAATATATCCTTATAAAAAATTAGGTTAGGACATAAAACTATTACCACTTCGTTATGTTTTTAGTCATTAAGCGCATAAAATAATGAACATTATATGGTTCTATATATACCAAAATTTCTTGATTGGAATCAAAAATTACATTCATGGGTAGTATATACACTACAATAAAGAACTGAGTGGTTAATATGACATATATCCTATAAAAGTAAAAGTGAGACAAAAATAACTTACCTCAAATTTATCATGAATCAGATGCCCGTTAACATCATCTATAATAAATTTAAAGTTAATATGATTATATAACATATAAATTCGAAAATATATAATATCATATATTACCCCTTTATGACATTTCATCACCTCTTTTTATCAATAATTTCCTATTAAAATTATTATTTCTCAGTGTTAAATGTTTTTTTTATCATGGAAATTTTAGTGAAGTAGTTCCATTACGTTAACATTTACATTGGATACATCATGTAAATAATATAAATAATGATATTAATATTTTATATATTCTTTATATTAATATTTATAATTATAGATAAATTTTATATACATAAAAATTAATTACACCATTCATGGAGTCTATAAGTCATATGTACACATGAACAGTATTTTCATTTTTCAATGGATGGAATGAAAGAAAGGTAAATATTAATTCATCATTACCTGTTCATTATTATATCATATATATATTTATTATATTAATTAAATTCAACTTCACCCCTAGCCATGAAAAATATAGTTGAAAATTTAATCACATCATTATGTGGAGGTGGTAGTCCACATATACACATGAGCGACGTTTTCATTTTCAATATGATTTTATTATAAGAAGTCATAGATGATATTATAACAATCAAAGTATAACTGTGTCATATATATATAATATAAATATTAAAACCCATATAATAACCATCCATAAATGTATTTGTTGAAAACTAAATTATGTATCTACTTGCGGACATAATGTGGTATGTATGCACGAGCGATACATTCACTTCTTGTTTGATGGAAAAGAGGTGTTATATTGGTGGTTTAATAATCATAGTAATATTTAATATTATTCATGATAAATAATTTATTATTTCATTATAAGCAATTTATATTTAGTGTTATTAATTAATAGTAGAAAAGAAAGTGATCGATTAAGGTGATTACATAATCTTTGAAACAAATCCATTAAATACCGTAAAAAGGGCTCCATGGTTGGTCATTTCAAAAGAAAATTACATCTTTATTTTGGATGGGGAAATTTAAAATATTAATTATTAGAGATTAACCGCACTATATTTTTCATATTTTTGTACAAAATTGTGGGATGAGTTTTTGTTTTACAATTGTTGTGAGTTGATCTCTTGAAATTTCACAAAAGATTAAATTATAATAACTTCATTATAAAAAAAATCATGAAAATGAACATGGATTCAAATATAATTTTTTTAGAGTTTTAATTTCATTAAAATAATAATTTATCTATGTTTTCGTCCCATTATAAAAATTATCATTTTGATGAACCCTTATTAAAACCATTTTAATTTTAACAATAGTAATGTATTCAATATTAAAAGTCGCAATTTTTTTCATATGCTATCAACCATGGCCCATAAATGAAAATTTAAAGGATTTTTTTTGAATATAAATTTCATATTATCTTATTTCATGTTTTTTTATATTTTTCAAATTAGTTAATAAAATATTATTTTGATAATTTATCATTAATCCCAATTTTGAAACTATTCATTTACATTGACCCAAAATACTTGATGAAAAATTGATGTTCCAAATATAGTACTTTATAAATTACCTAAAATGTAATATAAAACTATAATTTTATTGGCATACCTTAATGGTTTCAAATTATATTAGTTTTGGTATTTTGGAAATCAATTAATTTATTGTTTTATTAATTAAATAAATGTTGTTTCTGTGTTGTGATAGAAATTAAGATATTTATTTAATAACTAAAAACTATACATAAATTAATATATTAAAAATACGTCTAATATTCCCCAAATGAAAATTTACATTCTTTTAAAAATGATTTTCACTCATATTTATTTAATGAAATCCGATTTAGTATTTAATTTTTCCTTATTCGTCCTTGGGCATACATTACAAAAGCAATTGAATAATAATCTTTTATATGACTAAAAATTTCATGTATAAACATGAAAATAATACATAATACTTATTAATTAATAAAAAATATAAAATGGTCTTATTTTATCTCAGCTTTTATCTTTAGGGTTCCTGATTTGACTTTTCCATTACTCAGCAAAAATTGTGTCGACACTAAAAACAATTTTCATATTTATCCGAGAATAAATTATAATTTTATAAATATTTTTTTTATGATTAATTTAATTATTTTATCAAAATTTATTCATTTCATATCTTTTGTAATTTTTTATATTATGTTTATGTCTTTTGTGATATCATAAAAGATACAATATTTCATAAAACTATATATTTTTATTTTTCCCAAAAAAATTAAATTCCACATATAAATGTTAGAATAATTCATACTAGGATAAATTTGACATCATAAACCCAAAAATAAATACCAATTAATCAAATTAATATCCTATATTTAAAAATAACCTTTTTAATATCAATGTTTAAATCCCAAAAAAAATCATATTTTTGAAGTAGAAAAAATTTTCTATTCAAAATTAAAAAATAAATATGATTATAAGGAATTTAAATGGATAATTGAAAATATAATATAAGTAATTTTACTATTTTATTTTTTCTCAAATAACGTGGTACTTTGAAAATTTAAAAAAAAAATCAATTTTCAACAGAATTAACATTTTTCATTATTCGTAGAAAAATAAATTGTATAAAAAAATTTAAAAACCACACTAAGATAATTTTTATATGAGGGTTCAATTATTATTATTATTATTAAGAAAATTTTAAAAACTACACTAGACCTGTTTATAATATTTTCTCACAAAAATAAGTAATGTTATTTTTGAGGAAGACACATTCATAAAGAAAAAAATTAATACATTAATAATTAAGAGATTATTTACTAGGAATTTATCGATACATTTATATTGAGTAAAAAATATATAAACATTTAATACTGTAGTTATTCATATTTAATCTGGCCAATTTTATCACTATGTTATAACTATCATATTAAATAATATTATTTTAATGGTGAACCATGATTTGTTTAACATGGTTTCATGTATAATTCATGATATTGAAGAAAAAAATTATTTAAAGGTGAATAATATTATAATTTCATAAGGAGATACATTACCCCCCTATTTCAATAAATTTTGTCCATATAATTAGATATTTTTCATGCTAATCAAATGTTTTATAGTTGAAAATTAATTTTTTGAAAACCCACAACACAAAAATGGTAAATAGAATTTCCCTAAAAAGAAGGAAAGGGAATTATGATGGTCAACAAAAATCTAGGTTTATAAATAGGTGAAAATTTGCAGGAAGTAGAAACATTGACATAGAATTGAAAAATAATTCCTAAGAACTAATAGAGAGTGATGGAGAACATTTTTTTGGTTAAATTTAAACACCTCAAAACCATGAATCCGTGAGGGGTTAACATACCACCAATTCAACAGAGTTAAAGTTTATATGGTAATTATTTTTTCTTAAGACCATTTTCATAGAGATTATTATTTCTATTATTATACAGACTAAGAACAGAAGAAAATAAGAATACATTACAAGATCCATTTCACTCATTTTTTAAATTTCCACCACAATATAATCTTCCACACCCAATGAAATGTATTTGAGATGAATTTTATTTCATTGAAGCAATAAAATAAAATTATAATGGACCAAAAACAATTATCAATATATTCCTTTTATCATTATGTATTAAGAAAAACCAAATATGGTTAGAATAAGATAATGATTAAAATGTAAAATCATCATATGAATAAAAGAAATGGTAATATATAAAACCTTAATTACCTCTATGAATTCAATATTAAATAATTATTTAATATCAATTTTTATATCATTCCCTTTATATTATATATTAAAAAAATAATTACATTATACCCAATAAAATCAATCATGATAAATCACATGGGAAATATAATGTTTACACATACCTCAACCCAATGAAACATTTCCAAAATATCATTATTCCCCTTGATAATTTAATATATAATCGTGCAATATATGGGGACTTTACTACATTGTTATGAATCAAAATAAGATTTTAATTAGAAAGTAAATACATAAATTGACCATAAATATCTATGAAAATATCATCTTATCAATGAATCACTTTTCAACCATCAAGATTATCTATACTATAATATCTAATATCCAATTATTAACTTATCATAAATTCATATACCATCCCCAAATAAGTATTTATACCTCAATAGGGAAATCTTATTAATACCCAATTTTTTTTCAAATCAATTTAGAGTCACATAACATACAACATTAAAAGGGGGTGTCGATTCCTTTCAAATTTAGATCATCATTAATAGTATAATCCATGATGGTATCCATAACTTTTTAGTTAACCATACATGAAAACATATATTATTTCAAAATTAACACAATCCTTATTCCTTAAATATGATCAAAATTGGTGAATATTTTATATAAATGAAAAAAATAAAATAAAAAACCTCAGATATAAACTAAATAAAATTTCATCAAATTAAAAACTAATTTAATAAATTATAATACTAACAATTTGAATCAACACATTATCAAAAGTAAATATTTTTAAATAAACATCATAAACATATTAAGATATATCATTCCCATAATAATATTTTTCTCCAAAAATATCACCTTACTACTAAATCAATTTTATTTTTTTATCAGTAACTTCAATAATATGTTTCAAAATACAGAAAGAAGAAAAATATCTAAAAATTATTAAAGGTTTCATGATATTTAAATCTATAATATCAATACTATAACAATTGAATAAAAATATAAAATCACTTCTATCGTCCTACTTTTTCCTCAAAACATTATCCCAACTTATTAAAATTATTCCCAATGAATTATTTTGAACAATATGAAACAAATATCTTGAATTATTATTAATTAACTTGAATTTTACCATTTTTTAGCATTTAACAAAATAAAAAATGTTAAAACAACCTAAAAATTTCATACGTCATTATTAATTCCCTCCATAAGAGAATCTAGAAATTCATAAAGTAAAAAATACGTGATGTTGGGAATTATGTTTCACACAAATAAAAGGAATAAAAGGTTTTCCAAAATTATGTCCATTATGTGAACACTGAGATGATGCAAGATTGCAAGACCCTAAAAAGGTCATCTGGATGGTCACATGCATCACATAACTGGTGTAATATGTCATGGAGCCCATTTTCTAAAAATTTATACTCCTCTTGTGATGTCACCCATAAAACACTGATCTTGTGTAGGATTCTAAAAAAGAACCCTCAGATCATGTGAATTTTCAACTAGTGGAGGCCTGAAAAACAATCAAAAAATATTTCAAAAATATGAGGAAAATATCAAGATGTTTGGAGCCTCTTGTGATCATAAATATCTTACATGAAATCCTCGAGTGGTAGAGTTATTGTCTTTGAAAACACCCATTCCACTCTATGATATCCCCAACACGTGTAAGATAAGAAAATAAATCAAAATGGAAATATATAAGATCCCATTTCAATCATAAAAAACATGTGATGCATCCCTTGTATTTTGAGAGGCACTAAATGACCCCGGTGACATGTTTTCCTCGCCAAAAAAGAGCCTCACTAGTGTATCACCCTCATAGCATGAAAGAAAATGGACATGTCTAGGCAGTCTTATGTTCCACCTATGGATCCTAAAATATGCAGAAGGAATTATCCACTATAACGATCACACATCACTATAAGACCATTTTATTGTCATGCGACAGTCACCGATGGGGAGAGTGATTGTCTTCGATAACAGAAAATCAAGATTTCCATATCCATATTCCGTTGAAAAATAAAATATGAAAATAAAAGAGAAAATAATGGAGCCTTTTTGGTTGTAATATTCATAAGACACAATCATGAACCTTGTAGGACCTCACAAAATCACCTCTACATGATGCCTTTATCTTATGAAATCCCTATGAAAATAAATCATTGTTTCATAACATATCTCGAAAAAAGAAATCAATGATCATGTGAATGACTTCCAACATGCATGGTGACCTCATGAATGCCCTTATACATCTTCAACAGACAATATTCAAGTCCCATGGCATATCCTACTGATTAAAAATTCCTCAATTAATTGGAAATCATCTAGTAAATGGGGCGCTAAATGTATAGTCTTGTGGTTGAGGAAAATCTTATGGTACCCCTAGAATCACCTATGGTAGGAACTCATGATATGAATGACATCAAATTTATCATTTTACTCCATCCTGATTTCTGTGATTCGTGCAGTGCACAATAGTGAATACCCAGGGGGAATGCCTATAAACCCCAAAACCACATGAAGAAATATGCACCCATTCTTTTCATTAGATCCTCTCACTGATACATGCAAAAATCAAAGAAAATTTATCATAGTATATGATCTACCGACCAAGAACATTTTCTATTAGGTAAGATTTTATGAAAAACTAATGTAATAATGCATCATGCATGAGAACATCTCTTGGTCATTCATTGATTAGGAAATGAACTTTTATAGGGTCATGAGAAGAATATATCATATATTTTTTTAAAACAAACAATACACAAAACAAGATAAAAAATTAAATATATGGACTATTCAATTAATCTTTAAAAAAAAGACTAAATATGCGAGACATGCAAGAAAAATATATATGATGATCCTCATTTTCTCCATATGATCAACTATGGTCAAGTTGCAGCACCAAGAAATGCCGACCAGACCATGATACAATCATTTGGTATACTATTTGGATCATTAGAAGTCCCATAAACATGTTAGAGCATATCCCATGGCACCCCAAAACATGCCACCCATTTATAGTGAAACATTTCAACCTCCCCATCGAGGACTCACAATGCCCTCTTGACATATCACCCAGATCATATCGAAGAACTAGTACATGTCTGCTGAGTCTCATAATAGAACTAGTGTATGACATATGGATCTTGTGATATCCCCTAGATATGTCAGCTAACTTTTTCCATGACATTCAGAAATGTTAGCTATGGTCTTGCATCACCCTCCAAACATGTTGCGTTGTCTCTCACAATTTCAACACATCATGTTAGCCAGCATTCACAATGACACTAGGGAGATTCGTATAGATCATATGATTTCCTCCAATAATGTAATCCAGAATAATGTGATGGCTTCCAAGATAATCATGTCAGGTCTCATGATGTCCTTTTGAAAATTCAACCTTTATCAAGCAATAACCTTCAGACCTACCATTGAAGTTATGTAATATCCCTTAGACAACTCAACTGGATCATTTGATTGTATTTTGAAATTTCATGTAGAAATCCTAAGACTTTTTAAGAATAAAATAAAAACAATTAAAATAGAAAAATAGTGCATGTAAATAATACATGTAGGTTAGGTCAATTGGGAATCAAAGACAAGGTAACCTTGTCTAGCCTCTATTAATGGAAACCTTAGTATGTTAGCACCGACCAATCGAACTATAAGTAATTGGATTCCGGAATTAACTAGGATACATATGACACATTCATATGGCCTAAGATCTATATTACAACAAACTAGGGGTTGTTTCAACAGATAGGCATCACATCCAAAAATAGTTAGACTATTCATTTTCAATCCCCTATTTTCCACACTGAGAATAGATCATATTGCATTGGAAAATTGCAATGACCATATCATTCACAAAGGGAAACCTCAGTGTGTAGCCTGTGACCTATTAAACTACAGAGACATTGATTCCTTATATAACTATGATACATAGGAAACCATCTTAAGGTCTGCTCTTCATATCAAATATCCCATGGTCTATCCCAGTTCATAATTCAGCATCTATAAGTAGTGAGACTGATTATTTTCTATCCCATGTTTCTCACACCGAGAATAGGCCATGTGGGATTATGAAGTTGCAATGATCATATCACTCATTTCATAATCATCTATCAATAAAATAGAAACGTTGGTGTGTTAGCCCTGACTTGTGGAATAATAAGATACATCCCCTCATATAAGGGAAACATTGGTTTGTAAACATTGACCAATTGAACTAAGAGAATTATTATTCCTTCAATAACTAGGATACATCGGATTCCTTCCTAAGTCTCAAGCTCAAATAGTCATCCACTATAGTGTAAGTCCTCCATGACTCTGACATTTCAACTATCCAGACCCAATCATTCCCATTTGATGATCATTCTATCTCATACGTCAATGAACTAAGATATCAATTAGATTATGATGACTATGATTCCTACTATAACCAAGATATGCATGACACCATCTTAAAGAATGATATGAATAATAAATATCCCAAGGGTTTTCCCATTATATAAGTCCCACATCCATATGTATTGATATTGATTTCTTGTTACCCCTTTTTTCTCACATCGATCATTACTCACGTGGTCCAATAGGATTGCACTTGTCATATCATCCACACAGTGAATCGCTGCCAGCTAGGGAAATCTCAGGGTGTAATCCTCTATTAGTGAAATGATATGATTACCTCCATATAGGGGCATATACGTTGGGGTCAGTCCTTTGGGTGAGAATAAAAAAAAGATAACTCTGATTCCCACCATAATTAGGATACATAATACATCTCCTCTAGAACTTATCTTGATTATATGGTTCCTAGGTTCCCAACCATAGGTCTTTTCCATATGATGATAAAATATCATCTCTCTAGCTAACTTCATTGGTTTTTATTCTTACAATAAATTGGATATTTAGGGTGCCTCTAAATGACTTAATCTCCTCCCAATAAAAATAACCATCTCCAAGAATTGTAGGGAATTTCAAAGTCCATTTTTTTGAAGATTCATCATATAAGAAACTACACATTACTAATACATGTGTGATGAAAATCAGATAAATATAGATGGATTCACTTGTGTGATTAGTTTTTTTATGCACATGAAATGGGTTAACCTATGATCATTTTGTTTGGGTAACCGGTCTGGTATAAGGATTTAGAAGAGATTCATGAACATATCAAAAATATATAAGAGTGTCCTAGAGTAGAAAAAAATTCCCACCAAAAGGGTGTGATGATCCGAACATACCATCCTCTCTTAAAATGTTATTTTCTTAGGTCCATTGAGTATAAAACCCCAACGAAACACCTACTTATAGAAATTATGTATGTACTCATTTAAGGATGTTGGAACCATTGGGAGTTTCCGTTATGAACAACAATGGTGAAACAACATCAATGTTTGTGTAAGAAATTGTACCCCTCACAATCAACCATCAGGTTAATCCGAATTCACTTCAGTCATTTACCTTTATGTTGAATAAAACATATAAAAATAAATGTTAATCATTAAAACTCATTCATATCATGAAAAAGATAAACTTATTTGATCTTTTCAAACCATTTGGTTTATCAAATGTGGCTTCCCAGTTTCCTGTTTCATATTCGAATCTAAAATGGTGAACCCAATGTGAAAATATAAAATAATGGAATGATTAGTTAATTATGCACAAAGACATTTTTCATCGAATATTATACACAGAAAAATCATTAAGCCTAATATAAAACCCATATATTAAAGGATTATCAGTTTTCCTTATGATAGGACACTTTGTTGGTATATTAGAAAAAGAAGATAAGATGGACATAAATCTTATATATGATCCTCTCTTACTATAGTTCTAATTAAATAAGTCCATCCTAACTTTTAAATTTCCAAACGAAAAGAATGGATGTATTGGTAATTTAAGGAAAATTGTGTTTACCATTCATATCAAATGGATCATACATCACGCCTACGGCATTTCACTAATTATTTACCATGTTCCTTGTTTTATGCTGGATTTTAGATTCCTCTATCATCTTCAACATCCTGATCCGAGATAATGTCTTCATCTAGCCACTTTTTTGGAAAATCATATATGGTTGAAACCCCTTCTGGTTGTAAAATGATCTCACCTTACCAAAATCGTCAATATTAGGTTAAACCATAATGGACTCGGAATACCATCGATGTGGTGAATAACTACCCTAGAATCTATCCAAGTGGGTTTCTATGTAATGAAACTGACCAGTCTGTATCAACCAAGAAAACTTGTAGTTAAGATAGTGGCCCTCATTTCCACATCGAACAGCTTCAAGAACTTATCATAGGTGTGAGAAAATAATCACATTCAGTATCTAATTATGATGGTCCATAGAGTGAAATATGGCTCCCTTATAGTTTAGGATATACCGAGGTGGGATCCTGTCAACGACCATCACTAGAACCATTCAATTGCTACCAATCATTCGCCTAATAAGTGTACCACTAGACACATTTTCACCTAAAATACCCATGAATGTGCAATAAGGATAACCCCTCAAGAAAGGAAGGATCATTACAAAACTGAGTGGGATTGTATCCCCAATCCATCTTATGATTTCATATTGTATATTTTGGAATTAATCAGTGAGCATGCATGCATCCCTGCTCAGTTGGAGATAATCTACAGGTATATTCATGTAGTAGGCATTAGTGATGCACATATCCCTAACCATGTGCATGAAGTCCTTCAACATATTCTATAGGAACAAGGAGGACATAAGTGAAATAATAACCATAATTAAATCAAATATATTTACTATCATATAGTGGAGACTAAAATTTTGTAGTCTTATATACCTATGAACACTTTTCCAAAATTCCATTACATCTTAGAAACTACTGATGAATTCCACTAGAATATTTCGACACTTGTATAAAAACACAGATAGGATCATATTCCTATATCTATATGAATGTTATCTCAAAACATTAATAATTACGAGAAAATGGTTGAACAAAGAGTAGAAACCAATTCTTTCTCTCATCCATGAAGATTATCGACATATTATGGTAAAGGAAATGGTGTTGGACTGTGCTCATATTCCAATTCCAACTGGGGCTCACCGGTTGAGAGTGAGACATGCCTCAAGATAGGAGTACATGCCTATTGAAAATGTCTGGTCACATTTTCCAAATCCTAGTATTGGGCTCATATCCCTATTCTAGATGGGGCTCTCAATGTGAGAGGGGAACATGCCTCTAGACATGCTCATATAACTATCGAATAAATCCAGTGGCATACTTCAAAGTCCCATGATTGGGCACATATCCCTATTCTATCCTGGTTTCACTAACTGTGAGTGATACATGCCATAGGACAAGACTACATTTTTATCAGGGAATCTACCTATTATATTCTAGTTGATCCTAGAATCCATGAATATAATCCAACTTCCAATGATGAACGACCACATTAGAAACCTTTTGAGGTGCTATAAGAAGAGGCTTATATCCATTCTCCCATTTTGGAGGTTCATTGACATGTTTTTAAATGGAATACATATTTGAATCAAGATCATGTTCCTTTTCCATAGGGGATCACCAGGTGAGAGTGAAAAATGCCTTGGTCTAGGATAATATCCCTACCACAATAGACCAATAGCTTATTCCAAAGTCTCATGATCGAGCTCGTATTCTCATTATAAATAAGGATCACCATGTTTAAAATGAAACATTCCTTGGGATATCCTCATATTCAATCAATAACGAGAAATATCACTGATACATTCCTGTGTCTTCTTAGTAGTGTGATCATACTACCACAAAAATAGTTGATTATAAACATGTTCCAGCAACCATCATAAAAGATTCTCATATCCCTTCACAATTCTAGAAGGTTAGTATTCATAATCCAAACCCACCACACAATGAGTCCCTTATCCCAAATCTATTCAATGGAAGTGTCCTCAAGGATATTTTATACACATTATAAATTTCTTAGGGTTCTTCAAACATTCAACCAAAGTAGAATATGACCATTACTACTATTGTTTTCCAAAACCTAGATGCATTCATATATAGAGGTTCATGAAACATTTGTGTCAACCGCTTATAGTTTCCCATTAATTTTCAATAGCACTTCACACTAGTCATCAGTTGACCCCAAGAATCATATCCTATGGAATAATTAGATAGCGGCATGTTTGTTTGATAAAAAGGATATTAATATTTAAATATGGATATATTTATCTCAAAAAACCTCCCCATAATGTCATAGACCCTCTCCAATTCTAACTATGAGATCATATACGAGCTAGAAAAATAGTCTATGAATATTCTACACAAAAATATGTTGTAAACTCATATGTGACTTGATGGTATAAATCTACACTATCCAAAATATGATTATCACCTTCATCTCATCAATAGAGTCTCTTATAAGTTGGATATGGCCACCATTTCTATGGATCAAATCCATGGAATTGAAGAGCCCGGCTGACACCTATGTAGTGTCTATCTCTACATAATGAAAAATATCTACTGAATGATTTCCAATGCATCACCATACATTCATATCCAGGGATGGGAAAAAATATAGAGCATTACACATCACTATATACCTATAATAATAGACCCTTTTGATAAGACATCATATAATTCCATAACCTCAATAAAAATCAGAGGACTACGTAATGCTCAATCTAGTTGGTCATTACAATATAATTCCACCACATCCATGAAGTCCTGAAATCATTAAAAAATGGAGTGGATTGCAAATATATCTTGAAACTGGCCCCCTCAATGAAATTAGAATTCCTTTTAGACACAAAATCTGATTTTGTGATCAAATTGATAACTCACCGTAGAAACAGACTCCTCACATGGGATGTCATTTCACCTTGATCCTACACAAGCATAGATGTACTAAATCAAATGGGGAGAAACAGTGACTACAATATTAGTCATCTAGGAGTGAACAAAGACAATCAGGTGGGGGAATATATACTATAACCTCTACTCCTCATCTCATTAATTCCCAAGAGGATTTAGGACATGTCATAAATAACAATAAACAAACCCCCACCCACTTGGCCTGGGGGAATTTTTATCTCAATAACTGTCTTGGGAGTCATCAAATTCATAAATAGAATAATTGGATCCCCAACAATAGGATCAATCAATGCCTATTATATACCTAAATAATGCCTATACCGCACGACTGGAGTAATTACATTATCATCACCATAGAGAGAATTTTTATTCTCTAGGGTGGGAGATAAATATCAATGATTGAAATCCCATCCATTCCTTCGGATGAAACAGAAACCTACTCTATTTAGGGACTGTTTCATAATCATGACCCAAAACTCCATCATGGTCATTTCATAGAGTCTGAGACAGAAGGATCGTATGATGATGGAAATCTGACCCCTCTGAGGACGGTATTGATGATTCATCCTATTGTGTTTAATGTAATGGAACAACCACCCGTACCTGGTACACATATATAAATGTCATCACTATTAATACAACATATGTTATGGGTCAAGATGAAAATGTAGAGGGCTAAAAAATTAAAAAGAAACCCCAAGGATAGGGTGGTCTATATGAAACAATCGAGTCTGAAGGATATTAGAACCAATGTAGAATGAAAAACTGAGAACCTTAAAATATTGAGTTACAAACACTATGATTGAACACTACCAAAGAAAAAGGGAATGGTGTGGCTATATCCAAATAACATCCCAGAAGAATTGAAGTTCCTTCCATGGAGGATCAGTTCTGACAATATAATAGTGAGATAAAAACAATCTCACAACTCAATAAGGATATAATAATATGAAATATTACCATTGGGTATCATCTTTAGGCCATGTAAGATATAAATCCTCCCTCAAATTTTAAAATATCTGATCCATGAGCAACATAGGATAGTGAGAGTTAGACTGGATCCAAATCCATGAATATGGTTTACATAAATGAGGATGTAAGAAATAATTTTGAATTCCATATGTTGTAATAATGAACTCTCCCTCTACAGGGTGATCATTCGGTATTATGAAGAATAAAGAATTAGTAGTAGCTAAAGAACAAACCACCTCATTGAACCCCACTTTCCCTATGTAGATAGTAACTGGATTAGACATCAGTACCCTACATTCTTATTAATGTCATAAAGCCTTTCGATACTCAAATGGAAGCCAAAGAAGTGTGATGTTCACCAATGAATCTTAATGGAATGCCATATCCAAAGTGGGTGTATGACACTTTCCCCCCAACCAATTTTGGAAATCCAATGTTTTCTACCTTTGGATGTGAGAGGGACCCTAAAAAAATCACACACTTCATATCCAGATGAGGTATAATTATTGTACCTTGCGATCAATTGGTGGAAAAAAAGATGAGGTGTATTGTACATGCATTGAATGGGAAATCCTTTTTTGGTACAACAGTCTGCTAGTAGGATCCGTTGCAGGATGAAAATTCCATCATCATTAATTCCTTAACCATTTCATCACTACACTAAGGAAATTATAATCATTGACAAAAATAACTATAAGAAAAACGAAAATGAGGGGGTTTCTCACTTCATAGCTAGATAGAAGGGTTTAAAATATTCACTCATAATCCCTCTATCACTAGAGAAATTTCTAGAAATGTATGTGAAAAATATGGAATATCAGATACATAAACCTCTGATCCAAATGAATTATCCTATAGGATTCCATGAGTTCATTGAAATAATACAAAAAATTGAAGAATACAGATAGAACACATGATTACAATATTGAATCATTCCTTTTGAATATAGGGAAAGGGTATAAAATAGAAATATTGTATCTATCACTCTCCTACTAGTAGTAGTTCCCATCAAAGTTCTTAAAAATATTTTAGACCACCCAAAACATCCTATAGATTACAAAACCCACAAAATAATCCTCGTCCAGATGCATAGAGAAATTAGGGTCAGCTAGGATTTGTGGATAGGATGTATAAATAATAATCCTTTCAAAATAAACAAGTCCCCATTTATTTCCTCAAAGTCATTGATAATAACTTGCTCATGCTACAATATCCCAAGAATTATAATGAGGTCAAACTCACTGATTGTCATATCTACTAACCCTTCCATAGATTTTTGGGTCATTATATCAATGTGTTATTCAACATCAAAGATTTCCTTCAAGGAATGTTCGATTTATGATAGTTGGTGTCAGATATATCCTCCAAGAAGGTGACCTGCATAACTATTTCCTTTTCATAAGAAAATGGTGATTGGTAATAAATTCTAGCTAGGTGTGTCAATATTTTCTTCCACCAAATGACTCAACAAAATTTCCCAAGATCATGATACCTAAGAAACATCTTCATAGGAAAAAACCATCTCTCCCGCCAGGAGAGGTAACATCATTTTTGATTCCTAAAGGTAGATGAAACCATAACAAAAAGTATGAACACTATCATCACATATCTACACACAATGAATCATATATTTAATCAATTACTAGGAAGTTTTGTTAAATGTTAATTTAATGACCTGGTTTTACAATACTTACAGTGATGTGATCACTTCATGTATTATAAAAAACACACTGACAAGTTTCAATAGAATAGTCTAAAGTTGAATATACTGAAATGTTCTTTCTGGTTAACATCATGTATATTCCATTGCTTTGTGGTATGCCACCACTAAATTGAGGTCTACCCAAAAAATACTATATCTATTTTGGAAATTTCACCTCATGAAATCTTAATAAACTAATGGGGATCCAAGGTAAATTCACATATATTCAGTGTTTCATAGACAACATGGATGGAAAATCTCTCCCCTTCAAAAGGCTAATGCAGAAGAGGGACCACTATTAATGTTATGATGATAGAAAGTAGGCCTTTGAATGTCTCAAATAGTACATACAACAACAAGTAGTTTTGATGCCTCTGGTGGAAGGTTGGTCACTCATCATGTATGTTTCCACCATGGAATTCTCACTAGGTTCCCTCCCCATGCCAAAAAACAATATAGGGAGTGAGAACAGTCTCTACTCCATCAGTCAAACAATTCTATGTACTGAGACCCAATACTCATATGTTGAGAAGAACATCCTTTCACTCATATTCATAGTAAAAAAAGATGATGAATTACATTCAGCACAAAAGAGTTCATATTGTCTCTCATATTTATTCAGTCATGTATATCATCGGATTTCCCATACTAATTGGGTGTCTTGGAATATGATACTTCATTCTATAATAATATGAATTCAAGTTTATGTAATATAAGGTAGTGAAAGGGAATTCTCAGGATGATTTCCTCATAGAACATCCCACCCTAGAGAATACACTAGTGGGAACTGATCACCCAGGTGAGTGGGTCTTATATTCTCACAACACTCCCCAAACATGGGGAATTTGTATTTACATCACCTCCCAATGTTCTATTGGAAAAATAATAGAAAACCCAAAACTTAATCGGGTAAGATTAAAGATTGTGTTTGTCTCTCAAGATCAAGAATTTTTTCCCTACCCTTAATCACAATCCGAGGGATGCATGAATAATGATGTTGAATACCAAGCACTATTAAATTTCATGGAACTATCCCTGCAACAATAGATAGCCTACATAAATATCAAATGGGATTCAAAACTAGAGATAAATTGGATCAATGAATAATATTCCTTCAATATGGAATAACGTGACCCTCTCAATAGATTCAATAGATGAATTATTATAGAGTTCCCTTTTGATCCCACATTTCATCATGTTCCCCGATCACAGAGTGTTGAGGCCAAAAAATTGGCTAATGCTGCCATAGTCTTGGATGACCCTGATTAAAATGAATCGATCTTACTTATCATGCAAAAAATAATTGTACCAAATATCATTGACTATGGTGTATAAGAACCAAATTAGGTTAACACCACCCATATCATTATAAAACGATATCCACTACTAGATGAATGGATACCATACTTTCTTATCTTACAAATGGAGCTATTTTGAGAGGCCAATATAAAATGGAATGGATTTGGCATCGATCAATGAGCTTTCCCCTACAGGGTGTTCCAAATGAGCAGAAGACCCTCTATAAGAATGGATTTGAGGGAATCCTCCTTAGATGCATGATAGAAAGGTAGATTCACACCATCATGAATGAAGTCCATGAAGGATCCTATGAAACTCATAAATCTGGGACTAGGCTCTCCTGCCAAATTTGGAGGCTGGTTTACTACAGGAAAACCATGATATAGGACTACATGGAATTTAATATGAAATTTCACGCAAAAAAGACTGATGAAAACATCATCCATTACCCCCCAAATTTCTACACAGTGCTAAATATTCCTAGCTATTTTACACTTTTGGAATGGATGTTGGAGGTACATATCCCCCATCCGCATCTAAGTATATCAAGTACATCCTTACTACTACAAAGTTCTTTTCCAAAGGGGATGAGGAAATACCCCTCATGTATGTCATGAGGAATAATATCATCAACTTCATAAAGTCTCATACTATTACCATGTCTAGTTTCCATAACAAAATATTGGTGGAAATCGACATAGACTTCTATTACATGGAGTTGAAGAAACTATACTAGGATGAAATTATCAAGCTATATCACTCATCTCACTATCTTGATATGTAAAAAGGATATATATTGGCCTTCAATAAGACTCTATAAAATATAATATAGATGATGTTGTACATAGATAAAATGATCTGGATGAAAAAATTTCACTATGGTTTATTGGCCTACCATACCACCACTTGTACTACTACACATGAAATGTGAGACCCATTCATGTTTCACATTTATGAAGTATTACCCATAGAGGTCCAGTTGCCTTCACTCCAAAGAGATATTTTTTGAAAACTCTGATATGATGATAAATCAATATATTTTATAGAATAATTGTAAAAAAATCTAAGAGAACATGTTATGTACAATACAATTCATTGAATTCGATTAGAATCAAATAAAATAAGACTTTAATATAGGTAATAATCCTCTGATATTAGAACCCAAATGAGAATTTCCTTACATCATACATAATGTCCATGAAAACAATGCTTACTATTTGGCCATAATGGATAGGGATCGTGTAACACTCCCACTGATTTGGGTTTCCTCAAGAAATAATATTCATAGTTGTCAGCCAGTTCCCTTTGTATGAGAAGAAATATATTAAATTTCATAACCCTTCATATCTAGATATCCCGATGTTAAACTACATAGTAACTCAATTCATAGAATCAAAACATTAAAATTCACAATGTCTCATGCCCTAGCCACATGACGTTAAAATATATGGATTTTTCTTAAGAATCTCATTTGTGTGACATTAAACTCGCCAACATGTCCCGACCACCTAAATCTTACTTTTCTGGAGAATAACCATAACACAGGATGTTAAACATCATAGAAAATGGCCTTACCACATGAAATAAAACTAGAAATACCCATTAAATCCATTTAAATTCATTTTGACTTACCTACGTCTTTTCTAAAAGTAATTAAACTACGTGGCTGACGTTCGTTCCATGTGACATTAAAAGTCATCGATTTTCTAGAACAATGTTTGGATTGATTATCATTTCAATTAGTTACATAGGGAATCATTGATCCTATATCCTGGTTTAGCTATTATATAATAAAAAATGCCCATGTCCTATCCTTAATCATGTTTGCATGGTGAGAGGATCCCATGTCATTCAATGTTTCTTGAACCAATCATAGCTCACGTTAACATAGTAATTTCAGGAAGGTATCCAAAAAAAAAATCATAATATCTTATGAAATGTTCATCATTGTCTTAAATTAGTGACCTTAAAAAATACCATGATTCCGCACTGCGGAAAGTTAAATTGCACGGTTGATGTCCCTTGCATGACATACAATTTCATATTCCGATAGACCCCACCTAAGAGGTACACTATTATTGGTGTTGGAATCTCACTAGAAATCCATTGAATAAATACTTGTGGCATGATTACAATCATCATTGGATATGTAGTGACACCCATATCTCCATCTTTGAGTCCAACCATAATACCCCTTTTTTACATCGGGAATGCTACAACCTTGTCACATGATTCTATACTACATGGTTCCTTGATAACTATGGGTGGATTGATTCCTCTCCTCACAATATATGTCATTATTCATAGATCAATAATCCTAATCCCAGCTACAAATATCAACAAAAACAATTCCCACATCTATATATGAATCAGACCTGCGTAGATAGTTTCCTATTCAAGAACTATGTATGGCGTGATTCATGTCATCAAATGATATGTAGTGATGCTCAGATCTTCAATCAGGGGCCCAGTTATATTAACTGATAATTAATCTACCCAAACATAATTGGGTATGATCCATAAGATATGTTTTTCTATGTATAGTTTAGATACACAAGAGGCCTTCTTCTGCAAGTAATATATCTTGTACAATTTTTCACATCGGTTCCCACAATCATACCACATGATGATTAAATGGAATGGAAAATTTCATGGTTTCATGAAACTAAAACTTCACAACAAATACATCATTACCACATGACATTAAACTATAGTGAAAATGTCATTACAAAATGATTTTAATCTTCAGGGAAGTAGATATATCTATACTACATAATATTAATCAATGAATACCATCACCAATTATCATCCCTTATTAAAGGACCATAAGAGCCTAACCCTTGTCAACAACAGTACGTGGTGCTTCCATAATCTTTTAATCCCCTCATCCCATAAATCATAGTTCATATCTTCAGTATGGTTGGTTTCTTCAATCCATCTGTGGTCCTTAGAAAAAGATTCATTGATTTAAGGGACCCTTTATTTTACTAGGCATGACATTCTATGGATTCTGTATATGTGCATAAATCCATCAACCTGATGATTCATTCTGAAAAAAAAATATTTTTGATCATTATGAGACATAAAATCATCATAGAAGATCTCAACACCACATTATGGTTTGGTCCATCCCCAATACGATTGTCGCAAATATTTTCTAATGACCTATGTACCTCGATCTAGGATTTACATCAATTTCAACTCCCTCAAAAAAGGATGTTGGGTTACTCTTGACCATGAGTATCCTAATTAGGCTCTTGTGTAATATCCACCGTGTTAGTTCCATGTGGGTTATGATTTTAAACTACCTTCACTTTGGTCAATGTTTTATGACTTTAATACCTACCCTATAGTAGCCCAAATCGTGAGACCTTAAATTGCTAACAAAAGAGACATAAAAACTTTTCAGGTAGAAAAATCGTGAAGGGAGGCCTTAGAAAAAGAGAAGTCTTAAATCAGTAAAATTTTTATCTCCATAGATTGGGGAAAATTAAGATTCAAATAAATAAGAAATAAAGATCAATGGGACAAATCTATAGCTCTAGTAAAACCCAATCTATGCTCACTAGACAACATAGCTCTAGAAAAAGTAAGGGTAATGATTTTTCAAATATCCTGGCCATGATAATATGTTCTCTAGGAGGTGAAAAATCTTTTAGGGTGGTCGAAACCTTATTTGATATTAAACATTTCAATAATCACAAATTATTATTTGAGCTCCTTGAAACACCACAACATTCCATGGCCCTTAATAAAAAGATACCTTGCTTTAAAGGACCCTTATTTTTACTATGGATGTATGCCTATGGCAGCAGAATATTTTCATATGGTCATTAACTAAATGCATCACTCTCAAAATGGATTTATGATCCTTGAGAAAAGTGTCATCACCATTGATGAAATCATCACCTGAGTGTGTTTTGGGCCATTCCTGGTATGATTTTCCCATATCATCATCCGAACCCAATCACTTTAGACCTAGATTTACAATCCCCATACCAAGATATTTGTGTGTATTTATGTCGTCATTGTCATGTCACCGGGTTTGGTACCCACTCTCAATTTAGGAACGAAAAACTCCATTCCTGATCATTTAATGGCACACACCTCATGATTTGAAAGAACATGGCATAAATATCAAGCATCACAATTAAGAGTTGAACTTCCCTATAGTTATAGTATCCCTATTTGATTCATTTACTATATAACTAACCTCATTATATGGATGATTATGTCTTCAACGATCTTTTAAGACCCTTTAAAAATATTGTGGATCATAATTTATTGACCATTCTATTGACACGTAAGTTCTTCAAACTTCAAACAAAAGGAATATACTCCATACAAGAATGGATCTTCAATCATTGTGTGGATAAAAAATAGAATTGCAGAACATGGAACCTTAGATTATTATGGTTCATCCTTTGAATATATTCCCCATTCCATATTCACTATCTCAATATTTTGGGGTATCAATCATTACAGCCATATTCCAAAGATCTATGTTGACCTAGAATCCTTAGTATTTCTCCATCAACCAAATAATACCCCCATAAATCTTCTATGAACATTAGAATGGAGTGGAGAAACCTCTTCTTTATGATTCTACCAAGGCATAAGGTATTTGACCAACCATCAAGAGGAATATCTTCGTAGAAAAGGAGCTCTAATGTGTATGAGCCTTAGGAACACCATGGTAGAACTAAACACCCTTGGGTATTTTGGGTCATTCCTGGAATGTACACACCATATTCCATGATCAAAGATCAAATACTGGTAGCAAGAATTTAAACATCATGGAATAGTAATGTTTGATCTAAAAAGAACATCAAATATAATGATAGAAAGTATATGATAAAATTCCCTAAAGTACAGTAATAAAAATTCTGAGCTAAACGATAATAAAATACAATGATATAAGGTCCAATTTGAATGTCCCAAAACTATAGAAATAGATGATATGAGATAAAAAAACCCCAAACATAAATGATATAAGGTATTTTATAAAATTCTTCTAAACTAAAACGATACATGGTACGAGCTAAAAAACTATAAAACGTCAGCACATAAGAAATTTAGTCTTCAAAATGGAGAGTATTCTAATGACCACCATATATCCCTATAAACAATCAATCTACACTTTACAAAACTATCATCTTTGGAAAAAGAAATTGCACTCCCCCTCTGGGATATATATTAAGAAAAAACATTCCTTCTGAAAATAAGGTAATTTCTTGATAGATGGTGTAGATATGTCAATAAAGAATATCATGCTGATGGGTATTCTTCATCACTTCTCAAAACAAATATGATATGATTTAAATTTTTAGATACATACATTCAAGATAATTTGATATTATGAAATTAATGGGTGTCATTGATGATTTATATAACATCAGATCAGAAAAATTCCATGCACATCATTGATGAAAGTAAAAATCGATGGAAACATGAAAGGTTTAGAAAATGCATTCATTGATAGTGTGAAATAGGAGAAATCTCCACATTTTAGAGTCTCTCCAAGAATATCATAAAAAATACAATGTGTCAAAATACAATTATATTATATCTCCTATGCTAGCCATGTTTTCAATAGACTGGTGAAATGCATCAATTGAATTCTAATGTAATAGTCACCCTGCCTTTTCTTATTCTTCCTAAGGATTGAGAGCCTTGAATAAAGTAGTAAACTCCTCAACACTCTTTTTAGTTCCTTCTAATGAGGATGATGATGCTGAGAGTTCAGATATCAAGTGACCAATTATCACTTCATATATAAATGATTAGTTATTTCAAATTAATTTTTTAGAAAATTATTGGGAACCATTGAATTCAAATTAGTGGTAATATATCTTAAAATATTTCCCAAATCTGAAAAATAAGGGCACCATTGCATCCAAATTAGTGGTTTTACCCTAAAAATGACTTATTTTTTAATCATTGCGTGTATCTAGTGAAAAAAACCCAAAAATGGAATAACTCTAAAAATAATAATTAAGTAAAGATATTTTATTTTGTATTTCCATATAACTCTTGAATGGTGGTATCATATTTTCCTAATTTTCTTAGGAGGATCCTTACATCGGTCGGCATGGGCCAGGTGTGAATGTTTATTTTTTAGATTTAAACGTAAAAAATTAATTTTTTTAAAATAATTTATTTTATTTTTGAATCCAAATAAATCTCAAATGGAAACATGGATTGAAAATCCGAGACCACCTTTGATTTCCTAATATGATGTTCTCATTACAAAGGAATTATCCTCAACCTACACGGGTTGAGGGAAAAATGATTTTTTGGGGCTTTTTAAAATAATGTTACCTGAAGAAAATAAAAGAAATATGAGGAATTTATTTTATTCAAATTCGAGTTTCACTGCAACACAATGATTTTGCAACCCACGCTTAAAAGAAATGTTATTTCATAAATTAAACAGTATAATGACATAGTGACTCAGTGCAATAGAAATGCAGAAAAGTATTTCCACCATTTAATGGATTATGTGAATACGAGATTATGGCTTGAAATCAAGGATTTACCTAAACCATTAAATGATTTTTGTTGGCATGTGAAGAATGAAAAATAATAGGGAATCGACAATAAATATGGGTTATAGATTAAGGAATGGTGAATGACTATGGTGAAAAAATGATCTTCATCATTGAATGATCCATCCTCGAGGTAGGGAGTCTGTTGGATTCAGTTTCTATTTCACCATTTCATTAAATCTCACTGGAGAATTTGAATCATTTGATGAATGGAATGATTCACGGATCATGAATTATATTGTGGGATGGGTTTGATTTTGGGATAATTATTGGGAAATTGGATCCATGTTAAACCGATGATTACAATTGGTTATGTTTACCCATTCCTAAACTCTAACATGAAAGGATCAAGGCAGATAGGAAGAAGGCCTGATCCTTGAACCTCGGGTATTCATGTGAATTTTCTCCACGCCCATTAATTTTATTTCCTTGATATTTATCACAATGATAATACGTGAAGGAATAAAAAATCCTAATATTAGTGTAGATTCAATGTTTAGGTGGGGACTGCAATAGAAAGAAAAGGATGTGGTAGGAGGCCACCACTGCAGAAGTTCACAGCTTGAAGTCTACGACGACATGAGAGGTGGCTCTCCATGATAGCAGAGAAGGCCACAGGTGGTGCACGTGAGGCCGTGGCTCGATGGATATGGACATGTGCATGGGAAGTGTTCCTTGATGGAGAAGGGTGCCCGCATTATCTATTGTTGTCGGTTGTCAACGTTCGATAGTAGGCGGTCAGCGACAGCACAAGATGACACGGTGAGCTAAGATGCGAGAGGATGTGGGGGGCCCTAGTTCCATCATACATAGAGAGCCGTAGTTTGAGTGGATGCGGTGAGTAGTGACACATCACGCAGCTAGAGGCCCATGGTCTAGTTCGACCGCGACGGTGACCTGCGGTGCCCCCTGTGTCCCGAACGGACCAGACCAGACCCATGATGTCCTAGTGGGCCAGAAACATGGGCCCACTGGTCCAATCATGGCCCAGTAGACCAGGTTGTATCTGGATCTGGTTGGACCTAGGTAATGTCGGTGGACCCTGGTCCATGTTGGGATATACCAGTTTTACTGGGTCGGACTAGATCAAGACCCAACAAACCAATTTTTACTAAGACCTCTATAACATCCAAAATGTGATTCCGATTGGCAAGTGGTTTGCAACATTAGGACACAAGTGATGAGAAGGTAATTTTGAAATACCCTATATCTTTTTTCATGGATGTTAGGGTGTGACCGAAGGCTTGAGAAATAGATTCTCTCGAAATCAAGTGTGCTGCAATCAAGATTTTTGCGGGTGGATAAGATGAGAAGGAATGAAGTGTGGACCTCAGTGGAACTGCTAGATGAGCAGACCAAAGTGGATCAAGAGAAGAGAAGAATGAAGTGACCTAGTAGCCAATAAGAACTCAGTGCCCTGATAGACGAGGGGACCTTAATGGCCAGGTAGAACAGTGAACCTCAGTGGCCCAACATACAATCAGACCTCCGTGGCCTGACAAACCACAGTGACTCATTGATGATGAGTCCCTCATAAGTACAAGATGTTCAGATTGACTACTGATGTAGTGTAATTTGGGTAGTTCTACGTTTGTTCTCATTGTGCAGGGCCTATGGAAGTGGGACCTCTTAGTGAATGTCTATGATTCCATGGTTTCTCAATGAGCGAGTCATACAGTGATGTGCATGCCTCGAGCAGAATCACATGACAATGGATTTATAATGACATCAAGAATCCTTCAATCAGTTATACCATATATCTTAGGGAAGATTCATGATTTATTGAGACCATATGTTCTCTTGGATATTTTCATAGACTTTCTCAACATGGTTACTACCACATAGTTCAAGGAGCGGGACATCCCAGAATCAAGTGGGCTACTCACGAAACCTTATAACATACAATGGAGGAGATGTTGCATCTTTGAATTCATTATGAGTATACCTGTATGTTTTTGTTATAGGTTTTGATGACATATACCTATGTTGATCTGACTGTAACTTCTTGGTGGTGTTTTTTTGTGGTCATTTCTTTTTTGTTTGGGGTACCGAATAAGTCATGTGTTACTCATCCCTGTATGGAATTCTCCCACACATGGCATGACTTGTGAAGAAGAGTGATGCTTTGATAAATACCATTGTGGTCTTGTACTATCCATTTCCCAGTTAGATCAGATAGGATATGTGTACTCCTATTAATTCTGGAACATACTCTACACCTACCCTTATGGTAGGGTTTTCTATAGATGGAATATCAAAGAACTATTACACCTTTTTATAGATATTATTTAACTGGGTTTGTATTTTTATCCATTTTTTCTAATGATTATACTTCTACATTTAGTGGTTGTCATATTGGAATGCATGTTTTCTTTTCAACATTTCGGGTTGGGGTTGTGAGTTTGTGTGTGTGTATAGGTACTTGGAAAATTCCTCCATAACAACCATGTTTTTATTGCATACATAAGGATTATTTATTACATAAAACCTTCACTTGATACAATATAGATGATCAAGAGGTCAAGTTTCTCTGGGGATTATGAACATTACATAAAAAATTGATGCATAGACTGAATCGTTTTATTTAAAACTTTATTTACATGACCACTACATTCCCTCGTACATAACATTTCATGGGATAATCTGAGGACATGCATAAGAAAAGGGTGAGCTATAGATCCTAGTAAGGAAAAAAAATGGAATCACAAGAGGAATACAATAAATATTAGACAATAGGCATATTTATGGAGCACAAGAGAAACATGAACATAAATGCATGATAATGCATAATAATCATAACAAGGAAATGTGGCAACAACACTTAACATGGAATTAGCATCAGCCAAGGCTCATTACACAAGGAGTAAGAGTAAACCCTCATTGCACATGAAGAACGAGTAAACCCTCATTGTAGATGAATTATAATAAGTCAATAGTCATTGAACATGATGTATCATGCTACTATACTTTACCCAATGCATTGGAGCGCTATCATGGCACACCCATCTTAATCATTTCATTTCATTATTATGTGGGAAACATGGATCATAAAACATGGATTCATTAAACATCATCATTTATTCTATGATAAAGGAGTGTGGAGTTCATACATGAATCTATTTATTCAATAATTAAATGTTAATAAAGTTGAATACCCTTGATAAAGAAAATTCCATGGTATTCTCTACACAATGACTTTGGCATGGAAAATCACGGTGCAATTTCAGCAGCATAACGACGTGACATAAAAACTCAAAAAAATGATTGATGAGATATAAAAGGGTATCTCATCATATTTACATCATATTGATAGTAATGGGTTAATATAGATACATGTACCAATAGTTATAATGGAATTTAGATTCATGATACAAATGAATTACTTGAATTTTATTGAGGAGAGAGATATTCCTTACAGAATTTCAGCATGGTAATAGGTTTACATGGGAGGCATTTAATGACAGAGAAAGGGGTATATGATCCTTAAAACATAATGAGGGAAGTATGGGGAAGGTTTGAAATCATACCCCAACATTTATAATAGAATATAAAAGGGCATAACAATATTAGGAAACTTTGGTAAAAAGAGAAAGTTAGGAATCTCTTACTTGGAAGTGTGATCCCAAAGGCTTGGGAGAGGCTTGAGAGAGGCTTATTTAGAGATTGGGGAACCTTGGGAGGATTATAGAGAGAGGAGGGCATGATTTGGTCTAACTCCAAAGACTTTGAGTGAAGAGGAAGTGGGGGATTGAGTGGGTTTATATAGGAAAGGAGAAGGAATTTTTTATTATTTATGTTTCAGATACCTCACATTAAACTAATCAAAACCAAAAACCAGACCTTGGATTTTACCATGGTTTTAGCCAAAGGGGTGTGGGAAAAATTATTTTATAAGGAAAATGGCCTAAAATTTTAATGTAATATGGTTTCTTATGTGGAGGTGATTCACACTCTCAAGAAAGATAATTTAAAAAGACCAAATGTTTTATAAGTCTTGACGGGTCCAGTAAAGCTTTGTAAAATAAGTCAAAAAAACCCAAAATCACATTATTGTAATGGTATAACATATATTGGCCGAAAATAATGTTTATATTATTTTATTACATCACTATTGGGTCATTATGATGTCATAAAACACATTATATATTTAAACGGTATTTAATTTTTACCCAAAAATTTTACTGACTCAGAAAAGTTTGAAAAATTCAATGTTGGATAATTTCAATGTCCTGATTCCAAAAATAAAATACATTTTATGTAAATAATTTTTTAAATATTTTAATTTTTACATTTAAAATAAAAAACTATATTTATCGAAAATTCACGGGTTTTGACAAAAACAACTTTCAAACTCTAATAAAAATTACAATTGCATTTATAAAATTATTTTATAGTTTATATTTATTAAAAAGTAATTTAATAATAATAAAAATAATATTTTATTAAAATATTATTTAAATCAAAAATCAACTTATTCATCAAAATATTTGTCTTTGTTTGAATATTAAATAAAAATACTATTTTGGCTTTTAAAAACTATTTAAAAATTAACTATAATAAAAAGAATGTATATTATGTTTACAAGAAAAATGTAGATAATTGTAGTACTAGGGTATTGTTACATCACACCTTAAAACACCCACATATGACCAATGGGTAAGGTTTGTGATGGTGACAGACTCTTGGGGTGGATCCGGTAACATTGTGCAGGTGGTAACATCTATCAACATCCACTTCTCTCGTATGCGGTTCCACTCGAGATTAACATATTCAATCATGAATTGGTAATGTTAAAGAGGGAAGCCCAATGACACCACCTCCTTTCCGAACTCCAATAAATGGGATTTATATGGGGAAAGTCTACTGGGTGAGTCCATCACTTCCTTTGTTTGAGTAAATTGGGTTTGTTAATGATTAATATTTATAATAATAATGTAATCATTGTTTAATATATTTATTATAAATTGTCACAATTCCTAATTGTATTTTAAAATCCAAAAACATATAACCAAATAAGTGCATACGATTTACATAACCATAAGAAGAGATTTAAATAGATCAAGATGAATTTTCATTAATGAATACTTGGGTCATTTAATTATTCCACCTTAAGAAATATCATCGTCAAAATATCCCTTTGCCACACTAAAATAGATGTGGGTAACTTTGCTTCATCACTCTCTCTAATTCCCGTGTTGCTTCTTCAAACATGTTTTTTTCCATAACACCTTGACGAGTGGAATTTTCTTATTTTGTAGAACTTTTTCTCTAAAATCTAAGATCCTCACTGGTTTCTCCTCGTAAGAAGGATACTCCTCAAGCTGTACTAACTATGAAGAGAGTACATGTGATGGTTTTGTTATGTACTTCTTTAAGTGGGATACATGAAAGGCATCACGTACTTTTGCCATTGTTGTTGGAAGTGCTAGTCGAGAGTCCATAGCCCTGACACGATCAATAATCTTGAAGGTGCTGATGTACCTAGGACATAACTTCCCCTTCGTTCCAAAACTCATGACCATCTTCCATGGAGATTTGTTTAGAAATACCTTGTCTCCAACAATAAGATCAATGTATCATCGATGGTTATCTGAATAAATATTCTATCAACTCTGGGATGCCTTGATATATTGGTGAATGTTTTTCACCTTCTCCAATATTTCTTTGACCATTTTTTGTCCAACAAGCCTATGCTCACCGACTTCATCCCATCATGTCGGTGTTTTTCTCCTCTTCCCATACATGGCTTCAAAAGGTTCCATTTGGAAGCTCGAGTGGAAACTACTATTATAAGAGAAATAAACTAGAGAAAGATGATGATACCATCCTCCATTGAAGTCCATTGAGAATGTTCTCAACAAGTCCTCAAGTTTTTGGATAGTCCGCTTGGATTGTCCATTAGTTTGAGGATGATAAGCTGTACTGAAGTTCATCTCAGTATCTAGAGCATGTTGAGGACTCTTCCAAAACATGAAGGTGAATCTTTGATCTCAATCAGATACAATAGATAGTGGTACCGCATGTAGCCTTACCACATATCTGATGTATATATATGCATGTTGATCTAATGATAAATCCTCTTAAATTACAATAATGTGTGCAGAATTTGTAAGACGATACACAAAAACCAAGATTGTGTTATTGCCATTGGATGTCTTCAGAAATCTGGTGACAAAGTCCATGGTGTTGTTCTCCCACATCAATTCTAGTATGGGATATGGTTGCATCATCCCCTTAGACTTCTACCTATCTGTCTTTACTGGATAAGACACTAGGAACATTGATGTATACTCAAATATCTCATTCTTTATATTATCCCACCAATAATTATATCAGAGATCTCGATACATCATTGTGTTTCCTGGGGAATAGAGAAATTTGATCTATGTGAATCATCCAAAACTCTGTTCTTCAGCTCCGGAATTGTTGGAACACATTATATTTTCCCAAATCTCACAATTCCTTCTTCATTAACATTGAACCCTAAGGATTTCCATTTTTTTAGCTTCCACTTTCTTCTGAATTCCCACATCATCCTTTTGAGCATCCATTAACCCTTCCAAAAGAGATGGTTGAGAAATAATTTGTGAATGGATTGATGATGTTCCCTTCTTTACGATTCTCATGTCGATCTTCATAAAATCTAAGAAGATTGGATCCTTTTCAATTTTCATCAATGATGTAATCATTGGGTCTTTTCTACTTAGAGCAACCACCACCATTTTCTCTTTCCCAGGGTGGTAATGGAATGATCAATCATAGTCTTTGATCAGATCTAACCATCATTGTTGGTGTATGTTCAAATATTTCTGTGTGAATATATACATGAGGCTTTTGTGGTCTTGTATATATTTAACACTTTTCCCCAAAGAGATAATGCCACCAAATTTTTAATGTGAAGATCCTCGCTGCCAACTCCAGATCATATGTTGGATAATTCTATTCTTGAACAATCAATTGCCTTGAATCATAGTCAATGATTGTCATTTTTCATCAACACACATCCCATGCCCTTCATTGAAGTATCATTGAATACCACAAAAAGTTCTCCACTTTTGGGAAAAGTGACCATGGGTGCAGTGATAAGAATAATTTTCAAATACTTGATTCTTTCTTTGCATTCATCACTCCATGATAAATTTATTCCCATCCGAGTTAACCTGGTAAGAGGGTTGGACAATCGTGTGAAATTTCTCACAAATCGTCGATAATATCAAGCTGACCACAAAAAGCTATGGATATTAATTACTGATGTTTGCCTCAGCCATCCCTCTGTTGTGTATATCTTTGAGGGATCCACAGATATCCCATTGCTTGTGATGATATAGCCCAAGAATGAGACCTCATTCTTCTAGAACTCACACATGTTGTGCTTTTCATAGAGCTTATACTTTTTCAAGGTCTCCAGTATAGTTCTTAGATGCTCCTCATGATCCTCCTTGGTTTTGGAGTGTATGAGAATAATATCTATAAAGACTACCAAAAATTTATCGAGGTAATCTTTAAACACTCTATTCATCATGTCCATAAATATTTTTGGAGAATATGTGAGTCCGGAAAGCATTAATGTGAATTAATAGTGCCCGTATCTTGTATGAAAAGTAGTCTTGATGATATCTTCCATCGTCACCATTATTTGATAATATCATAACCAAAAATCCACCATGGATAATTATTGTTCTCCACACAGCTGATTGAACAAGTCATCAATTCGTGGGAGAGGATACTTGTCCTTTATCATGATTTTTTAAGATCACGATAATTGATTCAAAGGCGCATTGGCTGATCCTTCTTCTTAATGAAGTGAATTGGTGCACCCCATGTTGAATAACATGGGCGTATAAACTATTTATCCAGATTAATCTGTTGTTGTTTCTTTAGTTCCTAATTCTCCACAACATCCATTCTATACGGACTCATGGATATTAGAAATTACCCATGTATATGGTCATCTAAGAATTCAACTTATCTTCTAGGAGGAAGACAATGAAAATCCTTGGGAAATACATCAGCAAATTCACTCACAATAATCATGTATTCATGGACGGTTTCCTCCTTAAAATCAATCATCAATACCATATATGAATTCTCATAGGGAAGTAATATCCATGCTTGGGATGATGGAGCTAAATAATATTCATCTTCCTCCTTGCTCTTGTACAAAATCGGGGGTCGATTCTCAACATGGATAGTGATTTCCCTCTCACGGCAATTTATGTTGGCTCTATATATGGAAAGTTAATCCATGCTATAAAGTATATAAAATTCAAGCAGAGGGAGTATGATGAGTTTCTTTGGGATGTTCCATCCACCAATTATGACATGGGAGGAGTTTTATTCATGGGATGCAATGATTTGCCCATTTTCTATACTCACCTACATCATTACATCCATGATTTGTGGATGTGTTGGGATAGTTCTAATAAACATACAAGATACAAAAGACAGTGTATAACTGGAATCAAAAAGAATTTTCAATTTTCTTGAATTAATAAAAAGTGTTACGGTCACCACTTCATTGTAGGGGTTCACATCGGTAGTAGTGATGGAAAAAGTTCACCCTCGCTGCCTTGGAGGTTATTGGTTGCCACCGAAAACCCTTAGATTAGGGAACTGATTTGAAATATTCCCTAGTTATTTATAGTTGATATAATGAAAAACATGTTGAGAGTCAAACAGATCATTCCTATCCTCTGTCGCAGCCGCATGTTTTTCTTGTCGGTAGTTAATTGTTACGTGCCCTTCTGTTCCACACCTAAAGCATTTCCTTGTCCCCTTCAAGAAATTTTCAGGGTTCTTATTTCAATACCTTTGGAAAGTGTGGTGCAGTATTTTTGTAGCACCATTGGATTTATGCATCGGACTGCCAGAATTTATTTTCACCTTTCACTTCTTATCCCCATGATACCCCTGAGATTCTCTGATCTTCATTTCAACCTTGGGGGAACATCAGAAATTTTTTTCATAGCTGTCGAAGTCACGGATCGCTAGGGATTTCCACATGCTAGGTTTCAGCCCACCAAATAAGTGATCATCCTTGAATTCAGGGTTAAAAAAAATATAGAGGCGTATTATGAAAGCCTTGTGATGTTTTCCTCATACAATCTGACAAATTCGTCAACTTTTTTCTTTAGGGCAAGGAAGTCCCTTTTCATCTTTAGCTGGAGGGTGTGCAGAAAATATTTATCAGAAAATATTTTCCGAAAATCCTTTCATTCCAATGCCTCAATCTCCTCTTTAGGCTTTATATTTTTGATCAATGTTCACCATTGATCGAATTCACCCTCCATACAATAAGTAGCTAGAATAATCTTCTCTTGTTTAGAATATTGAAGTCTAGATAAGATCTTTTCAATGAAGTTGATCCATTGTTTGATGATTGAGGGAACTTATAATCCATTAAAAGTAGGAGGCCTTTGTCTCATGAAGCTCTTGATAGTGACTTGTTATTTCATGGGAGGGGGGGATTTAATGTTCCTCTTGACCCATGTTTCTATTTAATTATTGAGTTAAATGAGAGGGTATCTTGACAATGTTCACGATTCCAGCTCACATCAGATTGGGCATCTTATTAGAACAATCATAACATTTGTATTCACATTAGTTGTTATCCTGAGTCGTCCTATTGCAGGCCATTGGATGGAATAAAATGAAAGTTAAGGGTATCATATAAAAGATAATCCACTGAAAAAACAAATAATTTATAAATATCTTTTATTTTTTGAAATTATGAATCAATAGACTTCAATCTATGTTATCCAGGATCTACTTTCTAAAATATTTTCTTAGTGGATTTTTTTATTCCATTATTAATTGTTCATACTAAGATTTTGAATTTACCATTGAATATACCCTGAGAGTGTCATAACCAAAATTGCAACAATGACCATTTCCATGTACCCAGATACCCCAGGTCAAGGACATAACTCCTTTTTTGTGTTTTCACCCCTAGATACATCTCTTCCAGGGCCCCCTCTACCTACTAGTATCCATACAGGGATGGATTCTATTGAAAAACCACTTAATCAATACTTAGAAAAACAAATGGATGTATTTATTATACATAGTCTTATCTATAATGTTTCACTATGTTTTTATAATCCTAATCCCAAAAATAACTAAACCTATCCTCTGAAACCAACTATAACAACCCCGCTTTTTATTACATACTAAAAAATTATTTATTATGTAAAACCTACACTTTATAAAACATAGATGATCGAGAGGTATAGTGTCTTTGTGGATTAGGAAAATTACATAACAACTTAATGCATATAATGAAGCATCTTATTGAAAACATATTTTACACGACTACTACATTCCCTTGTACTTAGCAATGCATGGGATAACCTAAGGGCATGCATAGGAAAAGGGTGAGCTATAAAGCCTAGTAAGGGAATAAACATGAAATAAAATGAGGAAAAAATAAGTGTTAGACAATAGGCATATAAATAGATATCAAAAGAATAATTAACATAAAGGCATGATAAATCATGATAATCATAATATAGAAATGTGGCAACAACACTTAACAAAAAATTAGCATGAGCCAAGGATTATTGCACATGGATCTTGAGTAATCCCTCATTGAAGATGAAGAAAAAGTAAAGCCTAATTTCACATGAATTTTCATGAGTCAACACTCATTGCACATGACATATCATGATACTATACATTACCCAATGAAATGGAGCACTATTTGGTTGCACCCTTGTTAATCATTTGATTTCATGCATAAGTGTGACACATGGATCATAAAACATGGATTCATTAGACATAATCATTTATCTCACAATAAAAGAGTTTGTAATTCATACATGAAAATATTTAAACAATAATTAAATGTGAATAAAGGTGAATACCATTGATAGAGAAATGGGTATGGTATTCACTACACAATGACTTTGGCTTTGAAAATCGCCGTGCAATTTCGGCAGCATAACGGCATGACATAAGACCTCATAAAAATTATTGATGAGAGGGAAAGGTGTTTCTCATCATATTTAAATGAAACTGAAAATAAGTGGGTAATATAGATACATGTACCATCAATTGTAATGGAATTTATATTCATGATACAAAATAATTATTTGAATGTAAATGAGGAGAGAGAAATTCCTTACGGAATTTGAACATGGTAACAGGTGTACATGGGAGGAATTTAATGAAAGATAAAGGGGTATATAATAATTAAAACATTAAGAGGGAAGTATGGGGGAGGTGAGAAATCATACCCCACTATTTATAATTGAAAATAAAAGGGAATAAAAATATTAAGAAACATGTGTAAAAAGAGAATGGTAGGAATCCCTTACTTGGAAGTGTGATCACAAAGGCATGGGGGAGGCTTGAAAGAGGCGTATTGGGAGCTTGGGGAAATTTGGGAGGATTATAGAGAGAGGATTTAAGGGGTTGTTCAAACTACAAAGTATTTTAGAGAAGATAAAGTGGCAGCATTGGTGGGTTTATATAGGGAAGGATAATGATTTTTTTATTATTTAGGTTTGGGACACCTCACATTAAACTAATCAAAACCACAAAGCAGCCCATGTTTTTTGCCCACGATTTTATCCAAAAAAAGTGGAAAAAATATTTTATAAGGGAAATGGATGAACATATTAAAATAATAGGGTTGGTTATGTTTAGGTGAGTAACACTCTCAAGGAAAACATTTTTAAATGGCAAAATGTTTTAAATGTCTTGAATGGTCCACTAAAGTTTGTAAAAGAATTAAAAAAAATCCAAAATCAAATTATTTTAATGGTAAAACATATATTGGCCGAAAATAATGTTTATATTATTTTATTAAATCACTATTGGGTCATAATTATTTCATAAAACACATTATATATTTAAACAGTATTTAATTTTTACCTAAAAAATTCGACTCTCTCAGAAAATTATGAAAAAATCACTGTTTGATAATTTCAATGAACTGAATACAAAAATAATATTAATTTTATCTAAGTAATTTTCTAAATATGTGAATTCTTACTTTTAAAATAAAAACTGACATTTGTCGGAAATTCATGGGTTTTGACAAAAATAGCTTTCTAACATTAATAAAAAATAAAATTGAATTCATAAAATTATTTGATCATTTATATCTAATAAAAATAAATATAATAACATTAATACTATTTTAGAAAATATTATTTAATTAAAAAATCAATTAATTCATCAAAATAGATTTTCTAGTTTGAATATTAATTAAAAATACTATTTGGGCTTTAAAACCCATTTACAAAGTAACAATAATAAAAAATTAATATTCTTTATATAATAATAATGTACATAATCGTAGTAATAGGGTATTGTTACGTAACCCCTTAAAACACATGCATAGGACTGAAGGGTTATGTGTGTGATGGTGACATACTCTTGGAGTGGCTCAGATAACATTTCTCGAGTGATAATCTCTATCAACTTCCACTTCTCTCGTCGGTGGTTCCGCTCGAGAATAACATATTCAAGCTCAACTTGGGCTTGGTCAAGAGTCAAGACCAATGAAATGACCTCCTTTATGAGCTCCGATAAATGGGTTCATATGGGTCATGTCTAATGGATGAGGCCATCAATTCCTTTGTTAGAGTAAATTGGATTTGTTAAAGCCCAATATTTATTCTAATCAAGTTCTCACTGTTCAACGACTATATTAGAAATAGTAAAAATTCGTAATGGTATTTTAAAATCCAAAAACATAGAATCAAATAAGTGTATAAATTTTACATAACCATATGAATACATTTAAATAGATCAATTGGAATTTTCATTAATGAATTTTTGGGTCCTTATAGCCTCCCACAAGTAGGATAAAGTCTTCGGTGCTAGTTGATAGCCTATGGTCATTGAAAGGTGGGCTTGGGGTAGTTGTGGCACGATATTTGGGGTGTAAGTCGTGTCAAATTTATATCAAAGGAGGTCAGTACAACCATAAGAACCCACAGTCTAGGAGATTGGTTTGATGAAATAATTTTATGTGTTTTTAGTTTGGATTTTAGGCCAGGGAATCCAGTGTTGATGAAGAGGCCAACATATCCATACACCAGGACCCTGAATTCTTATTTTCGACATAGTACCTGAAAACACTAGTTGAAGGGAAAAATGATTGTACATGAATCACTGAGGAATGGTTTGAGTTTTCTATGTCATTATTGAGTAAGCTCACCAGGTATATTTTATTATTTGTGGTACATATTGTTTTGTTTCAAGGTACTTCCACATAGACAGCCATCCAAGATTCCATTGCATGATCATGAGGATTATCTATGGGGTGAAGAGATGGGTACATGGGTTTGTACCAGAGACAAAACCAGTGAGAGGTGTACCAGATATACCACCACATGTGGAGTAGCACACAGTACATATAGTACTAGAAGATGAGATGTATGGGCTGATTGCACTTTATGAGTTTCAGTGATAGAGACCCCTCGGGTTCTGAAGGTAGCCCGACTCACATGTGGATGAAAACTATCTTGAGGTGCTGACCATGTTTTTTCCAGTCAGGGCACCATTAGATCATATGCATGTCATGGCAGTGTGCCTTTTACACGGCTCAATATAGTGATGGCCGGGTTTAGAATACCCGATCATACAATTAAGTTATATTTCCCTGGGCATAGAATTAAAACCATTCTTAAATAATGGACTCTTTCAATGACAACTAATTTCTATGAATTCCAAAGAGCTTCTATAGAATCAGTAGGATGGAATTCCAGTAACTGAATATTCGTCGTGGCATACCAACCATTCTAGGTAATCAATGAATATGATACAACCAATGTTTCAAGGATCAGACCTTTGAGCGATATGTGTTTAAATAAATTTATTCCAACACTATTACACTATTATTTCTTACTTATTCTAGATTGATAGAGAGAACCTTTGTGGTTTAAAGTCTTTTGGATGAGCTGATACAGCCAGTGGATGTCAGCAGTGGGAATTTAGGAAGTCGACGTCATTCTTAGAGATTTTGACCTTTGAGACGTTATGAGAAGTGGTCCCAAGATAGGTGATCTACATATCATGGCTCAGAGGGTATGTATATTCATCTTAGAAAAATGTAAATCATTTCAAAATATGGAAGGCAACAACTCACTTGTGATTGTCTAGCCCATCGTCCTAATATTAAAACAGTGTATGGGACAAGGGGGTAGAGACAGTGACATGTATATATTAATCCGTATAGTGGCAGACATAGTAGAGGTGCTGGGAGAGTAGTAGGAGGTTGTATAAATTTTGAGATATTACAACCACCACCCCAATGTGATCCACACCAGGCTCTGGGAGGTGGATGATAGGGTAAGGGGTAGTTGCATGTGGATAGGGATTATGACCCATGGTCTCTTGGAATTATTCGAGGTACAATATGTGTCTACTCTTAGCTACCGTATTAATAGACACATGTTCTAATCGTTCCTCCTTGTCATAAATATTTTACTATACCTAAAATTTCAGGTTAATCCTTTGAGTGGACCTATAGGTCTGGAGATACTTATGGGAGGAGACTCAATAACCACACTTATTTTGATAGTGTGATATGACCATTGAGGTGAGAGTTTTGATTAGAACCTCTTAGTGATGGATTGAGGCCTTACGAAGGTAGTTCGGGTATGGACATGGCATCCCCAGTTCATTCATAGATTGATTATTTTAGGAAGAAGGATGTGGTATGTTTTTAGAATTGGAATGGGGTTTCCATGGTCCATGAAAAAGGAAACCCATCCATAATGGGATAAAATCATGCATAGAAGGGAGAAACCGATCACACATTAGTCAGCCAACCATACCCACATGGCGGTAGATGATTTGTGTTTTCAGTTCCAAATAGTATTGGCCAAATACATGGTTATATTTGCAGAAGATGTTTCCATGATTACCTCTTCACAAGTATATGGAATTATGCATCATTCTACACCCCGAGATGGAATCGATATCATCATCAGTATATCAGATGGATTTCCTAGAGCATCGTGAGATGAGGGTGTAGGTGGGGAACTTGAAGAGGGAGGGATTATTAAGACCCAATGTTTGAGCTTATGTGTGGATTACTGTCCCTTTAATCATGTGTCAATGGATAACGAGTACCAAATACCAAAGGGATGATGAGCACATCGATCAATTGAATGGGGAAACCATTTCCGTGGATGTAAATATAATCATATTATTATTTGTAATTAATAAAGAGTTTGAAAAGAACCCCAATATTGAGTTGGAAATGGTAGTCTTTAAATTAATTATATGGTGACACTACCTCCATGGGTGAATGGTTTACCATTTACTCTAACCCCAAGAGTCTCAACTATATCTTATCTTTGAAGGATTTGAACATGAGATAAAGATGATGGCTGGAGTTCCTCAAGGAATATGACTTTTAAGTAGACTATAATCCTAGTCAGGGGAACGTGGTAGCAGATGCTCTCAATAGGATATTTAGTTCATTATTTAAGAATGAGGAAATAAATAGGTTTGCCTCATTATAGTTATCATTAATAGATAGGGATGAAGAATATTATCTATTTCTGTTGGTTGTTAAACCTCAACTCTTAAATTAGTTATGGAGGCATAACTTGGTGAAACCAACTGCAACCCTTTACATGCTCAGTTGTACATAAGGAATACCCCTGATGGACAATTTAAAGGTGGGAGCACAATGTGATTTTTTGAGGATGGGAATTAGTAGCAGTAATGCCTATAGTGGCGAGATGCATCAGTGTATGTGTGTGGGAGTCAAGGTGGACATCAAGGATGACAGAATGGGTTGAAGATAGGATTACCTATTGAGATAAAAAGATGAATGGTTATATAAATCAGTTTCGTGGGTTGTTATTTCACTTTTTTGGGATACCGAGAAGGAAGCAGGAAGGGATATCGATGGAATTTGTGATGGGTTTCCACAAACGTTCAAGAGAAATGATATCATTTCATGATCATTTATTGACTCACTGAGTTTCCCCACTTCCTAATTACCTAAGAGTAGAGTTTAGTAGAGGGCTCGAGATGCCTCTTTGTGCTAAAAATTTGACTGGGGAATGCTGGACATAGAAAATGGGGAGATTATTGTGGATTTTTTTGGCAAGGATCATGGATCGATAGAAGAGGACCCTCCATGGGAGATTTATTCCTCTAGTTCGAGTTTAGTTGAAGCACAAGAACCTCTAAGAGGGAATATTGGATCACGAGGCTTAGTTTCATGCTCGTACCCTAATCTTTTTGGGAATCTATTGGCATTGATTTTAGGGACCTAAAGCCATATGGTTCATAAATTGTAATAGATCATATTTTTCTGGTTCTATTTTTCAAAAATTATTTGGAAAATTATGAGACCAAACACTGATACGACGTGCGATTCTAAGGCCCAATGTTCTTGGGACGATCTTTTGAAAAATGATGAGTTTGAAATAGAGCCCATGAGATTTTTTTCATGAAATGTTGAATAACACGTATATGGGTGCTCATATCACAAATATGAGGGAATAATAGTGTTTAGAGTAGTGGTTTTACCCTAAGAATAACCTAATATTAGTTTCCACGGGTCTCTATTGAAAAATCCTGAAAATGGCATAACCATTAATAAAATAATTGAATAAAAGTATTTTTTTCATGTCCTTATAACCCATGAACCATAACATGGATTGAAAATATATGACCACCATTGAGATCATGAGGGTGTTGTTTCCTTAGGAAAATCCTACCATTGGACAACACTGGTCAGATGAAAAAGTTTGTTTAATGAGATGTAACCATAAAAAAACATAAATAAAAGAAATAATTTTAATTTCAAATCCACAAAACACACAAACGGGTATAACGATAGAAATTCTGAGACCACCGTTGAGTTCATAATGAGATTTTCTCCTGAATCATAACTAAAACAAAACTGGAATGGGTCAGGTAAAATGAATACCTTAGGATTTTAAAAAAAATTACAGGAAGAAAATAAAATAAATATAAGGAGTTCGTTTTATTCATATTTGAGTTTCGCTTCAATGCAATGACATTGCAACGAAAGCGTAACATGAATGTTGTTTCATAAATGTAATAGTGTAATGAGTCTACGACTTTTCATAACAGAAATGATGAAAAGTGTTTCGTCCTTTTAATGGATTAACTAAATATAGGATCGTGGGAAGAGATCAAGGAGTTCCCCGAACCCATGGAGGATTTCCTTTTGAAAGCGATGATTTACAATGAAAGATGAATCGTCAATGAAAAAAAAGTTGGGGATTGAGGAATGAACAATAATGATAGTGTAACTCTGATCTTTTCAATCAGATAGTCCAACATAAATTTTGGGTATCTATTCGATTCAATTTATATTTCCTTATTTCTTTAAATCTCAACAACGAACGTGAATCATTTGATGAATAGAATGATTCACGGATTGTGCATGCTAATGCATGATGGGTTTGATTTTGGGATTATAATGTGGAAACAGGATACATATTGAACCTATTACTATAATTGGTTATGTTTAGACGTACATTAAATATAACATGGGTTGATCAAGGATGGCACAAACGTGGACTGATCTAACAATCTCAAGTGTTCAGGTGAATTTTTTCCACTCCCATTATTTTAACACCCCCGACCTTCATCGCCATAATAATCTGAGAAGGTATCAACAACAAAATTGGTGGTAGTGATCTGTTGTCCAGGAAGGGACTCCAACAGAATGTAAAGGTCGTGTTAGGAGGTCACGATGGTAGTGGGTCATGACGTTGGAGGAGGCTTGTGGCTGGATGCCCCGAGCAGTGTATGGGTGGTCATGGTTAAATGGACACAGCGTCGTGCATTGGTGTAATGCCACACCAAATAAAGGGGATTGTGGTATATGCTCCAGGGGGTGGTAAAAGGCAACCTGAAAGAGGATGGTGTCATTGCGTGCGGAATCAGTAGTGACTCGCGGTGCCCACTGTGTCCTGGGAGGACCAACCTGCTCACCCAACTGGTCGGGCGGCCCCAATAGGTCAAAACCGTGGCCCAGCGGGTCCGAGTTGTGTCGGTTTGGGTCAGGTCGGTGGACCATAGTTGATGTTGGGATGGGTCGGATCAGACCTTGACCAAACAGACCACTTTTTACTAAAATGTCCAAAACATCCAATCTGTGCATCCGATTAACGATCCCTTTACAATGTCTGGATTCTCACAACGAGATGATTATTTTGACATACTTCAAGTGAGTTTTAATTGATATTGGGATACAAATGATGGATTGAGGATTATATTATTCAATAATTTAGCATGTTGCGAACATGAATCATGTGGATGGTTGTGACGAGAAGGAACTGGTGAGTGGACCTTAGTGGTTTGGCAGACGAGCGGACCTCAATGGTCAGGAAGATGACCATATCTCAGTTTCGTGATTATTGAGAAAACCTTACTAGACCAGTAGGAAATATGAACTCAGTTACCCAATAGCTGAGTGGACCTCAGCGGTCTGACTGACGAGAAAACCTTATTGACCTGCTAGCAAAGCACAACTCAGTGGCTTGACAAACAAGCAGACCTGAGTGGCCCCATATCCAAGAAAACCTTTGTGGCTCGACATAAAATCGGATCCTAGTGGCCTGACAGATTTTAGTGTTTAGTCAGGGATGAGTCCCTTAGTAGTATATGATGTTCAATGTTACGAGTAAAATAGTTTACTTTGGGTAGTTCTCAGTGTGTTCTCTTTGGGTGGGGCTCAAGGAAGAATGGCCTCTTAGTGAAGGTTTCTGATGACTTGGTGGCTCACAGAGAGAGTCCTCATGGGAAGATAATTCCTTGAGAAGAATCCTATAAAAATGGATTGGTCATGACATCAAGACTCCTTGCCCCAGTGATACTGATCATCTTAGGGAAACTGTGTTACATATCAAGACCAGATGTATTCTTGAATAATTTTGGCAGACTTTCACTATGTGGTTACTTCTTGATATCTTGTTGAGTGGGACCTCCCTGAATTGAGTGTGTCATGCATGAAACTATATGGCTGGTAGTAGAGGATACGTTGCATAATAAAATCCTTTATGAGTATACCTGGATTCTTCTTTTATAAGTGTTGATGACATATACCTATGTTGAGATGATTGTACCTTCTTGGTGGAGTTTTCATTGTGATCATTTCATTGGGGTTTAAGGTCCCTTCTGTGTACTGTTTTACTCACCCCTGCATGGGCTTCACCTAGATTGGTTGTGTCTTGTGCAGACGAAAAATGCTTTGATAGAGACCTTGGTGGTCTTGGACCAAGCAGTTCCCAGTGATATTAGAAAGATTAATACTCCAACGACATCGTGTAGCTACTCTACACCTATCCTTCAGGTAGGGTTTTTTTGTGGATTGATTATCAGAGACATTACACTCCCTTGATTATATCTTCTCTTTTGTTGGGTATGTATTCAGGAACATTTTTCTTAATGCATGTACTTTTATATTCCATGTTTTTTAGTGGCTTGCATGCTCTCCTTTTATGCATTTTGAGTTGGGGTTTTGAGTGTGTGTGTGTGTTTGTAAAGGTACTTGTAAAATACCTCCTACTTCCAGGATAATGCCTTCCGTAATTGTCAGCAGCCCCTGGCCTTTGGGAGGAGGGATTGGGGTTGTCACGACACAGGCCCCGGGGGATATATCATGACATCATATCTCTAAATTTTCATAGTCTAGGTATCTATATTGGAATAAAAATAATATGTAAGGTAGAAAATATACAATAGTACCTCCAAACACTCCTTTATCTAATTGGAAATGGAGGTTCAACATAATGATTTTGGAATACCCACTCATTAAGGACCAAATATTATAGAGTATGTATAATTTGTCTCCTGATGTAATACAATGGGTTCAATCAAAATCATCCACCCCTATGTAATGAAATTGTACAGAATGGAATTCCCCTTGTTCATGAAATTTTTCCAAATGAGTCTTACTAATCAATGAGTGAATCTACTGCCAGATTGGCCAATGCCATGTCTGGGTTTCTATGACTAATGGGATGGGCACACCAAAAGGAGTAATATTTTGATCATTGGAAATGAAATAGTATATGAGTCTCCATATTTCCTCCCCTAAATAGATTTATAGCCCAATTATTGTGCCAGAGGGCTGATTGCCTCAATTAATATTTTCCCACTATCGATATAGTTGTTTCCGGGATGAGGGTGCTTCCTCAATTTCCCACCCAAGCCCTAGATCAACTCTTTAATTTATATAGATAGAGGGGTTTGTGTGGAAAATGGATTTCCAATATGATGAACCATTCGGCGTACCACACCACCCTTGTTGGTTGCTGTACAATCTCAGGAAAAATCTTGTGTATGAATGGTTGGATAATTTGTAGGAAAAATAATGAACTTGGTATCGGGGTCTTCACACACCAACATCTTCTGAAATTGGTGATTGTTTCTAGGGCATCAATCTCCACAGACATTGGTTGAAGAAATATGGGAGACACTTTGTGTGTTTGAAAATTGATGATAAATTAAAAATGGCATATATGGATCAAAGATTATTATATCATCCACCCATCTGAAAGAACCCCATCCCAAAGAGTGGTCATGTTTGGAATTATTTGGAGAGAGATGCTGCCATTATTAGTGACTAAACAAGTCAAAGCATGATAAGGGTTGAAATTGAAGTTATTAGAGCATCTCAACACATTGGTATCCTTCATAGAGCCTAATGACAAGAACCCAATCTCAGATATGTTCAAAAATATAGGGTGAGATAAGGAATTAGTAATCCTTTTGGTACTATAGTATATGTAGCAATTATAATTCAACCTAGTCTATCCAAATAAAAATAGAAAGGAATACTAATCTTATAGGGTATGTTTCCCAACTTAATGTGGATGAGATGTTGGAAAATGAATGCAATGGTTAGGGCCTTTAGTTTGGAATGTCATCTATCCCCTAGATGTACTTCCATTACCAATTTACTAAGCTGGAATTCTTGAATGTGCATCCCGAGCTAGGAAAATTCATCCATTTAGGAACATGGACCTGAATCCCTCTATCCTATGGCTTTGGGGTATCTCATGATTCACTCAATATCCCTATGAATATTTATCCCCAACTTCTAAAATGGTTCAATATGAACAAGAACTGTCCTAAATCTACTGGGAAGGGCACCGATGGGTGTTGTATAATAGACATCCTAGAACCACTATGTCCAAGGAAAATGTTAAACCAATCTTTCAATGTGATAAGAAAAGGCATAGTCAAATCTGATATTAAACTTTCCTTCACCAAGATGAACATGTCCCTAGAAAACACTAGAGTCTGAAAAGGGTAAATCCGAGACGTCTATGGAAGGAATAAAGTCATCATACATATCTATGAGAGTGGGGTTCCCAACCAGTTGATATATATCCGATAAGCTATTTCCTATATCGACATGGGTCAAATGAAAGTATTTGGTACAAAGTCACCACAGAAAACTAGTTCCCAATGAAAATCTGGTGATCATAAATATGAAATTGGGAAATTCATACAACTTCATAAATATGGAAAGAATATAACTATTAATAAAACTCTAAGAATCTTTTCCTGACCCAGATGGTCATCTCCATTCATCCAAAATGTTACCACCATGATGAATATCCCATTTTGAGCTCAATCCACCACTTGATTTATTTATATATATGATGAATATGCTTGAATAACTCATTATAATGGCATGATGAGTATAGTAATAGCTTTATACATACTATGTAGAGTTTTCCAACATATAAGGAAACCCTTGTTACCGATCTTTTAATATCTATCCATCCTAAAAAAATGTTTATGGCATATTTTCAGGAGAATATTGCACCCAAAAAGAAGAAATATTGATGTTCGATATAGGAATGAAAGAATCATCAAACAATCCAACACCATATAGAGAAATCTTCTATGATAAAGGATATGTTTTAAGCATGAATGGATGAATACTTTTTTGAATTCATGTGGTATCTATTGTAGGAATTATAGTTTCTATCAATCACGACCATTTGATTTTGTACAATATACGAATTATGATGAGAACCAGAATCCATATCAACAAAATAAACTGGAATATAGTCAATAGATAAAATAAAACAAATATTCTAAAAATTAAAGGCATAAACTGGATGAATCTTACACATTGCATGAATCATTGGTGATTGTAAAAATAGATTGTGAATTAAATTACTCCTTATGATATCAGGGATCACATAAAAATATATAACATCTTAAAAGCATGTGACATTTCCAAATACACATGATTGAGTGGCCATGACATGATCATGTGAGTCATGAGATAGTAGAAAATGATTATGAAATCATGAAATCATATCCCATGAATCCATCATGATGATCAAGCTTCCCCATGGCCTAATTTCAAACAACTACCAAAGATAAGTTCACAGTTGATTAAAATAGTTGAATGAGAAAAGGAAGTCTTGAGAATGAGTTCACAAAAAAGGCCTCACAAACAGATATAGCGATTGATTCTTTTGGAAAGGTATTTAAAATGGATTACATGACAGAAGCAGTGTGTAAGAGCTATGAGAATTGGGGATGTTGGTGAACTAATCCTTCTCTAATTGACTATTTATAAGGAATTTCTTAGAATACCAAATTCCAGCTAGTATATTAAATGTTATACAATGATGAAAATAAAAAAAAATCCAAAGATTAACCCTTCCATTTATGCTCCTAAGAAGTGACACCTTATACCTGTGGAAATAACTACATAAGAGAGTCATTTTTTGTTCAACCAAAATGAGCATCGAAAAATTCAATATGGAATAAATACATGAATATAGGTATTAACTTTCTGACAATTCAAAGGAATATGATGGTGGAAAAAATCTAAATATTTCATGGATCCCCATAAGACATGTGGTTTCATGAACATTGGATGGTCATGTAAATGGTCACATGTAGTGCATAGACTTCAAATAATCTTATATGTCCTATTTTATAAAATTTATTTTTCTCTTATGAAGTCATCCTAAACACAATGATAATGAAATTGTAGAAAAAAATGATCCCCCAGGGCATGGGAATTTTCAACCTACAGTTTCTGAAAAAATAATCCAAAAATCAAAAGAAAATAAGAATGAAATATCCAAAATGAAGAATAATCTTTCAGTTGTAAATGTCACTCGACACATCACCGATTCATATTATTATTATCTTCAACAACACTCATACATCCTTGTGAGATCCCCAACATTTATAAAATAAGAAATGTAAATAAAAAAGGGAATGTATGGGAGCCTCTTACTGTTGTAAATATAATGTGAAACCTCGCAAGCGGTTCATGAGAAACTACAAGCACCAGGATAAATGTCTTCTTCGTAGCCCAAGAGCCCTTCTGACATGTCACAATCCTCATTAAAAAGGTCATGGACATGTCTATATTGCCTTGTCCTCCCCCATTGGATCAAAAAAATATCCAAAATGATTTACCCATGATAATTATCACACATCACCATAAGATCATTTAATTTTCATGGGATGCATCACTGATGGGGAGAGTGATTGTCTTCGACAACACTATTGTAAGATCACAAGATCCTTACTCATTTGCAAAATAAATGGATAAACTAAATGAGAGAAAGAGGGATCCTTTTTTGGTCATAAATTTTATGTGATGTTCCCATGAACTCCACAATATCTTGAAAAAACACCTTTAATATGATCTCATGAAATCTCTATGGAAATCCATCCTTCAGCCTCAAAAGATCACAAATTATGGAATCCAAGATCATGGGATGGCCTTTCAACAGGAATACAGATCTCATGAATGTTCTTATACATGTTTTATTAATGATATAAAATTATATTGGAATTTACACATTATAAGGCCCCAGCCTTAAACATTACTTAATATTGAGATAATATAAGACTACTCATTGAGGATATTTTAGGTTTAGAGTTTTAGAGAATTAGATCATAAAACATGCATTACAATACACATTTAAACAAAGTGGTTACATAAAGATAGTATTCATTTTTTCCATCAACGGAAACATATTTAAAATTAAACACAGATTCTTTCTTGACACTTCCTTGACACTATCATCATATCATGTACCTTTCCCTTGACCTATGAAAAACATTTCAAAAAAACTTGGGATGAGCATAAAAAGCTCAGTAAGGGATATTAAAATATGGAAAGGAAAAATGAGTGAATATATACATAAGAATGAAATCATACTTTACCCATAAAACATAAGCACTTTATCATACCTCATTCAAATTACGAATAAATCATAGAAATAATTAGAAATAAAGGTAACTTGAGGAATTCATAACATTCTTACGTAGGGAGTAACCCTCTAGGTTACGTTCGGAATACCCATCACAGTATATTACCTAAATCTCTTCGGAGAAACCATAACGTTTAACTCCTTCGCGTTACCCAATGCATTGAAGAGCTACATCGGGCTCACCCGCCCTTAGTTTATCACGGAACCACCCGTCTTCATAACAATTCCCAAGAACCATAACATAATCGTATCACATAAAACATGCATAAAGGAAACATAACATTTCCACTTTTCAATCACAAGATGTCAATACAACACATTGATATAAAAACATTATGAAAACCATTTCCAATACCAAAATAAAACAATAGTTAATAATGTTATTTATTTTTCTTTTAAAAAAAGTATGGCTTGTAGAGGAATCCGAAACTCAAATAATAGTCACGGCAGAGGAGAAGTTGTTGTCGCCGCATACGTACGACAAAAACATTCCATTTTGTCATTTAGTAAAATGCTTCGTATAAAAAATTTTCCTTTTGGATAAATGTAAAAGTCAAAGGGGTTTATACACCGTATAAAAAAAGGATGTGTAAAAAACAAAATATGACTCAATGAATGGAGATTGAGACGATGTCCCTTACAAAAATCATTTTTTTAAAATAAACTACACCTATTAGGTGTATTAACTATGTGTACACATAAATAATGTATAAATACACATAATAATATCAGGAAATAACTTGAAAGTATGATATTAACCCAAAGTACGGAAATTGGGTTAAGAAGATCCCTTACCTCGGGTCCGACTTGACATGATCGTTCTTTAACCTCTTGAATAATAAACTTGAGTTAATTTATACTTGCTTAAGAACCTTTTTCAAGTTAATTATTCCTTTTATTTCACTTATTACCATGTCATGAACACTATGCAATTATTTAAGTTAATAACGGTCATTTTAACGATCATTGGTACTTGAGTCAAAAAAATACTCTTTATAATTACAAGTTGTTCATGTATACATTATATCCAGAGTTATACTCATGATGTATATATCATATATATCATATATATCTAATATATACATGCATTTATAATATTACATAATGTTGAGAGGTACGAAATGAAATGCACCGTTCATGGAGACTGTAAGCCGTATGTACGCATGAACGCTACTTTCATTTCTATTTCATATTTTATGGAATGGAATCATAATGATATAAAGGTATATTATAATTCCAGTTTAATATCATATATAATACAAGTAATTAAATCTTTTATACATCCCACATATGGCACTAACGAAATCAAATCACTTTGAGGGGGCGGTAGTCTGCACTTCCTAAAATAAAGATATTATGTTTACCCATAATGGAAACCATAAAGGTATGCCATAAATTAAAAATACAGAAGATTAAGTAAAACATAAACATATTATATATAATATATAAATATAGTGACATCTTAATGGCCACCTTTGAAGGTGTTATATGAGTGTTGAACAATCATCGTTTCGTGTGGCATAAATTTTCCATCCACAGAAACAGTATGTTCTTTAACCATTAGATGTAAGTGTGTGGAAGTGTAGCTAGAATAATTCTTATAAAAACATACTAGTATATTTAGGATACTTGTGTTGTTACAATAGAAAGGAATAAAAAGATTTTATAGGGTTGGAGAAGCAAAATAAAACATAAGAACACAAGAGAAAACACTACCTTTAAAACGAGTAACTCATTTTGATTTGAGATCAAAGGCTTACTTGGGAAGACTTCGTCCCATAGTGAGGCTTCTAAGAGTTATATAGGGATGTGTAGAGACAAAATGGGCAGGGGTTGGTTGAGCCAAAGGCTTTGGAAGTGTGGGTAAGGAGGTAGATGTGGGGGCCTTTTATAAGAGGAGAGGAGGGGCACTCTTGGAATGTAAAGAAATGTTACTTTATTTTAAAATGAGTTTCGGATTTAAAAGGTCCCACATTGATATAATTCGAGGATAAGGTGATAAGGGTTCAAAATATACCCATACAATAGGTTTTTGAAAAGTTTAGGTCTTATATATTACATTATCTTTTCATTTTATTTAAATCGTTAAATAATGAGGTAATCGATGCATCATCATGATGTCATAAATAAATTAATTTATATAATGTCTAAAAAATATGAATAAAATTATATAATGTAGGAAATCTTTTTATATTTCCAATGAATATTTATAGTCCAAAATATAATCTATGTAGGAAAAATTAAAAATGTTTTACTTAGGTGATACATTCTTTGTTATATTTACTTTCTTTAAAAAATAAAAAGATAAAAAGTCACTTTCCCACAAAAGTGATTCCATGGGGTCCCCAAGATTGGAAAAAGGCATCCCATGGTCGTCCATGAGACAACCAGTAGAATTAGGACACGTGTTGGTGTCATTTTTTATTATTATGATATTATTTTATTATCCTTAACTACCCGATTACTCATTAATCCAGATAATTCAAGATAATTACCGTCGTTACTATTCATAATTTCCAAAAACAAAAGAGTCTTAATTACATAATTTGTACCTTATTATTCCAAATATGTAATCAATTTTACCAAATTAAAAACACAGAAATTGCAATAATTTATTTAAAAATAATTCTCGTTGTCAAAACAAATAGCGGGTTTTTTGAAACAATATCTATGAAAAGTTTGGCATTAGTTTATGCCGAAATCCAATGTGAAATTAATCCTAATGACAAACATTGGATTAAATGGTAAATATATATTCAGAATACACTTTAATACCAATTAGAAACATAATATAACCATATAATTAAATTACATGAAAAATCAGTTTTGAAGTAAAATGCAGTATTTTTCACTATTCATTAAAAAATGAACATTGTCAGAAAAATACCAAAAATTTATCCAATTTAAATTTAAATGTCCCGATAATAAAAAATATGTTTATTTGGATAAATAGGGCTTATAAAATTGTCAAAAGTTAGTTTTAAAAATTGTTTTCCATCAAAAGGCAGTAAAACAATCTTTTAAAAATATTAGTGTATTCCATGCTTAAGATTGGATTTATTCTCTTTTTAAGCCTCTAAACACTATCTAATTCATAAATAGACATAGATAAAAATATATATTATTCATTAATTACTTGGGATGTTACACTCATGATAAATGAAGACCCCATTATTTGTATATAATCCAATAAAAGGTGCGTTTATGGGATTGTCTCGCAACTACTGAAAATAATGAGATACCGTTAGAATGAATTTTGGAAGGACCTCATGAAACACATGCCATCAATGCTCTCCTCCCAACATAGCCTATATTTTCATGATATTCATCATGAAAAATAGTGAATAACTTAGGTAGAAATTCCTAATAAACCTCCCTGTGGAATGAAAAATACATACATACTTTTCCCTAAAACCTCACATCGACACACACATGCATCAAATAAAATTTCTCATAGTAGTTAATATTTTGATTAGTGAAGTTCTAAATTACGTATGATTCATTAAATATATAGATAAATCATACAACATTAATTGGCATTGCATGTGATCACTCAAATGTCATATGAATGACTTTAAGAGGGTCCAATGAAGAAAACCCGACATGTTATCTAAAACATGCGAGACAAAAAATAATATAACACTGGTCGGTTCTAAGGCACATGAAATAAAATTTATGAACATATGATAAAATGTAGTAAACTTATGTGAAGAACATATATGTTGATCCTCATGCACATCACATGAACCACCAAGGTCATGTGACACCACAAGGACATGTCACCCAGGACCTAAATTTATCCTTTGTTGTACTATGTAGATCATGCAAAGTCCCCGGGGCATGTCAGGGTAGGTCAATGGGAACCCCCACTGAGCATGACCGTCATGAAATGAGAAAACCTATGGGGTCATCATTTAGGCCATGTAATGTTCTCTAGAAAATTCACCTAGATCATATGGTTGCAATGATACATTTTAGCTGAGTCTCATTGTAAAAACTCGGTAGGTTGGTTGGCTCTTGCGATGTCCCCTGGACATGTCAGTCTACATCGGTGATGACATCCAGACATGTCATCCTAGGTCATGTACTATCCTTTATACATGTAACATTGAATTTCATGAAACCCTCCTATAATTCTAGTAATCTATCAAAATGACGCCAGGTAAAGTCACCTAGATCAAGTAACACCTTCAAGGTATGTTAGCAGAGATCATTCGATCGATTCTGGGACTAGATGTATAGGTATTGCGGTGTCCTCCAAACAAGTCAAACCGGATCATGACATAACCTCTAAACCATACATATTGTTTATGTGATTTCTCTCATGAAATTAAACTAGATCATTCCATTGTCTTTAGACAGGTAAGGAAGACATCATATGATATGCCAACCAGAAAATCAGAGCATGTCAAGCATATAAACAATACACATTAAGAATACAAGAATTCCAAGTCAATTGGGTATCCCAGGACAAGATGACCTTTCCTATCGTTCATATAGTGCAATGTGAGTTTTTTTCAAACCACTCAAAATATAATAACATTGATTCCTACAATAACCTAGATACACATGATTTCTTCCTAAGGCTAGAGATCCATATTAAAACAACTACAGTCAGTCTCATGACATAAGTATCACATCTACAAATAGTGAGACTGGTTATTTTCCATCCCTTGTTTTTAATAGTGAGCATAGATTACATGGAATTTGTAAATTATAATGATAATATAATTCAAAAAGGAAAAAATCATTGTGTAATACCATAAAAATTGAGCTATGATGAATCTGATTCTTTCTATAACTGGGATAAAAAGGACTCCTTTCAAGTGATTGAGATCCATATGAAATATTTAAAGGTTGTGCAAGCATATAAGTCTTGCATTCATAACTGGTGAGACTGTTCATTTATTATCCACTATTTCTCACACTGATTATAGCTCATGTGGGCTTAGTTAGTTGCAATGATCATATAATTTTTGTTATAATCCCCAATCAAGAAAAGGTAAACATAAATGTGTAATCCTTGATTGACGATATAATATGGAATGTCTCGTATATAATGGAAACATCAGTGTGTAATCCTCAACCAATTGAAATATGAGAACACTGATTACTGTAATAACTTGTATTCATAGGATGCCTTCTTAAGGTACGCTCTCAGATATGCATCCACTTTGATTTAATTCCCCCATGTATTCGACATTTCAACCATCAGAACCCGATCATTTCTATGGGATGATCATTCTACATCATCCATCAAAAGACATGGAAATTATTTTAACTATGAAGAATCAAATCTATAATATAACAATGATATGTATGACACATTCTTATGGATTGATATTTATAATAAACTTCCCAAGGGATATCCTAGTACATATGTCATGAAACCTAATGCAGTGATACTAATTTCTTGTTATCCCCTATTTTTCACACCTATCATGGCTCATGTGGGATTTGGGAATTATAATGGTCATATAATTCACATCATGAATGCACACCAGTCATAGAAACATTAGTGTGTAATCTTTACTAAGTTTCATGATATGATTACCAACATATAAGGGTATCAACCCTGGGGATCAGTCCCAAGGGTGTGAACAAACTACAATAACATTGATTCCTTCCATAATTAGGATATGATGGACATTCCCTTGACACTCAATATCGAATAACCAGTGACTAAGTTCCCACACATATGTTCTTTCCGTATTAGGTTAAACTATATGGGATTTAACAAACAACGAGTGTATGGATTATTATGACAAATATGATTCATATCATGACTCATAATGCTTTAATCCTGTCCTTGGAATATTAACCACATCCCATCATGGAAATGAATTTTGAAGTGATTGGTAATGTGGTTTCAGTATATACAAAGCTTCACATTACTACTAAATGTTTGAAGAACATCAGATAGATAAAAATTGATTCACATATAAGATTCCCATCTTCTTCTCCTAAAGGGTTTGTTCTATAAACATTAAACTAGGGTAACTGGTCCTGTATCATGATTAGAAAGTCATTCATGAACATATTTTAAATCTATAAGAGTGTATCAGAGGTGGAAATAATTAAATCCATATTGGTGTGATGAGAACAACCTCTCATCCTCTCAACAAATGTGAGTTCTCAAGTGTCATTTGTTTTGAAACCCCAATTGAAGACATACTTTTGGAAATAATGAATTTACCCAATTATCTATTTGGGAACCATTTGGAGTTTTACATAAGAACAATAATTGTGAATAATGTTGATGATTGTGCATGAAATTGAACCACCCACAAAAAATCATCTGGCCAAATTTAATTCACCTCCAAAATAACCATTTTTATTGAAGAAGACATTGTGAATACAATATTAATAATTAAATATTCATCATAAAATAAAATTTATAGAGTAACCAATTATCAATAAAAAAATTTGTTTTCCCATTGAGGGTCATATGTTTTCCATGAAAACACTCATTAATAGTCTCTTCATTAACATTGATAAAACCATTATTCATAAGATATTTCTTATTATATTCATGAGATTTTCCCCATGGAAATCAATTTTCATAATGACTATACCTGACACATTTAAATAAATCAATAATTAAGGATACATTGGGTAGAAAATTATTATCATCAATTACATTACCCAAAAATTTCATTTATTATATATAATTACATAATTTTATTCCTTAACTCATAATCAAAAAACATATTCCCATTCATCTAAGACAATAATTCGAATACATCTTCTCACAATCTATGAATGTTGGAAATTGAATCTTCTTTCCAATATATTCATTTTGAACCACCATAATTATATTATTAAGTGTTTCATAAATGAACAAAATGTTGATATTATTAATCATATAATGAGACAACTCATTAGTAATAATAACATGGTTATTGAATCAATCTCATATTTCAATTGGATTCTCATGAGGAAAGTCATTCAGTTTATCCTCACATTCAACATTAACATATTTACTTTCGGTTCCATCCCATGAGTAAAATCAAAAAGAACAATTTTAGAACAATAAACATGGTGTGAAGTGACATAACTATGAAAACTCATTTAATGGATGTCTAAATAATTCAATGTTCTATTATGAAACTTTAGTTTTAATATAGGATATTCATGATCAATATGAAAACATTAGGATTTCATCCTATACATAGACTTATCCACAGGGTTCTCAAAAGTATATTCACATCCTAGTTTACATGTTTTACAGAAAATTTCTTTGATACCAACTATAGTGATCTGAACTTTTCATACATAGATATTTCATCATAACAGATAGATATTCATTTCCTAAAATCTTAAACCATACCCAAATCATTATGTATAATATCTTTTGAATCATAAAAACATAATATATGTGTTTCTAAAATATATACATCCTCTCCCAATTATTTATTAATAAATAGACCCCATCTTAGACATATCATACATAATAACATTCTTGATAAACTAGGGAATGGAAACATAAGAAATGAGTGATTTCAGATTCTTAGTGAGGTTAAACAGGGGTGAAATCCATGATCACATTATAATAACATGAGTATAAGGGTATAACACCATGATCTTAATGATTGAAAAACATACCATGCATATTAATGATCATAATATTAAATAATTTAATAAATTTTGGTAGTTTATAAGAGACGAATCATAAGATAATCAAATAAAATGACCTTTGAAAGATTAATATAATCATAATACATTGATTTGTATAATATGTATAGGCATAGAAATTTTTTTTCCTAGTAGTCTAGGGACTTTTACAAGCCCATCATAGTGTAATTGGATTACATTCTAAACTATATTTTTAATCATGGATCACTCCCTACACTATCCTAATTGATAATGTTCCATAATATACTTTGTCCACTCCCCATTCCAGTCATGTTTTTATAAAGATATTTTAAGATTTACCCAATGGATTAGAGATAGATAAAGGTCCCAAAAATTACATAATGAGAATAATGTATATTTGTGTCACAATATCAAGAATAATACACAATATTAGAACCCTTGATTAGTATGGGGTTTTATAAACATTTCATCATATCATAACCCATGGAAAAGATTGGTTTCATGAAAATTATTTCATCATCATCATAAATCGTCCATTGAAATAATAAGTACAATATCCTTGAATCATATACCTAATAAATCATAATTTAAACCAAGTTTTTTTTGATTGATGAATAAAAAAACCAGGGAAATATCATTACAAATGGAAGGTGGAATATAACTACTCTATTTTGAAATAAGAAATTTAAGAAATACTACATAAATATAAAGGGAAACCATTTTTTTTAAAATAAAAATGTAATATTTTAATGAAAAGTTCATAGAATAAATTATTCATTAAATTAGTGAAATTCAATCATAAAATATATAATAAAAAATACATTCATTTCATACATTTGTAAAAAGAGCTACATATTAACCTCTTTGGAAAATAGGAAAATATTCCTTCCATCCATTTTTTAAAAAGTGAAATTTTGGTAAAATTGAATTTAAATAAACATATAAGAGTAATAAAATTCTTATATCATACAATTTTTGAAAACTTTGATATGTAAGAGAAATATATTTCAACGAAATAGAGAAATAAGTTCAATTTCCCTTAAAAACATATATTCAATCTCTGAAGTAAATAAGATGATAAAAATGAATATAAAAAATGTTTTTCAAAAAAACATATCCATAGGAAAAGATAGATAATATGTTTTATTGAGTGGTAGATCCTAAAATTTCATCATTGTGGGAATAGTAAAAATCATTCCTAATAAACTTGGAGATTATGACATAAAACCACAACCCCATTATTATCTTTTTATTTTTAAGAAACGTGATAGGATATAAAATTATATGGATATGTAGATAACATAATTTCATGATATGAATATTTAAATACATTAATGGTACGTATATAGAAAACAAAAATCAATTGATTTGTGAATATGGAAATTTTCCCAAGGAAATCCATTACCTTGAGTTTTTCTTGCTTCAGATGCACTTCAAAATCCTTTATCATAATTTTAAATTTTTTTATAATTTCATAATAGATTCATGTTAATAAATAAAATATAATAAAATATCCATTTATAAATTTAAAAAAAAATTGTTAATAATTCCTTATTAAAATCGTAATTTTAATGTTTCAACAATTTTTTTTGTCAGCATTATTTCTGCTTTGTAGTTACAATCCTTCTATATTTATATTAGTAATATTATTTAAAAAATATTAATCATTAAATATTTAAAATATATTCATTAATTTCATATTTATAATTATCCATAAATTTTATAGTTAAAAAAAATTCTTACTCTGTTTAGGGAGACAGTAAGTCATAGGTACACATCATCACATTTTTTATTTTTCAATGGATGGAATAAATGAAATGAAATTTTTTGTAAAAAATTCATTGAACACTATTATATATTATATATCATAAATATTCATAATATAAATCATAACTAATATAAAATTGAAATATAAATGAAAAAATAATCACATCATTACGTAGAGGTAGTAGTCCACATGTATGCACGAGAAATGTTATCATTTCTCAAAGGATGGGATGGTAAAACGTAGACATTATCTTATTATTACAATAAGTATAATTTTTTCATAAATATCATATAAAAAATTAAACCATTCATAATTTTAATATCACAACCTGGGATCACTTTTTCTGAACTGGGTGCTACGTGACCGCACTTTCCGCTCCCCATACCCAAGAGGCTACCGACTAGAATCAAGGGTATGATTCCATTAGTGGGGAGACTATAACCACTATATCATTTCATAAGATCAATAATAAATAACATCTAATATAATTAATAATTATAGTAAAAAAGTAAAGGTTAATATGGAATACATTTGATACAAATATATCATACACAAGTGTGGAAAACATATCTGGACTAAATAACAATGATAAACAAATAAAATTTTGATAAACTATAGATATCGTTGGTGTCCATCCTATCCCAAAAATATGTATACAATTCTCAGCTTAGTAGTCCAACATATACCCATTTCCCTTTACCTGATCCCTTAATAAATCTACAAGCACATTGAAATGACCATATTGGGTATGCGTAAAAGATATAGTAGGACAAAAACAATGTGTCATCAACCTAGTGTTATCAACTTTACAAGTGCACTCCATAATAAAAAAAAGTCATAACATGAACAAAAAAAATGATTGGTCAAGTGTAAAACAATCCACCAAAAACCCAAGACCATACCTACTTCACCTTTATATTGGAAGGATATGTGAGGTTTCAAAAGAACCAACACATAGCTTCAAGGCTAATGAATCATGTTTCTTGGAAACATGTGATCATTCAAATCAATATACACTAGGTATCAAGGAAGTCATGTTCTTTGAATTATCTAGGCATTGAGATCTACTCATAATTTTCATGTAATGACTTATATTTTCCCCATTTTTTATTATTAATTAAATGAAAAAATTCCATGATCAGATGCTAAGATGGCATGTGATTCCAAGGCACATCGTGCATAGAATAGTTCAATAAATTATGATAAATTGGTAATAAAGGGTAGAGATGGTTTTTTATTAAAACTATAATAAAATATAATTGGTAGCCATGATTAGAAATATGAGGGCACCATTGCATTCAAAACAACGACGTTACCTTAGGCATGGCATAAAATTTACCAGTGCAGGTCAAAGGTGAAAGTATAAATTTGGACATAAATGTCGTTAAAATATTTAATAAAAATATTTTATTTTCTAATAGAAATAGTTTTAATTATAATGTTCCCTTATTTTCAATAATATAGGGTTACAACATAATCCTTGAAATCATTTGAGTCATGGATAAGAAGCTCCCTCCAATGAATATTGACAGACTGGAAAATTATGATCGACAATCATTGGATTCAATGGATCAACGAATGACGATGAATAAGGTTCAAACATTATAAAAGATTGATCCATACTTTAGTTAGGGTGATTTTTCTTTGTTATCCATTCCCCCATTCTAAATTTTTAATGAAGAACATAGAACAATCCACGAGCAGATTGATCCACAGTTCTCGTCATTCTTGTGCGATAGAGAGATTATATGAGATGATTATATGGATTGATTATATTAAATAAATATTATTTATTCCTTATTAGTTCTTCATTAAAACATTAAAGGGTTGAGGCCAACATGATGAGATCCAAGATCAGTTCTTTGGGTGTTATTTTTCATTTATCTCTTTCCCCCAATCCTTATGCTTTCCATCTTCTTCGAGAAACACGGTCAGAAGATCGTTATGCCTTCAATCCGTGGCACAACGATCCAAGAACGAGGATCTGGAACTACAATGACACTTATAATGTGTGACAACAAAAGTTAGTTTTGAACAATAGTTACTAGAGAAGCGGCGAGTGGAGCAGAGACACCGACTGATTCATACGGAGGGCAGGAAAAATAGTGGGCCTCCTGCTCGGCCGCTGGTGACAGAGCAAAGCATGGCCCGACTAGGGGCTGGGTTCTGGTAGTGAAGTGAGGCATATCCCAACAGGGGATGGGTTTAGGCATATCACAAGGTGGACGGGCTATTGTCTAGGCAGATGGGACACTGGTGGGGTGGCTGACGGTGGCTGTAGGACGTGGTGTTGGAGAGACCATGTGGGAGACCACGATGGTGTAGGCTACAGATGATGATCTGAGATGCGATAGAAAGGGGCCACATCCATGTCAGGAAGGGATTTTATACCATGTGGTGATGGTGAGGTCATAGTTTGATTGATGGAGGTATGAACAAGTTAATGCAATGTGGCACTGTGTGGAGCTGGGGGGCATGTAGTTGGGGTGGACCGTGTAGGTCAAACCAAGCCGACCTAAAGGGTAGGATGTAAGGGATGATTCGAGCCACATCAGTGGCCCAGTGGTCCTAGTGGAAACCGTTTGGGTTTGGAAGTCCATGATAGGTCAGTTTGTATGTGTCCGTTCAAGTCTGGTAGGTCGGGTCGGACCCCGACAAGACCTGGGATGGTCCTTTTTAGAAAAAATTGTAACTTTCAATCCGCGTGTCTGTTTGACAATATGATTGTGGAATTTGGACCCTTGAGGTGGGATGGTCCATTTGAGATATTTTAATTTTTGGTTATGTTAATGTTTTCATATGACCTACCAACTTGAGGTTTATTTTATCCTATTACAAGTGCAAAATAAGCAGAATCCAATGGCAGGCTGCGACATAGTGACTACCTGACTTGGGGCTGCAAAAATTATCGACACTTTGTGATTTCTCAACACACAGTGTGTTATGTACACTATATGTCTTATCAATTCTCCATGTGTTATAAAAACTCTAGGTCTTATCAACACATTGTGTGTTACTGATAATGGGTGTTCTTTGGACTACGTTTGATAATCTAACTTTCAGTTATTGAGCATGGAATCATGAAAGTTGGGAACATTTCAAATATCAATTTTGGATTTATATGGGGTATATAGCCTCAATTAGATTATTTTTACCACTCCACTCTTACAGTGAGTTAGGGAGTCATAGATTGGGGATATCAACTATGAGCCCCTACATGCTCAGTTTTCTGTAGGGCATGCACTTGATGGATATTCCATGGGAGGGGAGCACGTCATTGTTTTTAGAGGATGCACAATTTTACCAGTGGAATTGTGTGAAGAGGTTTTTAGGGAGTTCCACACAACCCTATGGCAGTACATATAGGTGCGGTAGAGATGTAAAAGGACATCCAACATTAGTTCAGGTGGCCATGGATGATGAAGGCAGTGGAAGAGTAAATTTATTGATTCCTCAGTTCTCATAAAGTGAAGGTTGGGCACCAGGTTCCTACAGGTATGAACCAACCTCTTGAGGTGCCAGAGTGGAAGTTGGATGGGATATCGATGGAATTCAAGATGGATTTACCACACAGGTCCAGGGGACATGAAACCATCTTGGTGATATTTGACCGACTCACCAAGGCATCCCACTTCCTACTTATATGGGAGAAGAGTTTAGTGGAGAACATGGGATTCCTCTACATGTATGATATTGTCCAACTTACAGGAGTAACATTAATGATCGTTTCAGATTGTGATGATCATTTTCACATCCTGTTTGTGGAAGGGAATGTTGGATTTTATTGTGACTCAATTACGCTTGATCTCGACATTTAATCCCCATATAGATGAACATACATAGATGAAAATTCAGGTTTTTGAAGACCTTGTACACCTATGCATCTGATACGTTTAATATAGTTGGGGGATCCCCTAACTATAGTGCATTTTGAAAACAACAATTATACCACTCCACCGTTGTCATGTAATCATTCATCGCCTTGTATAGGTGACCATGTAGGTCACCACTTTTCTGGACTAACCTAGGATAGTCAATAATCATGGTTCCATTGATGGTTTGGGCTACCACCTATATGGGGTAGATCATCCAGGAATGGATAAGAAATGTAAAGAGATGGAATAAATCATATGATTATGGGGGAAGGAGTCTCTTGGAGTTCTATGAGGGAGTACAACTGTTCATTTGGGTATCACCTCAAAGGGGATTTCATAGATTTGGATGGGGAGGCATGTTATCTTGAAGATACATTGCCACTTTTCAGATTCATAGTATAGTTGGTGTCGTGATGTACCACCTAGGTCTACCACTATAGTCATCGACTATGGTGAGCCAGGCATTGATGATGGGGAGCATTTTGTAGAGTACCTAGTAGAGATCAAGGATCTATAGGAGAGGATCCATAATTGGGGGTATATTCCTCTGGTGCACGTTTTGTGATAGTATGAGAATCTCCAAAAGAGAAATTGGGAGTCCGAGTCTCAGATTAATTCTCATTACCAAAACCATTATGATGGGAGCCTTATTTTGGATTTTGGGGACATAAATCCCCATGGTGTGTAGAATGTAATGAATCAAATTTTCTTCGACTATTTTTTTATTAAATAATTTGGAAAATTATGTGGCCAAGAGAGGAAAAAATGTCTTATTATGAGGCCCTATGTTCCTGGAATAGATCATTGAATTGTGAAATGTTTTTAATAAAGTGTGTAGGAAGTTTTTATTTAAAACCGGAATAACATCTAAATGGGTTCCCAGAACAGAAATCAAAGGGAACCATTGCATTATGAATAACAACATTACCTTATCATAGGACATACATCTATCAGTGTGGGTTGACCATGAAAGATATATTTTTGAGGTAAATATCATCAAAATATTTATTAAAATTATTTTATTTTGATTCCGCATTAGTTTTCTTTTTAATGTTTCTTTTTGTCAGGAATCCAGGTATATGACATAACCCTAGAATTTATCTCAGGCAAGGATATGGAGCTCCCTCCATAAAGAAATGACGGATTAGAGAATCAATATTGATGAAAATTTGATTCGACAGATGAATAAACAAGGATAAAACAGCTTCACCCTTCTTCAATGACCGATCCAAACAACTGGTGGTGTGTTGTAACATTGTTATTATTTCCCCCATTATAAATTTTAAATGGTGAATGCGGAGCAACCAATGATGAGGTTGATTCATGGTTTTATTATTCTTGTAGGATGGATAGTTAATATGGTTTGGATATTGGGATTGATTATTTTTAATAGATTTAATTTATTCCCTCTCTATTCTTCATTGAAAAATGAATGGGTCAAGGCCAACAGGACAAGGTCCCAAATCTGTACATTGGGTATTCTTGTTCATTTATCACATTTGACCAATCCATCAGTTTATTTGTTCTTCATGAACCATGGTTTGAGAATTTTTGGGACTTTAATCTATGGCATAATGATCCATGATTTATAATGTGAATGCACAATGACACCACATTGTTGAGACGTCAAAAGGTGGTGGCACCCAACGAAAACTGGAGTAGTGAATCCCTTCAGTTCATGTGGTGAACATAGAGAAAAGTTGGCTGTTGGTAGGGAGGCCATTAGTAAAGTGAGGAAAGACCCTATGAAGGTTTTATTTAAAGCATAGTGTGAGGGAGAAGGGCATCCAGTGTGGTGGCAGGTCGTAGATATTACAGGTTCGTGTGGGAGCCCGCAGTGGAGGAGGTTGCGAGTGGCGACTAGAGATGTGGCGATGGAGGGTGAAATCTTTGGAAGGATGGCAGCATGGACCTTTAGAGGCGACAAAGACGTGGGGCAGGACAATTTCATGATGACTCCATGAACATGGTACAACACCCTGGGGAGTTTGGAAGCACACGGTTAGGGAAGACTACGTGCGGCGCATCGAGTCGACCAGCACTATGGGACGAGATTTGTGGGCCAGGTTGGGTCGGTCATAGAGGTTTGGATCACGTTAGCCAGACCAGGTTGCCTCATCCAGTGGGATAGGTTGGGTCTGGTGGGTCGGATCAGACCCCGATCGGACCCTAGTTAGGCCTTTTTAGTAAAACAAACATAACATTCAAAACATGTGTCTGTCTGACGATGTGTTTTATGTGTTGGGATATTTGCGATGAGAATTTCATTTAGAGACACTATCTATGAATTGCATTGTATTTTGATATAAATCTTAATTGCTTGATGAGTAGGTACTCCCAGTGCATGCATGCACTGAGTGGAATCATATGGCTTGTTGTGACCTAATGACTACATGATATAGGGATGGACTGAATTATTGACACTCCATTTGTTATTGAAACACCATATTTTATCCACACTCTATGTGTTATCGACACTCCATGTGTTATCGACACTCCACATGTAATCAGATCCCATTGTGTTATCCATACTAGGTTTTCTATGGACTACGTCAGATATATCATTCATTTCATGATATATATACGTATACCTGTGTGATATGACCGTATGTAAAGTGTTTTCATTCTGTTATACAATTTCTGTTATTGTGGTATACATAGTTTTTGTATTTTTGGTATAATTTTTATAATTCTTTGTGATGTACATTGTGTATTTCATATTGGCATTTCATTGCACTTTCAGGGTATCCTAATGAGTATTGTTTTACTCACCCCTGCATGGGATTTTCCCACAAGTGTCATGTATTGTGATGATGATCAATGGTTTAATGGATTTCTAGGTGGACCAGGACTCGGTGGTTCATAGAGTTATCCGAAAGACGAGGTTTTCTCCTATGTCTTCAGACAACTATCCAATACCTACATTACATGTATGGTTTTATGCAGATATTTTTCAGGAACATATGAATCCACTTTGACAGACTGATTCATTGGTGGGCTTGTATTAAAACCCTCAATACATTCCAGTTTCCTTGTATCATACTTTTTTCTTGGTATCATAGCATATACATGTATTGTCTACTCAGTGTTTTTACATTTCTACATTTTGGTCTTGAAGATTTTGTGCGTCTATGCATGCCCTTAGGAAAATTACTCACATTTTTTAGATAATCCTACATGGTTATATTTACAATCCCTTGGCTAATTGGAGTCGTTCTTGGGGTAGTGAAGACATGGGCCCCTCAGGGACGAGACATGACAAGTCATCCAGAGCATACCCCTTTGAATCCTCTTTGAAACAATTCCATCACAAGCCATTCTAGAGAAAATGTGATATCACTACCCTATCTATAGGTCCCTCATTGTTATCAATGTAATTTTTGTGCACTCCCCCTCTATGGGATAAATATTTCTTGATAGTCACTATTCTATGGGCATCAATAAAAATGAAATAAAATAACACATATTCTGGTAAGATACATGAGAAAGAATAACACATCATCATAATTAAGGTAGTACATACAATACATGTGATCAAAAATTATCCTAAATAATATGTTTTAAATTACTCATGTGAAAAAGTACAACATAATGATCTCATGGCCACTCACACACCCAAATGTAATCATAATCCATCATGGTCATCAATTATAAATATTCATAAATAATTTTGAGGCATTATGTGCATCCAAAGCCCAAAACATTAATGAACTTCCTACCTACAAAGTCTCTAGGGTTAAAGTAAAGGATAAACTAGTCGTGAACACATTTTCACAGCCTTATTATCAAAAACATCACACTCAAGGTTCACCAAGGGTCCATACAATTAAAACCAACTATTTTATTTTAAAAATAAATTATATATCACTTGTGATGATACATTTTATCTCTTACATAATTTCTAAATTATCATTAAATTATCACATGCGATAATAGTTTCATTCTCAGGAATAATTTTCAAATTATCATTTATGTAAACACATGCAGTCACAATATTCTTCTCATGAATAATTATTATTTTACTATAAAAAATATTATCCATTGATAAATTTTATAATATTATCATCCATAATTATTTTAAAGGAATCTCATTTTGAAATTTATTTCAAATTATCTTTTGACAATTTGGTGGGATTAGCAATAATAATTTGATGAAATTATTATTTAATAATTATAATAATGATCATTTGAAAGATTGTAAAATTATAATCTTTGATAATATATTACATTATTAATTGACAATTTATTTTAATTATCACCTAATTATTCTTCATTACTATCCCATGATATCTTTCGTAATAATATTTTCAAAATATTAATAACTTATCCTTTGATAATTTTATTTATGATTTTCATTTGATAATATGGTGGGATTATCATTGATAACTCGATGAAATTATCATTTGGTAATTATAATAATTGTCATTTGCTAAATTATAAATATATGATCCCTTATAATATAATGAAATTATTCATTGATAATTAATTGTAATTATCACTAGATATTTCTTCATTATTATCCTTGGATAATTCCTTATCATTATCTCTTGATAATTTTAATATATAATCCTTAGATAATTTTATGTAAAATAATCATTTGATAATAACGTGGGTTTATCAATGATAATTTTATAAAATTATCATTTGATAAATATTATAATATTTTCCAAAATAATATTTATTTATTAATATCTTTGACAATTTATTTAAAATCTACATTTGATGATACTGTTAAAGTAAATTTCATAAACTGGGATTCAATATTTTATTGAAATATATATATTTTTTAGAACATGAGTAGGAAATATAATTCAGAAATAAATGAAGAATCATACTTCAAATGGGGTGTACCACACAACAACATAGGGGATGGTAAGTCATTCCTAGACAAAGAACACCCAAATCCAATCATTGGAGTCATATAGAAAACATGCTAGGGGGTTTTGAATTTGTCAGGACTCAATGAAATTCCCATGAAAAAGTATAAATGGTTTGGTTATGATAAACATAGATTTGTAAGGGGTATTTTAAATTGAAAAATAAAATTCTCCATTTAATCCATGATTTCACCTAAAAATAATGGAAGAAGCATTAACATGATATAATTATAACATTTCTAATTTTTCTATGGTCATAACTGGAGAGAAATCATGTTTTTCAAATAATTTGTGGATTACAAATGAGGTTTGACAAAAAGTTTGGGGAGGATATATAAATTATACAATTGTTAAATAATTTAGTAACAATAGTTAATCAATATATTTATTAAATAATATAATTTAACGAGAGACCTGACTAAAAGTCCAAAGTGTATTATATTTATGACCCACCTAGGGTAAAGCCCACATCCTATAACTAATGGTAGTTTTAAAATTATCATAATTACAAAAGGTTGGGTGATATTAAACTGTTTCAAAAGTATAATATGATAATAATATTAAATAACTTGTCCTTCCATGCAATTTTTACACACTTCTGATCTACAATAATGTTATAACATGCCTTGGGGAAATCCCACAGCTCAGAACTATCAAATTTCACTAGCTTCACATATGAATCATCATTTGGGACATAATTAATTATTTCAAAAATAATTTTATAACGAAATTATTAATGAAATTATTATCAAATGTGATCTTACTGAACTTATGATGTGCACAATTTGGGTACCATGCCTAGGGTAAACATCACATCCTAGACCAAGCCAAGGTCTCTAATTTCTCTTATGAAGCCTTGTATGGGGTAGATTCAATTTTTTGGAAAATTCTAAAGAAACATATATAGTATATTTAATAATTTTATTCCGTCTATTCCGAGGAACTACCTGCCTTAAAATATCACACTAACTTAGTACATGACTACATAATTGTTCTATAGATTATTACTAGATGAATAATATTATTTTACCCATACACGAAGCCTTAAAAACATTTATTAAGATACTCTTATTGAAAAAATAAATTTTCACATATAATTACTTATAAATTATTAAAAAAATATTGTATTATTAACATTAAAAATCAAGAATATTATATTTATCCCCTCTATCAAATTATCATCACCAAGAAGTGTCTCTAGTGGTCTTTCTAGAACAACATATGCCACTAATCATGAACATTATACTCTCTCTCCCATATCTATTCTAGGATCCATTCATGCTACCTACGAATTTGGAAAACTGGTACCATCATTCCTCGTAACACTTTCTCACTTCAATAGATGATCCACACCAGACACTCTTCATAAGATGAATCAGTCTACATCTCAATGTCCTCATAATCAATAACCTATATCGGGGTTGGTATGTACCTTGAATTTTGTGACAAATAGAAGACATCACACATACCATGATAGGGTGAAGGGATGCATAGAAGGAATTCTACTAGCCCTGGATACATGGTGATATTAAGGAAACCAACAAAATGTTGTTCTAGTATTCCCAGCTGCCCTACACATATGTGTGCAAATCGTTGATTCAAACTCAAGAAAACCTTATCTCTAGTTGATATATAAATGGGTATTATCATATGGTTAGTGTAATATATTTTCTTACTCTGGGTTGTGATCAAACTCTTCCATGTCATCTCCATTCTCTTGGAGGTCTCTTGAGCCATACGATTTCCAACAACCACTGCCTCACCCTCACATTCCAATAATCAGATGAGTGACTTAGTGTCCCATAAAGAGCCTTAAAAGGTTCCATTTGAATTAAAACCTAGTAACTATTATTTAATGAAAACTCAATCAATGCTATGTGATCATCCCATACTCCACAAAACTCTAGAACAAAAGCTCAAAGCATATCCTCCAATATTTGTATTGTCTTCTCAGACAAACTATCAGTTTGAGGATGCTACATCATGCTCAATGTCAGCTGAGTCCCTAAAGAATTATGAAATACTTAAAAAAATTGTGATACAAATATTATCTATTTATATAAAAAATTATCATGTGAACTCCATGAATGAGTAAAATATCTTATAAATAGAGATATCTCATCACATCCACCAAGTGAGTCTCTATAATTGTTAAGAAAATAATAGAAAATGTTAAATAATCAAAAATTTATTAGACTAGGTCAAAAATCCTCAGGGTCCTGAGTAACCCTAACACAATGTTTATAGTGATGCCCTATGACTTCCACATATGTCTAAAGTGGGGTAGAAACAACCCACAATTATGGATTTTCTCTAACTTCACCCTCTAACAGGTAGGGGTTCGAGAGACAAAACAAAAAATTTATCTCTTCATCTCTGACCACAAAAAATAATTCTTAAAGCCATGATTCATATATATTACACTAGGATGAACTACCCATCTATATGTTTGGTAATATTATATTTGATTATATCTAATAGTAGTTTGTTATACCAGTCTACCATGTACCATGATCACATCATTATCACCAAAAGTCTATTAGAGTATTGTGTCACCCCCATCCAGCTATTCCCTCATCGAAATACACTCCTAGTTTGACTTCAGACCAATTTTTACTTGGGATAAAAGAGGATATGTAATCAGAAAAGGGTAAAAAATCATAGATCTCTAATCCTTTGAATCATCATCCCTCTAATCCATAATAATATCATCAAGCACCAGTGATCCTCAAAAGGCATCTGGAAAATATCTTTGTCATCATGTGTCTTACATAAAAGAAAATAGTAAACAACATTACCCTTATCAGGTGCATGTTACATATAAATGTTGAATGTGTGTAGATACTAAACCAAACACCTATTTCTTATCTTCAGATCCCTCTCTGTGATGATATAGAAAATGATCATGTAGTCTATATGAACTATAAATCTCTCCCTAAAGATATAGTGTGTCTCGAAATTTAGATAATGGATGATGGTTGATTACTCCACGTCATGTTTAGGGTAGTTCTTCTGACTGGGTCATATCTTATGAGACCCATGGGATACTACCTTCTCTGTTTACATAAGTACCACTACAAGAAAGACAATTGATACATAATTTTACACTATGTAACCAATCCTTGTCTCAAGGAGTGAAAATAATAGATTTTTCATAAACCACCCCTTTCGATCATTGAATGAATCTTTATATTGGTTTATACATTTTAATTTTACTCCAATATATATTAAAACTATCATGAATAATGATATTAGGAATAATTAATGGATAAAACACCAGTAATACCCTGCTAAACCCATCAATATCTTAATATAAGACACATTTTCAAGAAATTTCTATGATATGACTAGCTCAATCATTGCCGGGTCTATAGATATACTGGTCTCTGATATCACATGTCATATGAATATCAACAATTTAACCAAATTTCAAACATAGATATTTTGAAATAAATACTTTGTGATTTAATCATAATCATGACTATCTCTAGGTTCTTAGAATGTTTCTCTAGTGTCATATAGTAGAAAAGGATATCATCAATGAATAATATGATGAATGAGTCCAATTAGGGATGGGTTATCTTTTTCATGAGGTCCCTAAACACCACCGGTGTGTTTGTATTCTATAATTATATCACCAATTACTCATATATTCTATACATTCTCTGATACACTATATTATTAATTTCCTCCATTCTAATCCGAAACTAGTGATAACCTGATTGAAGATCAATCATGGAGATCCATTGTGCTCTGTATAGGTCATCAAAAGGACCATAAATCCTCAAAAAAAGATATTAATACTTCACTATCACCTAGTTTAGTTTTTCGTAACAAAAACAAATCCTAATACGACCGTCCTCTTTCTTATAGAACAAAATGGGCCCATCCAATGGTGAATTAATTAGTTTGATAAATCCCGTCCTCTAAAATTCATCTAGTTGTATCTTGTGTTACTTCATCTATGTCAGAGAAATATGATTCGTGGGTATCGAAATGGGATTCACACAAGGTTGGATATTTAACTGAAAGTCATATCCTCTATTAAGAGAGATACATGTGTGTTCATTTGGAAAGATGTCATAATAGAGATCCATGATTAGCTGAAAGGATTAGTGGAGATTCCACTGATCCTACTTAATGTGCCATGAATTCCATATATATTTTGATCACCCCAAGATGACTAAAGTTCAATCCCACTCTAAATATTCCTAGATCTCATTATCCAGTCATCAGGATCTTCAATTTCTTGGGAGAGATAAAAAAATACCGAGCTATGATAGAAATAAAAATAAACTCAAGAATTTTGTCAGCCAATCAATTCCCAGAATCACATTGAATGTTTTCTTCTCCAAAATATGGGATTCCCACATATGTCCATAGCTATAGATGACTACTGGAAACTCTCAGAATTATTGAAGAAGGTCAACTCTCTTTTCTAATAATGTATTAATAGAGAATAACTCAATGGATAACATGAATGGTTAGTAAATTCCATAAAATAATTATGCTCATTCAAAGGAATGAGAAACACAATTATCAAATAAGCAAGTATATAAAGTTGATTTAATAATGAATAAACCTCGAAAAGGGGATTGTCCCTCTCCATCACCAGCTGTATTCTGATACCCAGCATAATCATGAACTAACTATGACCATCTCTTATATCCCTAATGTGTATGACTAGCTTGAATCCACTTCTCAGAACCTTGATCAGATCCCCATGTCTGACCCTTACCTATGTAAAAACTCAGAATCACATTTTTGGAGAAACAATTATGAATATTTACCTTGTTATTTGTATTTAAAACACATTATATAATGTTTTTTAGAACACGTATTATAATGTATGGCCTTTATATAACTTAAACACTATGAAACTACACCAAATAGTGCGGATGAATATACACTTTATCCACTTGTATGATTTAGTATTGCTTTACATATCTGATATTCTTCTTCCTACTACTAGAAGAAACTCCCATAGTAGTGAGAGGATACATAGTCATTAGAACCCCATTGGTTGGGGGTAATTATACTTCCCAGTCCTCCTCCAGCACCTTCTCAATGCTCCATGCCCGGTGAAAGACTTGCGAATTGTTATCATGCATAATCCTATATCCTAATGCTTGATCTTATCTAAAAGTCCAATATCAAACTTATAATGCTTCTATGCCTGCTTCCCTTCTAAAAAATAAGTAATGTTAATAAAATAATTAAATCAGGAGGAATTTGTAGAGGCATTTATTCAACCATTTTGTAATTCCAAAAACTCGTTGGATGATCCAACTTGATCATGTTGAGAAAATTCTTCACCAGATATAGCTCCCTGATATTCACGTAAGTAAGACTATCACATCTCCTAGAATGACTCATGGTATCCCACAATATTCAAGAGGGTCCCCATAGAATAATATTTTCAATGATCACACACCCTTATATAAGATTCAAGAAACACTTGATGATTCTATCAATAATGTCTATCTAATCGCCTAAATCACGCGGGCAACAAGTACCATGGAATGTCATAGGGTTCTGTAGCTAGAAATACTGATCATGATCGGTCATGAACCTATTTATGAATTTACCATGAAATAAAATATATATAAAAGAGTCATATATGATTGCGATATATAACCCGAATCACCAATTATTGCATATTAGTGTTATAGGGCATATCCCCATGTACTATAGGTGGTGTCATAGGAGTACCCTATGCTGAAACAACAACATATTCCATCAAACATTCATGAGGTGTCATCATTGAAAAAATAGTTACATTAGTTACATAATCATACCTTATCAAGTCTGTGGGATCATAAACGGGATTACTAGGAGTCTAACCATAACCCAAGGTATTAACCACCATGTACTATCCCTATTTTACATCCTTTAATGTTGGAAATAGTCATTATATATATATGATAACATAAAAAGATTTCATAGTTCAACTAATTATTTCCAATAAATATATATCACAAAATCATGTAACACAAATGTATAAGATAAATAGAAACTGTCCCAAACATATAAAACCAATTTAGTAATGTATTTAATGAACTTTTTTCCAGCATAAAAAAAGTATATATATGGAATGTGAACTTATGTGCCTACTCATGATGGATGAAAAATTACAAAATCTCATAAATCACATATAAACATCATGTGAATCATGAAAGGAGAATTTATTCAGTTGTAATAGCAATACATAAATTCCTAATATAATGGAAACTTAGAGGTCCACTATATAGTGCTATCCAGGAACTGTAATAGTTCTTGTGCCCGAGATCCAACCATATTATCTCATATCAATCCCATCCAATCCCACGAATAATAGAAGAACATGTTAGTGACTCATGATATTATGTTACTATTTTATAACATCTCAACCCGAACCACCTCTTCCGAACTAGATGTTACATAATTGAGTACATAGCGCACTGAAATAGCATGGTTTAGAATGTAGGGATAATCATTAGTCTAATGACACGTTCTAGAAGATGGGTGGGACCCAGTTTGGGTTCCACATGTTTTTCGGGTAACTAGTGGTGTTAAGAAAGCTATCACTTGATATCCATGTTAAGTCTAGTTGGCCATGCTTTTATTGGAACCATGTTGTTAAATATATATCATAGGAGGGACATAACCTTATGTTTTGTGAAAGTAACTTGGTTGAGATATCAGGTCCACAATGAGGCCATTATTCTTGGGGGGGGGGGAATGTAACACTTCTAAATAAAAAATGGTTTAAAATATTTATGATATCCATTATTTCAACAAGATGAAACATCCCTTTTGAGACACTAGCTGATTAGAACTCAACAGTTAAATGTTCATAGTAAAGAGTACTGATCATTATGGGTGACCTATTAATATGTTTCTTAGGGTGTGTGTGTGTGAGTAAAAATCACACTGAAAGATAAAATTTTTTCATGTGGGGACACTCATTAGTCAATTGACCCATTCAGGCATATGGGATGGCCCTAGCAGAGAAAATGTGTTTCTAGGGAAACTGGTGGTTCTTGGAGGGTCAAGATTAGAAGAAGATGTAAATGTAGTGTGTCTATTATATAATTGGGTCCTAGATGTTACCATAATATATATCCATAAAATATGTCAATTTAAATTGAATTATATTACTCTTTGGAGATGGTGAGTCATATTTACCAACAATCAATACTTTTACATGTTATTTTATTCGAAAGGGGGTCTATAATTGTGTTTTAAAAAAAATAATATCATTACCTAATATTTAGGATACTGGAGTTATTATTTTTTATAAGTTACATATATTTTGAAGAGTTAAAGAATAATATAAAATAACGTGATTTGTTAAGGCGATTACGTATTCTTTGAAATGAATCCATTAGATATCATCTAAAGATATCTTTTTTGGGTCTTTTAGGAATAACATGAACTCTAGAATGTTTTTATGAAATTTATAAAAGAAAAATTGGTAGAGTTACATTGATTTTTAATCATCAATGTGGTGTTATAATTTGAGGGATTTAGATCCCTATTATAATTTAGGTGGGGGGTGGGTACTTTGGGATTTTCTCAAAAAACTAAAATTTTAAAAAATAATTCTCAAGAAAAATGGCTCCAAATGTCTAGCTATTCAATGATATAGTAGTATTGGGTTGTAATCAAATAATATAATATAATTTGGACATTTCTTATTCATTTTAGACCATATCATTTCCATTGACCATTGGATGAGCAATTTTATTTTAAAAATAGTAACAAAATTTTCAATATTAAATATTGTAATTTTTACTTATAAAGTGATAATTAGAATTTTTTTTGGAATATTTAGAACATTTTAGACCATATCATATCCAAATTTTCTTATTTCATGATTTTTTTTGCAGAACAATTAATAAAATATTATTTTGATAAAATTTCCTTAATGTTAATTTTTGACTATTTATTTGATTTGACTTTACACATATGAAGAAAAAGATGGATTTAGAATATATTCCGCTAAAACTTCCCAAAAATGTCATATAGATATATATATAATTCATTGTATAAATTAATTATTTCAAATTATATATATTTTTTAATATCATTTGTTTTATTTTTCAATTAATAAAATAACTATTATATCAACGTTGTGCCTGAATTTAATGTATTTATTTAATAATTTAAAATTATATATAAATAATCATAATTAATATACACTTTTTATTCCCAAAATATAAATTTTTTTCATTAAATATTTATTTTATATCATATTTATGTCATTTTAACTTATTTAATATTGTATTTTTACATTGTGGGCATTGCATAAGAATTGCTTAAGCATTAGGATAAGACACTTATTATATAACTACAAAATTCACGAATTAGAATAAATATCATAAATAATAATTAAAAATTAATAGATCTATAATAGACTTATTTCATCTCAAATGTTATATTTAGGGTACCAAATTTGACATTTCTAACACTGACCAAGATCTACATTGGAATTGAAAGTGTTATTTATATTTGGCCTGAAATAAATTCACATTTTATCTGAAATAACTTATTTAGGATATTTTATTATTTTATATTAAATTATTCATTCCATATTTTTATAAATTTTTATATAAATAGTAGTTATTGGAGATATTATAAAAGTTTCAATAGTTTATAAAAAACTATATTATTTTACTATTCATAAAAAACTAAGCTTCTTCATAAAATTTTCAAATAAAAACTTCCCATGGAAAAATTGGAATTGATGAACCCAAAAAAAGAAAATATATTCAAATTTAATTCCTATAAGTGACGGAAATTAATTTTAATATAAATGTGTAAAATCCAATAATAATCCGATTTTAGAAAATTTCTTTTCTAAGGTAAAGAATTTTTTGACACCAAATTATAACACAAAATTAATTCTAATGAACATAATTGTATTGTTAATTATATAATAAATTCAATATTTCATCAAAAACAATTAAATATAAATGTTGTAACTTTTATATGTTTGAATCAAAAATAATAATTTTTTTAAAATTCAACATTTTCCACTATTCACTGACAAATTAATCTTTTCAGAAAAAACCCCAAAATTCAACCTAAACTAATTTTGATATTATTTTTCCAAATATGTTATTTCATATTATAAGAAATTTATAATATTTATTTAAATTAATTATAATGTTATTTGAAAAAAATAAATAAAATCATTTTTTAGGAATACATATTTCCTATGCATAAAATAACATCACTAAAAATTGTGTGATTATTTAATAAGAATTTTTAAAAATTTAATTATTGCATATGATATATATATATATATATATTTTTTTTCTAACATAGTTTATCATATTCGTACCCACCAATGTAACACTATGGTTGTAACCATAACATTAAATAAAAATATTTTAATAGTGTTTGATGGTTTGTTTAACCTTAGTGTTTCATGTAATGAAAGATATTGAAGAAATAAAATTATTTAAAGATAAAAATATTCTAAAATCTCACGGGGTTACTAATAAATTCCTTATATAAATTAGGGAAAAAATTTAAAAAATTTTAAATAGAAAAAAAAACATTTTCTTGATCGATGGATTATAAATTTAGTTATTGATAGTAATTTTTCATGGATAAGCCGCTATATGATTGGTCAAAAAAGGATACTATAATATCCCTATATATATCAAAAAAAATTACATTTTTATACAAATCAATTTTGTAAAACAAATTTATGTAATTTTCATTTTTTACCATAAATAATTTAGTATAAGATGTTCTATAATAAATATAAGAATAAATATTAATTGGTTTTGGTCTACCCTATCTTTAATTTTTGAATATCACTATAAAATAAGATGGAATTTTTTCTAAATATCATTTTAATTTTTTTTCAAGCCTCAATTTTAAAAAGTGATTTTTTGAAAATGATATCTAAATTATAAAATACAATTTTTCAATTAATTTTAACAAAATGTTGAGATCCATAAAAACCTTCTAGATATTGATCACTATGTGTAAATTGAGAGAGCATATTTTTATGCTCCTTGTTTAATGATTCTAAATTTTTATTTTTTTGATGTTCTTGTAATTTGAAAAACAAAATATCATTCAATTTTATATTTGATCATTTTACAGAACATATTATTTATATTTTATTTTGAGTTCGTGATGCATAAAATATTTTTCGAAAACGTTTTTGAAGTTCAACATTTTGAGTTTTTTTCTTTTAATAATTTAGATGTAATGAATAGAAATATGAATAATTTTAGAAAGAAGAAATATATGAATTGGCCCCATCATTTTCCTTAAGATGGTCTGTAATTAATTTAATAGTAGTTTATCATGGGAATATAGAGGAAGATGAGTCATGTGAGTCATCACTAGCACTACAGGTTGAAACCTAATGATATTTTGTACATTGTTTTATAATTTCTATATTATTTTTATAGATAGTACAATACATCTAGATGTGGTCATTTTGGTTTCATTTTTATCATGATAATTATGGTTTGTTCTTCTTGGTATGACTAGTTTTCAATTTCATTTATCTTGTGCTTTTTTACTTTCTTGTGAATTTTTATAATTTTTTCTTCACTTTAAAATGAATCATTATCATCAAAATCATTGAAGGAAATAGAGATTTTTTTGGATTATTGAGCTTCTTGGGATTCTTTGTCTCTTTATCGTCATGTCTATCAATGGTTATTTCATATAATCTATGAGAAATGATATGCTCCTCCACCAATATTCTATTATTTTATTTTTATTATTAGTCCTCTTACAAATTCCTATCCCAATATCTAAAGAAGTACCAAAGAATATTTTTCACTTATTTTCTATAGAAAAAGCATCAGAAATATACTTTATACTTTTAAAAATGTTAGTAAAATTAAAAACCATGTTGGCAATAAATTCATTTTTATGTATGTAAAATTTTAAAATCCTTTTATAAACATACCCAATCTTGCATCGTTAAAATTATTCTAGTCTTTGTGAGAGACATATTTAATTATTTATATTTCATTGGTTTTTTTACAAGAATAAATTAAATTAAATTTATTTTTTTGGCTCACTATGAGAACATTTCGTGGAATTTCCGTTAATCTTAAAAGATGAAACTTCTTGGGGTGTCCATTTACCTTATAATAATTATATATATATATATATATATTAATTCATGCATTAAAAATTTTCTATTCAGGATGACCTATCCAAAATTTAAAGTTAAAAGTGATTTTTTTTAAAACGATTAATTTTTGTAGTTATAAAAAGGATACCATATTAAACGGATTAAACCATGAGTCCCATTATAATATGAAGAATATTTTATTGCATGGGATGTTTCACTGAAATATATTAAGGTTTATATTAGAGAAAAATTCGATAAAAAATCAGGTGAATGTATGATGAAAAGATGTGGGGGTCAATTTTCAATAATAAACTATTAATAATAACAAAATAAAATTAAAATCTAGAAATATTTTTTCAAACAAATATGTCAAAATTAATTGAATTAGCTGATATATAAATTCTATTAATTACTTATAGTGGATATAATTTATCTATATCATTAATATATCCATTATAATTAATTCATATTCAAATTTATTGATATCATTGATTGTTTATATAGGATGATAGAACAAAGGAGTGTTAATGTATGTTTATTAAATTCTTGAAAATATAAAAGGGGATGGAGAATTAAATAGAGAAAAAAAATATTTGATAAATGAGTTCAGTAAATGATCAACATGATCCACTATATTTACTCCCATCTCGTTGGACAACACACTAATATTTCATAATATATATCTTTTTAAATAATTTTAATTTTTCAATTACTTGCGGTAAATGTGAAAAATATTTAAATTACCAGAAATATAGTAAATAATTTTAAAAAAGTCACTAAATTGGTCGGTATTAAATGGAATAACATAATTATAAAAAAATTATGTTTTAAAATTATATAAAATGAATTCATTTGTTATAAATTTATTTGAAATGAAACTAAAATCACTTATAAATAAAAGATATGTTTTTTATAAAACTTTATTTATGCATGTAATGTGTTTTATATTAAAAAATTAATCTCATCACTATTGGTGAATTATTTTAATTAAATATATATATTATTTATTCAATAAATTGTTTTAACATTCAACTAACATTTTTTATTTGCATGAAATAAGTATATATATCTAACATTATGCTTAAAATTGTGTTTTTTCTAAAAACAAATTCATTGCCTTTTGCATGGTTGTTTAAAAATGTATTTATTACTCATGTTGATATTTATCCTTGAAAAAGAGATTCAACATGCTAATTTAGGGGTGAATTTTTTTAAATATGAATATGTTAATATTGTTCAATATGTATAGTAACAATCGTACATTTTTTCTAACTCGGTAATGGTAAAACGAGTAAAATTTGGTTAAACAATGTGATAAGGATTTAAAATTTAAAAAACAAAAACCTTTATCATATTGGATAATTGGAGTCCAAATATTTATATCCATTTCTCAATTATTTTCTCACTTTCCACCATATTACTTTTATTATGACCGCTATATTAATTTATGAAATGAATAAATAAAAAATATTGGTCACTTAATGCTAATATTTATAAAGTTTTTACATAATTATAATAAGAGGATATGTTATGTTATAAATTTTTATTTGAAATAAAATTAATTTTTATTATCAGATTAGTTTAATAATATTTTTTGGAAATTCAAAAATTACATAAATTTCTTACACAATGCAGTTACATTATTTATTAAATTATTAAAACATAATTTATTTGAGAACTATTAAAAGTAATAAAATTTAACTAAAATATTGTTTACCACAAATTTTAAGGACACATATGAAATATTAGTATTTTGTGAAAATATTATATTCGAATTACATCTTTTTATTGGTGTTTGTAATGTAAAAGTAAATAAATACTTCAGAAAATAGAATTAAAGATATTGTATAACAAATTATATTTTATTAAATGATTTTAAATTCAGAAAAATCTCATTATCAGCCATGTTAATTTTATATAGTCAAAAATATCAACCATTTCCCATTTAAAATGATTCAGGTTTTTTGTTTCATGAAAAATATTCCTGACATTAATATTGAATTCTTCTTTGGTCATGCACATCTGTAAACCATTTTAAAAACATTCAAAACATGTGGGGTGGTAAAAAAGAATTGTATGGGATATAAAAGACAAAAATTCATTATCCGCATATGAGAACCAATAAAAGTTTTACCATTATGAAAATACACTTTAATATTATGAAATAAATCACTTCTATAAGAAAAACAGGCACTCTTTTATCCATAAAATCCTTTAAATCCCATTTAATGAAAATAATGTTTTCGAAACAATGAGTTTTACCTTCACAAATTTTGTTATAAAAAACTAGATACAAGTTTAATACAAAATATAAACCACTCTTATAAACTCCATAATTCATTCCATTAAATAAAAGAAACATTATAAAATATATTAGAGAGATATATTATTGATATCACATCGTAAAATCTATATGAAGCTCACCCATTTATGAGGTATAACATTAAAATTCTATATCATAAATAAAAAAAATTAATATTTTACCATTAAATAATAATACAATCAAAAAATTAATACTTCTTTTATATATTGGTTAACCAGTGTAAAATAAATTGCTCTCATGATAATCTATTGAAAATAATGAATGTAAGACTGAAAATTAACTTTTTTATTATGAAAACACTTTTCAAGAAAAAGTGGGAAACTGCAAGATCCTTACAACCACTAAGACCATAAAAGAGGATAACCCCGAACAAGACTACATGATCTACCCCTTCCCCATGAATACATCATGATTATAAGTCTTCACATATCATGACTGCTCAGCAAGCTATCCCGTGCTCGATTTCACGGGCCCGATAGTGATGGCAGAGCTATACCCTCTCGAACATCCAAATCTGAATGGCATGCTCAGGTGGAAGCTTCATGCTCTGAACCTCATCCAAAACAGATTCATGTAGAATGCTGGTTGCCCACACACCAATGATTCACATGGAATTCAGTCAAAAGATTCTCCTAAAGAAATGCAGCAACACACAGGGTACACTCACGTTTAACCAAAACCAGTGGCAGAATCCTCAAAGGAAACAGAAGATTCCACTATAAAAAAATCTTGAAAACTCTCTGAATCACAAAAATCACCAAACATCACCATAAAATAGAAATACTCACAAAATTAACCACAATTAGAAATCACTGATTACACGAGGGAGAAGATCCCATTACACCATCCATGCTATCACCGCAACCTGGCGACGCTGTTGAATAGCATGCCAGAGAAAAACACCGAATCACGAACCCAAAATGATCCAAAAAAATCATCCAAAACCAAAAAACAGAAGAATACCACATATTCAAATTTCAAAACCAACACCAGTGAACACATACACAAATCCAAACCCCAAACCAGAATCACTTGAACTGAAAACCCACCACCGCCTTCAAGCCCGCACACAGCGACCAGATCTGCCCAACTAACCCACAGATGATGCAAAAATGTGATGGAAACCTCACCACAACAGCGGGGAACTCAAACATAAGACCCTCACCGCGCTTCCATGTGAATCGTATCCAGATCGAAGGAGAGGGCGTAAGAAATGGCCAGAAAATAGTGAGATATGTTTAAGCCATTGACGACACCACCACTGGAAGACCGCACACCATGAACTCACCATCCTGAGTCGTCGAGGAGAGGGAAGCCGAACCGCAGCGAGGGAGAGGAATGCGGTGGAAGGGGGAAGGGTATCCCTAGCATGAATCCACTTACGGGTGCATTAGATATGGTATTATAAATATATTAGAAGAAAATCAATGTAAGCTATATGGAGAAAAATGATATATGGTATCATAGGATTATAATTCTAGAGAATTATAGGAATCATTAAAGGTTGATGAAAAAATAAAATAAATATTAAAATAAAATTTATAATATTTATTTTAAAATATGGTAATTACTCTTTTTTTGTAACATTTCATTAATATTTAATTAATATTTGTAAAAATATTTTGTTTGAAACTAACCATGAAAATTTAAAATGGGTTCTTCGAATAAGGAATGGTAATATTTAAGAAATAGTAATTCTTGGTTTTATTAAGCATGGTGTTTCCATTAATATATGAAATCAATTATTTTTTAGAGTATTATGGTGTTACAATATGTCAATTTATGTTAACATTTTTACCCCTTTAGGATTGAAATAATTTTTTCCATTAATAAGGACAACAATGATTACCATAGGGGTTAATAAATAATATAAGGTTCAAAATGAAAGAAAAACTCTATAAATTTTATTTTATGAATCTATTTCAACCCCAGGCAAATTTCAATATAAATAATGTTCATTTAATAGCATTTGGTTTTAAACTTTCTATATTATAGTATAATTATTTAATAAAATTTAAATGTATCCTCTCATAGTTATAATATGGAACTCTTCGTTTTCATTTTTACTCCACATTTATTTTTATAGATCAAAAAACAATAATTTATTTTATTCTCAACATCCTTATCCACATTTTATTTGTTCATTCCACACCTAAAGTACCACCTTATGAACCATAATAGGATATCCAACAGAGTTATTTAAATGAAGAGGTAATCTCTTTAACCTATAACTTTTTCTTACATCATCAATTACCTCATCTAAATAGATTCAAATTTGTTTTTAAAAAATATCTTCAATAAAATCAATATAATTAATTTCTATTATGATTAAAAAAATATTATATACCATCATTCACAACACATGGTATGTGAAAATATCGCTCGTGGTTTTGTGTGACTTACTACCTCCATATAATGATATAATTCATTTTTTATCATCATATTTTATAAATGGTTATTATAATGGGTTTAATTATTATATATTATATTTATGTAATATTTATTCCTCTATAATTATAATGTCATATCTACTAACTTACATTCCCATTTTTTGGAAATCGATAACCTCACTCATGCATACGTGTGCACTACCACCTCCATAAAGAATTGTGATTAACTTTTCCTTACTAGTTTACATGGAATGTAATAAGGATAGATTTTACAAATATTAATGATTTATAAAATATAATAATTATCCTTAGAAAGATAATTATTATTCATCTTTATTTTATATATATATATCAAAAAGATAAAACATTTCTTATCCGTATGTACGACCTACCATCTCCATGAATAGTGTAATTGAATTTTCTATCTCTTAAAATTATGGATGAATTATAAAATACATTTTTTGACTAAATATGATATATATATATATATATAATTTTTATCATCCTTGATATTATGGAACAATAATCAATGGACAAGGACTAGAAGTACCAAAAAATTCTTATGAATGAAATTAAATACTTAACACACACAAAACACCAATTTTAATAATGAATTATTGATAAATATGCATTAAAATATAATAAATAGATAATATAATATATTATAATTATATAAATGATTCTTTTATATAATTATATTAAATTTAAATATATTATACATTAGTATAGATCACTTTAAATCATGTACAGCTTGAGGTAAGGTTTCCTCATCTCACTTTTATTTCTATAAGTCTTATTCTGCATTAAGTGGTTGATTACATTTTGTGGATTATATACTACACATGAATGTATCTTATTATTCTTCACTATAAATTTATATTATGTAAATATTCATATAATTATTCTTTATTAATGGTGATTATGTTTGAAAATATGTGAAAAAATTAAGGGATATATGTTAGAATTTCACATTTTACTAGGATTGTATATAATTAAGGTTATGGTGATGAAATTACTTTATATAAATATCATGTAACTCACTAATTCTCATAAACACTATTTAGTTACATATATTACATGTTTAACTATAATTTCACTCTATTTATTAAATCAATATCTGAAATAAATTTTTATGTAAAACCTACTTTATTTCTATCAGCAGTCAAAAATAATTTTTATTCCTTTACGTAACTTCTATAAAGGATGTCAAGTGTGTTATTTATATTTTTGTGATGATTTCTTGAAAAAAATTCTATTAAATATCTAATTCTATAAAAAAATTTAACAATAAATATTATTGTCATTTTTCAAATGAGATACTTTTTGACCTTTTATAAAATATTGAAATGAATGTATTATTTTATATTATATAGATTTTACCACCATCATAACTCCTGAATAAATTAAATATTACATTAAATGTTTCCAAGGATCATATCAAGGAAAAAGTTTTCCTTATATTTTGGTTAATTTTTAGTTTTTAAATATATTATTTCAAAATGAAATGTTTAGTTTCCTAATGAAATATTCTAGATATATTTTAAATGTATTACCATTTAATATATCATCCATTTATGTTACATATACTTTAATAATCATATCATACACATTTATACCAAACAATATCCTTCATTGGATGTGTTATGATGAATATTATTTTAGTATGATTCTATGAAACCAATTTATTTTTCAAGTGTTAATTGTGTTTTGAAACACCTTTATTTTCCATGGATTATGCTATGAATAAATGAAAAAATGTTTTTAAAACCTATTACATTTTCATGGGCTATGATGTGATAAATGATTTTTGATCTTATAGAATAAATATGTATGATTTTATTTATGTGATGGGTGAGACCAAAAATATATTTCCCACCAGTGAATTACATAAAATTGGATTTAACATTAGATATACAATACATTAATAGGGATTGAACCCATTTCAATATGGGAATCTATCCACTCTAGTAGTCTTGGGAGTCAAGCTTGACAAACTCAATAGTTTGTGGGGGAACCCAATCCACCATTATAATCTCATCTATAATATATGACTATTAAAGAAATGATTTTCTATGGTTATGTGTATGCAACAAAGTTATGTACTATTTGAATTTTATAATTTCATGAATTATTTTCCTTGATTCCCATGTGACTCTTGTCATATTATCTGCCAAGATTTATTCTATGACAAAATCTTATTAACTAGGATATGTAGTGTGTAGTTTTCAAATTTTATTCCCATGTTCTCATAACCTTATCCTTATTTTATGTTTAATTGATAATTTATATTTCTCTTGATTAACCTTACTGATAATATCATCTCACCATTCATAGACATTATATCCATATGTTATGAAAAATGTTATTATCTGTGATATTTCAAATAAGGTTATTAGTAAAGAAGAACATTGTGGGAGATGATGTAGTTCAATTATAAACATATTGTTTATGTATCGAAATTTCTAGGGATACTAGTCTTATAAGATTATTCCATGTATATCTATCTTATTTAATGAATATTCATGTAATAATATGTAATATTTGTGTCTAAAAAGTATTATTCATAACATATTGGATAAGATAATTTTTTAATCATCATTGGAAACTAGGATGATAAAACTGTAAAGAGAAACCTTAGGATAATCCTAATTTTAATAGAAGGTCCTATGTTATGGAAATTAATGGATATTTATTTTACAAGTAATACATCCTTGTCTGGATACTATAATTGGTTGTGGTTTTATTACAGATTATTATAGGGGTAGAAACCCAGGAAAAAGTTTTTCGAGTATATATTGTCCATTATTTTAGTTCACGATGAGTGTTATCTTACCATCCACCTAGTTTGACACTACATTGGGATATATATTGGTGAAATCTCATATTTTAAATAAACCATTATGATTTATTTAAAGCGAATATGATCATTAATGACCTAGGATAAACATATGGTTCCATAGATTGAAACGAAGGTATCGAGATTTAGACAACCTTTGAATGATTTTTCCTGATTGATCATTGTGATCAAAGATTTTTAATCGTAATTCAAACCATTTTGGTTTTATTAATGGATTGATGATAATATGATTATTTTGTGGTAGTTTCTTGTATGCTAAAATATTGAAGTATACTATTAGAGAATTTTTTATAAATTTTTTTATTTTAAAAAAATGCTAGAGTAATGTGATTTCATATCCTCAATTATTAGATGTTCAATTTGATATAAAACCACATAATGGTACAAAGATAGCATCTCATGTATAAGAATATTATTAGATTCGTGTTTAGGGGGATTTTCTTCCCTAAACACTCATTATTCTCCCTCTAGAATAATTGTTTTGTTATTTTGGCAATGTATTACATTTATTTACATAAATCCTATATCAACATATAAACAAGGGATTCCAAATTTGATATTACAGATCTTCCTCTGATTTCCTACCAGTGTGATGAAAAATAGGAACATATAAAAGAAATTGCATCAATTGTATGGGTCTTGAATAATATTTAAAATGGTGTGTTTAACAATAATGGTTTAAAAGGAACTCATTGTAATTTATTTTATTATTGTGAATGAGTTTTTTGATGTATCTCTATATGAGATATGAATATGTCCTCAAATCACTATGTTGATTTCAATATATAATTCATTCATGGTGCTTAACCCATCTCAAAGAATCGCTATAAAATTTCTCTAATAGTGTTGTATGAATTGATGAAGCTAAACTGTGAGGATCTTGAAAAAAAATTAATTCATCTATGCATGTCATCTTTGGGTGCGCATATTATTTTTTGTTAAGAATATAGATGGATCAATGATAATATTCCTTATTTTTTAAGACAAAGAATAAGAATCTTCTACAACATAATGATGACTTGTTTGATAAACTATGTAGTGATAAATACTTTTCCATGAGGAATCATCATTGTAGATATCATCAATCGAGTGTAAAGAAAGAGGTAATTCCCAAGACATCATTTCATACAGGGCATGGAAACTATCAATATATAGTTATACCATTTTTCCTTAATAATTCCCCTATTATATTTATGGGTTTAATGAATAGTTTATTTATATATTACATTCATCAGTTGATGGTAGTATTTATTCGTGTTTTTATTATATATTCAATGATAGATGGAGGTAATGGAGATCACATGTGGACTGTACTGGAGACCATATAGAAGGAGAAAATGTTTGAAAAATTACAATGATTTATTTTTTATATAATTTTTTTCTTTTTGGGCCATCTAGTCACATTATAGTGTTTATCGGTGGATACATAAATGATGGATTTTATTGAACATTATCCCAAACCAAAAAATATGATTTTGAAATGTAGTTTTCAGGGATTGGATGGATATTATTGACACATTGTGGATAATGTATCAAGAATTTCTAATCATCGTGAAAAGTTAACTCAAAATGGGGACACATTCCTCTAGAAAGATGAATGTGAGGGTAATTTCGATGAACTAAAGAGAATATTAATCAGCGCACATATGGTTAATTTACCTTATAGTGGAAAAAGACATATAATCTATAGTGGCATATTAAATTAGGAAATGGGATTCTTCCTCTTGAAGAGTGATATGGTTTTAGATTATATATCATAGCAATTGAAGGTTCATAAGTAAAATTAAAAAATTTATGATTTTGAGTTATATTTTGTAATTTCAATGTTAACTATATCGAGTAATTGTCATTACTAAGAAATGTTTGATATATAAACATCTCTTATTTGTTAAACGTATATATTTACTCAAAAAGAGATGATTTTGTTCCAAAGAATTTTGTTGTATTTTTTTATATTATGTGTACACATTACATTACAACTGCGGGAAAGAGAATATGGTTTTTAATATTTTGACTCAAAAGGTTTACATTATTAATAATTTATGATGTTAAAAAAGATCCAATATATCTTGATTTACAAAGGATAGATATAAAGATATTTAAGGATGGAGATAAATATTATCATTCAAAAAGATTTCCCAACCTTCTATCTATGTGAAGATTAAATGGTCACTGAGGCATGATATTGAACTAAAAAAGAAGGAGATAAATATTCCTAATATTAACAATGAATTTTATGGAATGTTATATTTGAGGAACCATGTATGTGTCTCGTATGTACTATATTTGAAAGAGCTATTGGATGAGGCTCATAATTTATCATTTCATATACATCCAAGAAGTAATAATATCAATAGATATTTTATTGACTATTTCTAGTTAGATAACATAAATAGAGATATTCATGAGAATATATATTGGTGCTTGTTTGTTAGAAAGTTATTTCTATAAGATACAATTATTCAAGGATAATACAACCACATTCCAAACAAGAATTTTACTATCCCCATTTTCTAGTACATACCAATTGTTTTTTGTTTTTATGAATATAACGTATAATGGGGAATGTTTGGAGAGTTTGGTGATCTTTAACATTCCTTTGGGGACAATAGGATATGTGCATAGGCTGCACACAATTTATCCAATCAATGGGGAAATCCCATTAGAAACCATATGCAAGAGAAAATGGTAGGCGGAGAGCTTCAAAACAGTGTTCACATGGTTTGGGAGACCGTGCGAGGAGGTCATGAGAGGGTCTTCCCAGACAGTAGCTAATGCACGGTTAGAACATGATTTGTCAAACCATGTGAACTAACTGTGCACATGTTTTAAATGAGGTCCTAAAAAAGTTTATATAACACATTTTTACCTATAAGTTGATATTTGTTTCTCTTATGAGGCCATAACCCCGGAATGAGATTTCTTGAAGGTAGAAGAACCTCTCCCAGTGATTTGGAGTCAATCCAAAGTCTTCCCTTTGTGTTTTGAACCCATGTTCTGGAGGTATGTGTTCATTCCTCATCATTCATGGTTGATTTATTCTTCTCCTATAAACATGGTTTCTCATATCTACACCCATTATTGGTAGTTCAATGATTTTTTATTCCAAATATGTTAATATTTATTGGGGATCCTACTAGGTGAAGCAATCCAGGGAGGTTCCCTGAAGAATGGACTTAGTTTTCTTAATCATTCATTGTTTGTTGTCATGTTTCACCAAAATTATTAAGCTATGTGGCTTTTATATCAACTCCTCTTTCTATAATTGATTGTCATAGTATCAAATTGACAGAATGGAATGAAATTTACGGTGAAATATTGGTTCAATACATGGCATAAATCTTCATTAGTGAAGATTTTTCATTTTTTTGAAATTTTGTAATATCGGTGAATTGTTGTGAGAATTATTTTAGTTTCTTGAAATTAAAATGTTAATTTTAAATTATGAATTTTCAGTAATTAAAAAATGGTTTGATGAAAAAGGGGTTTTTTAAAAAGTGTATTTTATTGAAATGGTTTGGCATTGAACTTATTTTGAGGGAAATGTTTTTCAATAAAAATGTATTTTTATTGAAAGGGTTTTTTCGCATGCTCATTTGGAATATTGCTTTGTGTGTTCATATTTCACATAGTGGGCTTGGTTAAAATATGACCTTGGGACTAGTTCCAATGTTCAAATGGAACAAAGGATGTTATTACCATGTGATGACTTGATAGATCGATGAGAAACCACTCATGAGTATGGAACACTCATCCCATAGCATGCATGGTTGGTTTTTTGGATGTGTGGAATGGATTGGATATTCCCAAATTAATATTGAGAAATGGTTTTAAAGCACTATTTTGTTATTTTTATAGAAAAATTTACTTTATGGAAAATTGGTCTCAATTTCTCTTGTATGTTATCTGTTATTAATGGTTTTGGAAAGTCGGTTATATTCAGTTATAAATAGTTTTGATAAAATGTTTTATAAAAACTATATTATATAAATGTTACTAACTCTTATATATTGGTGGTATGAGTAATAAGTAACTGGGTTAAACCAAATTAGTTTTATACTCACCCTTATTTTGGTACTTTGGTGCTTTTGAAGATGCCATCTTCCTGGATAGCAGAAATGTTAATGTTTCACCAGTTTTTACCACTACCTCATGATACATGGGATGTTTGGTGATTATGGAGCATGGATATTGTGGATAATGGAGTCTTGTTTTGTCTTGAGAGTCTATAGTTATTTATCCACTATTTTCATTGTTACTTGTTTGGCCTTATACTGTTTCACAATTTGATGTGGTTTTGAGATACATGATGTTGTTGAGTTGCCTCTCTTTTGTTTGTGCATCATTTAGTGAATGGTTTTTTTAATGTATGTTGGTTTAATGTTTTTTTTTCATAAAGTGTAAATCGTCCCAATATTGTATTTGAAACCCTTAAGCATTTATTGCTAGCCTTTGGAATCTTGGGGATGTTTCCTAAGGCTTATTAAGGATTCGTTTTATTCTTAAGACAATGAGAATTATCAGGTCATTACAAATGGTATTATCTAGTTTTCTCCTTTCCTTATATGAAAATTTCACTCTCTTCGTCCTGGAGTTGATTGACCCATGTATATTCCTTCATTTTTATATTTTAAAGGAGTAGGATTTTAAGAACATGAAATTTATAACATAAAATAATGTATCTAACTCGTTTATGCTGAACATCATGATATGTGGGAGTTGGGTAAATAAGTATTTAGAGACACTTCTGGAATTTTGAAATCACAATGTCATGAGTTTCTCCAATGATATGAAGATTCCATGCATTATACAAATGAATTTCCACTAGGTTTGAATACATCAATTAGAGTAATGATTTATGTTCTGTAAATTTTTTACTTTTGAAAGTGTATGAAATTGTTTTTCAAGAAATAGTTTTGAAAAAGGATATAGTTATTAAATTTTGAAATGGTTTGATTTTCTAAATAAAGAATTATTTTTTTGAAAAAATTGGTCGAACATGAAAAGGTTGTTTTTGATAAACAATATTGTGATAGTTAATGTGATAAAATTTGAAATATGTTAGATTATATTCTAGAGAGTGAGACTTACAGAGTTTGTTATGTGTTTAGAAAATGGAACCTGATACGCATTATAGAAACCAGTCTGAAGAGGCCAGTGACAATGTGGATTCACTTGAACCATAGCTGAACCAACAGTTGGTCCAAATCATCACTTCGGAATTTCAAACTATTGAGTTGGGATTGCAACCTGATACTCTATTTATGATATATATCACTTCTCAAAATCCATGTGGAGGAAGTATGATTGACTTCACTAGAGGAGCAGAGAAATATAGCACTAAGATGAAATTGAGTTGTGATAACTGCTATAAATGAGGTAGAACACATAATACTCCAACCCCAAGAGAAAACAACCTTCCTCCAATACCCAAGAGTAGGATTGGATGTTTTTAGTGTGGTTTACTGAGTACCATTAAGAAGGAGTTTCCAACACCACCAATAGAATTCCATAATTACACAAAGATGGGACATCTTAGGCCCTTTTGTCACAATTTCCTATAGTCAAGTGCTTGATACATTTCTTAGGCATCTAAAACACTATATACATGGAAAAATGATAACAAAATCATCAATCCAACGAGCAGATCGTAGCAATGAATCACTATTACGGATCTGGGAAGATGATCGTGGGTGATCAATATGGACTATCTATAGTGAGAGTTATTATTCTTTTGAATTACACTCTTATGCATGCACCATGTGATACAAGTGCATCACATCTGTTGATTTCTTCGCATATTATTGAGATTCTATGTTTGAAACAAGAAATGATGCCTTTTATGATAAAACTCAAAACTTATCTGAGTGAAAAGAGAATGTTGAGCCTTCGTTTGTATTGATTATTCTATAAGTGTTGATGGTTTTGAGCTGAAATGAGACTTCTTGATGTTGGAGATGGATGTCTATGATGTAATCCAATGTATGTATGGGATGAGAATGTTCAATTCTCACATCAACTTTTATATAAGGATAGTTAGTTTCATGACCAGGTATGACATTAAGCTCCTATTAAAAGGAGAGATGGATTCCAAGAAAGGTGAAACTAGTTTTTTTGAACCAGTGGAGGGAGAGATCTTTTATTAGTTAGTAGTGTTTACAATTACATCAACAGATGAGACCCATGATGTCAGTTTTCTAGTAGTGGTGGATCAATTTTTAGATGTCTTTCTAGATAACCTGTTAGGGTTATGAACTATAAGGGATGTTGAGTTAACAATTTATCTCTTTACAAGGAATATAACTATTTCCCAACCATCTTATAAAATGGAAAAAACAATGTAAAGTTAATTTAATGTTTAGTTGGAAGATCTACACAACAAGGGTTTCATTCTTCCATATATGTCTCTATGGGAAAAAAATATTGTTTGTAAAGAAATCATACGTAAATCTTTAGTTGTGCATTGATTATCATAATCTTAACCACGGTATGATAAAAAATTGGTATCCACTTCCACACAATGATGATCTATTCAATCAAATAAGGGGAGATCAGTGGTTCTACCAAATTGAATTGCGATCAAGATATCATCAATTGAGATTTCAGAAGGAGGATATTCCGAAGATAGATTTGATAAGAAGATATGACCACTATAAATATCTAGTCATTCCTTTTGGTCCCATGAATTCACCATCAATCATCATGGATTATATGAATTTGAAATTTCATAAATATATGGACTCTTTTGTTGTGGTTTCTGTGGATGACAACTTATTGTATTCAAAGGCAAGGAATGAGCATGAGGAACACCTGGAGACAGTGTTACAAATCTTGACAGATCACCATTTGATTTCCAAACTATATAAGTTTTATTTTTGGATACAAGAGGTATAATTTCATGGTCATGTGATTTCCTAAAAATTATATTTTGGTGGATCCTGAAGAGCTATAAGCTATGATGTACTGGAAACCGCAGAAAAATGTCCTTGTAATATGATGTCTTCTTGATTTAGCTACTTATTACTGATGCATTGTGCATGAATTATCAAGTATAGAATAAAAAATGAATGATTTTAAAAAGAATAATACTCCATTATAATGTATAGTGGAATTCTAAAATTCTTTCCAGGAGCATACTTTTTGTCTTACTTCAGGACTAATCTTGATTTTCCCATAATCAGGGTGATGATATGTAGTGTAGTGTGATGCTTTGGGATCAGCGTTGGGTTGTGTTCTTTTTAAAGGAGACCATGTTGTGGCATATAGTTTATTGTAGTTGGGAACACTAGAGAACAGATACCCAACACATGATGTTGAATTAGAAGGAGTCATTCACACCTTGAAGACATGGTTCCATCATCTTTTTGGTAAGAAATGGACCCCTAAAGCATCAAACACATTTTCTCATAGTGAAATTTGAATATGAGGAAAAATAGATGGTTGGAGTATCTCCAAATGTTTGAATTTGACATATTGTTTACATTGGGAAAAGGGAATTCATTGGAAAATGCATTGAGCGGAAATTTATATGCTTAGTTTGCGAGAGAAGCTTCAGATGAAATCCAATTGATGTTAGTCCTAGCAAACATGCATGTGGAATGTGGAGTCCAATGTGATGTTGTGGATTTTTTTCAGCTATTCTGATTCCATAGTTTATAATGATGGTCAGAGAGGCAGAAATAACTGATGATGCATGATTGGTTATGAGTACAAAAGTTAATGTTATGGAGTCCATTGAAGGTTGGAAATATAAGTCGAGTTCAATTATGTATTTCACAGATAGAATTGTTGTACCGATCGCTTGTTAAGAATAACCTAATTATGCATACCACCACTTGAGATGGCTATGCATCTAGGAACATAAAAGATGTTTATGACATTGAAGGCATAGTTTTGGTGGAGAGGCATGAAATGATATGTGGCTGATTTCATCTCGTGATGCTTAATTGTCAGCAGGTTAAAGAAGAGAAACAAAGAACCTTATTTAATATGGCAGAGGATATGTCCAAAATATATATCAAATAACTGGTAAAGATACATGAAATACCTGTGTAAATAGTCTCAGATATAGATTCGACGTTCACGTCTCATTTCTGTAAATAGATATAAGAATCCTTAAGCACTCATTTGAATATTATCACGACATATCATCCTTAAAAAGATGGGAAATATGAACAGATGATAGAAAAATTGTGTATTGTCCAGGAAATTCCATATATATTTTTTATTATATGGAATTATTTCAAGACCGTGAAATCTAACGGCGCATGATTACGAGGCCCCGAGTGTCCGAATGATCCATCAAATGTTTGGTTATGTTTTAATTAGTGTGCCTATGTAGTTTTCCTAAAAAATTTGAATAACACTTAAATGGTAACCCGTATCAGAAATTTGAGGGCACCGTTCTGTTCAGGATGGCGGTTTTACACTATGCGTGACTTAAGATTAGTCAGCACGAGCCTCCTGTGAGAAAATCCAAAAATGGCATAATCGTGAATAAAATAATTAAATAAATTATATCATTCTTCAAATGGTTATAACTCACAAACTGTAACATGGATTGAAAATCCGAGAACACCATTGAACTCATGAGGGTATTCTCTCTTCAGGTAGATACTAACATTGGTCAGCGCATGCCACCTGTAAATGTTTTTTTTGGACGTAAATAAAATAGTTAATTGACAAATATTTTATTATAAAATTCATAACTTATAAACAGTAACTCGGATTGAAAATATGAGAGTACCGTTGGGTTCCATGGGGCATGATTCACTTAGGTAGAGTCTAACCACGACTAGTGCGGGTCAAGGGTGACTATTATAATTTTTTCCGATCATTTTTTGGGTACGTTTTGTAAACGAGTGAGCGGCATTATATAAAATTTTAATCGGTTCTTGGAATTGAAATCCAAGGGCACCATTGAACTCATAGTACTGATATTCACATAAAGAGACCTTCACTTAAACCACAGTTTGTCCGATGAAAAAAATTAGTTTTTAGAACTTTTTAATAGAATAAATAAATTAACTTTATTTTTTTTCTAATCCTCCAATGGACGAGCGGTAAGGTGGGACCAGTGATGTGTCATGCCAATTAATGGCTTGACCATTGAAATTTTAAGTAATCGCGCCATTGGGGAATTAGAATGGTTCCTAATTAATGGGCCTCCATTAATCCCACAAATTTTGCACACCCTTCCCTTCTCCTATTTATATGGATCTTGGGGAGATGTGTTGGCACTACTTCGTCAAGAAATGAAGTGGTGACAAAGTGCAGTGACACCAAATCCTTGGAGGATGTAGCCGGTACCAGTGAGAGGTGACGAGCGACACCGAATACCAGAATCGGAGATCGATGAATGAGTGATGTCATTGGAGGCTAGTAGCAGGGGATGACGAATGTCGACACTTACTTAAAGAAGGACACTTTCAAACAAACTTGAGGTTGGGGATTAATTTATTTTGGGATTTTTTGTCTTCCTCTTCCCCATTCATGAATTTACACGAATTTTTTTTTCAACCGACTGATGGATTGACTCGCGATTCCTTTACCTTTGCAAGAGGATGTTGTGGGGTATCTTGTAGGGTTTTCTGTTATGAATACCCCCTTAACCCTTATTGGCATACTTCGTGATCCAAGAATTAATAAGTTTCTTGCTACCCCTCTAACGCAGAGGGTACGGTCCAAACGAACATGGCTCGACCTCTCCGCAATCCTTTGAGGTTTTTGATGTGCTCTTCGCAATAGAGGAGGATGGAGACTCGTGCCGTCGATTGGCACTGGTGGGACTCGGGAGCACCGGCCGACACCACGGCCAGCCGTGAAGACGACGTTAGAGAAACCGTGCCGCCGGAGAAGAGTCACGGCCCGTCGGCTGTAGTGGAGCAAGGGCAGCTGCAGGAACTCTCGATGGCCGCAGGAAGGGAATGGCGGTGCACATCCATGCCGCCTAGCGTACAAGAGTCGCGGCGGCAAGAGGAGGGTGTACAGCTCACTGCCGGCCACTGGCGAAGGCACGCTGCACGACCGCGCCGCGCAGAGGAGGGGGCTATCAATCCTACAAGCTGAGGCGGGCCACAGGATCACGCACTGGCCACACCATGGGCCACCGCAGCGTGGGCTGGGGCAGACCCAGCAGGCCGGGTTGACCTAAAATAGTTTGGGTTGGCCCAGGTCGGGTCGGGCCAGGTCGGGCCGACCGGGTCAGACCGGACATGGACCAACTTCTACCCTTTTCATTATTTCGTCCAAATCTTGAGCTAGAAGCATCCATTTGATGAACCTTCATAGGCACCAGAAACCGTGGACCGAGACGGTCCTCTTAGCATACCACACTTGAGTTTTTTCTAAAGTTGTTGTATGTCTGAGTAGGATCGACCACAAATCCAACCGATACCTCGGGACTAAAAGGAGAATAACTTACAGACCGTGTGTCCAATTGACGTACCGTCTGTTGCATTGAGACCCCTATTACGTGGCAGTCCACTGGAATAATTCTTCATGGGACTTAGGGGTAGTTGAAGTATTAACCTGTCGCTTGAGGAGTGAACCCTCTCAGAATCAAGAGAGCTTAGTGCGAGAACCTTGTGGCTAGCTGTAACATGAGAAAGGGATCCTATGTAGGTATGTGCTTAGGCATCCTTCGTGTGTCTTTGCTGGAGGATCCCACATGGATCCGCACAAGGAATCCATGTCGGACAACTCTATAATTCTATGTGGGTCTAATGATGTACTTGAATCCTATGTGGGTCTGATGATTTAGGATCCTAAGTGTGTCTGATGATTTAGGATGCTACGTGGGTCTACCTCATAATAAAGTAAGTTGATTCAGAAGTTACATCTAATCATCATTACTACCATACCTAAGTTATACCTAGTGTGATCTGAGTCATTACCTTCGTGGTCATACCTTTGTTGTATTCTTCTATGTGGCATACCTATGTCATACTTTCCTTCATAGTGATACCTTGGTGGTATTCTTCTGTGTGGCAGACCTATGTGGTACTTTCCTTCTTGGTGATTCCTTGTGGTATTCTTATATGTGTCGTACCTGTGTGGTAGTTACCATCTTGGTGATATTGTTGTGGTATTCTTCTGTGTGGCGTACATGTGTGGTACATACCTTCGTGGTAATACCTTTGTGGTATTCTTCTGTGTGGCGTACCTGTGTGGTACATTACTTCGTGGTGATACCTTGGTGGTATGAATATATGTGGAGAACTTGTGTGGTACATTCCTTCGTGGTGATAACTCTGTGGTATTCTTCTGTATGGTGATACCTTTTTGGTACTTACCTTTGTGGTGTTACCTTCGTGGTATTATTTCCTTCGTGGAACAGTTGATCTTTGAGCTAATGAGTTGAGCCTTGTGTTTCCTAATGAATGAGATGGGCATACTTGATTACTTAGTCATATGTATGGTAATATACCTATGTATGGTTTATTGTTGTTTTCATGATTTTTGGAGTTTCCTTTGTTTATTTTGTAGACCATTGAGGGTATCGGGGTTCCTACTGTGTTTCGTTATACTCACCCCTGCACGGGCTATGCCCACACCTTGTTGTGTTTGGTCCAGACGATGGACATCGCTGATTGAGGATGAGAGTACCAGGACGGGAGGTATCTTGGAGGTGGACCTTAGATGAGGCGTACCATAGAGACGACCATTTGAGAACTATACCTACCCTTCAGGTAGGATCCTTGGCGGGTGTTCACAGGAGCTATTTCAGTTTACTTGTACTTTCCAGTTTTATTGTACTTTCTAGTTGGGCTTGTATCCTGGCCCCTTTTTCTTACTGTACAAACTCTGTTTACTATTCAGTTTACTTGTGTTCTTATCTTTTTGTGTGCTTAGTTGTGTGTGTTTGTAGTATATTAAGGCAATCCCTTCTCGGCTATTGGGGAATATGCCTTTCGGTGCTAGTCGCCAGCCCCTGGCCCATGGAAAGCAGGCTTAGGGTAGTCACAACCTGGGATCCGAGGGATGAGTCATGACACATTATAAGACACGAAACATGCCTCTGTAATGGATTTTAGTGGCTCCTCGGAAGAGAAATTACCTTTATTTGAGTTCTCTTATAATAACAGCTATCAGGCCACGATACCTATGGATTCATTTGAAGAATTTTATTGGAATCAATTTCTTTCTCTAGTATACTGTATAGAGGCAGCTGATAATTCATTAGTTGGGACAAGCCTTTTCCAAGAAACCATGGATAAGATACGGTTATTCAGAAAGAGGATGGATGTGACTTAGAGTTGTCAGAAATATTATATGGATCATCATCGGTGATCATTTTCCTTTTCCATGAGAGATCATGTGTTCTTCAAGATCCCTCCAAGGCATGGACATCGTTATTTTGTATAGAAGGGAAAATTATATCCTAGATACATTGGCCCATCCAGTATACAATAATGGGTTGGAGAGGTGTCTTATCATTTAGTATTTCTAACAAATATTCAGTTCAGTGGATAATGTGTTCCACATATCTCAATTGAAAAAGTATCAACCCGATCCTGACAATGTGATCTGATGGGATCACATAGAACTATTTTCAGTTGATTCATTTGTACATAACCCAGTGTGAAATTTGGATAGGCAATAGAAAGTCTTTCATGTTAAAATCATCATTCTAGAGTGGGTTTTATGGAAACATGGTCATATTCAGGATGAAACATGGGAACGTGAGAAGGAAATGAATCAGAAATAGCCAAAACACTTTTAGAGATGCAATGGTTTTCCAATTTCCTAGGATGGAAAAAAATATGGTGGGGAGAATTTAGTACCCCCAGTTTTTGTTACATAACAATTTTATTTTGTTTTTATGTATATAAAATATGATGGGGAATGTTGGAAGAGTTTGGTGATTTTTCACTGTGCTTTGGGGACAAAAGGAGAGGCACATGGGCTGCACACGATTTATCCAAACCGTGCAGAAATCCTAGTAGAAATTATGTGCAAGAGAATATTAGAGGTAGAGATCATAGAAACAGTGTGCACATGGTTATATAGAAAATGTTATTAGTCCATGAAAGGGTCTTCCTAGACATTATCCAATGCACTATTAGTGTAGTATTTGTCTGACTATGTCAACTAAATGTGTGCATGGTTTAAATGAGATCCTAAAAAAGTGGATATATCAGATTTTTCCTCTAAGTTTCTTAATATCCATCCTAAAAGGTCATAACAAGTGATTTATCTTACTTGAAGGTATAAGAACCTCACCTAGGTGATTTGTAGTCAGTTCGAAGGCTTCCCTTAGTGTTCTGAACCTGGATTCATGAGGTATGTGATCGTTCTTCATCGTTCTTGATCGGTTTCATAGATCTACTTAGATCTACCTCTCCTATTTTCTGGGTTTCTTATATCTACACCCATTATGGGTATACATATGAGTGTAAATTCTAAATAAGTTGAGATTTTTTCTTGATCTTTCTAGTAGAAGTTATCTAAGGAGGTTCTATGAAGAATCGATCTGGTTTTCTTAAGTGTTCTTCGTCCGTTGTCCTATTTCACCAAAGCCATTGAGGTAGGTGGTGTCTCTCTAAACTCATATTTCTAGAATTTTATGGATTAGTTTCTAATTTATTAAATTTAATTAAATTTATTCGGACATCATGGATAAGTGAATTGAATAAATCCCTTTAGTGATGATTTATCATTTTTGCGAAATTGTTTTATCTCACTGAATTGTGGTGAAAATTATTTTAATTTTTCTGAATTTAAAATTGTGGTTTGAAATTAAGGATTTTATAGAATTGAAATATGGTTATATGAAAAAAATCTTTCAATAAAAATTTTGTTATATTGAAATGTTTTTTCATTGAAATGGTTTTGATAAAATGGTTTCCAATAAAAATGTGTTTTTATTGAAGGGGTTTTTTGGCATGAACATTGCGAACATTGGTGGGTGAGTTCATATGGAATTTATAGGTCTTGGTTGAAATATGAACTTATGATTAGCGACAATGTTTGGATGGTACACAAGATATAATCACATAGTGAAGACTTGGTAGGTCGATGAGAAACCACTCATTAGTATAGAACTATCATCGCATAGCATGCATGGTTAGTTTTGTTGACATTTGGAATGGATTGGGTATGACAAAGGAATATTGATAAATAGTTTTAATGATTTTTAATTATTTTATAGAAAAATAAATTGATGGAAAATTGGTTTCAATTTCTCTTGTACTATTTTAGTTATAAATGGTTTGGGAAACTTGGTTAAATTTAGTTATAAACTCCATTTGAGAAATTGTTTTATATAAACTATTTTATTTAAATGTTACTAAATATTCATTCCTAGTGGAGTGAGTAGGGATGTCTTTGGGGGAAAACCTACTGAATTTTATACTCAATCCTTCTTTGTAAATTTGGTACATTTGCTGATACAGTTTTCCATGGTAGGGGAAAAGGTAACATTTCACACGTTTTAGCACTACCTCATGATACATGGGTTGTTCGGTGATTGTGAAGCTTGGAGACTGTATATCATAGAGTCATATGGTCTATTGAGAGTATTCAATTGTTTATCCACTATTTACTATGACACTTGTTTGGTCTTATGCTATTTCAGACATTCATGTGGGTTTGAGATACATGAAGTTGTTGATTTATATTTCTTTTGTTCATTCATAATTTAGTTAATGGTTTGGTTATGCTCTGTTAGTTTAATGGTTTATTTCTTAAAGGATAAATCATCCCCCACTTGAATTTGAAACCATTATGTATTTATTTCTAGTCTTTGGCATCTTGGGGATGCCACTTAAGGCCCAGTATTGATTTTATGTATTCTCAAGCCAACGAGAATTAGAGAGTAATTACACTAATGGAAATTGTAAAACTTCAACAAGGATTATGTCATAGGACTCTCAAAAATATCTAGAGCCCATAACACTCTTTTGGATATTGTTTATATCATTATAATTTTATCACACATAATATATTATATAATATTTATAACTTGATTATTATTCAAAAAATTACATTAATTAGTTGGTAAGGATTAATGAAGTACTATATTATATTATATCTGATAATGATTTTATTGTTAACTATATGTTCTAGAAAATGATTCAACAGTATCTGGATATAAAGATGAGTTTCAATTCTACTTACTATCCTTAGACATATAGTTAGTCCGACAGAACCATTCAAATCATAAAGGATATGTGGAGGTCTTTTTCAATGTATTTTAATTCCATTTGATTTCAAAAACTTCCTCAAGTACAGTTCTCTTACAACAATATATTTAAACCAATAATTAATATGGGTCATTATAAATCCCTATGTTGAAAGAAGTGTAGAAATACAACATTTTTGGTATGAATATAGAGAAATAAATCTATTTGGACTTGATCTATCCGATAAAATTTTATAGAAAATTATATTTATTGAGTATCATATAAAGGTATATAAGAGTTGATAAAAATTATATATTGAAAATCATTAGGTAAATCAGCAATTTAATGTTTTTTGAATTGGTATTTATATGAATTTATCCTTGTAAAAATGTTTTTTTGCTTCTTAATGAATGGAAAACTAAGACCTAGGTATATTGGTATGTTCGATATTCTTGGTCTAGTAGTAATAATAGCTTACTATTTGAAACTTCCATTAATCCTATCTCAATTTAATGATGAGTTCTATGTATATATCATGAGTATGTATATGTATGATACTTCACATATACTAAAATTCGGGGTCATACTAATGTTGCATGATATTATCTATCAAGAACCACCTATATAAATCTAGCATCATTTGGTTGATGTTCTATGGGACCTTACTACTCCCTTTTTAAATGTTATTTATATGAATTAGAAATTTGAAGAAGCTACATGGGAACCAAATAGTGTAAGGAAACATAGATATTTTTTTTATATTTAAGTAATATATTATCGAAGGAAAATTTCATTTTACGGTAGGTAGAATGTATCTAACAATTATTTTATGAAATATTTCATTTCCAATAAATTTAACTTCTTATATAGATTTTGATACATACAAACCTTAGAATAAATTAATTATAATACAGTATACCATTATTACAAAGAAGTTAAATTAGTGATTATGAATATTAGTAACTAAACTAGGAAAATTTATGGTCTTCACTTGTCTAAAATAAATTTTGTAAATATAAATTGGTTATAAATGAAAATAAAAATCGTATTATTGTAAAATAATTTTTTTTCAAACACCATTTTAAGGCACATAATGTGTTTTTTTCTTAATAAATTTAAATTAACTCTATTGGTGAATAATTTTAATAAAATAAATTATTATGAATTCAATAAATATTATTTAATTAAAATAATTTTTTCCTTTAAATGAGAAAAAAATATAAATATAATTTTTTACTTGAAACATATTTTTCTAAAAATTGGTTTTGGAAATGTTTTAAGAAATTATTTTAAAATGAAATTATTTTACATATAGAATTTGAGTCATGATAAATTGATTACATATTTTGAATCAAGAGGATAATCTTTTTAAATAGGTCTATTTTAATTTTGGTCTATATGAATAGTAACCATAGAAAAAAAATTACCTTAAAAAGGGTAGACCTTGTAAAATATGGTTAACTCTTCATGATATGGGATTAAAATTTATCAAAAAAATTATTTTTCCAATTTATTAAGTGGGGTTAATTAAATCAGATTTATTACATGAATATATGTTCAATTTATTCCATATTTCATTTATTATCACTTTTATAATAATTTTAGAGAAAAATAAATATAAAATATCACATTCTTGATATTGATAACTCTAAAAGAATTATACAAGTATAAAAATATGACATGTTTAGTTATAAATTTGTATTAGAAATACAAATTAATTGGTTTAATAATAATATATTTTTATAATTTTTAGTAGTTGAATAATTACCTAAAAGGATTATGTAATACAAATAGAGTATTTATTCTATTAATAAAAAAATAAAATAAATGATTTAAAAAATATTTAATGTAATAAAATTTATGTGGAAAATTATAATATGTTACTTTTTTAGATACATGTGACATATATAATATGTTTTAAAATATTATATTTCAATTCCATTTTTTCATTGTGTCGTTAATATCAAATTAAAAGAATCAATTTAAAATTGACATTTATGCTATTTTATAAAAGATAATATTTCATTAAATGATTAAATGTTCCTAAATAAGTTATCATTTTCCAAGTGAATAGAATATGTTTGAAAATATCAACCGTGGTTTATTAATGAGACATTTACCTATTTTTGTAAAATTTTATGACCCATTAAAATTAAAATAGTTGTTATCCCATTTATGGTAAAAAATGATTAATAACATGGTTAATCAAAATGATAAGGTTTAAAAAAACACCAAAAATAAAATAAATATAATTTTATGAGTTTATATTAACACTAATATCATTTAAATAGAAATAATTTCCATTTGGATTAATTATTTTATATTATATTTATTATATTTTAATTTCTTTATGAAATTCCAGGAATTTCCTCTCAGTCCCTTATAAATGGACACCCTTAATTTCTCTTATTAATACAACATTGAGCCTTCTATGTCGACCAAACCCAACCATATTATCATCTAAACTTTTTTATCCCCATTATTGTGGGTTTTTTCTCAATGTAGTATCCCTTGTACCCTTATGGGGAGATCTAAATGATCTATTTTAAAGTAGAGCAAAACACCTTAGCCGATCACATTATTTTTGAATATAATTTAATGTAAACTAAATTATTTTTATTTATTTTAAAAAAATACAATGATAATACCTAATACATCCAATTTTTTTTTGAATCCATAATTATATTCCCATATTCCAATCAAATGAGAAGTGAAAGAATCACTCATCTGTATATATGGATTATAATTTCAACATGGTGATATAATTCCCTTTCTTCACCATATTTTATGGGTATTATCACAATTCTAGAGTTTATATATTGTAACGACCCAATCTTTTTGAGTAGTATATTAACTTACTCTTATTTATTTAATAAGATGTTAATGGTTAATGCAGAAAGAGGAGTCGATGGCTTCATCCAGTAGACTCAACCCTTACGAAGCCCACTTATCAGAGCTCGGGAAGGAGGTAGCATCTGTGGGCTTCGCTTTGGACCAAGCCCAATCCGAGCTCCAGCGTGTCAAGCTTGAACGAAAACGCTTGCAGGAGAAGTTCAAGTTAGTGGAGATTGCTACTAGGGCAATGTTATCTGAGACTCCCTCAGATTCTATCACCATAGCACACCTTACACTTAGGTCTTATGCCAGTGTAATAAGGGGATATGTGATGAGACCCTAGTTTCCTTGTGTAACCCTTTAGGATGAATAAATTGTGATTTCTTCCTTTAGTGATGTTTGTGAAATTTCAAATGTCTAGATAATTTTAGAATGTATTTTATTGATGAATATTGAAAAAGGGATATTTTGAAATATTTATGTAAACCTTAAATAACTAATGATGTGTAATGATTTTCAAAAAATGGTCTTCTACAAAAGTGTTCATTAAGGAATTTGGAGTCTAATAAGATCAACTTAATTTTTGATGAATAGTAAATTATGAATAGTGATTTTACGCTTAGGATTAGTAATATGACCAAATGGATTAGTAATTTTCACTTAAAGAAAGTTTTAATATAATTTAGACACCTTGATTAAGTAATGTGATTCAATAAAATGGGTAAATAACAGTTTCATAAATTATTATTCAAGTATTAGTTTTTTCGGATGAATAGTGTTTTTTAATTAAAAATTTAATTAAAAATAATTAGAAAATTATTTTTATAAAAATGAATTTATTTTTGAACTCAGAGCATCGATATTATGTTATGGTAATTTTTGGGGATTTTTCTAAAAAAATAAATTTTCGGTGAATAGTGTATTTATTTAAAAATAAAATTAAAAATATTTAGAAAATTATTTTTATAAAATGGAGTTCATTTTTGAAATCATAGCATTGATATTTGGTTAAGGTGAAATTTTGGGATTATTCTGAGAAAGTTGAATTTTCAGTGAATAGTAAAAATACCGTTTTAGGGTTTCGGTATGTTTAATGACATCATAATGATGTCATGATGATGTCATGAGATCTTTTGAGGGTTGGCCGGCCAAGGGTGATGAATTATTGTTTTGGGGGCCCCATGTGGCCTAACTCCATGATAAATGCCAAGGGAGAGCCCATGGGTTTGAGAAAAGCACATGTGAGGTGTCCTTTGGCCATTAATGCTTTGTCCCCTCACTTTCCCTATAAATACCCACCCTTTCCTCCCTTGGTTTTCACTCCCAACTCTTCCCCAACGAAGTTCTGGTCTCCTTACCTTCCAAAGAGTCCTCCCAAGGTTCCCCCAAGCCCTCAAGGTCCAATCCTTTGAGTTTCAAGAGTCACGTTTTAAGGTAAGGGATCCGACCCCTCTCTTTCTTTTCATGTAATCTCTTTTATGTCATTCCTATTATGCTCCATGTTTTTATGTGAGAGGATGTTCTTTATATTCCTCTTACTGCCCTTTCATGTTTATATGATGAGAGATCCCCTCTTACTCTCATCATTTCGTTTTATGAAAGTTTAAGTGACGCCGTTAGGCTGCCGAATTGTTAAGGGATTCTTTCACCCTTCTCATTTTTCAAGTTCGATTTTCATGTCAAGTATTTCAAGTTCCTTTTTATTATGTTGGGGTATGATCTCTATATCTATCATACTGATCTCTTATGATCATATGATGAGGGACCCTTTTTGATCTTGTCAAATCATTTTCTTTTGAAGTTAAGTGACGCCGTAAGGCTGCCGAATTTTCATAAGAGAAATCTAATCTTTTTCCTTCCATGTTTTTCATTTCAAATGGTATGTCCCTAAAATTTCGTTACCATGTCAATATGTCCTTCTTATTCTTTCACCATACTGTTTTATGGATCATTTATGAGTGGGTGACCCATGTCCCCTCTCATTTCAACGTTTTCTAAAACCCCGAAACTTAGCCGTTATGCTGCAGAATTTTCCCCTCAAAATGCCCCTCTCTTTTCTAAAAAATTATTTTATGTTATAAAGTGAATACTCAAAGCTCTTATTTATACAAGGGTATTCACATATATATCAAAATGTTCCATTTTAAATTCTGGGATTTACATACATGAGACCCACTTTCCCTTCCGTGTGTTTAAAGTGACGTAAAGATCATGTCTTTAAAGCAGTTTTTAAAACGTTATGATTATGAAATGAAACCCATTTATTTTATGCTATGTGGGTTATTTATGAAATGTTTGATGATGATATATGTGGCTCACATGATAATAAAGGCAAATTTAAGGGTGCTCCCTGATAGCGCTCCAATGCATTAGGTAATGATGTAACCACTAGAGATTACAATTTTCATGATACCTTGGTGAATAACCTTGGTAATTTTCAAATGACACCTTGGGGATGGACCTTGGTGATATGTTCATGATTGTCTATGTTAAATGATGTAGCCACATCTTCAAGTTATGAAAAATGTTATTTTTATTATGAAATGCCTCATGATTTCTTTCTCATGCCTTAAAGTTCTTTTCATGTCCTTATTGAAGTATCTCAAGTTCACATGTAAAATGTTCCTCTTGTTTCCCTTACTGGGCCTTATGCTCACCCTTTCTTTTGATGTATGTCCCCAGGTTATGAGATGCATAATGAACATAGGATGAACTAAAGGAGAAGCCTTTCAAGTGTTTAAGAAGAATGTTTTTATGTTTTTTTTTGTATTATGATCCTTGTTTCCAAGACACTAAACCTTAACGATCCTCAGTTTTGTGTAATGTAATGAAAGTTTATGTTATAAAATGGCGGGATGCTATAGTTGGCATCAAAGGGAGGTTTAGTTATTTGTGGAAATTAGGATATAAAAACTTTAGGAAGAACCCTATAGAAAAGTTTAAATATAGGAAAACTTCCTGGTATTTTGGTAAGTATTGAGTAAGTGGTCTATCAAACAAATACATCCCTTTCTGGATACGAGCAGGTAGAGGCGGCTCTGGCACATATGTACATAGGGGTAAAACCTGAAAACACCGCTTTGAGCTAGACTCGAACGGGAACTGGTGCACGATAACGGGCCTTGCTGCACTCTTGGTTACGACACTCCCGGGGGATATGTTTGGTTAATCACATGCTTTTTATGAATCATTATGAAGGAATTATAGAGAAGTATAATTGTCTAAGCATGAAGTCTTAGTTAAAAGATTCATAAATGAAATAAGTTTCTCACTAAGGTTTTATTCTTTTAGAAAATGGCGGGCAATAGGAGAAACCGTGCCGATGGTGACCGCAATGCACCATGTGCTGACGGCCCTCCGATGGAAGCCGGAATGGAAACATTCATGCGGATGATGAACCAACTGACTCAAGTTATGAGTAATAACTTGAATCAAGCTGAGAGGCCGACCTCACCACGAAGGGAACAACTTTCTGTTGAGTCCTTCATGCGTCAACGACCGCCAACATTCAGTGGATCTACTGACCCATTGGTTGCAGAACAATGGATAAGCTCCATTGAAAAGATCTTTTCTGTACTTCATTGTTCGGAACAAGAAAAAGTCACCCTTGCTGTTTACCACCTAGAGGGAGAAGCTGATCAGTGGTGGTCACTGATCAAAAACACGAAGCCACGAGGAGAGATGGAAGCTATGGAGTGGGAAGAATTTCGGGGAATTTTCTTTAACAAGTATTTCCCTCGTTCCATGAGAACGAAAATGGAGAAAGAGTTTCTCGAGCTGAAGCAGAAGGAGAACGAATCTGTCGGAAGCTATGAGATGAACTTCACAAGGCTTTCCCGTTATACCTCAAGCTTTGTCATGGACCCTAATGGGAAGGTTGATAGATTCTTTGGCGGACTACGACCACATCTGCGGAAGAATCTAGCCAACAGGGACTACGATAGCTATGAAGAAATAGTTCGAAGTGCTATGAAGGTTGAACTAGAGTTTGGAGAGACACAGTGGTCTCACAAATCTAATGAGAAGAAGAGAACTCTAGAACCAAGCCTGGGAAGAAGTTTTGATCAGGAAAGAGGTGGAAAGCATATGCAACATGCCACATGCAATAAATGTGGGAAGAAGCATCCGGGGAACTGCTTGATCGGAAGTGGCAAGTGCTATAGGTGTGGAAAAGAAGGCCATATTTCTCGGAATTGTCGTGGTGATGTGAAGCCTCAACTTCCCAACACTAACGACAGAGGAAAGATGGTTCTGGCCCTACCCGAAGTCACATGCTTCAAGTGTGGACAGCTTGGGCACTTTGCTAATCAATGTCCAAATCCGAGGGCGGTGGAGGGGAATCACCATCAACCTCAGCAGAGGCCAAGGGAGCAAGGTCGTGCTTTCGCTATCACAACAACTGAAGTTGAAGTTCCGAACGATGTGGTAGCAGGTACTCTTGTTGTCCTCTCAAAACTAGCAAGTGCTTTATTTGATTCTGGTTCTACGCATTCCTTTATTTCTTCCAAGTTTGCAAAGAATATAGAATCAATCCCCGAATTGCTTGAGGTAGAGTTGTCAGTCAAGACTCCAAGTGGGATTATCCATGCATCAACAGTGTTTAGAGACTCTAGTGTTTACTTTGGTGAGCACAATCTTATCGCAAATCTAGTAGTCATTCCCATGATGGAATTCGACGTTATACTAGGGATGGACTGGCTCTCAAAGTATAATGTTAAGATCAAATGCAGAAGTAAGGAAATCTCAGTAGTCTTGAATGAACGACCTACAGTTATCTTCCGAGGAGAGATATCCCGAACTGATCCCTATCTAGAAGCACCTCCTATAGCTTTCTTTATGGAGTTAATCGGTGATGAGGAAGAAGGGAAAGGGAGCATACAAATTGAAGATGTACCGATTGTTCAGGAATACATGGATGTATTTCCTGAGGAGTTACCTGGACCTCCCCCAGAAAGAGAGGTAGAGTTCTCCATTGAACTCATACCTGGGTCTCAACCGATATCAAAGACTCCGTATAGAATGGCAAATGTGGAGCTAGAGGAGCTAAAGAAACAACTCCAAGACTTGTTGGAGAAGGGGTTTATCCGACCGAGTGTGTCTCCTTGGGGAGCACCAGTTCTCTTTGTGAAGAAGAAGGATGGATCAATGCGGCTATGCATTGATTATAGAGAACTGAACGGGATCACAGTGAAGAACAGATACCCTCTTCCAAGAATTGATGATTTATTTGACCAACTTCGTGGGGCTCAATTCTTCTCTAAGATTGATCTTCGATCTGGTTATCATCAACTGAGGGTGAAGAAGGAAGATATTCCAAAGACTGCCTTCCGATCAAGATATGGGCATTATGAGTTTACTGTTATGCCCTTCGGCTTGACTAATGCTCCTGCTATTTTTATGGATTTGATGAATAGAGTCTTTAAGGACTACCTTGATAACTTTGTGGTAGTTTTTATTGATGATATTTTGATATATTCAAAAAGTCGTGAGGAGCATGAAGATCATCTGAGGGTTATTTTGAAAACTCTACGGAAGGAGAGGCTCTTTGGGAAGTTCAGCAAGTGTGATTTTTGGTTACAACAAGTGGCTTTCTTGGGGCACATCGTAACCAATGAAGGAATCTCGGTTGACCCTGCAAAGACAATGGTTGTGGAGGAGTGGCCTCAACCCACAACAGTAACTGAGATTCGTAGTTTCCTTGGTTTAGCAGGATATTATAGGAGGTTTGTGAAAAACTTTTCACGGCTTTCTAATCCACTAACCAAGTTGACTCGAAAAGGGGTTAAGTTCATCTGGACAAAGGAATGTGAGGAAAGTTTTCAAGAGTTGAAGAAGAGATTGGTTACTGCACCTGTGTTAACACTACCCTCTATCGGAGAAGGATTCGTTATTTTTAGCGATGCATCTCTGAAAGGTCTTGGGTGCGTCCTCATGCAAAATGACAAAGTAATTGCTTATGCATCTCGACAGTTGAAGATTCATGAGCAGAATTATCCTACGCATGATCTAGAGCTGGCGGCAGTTGTTTTTGCTCTAAAGATATGGAGGCACTATCTTTATGGGGAGAAATGTGATATATACACTGACCACCAAAGTCTAAAGTATATTTTCACTCAGAAAGAATTGAACATGAGACAAAGGAGATGGTTGGAGCTTATTAAAGACTATGATTGTTCAATTCATTATCACCCTGGAAGAGCAAACAAAGTCGCGGATGCGTTAAGCAGGAAAGATCCTGTTGTTCTGGCAACAATGAGGATCCTGGGAGATCCCTTGATTAAAGATCTAGTAAAACTGGACATGGGAATTATAAGGAAAGGGACATCATCAACCCTATCCCAACTGATTTCTCAACCTTCATTACTAGAGAAGATCAAGAAGGCTCAAAAAGAAGATCCTTTACTGCAGGAGAAGTTCGAGGCTGTAAAGGATGAGAAGTTCCCTGATTTCAATATTGATCAAGAAGGTGTATTGAAATTTCGTACAAGACTATGTGTTCCATATATTCCGGAGATAAAGAAAGAACTGATGGATGAAGCTCATAGCTCTACTTTCTCTATACACCCGGGAAGCACTAAGATGTATAGAGACCTTCGTGATCATTATTGGTGGGATAACATGAAGAGGGAGATTGCCGATTACACTACAAGGTGCCTGGTGTGTCAGCAAGTAAAGGCAGAAAGACAACTTCCTAAGGGGGTATTACAACCGCTACCCATACCAGTATGGAGTGGGATAATATCACCATGGACTTTGTAACTGGTCTCCCGAAAACATCCAAAGGAAACAATGCGATATGGGTTATTGTGGACCGTCTCACCAAGACAGCCCATTTTATCTCTATTCGGGAAGATTTCTCTCTGGATCAGCTTGCCAAGATATACGTGAAGGAAGTGGTAAGGCTTCATGGGGTACCACTATCCATCGTATCTGATCGTGACCCAAGATTCACATCAAAATTCTGGAGAAGTCTTCAGCATGCTCTGAATACTGAATTGAATTTTAGTACGGCCTATCATCCTCAAACTGATGGCCAATCTGAAAGGACTATTCAGACACTCGAAGACATGTTGAGATTATGCTCAATGGAATTTGAGGGTGGATGGGATCAATACCTCCCATTAGTGGAGTTCTCTTATAACAACAGCTTCCATGCGGGTATTCAGATGGCACCCTATGAAGCTCTGTATGGAAAGCGGTGTAGAACTCCTACTTGTTGGGATGAAACTGGTGAGAGGAAGCTTCTTGGGCCTGATCTCGTGCAAGAGATGACAAAACAGGTTCATGCCATCCAACAACACATAAAGGCTGCTCAGAGTCGGCAGAAGAGCTATGCTGACAATCGTCGAAGGGACTTGGAGTTTGGTGTTGGTGACAAAGTCTTCCTTCGAATTTCTCCATGGAAGAGAGTCATGCGGTTTGGGAAGAAAGGGAAGCTCAGCCCTAGGTACATTGGCCCCTATGAAATCCTTGATCGCATAGGAGCAGTGGCCTATCGTCTAGCACTTCCACCGAACCTAGCTCAAGTTCATGATGTCTTCCATGTATCTCTCTTGAGGAAGTACATACCCGACCCTTCGCATGTACTGAACCCAGAGGTGGTACAACTTGAACATGACCTCTCTTATGAGGAGCAGCCAGTGGAGATCTTGGACCGTAGAGACAAGGTCCTACGAAACAAGACTACCCACCTTGTGAAAGTGTTGTGGAGGAATCATAAATATGAAGAAGCGACTTGGGAGCCTGAGGAAACAATGAAGCAAAAGTACCCTCACCTTTTCAACTAGGCCTCAAGTATAAATTTCGGGGACGAAATTTCTTAAGGGGGGAAGAATGTAACGACCCAATCTTTTTGAGTAGTATATTAACTTACTCTTATTTATTTAATAAGATGTTAATGGTTAATGCAGAAAGAGGATTCGATGGCTTCATCCAGTAGACTCAACCCTTACGAAGCCCACTTATCAGAGCTCGGGAAGGAGGTAGCATCTGTGGGCTTCGCTTTGGACCAAGCCCAATCCGAGCTCCAGCGTGTCAAGCTTGAACGAAAACGCTTGCAGGAGAAGTTCAAGTTAGTGGAGATTGCTACTAGGGCAATGTTATCTGAGACTCCCTCAGATTCTATCACCATAGCACACCTTACACTTAGGTCTTATGCCAGTGTTATAAGGGGCTATGTGATGAGACCCTAGTTTCCTTGTGTAATCCTTTAGGATGAATAAATTGTGATTTCTTCCTTTAGTGATGTTTGTGAAATTTCAAATGTCTAGATAATTTTAGAATGTATTTTATTGATGAATATTGAAAAAGGGATATTTTGAAATATTTATGTAAACCTTAAATAACTAATGATGTGTAATGATTTTCAAAAAATGGTCTTCTACAAAAGTGTTCATTAAGGAATTTGGAGTCTAATAAGATCAACTTAATTTTTGATGAATAGTAAATTATGAATAGTGATTTTACGCTTAGGATTAGTAATATGACCAAATGGATTAGTAATTTTCACTTAAAGAAAGTTTTAAAATAATTTAGACACCTTGATTAAGTAATGTGATTCAATAAAATGGGTAAATAACAGTTTCATAAATTATTATTCAAGTATTAGTTTTTTCAGATGAATAGTGTTTTTTAATTAAAAATTTAATTAAAAATAATTAGAAAATTATTTTTATAAAAATGAATTTATTTTTGAACTCAGAGCATCGATATTATGTTATGGTAATTTTTGGGGATTTTTCTAAAAAAATAAATTTTCGGTGAATAGTGTATTTATTTAAAAATAAAATTAAAAATATTTAGAAAATTATTTTTATAAAATGGAGTTCATTTTTGAAATCATAGCATTGATATTTGGTTAAGGTGAAATTTTGGGATTATTCTGAGAAAGTTGAATTTTCAGTGAATAGTAAAAATACCGTTTTAGGGTTTCTGTATGTTTAATGACATCATAATGATGTCATGATGATGTCATGAGATCTTTTGAGGGTTGGCCGGCCAAGGGTGATGAATTATTGTTTTGGGGGCCCCATGTGGCCTAACTCCATGATAAATGCCAAGGGAGAGCCCATGGGTTTGAGAAAAGCACATGTGAGGTGTCCTTTGGCCATTAATGCTTTGTCCCCTCACTTTCCCTATAAATACCCACCCTTTCCTCCCTTGGTTTTCACTCCCAACTCTTCCCCAACGAAGTTCTGGTCTCCTTACCTTCCAAAGAGTCCTCCCAAGGTTCCCCCAAGCCCTCAAGGTCCAATCCTTTGAGTTTCAAGAGTCACGTTTTAAGGTAAGGGATCCGACCCCTCTCTTTCTTTTCATGTAATCTCTTTTATGTCATTCCTATTATGCTCCATGTTTTTATGTGAGAGGATGTTCTTTATATTCCTCTTACTGCCCTTTCATGTTTATATGATGAGAGATCCCCTCTTACTCTCATCATTTCGTTTTATGAAAGTTTAAGTGACGCCGTTAGGCTGCCGAATTGTTAAGGGATTCTTTCACCCTTCTCATTTTTCAAGTTCGATTTTCATGTCAAGTATTTCAAGATCCTTTTTATTATGTTGGGGTATGATCTCTATATCTATCATACTGATCTCTTATGATCATATGATGAGGGACCCTTTTTGATCTTGTCAAATCATTTTCTTTTGAAGTTAAGTGACGCCGTAAGGCTGCCGAATTTTCATAAGAGAAATCTAATCTTTTTCCTTCCATGTTTTTCATTTCAAATGGTATGTCCCTAAAATTTCGTTACCATGTCCATATGTCCTTCTTATTATTTCACCATACTGTTTTATGGATCATTTATGAGTGGGTGACCCATGTCCCCTCTCATTTCAACGTTTTCTAAAACCCCGAAACTTAGCCGTTATGCTGCAGAATTTTCCCCTCAAAATGCCTCTCTCTTTTCTCAAAAATTATTTTATGTTATAAAGTGAATACTCAAAGCTCTTATTTATACAAGGGTATTCACATATATATCAAAATGTTCCATTTTAAATTCTGGGATTTACATACATGAGACCCACCTTCCCTTCCGTGGGTTTAAAGTGACGTAAAGATCATGTCTTTAAAGCAGTTTTTAAAACGTTATGATTATGAAATGAAACCCATTTATTTTATGCTATGTGGGTTATTTATGAAATGTTTGATGATGATATATGTGGCTCACATGATAATAAAGGAAAATTTAAGGGTGCGCCCTGATAGCGCTCCAATGAATTGGGTAATGATGTAACCACTAGAGATTACAATTTTCATGATACCTTGGTGAATAACTTGGTAATTTTCAAATGACACCTTGGGGATGGACCTTGGTGATATGTTCATGATTGTCTATGTTAAATGATGTAGCCACATCTTCAAGTTATGAAAAATGTTATTTTTATTATGAAATGCCTCATGATTTCTTTCTCATGCCTTAAAGTTCTTTTCATGTCCTTATTGAAGTATCTCAAGTTCACATGTAAAATGTTCCTCTTGTTTCCCTTACTGGGCCTTCTGCTCACCCTTTCTTTTGATGTATGTCCCCAGGTTATGAGATGCATAATGAACATAGGATGAACTAAAGGAGAAGCCTTTCAAGTGTTTATGAAGAATGTTTTTATGTTTTTTTTTTGTATTATGATCCTTGTTTCCAAGACACTAAACCTTAACGATCCTCAGTTTTGTGTAATGTAATGAAAGTTTATGTTATAAAATGGAGGGATGCTATATATATGATAAATATTTATTAATTATATTTTACAAATGAGAAAATCATGTATACCTTATAACATCTCAGAACCCACAACCACAAATCCTGTATAGAAATCCAAAAATTTACATTATCTACCTTGATACTGATAATTCTGATGCAACTTTTTCCATAAAAACCATACATCATAAAAATGAGAATACAATAACTTAAATACAAGATAACCTTTTATTTTTATAGTTTTAGATTATTAGGAAAATCCCCCAGAATAAAATTACAATTTGGACAAATAAACCATCAAAATTATATTTCACCCATTTACCCTAGGTTTTTTATTTCACAATGAACATAAAAATCATCATTTTGATATCAATTATAGGCTTATATCATTCAAAATAAATCATAAAAACCTGGGGAAAATTAAACATAACAAGGGTAAGATCAAATATTCAGTATGGGTAAACATAAAAACTAATAATTAAAGTCATCAATAATAATTCGAGTGCATAATGGAATGATTAATTAATAGCAGTGTTTAAAAAAATCATAAAATAAATCATAACCATCCATACCAGGACCATCCAATTTGATGTCATGGGAAATTCAAGAGTCATCAAAATAAATAATCATGAGCCATGAGATATAACACATGAACGTTAGAAACATTATAAGCCTATAAAAAGCATAAAGAAACATGTAAAAGTACCTTGTGATATAATTTTAATTTTTACACTTTTAAATGGAATAATCACAAGGTCAAATTCCAAACATATCAACCTTATAAATGGAATTGCCTTATGGATGACTTCCATACCCAATTAATTAAAGGGATATAATGGTCCCACTTGTCATTATTATATTATAGAACCACCAATAAAATGTCAAAGGACCATTGAAAAATAATTAATAATAATTAACCCTAGGAAAATATATGGGTTCAATAATAATCTGTTTGAAACATTATTAAATCATGGAAGATAAACGGGTTCAAAAAAATCTTTAAAATAATAATAATCCATTAAAAAATAAGTAAAATACAAATATCTTAAAAATATAATTAACCCATGTAAATTAAATGGGTTCAGTAACAATCTATTCGAAACATGATTAACCCATGGAAAAGAGATGGGTTAAATAACTATATCTTTGAAACAAGATTAACCATTGGAAAGAATTTGGATAAATAAAAATATATTTGAAATAAACTTAATCCATCTAAAGAATGAATAAGGATGGTATTAATAAAAAATATTTCCATTAGAGGATATGTGAGGACATGGTTTATTGAATATGGTGAAAGGATGTACCATTATAAGATCATTACACTATTCCTTAGGAAAATATTCTTTTTGTATTGAAAAACATTTTGAAATTCCTTTTATTTGAAGTTAAAATTTGAAACAAATTTCTAAACAATTTATGTTCTAATCATGGAAAGGATTTTTCAAATAAATAATGGTGGGTAAATCTACACATTCCATATGAGGTTAAAATAACATTCCTTTTCTTGGGAAATAGGATAGAAGAATTCCTTGTTTAAAAAGAGATAATAAGACTCCATTGAAAACATTGGTAAAAGAGAAAAAGGGAAAAATTATTTAATAAATTATTTATAGTGGTTAAAAACATTTTTTTAAAATAAATTTTAGATAAAATGGTTTTAATAAGAAAATAGGTTCTCCATATAAAGAAGAAATAATGTTGGGTTTTATTAAAAGTATTTTCTAAAACAATTTGGGTACAAAAAAGTTGGAAAATGGTAGTACCACATGGAAAAGGTCAAGAATAAATATATGATAGGAAAATGAAAGGTTTTATAGAAAATTGTTCATAATATTTCCTCTTGTTGAAATTAAATATCATTGAAATATTCTTGAGGGAAATAATCCTTAATCATTCAATAGTGTCTCGTACCACTTTGAAGCATTTGAAATATTTACCCCATGAATGGAATACAAATAAACGATTCTTAAAATACTATGAGAATAAAAGAATTTATTATATAACATGTCAGTGGATAACTATATACACATCATAATAGAATATTTTTTATAATATATCAAATGTCTCAAAGAAGGAAAATTGTGAGAAAAGTCCATTACCTCTTTTGTAGATTCGAAACTGCAAAAACAATGAACGAATAATAATTAAATGAAACATTTAAATATGATTAATATAGATTAATTAATGATATAATATATAAATAATTTTATTAGACACACCACACAATAGAATTAAATGGTGATTATGACATTTATCTCACACATGTAAAAAGTGTGATGAAAATACATTATTACTTGAGTATCTTTTAAATATAGAGATCCATGAAAGAATAACAAAAATGAAAACTTCTACCACCATTAAATAAATTATATTCAGGATATAAATGTCAAATTATCTTTATATAAACCATATGAAAGGAATTATTTTCATAAAAATACAATATTTTTCAAAGAAATGAAATTGTGACGAAATCCATTACCTCTATTATGATTTGTCAGGCATGTTATCTATATTTCATAAAAATAAACTTATATTAATTATATACTTTCTTTAAATCCATTATAATGTTTATTATAAACATAATTTCACTTTTAATTTTTTTTACGACTACAAAAATAATTATGTTTATGTCGGGTGTTTTGACCATATTTGGATTATATGTCAAAACAAATTTGGCAGGACAACTATGGTTAAATGGGTTATTCCATAAGCCTATAAATAATAATAATAATTAATAAATTATCATATATATACTTAATTTACACAATTATATCCAATCATGAAATATGGTTATGAAAAACGAACCAATGTTAATGTCCCGGAGACGGTAGGTTGTACGTATGCATGAGTAACATTATTTTTTTAATCATTATCAGAAAAAAGGTATGTAAGAAATTATTTTTCCAAAATTATAAATATATGATATATAATTTATTATTTAGTCCTATATATTTATATATCTAATTCATATTATTTTAAAAATAATAACACCACTTCGATGAGGTTGTAGTCCACACGTCCGCGTATGTTGTTATAACTTTTTTGTGTGCGTGGAAATGTTTTTAAGAAAATGATGTGTTATATTTATATAAAGATAATTTAATCATAAATATATTATATAATTAATGTATGTCACATATTTTTAAATAATAACCTCCTTAATACATTCCAACTAGTGTGTGAACAAATTACATTACTTTTAGGAGGCAGTTGTCTATAGTTCTATAAATGATGTCATCATATTTATTCAAAATGGAATATATAATTGTATGTGTTGTAAAATAATAAAACAATCCTCAATACATAATAAATATCATATATATAATACATAAACTACTTCTGTATCATAATCACTAACCATGAAATTTTCTAAATGAAAAAAACATCATTTTAGGAGGTGATAGTTTGCTGAATAGATAAATAGTAAGTTCATTACCCATTATATGGAAGTGTGTGTAAGTGAATGTAAAACCCTCAATATAACAACATATAAGTATATTTATCAAAATATTATTATTATATCATATAATAATAGATATAAATTGGTGGAGAATGAAAATGTAACAATGGTTGTGGAGGAAGAATATCACCTCTTATTCAAGTAACTCCTTATTGTTTACACAAAAGAACTTATTTGTTGGATTTATTCCCAAGTTTAGGACTCTAGGGTGAGTTTAGGAATGTTGGGATATTATTTGGTCAGGATTTGGATAAGAAAATATGTCCTGATATGTGTAAATATATGGGAAGAGATAGTTCCCTTTTATATTGTATGGAAGTGACGCCCATTTTATTTTTGAAAAGGATTGTGTGTTACCAAAGTATTACTTGATCCCCATGTGTTAAAATGGACGATTTTGGAACCTATGATGTGAAATGGATGAAATAGTTCTCTATAATAGGGGTTTTTAAAAGTTTTTAGGTCATTGTTTTTTTAAGATTAAGGGTTATTCAATTGTTAAGCATAATTTTACCATCATTGATGTACTTAATTTTAATTACATTAGATAATAGTTTTTTTAAACACCAATATTGACATTATTAGAAATTAGAAATTATTTTTATTCAAAATATGATATAACTTTTTCTATTTTTCAATCAATGAAGTTTAAAAAATTAATTTAAAATTAATCTTACAGATGAGTCAATATTACAGGTTTTTAATGTTAAAAGAATTAAAACATCGCTATGTTTTTATATTCAATTTAAAAGTGATATTTATTCCAATTAAAAAAATTCTATTAATTGATAAAAAATAAATATAATTAAGTAGACTTCACGATCTAGATGTTGGGGAAGGGAATCTCCATGTAGGCATGTATGGGATGAATTCCTATAAGGCCTTAGGGTAATGTAATCCACTAAGCCTATGAGCCTTGTAAGGGTCCCTAGTAATACATTGAATGAGCGGTTATCAAAATTCAATAAAAATAAGGCCTTATAGAAATAAAAAATAAATTTTTTATTCATTACAAATGAATCTACATAATAACATTCAAAAAATGCATCCTAGAAGATTTTTTATGTTTAAATTCAAAAAATTAAGTTCATTTCTACATTTAAAATGTATAAAAGGGTATAATATTGTATATAAAATTGGTTCACCATCAAATTGTGATAAAATTACCTTTTAGAATTCTAGATAATTTTTTTCATAAAATTATTTTTATTATTATTTTACATCTATCAAAACATATTATATGAATGTAAAAAAATTATTAAATTGTATAAACATAATAGAGTATTTACTATTCATTCTCACTGATATAATGGTAGGTGATAACTACGATATGATATAATAATCTTAAATTATATTATTGTTCATTATAACTTATTCTTTCTTTTAACCTATGATTCCAATGAAACTTGTTGTAATGTTTCATGTGCGCTATTAGGTATATTTTCCCTTTTAATAAAAAATTACTATTTAATTAATAAATATTAGAAAATAGAAAAAATAATTATTTTGTCATTAATGAGCATGTTACATCCTTTAAATTCAATTAATTATTTTTTTTAATTTATAGCGAATTAGAAAATGAATAATTAATCTTATAAAAATGTGAAACTATAATTTCATAATTTAAGATAGTATATTTAATTTCATCTATTTCAGTGTCTAAGTGATAACTACAAAAATAATATTAATATTATATAGATTTTTGGTAGGTCTGGGGCTTGCATGTATCATAATTCATTGAAGGCATTCGAGGTTACATGTGAAAAAAAAACATAGCGTTTCATGTGATGTAATCTAAAAATTTTATTTCATGTAACACAATATATTAATGAATTTAAATTATATAGAAATAATATATTTCATAAAATCATGGGATGTTACATCCCAACCCACCTAAAATGAATTTCATCCATGAAATTCATCTTTGTTATCAATTTTTTATATTTATAGAGTTCAGTAATTTAAATCCACATCAAACAAATGGTAAATACAACCTAATACTAAATAAGGAAATTTGAAAGAAAAAGGTCGACAAAAGTTATTAATTACTAGGATTCCACCAAGGGAGAACATTATATGGAATGGGAGAAAATATAAATAATTATTGAGTGTAATTGAGATCATCAATCACAAACAAGTGAATGATTAGTGGAATGTTAAGTGCCCATAAAACATAAATCTTTAATGATTGAAAGGACCATAAATTCATCATAATTTAAGGTATTATGATAATAACTTTTTTTAACAATCCTTCTCCTATAGTTAAACAATTCTCTTAGTATCCAGTATATGTGGAAATACACTTACTTGAAGAGCATAATTTCATCCTTTAAATATGTTCCAACAAAAAATCAGGGTTTTCTCTAAAATATGAGTATTATAGATTATGTTTTAATTCATGGTGTACTAATGTCAACTTTTAAAGACCATTTATCGATAAAAGGGGGAGTCAATATATTCCTCCTATCATTATCAACTAACGAAAACAAAATATTATTATCACTTGGTAAGAAGTTTCCAAAAATGAGTAATCCATAAAATGATACACTAATGATAAAAATTATATTGTAATAACCAATGTTGAAACTAAATTATTCCACAAAAAAAACACCTTATGATTCTTTAAACATTTACGAACTATGTTTTAAACCCAAATATTAGAATAATGAGATCATATAATGTTCAAAGAAAAATAAACCACTATTCATCAAATAAAATACCATATATTTTACATCAAAAATTAATGTTTAACTTAAAAATTTTTATAATAATCTGAACATCATGTAGGCTAGTGATAGTGTGAAACCCCCTTATCTTCCTTTGGTCATGGTTCTATGCCCCACCATCTCACGAGATGCAACGAGTTTTCACTATGCATCTATTTTTTCCATTTTTTTGAACATGGAAACTAATTCCTAAAAAAACACTTTATTTTCATCATAGGGGATAAAAATACCTCATTTTAAAAAACGCCTCCAAAAATTCTTTTATTATCTCATCTGTTAATATCCCAATGGGGTGTATAATATTTTCTACATTATGATTAACCTAAATATTATAGACCTATGAAGGTATACACATCTCTTAATATAACCTCACTTGAAAACCTCATAATATCTAACGAACATTTGATACCAACTATGACAGCAGTGATCCTACACTCCCAGATCCATTTTCAAATCTATATCGTTTCATTCCATACATTTAGGATGATTATTATGACCCATATTTTTCCATAAATAGAATACAAGATTAAATTTTTAACAAGAATCACTTAAATACTAGTGGTCCTTTTAGGTATAGTGTTTTAGATAATTAATAAAGACACCTATAAAAAACAACTCATTTCAATTTGTACCCATAAGTCATGAAAAATACATTTATATATTAAACCATCATATCTTATATCACAGTTGGTCATAAACATAATCCTTGTGATATTATTTGTACGCATAAATCATTCTACTACATTCATTAAAACTAATGATAAAGTAATAATAATAAGGTAAAGATCAAATGGCCAGTTTGGGTAAACACAAGCATTAACAATTAAAAGTCATCAATAAGAATATGATTGAATGAGGGAATGATGAATAAATAAAAGTGTATGACAAAATCATAAAATAAATCATAACCATAGATATATTTAACATCAAATATGAAAACATGGTAATTAAAGGAGTCATTATAATCAATAATCTGGAGTCATGTGATATCAATCTCAGTCATTAGAAACATTATAAACCTGTAGAAAGCATAAAAAACACATAAAGTTACCTTAAGATATTATTATATTTTTGACACTTATATTTGGAATAACCATGTGACTGACTTCTATACATGTAACCATTATAAATAGAATAACCATATAGTCGACATACAAAACTAATGCATTGTAGTGATATCATGGTCCCACCCATCGTTGGTTTATCACTGAACCACCTGTCAAATGTACAATTACCATCAAAAAATCATCACGCATACATAACCATTGAAAAATAAACTGGTTCCATAAAAATAAATTCAAAGCATGTTTAACCCATGGAAAATAAATGGATTTAAAAAAATCTTATCAAAAAATTATTAACCCATGGAATATAAATGTCTTAAATAAAAACATCTTAAAAACATTATTAACCCATGGAAAAAAAATTTGTTCAATAACAATCTCTTCATAACATTATTATCCCATGGAAAATAAATGGGTTAAATAAAAATATATTTGAAATTAATTTATTCCATAGAAATAATTAATGAAGATGATATCAATAAAAAATATCCCTATTGGAGTGAAATTAACAAAAGGGTTGTTGAAGTTGATTAGTGAAAACCCATTAAGAGATCATTAAACAATTTTTGAGGAAAATAACCTTTTTATATTGATTTTTTTTCAAAATACACTTCATTGAAAATCCATTTTGAAAAATATTCATTAAAAAGTAACCATTTAAACATGAACCATAAGACTCAAATAAATTTTATAGGGTTAATTAGTATATGTCATATGATGTAAAAAGAACATTTATTTTTCACGGTAAAAAGTTCGAAAAACTGCGTTGTGAAGAAAGGGACACGAATATTCCTTTTATAACAGTGGTAAAATTAAAAAATTGTAAAATGGATTTAATGAATAATTTTGGAGTGGTTAAATTCATGTTTTGAAAACAATTTTTGGAATTTTTTTTAGAGTAAAACAGGTTCTCTGATTAATTATTGAATGACGTTATGTTGTTTTAAAAACATTTTTTAAAACATATTGAGTACCAAAGAGTTGAAAAATTGTACTAATATTTGAAAAAGGTCATGAATAACAATAGGATATGAACTTTAAAGGGTATATTGAAGAAGTTTCATAAAAGTTTCTTAAATTTAAATGAATGATCATAAAAATTGTTCTTTAAGAAATTAATATTTAAACATTACAAAGCACCACATTCAAAAATTCTTACCCTTATCCCTATGAATTTAATAACAATAATCAAATCCTATAATAATAAAATAACATATAAATTAGTTATATTTAATGTCAATGGTTATTTATATACACCTCATAAAAGAATATGGGTGTGTAACATATCAAAGTCTCAAATAAGGTAAATAATGAAAAAAGTCCATTACCGCATTGGAAACCTCAAAACCATAAAACCAATGAATGAATAATAATTTAATAGGACCTTTAAAAAAAATTAATATATAATAATTTATGATATAATATATCCAAAAATTCAGTAGATACACGACACAAAAAAAGTAAATGTTGATTATTTAAATTATCTCACGGATGTAAAAAGTGAGATGAAATCCCCTTACAACGTGAGTAAATTTTATATCATGAGATCCATGAAAGAATAGAATGAATTAAACATTTAATAAATTTAAATAAATTAAATTAAGGATATAAATATCAAATGATATGTATAAACCCATTTAATATGAACTACGTGCATAATAATACAATATGCCTCAAAGAAATAAAAATGAGACAAAATCCCTTTCCATGAGGCCGATTTTTCATGCATCTCCTCTATATTCCTGAATAATAATATTATGATAATTATATAATTTCTTCATAAGAAATTTCATATTATTTTTTAATATTATTTAACATATAAAAATGTTTTATGCAAATACATAATCAATTAAGTTTAAATCAGGTGTTTTTATCATATTCAGTCTATATGTCAAAATGACATTGGTAGGTCAAATATGGTCAAAGGGAATTTTATTTAATCATATAAAGTATAATAATAATTATATAATTATAATTTATAATCATAAATTAAACTTTTAAAACTAATCATTAAATATGGTTATGAGAAGTGAAACAATTTTACTATCATTGAGATGGTAGGTCGTACGTACGTACGAGCAACATTATCGTTTTTCAGTGATCATTATAGAAAGAAGTTAAGAAACAATTTAACGTTAGAAAATTATAAATATATAATATATACTATATTAATTTATAATATATACTTATATATATAAATATATATATTTTATAATCAATCAAATCAGTTCAAGTTGGCTGTAGTCTACACATCCACAAATGACAATATCATTTTTTTAGTGTGTGGAAAAGTGTCAATGAAAATAATGTGTTATATTTTTAGATGTTTAGTTATGTCATGAATAGAATATATATGTTATTTATGTCACATAAATTAATCAATACCATATTAAATATGTTCCATGTTTTTTGTAAACGTGTCACATCACATTGAGGAGATGGTAGTCCACACTTCATCAAATGATGTTAGCATTTTTAGAAAAATTGGAAGAAAAAAATTTATGTGTTATAAAATAATTAAATAATAATAAAAACAGAATAAAAATCATATATAATATATATAAACAAAATTTCTATCATAATTTCTAACCAATAAATGTTGTAAAGGAAAAAAGAAACAACATCATTTTGTATGGTGGTAGTTCAGCGTGCACATAAATGTTAAGTTCATTACCCATTAGATGGAAGTATGTATAAGTGCAGGTCAAAAACATAAATTATAAAAATATATCTCTATTTAGGATATATATGTTTTTATGAAAACTTTTATTAACAATAAATAAATAGGTGTCTAATGAAAATGAAAAAAAAGAGTTTGAGGAAGAATGCTACCTCTTATTAGGGTAACTCCTTTTGGTTTCTACCAAAGGGATTATTGGTTGGTTATATTCCCAAGGTGAGAGATAAATTGATAGGGTTATTTGAGTGAGATATTATTTTGGTAGGGTTATTATGATAAAAAAAGGCTTTATAGGTGTAAATATATGGGAAGAGTGAGTTTCATTTTATTGTGGATGGAAAGGGCACAGTTGGTATTTTTTAATGGAATTGTGTTTTCCCCATGTACTAATTGTATCCCCTGTGTCAAAATATACCATTAAGGAACTATATAGGTGGTATGGAATAAATATTTCCATAAAATAGGATTTATACTCGTTTATAGGTCATTGTATCCTATACGATTAAGTTTTAGTCCCATGTTAAGCTTAATTTTACCTAAATCGATGTAATTAATTTTAATTACATTAAACGATATTTTTGGTAAAAAACTAATTTTAAATTATAAGAAATAAAATTTTTTGATTATTACAATTATTTAATACTTTTCTAAAAATTACAATCAAGATGTTTCAAAAAATAATTTTCAATTAATCCCATAAACAGGTGGACAATGCAGGGTTTTAATGTAAAAACATTCAAAATTTAGGTAAGTTTTTTATATTCAATTTCAATGATAAATTGATTCAAATGACCCAAATATTGTTAATTAATAATAAATTAATTAAATTTAACTTTAAAACCGTTTAAAAATTGAATTTATCCATATAAATAAACTATTTTAAAAAACATTTTTCAATTTCAATGTACAATATTTCAAAATTCATTAAAAAAATCAAAATTTACAAAAAATATCAGAAATTCATCCTAAAATAATTTTAATGTATCCATTAAAAATAAATTCTTATTTTGAAATAAAAAATTATAAAATAATAAATGTTTTATGTAATATGGGTTCTCCATCAAAAGGAGGTAAAATTACCTCATAAAAATATAGATCTTTTTATAAAATTTGGTTTACTAATATTTTATTCCTATAAAACTTATTTGATGAATTTTAAAATATTTTATTAATGTTTCTATGGATAATATAGTATTTCATACTCATTATAAGTAATATAATAGTTAGAGGATACCTTCCTACATGAATTTAATCATTAGTCAATATATTTTCATCAGTATGGATGGATTTAATCTCCAATGTGACATATAGTAACATTATATATGAATTAAAAATATTGTTAAAATAATATTTTTTTGTATTAAATTAATCTATTATGATACCTCTTTAATATTCATATATGATTTGAAAATATATATTAAATATTATCAAGCTTTTTAGGTAAATTTATGCATTTAAAGTGATCTTTATTACAATCCTCTTGTGTTTTAAACCATATAGTGAACTCTATTTGGAATTAAAGTACAAGAGTTTTTTTAGAATTATTTAAAATTTAATATTTTATTAACATGAATTAAAACTATATAGTTGTTCATGATAAGAATTTAATAACATAGTACCTTTATAACAAACTATAAACAGTCGTTTAACCAATCTTTAGTTTTCTGAAAATTATGAGATCCACTATGATAAAAGTGCTAAACTATTTCATTACAAATAGAATTTCTTATGTATCAAGTCAATATTTATTTTAATAAAAGGAATTATATATGATCATTTAAAATATATATACTTAAATGAAGTTTAAAATGATTCCTTTGAAAATTATTTAACAAACACATATAAATCTATAATTGTCTACAACTAGATTACATGACCATTCATCACCTGAGTCTACATTCCATCATCTAGTTCAAAAAATTGGGAACCCACACATTATAAAATGGCATGATAAGGGAATGTTAAAAAATGGTGAACTCTTGTGAAATAACTTACAATCCATTGAAGGATTCTTGTAATCTTTATATACTCTCCATTTAATATGATTTTAATAATTTTATTTTATATGTATTTCCAAAAAAAAATTAAATATTATATAATATGTGATGAAATAAGAATATCTATTTAAATTACTTAAAAAATTTAGGGGTAAATATTAAATTACAAATTTTTATAAGTATTATTCATAGTGTGTATGAGATAAGTCGGTATAGTTGTTCTACAATTTTTTTATTACCATGACTTCTATAAATCATCAACCTCTCACCCATATATATATATATAATATAATGATGGGTGGTTAACATGGTGGTATATGAATATTAAAGGGCGGTTATTATGAGAGATAATCATATCACATATGAAACAGTACAAATTATATAGCTATGAAGGTCATTTGTATAACATATGAAAAATTAAGGGAATGCCCCCACCCCCTTTTTTCTAAAACTTATTTAATAGTCTTTCACCCCAACATAATAAAACATTCCACCTATATTTATAGTTAATGTAAAAATATTGTTAATTTGATATCATTTTTACCATTTAGGTGTATCCAATGAGTGTTCCTGCCTATCAAACAGAAGCCACAATCAGGCAGAATGACGTACTCATGAACTATCACCGGATGCTATTTTCTTGATCTTTCTAACCTTCTTATCAAGAAGAAACTATATTGAAAAAGCATTCCATATATTTTGGAGTGATTTAACTCTATGTACATCTATTTATTCCCTTATGAATCCTTTAAATTCATTGATAATCAACACAGGATAGTTCTCTCTCACTCTGACATATAGTCTATATCCTCCATTTAGTTTTGCTAATATATCCCTTAGAAAACACATATCCTATATGACAGTCCAACTAATATGAAATTATAAAATATAGAGATATAATTACCAAATTCCATTAAGTGTATAACTATTTTTATTTAACATTTTATCATAATGTTGATGTTCCCTCTATTGATTCAACAGTTAACCACTATGAAGATATTACATACAAATATGGAACATTACATTATGATGGAGGTACTTCCCATGGGTATGCAATAATCCACTAGCATGTAATCCATCAATGTGTTATTTAATAATCATATAAATCTAAAATCATAATCATACCCACTAAATCCATCAACTTAAGGACACCATCAATATCTTATAGTACCAACCAACCCAAGGAAAATAGATATTTTTTCACTCTACAATGTATCGACCTAGAGTAAAACCATTATTTATATGGTTATTTATTAAGAGAGAATAAATATATAATTTTTTATATGGTATTTTCTATTTATATATTCATGGATTAAAATACAATATCATAAATTTAAAAAGATACATCACAAAGGAAATAACCATTTTCTCTATACTTTAAATCATAAGATCCAATTGTCATGATAGAGAATTTAGCATATTTGAGATAGACCACAAGAGTATCCCATTATTGTTACTATTAACACATCCATTATATATTATACTAAATATAATTATTATATGGATGTTTCCTCTTACCAATAGGTATTAATAAATACAATTAGACCCCATTATATGCATCCTTTATTAAGTTTGATCTATATGTCATATCTAATTTCTCATTATAGTCATTGATACTATATAAATGCTAAATTGGTTCATAAATAAATTCACACTAATTAAAACTTAATATAATATATCACAAACATGATGGAAAACCAGTCTAAAAAAATTAATTATACTTCATTCTATTGTGCTAACGTAACCATGTAAATTTCTTCCCAATGTTGAGTCTTCCCATGAAGAAATGTGGAAGGTACTAGAAGGAGGTCAATTAGAAATGATATAATAATATTATTCATCACCTAAATACTCCATTCCAATGTTAATCAATTCGAGGGCTAATAAATACTTTTACCATAACCTATTAAGAATATTACCCCACATTATCTGTTGATGATGATATATTAAAAATAAACAAATCATATCATGGAACTATAGGAATGGTATTGGAAAGATTACCCGTTTATACACTCTAGAGCAAGAAACACAATTTTTTTCTTGTGATAGAAGTAATTATGATTAATATCTATAAAAATAATCTATCAAATACTAATGATTATTAGGAAAGATTCTACTCACTAGCAGATTTTAGGTTATGAAATGTTTGTGGAACTACACACGTCCCTTACATATTTGTCTAAATATAACTATGTAAACTCATATTCTATGAATCATTTAAAATAAATAGTGAATGATTCAGGAATTTTCAAACTTATAGATTATGGTCCATGATTTAGATATAACAATAATGATTAGATGAATTGGATATATTTCCCAATTTCCAAAAAATTGTTGTGGTGTGACTGATAGATTCATGATGTGTTTCTGTTTCTGTAGGAGGTTTATTATATTTCAACTAATGAAATATCTATAAGTAATACCAAAAATTCAGTTCATGGAGATATTTTATTTTTATAAAATCCCCTTCTAATGCTCTCTAAAATCATGTTTCCAGAGGAACCACTACAACTTCATCACTTTTAAAATTGTAGCTCATTTGACTGAGGATTTTTTTTATATCAACGTTTACACATACGGTTTTCATTGAAGAAGTGGTAACTGTAGTATATACATTAAATTTCTCAATACAATCAAGGTTTCATATGGGTACAACCCAAATTAAAACCATCTATTATTTACCTCCTTCCAATAAATTGTTAATTAATTCTAAAGGTAATTTCCCCATAGTTACATTAATAATTGAGATAAAATATATTCTAGTTGCCTCCAAATTCCCATAAATTAATGAATTTAAGAATATAATACATAATAAGTTATGTAATGTTGTAGAGGCTAACCTTGGGTCATTTATTATAATAAGGAGGGATAATAACCATGACCAGAATAATGAAATCTATTGTATTCTATGCTTCAAGGATGAAATTGACCAGGAAATTTTGGGAACTATGTTGGTGAATTTCATAATGAATTGTAAAAATAATAAACAAATGAATAATTCAATTAAATAAATAGTGGAAGATAAATCATGATTTGAAAATTTTTCTTCGCCTGAAAACAAAGGGTTGGTATATATACTAAATGATAGCGAAACTGTAATGGCATAGTCTCCTTGGTACCTTACACTAAAACTTTGTCCCTTTTTATGTGTTCTTGAGTTATGATTTTCTTGGGTGATGTGTTTTGTAAATTATGATTAGTTACGAAGGGTTTTATATTACTTTAAGGGGGTTCATGGTTGGTGCACAGTTTGTGGAATCTGTTTGGTTCTCCTTAATAAATAATGAAACATGTTGTTGAAGAAGAATGGGATTTTCATTATTTGTGAACAATTAGATATAATCATTTTAAATTCTAAAAAAACAATGTTCGTTGGTTTAGAGATGAAAATAATGGTTGGATCATAGTATATAAAATTATTCGAAAAAACCACGCACAATGAATTATTTAACATGGAAATTGGATTTTAGTAATGAAAATTCTCATTTCCTCTCTTGCACTGTGATAAATCAATCATAGGTAATTTAGTGTTGACTCTTGGTTTTTCATATCCTTAAATACTTTAAATCTTATGGATCTTGAGAAATGAGTCTTGTGGATTCAAGATAAATTCTTTTTCTCTCTCCATTATCCATGCTTGTCAAGGATCTCCACTTTATTTCATATATTAACCATTGAGCCAAACTATTGTCGGTATATCGATAGATTAAATAATGTTCTAATTGGAAATTTTAATATTTTTTAAGTATTTGATCATGATATATTATTGATTTATTAATATTTCAATTATATATCTAGATCTAACATTATTTTTAGATCACTTCAGGCATATCTAAAAAAATTAAAGACCTTTTCATTTTTCTCTTTCCTAGAACCCAATTCCACTAACTCTATTAGGATGGATTGTATCATTTTCTTGTAAATTTTGGCATTGGTACATTAGTAGAGTGTTTTCCCTCGATAAATAATTGTATATAGGATATATGGCCTAAAGGTAGGTAACCTTCATCATCATGGGTCTTTTATATGGGGTTATTGACATACATGGATTGTGGATATTTATATAGTTTAGAGATCCTTGTTTACATTGATTTTTTTTATTTCATGGGAACACAAGTCCTTTATTAAATTTTTTTCGGGTGTTCCAATCTATTTATCACCATATATGTAATGATATCATGGCCTTGGAATAGTTGAAATTTAATATATTTTCTACATTATGAAAACATTTATTATATAAAATTTACTAGTAACTAAAATATATATGATGAGAAACTATTATATTCATTATAATGACATAAATATTAACTTATTCATAACTTATGTAACCATTTTTTTCAGGGTTCAGGTTTGAATAACTCCCTAACAAACAAAGTTGATCCCTTAGGGGGGTAGATGAAATGACTCGTTGGATATATATATTGATATTGGATGGGTAGTGACATACCATGGTATGTGAATTTCCTATGTGGGATAATTTAGAAAATAATTTGGAGAGGATATATAGGCTGACATGATTTACTGATGGGGAACACCCTTGAGTATTTGTGGATTTCCATAGTTGTGTGTGTTCTGAGAAGGTGTGGAATCAAAGGATAATCATGAGAGATGGGTAATAATTTATCATAATATTATCCATGGTATTTTTATTATAAGGTGTAATGTGTTATTTTATTAACATAATTTATAATGTAATGACCCCAACTCTAGTGCTCAAGATCCAGTTGTTATATTATTACAATGGTTTTATATACAAGTGATCTCATCCTAATGGGAAAAAATGTTCAGTAGTATTTGAAAATAATATACATAATTATTTCACATGTTTTATTGGAAATATAAAAAATATAGGATAAGAAAAATTATTTAACCATTGATATCATTCACAATATCCTTATTCATAACCTTGGGAAAAAATATTTGTTGATATCAGATGCACAATAATGGAATTCATACATCAGAATCTATTTTCATTAGATAAATAATTATCAAAATGATTAGGTAAATAAATGAAAACACATTACATTAAATCAATAACTTGAGAATGATTAATAACTTTTAAGGAATAATTAATGATCAAATAATTCAATATATATAATAACATGATCATCATTAATTTTTATACATTTCATAAATAATACAAGAAACAAAGGTATAAGAATAAATTATATAATATTAATGGAACAAATAATTTTTGACATCTAAAACATAACATCTAGGACTTGTGATGATACATCTTGTATACAGTCACAACATCATTCTAAGAGATCATACTTAAGAGGGAAATTCCTTGGAAAAATAACCAATCTATTGTGTCTCATGATACTTACAACTGAATCAAGGGGTTGTGTAGTTTTGGACTCCAATAAAAAATTAATAATTCTAATCCATTCATCATATGAATATATAACAAAACATAACCAATATTCCTCAATAATAAAACCATTCTAGAAATGAATAAATAACATATTAAATGTGAAAAAGATCTATAGTCAAACAGATCAAAATCCTTATAGGGAAATATAGTATAATGTATCATTATAGTATATTTGTAGTAAATCATAATATACAAAAACAATTATGCTAAAATAGTTGAATATAATTTAAAAACATTACTAGAATATTTTATAATGATGAATTAAATTTTCACAATGAAATAATTTTTTTAAGTAGAAATTTTTTTCAGATAATAATTTTTTTTATTTGTAATGAAAATCGTAAACTATGAACAAAATATAGAAAAAAATAGTTGATCATGATAGTGGTATATTCTTTTTATAACATTTTTTTTTCAAAATTATGTTTCATTTCACATTAAAAATAAAAATTTTAAAATGATATTTTTTTAAAATGTAAGGAATATTCCTTTTAAAAAATATTTTATATACTCATATATTGATATTTTTTTTAAAAAAATGTTGTTTAATACTAATAACATTACGGAATACTTTTTACAGAAAATATTTACATGGACGAAAAAAGATCCCAGTAGAATAGAAAAACAATGTTGTTTTTCAACAAAGAATTATTTTCTACCATTTATTACATAAGAGAGTAATGTTTTATGAATACATATAATTTTATGAAATAAATATGGGAAAATAAATTAGATTTTATTTCATATAGATAGATAAAATTATTCTTCCAGTTGAGACTTAGAGATAAATAATCATGAACAACGATGATAATGTGAAATAAACCCTTACCGCTTTAATAACATTTGATTAATAACCCCAATTAAGAAAATAAAATCAAATAAAACAATAAATATAATAAATATAAAGGTATAAATTATATATCATTTCAATATATTAGTATATAAACAACATTAATAAAATAATTGGTTAATATGAGATAAAGCAAACGTGAGTAGAGAAAACCCTTTCCTCGGGTCATACTTAAATTATTTGTGTCACATCCTCATTTATCAAAAATATATATTTATTATAAATATATAATATAACCAATAAAAAATATATAATAAAAATTATTATTAACTTAAAACAGTTAGTCAGGTATTTATTAACATTCATTTTTTAAAATCACTATTCCAGGTGATAACTACTTTGTTTTTCATGACTATTTCGGTTCTGTAGTTTAGGTCATTTTACATTTATATTTTTTATATAACTTAAATAATTTAAATTATTATATAAATTCCATATAAATTCATTATATAAATATATAATCATCTATAACATTTCAATATATAAATTTTTATTACACCATTCATGAATATTATAAGATGTATGTGCACAATAATGTTGTTTTCACTTTTGGACATCTAGAATGAAATAAAGGTAAATGATAATTTAAAATAGATAATAATTAATATATCATATATATTCATTAAATATATCCTAATTAAAGTAATTAAAATCAGAAAATAAAAAAATAGAACAGAACCCTTCGTGGGGTGATGAATTGAGAAAAATGGATGTTATTTTAAAATGAAGGGAAATTGAACATGGGTAATTTCTAAAAAAATTATAATATAAATAAGTAATTATAAAAAAACACTTCCAAATTGATATAGATTAAAATAAAAATATTCCATGTTTGAAATATTTTCATTTAATAACATTGATAATAGTTTTGTTGTAATTTTAAAGCATATAATTTTTTAACCTCTTAATACACCAATTTTAATCTTAACCATAATAATGAAATTTTCAGTATTAAGTGGTAATATTTTTTTATAAGGAAAAAATTGTATTACAAATAAATAATAGAAAAAATTTATAATAATTTTTAATTTGAAATATACTATTTCAATATTTTTAATGATTTTTTAATAATTTTGGAAACATTTTTAGTTTAAAAAACTATTATTATCAATTTTTGAACCATTCACATAATTTAAAATTGAAAACCACAGTAAATAAAGGGAATTAAAATATAAAAAAATTAACCATCTTCAATATTATATTATTATATAAAATATTTATGGGCCACAATAATTTAACCATTTTTAAAAGCATTTAGTATATTCAAAATCAATGATTATATTTTTATATTAATTGATTCAAAACTATATCGGTATTATGTAATCATTTATGGAAAAAAAAATCAATAAAAATAGTAATAATTTAAAATAATAAAAAATATAATGTTTTCAATAAAATTGGCATCGATATATGAAATTATATTCTCTTTATAATTAATTATAAATTTTAGAGTTATTAAATTCAGGAAAGTGAAATTTTTTAATTAAATTTTCTATAATTTTTTATAATTTTCATAATTGAAGAAAAATGGATATGAGTGGCCATATATTCAGTAATTTTATGGAAATATATGAACACCATCCATCTAATCGGATAAATTCATATTTTGGGTTGATTTTGAGATCATATGTGATGGTTTATCCCTACTTTACCCATTTATTACTACATAGGTGACACATTTTTACCCCAATTACTATTCATAATAATAAAAAAATAAAAGGGAACTATTTTACAAATTTGAACCTACTAATTCCAAATATTGTGTTAATTTCAAAAGATTTAATCTCTTGAAGTGGGGGAAATCAATTTTAATATAAATACGTAAAATGAAAGGGAAAATTGTTTTTTTAAAAGTTTTTTTATGCATAAAAATAAACATATATAAAAATAATGAATATTTATGATTAAAATAGAATTAATTAGATTACTCTAAATAAAATGAATCATATATGAATTCAAGATAAAATCCAACAAATAATTTATCTCTTAAATTTCATGCAGTAATTGCTATATTTTAGAAATTTATATTTTTAACTATTCAGAGAATGATCAATCATCTTATAAAAATACCAATATTAATAGATAAAATAATTTTGATATCAATATTTAAAAATTAAAGTTTCTTTTTTAAATAAATTTTTTTAAATGTGGGAGAAATTAAATATTTTATTTACTCATAAAAAATAATAAAATCAATTGTTCTACAGAAAATGTATTTTGAAGAATAAAATATCTTTTCAAAAAATTGAGTTATTATTTAATTAGAAATAATGGATACATTTTTGTTGAGTATGAACATTATAAATAATTTATAATGGGGTTAATCATATCCTTAAAAATCCAACCAATGGATATGTTATAATGGCCATATTTAATTAATACTATTTCATAGTTGGTTTAATCACATTGTGGCTAGATGTATACACAAAAAACATAATTTTATTTTAAAATATTAGGGTCTCCCAAAAAACCTATATTAAATAAATATTATTAATAAAATTTGAAAATGTGCTCAATAATCATGTTTTTGTCATTAAAAAGTTCTTTTATTGAATTCCTGCATCTTAAATTTTGTAAATACAACTACCTCTTAAAAGAGAGATAGAGAAAAATGCATTTCATTTAAACTGAAACAAAACATGTATTTCAAATGGGAAAAAATTAGTAGGAACTGAATATATGGACATGTTGTTAAAATAAATATCATAATAATGAAGTAGATAGATAAATAACATTGAACACAGGAAAGTGAATAATCATTACATATTTAAAAACCTGAAAACCATAATTTAGTAACCCTCAATAAAGGCCACAAATTCATCATGAATGAATGTAATAGGATAAGTTTTTTAAATGATCCTTTTCCTATAATTAAGTAATTCCCTTACTATATAGAAAACAAATATAAGGAAATATATCTACATGAAAATTATTATTTCATCCATTAATCAATTTCTACAAAAATATCTTATTCTACTCCAAATGAAGAGTATTCAAGATACATTTATCATGACCAAATAACTAAATAAAATTCCTAGTAGATCACATAATTTAGAAAATGTTAATATATATTCCATATTTTTTTAAATAATTACCAAAAATTATATATTTACCACAATGCATAATAATAACTGAAATAAAAAAACCTTCATATAAAGACTACTACTAGAATCATGGGCTATAGCCATGGTTTAAAACCATGTATATAGATGCATATATCATTTCTGAAGGTAATTGTCATGGTATATCTTGTCAAGGATCCTATTTGTGTTTAAATAGGTTTTAACCTATTGCTAGTGTTTAAAAGTATTGAAATTCTAGTATTTATATATATTGAATAGGGGATATAAGACCATTTTCATGTTTTTAATCATAGATATGAGTCAATAGAAACGATTTTACACAAAAAATTAATTTTATTACTATAAACATTTCTTTAATAGATATTGCAACAATTTATAACAATGGAAATAGATATATTACCTTGGTCCAAACCATAGGTACAGACCTATTACCATCATTCAACCCTGCCAATAAAAAAACTCATCAAAAAATCATGTTGGAATAGTAAAAACCATGGATATAGGCCATGAAACATAGTTCAAATCATGTAAATAGGTCTACATGCATGTTTATAAAAATTGATATATCCTGAATAATATTAAAGAAAATTCTCAACTCGTATCATGTGAAACTCATATTCTCAATAGAACCCATAACCTCTATATCCTTCATAATCCATGAATATAACACTCCTTCCATAAAATATTGACAATAAACATAAAAATAATTATAAATAAAGCACTAATTTGAAATATTAATGATGGTATTATCCTAAATAAATATATAAGTCCCAACATATTAAAAGTTTTTGTCAATAAATGTTAGAAAAATGTAACCAATCAGATAAAACATGTTAACTATCATTATCATAGATAAAAGTAATCATTGGTCAAACAATATGATATCAAATCTCAGAATAAATAAACTCATCATTGGAACCCCAAATTATTATCACCCACTACATTCTTACTATCTGTGAAACGAACTCACTATTAATCACCACATACTCCAAAAACTCATGAGAGTCTAACATATGTCATTATTTTATCTCACCACTTGTAAATATAAAAATTGAAATATCATGATTTATCATGATCATACCAATAATATCAACAATTGGAAATCGATTTGGTTCCAAAAATCATAATACAACTACCAGAAAAGCTCAGCCAGAGACAAGGTCCCTGACCATTTATTAAAATAAAGGAAAAGTTCATCAGGCAAGCATTGAAAACAAGAGCATACAATTACAAGTTAGAAACCATACCCGTCATCATACCCATCACCAGCTCCATGATCAAATGCCTCATCTTTGGTTGCCGACCCCCATTATGAACTTTCATATTGCTTTATAATCTTCACATACTCTCGTATGAGATTTAACTTTTCCAATTGCAAAAACTCCTCAGAAGAATTCATCCCTTTACCATTGTTCAAAGAATATCCGGTAAACATCAGCCTTGGCATAGATGAATAGTCTTTATGGTACATTCTTTTTTGGGGGGCGGTCATATTACCCACACTCCCTGCCATAACCTTCTTCCCAAACTGAACAACATCACTAAATGTGGTTCGGTCTCTACCATCATTCTCCTTCTTACTGTCAGATAAGTCCCCCATATCCCAGATAAAAACACCATCTGATGACCTTTATTCACAACTTTCTCTTGCTCCAAATGATGGTTAGGGTCAATCAGTGATAAGAATTGTTGTTGCACCACAGTCTCAAGATCTTCAAGCACCACGGTCTGCAAGATAACTTCACTGAATACATCATCCAAGGAGGTCAACCCAACCTGCATGTTACCACATTCAGTCCTTGAAGAATCCTCACCAGCATGACATATTTCCCAATGATCCTAATCTTGAGCATAATGGAAGGGTCCCTGCCTCTGTACCTATCCATTATTGCTGCAATTCTGAGAAAAAGTTAGCCCCAGGACCATCTCCTCACTGCCATGCTACTAAAGAGCTTCAGTAGACAACTGGCCAGGAACTAAATCAGGAGCAGTTTGATCCTGACCCACCTCCAGTTCTTCAATCACAAGACCAGAAAAGAAGTTGCTTACTTCAATGCTATCCACCTACTACACATGAGGAGTATTCATCCTAGGAGAGGCCCTCACCCATCCATCAGCTTCCTCTGCAGAATCCTCTGCCTGTACAGCCTCAACAAATCTATCCACTGCCTCCTTACCCCCAACTGGAACTAGCACTTGGACACTGTACACCCTAGTAGACTGGACTTCCTGCCTCACAGAATTTCTCAAAACTCATGCAGTAGGCGTCTCAAGATCATTTCTAAGTCTTCCAAACATCTCATCAAACATCGGGTTCAAAGACTCCTTCAGTTCCCCCTTCTCCTGCCTTCCAAAGTACTTGTACTCATAGGACCTGGTTTTTCTGGATTCCATTACCCATGTTCTTCTCCCTTTGATGAGGATGAAAAGCCACAATCTCTGCAACCATTGGGGACAATTCCACCTACGAAACCACCTTCCTACCTCTGCAGTCCTCCATCAAATGAAGAACAATAAGACACCGAGAGAAGTAATCAAACCAGGACTCAAAGACAACAGACTGTTTACATCTAAATTCCTCACTTACAGCAATGAAGATCGACTCAACTGGCTGTTTCAATAGGTAAACTTCAACACAAATTCTTGGTGAAATTGGATAGCAAACAACCCTAGTTCTACTGTCCGAGCATAATTAATGACAAACAAGATTTCCCAGCATGCGGATGATGGAAGGATTTTGAAATGGAAGCGGTAATTCAAGAAATATTACCCAGATTTCCATAGTTGAGGAGTCACGATTCATATAATGATCATAGGACCATCGAAAGAGCCTGAAACGATAGCCATCATAGGTACGCGGGGAAAAGGACCATGCCAGGATCAAATCATCCTCCGACTCAAAGAAAACCATTATATGTTTCGAATCCAAAAGACCAACAGTGGCGCGCTCCTAAATATTCCATGATCCAAAGATGAATCGATCAAAAAAATCCACAGACAGACGTCACTGCTTGAAGCAAGCAATCAGCGTCAGACTCAGCAGAGACGAAGCATCATTGAACTCTCGAGCCATGATCGAGAGCTGCGGAATCCCTTCATATAACTCTGCAACTTTGGGGGAGAGAAAGATTTTAGGAAACGAAGGCAAGAAGTCAGGTTTTGAGAAAGGTAGAAAGCGTCGATCAATAGAGGACTGTAGAAATCCCTCCTCCACCAATGGAGGAGGGATCTACTCGAAGGTCATCACCGCCTATGGCGGCCGTCACCATTTCTGAACCCTATCTCCCTGAACACACACCATATTCTAGCATCAATTGATCATCATAATACAACTATCAACATAATAAAGTAGTTAGGGTAGACAATCAATATGTGACTGGAAATTAAATAATGAGAAAAATGACACCCGATGAAAAAAATTAAATGATCTTTGAAGGAGGGCCTATTAATTAAAGGAAATGACAAGAGGTAAAAAATTCTTCATGCATAATCCCCCAAACTCAGCTTGTAACAGCTCACAAAAAATTTTATGTCCTTCAATATGTCAATCTCAATACTCAATATGGAAATAAGTACCATCCCAATCAATTTAATCCCCTGAAATCACATTGAATTCATTATATGACAAGGAAATACTTTTAAATGAAATAAAAACTCTCATTAGGTTTTCTAAATAATTAAAATAGAAATTTATATAATATTAGAGAAATTTTTAGACTGACTATCCAAAAAAATCTCATTTAAAAAGTTTTTATTCCCAAATAAAATGTCTAAACCCAAATATGATGTATATACTAACCTCAAGGGACGTCTATGTCATTTTATTATATTTTATGACATGATTTTGAACCAACCAATTAAAATAAAAAATCATAAAAATAAAACCAAAATCAACTAATGAATAGCTAAAATAGAAAAAATAACTAATACAATTATATTGTATCTACTATCATCAGTTTTGGTTGGTTAAAAATTGGTATAAAAATTATGTGATAATATAATTCAGGAAAATAATATTCTACTATGGTTAGTACTATTACAGATATAGGATTACCCATGAAAGCTAATGATCTAATCCAACAACTGAGGGTGTCTGTGGACTACTCACTGCCAGAACCATGCTAATGTTATACACCATATTATCAAGAATTAAATAATCTCATTGTTACCAAAAAACTATCCCATTAAAGAAATAATCTATTATCCCACTACCACAATAAATTCATTTTCCTCTATTGAAAATATATACCAAATAATGTGAAACTATTATATAAGATCCCCCAACCACTTTTGAAAGTCAATGCTCTTATTCAAGGAAATACTCTTATTATGGAAACTAAAATTGAAGTGAATCAATGAAGAATAAGTAAAAAAAATAAAAAAATAAGAATGTTTACCCTATGCTAAAACCGTCTGTCTATGGAAAACATTAAAATTACAATAACAACAAAATTTGAACCCCAAAATGAAGAGTACCTTTCCCCTAATCAAATATTGAAAATCCTGGATTCACTCATGCACTATAGAATTATGAAAAACATATCTAAAATATAAAAATCTTCCTCTATAGAAACAAAAATAGAAAATAATCCAATATATGTCACCATAATTAGAACTACCTCCAAGGAAAAGAAATATAAAATTTCAATGAGTATATATTCATAATAATACAAAACTACATGATAAAATTTGATGTATATACCAGGAATAAAATTTAAATTATAAATTTTCTTCAATATTAAAATTAATAGAACCACGATGACCCTCATTAAATCCTATAGAAACACCATCATCATTATCACTACCTTTTAGGCCCCTGGTGTGATAATCGTGATGAGAATCAACATCTGCATTGAATTATACCCATAAATTACTGTAATGAGAAGAAGGATACTCATAAAAAACACATATAAATGAGAAAAAAAATTTAATTAAAACATAAAAATTTTATACAAATATTTGAAATAAAACATTTTCATTTACACGAACAGTTATCGACACACATTATTGATATAAATAATTTTTAAATTAAATTTCATGTAAAAAATCAATTATTTCACACTCTAGAAATTTGATATGGAATATTAGATTGTAATAATGGGGTAAAAATGATTCATTATGAGAATAACCTTATTAAAAAATTTAACATAAATTAAATTTGAAATTGGAATAGGTAATTGAACATTAACATATTTGTGGGAAATTCAGGTCTTATGTCTAGTTATAAAGTAAATGTCATCCAAAATAGGATGAAAAATAATTTTATTAATAGTCATTAAAAAATCATCATGCATATTTTCAAAATGAATTTGGATTAACAAAACTGAAATATATCAATTTAAAATCCATATTCTAGTTGAAAATCGTTGTTACCTTATATATTAGTCATTAAATGTCTGTTTTTGGTCCATGTATTTTCTATCACTAATAAGTATTACATATAAGAAAAATTTAAAATAAAAATTTAAGGTTTGATTAGTTTAATTGAAAACATGAATAATCCAGAATGTTCAATTATTATTACGACTACTATACGCTTATTGTGACTAATTATAAACTAACCCAAAACCATAAATATTAATTTCTAGTGAACTAATTATTTCTCATAATATTAAAAACAAATCATGTTCAAACACTTTAAGTGAAAATTTTCCTTCAAAATGATTTGGAATCTTTTATAATGATAAGTGATAAATAATTGTTTGGTAATTTTCATGAAGAGATTAAATTATTATGCTATGAAGTGAATTTAGTATACATCAGCAAAAATAGATGTGGTATCATGGATGAAGATATTATGATATTTATGACACGTATGAAGTGGTTCTTTTTTATTGGGATCCTATAAAAGCAAGTGAAATGTTAGTAAAACGAATTATTTTTTAAGAGTTTCATTCTATGGTAATGTGAATTTGTGAATATATGCAGTGGATAATGATAAATCAATGTAGGTGATCCCAAAAAGAATCCATGGTGCCCAAAATATTACTACATTGATGAAGTATTATGTTATAATATCAATAAACATTTGATTCCATACATTTTTATTAGATTAGTGATTAATTAAATTATATAACTTTTTGTATAATGAATTTTAAATTTGTTAATTTATTTAATTATTTAATACATCTTTATTATAACTAAATAAATTATTTTATTGAATATAAATTTAGTGGATATCATTTTTTAGATATTCATTATTGAATTATATTACAAAGAGTAATTTATTCTGATATTGTATGTATATATATGAATATTTTATAAATATTGATGATGACGGAATGTGGTGATGCAATATAGTTAAAAATAAGGAGATTGATAAATAATAATGAATTTTTTAGGATTAATTTGGGTTGATATTTTTAAATTTTCTTTTCTTATGTTATTTATATGGATAAAATATCATTAATGGAACATTTTATAAAGTCACTGAATTGTAAAAAACTTAAGGATTATTTATATTTCCATCAATTAACGAGTATAAAATAGTGTATGTATGGTTAATTGAATGTACATTGTTTAAAAGTGTCTAGGATTTGTTCAATTAATTGTTAAATTCACAACAAAATAACTTGTTCATTATATGTTTTGATTTCTCACTATATATTTCACACAATTTATATCCTACAACCATAATATACACCACATATACTATTTTATATACATATGAAAACAATTAAATTATATTGAAAGTACTATATTTCATATTGATAGATTATGAAAGTTCGTAGTTCCCATTAAATAATAAATAAAATTTCAAGTAACTATACTCAATCTCCAAAAAATTAAATTAAATTCTATAAAGATTTCAAAAATGATTTAGAAATCAATAAAACATAATAAATATATACCACACACTCTATAGTTTAATGTGTTTCCCAACATGTGATTTGACTATCTATGAAAGGAAGGAAAAATCAATATTAGTTTTGTTAAATTCCATGTTCTTTCTTAAAAAATCATAATTAATTGTGATACATTGAGGGGAAGATGAATATGTGACATTTGACATTCTATTTGTGTGATTAATATCATTAAAAACATATCATCAATTATTTTCTTCAACGGTGGTCAAATCAATATTACTTTTTAAAATTTTAAAATATTTTTAATAAAGATTAACCAAAAAAGTGTAATCTGTTTTTAGAGAATCAACATTGTCACAGTGATAAAGTTCATTATAGTCTATGAGTTCACATTTATCAATTTTTTGATTTTGAAAAAACTTTATTTTCACACATAACTCCAACATCTGACCATGATAAAAATTGGTCTTGTTTCTCCATACCCGATGCCAAGAAAAATTAAATTATGGACATATAAATGTATAAATTGCATTAACATATAATGTGAATGACCATACAAAAATTAGTCACATTTAAAATTATAAGTATATAAACTATATTCATATATATATATATAATTATATAGTTTTTTTAAATCGTTAAATTTTTATGTTAATACAAAAAAATATTTTAAGATTTTTCACTTATTTATTTAAATTTTTATTTTTAAATAATATTGACACATAAAATATATGAAATTTATGTTCATAAATATTAAAAAATATTACCATATAAGATGAAATAGTTTAAGAAAAGTATTATATAAACTGTTATTTTTGTGAAAAAAATAGAATCATTAAAACATATATTAATAAAAAGGACTATAATTTGAATGGAATATCATTTAATGTTTTTTATATATGTAATTTATAGAAGAAATAAATTATTACATACCATTAGGTAAAATTATGACATTTAAATATTACTTTATTCAATTATTTGAGAACTTGTTACAAAATAAGAGACTAATAATGAAATAAATAATAATGTTAGATTGAACGTCAACTCATATTTTGGTGAAAAGTGGTAGAAAGTTTCTCATATATTCACTATAGTAACCAGATCCCCATTATTATGCCTATGAATAGAAGCAATTAAACCACAATCATAACTTGACGACCTGAACCCGGATGCAACATAACTGGTACTCCAAGCCTAGTGGGACACATGGCGGCATGCACATCTTCTCGAACACCAGAGGCTGCCGACTAGCAGTGAGGGCTGAGGGTGTGTCGGGGGGAAGAATATTTCCCCATTAAAAATGTATAGCACAACGAAAGGAATATAATGTAATATAAATAAGTCTTAGAAGTAATATAAGTAAACATTGGAAGTAATATAAGTATATAGTGGAAGAAAACCTGTGCAATAAATAAACGAGGATAAAAATAATTGTTTCAACTGGATCAATGAAGATGTAATTCCATGTCAATAGAGAACAAGAAATCATGTATACAAGATAGTAGTAAAAACATGTTTTGCAGGGTAAAATAAGAAAAGTCTAACCCAAGTATCTCAATATATTATTGGGTTATATGCTATTAAGCACCATCCAAGTAGAAAAAAATGATGTGTTGGAAGATTTATACTTCCCTTTTTCAATAAATGCAACCATGTAATCTACTACGGGTATCAAAAGGCATCTAGAGAGTGTGTGAGATAAATCTTAGTGGGCCACCACCAATAGTGTCTATAACATCTGGCCTGTCTAATGAAATTTAGCTGTGTGAAGACATGCATATATAAAGTAATGAAAATAGTAAAATGTAACTAAATACCCAAGCACCTCCTTCAGCCCTCACCTGGTGTCTGAATATGTAACCAGTTCATTAATTAATTAATTAGATTTTAATGTCAATAGGTCATGTGAGGCATAACCAACATAGACATCACCTTGTGATAGTATAAGTTTTTTAGGTCTCAAGAAGTAACAAGGAAACCTAAAAATGATATCTACTAAGGGAGTTCCAGAGTAATAACCAAGAAAACATAAACTCACATAATGTTAACCCGGTATTATTTGAGTCTAGCTATGGGGTAAGAGTGTGATCCAAGGTGTTTAATCCATGTTATTCCACAATAAGGCACCTACAGAGTCTAATGTGATAGACCAAGGTAAAACGGGGCTAAGAAAATAAAGGGCCCTATGGGTTTTCACCATGGCACCTACTAGTAAATTCTAGATGCAAGGAGTGTATCTGATGTATCATGTAATAATGAAAAGGACCCCATGTTATTATACATGGAATCTATGTAATAGATAAGAACTGGAGTCTAGGTGGGTATCAAGTTAAGAAAACCACATCCTTGAATCAGAATTGGGTTCCCAAGAACCAAGGTATACTTATCTTATAATCCAAGGGGATCTTGATTCAGTACATTCATATTTGATATTGTAATCATGTAATAATTCATTTGGTTCACGTCTTGCCATCCATTCACGAGGATAGTCCAATTAGAGTTTAAACCATTATTGTTGGTCCAATCTCTGTCTTCCATTATTAGGGATAATCCAAGTACCACGTCAAGCATTTCATCAAATCTTAATTAACCATTAAGTAATGTTTAGTTAGAGTGGTTCACTCTGCTACATCTCATTAACATGTCAATAGGTACTATGAACATGTAAAATTATTTAATATCATCTATTTAAGCCATGTTATGTACCTGGTATACATTCTATTTGACATTTTACATTGAATAAATCATTTGAAATCACTTTCCTTATGTGGGTCAAGTTATGAGCATACATGGTACATGAAAATATGAAATTCTCATTAATAATAGGCCATTTCTTATAAAAATTATCACATTTCATAAGGTCAAGAAAATGCACACCCAAACGGTGGATCAAATGTTTCAAAACACCAAAAACCCAATTATGGAATAACCTTTAACATGATACTGATTGAGTTTTGGGTCTAACCACAAAAAACTAATCAAATATTTGAATAGTGAATAATCATATGATTCTAACAAGTATATCCATGTAATGTAAATTTAAGAAACGGTTTCCAACAAAACTAGTGGGTCCCACAAGAACATTCCAAAAAAATATGAACTTTAGGGAAAAGTAATAGACCACCCAACTTAGGGTTGTACTATCCTTATCCTTATGTATCGAGCCTTGATTTGCCTCAGTTCAGAGTAGATATAAGTATTGGTGAAAAATGGTCACATGGTGATATCTAGGTCGAGAGTAGAAGAGAGGAAGAACGACTAAAGAAGACTCGAGTACATAATTTTGCACATCCAACGTGATGAAAAAAAGCTTGATCAGATATCAGATGAAGTAGATCTCTTGATTCCAGGTTTACATCTTCAAAAATCTCTATAATGAGAGATAATTAGTTCAATCACAAATAAACATGCATTGGGGAGGAATGGGTGACATAATTATATGATTAAGGGAAAAACTGGAAATTTACCCAGAAAAATATAATGTGTTCTTGGATTGTCTACACGGTTTGTCAAGCCATGCATAAACTGTGTGAGATGGCTCTACTTGAAATCAGATCCTCCAAACGGATTGATCAAACCATCTGCAAGCCATGCACAAGTTCCTATAAAAATTCATGCTCACAAGGTTATGCACACGTCTATGCGCCAATCATGCAAGGTGGCTATGTCTGAAAAAACACCATATGTACGGTTTCCTGTAGACTGTGTGTTGGGTCAGTTTTCTCTTAAACGATTGGTTTTGAGCTATGAAAAATCTCCAGAAACCCATGGACCATTTACTAAATTCCTAGGAATCCATATTAGATCAAATGTAAGGATTTAGACTGAATATTAAAGGATCCATACTAGAGTGAAAAACTAGGTTCTTACATTCCCCCCCCCCCCATTAAAGAACTAACCCCCCCAGTTATCCTTCTATTTGTAAAGGAACTATGTATGAGAAAAAATCTGGAAACTAAGCATGTACATCAGCTTCCCTCTCCCAAGTCTCTTACTATACTCGGTCGGGCTACCATTGCACCTGTACGAGAGGGAAAGTCTTTCCTTCGAAAAAAAATTCATACTTCGGTCAGTGATGCATATTGGATACTCCTCATATGTAGTATCAACATCTAACTCAACTTCCTCGGGATCAAAGGTATGAGATGGGTTAGCATGATATTAGAGATGTTTTGAGATGTGAATGAAGACATGTATGACACTTTACATATGAGTTTGTTGCAATCGATTGGGTACTAGCCCGACTCTCAATAGAATTTCAAATGTCCTGACCTAACAAGGGGTCAAAATTCCCTGCTTCATTTAGCATATATTCCCTAGCATGGAAAATGGATGAAGGAAAACACGATCCCCATCCTCGAACTCAATAGGTCATCAACAGTATCATCATAGGATTCCTGACTAGAATGAGATGTAGTCATACAATTCCTAATTAGCTAGGCCGGTTCTGAAGTCTCCTGAACGAGGTGAGGACTAAGTAGGGCCGCCTCACCTACCTCTATCCCTTACAAGGTTGAGCAGAAGGGAATTCCACATAAGGCCTCAAAATAATCCATATAGACCTCCAAATGAATATTTTTATAATAATAGAACTCAACAATTGGGATATGATTCTATCATGAACCACTGAAATCAAGGACACATACTCGGAACATAACCATTTAGACCTGTATCGTCCATTCTGATTGTCCATTGGACTGGTGGTGAAAGGTCGTTCTTAGAAGCACCTGAGTTCCCATTGATTTTAGCAAAACTTGCAAGAACCATGAAGTGAAACAAGCATCCCAATATAAAATGATAGTATGTGGAACCCCTTGTAGTCATATGATATCATAGACATACAATCTTCCCAACTCAGCAACTAAGAAATTCTCCTGCTTATGAATAAAGTGGAATGATTTCGTTAGTCAGTTAGTGAATACACAGATAGCATCACAACAACTTAACAAACCAGGAAATTTGACTATAAAATCAACAGAAACATCTTCCCATTTCCATTCTGGGACTGGAAGTGGTTGTAACAAGCCTACAGGTATCTAGTGCTCTGCCTTCACCTACTAGAAGGTGGATCACCTAGTGATGAAGCATTCAATTTGAATTTTCATTCCATTCCACCAATACTGGGATCACATTTCTCATTACATCTTCCATATGCCTTGATGAACTACCCACTAATAAGTGTTGGACTCTTTCATCAACTCCTCTCTAATATCTTTAGGAACCCAGATACGTCCACATAGATGTAGGACATTGTCTCTATCCACAGACCTATCCAAAGGTGGTTTATCTCTTGGTATACTATCATGGAGATCCTAACCTTCAGGAATTGAAAACTACCTTCTCTTAACCTTCCCAAGGAGGGAAGAGGTACTTATTAAAGATGAGTGGTTATACTACTCGGGAATGTAATGAAACTCTATTTGATGTTTAGATAATAGAATCATTAACATCTATTCATCACTGGTATCCTCTATGACCTGTGATTGAGTTTTTTGACTCAATGCATCAGCAACCTCATTTCCCTTTCCAGATGTATAGGAAAGCTCAAAATCAAAGGATTTTTGATATTAGATCCATATCCTTTATATAATGTTCAAGTCACGATATGAAAATGTTTACATGAGGGTTTTTTGTTATGTATACACCACAATGAGATCACCGAATAGATAGTGTCTCCGGTTACGTAAGGCATAAACAACTACTTGTAGCTTGAGGTTGTGTTTCAGGTAATTTCTCTCTTGAGGCCTCAAATACCGAGGTCTGTATGCAATGACATTGTCTCCCTACATCAACACTACTCCTAGGCCAATGAACGATGCATACCAGAAGATGATATAACATTAACCTAGTTCTAGAACAATCAGAATAGGTGACGAGACAAGCCTCCATTTCTACTCCAGAAAGGCTTTCTCGAAAGCTTATAACCATAGGAACATAAGATCATTATTTGTAAGTCCAGTAAGATGTGAATCAATATGTGAGAAGTCTGGTATGAAGTGCCTGTAATATCCTGCGAACCCTATAAACCTCTTGATATCAAACTGATTCTTGGGATTCTCTTAGTAAGCTACAACACTAAATTTTTTAGGATCAATAAAACTACTAATTCTGAGATAATATGACCCATGAAGTGGAAATTGTCAATCCAAAAGTCGCATTTATCAAGCATGGAATAGATATGATTCTCTCTTAGGGTACTCAAAATGATGTCAAGATGTTTGGGATGGTCATTACGAGTGAAAGAATACACCAATATTTCTTCCACCAATACCACGACAAAAGAGTCCAAATAGGTGTGGAAAATAGTTTTCATGCAAACCATGAACATAGAATGCATGTTCATAAGATCAAAAATCATAACAAGACTCGCATACATGCCAAACCTGCTACAGAATGCTATATGAGGTACATCTGATAGTCTGACTCACACTAGAGGATAACACGATCTCAATTCAATCCTAGAGAGCACCTTTTCTCCTCAGAGCTGGTGGAAGAGATCATCTATTTGAGGAAGTTGATACCAGTTCATTACTTTATGTCAGTTAGACCTTCTATAATCCATGCATATTTGAAGACATTCATTAGTCTTCATAGCGAAAAGCATGGGTGAACCCCATGAGGATATACTGAGCTATAAAATTCTTTTTCTTCTAGGACCTCTATCTGCCGCTTGAGCTCCTGAAGACCATTAGATTCCATCCTATATGTAGGAATTGAAATTAGATCTATTCCTAGAACAAGGTCAAATTTAAATTCTATCTCTCTATTAAGAGGTTATCTAGAAAATTCATCATGAATGATATATTTGAAATGATAATCTACTTGATGGAAATCAGTTTTATGGAAACCCAGATCCTCCATGAAAGGATTGAAATCTGGACAATCACTCCACCTAGCCCATGATTATTTGGTCCAGCTCTCCCAGCCTAGATTTCCCACTCACCTTTAAAAAACAATTTCTTTCTTTGAGTGATGTAAATGAAACCATATGGGGATAGCAGTATACAAAGGTGTGATAGTGCACAAGTGAGTACATCCTAAGAATGACATCAAAGTTCATCATCCCTAGAAGAACGAGATTCCAAATTAAAGGGTTCACCTACCTCAAGGAGACAGTCCATGCACTAGTGTATGCCCTATGTCTATATTCCCAACGGTGTGTCAAGGGTCATTACACAATAGTGATATTGTATCTCTAGACCGAGACTTTACATGATATATATATAAATGAAATATTTTGAAGAACCTGTATCAAACAAATCTGAGACAATAGTAGAGGCTACTAGAAGTGCCTCGTACTATAGATGGACCTGCAACCTGATCCTTGGATATAAGCTATAATGCATGCTACTGACCAGATCCTTGGATATAAGCTATAATTCATGCTACTGACATGATCCACGAAACTTTGAAATAGATGGAAAACCATGATCATGATTTCTCTGCTGGTGTTTTTGGTGATTATGGATTAGACAACCATGATAATGACCTCCTTCTTGGATATGCCTTCTAGTGCAATTCCAACTCCTTGCTTGATCCAGGGAAAAAGAACTGTCTCCTAAAGGTGGGGCTACAACAGATCCTTTCCCACTCAATGATAGTGGAAAAGTACTGAAAAAGTGTTGAATATGACTTATTTGGATGCATTCTCGACACTGTATAGGGTCTCTATTAGAGTGGGGATATTCATGCCCTATTCTTCCACACTGATGAAACACCACAGAGCTATCAAACTGGATACCATAACTTCCACTACCCTGACAAAAAACCTCAAGGAAATGTTTCCTGCCCCCAGAGGAACTACTAGCCTGACCTATCACTGGTCCATTAAACCTTGTACATGTGACATACCTTAGGTTACACTCTGTGATATGGGCCTGATCAACTATTTTATAAATTTTTGGAAGCTGATGGAAATTCACTTGAGTTCAGAATGCGTATTGATTCTCATCATAAAAACATCTAGCACACAAAAGTTCATAACCATGTAGAAGTGGTGAAAAGAATTATAAATCATTGAAACATTCTGAATACACCATAACATACATAGAACCCTACTCGAGATGCATGAACAATCTAGCTCTGTTAGTCCCCAGTTCATGAGGAATGAATTGGTCATAGTAGGTAATATAGACGTCAAACCATAACATGAAATGATGGTGACTTTCCTAGGTGAAAACATCCCACTAAAACTTGGATAAATCTCTAACCATGTATGCAGAAATACTGACTCTACTATAGAGGTGTTTCTAGATGCTTAATGGTAGACAGTATGGCCTCTATCCAAGAATCATCAACCTGAGAACTGCCATCCCTGGAAAAAAGTTGGAGGATGCTGCTGCTGGAACTATCAAGTCTGATCATCCATCGTAGGTGAAACCCATGTAGAATCTCTCATAGGCTGTATCAGACATCTGAAACTATCAAAAACATGAGAATAAGTGGATTAATATGGTATAACAGGTGATGAATCAATTGGAACTCCTAGAATTAAGACTGGCGGCTCAGGGACCACCATGTCTAGAGCATGGTCGTCACCACCCTCCTGGCGAACAACACAAGGATGTCGTGGTGGAATTAGTCTAAAAATGCCATACAGATGTCATAAAACAATAATAGATGTAGAAGATATCATCACCAGTGGATGATTAACGTATTAAGACTCACTACCCAAGGAATAATACCCAAACTACCTGCTTAGAGGAGTAGATATTGGTTAGTTCTCAAGTATATAATTCATGTCATTTTTCAGTTAATTTTTATTTTCACTCCTTTACCTTTCATAAGCATGAGATGGTCTAATAAGGATGTAAATCAAATTAATTTTAGATACAAGGATTCCCTTCATCATTGATAGCCGTTTTCAACGAATCAGAGCCCAAACACATTCACCAGAAACGAAACCCATTTATTTTTAGTATAATGGAATGACTTGGTAAATTACTCATACCACCCAATGAGGATCCATACACCTCAATAATTGAAATAAGAAATCAGTCAATCAAAGAAAAATTATTACATGTACACATAAATATCAGAACATCACTCAGTAATTACATCCATATCAAGTAATGCAATGAACTGAAATGCACTTACATGGCATGGGAATATGCATGAAATGTGAATTCTAGGTGCCAATAATGATGCATGTAACAATGCTCCTTACCCATACATCATCGGGTCAAGGATGAAATATATTATCAAATAGGGAAATAATAAACAACACCATACAACACCTACATCACCCAATGGTGAAATAATATCAACTATACTAGGAAAAATAGAATAACAATTGAATTTTGGGTAATATGGAATTTACCAGAACATGGGTTCACGATGCCCAAGAACAACTTATGACTTAGTCACAGGAGATCCTATTCACCAATATATTTGCTCAATATAGTAAAGTAAGAAAATAGACTTCCTCTAACACAACTTTGTGATGACCCATACCCGGATGTCACTTAACAAGTTCCCCGAACCTAGTGGGACACATGGCCTCATGTGCATCTTCCCGAATGAAAGAGGTTTCCGACTAGCAGTGAGGGCCTAAGGTGTGTCCGTGGGAATAATATGCAATAACTAGTAGAGTATATAATATAATAGGTTATATAAATGAATATAAATAAATATCAGAAGTTATATAAGTAAATAACATAAGTAAAAAAATTAAACAGTGGAAGAAAACTAGCGCAATAAATAAACAAGGATAATAATAACTGTATCAACTGGAACAATGATATTGTAATGTCATTTCACTAGAAAAATGGAAATCATTGATACATGAAATAAGTAATAACATGTTCCACAAGGTAAAATAAATCAAATAAATATTTATGAATCCCATGATATTACACAACAATCTACCATCAAGCTCCATCCTATCAGCACACAAATCAAGGGTTTCAAGATGTATGCATCCTGTTGTCAATACATGCGACCATGTAATCTCTTATGGGTACCAAATGGTTCCGAAAGATAGTGTGAGATAAATACTAGTGGTCCACCACTAATGATGTCTCTAACACCTAGCCCATGTAATGTAGTATACATTGTACATGCATGCATATATAACATGATGAAAATAGTACAACGTAACTAGAATCCCATGTGCCTACATTACCTCTTGGTTTGTATCTGAATATGTAATTGTTCATTAATTAACTAATTACCATTTAATTTTAATATATCACATGAGGTATAGACACCACTGATATCACCTCATGATAGTATACGTAGTGAAGTTCTAAAAACGTAACCCGAAAACATGAAGATGATATATCATGAGGGAGTTCTAGGGTAATAAACAAGGTACTATAAAATCACAGAACGCTAAACCAGTAGTATCGGAGTCTTGATAAGGGTTAAGATTGTAAAACAAGGGGCATAATCCAAAGCATTCCTTAATAAGGCACATATTTATTCCAAGCGGATTGACCAATGTAAAATGGGTCTATGCAAGGACAAGGCCCTATGGGTTTTCACCATGGTTTCTGCTAGTCAATGCTGGATCAAAGGAGTTTTCCAAGGTATCCTGTAATAATGAAATTTTCCCTATGGTAGTATACCAGGAATCAAAGGAATAGATAATAACTAGAGTCTTAGTGGGTATCGACCTAAGAAGTCCACATCCATGAAATCAGATTGGGTTTTTGTGACCCATGGTATTCACCTCTCAGAATACAAGGTGAGCTCAAGTTAGACAATTCCTATTTGATATTGTAATCATGTAATAATTAATTTGGTTCATTTCCTTCCATCCATTAGTGTGGATAGGTCAAGTAGAGTTGAAACCATTATTTTTGTTCCAAGCCTTTACTTCCATTAGTGTGGATAGCCCAAGTAGCGTTGGAACCATTTAAACAAATCTTAATTAACCATTAAAGGATATTCAGTTACATAGGTTCACTCCACTAACTCTTATTAAAATATCATGGGGTGCTATAGACATGTAACGTTATTCAATCTCGTTTGTTCTGTGCATGTAATATACTTATTTTACTTTCCATTTCAGATTTTATATTTAATAAATCATTTTCAAGCACATATCGTTGGTAGGTCAAGGGGTGAGAATACATGGTACATGACATTATGAAATTCCCATTAATAACACGAATTTTTTTTAAGAAGGCAAACCTTTAATATGGTCAAGCAATGTCACACCCAAACAGTGGCTCAAATGTGTCAAATCAATAGAACACCAATTATGGAATAACCTTCGACATGAGCTGGATTGAGTTGTGGGTGTAACCACTAACAACTAGTCAGATATTAAGAAAGAGGATAACTATATAATTCTAACAAGTATAACCATGTAATGTAAATTTAAGAAATGTTTTCCAATGAATCTGGTTGGCCCCACAAGAAGTTCCTAAAAATGAAGAACATTAGGGAAATGTTTTAGACAACACACCTTAGGGTTGTAAGATCCATCTCCTCCAGTATCGACCCTTAATTTTCCTAGGATCGGAGTAAATATAAGAAAAGGTGAAAATTGATCAAATGGTGATATCTAGGTCGATAGTGAATGTGAAAAAGAATGGATAAAGGGGACTTGAGTACTTACTGTTGTGAATCCAACGTAATGAACATAAGCTCAATCAGATGCTGGATGAAGGATATCTCTTGATTCCAACATCAGAACATCAAAAAGCTCCAAAAATGAGAGATAATTAGGTCAATCTCTTATAAACATGGATATGGAGGAAGGGTAGACATAATTAGATCATTATGGAAAAAACTACAAATTTACCTTGGAAAATAGCATGCGCCCGGTTGGTCCACATAGTTTATCAAAATGTACACAAACCATGCAAGATAGTTTATCTAGATATCAGATCATCTTCACAGTTTGATCAAACCATGGGCACGCCATGCACGAGTACATAGAAAATGGGGTGCTTTCATTTTTAGGCAACATAGCAATGCGCCAACTATGCAAGGTGTCTTTGTTTGTAAAAACACCATCCACACGGTTAGGGAAACCATTCCAAAATCCCACATGGTTCTCATTAAACTGTGTGCACGGTCTGTTTACTCTTAAAAGTTGGGTTCCAAGCTCCGAACAAGACCCAGACACCCATGTCACTGTTAATAACTCATTAGGAATCCATATTAGGTCCAATGTAAGGATTTAGACCGAATATTAAAGGATCCATTCCTTAGTGTTAAACTGGGTTCTTACACTTACACTATATTAAAAAAACGAATAAAAATAATATGACTATTTATATGAATTAGCACTAAAAAACCGAAAAAATTGAAATACATGTGAAATGATCAACTACTAAAACATATTCCCCATATTCACATTAGAATAAAAAAAACAGAACCACACTTCATTAAAAGTGATTAACTAAAAATTGATAATATTGAATAATAAACCATTATACATGAAATTAAAATCTCAAAAACAACACACTAAGGGAATCCAAAATTATCATATAATTTAAAACCAAATTTATGACATTTAAACATAATGAAAACTTTATCTTTAATTTTTCCTTCACAATAAACATTTCATCTAATGGGAAAACCAACAAACACATGGTAACATGAATTGAACTATAATTTTAAAATAAAAAGGAGTTAAGTTACAATGAATTCTATTACAAAATATGAAAACTCATTTGTAAACTATGATAATTACCATATCTAGCTTATAAAAATGATGAAGAAAATTTGGAAACATATTTTTTGTATGAAGATAATGTTATAATACTTCTTATAACAAACAAATTAAATTTCATGAAAACTTTTTATAACACATTAAGAGTCACTACTATTTTGTTAATATTAATCAATTTATAATTAAAAAACACATGAATGAATAACATAAACCTTGAGGTGGTTAAACTCATATATATTTCAACATATTCAACAAAACACATGAGATAGGTTTTGATCATAAAATGAAAATTTTAAGTGTTAAACTAAAATAAAATATATGGCATAAACCCATAATATTGGACAAAAGTAAATGACCTTGAAAAAATGAATTTTTATTTCAGTAGAATACATTTGATACCCTCAACCAATTACGTATTATTTAGTGATAACACAACATAAACAATAGTCAATGGTATGATAAAATATCTACTCTAAATAAATTTGTATATAAAAATTGTTGTAACAATTATCATTCAATATCTTATTAGAACATTCATTCATATTTCATAATGAGAATTTATACTTTCTTACATTTTATTTGTGAGGAATAAATTAGAGAATTATATTTACAAATTTATCCCAAAATTTGATACTTAAATTAGATAAAATATTATCAATATCATGTATAATGATAGAGAATCCCAACATCCAAAAAATCCACCCATGAAAGAGAAACTTAGTAGACATAGAATATTGATAAATAAAATCATTAACATAAAGAAAATATCATTCTGCTTGGATAGTGAAACATGGATAGATAAATGAATAATGATAATATTATCTGTTATGGGAGAGGTTCAATATTTTTAATTCAATTCCATAATGTTTTTTCTGTAAAAAGAAAAGATCAATGATTTAATGGGTTTTATGGATAGGAAAAACTAATAGAATTTTTTTTACCAAAATGTGAATAATATTTCAATCACATATCACTTATTATGAAATATATAAATATAGAATGTGGTTGTTCAATTTTTGATTAAAAATTTATACATATGATACAATTGACCGAAATTATTGGAATGTTCTAGGGATTTTCCAACACATAGGTAATGATGGACTATCAATAACATAAAATATTAGATAGATGTAAAAATGTAGTCATTAGATGAAATATATTGAGAAAATCACATATAGACCCACTAAGAAAATATACTTGATTAGATCGACCATTGTAATTTATCAAGAACATGGCTACATAAATATTTAAATAACATAAAAATAGTATTTTTTATAAGAAAATATATTCATGTTTTTATTACTCATCACAAGTTATGAAGAACATACCTACCTAAATATAGAAATAACATAAATTTTTTTAGTAGAATGTAATATTATCAAGAAAATTAAGAATATTGAAAAATAGTACTTTATCAAGAACATAGCTTCTGAAAAAATAGTCCTCATGTAAGGAAATATATAGAGACAATAATAGATTAAAAATATGAATATATACCTGAATAGATAAATCATATTGTAATACTAAGAACACACATTCTTGAAAATAAAAATAAATAAAAATAATAGTTTTATAAGAAAATATATACTTTCATGCATTTCTCATAGTACTTTATCAAGATAATACCATCTTGAAAATATTATTAACATTAAATAGGGGTTTTAAAATAGTATTTTTTAAATAAGTGGTTGAAAATAATTTTTTATCTGCATGATACACATAAACAAATTATGATATTTGATATGTGTTATAGGCTATTTAAAAAGATTTTTTTTCAAGTAAACCCTATATATATTGAAATAATAATGTATTTTGAAAATTTTGTAATATAATTGTAATATCATGGTAATATCAGTACAATCTCACGGTGGGTATGATATGAATATAAAATAGAATATCAAAAATTAATAGTTCCCATCAGTTAAATGTTACATAAATAATAAATGGAAGGGTATTATTTATAAACTGGTTATAGGGAATAAATTCCCAGAACAGCAACAAAATATAAAAAAAATGAATTTGTCTAATTACCAAAAAAATATAGGCAAAAACAAATTACATTTACTTACCTTAATTGAAATTGTGAATGTAAAATGGGTAAAAACAAAAATTAAAATGAATATACATATACAATAATACTTCAAAAACCCTTATATATATTAAAATATCCAAAAATTAATCTATAATATATTATGATTTCATAAAGAAATGTTCATGAAATATGAATAATCAATGAAAAAATTTCTATCCTAAATTAATATAGCTTGTCACAAGTCTCTGAAAAACTAAAAGCGTTATAAATTTAGAATAAGAAATTTAATAAAATTAAAATTCTGGAATCTTTTTAAAAAAGATATTATTATCCATTTAAAAACTTATTTCCAAATAATTGTTCTTGAATAGAATGAAACCATATTTTAAGACGAAACACTTAACCGTATTTTGAATTATGTTTCACACAAATGTGTAAGAACCAGGTTTTTTAAAAGATGTAAAAATCCATTATCATTCAATTTTAATGTTGAAATATTTCCTAATGTTAACTCACTTTGTGGTCATGGTGGTTACGGGGTTGTTCAGGGCTTGTTCAGGGCCCTAGAACCAACCTTGGGTGACATAAGCCAATTCGAATGGTTAGTGAAAATCAAATGAGTTAGGTCCCATAGTTTGACCAAACCATGTGAAGGTCGATAGGGAGAAGGGAATGGTCGCAGAGTTAGGAAAAACCGTGCGGAATGGGAAACATGGTCATACAACATGGTCTAAAATTATAATATGTTTTAAAATATTTATTTTTTAAGGTTTTTTGTATGATTAGAATAATCGTGCAAGGAAACCCTATGGGTGAAACAACCCTGTAGGTTTCCCGTGCATAGTTGGATCATGGTTTGAAAAACATTTTCGTAAACCATGCTACTCCTGGTATTTTGGGAAGTATAATTATTTAAAATTAAATTAAATAATAATAATAAACATAATTTGGTTTTCATTCAACAAACAAAATACCTCACTCTTGAGAGATCTTCCTTTTTTACATGGGTATAATTTGAGTTAAATCTTTCATCTAAGCTTGGAATGAAAGGCCGTTCATCATAATGTATCATTAATGTTATGAAATTGATTCCTTTTTTGCAGTTCTTTTTTCATACATATATCAGTTGAACTATTTATGTATAATATGATTTTCCCTATGTTTAGGTTATTTATCCATTCTTCATATTTCTATTGATCTGAGTCAAATCACGATTCGATATTGGATGAGTACTCCACTACCAAGATAAGATTGGTTTATTAAAAAAATTCCTTGTGTTTTGGTGCTTTATTGGGGGTACATGTTGTTTGTCCCCCGCCAAATTTTTTGGTGTGGCCCCTAATTTGAACTATTTAATTAAATTAGATGTAATAAATCTAGTTAGGTATTCCCTTAGGTTCTATTATGATGTTCTTTTTTTTGTTTCACAAATCATGGTCACCTATGTGGTGTACCTTAATAATTACCATGTTATACATTAGTGTGACGACCCAATGGGGTTAGTTCATGTGAATTATTATAAATAAGAAGCCCATTCACATTTAAATGGAATACAATTCATTGTTACAAAGATGTTCAACCTCATTCCTGTATTCTATTGATATGTTGTGCTTGAACTAGTTGATTGGATTATATTATTTTGGATAAATGAGTCGGTATTCTCATTTGGCTATTATTAATTTATTAAATCGTTTATCATGGAAAATGTGGAATTCGGTTGGTAAACACATGTGTTATATTTAAAATTTAATTGTGATACATGAGTTGGTATACTCTTGATATGGAATTGAATTTTGAAAGGTTATGTGAGTCATTATACTAATATAGTTTGAAAGGATAAATGAAATTGAATGATAATGTATGATGAGATTCCTTGGACATGTTCCTTAGACCTGGAACATAGTAGTGGGAACCTTGGATAATTTATGACCCTTGGGTCATGATTCAATGGGATTCCTCAAACCTTTCTACCACTTGTATCTATCTGGCTTAGACCCGCATAGGACCTGTCATGTATAACATGCTCCTAGGACCCCATCCAATACCTAACTGACTTTCCATCGAGATGATCCTAGGACTCAATGAGGATGCCTTGTTCATAGACACCTGGAGAATGGCCCTTCATGGTCTGAATCTTTGACATATTGAATGACCATGATAATTGTGACATGTTTGGTTGAATGACATGGTTGTGGATGTTTCAAAAACTTTAGGTTATACTGAAAGGTTGTTGTTGTTATGGAAATATGGAAGTACAAAAGAGACATGGAATTCTTATTATTTATTTATAGTTTCTTTGTATAGTTTCTTGGTTATATTTTGTAGGTATCCTTTGGATTCTGTTATAGTTATACTAGTTTGGTATTTGTATGCCATGGGAATCATTAATGTTATTTTCTAATTATTTGTACTTTGTTTAGCTTACCATATTTCATTGCATGGAATTTTATAGACCTTTAGGTGGTTTCCCACTATGATGTTATACCAAATGATATTTGGGCCTCTATTGTAGACCCAAATAGATTATAGGGTTTTAGGTACTAATAAGGGGATTTTCCCCAATATAAGATGTTGATAGATGCCTTAGAACATTGGAGAAAGGGACCAAGATGAGGATTCTGATGCTACTAGGATAGTTTTGATCTTTTATTTTAAATTTTATTTTGTTAATTTTATTTTACTATTAGATACCTATTTTTTAGATTTCTAGATACATGTATCATAATAATTTACATCATATATGAGATGCTTCTACCATTTTTATATTGTCATGTTGTTTTTATTTATTAGTTTTCTTCTTGTTGAATTTTTTTCTGATACTTGTATTTCATTGATGTTCTACTATGTATACTATAGTAATGAGGGCATGGTCTATCAATAGACACAACTAGTCCATCGCTGCTAGTCTGAAGCCTCTAGAATTTTGGAAGAATAACATGAGGCATTGTGACCCACTGATATCATGGAATTGTTGAGGGGAATCTGTGCATGGGATGTTACAAAGTGTTATTAGAACATTCCTTACTAGCTGTGTTACTATTTGAAAAAACATTTATAGGGAAATGAAGGAATTGGAGTTTTGTAATTAGTTGTTCTAGGGAGTAGGGACCTCGCATATATGGAAAATTAAAATTGCCTCAATTTGATTTTTTAGGTACTTTTATATTGTAATTGATATGATTACACTTTTAGGTGAAGAAATTGAATTGTAATGTTGATATTGATATTATTGCGGGGTTATATTATGTTTTAACATGATGATATGATGGTATTCCATCTAATTAACTATATAGGAACCTGTTAGAAATTGTATGTAATTCTAATTATGATGAATTACTCATTGAATGTTGTTGTGATAGGGGTTTTGATTGCTACACCTACTGCTATGATAGATTTTGTGCTATCGACTAAGCATGTGATTCGAAATTTTTGTTCTTCAAGAGTGTGATAACTTATAGAATAAAAAGTGATGCCCCTTTTTATTAAATTATTATTGTGAATTAGATTTGGTATGGATGATATGGACACCAAATTCTAGTTCATGAGGTGTTATGGGACCTTATGGATTGGAACCTAGTGAACCATTAGTTAAACACATTATAATGAATGAATGATGGAAATAAAATAGAAATGGATACCAAATGATATGATTTTGATATTAAAAAAGGTAAATAGATACTTCACATAGACATGGATTTAGATTGGGTAAGAGGTAGTGTATATAGTGGTTTTTTGTAGTTGTTCTTGTTACAACCCTAGATTTAAGAGCAAGCAATATTCTATGAACATGGTTTATTAATGTTTTGACCTATCCTAAAATTTTGAGTTGAAAACTTTAATGATCATTATTTTTTGATTAATGTGTTTTGAATTGTAGATACATGACACTATAATGACCTCCTTTCATACGCTAGGAGTGAGATGATGACCACACTTTGGAGGTAGTTGGACATGGGATAGTGGTAGATACTAGTTTAATGCCAGATGTGAAACCAACTGATATTCTAAACATAGGTGCATAGGAATATTTTCCCAAGGGATTCATTCACTCCATAATGACTTATCAAGTAGAATTATAAAGCAGGTTGATGGGATATAGGATATGGTTTGTGCTGATTTACCAACTTTTTTCTATGTCTATTTATACCTTCCAATACTATGGATATGGTGGTCAAGTGAGTTCATGAGTCTAGATTATGGTGCAATGGAAATTATATAGTACTCAACATGCTTTACATAGCTACATTATTTTTCACCAACATACCTTATAGATGATCTATAGATGGAGATAAAATTTGAGGAAGGTCTCTAAAATGGTATCAAATATCTAGCCAACATTTTTAGGTTTACCACTATCACTGAAATTTTGAATCAATCCCTGATTATAGAGAATAACTTGATGAAATATGAAACCATAGAGTAGGTTTTTTCATCATCTTTGGGATAGACATTCCATTTTCATGCTTTCCATGAGATGATTTCCAGTCTTGATATCAGTAATGGTAGTTCAGTGTTCTGCCATCAATGTGGTAAGAGATTCTACATGAAGAATAAGTGTGACCACGACCACGTCGTGTGTCGATCTTGTGGAATGATGGTCCATTTGATTCATTTTTGTAATAACGTACATCTAGCTGTGAGTGGTAGGGGTCAGCTCTTTACTTCAGGTTAATGAAATGGATATTAAGATATCATTCATGTAGGGAACTTGAGAAGTTCTAGATAATTTGTGTGAGGATGTATTGGTTTTTTAGATTGAAGCTAGCCACCAGTTACAGTAAGAAATTATAGTGGGACTACTCTAGGTAATGAGGTTGTGTCATAGGGTTGTGGTTTTATCTATATATAGTCTATATATCTTAACACTGAGGAGGAAGTTTCCAAACTCTCTTTGGTGAGAGATACAATATTAGTAGCCTCTACTGTTGTATATTATCTTTTTGGATATTAGTGTATCACATTATTTTATTTCTTCACCAGTGGTGAAAATACGTAGTCTTATATTATTTTATGATAAGGGTGATATGATGTGAAAAACGGAGTTGGGAATTAGAATTGATGATGTCTGCCAATGCAGGGATTTCCCCCTAGAGGACGGTGGGTGTAACATCATACAGTATCTCAATGTAATCAAGATAATAGGGTTTGACGTAATACTCAGAATAGACTGCCAAGTGGAGTATCGAGTACACATTGACATATATAACTGGAGGGTGACATTTATATCACTAGAGGGAACATTTCATACACACAACATGAATGGGATGACTAGGTGATCCAATCAAGACCAGAGAATCATGGGCTTGATGGGATGATAGCATAGATCGATATTTTGTGTCCAGATGGTTGGGTAGCATGTCAAGATGACTTTCCAACCATGGTAGATAGTTTTAGGGATGTGTTACTATATGATTATTTTAGTTAACTATCGAAGAGAGAGGTTGGGTTATCAATTGATCAAGTGTATAGAGATTCACTAGTATACATTCCTCAGTACATGATGGCTATGATAGAGTTGCAGGAGCTCAGGCAGTAGTTAGAGGATTTATTGGGAAATTGGTTTATCTGAACTATTACATATCCATGGTGTGAAAATGACATTTTTGAGAAAAAAAGGACAAAGTCTTAGGCTATTCATTGATTTTTATATGTTCAACTAGTTGGCAGTTAAAAATAAATATCACTTTCTTTGGATAGATGACCTATTTTTTCAGCTTCAAGGAGCATAGGTTTTCTTGAAAATTGATTTGTGGTTTGGATATCACAAGGTAAATGTTCGAACTGTCAAAATAACTCAATCCCCTTTCTATAGAATTTATGTTCTATAATATTATCTTTTAATCCCATTTGGTATCACAAACATGCTATCAGTTTTTATGGTTCTAATTAACCAAGTGTTCCATCCTCACATGGATTTATTTGTAGTTCTTTTTTTGGAGGATATCTTGGCTTATTATAAAAATTTACATAAACATTCCAAACACCATTACATCATTTTGGAGATAATAATTGATAAATTGTCATATAGTATGCTCAAAAAGAGCAAATTCTAGATGGACATGATTCTTTTGTTAGGTCACGTAATCTTGGAGACATTCGTATAAGTGGACCCATATAATTTGAGATCCATGGTTTCTTAGGAAAAAAATAATAATGTTTTGAACATATACAGTTTATTGTGGCTAGCAAGATATTATATTAAATTCAAAAAAGACATCTCTTGATTAGTAGCACTATTGAAGGTCATTACTAATAATGGTGTGAAGTTTGTATGGTCAGATTCCAACAAGGCAGCCTTTTAGGAGCTGAAAGGGAGATTGATTTCATCTCTAGTATTGATACTACTAGATCATGGAAAGAGATAAATTGGGTATTGTGATGCATAAGGTATCAATATATGAGTAGTGATGATGTAGAGGGATTGATTCATGTAGTATGAGTTTCGACGACAGAGGACACATCAGAGTAACTACCTGACACACAACCTGGACTTTATTGTAGTGATTCATGCTTCATGCAGTTTGAGAATTTAATTACCAAGAGAGTGTTTTGTAGTGTAAAAGGAAAACAAATTCTCAAGTACATATTTACACAATGGGATATCAATTTGAGGATGTAAGGTTTGGTCATTTACCTATATCCATTTTACTTTGAGCTTGCCAACATGCGTGGTAAGGGAAATGCAGTGGATGACACACTATGTAGGGGGACTCATATATAGGCTATTCAAAAAGGCTAGTAGTGAGTGGATGATCATGGCCTTATTCTCTAATATTCACTTAGAGAGTCACCACACACATGTATAGAGTTAACTATCATACTTATTTATAAACTCTTCCATGTTGGATAGATTGTGGATGTGGAAACTATAACATTAAAAGGGACATGTCGTATATGAGAGTGTGGAATGTGTTGACACACCCCCAAGATAGATATTATGAGAGGATGATATCCTACTTATCCATGGTCAAATTTGGGTTCTGATAGACCCAATTGAGGAGATGATGCAATAATTTCATTCCTTATCTTGGGATGTGCACCCCGAAGTCACCAAAATGAAATATGACTTATGAGGTCAATACTAGTGTACATGTATGAAAAGAGATAAAGATGGTTTAATCATGATATCTTCCACCTACCATTAGTTGAGGGTGGAATATTAGTGGATATTTACACTTTTACAAAAGTTACATATTCTATAGGTGAAATGGGATGATGTCGCAATAGATTTCAATACCAGTTTTCCATGGTCACCTAAATGTAGTGATGTTATAAGGGTTTTTGTTGATAAGGTCATGAAGGATGATCATGTCTCACAGATCATGCAGACCATCAATATTTATGAGCATGGGTGGTTTTATAACAGTGAGATATATGACTTCATGGGGTCCCACGCACTATTGATTCTAATAGAAATTTCTTCCTTACATCTCATTTCTGGTAGAGTATTTAGAGGGCTCGGGGCACGTAGTTTCTTATGAGCGCTGCCAACACCCCTCAAACTAATGGCTAGTTAGAGAGTATGATACAGGTTCTTGAGAACATTTTTTCATCATGCATCTTAAATTTTTGGGGCTCTTGTAAGAATAATATTATCTTAGTTGAATTTACCTATAATTATACTTATTATGAGACTATAGATATGAAATGTTATGAGGATTTATATGGAATAAAATGTGGATCACCCATGTTCTTGTTAGAAGTAGGTGAGTTAGCTTTACCGTGATCATGGATTGTGCATGAGACTTCTGAGTACGTCCAGTAGATTCAAAAAGATATGAATACTACACTATCTGAAAAAAATTCTTGCACTGATTGCCGAAGATGAATCCTAGAGATTTTCATCAAGGATAATGTATTCTTATGTGTTTCAACAAAGCTGGGATGGTGATGGATTAGTATATGTGGTATGATTTTACCATGATATGTTGTTACATTCAAAATTTTGGAGAGTGTAGGGTTGGCATCCAATCAGTCATAGTTACCTTAGATGTAACAATCCATGCACAATTTCTTCCAAAAATCTCAACTAAGCCTCTATCATTTAGACATGTCTCGTGCTTTTCATCATGAGGAGGCTAAGAAAAATGTTGATGCATCTTGGGTGGAACATCTATTTTGTATATTTGATAGAAGAATATTGGTTTTATGAGGCATGCCAATTCCTTTAGTATAGGTTCTATGGAAACCCGACCATTTACAATATAGGACATGGGAGTGGGAGGCTGATTTACGTGTCTAGTGGTTATGATTGTTCTTTGAAAAAGATTGACCACCCTTTCTAGGGAAATTCAAGGATGAAATGCATTAAGGGGGGATTATTATAAGAACCTTCATTTTTTATGAGGTAAGAATCCCTTATTTTTCATTTTTAATTATTAAATATTCCCTAATGCGAATGAATTTTTAGGTTATTGAGGTTTTAGGGCTCATTGGGTACTGTTCAGAGCCAGGAACCCATGTTTCGGGGTGACATAAGCCTGGTTCATGATTAATGAAAACTATGCTGAGCATGACACACAGTTTGACCAAACCATGTGAGACTAGGCTGGGTGTAGGGAAGGACAACATGGTTAGAAAAAATCTTGTGGAATTGACTATATATATGTTCTTCTAGGACTTTAATTTTGACATATTTTAATAGATTCATTCTTGACAGTTTCATCATGAATAGAATAAAAATGAGTGGAAACAATGTGTGTTACCCAACCTTATAGTTACAGATGAACGTTTGGTGAATGGTTTGACCAACCATGTTCCTAAATCGTGTGACCCATATCTTTCTTTAGAAATTTAATAATTTTAAATTAAATTAAACCATATTATATGAATAATTTGGTTTTATTTCAATGGATAATATCCATCACTCTTGAGATCTTGTCCTTGGTCCCTAGGGTATCATTTATCTTAAATCATCTTTTTGGTATCAGAATTGAATGTCGTTCATCACATTGGATCTATAATGGTTAGAACGTGATTACATTTTAGATGTTCTCTATTCTTCATGATATTAGTTTTTCTATTTAGTTGCAGGATAATTTTCCATAATTTTTGTTACTCTATCCATTCTTTAGATTTCACACGATCTATGTCAAATCAAGAGTCAATACTAGATGACCATTACATTACTGAGATAAGTTAGGTCGTATATATAACTTCCATGAGTTCGGGTGTTTTATTTGTCTACCTGATGTTAGGCTGCGAGTGATATTTTCCTGCACAACCACAAATATGAATAGGTTAATTAAATGAATTCAATCAAACCTATTAGGGATTCCATTAGGATCTGTTGTGGTGCATTGGTTTCCATTTCCAAAACATGGTCACCCATGTGTTGTACCTTAAGAATTACCTTATTATACTTTGTTCTAATAACCCAAGGGGTGGGTTCTCATACATTCCATATCATTGGAATCCCAATCACTTAAAAATAGAAAAAAAATTGTTAGGGAGGTTTCATACCCCCTTGGGTTGTGCCATGTTGATATTGCATTCTTGGACTTGTTGATTGGATTATATGGTTTTGGTAAAATGAGTGGGTATACACATTTTATTATTTTTAATTGATTAAATTGTTTAGTTTGGAAAATTTTTAAATTCGGTTGTAAAATCATGTGTTATATTTAAATTTTAATTGTGATACAGGATTTAGTATACTAATTATATATAATTCAATATTTAATGGTTATGTGAGTTGGTATACTCACATATATTCAAATTATAAATGATTTTTAATGTAAATGAATGAAAAGATTCCTTGGACATGCTCCTTGAATATTGAACACTATAGTGGAATCCTCGAATAACATATGCTCCTCATTTCTTGATTACATGGGATACCTCAGGCCTTGATGCCCCATGGATCCATACTTCTTGGGCTTGGGTAGGACATGTATGGCATCACATGATCTTCGAAATGTATTCCGTTCCTAGTCGAGTTTCTATTGAGATGTTCCCAGGACTCGATATGGATGCCTTGGTATTCTATACCATGGATCCAACCCTTCATGGTATGAATCTTAGGAAGAAGACACAAACATGATAATTGTGACATTTTTGGTTGAATGGTTTGGCCTAGGATTTCTCTAACACTTCATGTTATACAGGAATTAAATGGTTGTTATAGAACTGTGCTCACACCAAAAGTCCATGACATTTAACATATTTATTTAACAACTCCTTGAATAGTATATTGAACATATTTTTAGGGATACTTGATATCATACTACAATGATAATGGTTCTATAGTATTATATAATGGTCATATTTTCCATTTTTTACTATTTACCTGTTTACAAGCAATTTATTTGGATTGCCATTTTGAAAAACATGGAATTGTATAGACCTTTTGTTGGATTCCTATTGGGAAGTTATCTCACACCCTATTTGGGCCTACATTATGGACCCAAATAGATTATATGTTTTTAGGTATTGATAAAGGAATGCTCCCTAATACAGGTTATTGATTGATGCGTAGGAATAGGGGACCAAGGGACTAGGCTAAGGATTGAGATTATATTAGGATAAATTTCGGTGTTTTTGTCATTTTGGATTTATCTATTGTATTGTACTACCCTGTAACTATTTTTTATTATTTATAAATACATGTATCATAATCATATTAATTGTATATGAGATGTTTTTTAGCATTATTTTATATTCTTATATTTTTCATTTATCCAATTTTTGGTTTTTTCATCATTTAGTATTATGTCATTTAGGTAATGCTATATACGCATTGTTGATGATGGAATAGTGTCCCCATGGACACACCTAGTCCATCGCTCCTAGTCACCAGCCTCAGTCATTTAGGGAGATTTGTTTGAGGCATTATGACCAACTATGCTCAGTACACTATTGATTGTTATCTTTGTCTGGGATGTTACAACATGTATCATGGAAATTAAAACCAATGTACAAAGAAATAAATAAAGATATACGCAAAAGGTAAATTTGATACTCTTGAAAATAAATAAAGTAATATGGATTATTTTAGAAACATATATATATTAAAAATACCAATTAAACTAACTAAAAAGAATGTGAATATATATTATACCAAAAAATTGTTCATTTTGGAGCAGATTTATATTATATTATAACATGAGAAAATTATTTTTACTTGTTGAAAAATGATTAAGAACATAAAATAATTATATTAGTGTATAAATGACTTCACATATTACGAATAGTTAATTCAATAATCGTATATGATAAGTAGTTGATGAAATAAGTATATTTTGTTCAATTATTGGAAATATGAAAAAATAAATTTTAGAATATGAATTTTCAATCGTAAAAACTTCTAAAAAACATAAAATAATTTATTTAGATAATTTTTTTCATATATTCTATAAAATAATCCCATATGACATAAAATAAATTCAGTATTTTTTGAAAACATTTTTATAAAAGTAATATCCATGTAATAGCATTACTATCAAATATTACATATGATCATAATGAAAAATATAATACATAACATGATATTCATTCTCCAATATAAAAAAATATAAATATAAGAATTTAAGGATATAAAATATAACAAATTAATAACTTTGAAACTATCAAATAATATATAGATAGTTGAAAAGTTACATTATGAAACACTAATAAAATTGTATCCAAACAATTCATTGGTGTAGGGAGAAAAGACTGAAATAGTATGACCCTGAATTTAATATGGATAACTATCTAACTAAACACTTATCATAATATAATAAACATATTTTTATATTGGATGTTGGTGGAACGAGAAAGTCATAAACATAAATCAAATTCTAGTGGAAGAATAATGGAATTACCAAAATAAGATTCATGTTACGTATAATCATGGCCATCCACATTTCTAGAAAATCATATTATAATGGGAAACCAATCTAGTTATGTATATGAAATTCAATAGAATAGAATGTGTTAGGAACATGGTATGAGAAATTTCAGAAGTGAGGTTTTCAATTGGGCAAAGATGAATTCTGTTAGTGATAAATAAATAGAGGATGAGGATCATGAGGCTATGGATGGGTTGTGGTGAGACATCTGGGAGGTTGGGTGTAATTTTATTTATAGATGTATTGGATGTGGCTATGTTTAATGATCATGATCCTAAGAGGAGGGGTCATATCATTGAAATAAAATTTTTATATGAATCAGAAGATGAGGATTGGGTGGAGGTGGGGTGGATGTGTGGGAGGTGCATCTGAGGAGGATGGGGGGAAACATCAGAGAAGCATCAATAAGAAGGTGGGGTGGACACATAAAATGAATAAATTATTGGGATGTTGGATGGTTGTTTTTTTGGTTTAGAACCGTGGGTGTTTGAGTGTAAGTGTTGATGGAGGAGTGTCACGGGGATGAGGAAGAGTGAGTGGGTAGGTCTAGTGAGAAATGTGGGAGTGGGGTAACCTACTACCACAACCCATAAATTGTTTAGGGATTTATTTTAGTTGAAGAAATGGTCCTTATGTACCATAGATATATGTTTGTGGATATAGATCAAATTTAATGAAGTAAGGAATGATTATATTTACATAAAATTTTCTACAATAACACTAATGGATTAACATAGATTATTCCAAAAATAAACTACCAAACATTCTAAATAACTGCAATAACCATAAAATAAAATATTTTTTAAAACTCATATGTTTTCTCAAAAATTTTAACATACATCTAAAAAAAATAAATGAAATTTTTTCCAAATAATAATTCATGTTAAACAACTTGTTAATACTAAATTTCAAATATAACTTAACCTAGAGAAGCATCCCCAAAAACAACATTATCTAGTTTGATAAATCACAAAGTAATCTTATAATATAGTAAAAATCACACCAAAATATCATGAATCTAATTTATACACTTACATAAAAGGTAACTCGTATTTTTACCTTAAATAACATGGAAAATTACACATTTTAAATGAATCACATTTTAAACATCATGATTATCAATATTCCACTTTTAAATAGAAAATAATTAACTTATCATCAAGTCATATAAGAACCCTAAGGGATATTTTAAAAATAATAAACTATTCATCCAAAAACCAAGTAAATGTTTCAAACTAACTCAAAATCCAATCACTTGAAAAAATGGGTATATATTCTATTGAAATTGTGATCAATAATAAAATTAATGACCATGATGATAGTTTTTCTTGCATGAAAATATATCTGATTCAAATTAATAACACAATCCCAATCCCGTGATATATCCATAAATATAAAAATGAACTAAACCACATAAAAATTTCCTAAATCACTTTTCCCCAATGTAACTAAAAAATTTATAGGACGATACTACTATCCCATTACATAATAAATTTAATTCATATATTTATATTAACTATACTTTATAACATCACCACTATATCAATGTTCATGTTTATTGGAATAATTAGACATTTTTTTCAAATCCTAAAAAAAATAAAGTGGTAACCCATACATTAATGTATTATGATTTTTATATCTATAATATCATTTTTATAACACTTATACAACCCAGATAGAAAATCCCAATACATGAACAATCCAATTCTTACATATCAATAATTTGAATAGCCTATATCATTTCATATACTAGGAGTTGAAAAATAAATTTTGTAACTTTCTAGGATTGTGACCATATTCTTGATACATAAGACACTGAACAATAAATTTTACCTTGGGGTTGCCTTCATTTCCCTCCACCGAACTCTTCATTTTTCTATGAATATTCATTAAACTATGTTATTATTTTCTATACATGAAATAATTTCCCATTTTATTTATATATTCTCTAGAGTGTATTTTTCCACATTTCTAAGAGGAAGGAAACTGAAATTTCAATCTACCATAGTCACTAAAACATGAGGTATCGAAAAACACTATTAATCACTACATTGGTGAGTCTAAGAGTTGGTTTTGGTGTTGTTTGTTAATTATATGACTTGATAATTGATTAGGAATAATCAAAAAATTACTCATATCGTAATAAAATTTGTATTTTTATAATCACACCACTTCCCATTATATTTTTTTAAAACATAATTAATCAAGGTTATAGACAATGAATAAATTGAAAAAAAATTGTATGAAAAAAATAATCATATCATTTGTTAAATTTCTAAAATCATAATATATACATTTCAATATATGTCACCTTTAGATGATTTTATATCATTCATTTTCATATTATATTAAAATCTATCATAATTTTTATCCTAAAAATTTGATTTTCCTAATGAATGTCCCACAGGAGTGTCATAGTATGGGAATTATCACTATTTAGTAGAATTATAGATGAGATATATTCAACTAATTATTTTGATTGTTATTAACAAATGATGAATCTATTATAAAACCATATCCACCTGTATTATCTAGACATGGGTGTATTTCAAGGAAAATCAAATAATCTAAACATTATTAAAATTTTATGATGTTATACTATATATAGAATTATCCACAAAGTCAGTCATAGTGTTATGTTCTATATTATATGTCTTCCAAAATATAGTTCCCAAGTTTTCATCTAATGTTTCCCTTGATATCAAATTTAATGACCCCGAAAATATAATCCCAGAGCCGATGGTTTCATTATTATAGTATAATTAGATATAAGTGATGTCATTGTAAAGGATTGAATTATTTAATTGCATTGGAAAACTAGGTACATATGTAATTCTAATATTACAATAGAAATTTAAAAATATATCAAATGAAACATTCTTAAATAAAATATATCTTTTGCAATATCCTTTTTCAAGTACTAGGGAAAAGAAAAAAATAAATTGTGATCTCATATTCTCATAAAGGGTATGTGTCCATTGGATGTTAACTATAATTAATTAAAAATAATTAATATGGAATGGTAAGTAACTAAAAACACATTCCATTTAAAAAATAACTAGATCATTGTGAATAATATGGAAGGAATAATTGATGATAATCTAATTCCATATAAATAATCGAATGAGAGTGAAAATTATCCATAGATCTAATAAAAATTGAAATAATCCCATGTAAATAAATTAATAATTCCATAATGATGTAATTCATAATGTCGGCCCTCTAAATCATACCATAAAGGCCTTGTGAGAATAAATGTTTCATACTGTCAATACCATATGCTAAGAAATATTACATAAATGGGTAAGGCATTAGGAAATAATTAATATGTTTTGTATCATGAGACCTACCAACAATTTGAGTGTTATGAAATTTTGCACCCCACCTGTCACTTAGTATGTCCAGTACATTCACCATATGAATAATCAATACAACTATATCAACAAGCCTTAATAAAAATAATACATACCAGTATATAATAACTATAGAACTAAATTTAAATAATATCCCTAGTAAAATTGAACATAATCCATATAGAGAAATATGGCGGATTAAATCAATATGGTATATCCTCATCAAATAAAAACATTTAAAAAATATGTTTACATATATAAAAATAACATAAAAAATCACTATAACATTTCATGAGGAAAATGCCATTTTTTATTTGGAAATCACATTTTAATAATCTAAAAATAAAAACATTATGAAGGAAAAATAATTTATTTTAAAGAAACATTTGAAACATGTAATGGAATCCTGAAATCATTATATGGTCAAGGTGGAAATAAATTTAGTTCATGCTTTTTATGTTAAAAAATATTCCATTCATGTTTTTGAAAAAATGGTCAAAAGTTCATCATTTGGAAAATGAAAAGAAGTTTTATTTTGAAATATTTTACATAAAATCACAAATTGGTAAAAATTAAATTAAATAATAATTTTTAAAAATGAAAAACATACTTGAATATATTTTAAAGTCAATATAGACAGAGATGGAGAAAAATACATATCGAATAGAAAAACAACATCGATTTTCATCAAAAACATTATTAAGTATACATAAATATTTAAAAGAGGAAAATTAAAGGAAAATATATAAGTTTCATAAAAAAACTTAAAATAATAAATCATTTCAGGTTTATAATATAATGACAAAATTATACCCCTAGTGGATACTTAAACATATACAATACTAAATCATGAAGATACTGTGAAATAAACTGATACCACATTGTTCACATTTGAATCAAAACCACAATGAAATATAAAAAAATGAATGAAACAATAAATAACACAAATATAAATGGGATAATGATATAAAATATCAAATTATCATTATAAACACCACATGATTTAAACAAGTGTTGAATTGGCATATGTATAACTAAAAAATTTGATAAAATATTACCCTAACAAATGATCTGATGTTCATCATATGTGTTCAAAACAAAAGAATAATAAATATATATATATCAAAAATATATATTACTTATATTAGTATATACAATAACATATTTTATATAATATAACCTTTTATGAACCATTTATTACATATTATTTATTTAGATTACGATTTTATGTCATAATTGATTTTTTTAGGATTTATTTGGTTTAAAAATAATGGTACTTGTACATTGATTATGGTACAATAATCTATATAATTTCAATTTCAAATTAAATATCATATATATTCATTATTTATATTTATATTTATATTCATCCATAAAAGGTAGTCATTGAAAACTGAATTACAGCGTTCATAGTGGTGGTAGGTCATATATACATGTCAACAATATTTTCAATTTTCATGGATGGAAAGTAAGAAATGTAAATTATAATTAATAAATAAATAATAATAATTTAATCACATATATCATATATATTCAATAAATTTATCGTTATTAACAATTTTTAATAAGAAAAAAAATGGATTGCATCATTTTGTTTAGGTGGTAGTCTCCAAATAAACAAGAGAAATTGTTATCACTTTCCCATGGATTTGAAGGGGAGAAGGTAGATATGATATTAAAATTATTGAATAATTATTAATTTATTAATATCATTAATATCAATTAATTATATATTTATAAACATCCATAAAAATTGGTGATTAATGATGAATTACACCACTACATGGAAATGGTAAGCCGTATGTACACATGAGCTATGTTTTCACTTTTCATATGATGAAAAAGATAATGATAATCATCATACCATTATCATAATAATACCTCAATATATATATTATACTATTTTTATTATTTTAGTATGGTTACAAAAAATTTATAGGTTATCATTGAAGAACTAAATTTTCAATTATCGGTAAATACAGTCACCACTTCTTCAATATAATCCCATTAGATTCCTACTTAAACAAACTTTTAATGGTCTTTTAAGAAGTAAATAACATATATATAGTGAGACTTAATGTTTATAAGAGAAATTTTTAGGTATTTTTCCTTCTTTATTACTCAATGTGGTGTGAATAATTGAGAGAAAGGTGTTTTCTTTTACAATATAGGGAGATAACATAATTTGAATTTCTAAAATATTAAAATATAATAAATTCATTATCATGAAAAGTGATTCCAAATGGGAAAATATTTAATTGATGATTTTATAAGGTTGACATATCGTATGAAAATAAATTTTTTAAATTTTTTTGTCCCATTTTAAAACATTTTTTTGTTTAACCCCGTGGTCGACCAATTTTTTGGTCGACTGAATTAATTCATTTTAAAATATTAAGGTGTTATTGTTTTACTTATTTGGTAAATATTGGCATATAAAATACCAAGAAATGACATTCTCTAAAATTTCACATACATATTGTCCTCTTTGAATATTTTATATTTCGTAAATAATTGAATAATTTATTTTACCATAAAATACTACTAATTTTATTTTATAAATTATTCTAATAATTTGACATTGAAAAGTGGACATAAATTGATTTAGAATATAAAACATTCACAAAAAATAGTATATTAATTTTATTAAAAAAATTGTGGATCAAAATAATTCACAAAAATTGTATTACCTTTAATATTTTTAAAAACCATTATTTTTTATCAATAGATTTAATAAATAATATATTGAAGTTTTTGTTGGGTCCTGAAAATTATGCATATAAAAAGAATATAATTCCATCAATATTAAAAAGGATATAAATAACCCCATAGGATGATTCAAGAAAAAGGTTCAAAGGTGATGAAACCATGAAGGATAGCTTGATCTCATTAAGTACAAATAACTATAAAGACAAAAACACCCCACACAACGTTATGTGAATGAATGCGTTCAAGGGATGAGGCGGTACTAATGACGCTGATAGATGATCCAACATCATTTTCAATGGCGAGTGGTGATTTACACCACTGTGAATGATTTCCTCTATGAATTAAATCATTATATGGACATGGTGTCCTCATGGGATCCCACAAAATAAGTCACATGACACGCCATGGATGGCTTATCATCTAGGTATTCGTTACCTCCACAAATAATTAAATGACCCACTGATGGGAACCATGGATGGAGGGGAAACATAAGGGAAATCAACAAAGATCATAGGAGGAGATCCCATATGAGATATGAAACATGAAGCTCTTTATTTAATGTAGGTAAAAACCAACCCCATAGAATTATGGAGAATATAATATATTGTTCATCCATCTATGAACTGAAAACCCCTTTTACAAGACCATTTTAAATGAATCAAATGGATGATCCCATTATGGACACACACTCCACAAGTAAAAATGCTCTGTGGGAGGATTCTAACCCCACATAAAAAAATTCTACATGTTAGGAAATTGATCTCACGTAGAAAAATTATTAATGTGTTAAACTAAGCCCTGTATAGTAGCATGTTACACAGCTGGAACCCATTTCAGTGTAGCACAATTATTTTTGGATGGAACCATCCCCAACATAGCAACATTCTACATAGAGGGAACTCCATCCCTTATAGAACATGCTATTCCAAAAGGGGAATCCATGAGTGTTATACTTTCCACCTCCCACCACACACTTCCCTCGTACCATTAGGCCTTATTATGGACCCCCCCAAAATGTAGTATGTTGGAATCATGAAAAGGATTCTTACAAAGCCACTTGACATGTATGATTTGATCATCATGTACACTGGCATGTCCTATCAAGTCTACAAACCCATTGTTAGTAGAGTCACATGTGTAGGCACTATAATTATTCAGTGCCTCAAAATTTATATAGTTATATATTACAATGGAAAGGAGGGTTCCATACTTAGAGATTCTCTTGGTAACCTCCTAGTTCTAGGTGGGTAGAGTGAGTATCACACTTTAATTCCCATTGACAGGGAAGTAAATCCTCACATTGTACAAATTTTAGGGAATCCCTCCTAAAGTAAACGACTAGTACTTCTTTAAATAGTCAACACTCTTTCCTCTATTATCCATAGTCCTAGTTTCATTCATATAGATCTCAATATATGACTATCCCAGTAAAAACAAAAAATAGGAGATGAGCACACTAAAGTTCATTTCTATCTCCATTTGGGATTTAGGCCTCATCCACTAGTGGAAAAACTACATCGTGTGATCATCAAATCAATTGTATTCTCTTGTTTCTAACATTAAGAATGAATCATATAGGCTGAGAGGTTATTGGTGATCATGAAATCCATTCGGTCACAATACGTGTGGGTCTTCTCCAAAGATGTATTCCCCATCCTCCATTCATATGGTCATCTTATACAATAAAATCCCTAATAATATACACTCAACTAGGAACAATATATTGATGTCAGCCCCAAACACCATTTAAATGGGTAGCTTTCATGGTTAATATCTAACCACACTCTCATATCGGACTCCTATAAGGTAAAATCCCCAAAACACCAGACTATGTTGTATTTGATTCCCAATTGACGAGGATATGTAAGAAGTCTCCTCGACTTCCAAACCCAACACCAAAATTCAAACTATTGTTATCTAGGCCATATTACTAGCAGTTTCATGTTTTTATGGGGAACCACATCCCTTCTGTACAACCTTTTCGTAGGATCCACCCCATCCTTTACAAGGAATCTCTCACCTATACATCATTTCCACACAACGTTAAACTAAAATGTTTTCTCCTCATCACATGACCATAAAAGGTGATGTGTCCTATTATGTGGCACTAAAATACGGGGGTTCTGATTCTTTTAAAAGGTATATATAGGAATCCCAACTTATGGGTTCAAACCCAACATCAATTATACTCCCATCTCACAGGATGATAACAACATTTAGAATACCTCTCCAAGTTGCATAAAACCAGTTTCATCCAAGTAAATGAACAAAGAATCTATAATCTATCCATAAAAGGGTAACATTGATGGAGATCATTATATATTAATAGATATCCCTATAAACAGGGAACCATATTTATATATACATATTATTCTAAAAATTTTGGTGTTCATAATTGTTTCCAATCTTAGGGTGATATGTATATACATACATGGGAAAGAACAAATGAATTTTTTTCATAACATAAATATATAAGATAGTATTGAAATAGTAAATATCCCCTTTAATGGGTGTGATGATCCCAAATTCTCATTCTCTTGAACAATGTGTGTTTTTATGTGTCATTGGACATGTTATCTGAAGACCACATGTCTTTAGAATGTAGGTCCATGAGTTTTCATGGATATGAGAGTCATTGGGGATTTCCGATTCCTTAATTGAAACAAACTAGAAACAATTATTAGATAATGTACCTTATGTGAGTTATTGAAAAAAACTCAACCCCCAGTAATCCATCATTAGGTGACAATGATCTTCCATCAGAAACAAGACAGTGAAACTGACATGAATACTTAACCAGGGACATGGTGTTACCCTGCGTCAGGAGCCTTCCACATCCAAAATTGATGAGGGAGAAATGATACCATAAATTACACATGCATCCATGATATTATTCTTTGAATTGGTTTTTTATATACTTTTAACATATATTGTTGGAAATTATCATCTGAACTATCTTTAATCCAATGGAATCTCAACAGGTTTTGCGGAAAAGTGCATAAACTACTACACATACCGAGTCCTCAACCAAACTGAGGATTCCATCACCCACCCAACATCATCAACATTGAGTTTCGAATGAATTTGACAGAGATTACCACCAGATTTGTTGGTGGGGAAAAAATCTCACAAGGATTCCTCTTAGTATGTTTATGGTGTAATTGTGCTTATTGTCTAAGACAGATAACCATGAATGAGTATGGTATGTGTTTTCTCAAGCAATATTTTAAGTTGGAATAGTTTTCTATTGAATTCCAAATTCTGGGAACTCAATATCAGAAGATTGGTTTTGGGAAAATGAGTATTTCTATTCTAACACCCCGACCTTAGTTACCCAGATTCAGTGTATTATTTTAATACATTGGCATGATTACAAGGAATTAATTCCAGAACAACTGATCAATTTAGCAATCTTGGAAAATAGATTACATACATGAATGTCAAATTACATTATAAAAAGAAAAAACAACAATATCATTTTCTCCATTTACCACATTCAAATCACTTATATTATCTTTGCAGGTTAGTCATAATATACTTTTTCACATCTTGGAAAAAATAAAACATTGAAAGGGGTGAGCTTAGATGATTAGTAAGGATAACAATATAGAAAAAACATTCATAAATAAGCATAAATATATAATGAAATGTATAAATTTTAAATAAATCCTTTTAAACATAAACATCATCATAATATTGCAAAGATAAATCAAATAATTCCATTTACTTATTGACATGGATATTCTACTAGTAGAATAATCACATGTAATATTAGTCTCTAATTTCATAATGATGGAATGCATAATGAGAGACTTGATAACCACATAGTCAGGGCCTTATGCCAAGACTGCAAATAAGATAATGTCAAGGCATTGTTCCAAGACACTAGTTTTTCTCATGAGACCTACCGATGCATCGAGGATCTAGAGCAGGCTCCACCCATCACTTACTTTGTCCAAAGCTCTCCTCATATGAAAGGATTAAACATAACATAAACATTCGTATTAAAAAAACCATGTGAAATTTCTATATGATATCCATAATCCATGAATAGTATAAAAATAACACATCCATAGTCAAAAATATCACAAAACATTCAATACAATATGGAATATTTGTGTCATAATAAATCAGCCTCGATCAAGAATAATATCCCGTAAAAGATGTTGACATAGTTGATGATGATCAGTAAAAATCATTGAGAAAAATATCCATTTATCATGAAATAATTTAAAAGACACATAATTTATAAATGAATTCATTTAAAAGATAATTTTGAGTCAATTTTTCCCATACAATGTTGAAACTTTTTAATGGAATTAACATTTTAAAACATTTATGTTCATATAAATAAATCCTTAATACCATTTTGAAAACATGGAAATTAATGAGAAATGTTTAGAAGAATAAATCCTTAAAACATTAAAAATGATGTTTTAGTAAAAAATACTTTAAAATAATCCCTTTGAAAAATATTTTATGAAACATGGACATGGATAATAAATATGTCCCAGTAGATGCTTCTGTTAAAACGACCTCGAATAATAAATAGATTGTGGAATTAACCCTTACCATGCACTCTCCTTTGGTTGAGGGTATGTTTAACCTCATATATAATGAACATTGTATGTTATTAAATTATACCAGAACCTGAACCATATTCATATTTATTATATCATACATGATTCATTTATTACTTTATAATTCACATGTAATAATGATTTCTCTGTTAAATTAACATTTTGGGTAATAATCACTTTCTTTTTCATACGTGTTTTAACTTGTTTGATTTATATCATTATTTAAATACATAAAAAATATAAAACTTGATTTATATATCATATATATTTAAAATATAAATTTTTGTAATAAATAGATATAAGAAATTTAAGGTACTGTTTATAGAGACGGTAGGTCGTACATATGCATAAACATTGTTTCCGTTTTCATATCGTATTGATTGGAAGTAAGTTAATAAGATATATGTAAGTATATATATATATATCTCCAGTATCATTATTAGCTCATATATTACATACTTATGAATAATATATATTTTTAAAATCATCGTGGAATGGTGAACGTGGGAATGAATCTCATCACGCCGTGGAGACGGTAATCCGTACATACGCACGAGTGACAATATCATTATATTGATGGTGACATCGCATGTAATTGGATAGTATATCATACAAAAAAATCATTAACATGATATATTTATTATTTTCATAAGTTATAATCATTATTATACACATCCAAATAATGATGTGCTGGAATAACAAACTACCAACGACATGAGACGATAAGCCGTACATACACACGTATTGTGACTTTGAAATTTATAGGATGGATAGAATAATGAATATGGTTTTACCATATTTATAATAACATAATATTATGTAGTAGGTACTGGATTTACTATTTTGGTAAGGAAACAACAATGAAAGAAGATGTGGAAGAAGAAATGAACTGGAAAGAGGTGATGAAATATTTACCTCTTCTTTGAGTTCTTCTATTTGATTTGATCAAATGGGCTCCATAGGTTGGCTTTATTACCAAAGTAAGGCCTCTATAATTAAGGTAGGAATGTTGGGAGGATATTTGGGCATGGGTTGTATGGGCCAAAATTCGTGGGGGTGTAAAATTAAGAGAAGGGTAAGTGCCCTTTTATAAGAGAGGTGTGAGTCACTTTAGGAAAAGCATGAAATATTATTTTATAATAAACTCATTTTCGGTTTATAATTGCTCAAAAATGAAATATTTAGAGTCTAAGGTGGGGATGGGTCGAAAACCTTTCAACTAATAGGATTTAAATAGGTTTAGGTCATCATACTAAACTTATCTTTTAGATTTAACTCTTAGTTTAATAGTTTAACACTAACCAAGTCTGATTATATTTATATATTATATGGTTAATAAACATACTATAACAAGACAAATGAACCCCATGTGGTTCATTATTAATATACATATCCTTATCTAAGTCCTTTGAAAGAAAATCATATTTTTAGGAATATTATATCAATTAATAATATAATATTTGTTTTAAAAAACTCAATTATGTCAATTTTGACACTATTTAGTATTGAATTTTTTTGAAAGACATAAAAACATTATCAATATAAATAAAATTTATTTAACCAACCCTATAATTTCATAGTGACCTAAAAAATTAGTTTAATTCATCAGAAGGCCCAATTTACATTTATTTGGATATTTATAATATGTATTATTTTAATATTTCATCAATAAGGTAATTAATACATCATCTTTGTGTCATAAATAAAATAAATTATATAATGTCTAACAAGTATAAATAAAATAAAATTATGTAGAAAATATATTTACCTTTCTAATAAATATGTATAGTCGAATTTATGTTGTCTTTATCCCTATATTAAAAATTGTTTAATTATTAAACATTGAATTTATCTTTTTTAATTATTCTTTAATTAAAATAATAAAAAATATCCTAATATAATCCAAGTGGAAAAAAGACGATAATATTTTATTCTAAGGTAGTTTTTGGTAGAATTAAACTTATCCAAAAGAATCAAGACATGTGTTTGAGTAATTATGATATCAATTTTACCCTTAATTACCTTATTTATTTTTAAGTGTGGTAAATAATAGTCAAAAGTTACTATTAACCAAAAAATTATTTTAAACTTATTGAACAACATTTTACATTCTAATATCAAACGTGTCTCTCAGATTTTTGAAATTCAACTCAGAGAAGCGGTAAAATTATGTTTTATTTAAATTTTCAAATGCTCTTAGAAGGTGGGTAAAAGAGGTTAAAAAGTTCAATAAAATTTTAAACATCTAATTTTATTATAAAATGAATCCAATGAATTACATTGAACTTATATTGAGATTATAAATTTATTTTGATTTAAAATAAATTTAAATAAAATAATTAATTATTTAAATAAAACGTTGGTTTTAAATAATACCGAAGTGTTTTTCACTATTCCTCAAAATTTTAAAGTTTTTTGAAAAATACCAAAAATTCACTCAAAGGTAATTTTGATATTCCAAATTCAAAAACGAATACTATTTCACAAAATTTAAAACATTGAAGATGCATTTCTAAATTTAAAACTAATTTCCATTGTCAAAACCAAAAGGCAGTTTTTTAAAAACTAAAAACTTTCAAAATATTTAGATGTGTTTTTGTCAAATTTAAAAGTGAAATTACTTATAACAACCTGAATTGTATTAAATGATAAAAATATATTCTAATTATACTTCAAAACTTTTCAAATTTATAATTTAACATTATAAATTATTTCAATTAAAAAAGTTCTTTTCAATTAAAACATAGTAATTTTCATTATTCATCAAAATATGAATGTTTTCAGAAAAGTACTAAAAATTTATCCAAACTAAAATTTTATATTCCGATTATAAAGAATAATTAAATTTAATAAATTTTTTATATGTAAAAGTGTCAAATATTGGGTTTAAAAATTGTTCTCCATTAAAGGCTGTAATATTATATTTTTTGATCAATACTTCTTTTATCTAAAAAAATGAATTTGTTCTTATATTATGTCTAAGAAACACATAATATGGATTTTAAAATTATATAGAGTATATAATATTCACAATTATGTTAATAATATTTATAAATTTTTTTTGAATATCTAGTTTAGTATGTTTTGGTGCGCTCGAACTCGGTGTTGTGTGTAGTAGAAGATATCAAATTACCTTAATGAGATAATGTTCTAAAAAAACATAGGGTGTTAAATTCTACACTCCTTCAATAAATTGAATCCTCGCTATTTGAAAATTTTCATCGAAAATAAAAGGTCCAAAATACAAAAATACCTTTGTGTAAAACCCACATAAAAAATTTGGTAAATAAAATATAGTCTTAATAAGAGGGAATGGGAATGAAAAAGTTACAATGAAATTATGATATCAATTAAGAGAACATTGGTGGAATTTAGAGACACATAATTGGAGGAAAACTTAAATATTTATAGGGAGTGATTGAGGTCATCAATCACAAACAAGTGTGATATTGAGGGCCTCAACGCCATAAATCAATGATGATTTAAATTATCCTTAGTTCAATAAAACATACAGTATTAGGATAACACATTTTTGGTGGTAAGATCCCTTCCCTAAAGACTAATAATTAAATTATTCATAGAATAAGAGGAAAAAATATACTTTAAAGTAGATATTCATCCTTCAACTAATTCCCAGCACGAACGCATCTTTCACTTCAAACAATAATAGAATTCATGAATATTCTATTTATCCTAAATGTATAGGGTTCAAAAAATAATGAATTTATAATTCATTTTTCATACTATTTTCAAAATATCTACATTCTACAAACTAGGACATCACGTATGCATGTGGTAGGTGATCTACTATTGTCACCCTTCGGTTGCGGGTTCAAGTCTCACAGCCTTACCGGACGCGACATGCTGTCACCCGACCTCCAGGATGACCTTTTTATGAAAATCCAAAAATAATCTCAAGAAATCATTTAACCTTAACAATATTATCCAATTTCAAACTTAATCGATTCCAACCTTTAGACTTATCTAAAATACATATGTCCAGACTCACAGTCCAAAATTTACAAGGATGGTAAACACAATGTAGATCCTTTTTCCATGTGATAACATGTGAATACCTTCATCATGTATTAATTTAAAACAATATAACACCATGAATTACCATAAAACCTTATTGATTACATTCAAAATATCTTATTCCATATATATTACTGGATATTCTCCTCCTATCCAAAAATTTTGTAAACTCCAACAATGATGAAATATACAAATCATTAATAAGTTTCATGGTAGTCAAGAATATCCAATATAATTTATCCAAATCAATAATATATTATTCCAAAATCACTACCATAGTAATATAACCATATTATGGTTTATCTTTTTCTCAACCATATATTTTCCAAAAAAAATAACCTACTATTAGGTCACTTTTCTTGGTTCCACAAAATCTCAAGTCCTTAAGGAAATAGTACTGCAGTACAATCCTTTTATACTCTATAATTATTATAACATGTAGATCATTAATACAATACCCAAATGACCCAATAATTTAATTACAACATTATAGATTTAATCATTCCCCTTAAAATTTGGTAGTATCATAACATTGTTATTATCAAATAGTTTCATTTAAGGTATACTATGATGATTTGAACATTGCTTCGTGTCATATCCCAACTCCTTGTAGATGAAGAATTGTACATTTGAAACATTTTTCTTACCCATGCAATCACGTACTTCGAGTCCCTTTTCTCCAAAAATATAACATACTCTCATTCCCTACAAGAATTTACCAGGGTGATTCTTTCCATAGTTTTCACGTATAGGAAAATTTTCTTTCCCATCTTCCCTTTAACCATCTTTCTCTCTTCCATAATTTTATTCTCTTGCATCCCTTTAATGCCATAGGACCCAGAGAATTCTTTACTTTTCTTATTAACACATGATACTATTTCATCATAGGATGAGAATACGTGGGAGACTATTTCCCTTTTAAATGTAGTCTTAATACGAAGAATGATATGATCCTTCTCAATATTTAGATCATGCGTATCGCTGGAATTCTTATTCCATCTACTAGGCGCCATTTCTAAACAATGGAATACAATAGGTTTGTTTATGAATCACAATTCATAATTAAAAACTTGTAAAATACCTAATGTAAATTGAAAATTTTATTCATATAATCTATAATCCTAAAATATTTTCTTTGATAATGTATTTACTCTTAAATACTTTATAATGGCTTATAATGAAAATGTGAATTATCCAAAGCATATGCCCTGAGGGTGTTATAACCAAGAGTTAATAAAGGCTTGTTGTCATGTACCAGGATACACCAGGTCTAGTGTGAAACTCCTTGTTGGATTTTTCACACCTAGGTACATCTGTTCCTTAGCCGCCTCTACCTGTCGTATCCAGACAGGGATGTATTTCTTGGAAAATACCAAAAATCTCTACATAACCAAAATTCTAGGATGTTCTTCTATACTAATTCTCAATTTCTATCTTAGGGTAATGTTTTATAATATGATTTTATGTAAATCTATATACAAGGTTGTTTCTAAACATCCTCTGATACCGACTGTAACGCCCTGACCTTAGTTACCCAGAGTTGGTGCATTATTTTAATACATTGGCATGATTACAAAGAATCAAGTCCCAAAGGACCGATCAGTTTAGTAGTCTTGGAAAATATATTGTATACATGAATGGTACATTACATTATATATTGGAAAAAACAATGACAACATTGTATCCATTGACCACATTCATATCCCATAGACTATCCTTGTAGGTCATTTATAATATACTTCTTCGCAACCTGGGAAAAATAAATTATAGAAAGGGGTGAGGTCATATGCTCAGTAAGGATAACAATATAGAAAAAACATTTATAAATATGAATAAATATTTAAGGCAATGTATAAAACTAAATAAAAGCCTTTTAAATTTAAATTTCATTATAATATGGAAAAAATAAATCAGATAACACCATTTACTTATTCACATGGATATTCTAATAGTCGAAAAATCACATGTAATATCAATATCTTATTTCATAAGGATATAATTCATAATGGTAGATTTCATAACCATATGGTCAAGGCCTTGTGCCAAGACTACAAATAAGATATTGTCAAGTCCTTTTTATAAGAAACTAGTTTGTATCATGAGACCTACCGATGCATCAAGGAGCTATAGTGGGCTCCACCTGTCACTTACTATGACCAATGCATTCCAGTTATGAAAAGGTTTAAACATAACATAAACATTCGTATTAAAACTAGCATAAAAAATGTCAATAAATTATCCATAAACCATGTATGGTATAAAAATAACACATCCACAGTCAAACATATCACAAAAATTTCAATACAATATGGATGATTTTTATGATAATAAATCAACCTCAATCAAGAATATTATCCCAAAAATGATGTTTACATAGTTGAAAATGATCAGTAAAAATATTTGAGAGAAATATCCCATTTTCATAAAATCATTAAAAAGTCACATAATTTATAAAGGAAGTCATTTAAAATATAGTTTTGAGTGAAAGTGTCTAATACCATATTGAAACTTTTGAATGGAATTAACATTTTAGAACATTCATGTTTATATAAATAAATCTTTAAAACCATTTTGAAAACATAGACATTAATGAGAAAGGTTTAGAAGAATAAATAATTAAACTTTTTAAAATGATGTTTTAATAAACAATTCCCTTAAAATAATCCCTTTTAAAAATCTTTTATGAAACATAGACATGGATAATAAATATGTCTCACTAGATACTTACCTATAAACCACCTCAGATAATAATGAGATTGTGGAATTAACCCTTACCATGCACTTTCCCTTGGTCGAGGGTACATTTAACCTCCAATATAATGACCATAGTATGTTATTAAATTATTCTAGAACCATATTCATATTTTTTATATCATACATGATTCATTTATGACATTATAATTCCCATTTAGTAAACATTTCTATGTTAAATTAACATTTTGTGTAATAATCACTTTCTTTATCATATGTGTTTTAACTTGTATAATTTAGATTAGGATTTAAATACTTCCAGAATATAAAACATCATTTATATATCATATATATTTATATAATATAAATATTTATAATAGATAGATATATGAAATGGAAATCACAGTTTATGGAGACGGTAGGCCGTACATACACATAAACGTTGTTTCCATTTTCATATCGTATTGAACAGAAGTAAGTGAATAAAATATATGTTAGTACATAATTATATATATATATACACACACACAATAGAATTATTATCTCATATATTACATAATTATTAATAATATAAATTTTTATATTCATCGATGAATGGTGAATGTGGGAAAGAATCTAATCGCGTTGTGGAGACTGTAATCCATACGTATGAACAAGGGAAAATATCATTATATTAATGATGAAATAATATATAATTAGATGGTATATCATGTTTATATAATCTTTAACATGTTATATTTATTATTTACGTCTGTTATACTCATTATTATACCATCCAAATAATGAAGTATTTGAATAACAAACTACACCACAACGTGGAGATGGTAATCCGTACGTACGCACATATAGAGAGTTTTTCATTTATAGGATGGATATAATAATGTATATGGTTGTCCCATATTTATAATAACATAAAAATATGTAGGAGTTACTGAATTTATTATTTTGGTATGGATGAAACAATGAAAGAGGAAGTGGAAGAAGAAAAAAACATGAAAGCTGTGATAAAATATTTACCTCTTCAATAGGTTATTGCATTTGATTTGATCAAAAGGGCTCTTTAAGATGGATTTATGACCAACGGAATTCCTCAAGCATGATGGGAGGTAATTTGGGAGGATATTTGGTTTGGGTTTGTCTGAGATAAAAGGCATTGGAGGTATGAAATTAAGAGAAGTGGAAGTACCCTTTTATAAGAGATGTGAGGGCCACTTTAGGAAAAGCAAGAAATAATATTTTATAATAAAATCATTTTCGGGGTCTAAGGGTTCAAAAATGAATTATTTAATGTCTAAGGCGAGTATGGGTATAAAAACCTTCAAACAATAGGTTTTAGATAGGTTTAGGTCATCATAATAACCTTATCTTTTAGATTTAACTCTTAGTTAAACAGTTTGATAGTTATCATGCCTCTTTGTATTTTAAAATTATATGGTTAATAAACATACTATAACAATTAAAGAGAAACCCATGTGGTTAATTATTAATACTTTTAAATTTATCAAAGTCCTTTGGATGATCCACATATTATTAGGATTATTATATCAATTAATAATATAATATTTGTTTTAGAAAACTCAATTATGTCAATTTTGACGCTATTTAGTATTTGATATTTCTGAAATTCATAAAAACATTATATCCTCAAATGAAATTTATTTAACCAACCCTAACATGTGATATTAACCTAGAAAATTAGTGGAAGTCATCAGAAGTCTCAATTAAAATTAATTTGGATATTTATAACATCAATTAGTTTAATATTTCATTAATAAGGTAATTACTGCATCATCGTTGTGTCATAAATAAATTTGATTATTTAATGTCTAAAAATTAAAAATAAAATACCATTATGTAGGAAATATTTTTATCTTTCTAATGAATACTTATTGTCGAATTTATATTGTGTGTAACCCTATATTAGAAAGGGTTTAGATATTAATCTTTGAATTTATCTTTTTCAAGTCTTCTTTAAATAAAATAATAATAAATGTCGTAATCTAATCCAAGTGGACCAAAGTGGATCATATTTTATTCCTAATATTTTTTTGGTCTAATTATACTTTTCCAAGAGAATAATGACATGTGTTAGGGTTATTATGCTATTATTTTTACCCATAAGTACCCTATTATCCTCAAAAAGTGGTAATTAAAAGTCAAACATTATTATTCCCCAAAAATTATTTTAATCTTATTGAACCACATTTTTTCTTACTGATATCAACTGTTTCTCTCATATTTTTGAAATTCCTCTCACAGAAGTGGTAAAATTATGACTTATGAAAATTTTCAAATGCTCCTAGAAGGTGGGTAAAAGTTATTAAAAAGTTCAATAAAATTTTATACATCTAATTTTATTATAAAATGACCCCAATTAATTAAATTTAACTTATATATGTATTATAGATAAAATTTTAATATAAATAAATATAAATTAATTAATTAATTATATAAATAAAACGTCTGTTTTAAATAATAACGCAATGTTTTTCACTATTAATCTAAAATTGAATGTTTTCAGAAAAATACCAAAAAATCACCCAAAGTTAATTTTGATATTCATAAATAAAAAAAGATATCTATTTTACCAAATTCAAAACATCGAAGTTGCATTTATTAATTTCATGTTAATTCTCATTATCAAAACCAAATAGTGGGTTTTTAAAAAGTACAAACTATCAAAAGATTGACATGTTTTTATGTCGAATTTAAATGTCAAATTACTTATAATGACCTAAATTGTATTAAATGATAAAAATATAATCATTTTATACTTAAAAAACTTTAAATTTTATAATTTAACACTATAAATTATTTCAATTAAAAAGTTGTTTTCAATTAAAACATAGAATTTTCACTATTTGTCAAAATATAAAAGTTATCAGAAAAGTACCAAAAAATTATCCAAACTAAATTCATATGTCCCTATTATAAAAAAAATTTAATTTTATTAAATTGAATATATATAAAAGTGTCAAATATTGCTTTTAAAAAGGGTTAGGCATTAAAAGGTGGTAAAATTTCATTTTTTTAAAAATATTTATTTTATTTGAAAAATTAAATTTGTTCTTATATTATGTCTAAGAATCACATAATATAGATGTTAAAATTATATAGGGTATATAAGATTCAAAATTCAGTTAATATTATTCAAACCCACTTTTTTGAACAGTTTTATTGGTAAGTTGTGGTGCGCTCAAACTCAGTGTTGCATGTAGCGCAAGCTGTTGAGTTACTTTAATGAGATAACATACTATGAAATCATGGGGTGTTACATCTATTTTGGAGTACATGGTATGTGGACCACAAACCATAGTTTATGGAATGAAAAAGGTGGTACGTGGAATGAAAAATGATTTTTGGTGAAGGATGGATTCTGTCTGGTAGCACTATGTCGGCAGAGAAGTATTGTATGTAGATCGTGAAGGGAAATGGTTAATGGGGAAGCTTGTAGTTAGTGGGAGACTAATGGTACATAGAGGGATTGAGTTACATGGGATGTCTTGTCATTGGAAAAAAGGAGATGGTTTTTTGGGCTTCCCAAAAAGAAGAAAGACAGTACACGAACCGTATTAGGAAATGGTTCGTGGAAGGATAATTACATGGTGAAGGAAGTACCACATTGAAGGTTTTGGTAAGTATCAAGTCAGTGTATTTTGAGGATCTATTTTCCCATATATGGAGAAAAAAAATCCATTCATCACTAAGAGATATTTTCATAAGAAAACATATTTTCTCTGAGAATTATGCTATGTTTGAAAGTGGTTTGAAAGGAAGGATTTTGTGAAGTGAAGTAGTTCGCAGGAACTATCCACTATAGTTCTATTGAGAGGATCTAGAGGTCACAAAAAAATGTTGTCTATAAAGGATATGTCCGTCAATGTAAGAAGGAATTCCACAGAATTGTAAGCAGTAAGAAGAAGTAGTACAATGAGGTGGTACATAGAAGTAGTTTTTTGAGGTGTATTGCTGCCGAGGAAGCAGAGGTAGTTCATAGAAGATGTTGTCTGCAAAGAATATTTTCTATGAGGTTCGCAGAAGAAGTAATTGGTTCGTGAAGGGACATAAATAGTTCACGAAAGTAATTTCCGTACAGTAACAGAATGCAAAAAAGTGGACTTCATCTAGGGGTGAAAATGGGACTTCAATTGAGCCTAGGCCTATAGTTTAAGATGCATGATTTCATGAAAATTAAGGTAACAACATGTCCATAAAAATGATTGGATCCCTTCCAGGTGCAGTGAATGATGTAAGAAGAAGATGACGATCCTTTCCACTGTTACTAATCCAGAAAACGAGATGTAGGGAGTGACCCTTGGGAATGCATTGATAAGACCCAAAATCTTGTAAAGGCAGTGATCCTATGAATAGAAGTGATCTATCCATAACCATGTAATTGGAAGTGATATTTAGTAAATTTGGTAAATCGACACATCCATATTTTATACTCCTTGAATGTGGACCAGTGAGGGTGGCCCATGTAAAATTTTTGTGTCCTATTCATGATTTCAATTTTGTTCATATATTTCTAAAAGAGAATGAGAGATGTGTGTTTTGTTTAGTGATGAAACAAGATCCGAAGGTGCCGTACATTTAATCATTCATACCCTAATTCACCCATACCCTCAAGTTATCTGACCTAGTGTACCTAATAATTGGTATCAGAGGGAATGGTAGAATGTCAGTGGTTATCTATCTGTAGTATAAATTGATGTTGTAAATAATAATGGGATTCCAATCATGGATTGAGACATGTTTCAACTATGGAATAATTGGATGCACTACTACCTACAATCATAAGGCATTGATGTCTTTATAGAAACTATGCATGGTATATTATCCAATATCTATAATTGTGTTTTATTAGAAGCTAAACGATGTTAATTGGATGATGATTCTAAAGGGATCAACCCTTTAGGGGGATCCCTATAAAATGAAATTTATATGATGTTTAGTTCATGTAAGTCATCACATGATACGTTGGATTTTTTTTTTGGAAAATTTTTTATGGTAACTCAACGTTTTGAGAAGAAAAGAAGAAAGTTCTATGTAACAAATATGAGTATCTTAGAAATCACCCTAATGACCATGTTGGTACATTCATTGATCTGGTTAATGTATCTATTGAAGACATTCATGGTTTTGAAGAAAACATTGAAGATATAAGTATTGTCAAGCGTACTTGAGAAAACATCAACCGTGATTTAATCTGATGGATTTGATATTGGAATAGAAGGATCCTGGGGGGGGGGGGGAATTAGAAAACATGAATAATAATCTTGTTTCATATGAAATGATAAATGAAGATAATATTGTTTTGTAAAAGGGGACATCCAAAGAAGTGTCATTACAGGCCATGAAGATTCTCCTAGTTGAAGACATTCGGATGGAAGAAAGTTTGGATTATGTCATGTCATTTCTCTCCTCAAATATGTAAAGAGGAAGAGGAAATTTCCACTGTAATCTTCCACTTGCATGATTATGATGTAAAAATACTGGAATATTTATAGTATAGTGTTATAAGAATTTTGGAGATGATGATGAAGAAAATGATTAAATTCACCGGATTATGTATTTAGCCAATAATAAATTTAGGAGAAGTGCGGAGTGAAATATATAAAAAAGTAGAATATTATTTAAAAAGAAGATGAATGTTAACAAGTATCTGAGGTAGATGAGTTGGAGTAATGTAAAGATCATAAAGTATATGTTATGGTAGTAGTTGTGTGATACTCCCAAACGAAGGAGGAATGAGACAATGATGAGGGAGAAGTAGAAGGAAGAGTTGATCTTTCGTCTAAATTAGATGTTTCTCATGAAGATATAGAATTTGGGATAGCCGAAACAAAGAAAGATAACAAAGTGGTTCATGATGCCCAACTATATATGCAGCAGAAGGTAGAAGAGAAGTCTTATCTGAATGATAAAATTGAAAAAAATGATGTTTTCATCACCCAAAATCTCTGAAAAGATGGATGTTTATCAACTAAAATTTGAATAGTTGAAAAGAGATTTTGACATTTTTACTAAATCTAGAAAAGATCAAATCAAATTTATTAAATAACTTTAAAAGGAAGTCATTTGTCTATGATGAATTGTTAAGGATCAAGAAAAATTGCTAGCTCATAGAACAACATCTATAAAATAGATAAAACATGAAAAAAAAAGATAAGGGTGGAGAAGAGTTTTCCTGCAGGACAGAAGAAACAGTCAAATCATAATGATAAGGCTGGAGTGGGTCATTATCTAAAACATAATGTAGTAATAGTTGATGTTACACCACAAGAACCCATTACAAGATTGATTATTGATTCTGGTATGATGCAGAATCTAAATATTTAGATATCCTAAGGGATAACTAGTTGTGTAGTATTTCCACACAGGAATATATCCCACATAAGATGCTACTCCAATGTAATGATGGGACACTCACAATATTTTCTTACATATAAAAGAGGTACCAAAGAGAACAAGCCCATCTGATGAAGTCATACAGAGCTCAATTTTCCATGTCATCATTTGATGGTCACTATCTCAAATGTAGAGTAACCAGATGCATTGCATTATATTTCTAATAAAATATTTATAACAATATACCTAAGTTGACTGAAGTAGGTTATAAGAAGTTGGAAATTGTATCAAAAAATGAGCTGAAAATGCTAAATTGTTTAATAGTACTACAATATTACGATGTTCTATCATATTATGAGGAATGTTAATAGTTTTAATCCATACTAGGTTTGAATTCAAAACATGGACAAAAAATAAAAGATATGAGAATTATTTGGTTATAGAAATTGTGTTCACCAAATCAGATTTCATTGGGTTATGCATCATTGATAGTGGATGTACATCCCATATGTCAGGAAACAATTATCTCAGATGAGAATTATATATGTTAAATAATGTATCATAATAATTGGTAATGATGAAGTGTTGAATATTTTTGGCTCTAGGATAGAAATGTTTCGGGGGGAAAGGAAATGATTCATGAAGATGACATAGTTGTTGAAAGTCTTTGACACAAATTATAGATTGTAAATGAATTTTGTGACTCAGGACATGCCATAAGATTTTACAATAAATTAGTTATCATCGTGGTAAAGGATGGTTATATTATATTGTAGGTAAATCATGAAAAATATTTTCTACCTTGTGAGTGGAGAAGGAGTTATGTGCTTTCTATCCATGGAAGAAGAAAATAAGATGTGAAATAAACGTCTTTGCCACATGAGCAAAAAATAATTTGAATATCTAATGAAATATGATGCTTCTTGAGATATCCCTAGATTATCAGATTATCATATACATACATGAAATGTCTTCCAATAATGGAAGATCATTCTGAATACATAAAATGAAAAAGAGAAACGGTCAACAAGATTACTTGAGTTTGTTCCTATTGATGTGTGAACACCAATTTCACCAAGAGATCATGGTTGTATGAAATATGAAGTTATTTTAACTGATGATTATGGAATAATGTAATGGGTATCAGTCATTACCCACAAGTATGAGGTGTTTATTTTCATTTCAAGATATCGATGGGAAGTTGAAAAGATGCTACATCAGAAAACATAGAAGATTAAAAAAAATAGAACCGAGTACAAAAATTTCAAATTGGATGATTATCTCCAGAAACAGGGGAAAAGAAACCATGATTTAGTAGTAAGAACTCCATATGATAATGATACATTTGATAGAGTACATTGGATAATCAACAAAATGTCTTGATCAATTCTCATTAAGGAAGACCATCCAAAGAAATTTTGGAAAAAAGCAGTGATGATGCAAGTCTACACATCAAATATAGAATTACTATGTATGAAAAAAATAGAAGAATACATATGAGCTATGATATGGAATGAAGACATCATTGAAGTAATTTAGAGTCTTTGGAAGTAATTATTATATTCTTAATAAAGACAAACATGGGATGTTTGAGTCTAGTGAAGATAAATGGATATTTCTTGGAAACCCAATGAAAGTAAAATAATTTAAATGATTCAACAAGTATATGGGAAAGGTAGTTGAATTTGATGATATAACTATAGTAAAAAATAGAAAGAATGTTCATAAAATACACGATCAGTATCAGGAGGGTAGTGATCAAGAGATAATAAGATCAGGGGATGTTCCAGTTCTAGATGCTGTTTTAGAAGATTCAGATAATGAAAAGTATGATTATAATTCATGATCTACACAAAGATATAATAGGAGAGATAAAATTGATTGGAAAAACATAATTAGTGATCAGACAGTGCCAGTAAAGACAAGTAGGATAAAGAAATTACAACAATCATCTTGCTTATCACATTTAGAGCATTAATTTTTTGGTGAAGCAATTAGAGATGAGAATTTGGTTTAGGATATGAATGAATATCATGACCAAAGTGAGTAGAATTAGACATGGAAGATTTTTTTGAGGACAATAGAGAAGAATATCATTGGGACTAAATGGGTCTTTCACAAAAAAATGAATGAAGATGGAACATTGATTCAAAAAAAATGACTAGTCACCAAAGGGTACTCCAAAATCTAGGGTATTTATGTTTATTAGACTTTCACACCTGTCATATGAATAGTTCCAATTCAATTATTCTTAGCCACCGCAATGAAAAAAATGTTCATGGTTTTCTAGATGTATGTCATGTTGACATTCATGAATGGGGTTTTCGATGATGATGTTTATATTGAGAATTTATATGGTTTTCTCATTAATGAAGATGAGAACAGTGTTTTTTGGCAAAATAATGCATTATATGGTTTAAAGAAACCACCAAGAGAATGGTAATCAAAGAAAGAACTATTTCAAGAGAATCCTGGTTTTTAGCATGATGGGGTAGATTATAATATATATGGAAACAATGAATGGAAAAATAGGATGATGTTGTTGGTATATGCTGATGACATATTCCTTGGAGGATCAGATAAATGTAGTGAAGATTGTTTTCCAAATTCATGAAATGTGAGTATGAAATTTCAATGATATGTGAACTAACATTTTTCATTGGTTTATAGGTGACACAAGGAAAGAGTGGAATATTCTTTTCTCAGTAATAATATTCCATGGATGTTTTGAGAAGATTTGAAACCGATAATTTCAAGTAAATTATGGCTTTGATATCTACCAAGATGAAACTGTCTCAAGATGATGAATGAAAAACTATTAATGTCTCATAATTCACTATGATCATTGGAATCCAATGTTAGTTAATAGTGTCACCAGCAAATATTTTTTTCCTAGTTTCAAGTAGTACGGTATCGAAGAAACCCCATGTAAATCCCCTTTATTGAAGTAAAAAAAATACTTCCATATATCTAGGGAACAATGGATTTTTGTTGTTGTACGATGATAAATCTTAAAAGACTTATTGGGATATATAGATGAAGATTGTGTCAGATTAGCAGATGATCGAAAATCAACGTTAGGGTGTGTTTTATACCTTGTATAATTGTGTATTTAATTTATAATCATGAAAAATGAGTTTGTTTCATTGAGAACTATAAAAGATGAATATATTGTGGTATCTCAATGTAGCATGCAGTTATTCTGGATGAAGTATCATCTTGATGATATAGGAGTGGAAGTGAAATCTCCAATTGGAATGCATAGTGATAATTCAAGTGCTATATATTTTATAAAAAATCCATTCTATCACTTAAGGACAAATAACACTGAAATAAATCATCATTACATCAAGGAGAAGGTAGAGTAAGGGCGTCTCAAGACGGATTAAGTAACTACAGAACAAAATGTCACATACATTCGGACAAAGGCCTTACCCAATGAAGCATTTGAAATTCATATACTAGTGGTGGGAGTTTAGTTTACTCCACACACTTGAAATTTTTTGAATGTGGGTCCTCCCCCTCTCCTTGGGGTGTGGCATGTTTTTTCCCAATGTTTGAATATGTGTTCTTTTCCATATTTAAATCCAAAAAGGAATATCCTTCATGTTCATTGACAAAGGGGGGGATTGTGTAATTAAAAGTGGAAAATTTCTTAGTTAAGACATGGGGTGAATCTATGTTAGGCATATTAGTGAGATAGGGGTAGTAGTGTGATAGGGTGAGTTCTTAATATGATGATGCTTTAAGTGATAGATCCAAGGACAAATATCACGATAGATGAATTTTGTGAAGCAAGAAAAAGAGTGGTGTTGTAATGCAATGAAGATATTCATTAATGAACATTGAATTATACTCTTATTTCCGATGACAATCATTGTTCATGTGGGATTAGAGTTTGTGGTGAGTAAATCCTTGATTTCAATATTAATCTCAGAAATAAAATATTGTTAGAATATGGAAGAAGCATTAATTAGATGTCAAATTATGAAATTGTTATTAACAAACCCAAAGGGTGATGTTGTTGGGAAACAAATCCTACAATGTTTCTTCCTAATATGTTTTTGTTGTGATTGTTTTTGTTGACATATCTAGATTTATACGTTGGAATAGACAGTTTTTGGACTGCGAACTATAGTTTGTGGAATGAAAAAGGTGGTATGCACAACAATGAAGAAATGCTGATAGAGGAAGGATTATGAATCGTAGTGTTTTTCATACCACAATGCGGGGTATGTGGATCAAAAACAGAAAATGGATCACCAAGGGGAATGAAATTCATATAAGGCCAATAATAGGTGTAAGTATTGAGGTACATGGGATGTCTTGTCCTTGGAGAATAGAAGAAGGTTATTTGGATCTTCGTGAAGGAAGAAATGAAGTACATGGACCTTATAGGGATATTGTTCGCAGAAGGAGCAATACACTATGAAGGTAGTACCAAATTGAAGATTTGGGTAATTATCAAAGAAGTTGATTTTGATGATTTATTTTTCTATATAAGGGGCACTAATCCCTTCGGGAAATAGAGATATTTTCCTAATAAAACATCTTTTCTCTGGAAATTAGGCTAATTCCAAAAGTGGTTCGTGGTGAAGGATTTCACAAACTGAAGTAGTCTACCATAACGCTCCTTGAAATTATTTTTGTGAGTATCTATAGCTCAAAAAATAATGTGGTCTGTGATGTAGAATATGGACCATAGAATAATCATCCAATAGAATAGGTAATTCTATAGAAGGGGATGCAATACACAGAGGTGGAACATAGAGGTGGTTCACAGAGGTGGTATATATAGGCAGTATATGATGGATAAAGAGAGATAGTTCATGGAAGTTGTAGCCCCAGAAGAGTAGGAACTATATAGTAAATAGAAGAAGAATTTAGTTCATGAAGGGATATAAAATTTAGAGATAGTAATTTACATTAACTAAAAGTAAAAAGAAAAGTAGACTTCACATATGGGTGAAAACAATACATAAATATAGAATCTATCTACAGTTGCGGATTCATACTTTTATTCAAATTAATTTCCGACATGTCTATAAACATTGAGTGCATCCCTTTCAAGATAAGTGATCAATGTAATTCGAAGAAGGTGATCCTTTACACCAGAATTGAGCCAGAGAAAGACACATAGAGAGTGACTTTTGGGAATTAAGTGAGATGACCCTAAATATTGTATAGTCTATGAGTCTGGGAATAGAAGTTTTCTAGCCAAATTAGTTTTATTTTTAGTGAGATTTTGTGGATTTGGTACATCATCACATAACAGTTGTATACTTCCTAGACATTTCTTATTGATGGAGAACATAGATAAATCATAGTTTCTGGTAAATGATTTCATTTCTGTTCATATATTTCTATGGGAGAAAGATATTAGTGAGTTTATTTAATGATGAAACATGATCTGAGGGGAAATTAGTTTTAATATATCATACATTGATTCACCCCTAGGGTATTTAACCTGGCAGACCTTAATATTATACTCTCCCACCCCTAGATCCATCACAAGAAGCCCTCAGATCCATGAATCCTTAGCGTCCATATGCCCAACGATGGTTAGTGGCCCAAAACCAGACAACTCTAATATCGACATCAATCCATTTGAATAGCATGTGCCTAAAACACATTGAAGAGTTCCTTCCTTACATTAGCGAGTCCAATGAAGTCATCACCAACATTTTTAGACCCGAGTTACATGGTCCCACAATATGGACCCTGTATGAAATTGTCACCATCAACACTTTGCAGCCTAGAATCATCACCGTAAAGAAGATTCTACCACAAGGGTCCCAACTATAGTCATACATATCCATGTCCCTATGGAGGCCATCAAAGGGGATGATCATACAATATGAAACAAGGAATCATTGTAATTTATACTAAATAATCCCCCTATATAAATATAGTAGCAACCTATGTGAATATATATAATCATAATTCTATGCATTAATTCCATCATTCATGTATAGTGGAAAACTATGTGGAGACACATAGTCATACTGATAATGATGAATCCGAACAATCAAATTTAGAGGAAAATTATCACTAGATGAACATTCTTGATCATTCACATCAAGAATGTAATGCTATAATGGAAGAAAATTATAGGAAAATGTATATCCCTACTAATGAAAATAACACACGTCAATAAAATATGATGAAATATGAGAATATGAGAATCCTTGCTCGAAAATATGAATGTCTTTCATAAAATATGATATAAAATGATTAAAAGAAAATCCTAACTCACCACTATAAAGACTTCCAATCATATTCACTATAAATAGTCTATGAGAAGATGAAAATTTCTACAAATTCACATCAAGCACACAATGTAAACTATTAGAACATTGATAAATTAGTCAACATCTCATAGCTATAATTAAAGGAAAGGCTTAAGTTCTTATCCCGAAAATAGAATTAATATATATTCCCATTACCACTATGTACATCTCCCAATACATCTTAGAAATAATGGAGTTATACACATCAATCTCTGACCATATCCTACATACATTCCATGACAGAATCATGTCTGTGTTGATATTAAGAAGTTAGGCCCACAACCTCACATCCTTATATGGGGTGGTTCAGCAGCATAATGGGGTGGGCACTCAATAGTATTAAAGAATCCCATCTCCCTCATAAGAGGGTCATCAACAAAATTAAAAAATAAATGGAAACCATGATAAAAAACCCATTCTAAATGGGGACACTAGTCCACATTAGTGTCCACTCATCGGAAGGCATATATCCCTACTATAATTTTAAAAGCATAAAATTGTATCCCAGAAGAACTATAGGAGCCAATAAAATTGCCACCCATATATGAAGGTCATCACCTACAACAATAATTCCATATTTCTTGCAAGAGAGTACCAAATAAGAAATCACACTAAAGTCATTTAGAAAATGAAGAGTAGATTTATGACCCTACTCTGATGGATGATAAAGTAATTAGGGCCATAAAACATATTTCACTGATAGCTCAAGATCATTTTGATCCTTTGCCAAATTATGGATGTGGGTCTATGTCATGAATAGAAGATCAAGCAACAAGAACGCCATCCCATTTATGTCATCTACATTGAACATCCTCCCTAGGGTATACAGGGTAGAAATTTTCCCCATAGTGAGACATCGATTTGTGATAGTTTTCCACGCCATGGTGGAATTCACTATACATTTACTCCCCATAGTGACAAATTATTTCATTCATAAGGTCCTACCCTTACTATTGTCCACCTTGAAGATCCCACAGGGTATAAATAGTATAAATTCTCTGAGTAGTCATATATCGAGTTGTGATGGCAGTTCACACCCCAATGACATTAGTTCCTAATGTCATCTTTGATGTGACATCATATATCACCAAGAAGGTCCTCCCCATGCTTTTATACACCATGATGGCACCATAGGGTACAAATTTTAGAAATTATCCCTACATTTTGACATATATTTGTGATTTTAGTCCTCACCATGGTGGAATATGTTTCAATGGTCCTCCCCTAAGTGGAATCTTATATGAGCAGGAAGGATATCCCTATACCTTCTTCTTATTAAGGGTCCTCCCTTGGATTTAAAATATTAAATTTGTCCCCGTAGATGGACATTTATCTTTGATGGTATCTCTCTCCATGTATCACCCATCGTGATGGTCTTCTCTTCATTAATATTTCACGTAAATGAGATGGTCCTCCCCTTTTTGAGTCAAATATATAAAAGACCTCATATTCTAAGGTGCAAGTATATATATTGAAAAAAATGTTAGATACCCAATCAATGATAAGAGACATCCTTTATCAAACAAAATATTTTATATGGATATGATCATCCTTCGATCCACCTCTAAACTATCCCCATAACAACCATACAACTAATATCCCCACTACTTTCAATAAAACAGTCAAGAAGAATTCAGGTTGGGAAGATCTTGCAGAGGAGTCTAAATAAGAAAAACAAAATGATATATTATTGTGAGAATATAATTTCACATGGATGAAAAAACCATTAATTTTTCCCTATAGCCACATATCAGTTCAACATTACAAAAGCATTTTCAGACAAATGTGTATATGAAATTCATCTCAATATATGGATAACCCTCCTGCACCTGAAAGAAAAATTATTACATTACTATTTTTATAAAGTCCATGTTGAAAAATTGTAAGAGATTATTCAAAAATCAACTAGGAAGTCCTTATATATGGGTGGCGTCCATGACGAGAAATGTGAAACAATATCATCAATCAGCATGCCTAAATGAGTTACAGGAGTTGCATCTTGTAATTGTCGATGCCTCGCATGGCATTCATATTCGGGGACGAGGGAGCATTGATCATTACATTTTACATGACATTATATTTGGAATAACCCATTGTAAATTAAATATTATAATTTCATTAATCCATGGTTGATATTAATAAACACTCGTGCTCATGAAATAAATAACATTTAATGAGAATATTACTTTAAAAAGTATCAAAAGCATCAGGCTGAAAATGATAAGGCCATAAAAAAACCCCCAAAACCAAAAAACTAAGAATATTCAGAAGACTTATTGCTTAATAGAGGATAATAAAAAAACACTGTAAATTCATTCAGAATCAAGCAGTTTATATGTAGACGTAGAATTATATATGAAACATGATTGATTAAGGATGTGTGATATCGAGAGAGAGGGAACAACAGGAGCAGTCGCTGTTATACAATAACAGTATCGACCCACAATGATGGGAGGATTTCTAACACAAAATCCCCACAAGGATAAAAAAATCATCATAAGTCATAAAAGAAGATAAAGAGGGAATCCACGGCCAATAAGGATCATAGAATCTTTGCCTCAACCACCCCCTTGATGGAAATCCATCTTTTCCCATATGGGGGATAAAAAGTAGTATGGTCTCCCAGTTTCCCAATCTCGTGATACATTTCCCTGAGAAGGAAGTCATGTGATGAGGTTTTATATATGTTTCATCTGAGTCACTCCTCACCAAGAATCACAAATATAATCCTATATGGGAAGATATAGACAAAGAAGAGGACACAAAAAACTCTACTACCATTTGGATACCTGTACGATGCCCAACGTTCGTTTTTAATTGGTGAATTTCAGGGATATAAATCCAATAGATGATGCTAAAAATGATACAAATAAAAAATAAAAAGTATATTATGGTTCCATCTAGAATATGATCAACACTAAGAATGAATGTTTCTATACTCAGAACTAGATATTTACCCTATATTTTGGTTCCCCCTCAAATCAATATTGAATTTCCTCATCACCAAATATCTAAAAAAAATTGGAATAAAATCAAGTTCTAATATGACACACCTCCGCCTCTTAATGAAAATAAACTCCATATTCCTGAAGAGATATTTGATCGATAAGAGGTTGAAATTAAAGAAATGAGGTAACTCAATGTTGATTTTATATGAGGTAGCGTTCATATCATATATCTCCCCATACATAGCCTTAAAGTCCAATTCCATCAGGTGTACCCTAGTAACATGGGTTTATCACAGCAATAGATTTAGTGTCAGTACATCCACCCAACTCTATTCATGTACCCTCAGTTTAGTAGCACCTCATGATGGATGAATATCATGGTTTACCTCTATTCAGATGATAACTGATTCAGGTTTAGAAGAATCAAAAAAATAATTCACCGACTAGATATCCGCCTCAAATAGTGGCAGAAGTGGTACATCCGATCCTTACCATTGCCACACCAGTCCAATTCATTGCATAACCAACACTCAATAAGGGATCATCAACACCATTAATTCATTGGAATCTTGATTTGAATCCATAAATGAGTGGAGTGCACTAGTGTGGCAAAAAAGGAATCCTTAATCTGATTAGTTGAGCAACACCATGCCACCTACAAACATCGAGAGTCTTATGATTCAGATATTCAATGGATCAGGTGACCCAAAAAAACATCTAAACCAATCATCATCGCATTGTGATCCCATGGTGGGAACTATAAAGAAAAAAAATAGTGAAACTTAGGTTCTTTATATGAACCATTCATGGGCTATACATGGTATGGTAGATCAATTTTTTATCTTGATCAAACAATGGATGGGATGACCTCTTTCGGAAATTCCGTTTTCAATATAGCTCAATGATTTAAAAAAAAATATAAGTGACATCTTAAAATGAAAATCGTTATAGAACGAGGGAGTCTCAGGTTTCATTTTCAAATGGAAAGGGGTGACAAACTCCCTAAATTGACTGATTCCCTTGGATAAAGTGTATGCTCTATTTATTTATAACCTTCCCAAAAAGATGTGATTTCCAATTATCCCAGTGAATAATAGAGGGGTGTTGTGGTATTTGTATTCCAATTACCAAATAATTGAAGACTCCATAAAATGATCTAAAATAATATCCTATATAACTCCACCAGTTTGGGGGAAAGGGATATAGAAGGAAGAGGTAGAATCAATCACACTTAAATAGGTCTATGCACCAACTGCATCTCATAAAGTAGCACAATATCATGCCACACCCCCTGGGCATCAACAAGAACCTTTGACTTACCTAGAATAGTGGAGGGTACATTAGAAAAATAAATTTGATGAGTTAATGAATACATATTACTCATTCATAGATGATCAAGTCTATGCAAATTTTACAAACACTATGGATAATGATCCACTTCTCTGATTTTAACTAAAAATATCTAACCTGGTAGGTCTCAGGGACAAGCTAGAATGTTTTCCCATACCTAGGATGATGGGACACACCATTCAAAAATGATGTGTCTTAATATAATTCATACATAAAATTTTATATTTTTGGAATTTAAAGCTAGCACGCCCACATGAAGAAGTGGTGATTCTTTACATTACCACCCATGAGGATGTAGGTGAGTGGAAAGAAGTTGTTTGTAGGATGGTACCATAGTTTGATAGTTGTATTACTAAATAGAAGTCCAACCAAACTCTGGTATTCTCCAAGAACATTTGAAACCACCATCTATACCCCCATCTTCTCTTGCTAAAATGCATCTAACATCATTTCCCCCACAACCATCCAAAATCTAATCTAAAGAAATGGTTTAACTAGAAATATCTGGTGAAAATTTAGGAAAAAACAATCTAAAGGAATAATGAATCTTTTACCCTCTCGTATATTATTCCCTGAAATATGAAACAACAGGCATCACCCGACAAAAAAACACCCCTAAAAATGGTAATTCAGGTAAATTTCTTCATCATAAGAGGATTTGATCTTTAGTTCCATTAATTTCATTAATTTAATGGATCCATTCTCCGATAATGAGTATTTATATGAACCTATGTTCTCAAACCCTCTTTTAGAACCAAATAGTTATTCCATATGATATGAGTACGAATGGGAATTCAATGTTGTTATAGGAACAAGAATTATCTTTATGTCCATAATGGATCGTCAATATTGAAGAAACATGCTGAAGAGTCCTCCACTAGATCCAAAATGTGAATGAAAATACCCTTTCATATTATATAATCCACTATAATGCATGAATTTTGAAATATCAATTAGAAGAGGAACTTGTTTCATATGACCCTTGGTGTGCATGAAGAACTTCGACTTCTATCTTGAGGGCCAATCCATCAAAATCAAATAATCAAGTCTATAAAGAAACTATAAATGTGAATCCCCATGTCTGGAAAACCGACCTTTATTCCATAAGTATGATATCATGAAATAATGATATTGATGAATGATTCACATTTTTATTCTTTAATGATAAAGATGATTAATTTATTATATAGGGACATATGAAACCCCCTTATATGTCTAGAAGGGTAAATGGTGTCAATGTATGAAAATTATTCATTGGAAATGGATCTGGAAATAACCACATTCCAGTGCGAACACGTCACTAATGTGCTTATGTGTGGATAACATAGATCGTTAAATCTTTAAAATATAGGGATATGAATAAAGTGAGAATATTCCATGGCACCAAATCATGTTCAGGGATCAGTTTGAAGACATCAAGGATGGAATATAATGTATAGTTATTCGAGAGAACACAGCCTTAAACATCTTTCTAGGAATGATCTGATTGCATCAGCATTTAAAAATCCGCTCATCATGACATCAATGCATAAAATACTAAATTAATGAAAAAAATAAGACGTTTAACACTGATAAGGCCCCATCCAAATACTACGAGTCCCATTATCTCAATGCAGTATTCTATCAGGGGAAATAGAAACAACTCCCAGTTGGTGGTGTTTCTTGGGTCACCACATCAAGTGGCCTAAAAATGATCTAGCCAAACCCCTTTAAATAGACCAGTGAAGAATATGTGGTACCCATCAATCATGATGGGTATATGAGTCCAAATTCATATGTGTATTTAGTGGTCCTCATGATTTCACACCTGACCACTGAGTCTGGTAGTGTTGATAAATTAGATGAAACAATATAAAATAGTGAAAGATTAGATGAAAATACCATCATTTCATCCTTGGAGAACTATGTAATACCTACCTCACCAACTAAGGAAAATGGGGCTGTCCTATAACCCAAATTAGATGAAGAGACTCTTGTATCCCTCAAGACATCTTTTATAGAGTTTCAATGAAATCATGCACTGTTAACTGGGTCAGTGGAAGTTGTTTCATCATTCAAATATCGTGATATCGACTATTCCACTGATTTTTGAAAACTTATTCCCTTACTTTCTCCCCCTATTGAATAAGTGTAAGAAGACTATAAGGAAGAAGAATAATATTAAAAGTAATTTAGGGAATAACCTCCACCATTTGAGGAGGGAATCTCTAAAACTAATAAAGAACTCAAAAGAATCAATAAACGTACAACATAAGACCCATATCCCCCATTCAGTAGGGGGGCATGACTTATGAAGAAAATGTTTTAAATACCTCCTTCATGAATTATAATTGGTATGTTTTACCTTGTAACTACATAGAAATTACAAGACTCAATACCAACGTGTCCACTCTCTACATGGGCTTACGAATGGACCACATGGCTTATAAACAGGCATCATGAAGAACACATCAAACACATGCTCCCAAAAATGAGGCTGATGTTGACCAATTCATTTGAACTAGATTCATTCTGTAGGTCCATTATCCCAAGTCAATTTCCAATATATTCCCCTTAAGAATGAAGAATGGTAAATTCAGAGTATGAATTGATTTCAATGACCTCGATTAGAACATTTCAATTATTGAATTCCCATTCAAAAAAACAAATATACTAATCAATGGTATAATAAGATATACAACCATATCCTTTATAGATTCCTATTCAAGATACAATAAAATATGAACTTACCATGAAGAGAAAGAATCCACTGCCTTCAGTTCCCCCTAGGGTGTATTTTTCTATCGAGTAGTTTCCTTTTGGTAAGAATAATGATGGTGCTACGTACCAGCATTCCATGCATCACATCTACAAACCCTTCTTGATAAATTTAGTTGAATACTATAATGATGAAATAATGGTTAAATCTTGAATAATATATGAACAGATGAATGATCTTGACATCAACATTAATAAATTATTGTATAAATATATATTCATTATTACCATAAAATCCAATTTCGACATTACGTTTGTGAAATATCTCAACATCCTCACATGCCATCATGGAATCTAAATTCATCCTAATAATATTTAGGCTATCCATGAAATGTCACCTCCTTGCTACCTCAATTAGTTGAGAGGACATCAAGTTAACATATCCTGCATTCACCACTTCATAGATAACCTTTTAGGAAGATTGATGTCCTTCACCATGTTGATGAAAATGGGGTAACATTTCAGTGGACTGATGATTGTTATGAAGAATTTGATAGTCTTATGAAATATCTCATGATCCCTCCATTAATGATGATACCTATCAAAAGAAGGAAAATTATTTGGTATTTCACCTGAAAAGAACAATCACCAGGTTCCTTCCCCACACACTATAATGACATCAGTAGAAAAAAAGCCAGTATTATATTAGTTGAACCATGATAGATGCTAATAATCACTATTTAGATTTCTATAATAGATACCTATAACTAATCACTGGTGTCCATAATATGGGACAATAACTTCATCATCATGATGTTGGTTTAGTCCCTCATGTAGACTCACTCAAATACGTTCTCACCTATCTATTGTTGATATAACTACTATCATAGTAGGTGGGGATTCTAAAGCATTTTGACATTCAATTTATGCCTCAAAATTTTTCCAAATCCATGTAGTTAATAGATTTTATAGGAGAACACCCTTTTGAATAAATGACTTCAATTAATACAAAACTTCTCGATGATTATGTTTCCTCAGTTCAAGAGGTCCTCCAATTATGGGATATGTATTTCGATAGTGCATCTATAAATTTGAAAGATAAGAGGATGGAAGTCCCCATTATCACCAAAGTGGGTCTCGGAGTCATGATCATATCTCCTGAAAAATAGGCCATATTGTACTCAATTTTACAGTTGGAAGGGTTTATGGAAAATGAAGTAGAATAATAGGTTCACATTATAGGGCCATATATGGAACTTTAGGTGCAAGTAAATAACATCAAAATAAAAGGTAATGCATGAATATTAATCAATAATATCGATGGTGATTATTAAAAAAATGAAGAGAAAATACTCCCACTAAACAATATCCTAGGAGTAGTGGTTGAAGTCCTTTTGGATCTGACATTGAATCATGTACTATGGTTACAGATTTCCCAATATAATGCATTATAAAATGGGTCCAATGATCTAGCTAATCCAAAAAATGATGAAACAAACATCAACATTGCACATCAATAGATGATATCACCTTTCATTCATGATAAATTTATGAGGTCAGTGAGATTATCAATATCCCTCAACTATATGATCCTACTACTGTTTGGATGGGACCCATTGTGTACTACCATAAAATGGGATAGATCCAACTCTGAAGAGTCAAGAGAGAATATAAAAATATTAGAAATTACATTTATCATATATGATAAAGGAACCATAAAATGTTAAACTATAATAATATCTTAGGTGAGTTCCTTCATCAGTTCATTAGTGGAGAAGAAAATGTTGTTGTCATTAAGGAAGTACATAATAGAGCATGTGGAACCACTGATCAGGATCCATGATTTACCATAAAATCTCAGAGATTAGGAATACTGGACCACTATAATGTAGGAAATCACAAAATTCACCAAAGACATCAATTTAGGCTAGGTTCTTGAAAAATTAATTCTACAACACCTAAAGTTGCTTCACACAACCAAATACTCTATGCCATTTTCTATGTGGGGAATAGATGTTGTGGGACCATATCCTCCCACTACAATCAATACATAAATTATATTATCATTGAAACTAGATTATTGTATAATAGGGATGAATATTTACCCCTCATAGAGGTCAAGGAAAGGAACATTTTCAATTTCACGGGGAACATAATCATCACACATTATTTCTCTAATACAGCATGGAAGAAAAACAACCCAAATTTATGTTAAAATAAATTTAAAAAATTGTATCAAGAGTATTGAATCATGTCCAACAATTCATATTGATATAATGTAGTGTTTAATAAACATATATTGTCCTATAACAATAACCTATCCAATATACTCCAAAAGATATTATATAAGGGTAATGTTGTTGGCCAAAAGATCCCCTACATGCCTTGTGGGCTCACTTGACCATGACTCTCACTATCCCACATGTGACCCCATACTCATTAGTATATGGGACAAAGGTAGTCCTACCCATCAATGTTTAATTTATTTCACCGTGTGCTTCCTTCTATGTCAAATTTTCCATAGATGAGCAGTCTTAGTGACTGATCGATGAATTCGTTCAACTATAGAGAAAAGACTATATACCTTTCATTAATTGGAAGTCCACCAAAACTGGATTGCATGACACATTAATAAAAAGGTACTATTTATATATTTTCCCATGGGAGATATGGTGATGTCCCATAAGACTCCATTGATACTTGGAAACCGTCCTCCAATGTTGCAACCAAAGTGTAAATGACCATATGCCATATTGAAAGTATACTCCAATGGATCTTATTATTTGTTCTTGATGGATGAGTATCTAATAATTCCCCCACCAATGAAAGATTATTGAATAAGTATTTCATGAAATCACAAGTCACAATATTCCTAATCACATTTCATTAAACTTAATAGTATATTTTCTTTACCAGAATACATTAAACTATATGACCAATCATCATGATCCCATGACGATAAACTACATAATATGTCTTCCTGATAGTATAATGTTAAACCACATGGTAAATTTTCCCAGCAGCATAACCATAAAATATATAGTTGGTGCTGGTAGAAAGACCTTAAAAGGAACACCAATTGTCTAAGTCATGGAACAATAAATTTCATGACATCAACATCCTCACTGCGCGATGTTAAACTGCATGTGAATTATCATTTCAGTTGATGATTCACCATACATGAGCTAGACCTAAGTGGGTGAATGATGAAATTCCCCTTCCACAATGTGATAGACAAATCCATGCATAGAGTCTATTTTTTAAGAACTATTTGTGGCTTGATTCCATCAATAGTAAGATGTTTAGTGATGCCTAGAACTCTCACATTGGGCCCAACTACAAATTTTCTTCCATTTAGAAGATGATTTTCTTTACAACCTTTGGCAGGAAGGAATATTTTAATGACATGATTATTTTTATAACATTGCTAAATCTCACTATTTCATTAATGTTTATACATAATAATTCTAATCTCAATACATTAAACTTCATGCTATATCATCCATGTCACTAGATAATAAAATTCATGACAAGAATGTCCTCGTAGTATAAAGTTATACTACACAACACTATAATTTTTTCACTTGAGAGAAAATCACCCCAGGCATCTGGCTTTTATCATGTCATGTATAATAACTATATGTGGATTTATTCTTTTCTACACAGGATGCATAGTGACAGCAGGATTTTACCTCTCGGTCCTACTAACCCAATGTAGAAAAAGGCCCCTCCCTATGCATGGGTAAAACTGACACAGTGAGCCTTACATATGAACTATGTTTTCCTTGATTCCTACCACTATGGGATAAGTGGTGATGCCCATATCACTATTCATTGTCCAAGACACAATGATAATTCATTCACATTGAGTGAATAAATCCTTACCATAAGTCGTTAAACTGCATGGTTCCACTAGAAGTATGTGTTTCTTGATTCTTACCCACACAAGGTATGTACTGATGCCTAGATCTCAAATCCTAGGTCTAGTATAAACAATCAAATAATCAATGTGAAAAATGCCCCACTTTCTATGGAGCAAACCCACATAGAGAGTTAACATTTAGAACTACATGTGGATTGATTCTTTTCATTGCCTGATAAAATGTGATTCACATATCTCTAATACTAGTTACATCAATAAAAATGTATAAACATTCCATCCAGATGGTGTATAGGGCAACTCCATAGAGGGAATCTTATCAAAACTACTTGTTTATTGATTACTGTCATCATAGTATACATAGTGACACCCAAATCACTAATACTGAGTACATCCACAAAATTCATCATCTTTAATGTTGAATCCCATTCATCATTACTTCATGAAGCCAAACTGAATGGTGTCCAAGAACAATGTATGGTTTTATTCTCACTATAATGATATTTTTATGGATTCATGGATTTTTCATCCTAATCGAGGCCTCACAAATTCAAACTACCCATATCCTTTTTTATCACCACTATGTTGCATAATAAATTTGTATCATCCATATTTTCCAACACTGAGGATAGATTAAGTGTTTAGGAAGGTGACTACTATATCGATCAGTGTGTAACAATCCAAATCAGGATTCCATTGACAATATAGTATAAAATTAAATGGAACACTAATTATATGTACCACATAAAGTTAAATAGAAAGGTATACTTTATTACCACAAGAAATAAAACTACACAGATCCATTAAATACATCTGCATTCAAGTCAATTAACCCACTTCGTTATCGCATGATGTTAAACTGCCCAAATAATGTCCTTACTGCATGATGCTAATCTGCAAGGAAAAATTCATTACCTCACGACACAAAACTACGTGGTACCGTAATAACAATGTGTCGCTTGGTTCTATTTTTGATGTGATATGCAGTGACACCTAGGCTATGTATCCTAGTTACTAACATTGGGTAATGAAATAAACATTTCCCAAAAAATTTTATTCAAAAAATGATCTATTTAGGAGATATCATGTCTTGGATCCTCATAAAGGGATATATGAGAAAAACAAAAATTCTCCCATGATATGAGTCAGACCTATGTCAGGAATATCACACCCCTTTTCTAATCAAATTCAAAATGTTTGATACATACTGAGACACATTCCTTACATTCATCATACATTGATCCCCATGAAATTTCAGACCTTTACAATCTCCCTCTGGAAATCAGAGGTAGGGGGTTGCTGCCCTAAGGACACCATTGTTTGACTATGCATAATATTACCCTATTGGATCTACATAATTCACCCAAAAAATTATTATCAACGAAGGGAAAATTAACACCTATGAAAGAAATATTCTGTATTCTTAATCTCCCATGTAGTTTTTACTCTATATCATATCGCCCAATCTATGAATCCACAAGATCATGGTTTAAACATCATTTCCCCCTCATGTCTGAGGCATGTCCCAACACCTTGGCCTAATAAGAATTCATTTACTCATCATTTATATGTAATATGGTCCTAAAACAATTTCCTAAAACTAATGTCCTCATTTTATCATTACCGTATGAATCTGAACTGCATGGTTAACATCCATCTTATTTGCCATTTGAATTCAACGACTACTTGTGTCTTACTTACCACCGATACACAATATCTTCTGAAACTTAAATCTCCATCCAAGATTTATTCTTATGTGTCACCTTTCATCATTTCAAGTCACCTACATATTCACTGCATTCCATTAAACTACATGGATAATTTCCTAGTCTTAGGAAACTAAACTACATGATTTCCAGCAAAATAGGTCTAGATTGGTTCTTATTTTCACTAGATATGTATTGACACCCATATACTCAATTATGGGTCGAACCATAAGATAAAACTTATTCCCACATTCCAATGTGTGGGTCATACATATATAATATTTTTTCAAAAAACAACTAAAAAAATTACACATACATTTCAATGCTTGAGGTAGATCTGCATAGTATTTTTCAATACGAGCCACACCCCATTCATGATCTCGTATTCAAAAAAATTACACATACATGTACACTAGTCAGACCTACATGGGGAATCTTATTAAAACTATGTATGGATTTATTCACATCATTATGAGATACGTAGTCATATTTAATCCATATGTATTAGGCCTAACCATACCAAAAAACGTCTTTCCTATATATGGGTCAAACCCACGTAAGTGAAATCATTCTACATATTCTGAGAAAATATCTACTTGAAATTCTCCTTTCATATTTTGAAAATTCCATTTTTTTTAAAAATATCTATATCTAGGATGGTGTCAATTCTTATAAACTTATATGTCCATCCAAAATTATGGGTTAGTGTCCAAAGAACTCCTTTGTTTGATTATTCACAATATTCCCCAGTTGTCTCTGCATAATCCGCACATAAAATATATTATAAAAAAGGAAAATTAATCCAAAATAGACGATTTTATTATCTACATACACCCTAATTATGTTTACATCCTACATCAGTACTTAGATTCAAAAACCTTCATATTATAGCTTACAACATTTTCCCTTCATGACTGTAGATGATGGAGAATTCATTGAAAAATTACAATGAGATGGGAAAATATTTTATGCCTTTATCAAAGAAAACTGACATGAAATATTAATCATAGAACTTCCTTGACATAATATATAATACTTCATGACCCTTTTCAATGTTTCCCAATGATAAACTACTCCATGATGCAACCCTCCATTACCTATGTCAAATTTTTATTGGAGTGGTTTCTCATTCACAGACATGCAGATATAGATTCCATTATTAATTTTAGATATCAATATCCTGACAATCCTCCAATATTGGTCTTGAAAAGATTGAATTTTCACAAATTAAATTGCAGCTGAAAATGGATAGTCACTGTTCTAAGGAAAACATTGTTTGACTATACATAATATGACCCATTTGGAACTTCATATGAATCTCCCAAAACGGCATGTTATCCAGAGGTAAATTCATCCCCATTAGATGATTTTTCAACCTCTGTACTACCTAGAAACATCACGTTGTAAACCATAATTATGATTACTCAATACATTCTTGTCTAGTATTATGTTTCAGAGTTAAAGATCTTGAAACCACTGTCTAAAAATCCCTAAATAATGTCTAAAAAATATTGGGATATTATCATCCATTAATACCTATTAGGATTATCACTTCATGATACTTGTTCAATTTTATTTGACCTAAAACATAAGTTTCATTAGTCTTGTTTTCAAAAAACTAAACTTCCCACAAAAAGAGACACCAAACTCAACATGGGGATGACCGATAAAGTGAATCCTATGCAAAAATCTAGAACAAATTTTCTTGACCTTTTTTTTCACGATTTAGTGAAACAAAATTGAGTATTAAAAAAATTAAAAATTACCAAAACCTTTTATGTATAAAAGCACCAAAGGCTTACCTAATAAATATTTAACATATTCCCACTAAGTCAACATCCTTGTGTAATCTGGAAAAATCTGGTGATAAAATAAAAAACCCAATGTTTTTAGGATTTTTCATATAACCCTAGAAATAATAAAAATTATGCTCACGGGGTCCCTCAGCTCAGGAAAAATTAATTCATTACATGATCATGTTAATTTTTTTATCCTAGTATTCCAAAATATTTGATATCCAATGGAGGTTATCTTTCAAAATTTCGTCAGTTATGATTAATGGGAATTGTAGGATAAGATAAAGGATATTAATCATATGGGAAACAGTTTTTTATTTTTTAAAATTATAATGGTAGAGAATACACACCCTATATTCTATCCATGATGCTACAAAAAAATTTAGAATAATATGAACCAAATAACTGAAATGGTTATAGTGAATCTCAACATACCTTAATCAGCAAATTGACTACCATATTAAGAAATCCATAATGTTTCAATTCCAAATTGGTTCTTTTACCATCATCAGATTCAACAATTGGGTGATTTTTTTTAATTATGTCCTCGGGATCTTGATCCTTATGCATGATTACTTCAAAAAATTCATTGGATGATTAAATCTTTAGCTTTAGTCTAACTATGTGAACTTCTCATTCTCCAAACATTATATTCTACATGACCACATGATCATAAGATCAAGATTCATTAGTAACTAAGTAATTTAGATCAATGGTAGTATCCTACAAGGATTTTATGTTATTATTAGAAGCATTAAACTGATCAACACCACATTTTCAAGAAGCTAAATTATCTTAAACAATGATCATATTGTGGACAATGATATAAAGGTGCTGGTAATCAAAACCCATGAGTATAATCCAAGGATAAATAAGCAATATCTATCTGACCAGTCATCTTTTTTCCATTAGGGGATATATTTGATGATAATACAAATTTGGTGTGGGGCCCATCTTCTCACAACCTGATGTTCAATAATAATGTAGGGATTCTGATCTTGATCACTCACTAACACAAGTATATATTCCAAAATTGCATTTACAATGTAAAATTTCATATTGAAAAGAGACTACAATGTGGGGAAGTCTTGTGTCTCTACCCTATTTCTAGTTTCAGGAAGTATGCTGATAGACCCAACATCAATAATTGTTGTTACCAGAGCCATTTAACTAGAGAAAACATTAACATGGATTCCAACAATGCCAGTTGAAAACTTCAAATATGAACCACATTTAGTGGGGGGGAGGGGGCGGTGGTAGAGGATGGATATCTCATGAGACACTAAGATAATTAGGAAAAAAGGTGTTCTAATTATGAAACTGACGATGAAGTTATGAAAAGAACCAATTCATAGAGGACAGGGTTTTATGAACCATTCCTATTTTTCCCTAATATCCCATCAAGATAGTATTCCATTCACATTCATGCATAATCCTATGATAGATTAGTTGGAAATTCCACACAAGGAAAGGATATGTTCATGCTTGAATCATTTTTCACCATCCTCAACCACAACTGTGGAAGACTAAATCATCGTGACTCTTGAATATGGGGATGTAGTAAATTGGAAACCCATTTCATAAATCTGAAATTTCATTAAAATATTTAAGGAATATATAATTCATAGATGGTTACCCCACCCACCTGTGTATCCAGAATTCTATATCACATTGTTATGATGTAAGTTCTCTTCTTTGAAGTCTCCTCACCTTTATCAGGAACCTTGACAAAAGGTGTGGGGTAAGGGATGAATTCAAAGTAGGAAAAATCACTCAACCGTTCAAAATTTCTATCTACTCTCTTGTATAATGGGTAAATTAGTTGAATATTAATTAATTTAGAATGAATGGAAGAATAAGGGGTCATTGTTTTATGGTGATACTCATATCATAGAAAATGTTCCAGCACCCATCAATATAAGAACTTGAACAACCCACCAAGAATATTTGAAAGAATGCCATATTGTATATGGTCCAATAACTCATATATATCAGAAAGGGTGGGAATTAAAAGGTTTATGGGGTGTTCCTCCACCTTTTGGGTACCCATAATCAGGGTACCTGTCCTGCCACCGGAATAGGAATCATTATATGGTAAGAGTCATAAACTAAAGAACAAGGAGAAAATGCATGAAAGTCAAATGTCCAATGATATGGCTGTCTAGGATCTATATCTCAATTTAGTATATTTGTCTACCTCAATGGTGGCCTTTTATGAACCATGAATACCTCATTACTATTGAGTTGGACAAGTCCTATTTTTTCGAACATCCATTCTTGGACTACAAACTTACAAAAACATCATTATCCAATCATTGAATGGAATGTGTGAGAAGGTATGGATGGGAGGAATTATAAATTCCATTGCTTCAGACAACAAGTCCCTATCTAATAGAGATATTTGTTCTGTATTAACCTAGGTATTAGTGGCATGGATAATTTCAATATACATGTTTTTTTGAATGGGTATTCCCCATAACTAATAGACATCTTATATATTGATCTCTACTTCACCTTCTGATAAATGGAAAGTGTTGGTGCTTGAAAAAAATGAGTGATCAATTATGGAAACATATCAGTTGGTGAATAAACCAGAAATTAAGGGAGCTATATTTACTAGTATAATCTAATGACCTATAAATATTCAGGGAAATCGATTCAATTCATATGAATCCATAATTCCCATGCCCAAACAACCAAGAAACTCCCTCCAGAAAATAGATCCCACATAGAGATCCACCCTTCATTGGGATTTTCTCATGAGAGGTTGAAAATGGATATACAATCTCGAATGGTAGATTGTAAGGATATTTCATGGCTATGTTTGTTTCTTTGATTCCATACAAAACCATTAAAAATAAATTACATCTTTAGGAAGGACCTAGAAATTTTTTTGTTGTTGGTGGATATGTCTAGCCAGACATTATCCTAAGACATTTCTAAAAAAGAGGAAGGGAGATTATGATCAGATTGTAGAATGGGGGTATCATCATGAAGCCCAAAGTTATAAAGTGGAAATCAGTTTTAAAATGGGTAACTCAGAAGCTCTAGTGAAAGGTAGTTCTTTAGAATAACCTCCTGAGGGATGATGTGGTATAATAGATTGCCCTCAATGTTCATGGTCATAGAGGTTCTCCCCACACCTATTGTTATTGAGGAGTAATATAGAGAAATTTTATCCATGAAATTTATCATAAAACTTATATGATATTCATTGGTGAAGGATGCAAAAATAATTATAGAGAACATGAAAAAACTGTGTTCTAATTAGCACACACAATGTAGGCCCACAAAAAATTAGTTCATGGAGCACTAATAGACGAAGATCATGACTCTGAACCAATAGTTCATGTAGTTTCCATGCTAATAACTCACTCATGAAGAGATATCCCAAAAATAGTTGTCCAGATAAGTTCTAGTACCCATGATATTCTATCTACGATGCTTTTAGAAATGTTGTGAGAGATAAAAATTATCATGTGTGGATATTGATGTATATTTCATAGAAAGTAAATATGCAAAGGAAGAGCTAGGAGAAAGTAGTGTGATATTGGGAAGTTTGTAGCGCACTTAGTTCATCGATAATTCAGGTATAGGACAGATGAGTGGGCCTACCTATTTATAGGCTTGGTCACCTCATGTGGTTGCACATGATTACCGCATACGAGTTCAATGTAGGACCACATGCTACATTGTAATAGACTATTTTTCATCTTGATCAGAACCCATTCTGATGGGGGGACATTTTTTGTTTCTTTAAAAACCCACATACAATAAGAAAAAAATTTCATAGAAATCGATAATTGTTAAAAAAAACCCATAAGAAGAATAATGAAAAATATTCAAAGGTGAAAAAAATTTGAAGGCCAAATTGATCCCAAAAATTAAAAACAGTATTGGAGACCACCTCTTCATGTGGAATTATGATGCTCTTTGCATCAACCCGCAATCAAAATAATTCATGGGATGAGGTTGTACTATTGGATCCCACAAATGAAATAAATCATTTATAGGCCCAAGCAGTGATTTCTACTGTTGTGAATGACTGCCCCCCCCCCCCCCATGAAAGAAATTGTTCAGGGGATGAGGATTTTCAGTTGATTCTTGTAGACAAATTTTTTTTGTAGGGATTAGAAGTAATTCCCACCCCCAAAAATGAATTCTCGTATGAAAAAAACCATTCAAGTGCTGGGGAGTCCTCTTGGGCTCCCAAAAAAGATGGTCCATGGGCCATCATGGATGATCATACATCCTAGTACTCAAATCATCGATTTTTATATAAAATGAAACTGATGGGAACTGATGATGGTGGAGGGAAATCAAGTACAATTATCATAGTTTATAGAAGGAGAGCCTAGATGAGAGTTGAAACACAAAAAAAATCAATTCTCGGTTGGTAAAAATCCACCGCATAGAATTTAAGAGATAATAATATATCATTCCTCCAAATATGAACTGAAAAACCCCTTTACTGAAAACATTTTCCTAGGAACAAACAGATGGAACCTTTACATCCAATCACCCCACATAGATAGACAATATGTGTGGGGAACCTGAGCCCACAACGAAAAATTCTATGCGGGATGAACCTAATCCTATGTGGAGAAATGATACATTGGATGAACCAGTCCCAAAAAAGAAGAACACTACATGGGAATAACCCAAGACTATGTAGAACAATGATATGTGGATGGTACCCATACCCTCACAATAACATGAAACATGAAGGGAACTTAATCCTACAAGAGAACATGATTTGAAAATGGTGCATCAATGGGAGTTCAACCCTACTCCTCCCATTACTCCCATCTATCAAACAAACATGCCTTAAATTGTCCCCTCCACAAATGATTCTAATGACATCAGACCAAGGCCTTTTACAAAGTTTCTTGACATGTGTGATCAAATGATTTATGACATTAGTGTGTCCTCTAATGTCTATATACCCAAGGTATGAAGAGTCACATGTAAATCCTCTACAACTAAGCCTACCCTTAGAATGTCTTCCTATCTACATTCCCAGGGTTTCATGGGTTACAACCTCAGAGGTTCTCACATGAACCTCCTAGTTCCATTTGGGAAGTGTGAGGATAACACCTTTCATTTCCCTTGAAAGGTAATGGGATCCTCCCCTAGAACCAATTTTAAGGAACCCCTCATGATGTAAGCCCCTTTTATATATTTCAGGAGGTGGTACTCATGCTTTTCATTTCAACATCTTGGGTCCTAGTCATATAAGTCCAAATATGTGACTATCTTGATTACTAAAATAAATGAGGAGGAAAACACACTCAAGGCCATTTCCCACTCTTTTTGGAATTTAGACCTCATCCACCATCAGAAAAAGTGGATCCAGTGATCTTAAAATCTACTTCTTCTTCGTGTTTCTCACAACGTGAATGACTCTTTTTGGATTTGAGGTTAGTGCTGGTCATGGAATCTAGATAGTCCCAATCATAGTGGTCCCTCTTAAAATTTGTAACCCCAACATCCATTCAGATTGTTCTCCAATACGGTATAAGTCCCAATCATTTCAACTTAAATGTACCCTATCAATTGATGTAAGCTCCAACATTCTCTCAAATGGGAAGATACCATGTTTAATCCCAAACCATATTCTCCTATGGGCCTCCTATATGGTATTATCCCCATCATACCGAACTACAAGGTATTTGATTCCCAATGAATCAGGTTACGTAGGAAACCTCGTCGAGGTCCAAACCTGGCACCCAATTTCTCCACAATTCTCTATGATCCATATTACTATAATGGTAATCCCTATATGGGAAACCACAACCCTTTCAGACCACCTCAGCATATGTCTTCCACCATCCTTGGCCAAGAACCTGTTGTTTGGGAATCATTTCTACTTGATTTTTATATTAATGGGTTGGTCCTCATCATACAACCATAAAAGGTGATTTTTTTCTGTTATGTGAATTCCAAATACTTGGGTTATAATTCCTTTTAAATGGACACACTGAAATCCAATATTATGGGGTTGATCCCAACATCAAAGCAACTCTTTTCTCCCTAGATGATTGAAAAATCCAAAGTAACTTGCCACATTTCTTATAACTACAATCATCATAATAAATGAAAAAATAATCCCTAACATGTCCATAAAAGGGTACCATTGTTGGACAACCAAAGATACATAAATATATCCCTATAAATAGAGAATCTCATATACATAATGATGATTTCAAACCCATTTGTGATTATAATTAGTGACTTACTCATGGTCATCTATGTATACCTACTTGGGAATGAACAATGGATTCAAAAACATATCTTAAATCAATAAGAGAGTCCCAAAATCGGGAACTGTTGCACTAAAAGTGTGTGATGTCTCTAGCTTCCCATCCTATCAGCCAAAGTGGGTTCATAAGTGTCATTGGCTAGGTTCCGTAATGAACATAATCTTTTGCAATGTAGGTCCATGAGTCGTCTTGGACAAGAGAGTGGTTGGGTGTTTCTAGTTGTATGAAAAAAACCTGTTGGAAATCATTCAAATATAATGTCCCCAATGTGATTAATTGTACATTATTCAATCCCCTATAATCCATTGTCAGGAGACAAAGACCATTGATTGGAAATAGTTTCATAATAATTTATAGTAATTATCTAGTCACTTATAATTTTAAATAAATTAATATAATATATTAATTTATTTACCTTTTATATTAAGCATTTATAACTAAAATTTTCCTCTTTTTATAATAATGTTAAAATTTTAGATATAATAAATTCAATTAAATAAAAAAATTTAATTTTTTTCCTTCATATAATATACAAGACAAAATCAAAGGAAAATAGACCAAACTAGCTATATATTTCTGGATTGGATGGACTTGGCTGAAATACACAAACAAAATATAAAAAAGAATTGTTTTGGGTGGATTTTGAGACCTTATCTCTTAGTTTTAACCATATTTGACCAATTTTACCCTTTCTGAGGTGAAATATATTTACCATAGATACTATTAACAATTATTAAAAATAAATGAAATATATTTTTCAAATTTGAACCTTCTAACTAAAAATATGGAATCCACATCCATTATTCAATACCAATATGTGGAATAAATTAATTGTAATCTAAATGTATAAAATGAAACGAAAAATGGTTTTTTTGAAACAATGTTTTTAATAGAGAAAACATTAATCTATATAAAAATCATGAATAATATTGATTTAAATTGAATAATGATTATTATTCTATATAAAATGAATCATATGTAACATCAATATAAAATTATAAATAAAATTTTACATTTAAAATAATTTATGTAATGAATCATTGAACATATTTAACATCAATATAAAATTTAAAATACAATTATAAGTTTAAAATAATTTATGAAATAAATATTTGAATTATTTTTTGTTTTTCACCATTCACTAGAAAGAAAATAATTTCAGAAAAATCTGATATATTTACTTGAAATTAATTTTTATATAATGATTTCAAAAATTAATTTTATATTAATAAATGAAATTTATAAAAGTGAAATAAAATGAATTATTTTATTCTCCCACATATATCAATAAAAATCAATTTTTTTGTATAAACGTACTTTAATGAAGATACTATATTTACTAAAAATTAAGTTCTTATTTCTAATTCATTAATCAACACATATGTATTGACTATGACATTTATACATATTCCATAATTTTATAAAACATATTCATACTCACAAATTAAAGGGATAGTTTAGTATAGTAACATTCTAAAAATAATATTGTATGGTTTTTTTAAAGATCAGTGTTTTGGGTTCATATATGATATCAAACATATAGATATTATATCTAATCAGACCATTTTATTAAATTTTATCACAATCTCCTATTTTCGATTAAAATGAAAAAAAAATGTATAGGTAGTATGAGATTATCCTTTATCTATATTTTAGATGTCATTTTGAAGGATTTAACTAGATGACATGTAGAAAAGTGCATTAGAGGGCCCTAAATTTTGGGAAAGGGGCTATAAGAGCACAAGTCGGCATGATACCTTCCATATTATAATGTCTTAATGGATAGAAATTGTAGTGTAGTAGTGAGTAACCTTTATGGTTGTTCTAAGAGTATGGTTTAGGAGTCACAATAGGGTAGTATAATGACCTAGAAAAGTAAGATGTTTTTGATTACCACAACAGGAGGGGGTTCTGCCAGGTGCTAAACATTGGACACAAGAGAAACATTATTACATCATGTTTGAATCAAAAAAGGGAATGCAATAGATTTTTAAATATGGTTCAAATCCTATACATTTTTTCTATGGTTTCCCATCAAGACACCTGGTGTTTAGTAAAATATATAGGATGAAATAATTTGTAGTATACCCAGGAATTACATACATTAGGGACGTAGTTGAGTGACACACTACAAATAAAGGGTCATGATTTAATAAAAATAAAAATATATTTGAGGAATGATGTTCCAACCATTTGAGTGTACGGAAAATATAAATTCATTGGGATATTTTTCATTACCTCTACATTATATAATTCTTTTTTGATACATAGGATTTCCACTCATTTACAGAAAGTTTTTTTCCTGGATTTTCAAGATAATTTATCTTATATGTTTTATCACATGAAATACATTTTCAGAAAGAGTTTAGACCATATCATGTGATTTCATGACTAAATCATAGATATATATACAAAAATACATCGATAGGACATCATGATAATTTCGATGAAAAGGTTTGATGTGATATTTGGAATATATTATTTGAACATTTATCATGATCATATTAACTATTACCCATGACATGTATCTTTTTGCACACATTTAGGAGAGGGGTTCATGATGACTGTTGTGTGGGATAAAAAGGCATGTGGGATGGATCCAAACTAGATCCAGGTTAAATCTATCACCATATATGTTGTAAGATAGGATCTTGTAGGATATTCAACAATAACCCCATATATCTTCACTCCAATGGGTGATAACTGTCAATGTATCTTATTAGAATAAATTTAAGGTCTTTATATAGAAATTATAATTCCTCATTAGATTTATATTTTACCCTTAGAATAGTTTATTTCAATTACTCTCTATAATATGAGACCAATTGTGTTGAGGGAGTTCAAGGTGATGTTAGAGGATTTCATTAAAAATGTATTTATAAAACCAAGAACATCTCCTTGGGGTGCTCCCATGTATATTTTTTAGAAGGATTATGATATTATATATCATTTAATAGACTATATGAAGTTGAATTATTTGGTATGGACTAATAAGAAACCCTTAAGTATGACTGATATTTTTGGATTAGATACATGGACCTTGGTGGGATAAAGATATTGTCCTTTGTTCATGAAACCTCAGCTATGGGTAATAAATTTATATATTTCTAATACCTCACACTACTAAAAAATGGCATTTAAGAGCACTAAAATATAACATTTCTAGAAAAATGTGATGGGAAATTCCATCATTATTAGTGATAAACTACGTATAGATAAAGGGGGACCTTTATCAGTACTGATAAATGATACCCTTTATCTACGCCTTCTATTTATTTATCATTAAAGGTAAACTATATATGTTCTTAATTTTAGCATAGATAATGATTTTTTAGCACTTTCAAATAACAGATAAATATCTAGATATATCAGTTATTTATAATTTCTAATAATCATCACTTTTCTCAGTGCTAACCAATTTAATGCGAATAAAAGGTATAATTATCAGAACTTTTCTAAAGTGATATTAAAAGTGTATCCAATCTATTTTAAAAAACCGTAACCTTCACCCATTCACCATAGTTTAGAAGCTCTCACATAACTCCTCTACTACCTGCGTGACTCCACTATGTTTCATCGAATGAATCAAGAATATAATCCAAGGTATATTACATTACACTTTTCCAATATCATTGTTTTATAATTTTTCTTCCTCTTTGTACATATTTGTGCTATTAAGAACCCTACATGTCATCACCCTACCACTACCTATGTGACACATTTAGAGGACCAACGAAATTACATTATTGAGATATAATCATTAACAATAATGTATTTTGAGATGAATTACCTTAAATAGTAATTTATATTGTGTATAATAATATTACGGAGGCCCATGTATGTCCTCCTAGGTCATGACAAACTCAAATAAGATTTTTTATGTGTTTCTTAATTTCCAAGAAGAATACCCCTTTATTATACCTCATGTAATTTTTTTATAGAGGGTTATCTATCATTTTTTGTAGCCACTATCCTTAAACTCAGTTATCCTACATATAAGCGACTCGTTTACATAAAGAATTAAATTTTATATAGTCTATTTGATTCATAAATAATGTATTTCTATGTATTTTGTAAACCACCACTTTATAATATTTGATCAATCTTAACCCCTTTGTAAATGATATTTTATGTGTTCTACAAAAATATCACTCTAGTCTCTTAAAAATAGAGTTGTAAAAATGTTTATAAATTATAGATGAATACATTATCCTCTAGGGTCTCCCACCATATATGATCATACTCCCTATGCGTTGATGGATCCAAAGACCTTTCAGACACTTTATTTACTTGGTTAAAACCCCAATTATCATATTTTATTAAGGCCTCCTCTGAAGAAACATTACGTGGATGCTTAGTACTTAGTTCCCAAGAACCAACTAATTTTTTTATTTTATCAAATTAATATTTATAAATTTTTTATAAAATTATGAGTGTTTTTTTTTGTAACATTAAGGTTATAATGTGTTTAGAATTTCTGTCACATCAAAACGTAGTATGAGTTACCCAGTATAATGTGATCAATGATATGTAATGGAAATATTCATAAACATTTATCCAATGATCTACATTTCATTTTTATGTTTCGAATAAAATATGTCTGACTATTTGTTGTTTGATGATTATAGGTACAAGACAAATATTCACATGAATGTTAAATCTTATAATCCTTAAGAAGGGGGTTATGAGCAATGACCTTGAAATAATAATTCCCATTATTATCTATGTAATTATGTATTTCTAACTATATATATATATATTTTAATTTAAATATATATAGGAATTTATTAATGTTTTATTTTATAATAAACATAAATTTAAATTCTCTCATAAATAGTCGAAACATATTTTCTCGGTGTTCCAAGATACATTGGATTTATCATAAGTTATATGAAATTAATTGACTAATTTGAGAAATATTTCATTTCTTATTAAGGAAGATGATATCTCCACCCTTTATTTTGAAATTGAACCATCTAATTAAATTCTTATCCCTCATAGTTCACTGAGGATTTCATACTATAGACTCAAATAAAAATAGATCAATAATATAGGTTAATAAAAATCAATAAAAAACTTATTATTAGATATACTTATATAGGGGTATAAATGAATATTATTATTTAATATGATATGGTTATCATTTTAGTATTATTGTATTTATATATGGGTTTCATAATGTATTTTAAGATTTTAATCATAGATATTAGGCAATTTATACAAGTCGATCAGAGATATTTTCTTATAAGGTCACCCAAAAACTCTATCCCCAACTATCAGAAAAAATAATTTTATATTAAATATTAAGAATGAATATTATTCTTGGATTTGATAGAAAACCCATAAACCATAATTAATAACAAATAATGTAGATATAATGAAATAAATCCATATATCTTTTTTTAACAACTAATTATTATGATGTCTGTGGAGCTTGATGACTCAGATTAATTTTTTTTGGTTCATTTTTTTCATATCTGCTCCTAATACTTGGTTAAAAGTTGTTTTCTGGATTATAATCTAATTGTTTTGTCCCGAGATGTTCATTTTTATTGTGTTTCATATTGATTATGAACTTGGTCTTATGATTTTTGTGTTATTCATAATAGTTCTCATAGAAAGGTCCCTGATGTTTATAGTGGGTCTTGCCATATTTCTGGTTCTCCTCAATTGTTGCCCATCTTCTATTACAATTGAGGTTTGTTAGAGGCAGTGAAGTAGCTTGAGGATGTTGAGAATGTCTTCAATGTGTTTGAAACTCCAAAATCTTTTAGAGTTTGTGATGTACTTGGTCTACTTGGGGGTTCTTCATTGGAATTATGGGAGATAAGTTCCCCACCGACGTTGATTGTTTGGATGATATGGGAAGATTTTAAGTCCCGCTTTGTTTAATAATTTATACCTGGGGAGTCATAGATGAAGAAAATGGAAGTGTACATGAGTTTCCATCATGATCTATGGGAGGTGAAGGATTATGGTGAATTCTTTAAAGACCATGTTTCCTTTTATTCAAAGGTGGTGTCATAGGATCTCTTAAAAAATTCCCTTTTTATTGGGGTTCTTAATCTAGAGATCCATGAGAGAGTCCTCCTCTACAAGAATATCCATTTTGATAAGTTGGTGGAGGAGGTGTTTTTGGATGAGTTGTTGTGAAATATGTATAAAGACATTGGATCATTTTTTTTCTCCGATGTTTGGGTTTCATTTCCTAGAGTTATTTTTATTTTTGAATTTATATAATAATTTGTATTTCGAAAATTGTATAAACTAATATTTGAAATGTTCATAATATATTGTTTTCATTGTATTTATGTTGAAATTTTTATTTCATTTTAATTCTTTCAGGTGCCTTTTTTTATTGATATCCATTGTGTATTTTTCTGTGTTTTGGTGTGTTTTTGGTTTTCTTCTATACTGTGTTCTAGCATCAGACTGTTGTATCACTCGTTATAAATGCTTTTAAAAGTTTTGATAAAGAGAAAATTAATCAAGGCTTTTAAAATCACTGAAAAAATTTCAATTATCAACTCCAGTAAAAGTGATGATAAATGATACTTTTATAGGTTCTTAAAAAAGAACTGACAAGTGGGACCTTTGTCAGCGATATTATAGTGTTGATAAATGTCCTAGGATTTTAACATATTTCATGTATTAAATGAATTTATTTCACAGCTAAAGGCCATTTCTATCACTTTTATTGTCCTGTTGTTTTGTATAATCAATTAGGAGTATATATGGGTTTTAAAAGTATCATTTCATGCATTCTGTGTTTGATAATTCTCTAATGGTGTTCATGGATCTCATAAAAATGAAATTCCAACCAAAACATGACTCCATCATCATTGTATTCACAATTTTTATTCTAATCAATTCTAGTAAATTCAATATTCATTATAGGAATCGTGAGATTCTTTAAATATTTATCATACACATCATATTTATGCCAAATTTTTAATGTGTCAATTTTTTTTCAAGGGATGTGGATCATCAAGCATGTAATGTATTATATGATAATTCCAGTACATCGAATAATTTCATAGGCTTATATGGCTGGGGAATATCGTAGGATCTAAATTGTGATGAGAATATTTCATATGAATGCATGGTCGTATCGATAATTCATCTTGGAATTCTACGATCTAGAATCTATAATGATAGAGATGGTAAATAATGTGGTGATGTTTGAGTTGTATGATCGGTGTGAATTCGACTTTGTTGAGTCGAAGAGTAGATCGATGAGAGATCCAATTTTTATTCTCCTAGAAAATGGAATTTGATATAAAATATATTATTATTTCTCATGAATTGTTATTGGAGTTGTATAAATGAAAAATCCATTAGTGTTCTCTTATGGTCCATATTATCTGGGACCCTATGAGAGAAACTATATAACATGTGAAATAGAGTTGGAAACTATGATCCATCCGTAGATGTGTTGGTGATACTATGTCGTTGAAGAGATTTATATCATCTCAAAGTTCTACATAATCTTATGATTCATATTCTCTCAATATGATACGAGTCTTGGTAAGAGGTAGTTGGTGGAGTATCTGTTCACATTCCTATTTGATCGGCCTTTGCACTAGGGAAAGGAATTGGAATTATAAATGTTCTCAAAAGGAAAACACTGTAGATTTAGGATCCTAGAGAGTCACATTTATTAGATTGATTATTTCTATTGAGTTTTATAGATGAGTGGCCAGTGGATCTATATGAGGATCATGGAGTTATGACATGTGCACCTTCAGTTACCATGTATTCTTTAGTTGAATTGGTAAAGGATTTCAAGGAGTAGAATCCCAAGTGTGTGATGATGCTTTAATGTTTGGTAGGGAGTGGTAAGGACATAAACCCTTCCATCATAGAGTCTGTGGATACCTTATTACATTTGAAATAGATATATGAGATAAAATAGAAAAGTAGAAAACAATTTTGTATAATTTGTAAACAAAAACCCAATATATTTCCCATATTAATTTGGAAATATGAAAAGATATCATAAGATACATTCCTTCATCCTTGATATCATTCCCAATATAGTTCTTCATAAAATACGTAATGAAAAAAATTAAGGAGTGAGTTAAGATTCCGAGTAAGTGTAAACATACAAAGGAAGATATATTTTGTAAATAAAGAATCATAAATATGGAAAGGCGTGTAATACAAAACAAATTCTATTGAATAAATAACATCATCATGAAGAATAATATGGAATGAATAAAATAGTATTGAATAGTTTTATATATACAATCACATGACCTTGATACATGCAAATGAATACACTAACTGTTAAAATAATCACATAGATGTCAATAACTAATTTCATAATAATGGAATTTCTAATTCCAAACACATAAACCATAATGTTGAGGACTCTCCCAAAAAAATCTTACACACTATAATGTAATTATGCAAAGAAATATTATGTAAATAGGTAATGCCTCAACCAAATACCATATCTATTTTGTCTCATGTGACCTGCTGATGCACTAAGGGGATAGGTAATTTCTATCCCAACTCCTCACATGATATTTATAATCAATTCATTATATGTGAAATCAATACAACTAAATCAACCAGATTTAATAATAATAAATTCCAATAATGGAACAACTAGTTTAAACATTGACAATAATTTACTTAGTCAATATAATCATAAACCATCTAGAAGAATATGGCTGATTATATAATTATTTTATAACTATGGAAAATTATATTATTAAATAAAATATTTTGACAAAGACAAAAATACATTTAAAAAGGTTAATGAAAAATATCATGATTAAAATATACATTTAAATTTGAAATCATGAATTAGGAATATAAAATTTTGGCAAATTTGTAAGAAAACATTACTATTTGATAGAAAGCCTTGAATCTTATATATAGTTCATTAAATCATTGTATATCCGTGATGGTGGAATGTATATTCATTCCATATATGTTAAAAAAATGATTTCATTCTCATTTTTGATAAAATGATCAAAAATACATCGTCAGGAAATGATAAGAGGATTTCATCACAAAAATATTTTATAAAATAAAAAAGGTGTAAAAGTTTCTTTAAAAAAATTATTTTTTAATGTTAGGAATATTATTTGAAACTCTTTAATGAAAATATGGATGACGAAGAAAATTATTCTTGACTAAATAGAAATGTAAGGGTGGATTTCCATAAAAAAAATTCATTCTACCTCTTGACTACATAAAAATGGATAAAATTAAAAATTATAATTTTCAGAAATAAATAAATAATAATAAAATATATTGTTTTTAAGATATAAATATCAAATATTTCACAAGTTGTGACTAAAACAAATACAGTCTCAAATAATTACATTTTGTGAAAGTAACCCATACCTGTTTGCATGGATTAGAATCAAAACTACGATGAACGAAATAACGTAAAATGAAAAATTAAGTACCATGAATATAAATTTTGTCATGATATAAAATATGAAAGTATAATTATTGACCCCAAATTAATGAAATAGTAATGAATATTGCATATGTCTTTCGGATTACAAAGAGAGTCGAGAAAAGCCTTACCTCATATCTAAATTCATACATATGTGATCGAACATCCATTATAATAAATATATAATTATTATACATATATTACCAAACCATATCCATATATATCATACCATATATTATTTAATTATAATCTTTAATCACCTGTTTATTAAAAATTCATTATTTAAATAATTATCCAGGGGGATAGCTACTTCGTTTTTCTTTCATGTTTTGGTTTGGATGTTTAGGTCTTTGTACATTGATTATTATTACAATATCTCTTGAATGTTACCCATTTTATAAATATCATATATATTCATTTTATCTATATATATATAAACATTTATTTAGAATCATCCATTAATAGTATAGAATGAAATATGAATTACACCATTCTTGGAGATGATATCTTGTATCTACTCATGAATTTCATCATCAATTTTCAATGGATGGGAACTAAACAATTTAAATAATGACACAGTTTTTTATAATCCTTTTTACATCATATATAATATATTAAATTTTCAAATGTATCCTTTTTAAAATTCTAGAAATCAAAAATTGAAAAATAGATCACATCGCTTCGTGGAGGTGGTAGTATACTAATACAAATGAGTGACATTATCATTTTATAATGGAATTAAATGTTAGAAGTCATATATAATATTATAATTCTAGATGAAAAATTATTTCATCAATATCATATATATTCATTAATTACATCCTTATAACCTTCCCATTACATTGTTGGTGAAAGGTGAATTACACCGCTATATGAAGTCTATAAAAAGTACGTATGAATGAGCGATGATTTTTTTATTGGATGGGAAATGGATGTAAAATTGTTTCAACATATTCAAAATATATATTTATATACATATTTTACTGTAGTTACTATTTTTATGGGTATATTAAATTTAGTGGGAGGATAAGAAGAATCTAGTTTGAATGAGTCGGTAAATACCATTACCTCATCTTAAATATAATTATTTTAAATTCCTGCATAAGGACAAGTATATTTATATTTAAAGTGGAAAACCAATAAATAGATGACAGGGAAGTTGATAAGAGAAATAAGTCAATTTCATTCAAGATAAATGACTCATAGTGTATTGAACAATTGAAAGAAAGGAGTATTATTTTATAAGGGAGTGAAATGAAACACTTGAAATTTCTAAAAATATTAAAATATAATTATGTCATTATCAAATCAAATTCTTCCAAATCTCCATATATTTTAGTAATATGTTGAAAAAATTGACGTTTTATCATAAAATTAAATATATATATATATATATAGGGTTTTGTTTCATTTTTAAATATATATTTTGTTTTAACCCCATTTACATCACCATTTTTTCATAACTATAGTGATGGATTTTTCAATGGTAAAGGGTTATAAATTGACACATAAAGTAAAAATATATAATATATGTCTAATGAATGAAATTTTAGACTATTTTACATCTGACATGCCCAATTAAAATATCATTTTAATTTTTAAATTATTTAATAAGATATTTTTATCCAAAAATACTATTAATATAATTGTAATAACTATGAAAATAATTGAAAATTTAAACCAACATGAAATAAATAGAATTACAATATAAAACTATCACATATATTAAAAACTAATTTAATCTTTTTTTCTCAAACAACAATAATTCACCCCAATTGTATTACTTCAAATATTTTACAATTCAATAAGTTTATTTACCTCAAAATTTAATAAATGATATATATTCTTTGCATAACCATTTATGGTAATTATTTAATCACTAAAAATCATAAAAAAATTAACATGGTAAAAAAAGATAATTGAAATTTAAATAAAAATTTATAGCCTAACTTATCCTCTTTTTATCCTTATGTTAAAATTTTATTGATATTAAATTCTAAAGGGTGAAGTTTTTTATTTATTATTTTGTTGATTGAAAATAAAGGTCATAATCAACAAAAAAGGACAGGAAGTGGAAATATACCTAACAATTGAATGTATTTGGTTAAAATAAACCAATTACATTCGATACATTCTAGGTTATGGGTGATTTTGACAACATATCTCATGGTTTTAACCATATTTTTCCCATTTGAACCTTATCAAGGTGTAAAATATTTAATACAGATCTATTTATAATGGAAAAAATAAAATGGAATTATTTACAAAATTTAAAAGTATTAATTACAAGTATGGTACTGATATCACATGATTGAAAATCTATAAGGGGATAAAATAAATGGTAATATAATTGTATAAAATGCAATGATTTTTTAAAAAAAATCATTTTAAGCATAAAAATTAACATATATAAAAATGTTAAATATTTATAAATATAATGGAATTATTAATATTTTTATAACTAAAATGGATCATATGTCAAATCAATATTAAATCTAACATGTAATGAATATTTTAAATTACATGATGGAATGATAGTATTTGAAAATTAGGTATTTTTCACTATTCATTAAAAAACTATGATCTAAAAAAATATAAATATTTCACCTGAAATTAATTAGGATATGATAACATTAATAATTTGGTACAATTGTTTAGATATATTCTATAATTTTAAAAAATTAGTTTTGTTATTTTCTTTCAAAAAATATGAATAAATAAATTTTGAAGAGAACATATATTTAAGAATAAAATATCATCACTAAAAATTATATTCTTCTTTCTACAAATTAATCAATATATTAGTTCTAAGTCTGACCATTATTGATATTTCAAAAAAAAATTAATCTATTCATAACCTTTAATTGAACATCTAGGTTAAAGAGGTTATATTCAAATAAAAATTGCCCACTGTTCGTTTATGCTCATTGCTTTCTGTTGTATATGATATCAAACACAATGTTCATTTAAAATATAGGTGTGTGAAATTCTCCCGCCATTTATTAAATTTATCCCTTTAAATTTGAAATTATTTTTTGTAATCATGGTTTTGAAATTTCACAATACCTTTTTAAAACCAACATCTTAAAATATGATAACAAAAATTCATCCCAGAATGGGAAACAGAAATTAGAAGGACATCTAGAATTATATATATCTAGGTTTCTAATAAGGATCATATTAAATGGAAGTTGATATATTTAAATGGATAAAAATTATTTATCCTATTAATTATGGAGTTTGATAGAGATCATTAATCACATTAAATTGAATGATCATGATAAATTTAACAAGCACAAACCCATAAATCAATTGTGTGTGAAAGTGAGAAATGATTTATTGGGAATGAATGTAATAGGGAATTTTTTTATAAGATAAGTTTCTGATATTTAAATAAATATATTATCATATATGGAAAATATAATAAAAAATACTTAATTTTAATGTATTATTTAACATATTAATAATTTTCCACAATAATCATAACTTCTACCCCAAATGATTACTATTCGAGATATATTTTCATAGATCAAGTAAAAAAATCAACCCCCATATGATCACATAATCATCAATAGGATAAAAAACATTCCCCATATCTTTAATTCTTAATTAAAACATAAATATTCACCACAAGGTCAGATAATATCAATAATTAATATATCATAATATGAATAAAGAGTACATTTTCATTTAAAATTTCAAAATTGAAATAAAAGGATCTCCTTTAGTTAGTACAAAAATCAGTATCCCTAATTACCGATTAACCTCAATATGTTAACAATAAATAATGTTTTATACTCTAATTTAATCTCAAACCATTTAACTTGAATCCCAATAAAAAATTATTTTCATTTTTTTGAAATAATTTTTCATGTTAAACCCCATGTTATTTTGAAATGATACATATATCCTCAACGAATGAATAATACTGAAAAATAACATTAATCACTATGATAAATCAATATATAATATTATAGTTTACTAAACATAAAACCAACATATGAATAATAAAATTTCACTACTAACATAAAAGGTAATCCCAAGATTGATTATTAATATCTTGGAAAATATCACATTTCTTATGAGTATTTATTCATCTATAATGATTGTTTATATACCACTATCTAATAGACCATAATTAACCTAAAATTAAATCATATACTAACCCAAATTGTTATTTAATCTTTAATAGAATGTTATTACTTAATACCTTAAAATCACTCATATCACCTTAAAATATTCATCACTTAAAAACTCAAAATTGATATCTATGATTTTGAACATATTATAAAACATAAACATATAAATCCATGATGGTAAGTATCCTCACATGAAAACCTCTAATCTCTGAAAACCCTACACAATACTTATCACAAACTATTTCAATAGATCCATAAATGAAAACAAAATTCATAGATGTCGAAAATCAATTATTCCTCAAATCACTAACCAAATACAATGTCACCAATACTATCTAATTATGTCATAAATTTAATTCATCTCATTACTCAAAATAAATATTTAAAATATAGCATTAAATAAATTTCATTGGTTATCAGTATCTTTTTACCTGTGATTTAAGATTCTATTAAAAATATTTTTTTAGATCTACTCATAGATGTATCATGATTCTAATATCCATAATATCATTGAAACAAAACATCTAAAGAAAAATTATAAAATATTAATATATAGACACCTCTATCCTAACACATGAATGAATTTTATGGTATATAATATTTCTTGTTCTATGATTTAACCCTTAGATAAGGTAATTATATTGGATAATTCCCACACTCCATGCACATAAGCCATTGAACTATATATGGTACATTTTGATGAACATCAAATACCTCTATCCATATTTTAATCTTCCTTGAAAATCAATTAATTTATTCCAATTTTTTCACTCCTACATCATTTTCCCACCACATTGATACATTATATAGGGTGTCTATTTTAAAATTTCAATCATGAAGGAAATTGATCATTCTTTTCTCCATGGCCTCAACCACCTGGGATCTCAGACAACTCTATTATTTACATCTTTGGTTCGACCAATAGTTTGTGAAGGTGGAATTTTTTATCAGATATCATGGTAGATGATTATACATAATCACAATATTCTTCACTATAGTTATCATCAAAGTTTTTTTCACATAAAAACCATATTGTCCATTTTATCCATTGTTAACATGATTCTTACAAAAACAAATAATTGAATAAAACCAAATAGTGTAGTATGTGGAACCATAATCCTAGGAGAAAGCCAAAGAATCAGGAAAAATATTTATAAGATGTATAAATCATGAAATATTATTTTCAATCTAAAACACCTCATATTTCACCTAGGTCATTCCTCAATATCACGAATTTAAATACATAATAATGGTTTGTAAATAAAAATTTAATTGACCTAACAATATCTCCCAAGAGGGTCAAAATAGTATAATAGTAAGGGAACCCTCACCAGGAACCATAATAATGGCCGATTTATACATGATCAACTCCTTTCATGGTTGTTACACTAAATGGATCTTTTAAAAAAAACATTTCTACCTATACAATATAAACATGGATTTATTTTAAGGTAAATGAAATAATATATACATTACAAAAACATTATATTATTATCTTATACATAGAAATATACTAATATTCAGTCATACTATTACCTAACCTTATCTATGTTTTCATAACTATTGTTCTAAAGAATTATACTAATGTTGTCACTAATACCAAATAAAATGACGATAAACCTAAAAGACAAGAATCAGTTGTAACTTTATTACCTATCTATTATATAAAACCTATCATATTCAACATGAATAAATAGTTTATTAGTCTTTGTAAAAAAGACATATTCTTAATTTCCGCATTAAATTAGAAAAAACATTTCATAATGGGTGATATCAGATTCCCCATAATGCAATAAAAATAATAGAAGCTATCTTATGTAATTAATGGACAATCATTATAACAAACTAGGTTTTTGAGTTGGATTAAATTTCCCAAATGTTTGATATTTTGAAATTTTTTAGTGTTCCAACATTATTTTTTAATTTGGATCCAAATTATAATTGTTTTTAGACCCCAAGGAATTTAGTTTTATGGTTATAAATGCTCAGAATATTCCTGTATGACTCAGGTAATTTTGTGTATGACGGGTCATAGAGACTCATTTTTGGGAAGGCACTGATAGAGGTGGAAAATTTAGAATAATTGAGCGGCCTCCTAGGATAAATAGTGACGCACTCCAATGGAACTAGGAATGGTTGGTAAAATAATAAAGAAGGGGTTACAAGGCCATGAGGCACCAATTCAGTTTTTAGAAGAGGATATCCACATGGTTTATATTTGCTTTGGTAATTCTGTAGCAAAAATTGAAAGTTGTCTTTCATGAACATTTCCATCTTCATGGGCTATGAATAATTTTTTAAACCATAAACCATGTTTTAAAAGAGGTAATTTTTCTTGGATATTGAGTTCATGTGGTTGGTTCACTATTATCAAAATCACGCGGGCTAACCGTACACCTCCTTAAAAATTGTTAAATTATGAAACTACTCCTGCCTTCTTATTTAGTTTATCCCCTTACATTGTCATCATTTCAATACACATATTGAGTATTCTATAAATACTTATTGTTTTATTCATTTTATAAAACTCCCTTGATTGGACACTATTATTTGATCCATGGGTGGCTACAGATTCATCTTATAAACACACTCAATCATCTTTCTACTCTTTTCTATTTATCTCACCACACAGATCACCAAATTCATGCAAATTATTCATCCTTTTTCAGGTCATTCATAAAAAATACCATTTTCTACATCTTTATTTTGAGTTGGAGGGCGATATTATTGGATATATATCTAATGAATATTAGGTAGGTGGTTCCTATAGTTAACCTTTTTTTGTGAGTGCTTTAGGGGCGTTCTCTATATAAAATTTGTGGGTTGAATGAGAGATACCATAATAATTTATATTATTTTCATTTAATTTTTCAAATATTGACTTTGAGATGAATTTTGGAATACTCTAGCTATAAAACAGGTGGTAAATCCAAACAAGGGGCATTAAAAAACATGGTTAGTTTAGGTCGGGTGGTTAATTTAAATTAAATTGAATGTGATATATTGAAATGCTTCATTCTATAAGATACTTTTGTGCTTGGACCGAGGATTGAGGTGGTTCTCATCACCTGGATTGGGGTGATGAGGCCATCATCTTGGGATAATCCTAAGGGACTCGTGATGATGGTGATCACCAGGTTTAGGGGACATGATCATTGGGTTGAGGCAGTGAGGTCATTCAGTTCAGGAATTTTTTCTTGCAAAATGAAGTTTTGTTTACCATAATTATTTAGATACATTTTTTATGGGAATGTAGTGTAGGATTATATGGACTATGTTGTTTTGTAATTTCTACTCACCTCTTTTGGAAGGTTCCACATTGGAGTCGCGTGAACACAGATAAGGCTCTGATGATATAGTGTTGACCATTCGTTTTAGGTTAAGGGCCCATTATACTATTCAGATTAAGTGATGGTGTTGACCATCAGTTGTTTTAGGTGGTTATTACTATAGAAATCTACATGGATAGTGATCGACCATCAGTTGATGGTACTGTTACCATTGGTTGGGGGATTAGAGTTGACATTATTCATGAAGTTTTTAGGCCATGATATTAAGGGGACATATATACTTGTGCCTCAAGATGTTGGATGTTAAGATGATGGGGATTGTTGTTTTGAGGATAAACATATCTGTTTCTCAATACCTCAGGAATCAATATGATGGAGAGATTTCAGATAATGTTTGAGCGACTAGGTACTTATTTATTGGGCATTTCATATAGATATTTGTGACTAGATTGATGGAACATGGTGATGAGTTGTATATTTATAGGTGGAATCCAAGGGTTCACCAGTATGTTTCATCATGGGATGCCTTGGAATTCATTCCAAGGATATTTACCACTATAGTTATATATATGAGATAAGTGCAGTATATTATATATATAACCAAGGGAACATATTAGGAGGTTACCATTGTTGTCCAAAATATGTGATATATTCCTTGTGGTTAATTAGAATAATTTAAAGGGATAATTATAAAAATTTCCATGTAGTTTATTTTATTTTTTATCATTCACCTATTTTACTATTGATATTAGATAGAAACACATTTTTGTTATCCTACTATGATTAATTCTAGCACCCCACACGGGCCCCTCAAGATGTGTGGATACTTTATGAATCTTATATCAGGTATGGGATTTGGATTAGGAGATGAACCTGAATGATTAAGTTATACCTTAGTGATCAAGTTATACTTCTTCTATTAGATGGATGATAAGGGACCATAGTGGTTCCTATATCAGTTGGATATTAATTTTGTTTCATATTTATTATATATGTATGTATTGATATCCTTTCATGAGAAACATAGGTTTCTTATTGTTATGAATGACTTGATTCATCAGGTCTGTATTCCTAAAAATTGTATGTTTGGTATTATTCTACTACTTGATTATTATTCACCATCTAGGTTTTTTTCTTCTACTGAGTTATGACCTACTTAAATTATATATTAATATATAACATTATTATTATTACCACATGTGGGTATAGTTTCCTCACTTTCAATACTACACACCCTTGCTACAAGCCAGCTGCCTTTGGATTATGTGATGTCCCACATAATTCCCTATGGTCAACTATCATAGAGCACCATTTAATGTGGAATCTAGGTTGAGGATCCAAATAACGGTATCAGGAAGTATTTTTATGTGTTTCCAAGAATATTCTTAAAACCTATCTATTAAATGGTAACATTTTTTATCAGGTTAAAAATGGTATCAAATGCTTAAATTTATGAAGGTTTTACTATTATGCCTATGGTAGATCAGAGACTAGGATGTAGTTAGAAGTGGGTGCAGAAATCATTTTTGGGTGCCTGAAACCCCATGAATAGGGGATAGAAAATATTTTGACTGGTGAGAAATTGATGCTCTACATTTTTTATTTATATTTGATTTCATTTATACCCAAGGTGGTGCACTTGGGTTTGATATTTACCTATTATATGGGTTTTGAACCCTCGACTAGTATAGGAGGGAGATTTGATTACACATCATGATATTCACATAGGCTCATATGATGTGTTTTTTACTTATTTTCATTGGGAATTTATATTCTTCTAAGAGGTCTTGGGTTGTTTAATGTGTCGACTATGAAGCTAAATAGCGTTTTCCTACATAGCCTCTATTAGTGTCACTCTACTAAGACAATGCATGAATTTGGTTCCAATGATATTTGTATGTAATTATATTTGATTATATATGAATTTTTTATATAGGCATAGCTCAGATGTGGGTTTGAAGGGATGATAATTGGTGTGAGGTGTATAAAGTGTCACTATGGAATATAAATAGTGTTTTCCTGTATAACCTATTTGGGGGAACTCCACTCAGTTACCCTAGTTTGATATGTGATATGTGATACCTAATCCTATTATTCAAAGGCAAGGGTCTATGAAGATGGATTATTATTTATTTCTAACTCAGATATGGGTAGGAAGGGGGCCACGAGGCTAAGTCACATTAGATACATGACCCTTATATGGCTAGGTAAGGGGCCTTAAGGCCAGTTGTATTTCGACAGGGTGAAATAAGGGAGTCTAAGGGTGGTTTGATACACTACCTATTATATATTTCCTTATTTGACATATATATATATATATATATTGTGTATGTTTGACAATTGAATTGGTACTCAAAGAGATTCCACCAAGATGGGATCTTGTGAGGTGTTAGGAGGGTAGAGATATGGTGCCGCATGAGCATGCATGGTATTAGGACCCTAAGGTCTAGGATATGGACTCTAAGGTTCCAGATGATCATGTGTTACAAATATAGGATTTAGTATCATTAGGGTAGATATTAATGATAGATTTTTGTCTGTGGATGGATGAGAATATCACAAAAATCCTGTTTTGAGTTATATAAGGCATGGATAGGGGTTCTCAGAGAGGCAATCCACATATGGAATACATGACTTGTGAGTTACACTCATAACACCCTATTCTATTTTAGGGTGAGGGTTGACTATTAGAATTAGATAACCGGATTGAGTCAAACCATTCTATCTACAACCAAATCTAGATACCCTAAGGGAGGAGGGACAAGCTGGCGATGTACCTGATAAGAGGATTAAAAACAGACTATTGGGAAACATAAGGACAAGAAGGTATACCATCATGGAGTGGGTCTTTAATAGTGTTATTCCAGTGAGGTAAGATGAGAAATGTTAATTCGACACATGATTGGGTTATGAAGGAGTGTATGGTGTGTGGAAAGATGGGAAATTTTGAGGGGTTTTACAGTAATCCTTCTTTAATAGAAAGGATTCATGAAGTGGGGTAGACTCATGTATAGGATGTTTAACCATAAGTTGTAACAGGTGATACTAGATAGTATTATGCTACATGAAGATATCATGAAAGGGGCAGTGGGAACCCTCAATGGGTTTAGGGGCCTATAATTGGTGTAACTCCAAAGGGAGGCCTGGCCTTGAGAAGTTGGGATTCATGCCAAATGCACCCAATTTCTCAGATAGGGTTAGACTATGCTATAGAGATGACTATAGTAAAATTTATGTCATTATAATTGTCCTGAATTGGTTTTCATTTTGTTTATTCATTAGTGTTTATGATGAAAGAGGTGCATATGTATGGTTTTTTGACTAAACAATTGTTGGTTATTAGGTAGCAAATACTTATGATGCATTATGTAAATATATATATGAGGGATGCTGCAACTAGGTCTTATTATGGTATTCTATGTAATGCGGGTTATAAATGAGGTGCATAAGAATCTATGAATTGATAAAATAAAGGTTCTATAGGATGTTATTATAAATTTTTATTTTTATTGAAATCTATTTTTATATATCATGTGGGTTTATTTTTGGTAATCTATTGAGATGAATAACCTATGGGAGTCTACTGGGATGCGAAACTAGATTGATTTCAGATATGACATGGGCATGATTTTAGAATATAATAGGGTGAAAGAGTAAAAAAAATTATGGGAGGACTTTTGTGTCAAGGGATTGTTGGTGGACCATCAAATGTTTTTTTGGTTGGGAAGTGACCAGGTTGGTAACTACAATAGTGGGGAACCCATTGAAAGAATTTGACTGGTGACTGATAACTGGGGTTTCTAGAATGATATAGATAAGGTGGGAATGATTACAACTATCTTTGGGTAATGATTTATTTCTATGGGATGATCTATGATAAGAAGGGAATATTTTAACATCCTTTGTTTTTGTGTGGGTCAAAATTCCCCAAATTTTATTAATTAACATGTTTGACAAGAAAGATGAGTTTTTTATCTATGGAAGATAATTTGAGATTTTTTAGACAGAAGGATTTATTATTTTAATGATTTTTATGGATCATTAATTTCCTTGGGGTTTTATATGGGTTTAAGGTAAACTGAGGCTTGAAAACATTGTTTTGGGAATGCACTGGTAGAGACGCTTGGTTTCAACAAACTATGTGGCCTCCTAGGAGAAACTATTAATCCCTCTAGTGTTTTTGGAAACCGTTTATCAAACAATGAAAGGTGGGGTTGATGACCATGTGAGACCTATGTAGTTTTTATATGAGGATATTCACATGGCCTATGCATGGAATGTTAATCCATATTCCAAACTTCATGAGGTGTGTTCCTTGGATAGTTTCATCTCCATGTGATGTGAATGACATAGTAAATTGTATTTCTATCCATGTGAGTAGAAATACCTCATGGATGGAGAGTTCACATAGATGGAGCATTTTTGGCTAAACTGTGGGAGATAATCATGTACCTTTTTAAAAAGAATGAAATTAAGAAACTTCCCCTCTCTATGATATTTTTTATTTATTATTTCTTCTTCATTTTTATGTATGTATTGGGATTCTTCAAATCCTTCTCCAAGCTAGTCTTTGAGCCAATTACATCGATCAAACTCAAATCACGGATCTGTTGGTGGTTACAGATTAATAAATGTAAGACCTTAAATATATTAGGTTCTATTTTATATTTATCTCATCACACAGAACTATAAATCATTGTAATCAGTTTTACCATATTTTAGTGTGTTCATCGAAAACACCATTTTATTCTATTTTTTTCGAGCAAGAGGCTAATATTAGAAGACTATGTTCCTATGATTGTTAAGTAGGTGGCCCCTAAATTTATCCATTTTTATGTTATTTTTGTGGAGAACACTATATTCACAGTGTGGGTTTACAAAGAGAGAAACAAATAAATTAAATGATTTTATTTTAAAATGATCAAAGAATGATTTGAGTTTTTGATGGCCATCCTCTGCTACATGCTTAGTGTCTAATCTGGGTAAGGGGATTGAACCAACCTTGGTTGTTAGGCTAGGTGTTTGTTTGAAATTAAATTAAATTATATATATATATAATTTATTAGTTTAATGGGAACATGTTAGGATTGGATTAAGTATTGAGGTGATGATGATCACATAGATTGTTATGACACAATCTTCAGGTTGGGATTGGCCCAAATGACTTGGGGTGATGATGATCACCAGGTTCAAGTGACATAGTCATTGGGATGAGGTGATAAGGTCATTTGGTTATGGGATTGGCTCCAAGGATGTCAGATTTGGTTGAAAACGATGATTTAGAGACACACTCACAAGTAAAGAGGTACTGGATTATGAATCATAGTGTTTATTTTGGAGATCAACACTCATAGTTTTTGGTCAATGCTCCGCTGGAGTCATTAACACATCGATAGGACTCAGAAGATATGGTATTGACCACTCTAAATGGGTGGAGACCCCCATAGACTATGCATCATAGATTATGGTGTTAGAAATCATATGTATTCGTGGTGCTCACAATAGAAATTTATATGGATGGTGATGTTTCATCGGTTGATGTTGTCTAGACCACTGGTTGGAGGCTGTGGCTTGAATTTATAATTGAGGCAATTGGACTAGGATATTGTGGGGGTGGATATATTTTTACTCTAAGATATTGGTTGTTGATCCAATAATTATTATGAATTTGAGGATATATGGTATTATTCCTCAACACATTGGGCTTCAAGCCAGAATAGAATTTGGAGTTGAGTTTCGCAGGAAAAAGAACGAATTGATTGGGGATACCATATGGATGTTGGTTATGAGATTAATGGAATAATGTCTCAGGTTATGTATTTATAGGTATAATCTAATGGATCAATTTTATTTCTCATCAATAGATTCCTTGGGATTTACTCAATGGATCATCACAACTATAGTTATATATATATATATATGCAATCATGTGTTTTATGACATATATAATTATGGTGTCATATATTCAATGGTTATTGACATTGGATGAAGTTGGTGATCACTTTATTATGGATGAAAAGAATAAGGGAATCGTGTTAAATACCCAAATGTGAATATTTTTCCTTTTATTATTTTTAGAATAAAACAACATTATTGTGGATGTAATAAAAGCACATGTCAGTGGTGGTTTGCTGATAATTATTCTCAAAAAATGTACAAGATAATGAAATTGCATGTGGATATTATATATAAGATATTTTGGAAGTGATATATCTCAAGAGATGGACCTTAGTGATTCAGTTGTACTGTTGTGATCTAGTTAGAGATTTTTCATTTGATGGATAGCAAGGGATAGTTGTGGTTCCTACATCATCTAGTGTTTCCTTTTGTTTCATCATGTGCATATATTCATGTACTCATGGTCTCGCATGAGAATACCTAGTTTCTTCTAAATATATATGAATTTTTTCATCATGTCTATATTTCTATAAAAAGAATGTATTATATTATTGTTCAACTTGATTATTATACTTCCATTAATATATTATATTTTTTTGTATTTATTCATGATCTTATTATACTATATATTTTTATAGACCATTATTATTATCACCACTTGAGGGTATTGTCTCCCCACTATCACCTCTTTAAAACCACACCACTAGTTGATAGAATTTGATTTATAGGGTGGTGCATCTAAGTTAGAGTGGTCAATACGATCATATCACTGTTTAAATTGGAATATCGTTTAAGGAACTATAATCAATAAGGAATGTTAAATAATAGAAAAAATATCCATTTAGTAAAAAACATGACCATGAAGAACAATATTAAATGAATAAATAACGATCAAATGATTTTATATAAAAAATAATAAGATCTTGAAACAAGTCTATGGATATCATAACTATTAAAATAATAACATGGAAATCGATAACTGATTTCCAAATGATGTAAAAAATAATAATCTATATCTAAAAATTACTATCTAGTCATTATGCCAAGAAATATTACATATCATAAAGGAATCACACATTGTCATATTATATATATTTGTTTCATAAAAACTGAAACCCTTTACCAGTAATTTTAAATGATTTTTAACATATATAACCATTAATTACATCCCAATGATCAGGAGGCCTATAAAATTTAAAAACCAAAAAGTTAAAATATTTATTTTTATTCTCTATAGTGAGATCCAAATTCACGTTCATCTCATAAAAATACATAAGAAAACCTCAAGAATAAAAAAACAAAATGGTGAGATAAGAATACTAGAATGTTAAAAAAACTAATTCGGAAACACAACATTTGAGTCAAATGTATAACATTATGTCCTAAAATATAAGGCATATTATTAATCATATAGAATAATTACATAAGAAACATTGAATAATAATATCATAATAATATATGAATTGTGTAAATATAACATGACATAAATATGAGTTAAGGATAAGTACCATGACAACATCACATGATGGATAATGTGCCATAAGGGACTAGGTTTACTTCCAAATCCTCTAAATGAATCCTCATTACATGAAAAAATCACCCAATCTGTTATAGTTATATCTAATCTAATCCATCATAACATGTACATGTTTATGTGTGATAGAAATAGAAATTAATCTGAAGGCATAAACGTAAAATTACAGATGGATAGAGATGGTTTATATTTCATAAAATAGATTATTTCATATATTAACTCATAAAATTAATTTAGAATAAGATAATTTTTTATTCTAGAGACATATGTAGAAACATTATAAGCAATATATAATATCCATGTTTGTAATCATTGATGATAAATCATTAAAATATCATATATCATATTTCTTGAGTAAAATTCACTCTCACATTGAAATCATTTTTTATAATGTAAACATTCTCAAAATATTATTGAATACATTTTCTTCTAAAATAACCATTGAAACATGTATAGTAATATTCAAATCAATAATCTGTCATGATGCCATGAAAATACATTCATACCATTTATTATAAAAAAAATATTCCTTTTAAAATTTTATAAAATATTTCAATATGTACCTTGTTAGTAAAATGAAAGAATTATACTTTTTAAACCATTGTTTAAAAAAATATTTGGTAAAAATGTGTTTAATTATTTAATAAAGAATAGTGAAATAATTCTTTAAAATATTTTTCTGAAAAATATAGACATGGAAAGGAGAAATTCTAGATATAAAAAAGTTACAAGATCAATATTTCTTTATTAAAAATTCATGATTTTTCATTATTTAAAAACTAATTAAATGTAAATAAAATGTGTTATCCAAATTCATTACTAGATAATAATGAAATATATTTACATAATTAAAATAATTGTCATGATTTCCCCCAAATTATCGTTGAATATAAATTTTTTTGTAAAGAGTAGATATTATAACATAAAGTCTCTATTATTTTGGAATTTTTTAATGAAATACCCATGGATAATGTAAAATAAATATTAAAACAATATACCTAGACTTATAAAGTATTTATGATTTAAAATTTAAAAGGGGAAACATATACACCATGTAAATAAAACTGGGTTCTTAACATTAAATTATAAATCAATGAAGATAAATTAAAAAGATACCCCTTAGAAATATCATATCATTTACGTGAAAATTAATCCACATTTTTATGATGTTTTTCAAATTTTAATCCACATATAACAAATTAAAAAAAATAGAAAATAATTAAATTACAATCATTGAATATCAGTGACATTGAATAAATAATTTATCCAAATGAAATTATATTGAATTATGAAATCCCTTATATCGAGTTCAAATCATCACATACATATTTAACCTCATGAATAACAAACATATATATATTATTTATATTCCATAAAAGAATTTTAATTTTCTGTATATTTATTTTATTTTACTTATTACATATTATAATTTTAAATTTATATAATTAATCATTTAATTTTACGTTAGGCGTTTTGATGATATTTGGTTCATATATCCAAAATGATTTGGGTAAATTTACTATGGTAAAATAAATAATTAAAAAATAATATATAGAATAAAAATAATTGAATACTAATATTCTTATACATTAATTATACATCCCAGTATGTAATTATGATTATGAAAAATAAACCATGTTATAATAATGGAGAATGTATGCCATACGTACACATGAGTAGCCTTTCCATTTTTCAATGATCATAATAGATAGAAAGTAATTATTATTTTATAAATATAGATTGATCATCATAAGTACGACGTCACATAATTTCATAAAAGTACACTTATATATACCATTCATGTGATGCAGTGATGAAAAATTAGACATGTCATTTTTTGGATGTTGTAATCTAGATATTCACACGAGAACATTTTAATTTTTCTATAAGTGGAAATGTAAGAAAATATATGATCTATTATCATCTAATAAACATATCTATTTAATTAATATCGCTTATACTAATTAAAATCATCATAAAAAATTGATATTAGAGGTAATTGTGGAAAACAAATTACATCACCTCTTGATATTGAATTCCGTTGTGCATACGAACAGTGGATTCATTTCTGATTTGATGGTAAATGTGATATATTTTTGATATAATTGTAACCTAATAAAATTTATGTCTTTGAGAAATACATATTTTATTATATTATCCTTTTATAATAAGATTTTAAATTGGTGGAAGAAAAAAGAAAACAAAACTCTTGGTCAAGAACGACGCCTCTTCCTCAGAAAACATCTTTATGTTTGCATTGAAAACCTTCAAAAGATGAATTTTTAATAAAACAAACGCCATTATAACATGTTACAGTTATTAATAAAGGAATTTACTTTTCTTTACTCCAAAAAATTGATATAAAGTTTTCAAAAAAAAGGAGTGGATGGGGCATTTGTATGTGAGTAGGAGTGTCATTTTAGTACTTACCCAATACTTTTCAATGAAAGGATGTCACTATAAATCCATGTTCCTAAAAAATTGATAAATGATGTATTGGGGGAGAGATATATTCATGTATTCCTCCCATAGTAATATACCACATTTTTTAAAATTTAATACTCACTTTGAAACTATAATTAATCACCTTTTCCATGTTAGTTTTCACTTAGGTAATTTGTATTTTACCTAGGTAAATTATCCTCTAAGAATAAAAATAAAATTATTTTTCTAAGATAATTTGAAAAAAAAATAAAAAAAATAAATCCATTTTATAAAATAAAATTCATATCTGTATTGAAAATATAATTATAATACAAGCACTTGTAACGTGCAAAATGTTGTTTTAACCATGACTGTAAAAATTATGTTTTACAGATATTTAGATTCATTATGAAAAATATTAAATAAAATTAATTATCAACATTGGGAATATGGAAATTTTTGTATCATATTCAATTAAGATAAGTTGTATAATTTAATTTAAAATAAAACCCAATACACAGGAATGAAAGCAATTTTTAGGAAATGCATTTTTAAATAAATAGAAGATTTTATATTAAATCTATGATAAGAAATAATAACTATATGAATTAAATTCATATTAATAAATATATTATATTTAAAATACATATCAATAAATCCCCATTAAATTGTAATTTAAATAATTTAATTATAGGACCAATATGTAATTAAAAACAATTTTTAGAAAAATTGTGTTTTTGAACAACAAATAATGTTATACTAATGTCATCATAAATTATATTGAGAGGAAATAATTATATTGTTTTGAAAAATTATTCATACATACATTTAATAAATAATCCAAAATAAAATTAGACTCTTAAATTACATAATTTAATGAAAATAAATTAGAGTATTTAAAATATCGGTAATTTTCATTATTCACTGAGAAATCAATCATTTCTGAAAATTCATAGAATTAAACTATAAGATAATTTTCATATTATTATTTTGATAATTATATCCATTTTATCAGTAAAATTTGGACAAAATCTAAAAAATAATTATAATAATTCCGGTTTTAATCGAATTTACACCATCTAAATTAGCAAATATGTTATAATCATTATATTTAAAAAATATATTTTTTGGGTAATATAATATTATAATTTTGTGTCATATATTCTATTGATTATAATTTTATTCTTAAATAATCATGTGTTGTGGCATTCTTCCCCATTAAAAAATTTGTTCCTCTAAATTTGAAAAAGATCATGGTAATCAAAAATTTTAACATTTTAAAATACCTTTCTTGATATCCCACAATTTAAAAAGAGTTAATATAAAATATTTTTGATAATAGAGAATATATCCGACTAAGGTCATATGGAATAACACTTAACCACTTTTTTAAGATGGAAATTTTTTCAGAAATCAATATATGTACACGAATGACAAGCATAATTCTAGAATAATGATGGAGTGTAACATATATCTGTAACCACAATAAATTTTATTATCATTATAATTTTATTTACCACAATACCATCAACCTAAGAAGGGCGAAAATAACACTAATTCACCGAAAATTATTTTATGGTGATAATTTTTCTAATTCAATATCGTTTTCTAGAGTTGTGGAATTACATTATAATATATATACTATCGAATTTTGTAAATATTCTATCTTAATAATAATAATAACAAATTTTAATCAATATCTATATCAGTCTCATTTTTTCTATGTGATGAGTATTCATGATGAAATTGTTTATGCATGAATCGGTAAATTCAAATTCTATTAAATCACATTTCTCCAAAAATTAATAACATGATATTACTTCTATATTAAAACTTAACCAAATCTATAATGGTTAGAAAAATGTATGATAATTAAAAAATAGAATAATAATTCATATAATGATATATGAAATTATTCTCTAAGTCCTCAATAATATTAAATAAATATTAAATATCATTTTATGAATATACAATGTTATAATTGGTGAAAATGTTCCTGAATATAGTTGAATTCAAAATATTTAAATAATTTAATCAAATATTCCTCCATGATAAATTCTCCATTAATCTTTAAATAAAATTAACTATCCTTAATGTCTCAAAAAAATTATTTTCCTTTTTTTTTATAAAAAACATTTCTATAAATAACCTAAATCCTTATAAAGATATAATAATATCATAAAAGCTGCTATAAATTAATACAATCCATAAATGTTTCACTATTATTATAGCCAAAACACAATTGATAAAAATGTTTCAAAAAATTTAATCTTGAATCCCAATACAAAAGTTCATTAATCCTTTCAACATAGTGGTTGGTAAAAAAATTTCCATCATTGGTCTAGGAAAACCACATAATATCTTCTTTCAAATTAGGATTCTATAATATACATAGTATTATCCAAATATTTTTTAATAATTTCCTCTAATCAAGATCATTAATTATAACTCTATCTTGGTATGATATAATCTATTGAGAACTAAGACATTTACAAAAATCATAACATGATTTTTACATAAACACCCTTTTATGACAACACAATGATAATGAGGTCAAGTTTCATTTGTATAGTAGGTAGATAAAACATCAAATTAAATGAAAACAATATATTTTTATTTTTATTGTCCTTAGTAAGATCCTAAATCACATTGATCTCCTAAAAACACATTTCATAACCTAGGGAATACATAAACAAAATAGATGATATAATTAGTCATGTAATATGATAAACATGATTTTTAAATATAACAAGTGAGTCAAAGTAATAACATGATGTCATAAAAGAGTAGGATCATATGGAATCATATAATTACTTGGAATTATAATAGCTTATAAATATATGAAATTGGGTGGAAACAAATAACATGACATAAAAATGATTCAAGGGTAACTGGCTGAACAACATTACATGGTGGAAAAATTACAATAATGGACTTGGTTTACTCCTTAATTATATACATGTTATCTTATGAGATTGAATTTTTACCTAATTTATTAGAGATCTATCTCATTTCACCCATAAAAACATGTACATGTTTGTGTGTGTTATAACACTACTTCAATATTATCTCATAAACATAAAAATTACCCATGGGAGGAAGTGATTTGAATTACTGAAATTAATTTATAGTGTGTATTACCCCCATAATAATAGGGGATAATAATCTAGTTATATATCAGAGAGAAATATATACAGAATTTATAAGCAATTTAAAACATAAAAAGTTGTTTCTATTGATAAAAAAATATTTAGAAGATCACATGGAACATTAAGTGAGTAAAAAAGCCTTTTAATTTTCAAATAATTCCTATAAAATATAGAAAATTAAAAATTAATTATAGAAATAAATTAATTAGAAAATAACTGTGGAAAATTGTAATGTAATCATTAAATCATTGTGTTTTCATGAGGGTGTGAAGTTTCATTCATGTTGTATAAGATTAATGAAAACATTACATTCTATGTTTTTTAAAAACATTTGAGAAGTGCCTTATTTAATAAATTATACAAAAACCCCATTTATTTTTTTTAAATAAAACATTGGTAATTTTTTTTAATATATATGTATATAACATTAATAAAACTCTTTATAAAATTGTATTTAAAATATAAACATGTATGAGAAATAATATAGATATAAAAGAAAATTCAAGATAATTTTTTTCACACAAATAACATCCTGGATGTTTATTTATTCAATATGGGGGGTAATGGAAACAAAAAATAAGAATCTAGATTTATAACTAGAGTATAACAAAATATATGTTTTCCATTAAATTTTTAATATGAATTCCCTTAAAGGAACCACGAACATCAAAAATCCTGAAAAGAAATGTGGTCATATCATAAAGCCATTACCATATTGGTAAAATTAAATTAATGTCCACATGTATGGAAGAAAATTAATTGTAATATTAAACATAATGAATTATGAATGATTCATGAGATTATATGTAAATGTGGTAGTATTTATATAACGACCCATACTTTACATACATTGTTATTTCTTCAGAATTGAAGCATACTTATTACAACATATAACAAAACCATGAACGGACCGTATAGGTATAGGGTCTTTAGAAACTGGGAAACATAAACAATTGGTCAATAAAATCAACTACATTGTCTTCCATTTATTTCATCATATCTAGAGTCCCTTTTTGGCATATCCTACTTAATATCGTTCTTCCTGACCCAGGGAAAAGAAAACATACAAAATTGGGATCTCAAATGCTCAGTAAGGGTAAACAAAAGAAATATCATTCATATCATATTCATAAGAACAAAACATTTTGAAAATCTAAACCTGCAAAAGAGGTCATAATATTATGTCATGGGATAAATCATAGTAATAAAATGTAATCCCAAATAATCATAAATTAAAATAATAAACTTTATGGAATGCACACATAATCATAGAAAATCATTTCATATTAGTCAAGGATCATTTCCAAGACCATAATGAGGATAAAGTCCATTACTGAACTAAGTTCACTCCTCGTTCAAGTCCTGTATCACTGAACCGGTTAAACTTGCCGTTCCAGCCATGTCTATCTCATGAGATATAAATATTTACCCAATGCATTGGAGGGAGATATAGGTCATACCCATCTGATAATGAAATCATTCTTATGTGTTCCACAAAATCATAAATCATACATCATAGCAGACTCCATGTAATAAGAATGGGATTTTTAAACATCATTACATCATAAAACAATTCATAAAAGATAAAGGACTTCATAAAAATAATTCCATCACAACATAATTTAATCAATGTAATAATAGGGATATAAACAGAACCTTATATTATCTTAGATGGAAAGTAATTTTGATAAAACATTTGAACTCCATTCTTGATGAACATATCCTTTCTACTTCAAAAACATCTTTTCCTTTCTTAAAATTTCATACAATTTTTTTAAAAAATAAGTTTATTAAAAATAAACATGAAAAATTTTATAATAAGCTTCGTGTAAATAATGTTCTAATAATCCATTCATGCCGTTTAAGTTAAAAAAAAAATTCTTCTCGTACTTTGGCCGGAAAAATCAAAAAATACCTCATACGAAAAACGACAAATTATTCCTTTCATATATTTTAATAAAAACATAACGAAGGGTAGAATTGGATTTAAAAAATTTTATGAGTTTAGAAATAATATTATATATTGAGGAAACATGGATGTGGATGATAAAATACACCTCAGTAAATACCAAAGTATAAATAATCTCGGATAAAAATGAGATTGTGAGATTTTCCTTTAACATAAGTCCGATATGCTTCGTACGAATCCAAAACTCATGAAATATGGTTTAAATAATGTAAATGGACTTATTACGGAATCATATTCATTGTTATGATATCATATATGGTTATATTTGTATCTTCATAGTAGTAATATTTCATTGTTACTTGTTATTCGGGTGTTTATTGCATTATGTTCTTATGCGTGTTTTGTCGAATAAATTATTATTACTCTTTATAGGATATAGATACATCATTTACAGAATGGTATTAGTTTAATATATATCATATCCATTCATTCAATTCATTTATATAATCATTATTCAATGAAGATCATGTAGAACGAGTCGCATCACATCGTGGAGACGGTAGGCCGTACGTACGCACGGGTGATGATATCGGTCCCATGATCGTGAAATTGTATTTAAGTGTATGTATAATATTTCAGAATCAATACCACATTACAATAATCATATTTAGTTATTTATTTACACCATTATACCCATCCAAGTAAGGTGGTGGTGGAAAACATATTACACCACGGCGTGGAGACGATATTCCGTACGTACGCACGCGCGGTGATTTTGTTTACCGTAGGATGGATAAGTGGTGAAATAGGGTTGTTTCATTGTAGAGAACTGAGGCTTGATGTACATGGACATTACATTACTTTTGCGGAATACTTATTACATAACAAAAAATACACACACAAGGATCGTAATAGTTTAGTGTCTTTGGAAACTCGGAACGTAATCTTCTAATCATGGTGAAAGATCTCCAATATCACCCATAAAGATCTTCCCCTTTTTTTTTACCTAAAACCTTTCTTTATATCCTGGGGAAAATAAAGGGTGAGCTCAAATGCTCAGTAAGGGTAAACAAAAGAAATATAAATCTCATCGTATACACAAGCACATAAATTTTGTAAATCTTTACCTGCAAAAGAGATCATAATTTCATAACATGGGATAAATCATGGCAGTGAAATGTAATCACAATAATCATAACATAAAACATGAAACTTTGTGTCATACACACATAATCATTGAGAATCTTTTCTTGTTAGTCAAGACTCATTGCCAAGACTATCTTAGTGGAAAAAGTCCCTTTCTGAACCGAGTCACCCTCGTTCCAGTCCTGTTTCACTGAACCGGTATAACCTACCGTTCTAGCCCTGTCTATCTCATGAGATATAAAATCTTTACCCAATGCATTGGAGGGAGATATAGGTCCCACCCATCTTATAATGAATCCATTCTTATGTGTGCCACATAATCATAAATCATACATCATCGCATAACACATGTAACAAAAATGGGATTCTTGAAACATCATGACATCATAAAACAAATCATATAAGGTAAATGACTTCATAAAAATAATTCCCTGAAAACATAATCAAATCAATGTAATAATAGGGATAAAAACAGAACCCTATATTATCTTAGATGGAAAATAATTTTGATAAAACATTTGAACTTCATTCTTGAGGAAAATATCCTTTTTACTTCAAAAACACTTTTCATTTCTTAACATGTCATACAATTTTAAACTAAAATAAGTTGATTAAAAATATCCTTGAAAACTTGTAAAGGAAGCTTCTTGGAAATAATGTTCTAAAAATCCATTCATGCCATATAAGTTAAAAAAACATTCTTCGTACTTTTGTCGGAAAAGTCAAAATGTACCTCGTACGAAAAACGACAAAAGATTCCTTTCATACATATTACTAAAAACTCACCGAAGGGTAAAAATGGATTTAAAAAATTGTAGGTGGATGGAAATAATATTACATATTGATGAAACATGGATGTGGATGATAAAATACACCCCAGTAAATACTTACGAATATACAATCTCGGATAAAAATGAGATTGTGATATTTCCCTTACCTTAGGTCCGATTTGCTTTGTATGTGTCCGAACCTCCTGTATAATGATTTAAATAATGTCATTGACTTATTACAGAATCATATTCATTGTTATGATATCATATATGGTTCACTTATGACTTTATATTACCCGTTCTTTTGTAAATTCCATGTTAAAGAAGCGTTTTGGGTAAAATCGTTTCATTTATCGTAGGTGTTTTGACTTGTTGGTCTTGAAATTATTATTACTTATATCATGATTTACTTACTTCCAGAATATAAAATATGATATATATATATTCAGTATATCTATATATATATAATAGATAGATAAATTAAATGAAAAACACCGTTCATGGAGACGGTAGTCCGTACGTACGCATGAACGCTGTTTTCCATTCCTTATTGTCTTGAATGGAAGTAAGTAGATGACATACATATACATACATACATAAATCCAGTAGCTTTATAATGTCATATATTTCATTATTATTTCTTATATATACTTTTTATTCATTCTTAAATGTTTAACATGGAGAATGAATTTCATCGCGTCCTGGAGACGGTATTCCGTACGTACGCACGAGTGATGATATCGTTCCCATGGTCATGGAATTGTGTTGAAGTGTATGTATACTATTTCAGTATCAATATCACTTTATAATAATCATATATATTTACTCATTACACCTTTATACCCATCCAATTACGATGGTGGCGGAAAATAGATTACACCACGGCGTGGAGACGGTATTCCTTACGTACACACGCGCGGTGATTTCCTTTCTCCGTAGGATGGATAGAAGGTTAATTAGAGTTGTTTCATATTTATAATAACATATCAGTATATAAGAAATACTGATGTTATTAATCTATCATGAAACAACTAAAGAAGAATAAGTTGAACAAGAAAGAAATTGAAATGATCGGTAATGGATATTACCTCTTCTTTGGAACACCTCTTTGAATCCTCCACTTAGGGAACTAAGATTGGTCTTTGAAGAAGATAAGGACCTCTAGGATTATTCTAGGGAAGTGTAGAAGGTATTTTGTCAGGGGTTGTCCGAGATTCAGTGCTCAAATTGGAGTGAGGAGGAGGGGGAGGAGGTGCCATTTTATAAGGGAGGAGAGGGGCACCTTAGGAATATCTCAACATATTATTTTATATTAAAGTCAAAATCGGTTTATAATGGTTCCAAAGGATCTTATTTCGAATCTAAAGTGGGTATGGGTCTAAATCCTATCACCCAATAGGATTTAGACAAGTTTAGGGTATTATTTTAACCTTATCAATTAGATTTAACTCTAAGTTAAATAATTTAACTTTTACCGTCTCTTTTTGTTTTCTTTCACTATATGGTTAATACACTTACTATAACATGCCAATCGAACCCCAAATTGTTTATTATTAATATATATATCCTTATCTAAGTCATTTCGCCGAACCTTAGATTTTTAGGAATAAAATAACAATTAATTATATAATATTTTCTTTAAAAACTATTTTGTGTCAATTTTGACACTATTTGATATATGATTTTTATGAAAATCATAACAGAATTATATGTTCAAAAAAAGTTTATTAAATCATTACTAATATATCATAGTAACCTAGAAAATTAGTGTAATTCATAAAAAGTCTCAAATTACATTTATTTTGGTGTTTATAACATCAATTATGTCAATATTTCATTAATAAAATAATTACAGCATCATCTTTGTGTCATAAATAAATTAAATTATATGATGTATAAAAATTTTATATAAAATACCATCATGTGGGAAATATTTTTAGCTTTCTAATGAATATTTACAATCTAATTTATCTTATTTACAACCCTATATTAAAAATATTTTAGTAAATATAATTTGATTTTAACTCTTTTAACTCTTCTTTGAATTAAATAATAATAAATGTCCTAATCTAATCCAAGTGGGCCTAAATGATAATATTTTACACTTAAGGTTGTTTTTGGTCGAGATACACTTTTCCAATAGAATTATTACATGTGTTACGGTAATATTTATATCATTCTTACCCTTAATTACCCTATTTACTTTTAACCGTGGTAAATAAAAGTAAAAAGTTACTATTCACCAAAAATTATTTTCATCTCATTGAACCACATTTTACTTACTGACATCAACCGTGTCTCTCGGATTTTTGAAATTCCATTCACAGAAGCGGTAAAATTATGTTTTATGAAAAAATTCAGTTTTTTAACTACCACTTAGTAGTTTCACTATTCATCAAAAATTGATGTTTTTCAGAACAATGCCAAAATTTCATCCTAAGCTATATTTTATATTCCGAATTCAAAAATAAAGTCTATTTTACCAAATTCATAACATATAAGTTTCATTAATTATTTTTATAATTAAATCTCGTTGTTAAAACAAATAGTGTGTTTTTAAGAAACAATATCTATCAAAAGATTGACACTTGATTATGTCTGGTTTAAATGTGAAATTACAACCAATGACCAACATTGTATTAAATTGTAAAAATATATTCTAAATATACTTTAAAACCACTCAAATTAATAATTTATCACTATTAATTATTTCGAATAAAAAATTTGCTTTTAATTATAATTTAGTAATTTTCACTATTCATCAGAATATGAAAGTTAGCCGAAAAGTACCAAAATTTCACCTTAAGCTAAATGCGATACTCTGAATCCAAAAATGAAGTCCATTTTGAGAGCTAAATTTTTTAAAATTTAAAAAGTGGTTATTACTATTCATAACGGCTAGTTTTAATAATATTTTAATAGCATATCGTTGTTTAGTGAAACTCAGTATTGCGTACTACACACGCTATCGAGGAAGGTTGTGATTGCGTGTAATGCAAGGCAAGTCAAATATGCGTGTTGTGCAAGCTCCTTTTGGTGTAGCGTACAACACAAGACATTAATTAAAAAGAATATTTTTCATAAAATCTCGGGCTGTTACATTCTACCCCCCTTAAAATGAATTTCGCCCTCGAAATTCGTCGGGGTTATAAATGGTTTACTATTAGAAAGTTTATTTAATAGAAACCCACATCGTAAAAAGGAATATCAAAACCAATCTTTAAAAAATAGAAGTATGAAACGTAACGGTTACCCAAATAAACTAATCACTGGGTTTCCACATAGGTGAAAATATGGATATGGAAGAGAAATCTAACCATCATGTTCTGATGGAGAGTGGTAGAGAACATGGCTATGGAAAAGCCAGTAATCACAAAGCCATAAATTTTTGACGATCTAAGGTACCATCTGATTAGTCAGATATAAGATCACTAGGACAACATTTTTGGTTTTCAAGATCGTTTCCCTAAAGTTAAAGAATTTGAAATAGAATAAATACTTACTTTACGTTGGTACAAACTCACTGTTGTTCGTGCCTTTAACAATTTCCACTTCATCTCTTAAATAAATGAAGTTGAATTTGTTATTCGTGAAGTGTTAGCAGATCATGTGATAGAATGACGGGTCATTCCATCTGTCTCAAAAGGTTAGAAAAATTTATATACATAAGTCGATCTATAGTGGGATTAATCATATATGGTTCCTAAAATGGGCTTATACTTCATATATCATACTGCTTAATATAATAAAACTAGTTTCTACTAAACAGGGACTTCCTGTAGGCCAGTGGTAGGCGATAAAGGCCAGTCGCACTTCGGTTGTGGGTTCGATTCCCACAGCCTTGTCCGACGCGATGGGTTGTCGCCCGTTCTGCAGGTTGTCCTTTTTCTAAAACTATATTACTATAACATCCCATCAATAATATCGAAAAAACTTTTATCCTTAAACAATACTAACTTATGTCCAACATAATCCATTCCAATCTTTAGGCTTATCCATAATAGTGCAGTCCACTCTCATAACATAGTGAAAACTATTACTAGAGATTTAATACCATCGTTGATCCCCATATATCATAAGATATGTTTTGTTGGTCACATTCCAAACATTCAAAGGCCTTAATCATGTATTCTCTTAAATACCCATCGAACCTTAGTGAAAACATGAATGCAGTTAAAATTTAACACTTTCAACATACCAAAATCCTCAGAATTCTATATACTCAAACCATGATATCACTTAGTCCTTATATCAATCATGAGCTCATGAATACTGTCAAATATTTAATTTTCTCATTTTCCCTTCATTATGCGCATATAATTCTTTTTCCAAAAATATCTCAATCACTTTCCATGGTTACTGGTACCATAAAATTATTGAAAACCACAATAGAACAATACATAAATATTCCAATACTTTATGATACAACATTATTTTGGAATCCCATTACATACACACTTAATTATTCCACCACATCGTTATCATATTCAACATCGCCAATAGTGATCGCATGTGACTTCCCTTTGTCCTTTTCCTTAAGTGGTTGCTCATGTTGATCATCACTAACCCTTGGATTAGGGCATTTATTGGCCTAATGTCCCATTTCCTTGCACTTGAAGCATTGAAGTGTTGGTGGTGCGTTCTCTGCAGTGTTTGCTTTGTTCACATCATTAGAAACCCTTTTTCCATTACTTCGACACTCAGCTACTCGATGACCTTCTTTTCCACACTTAAAACATTTTCTAGTCCCTTTAAGACAATCTCCACCATGCTTCTTTCCACACTTTGAGCATAAGGAAACATTCATTTTCTTTTCACCATTATTCTGAGATTTCTCCTTGAACTCCATCTTTCGTTTCTTTTCAAAACCATAAGATGGATATGTAACACCAACTTCCATTTCTACCTTGATAGCACAACGCACAATTTCTTCATAGCTACTGAAGTCTCTTATAGCTAATTCCCTTCGAAGACTTGGTTTTAAGCCACTGAAAAATCGATCAACTTTACTTTCAGGTTGGATGATAATGCCAGATGCATACCTTGCAAGTCTTGTAAAATTCGCTTCATATATACCAATAGATTCATCATCCTTTTTCTTTAGTTCAAGAAACTCCTTCTCCATCTTTGTTCGAAGAATACGAGGGAAGTACTTACTGAAAAACAAGTTCTTGAACTCGTCCCATTCCATGGACTCAATTTCATCTCTTTGCCTCATATTCTTGAAAAGATTCCACCATTGATCAGATTCACCTTCCAAATGATATGCTGCTAAGATGACTTTATCATGCTCAGAACATTGAAGAACTGAAAATATCTTTTCAGTGGTACTGATCCATTGTTCAGCAACATGTGGATCAGTAGACCCACTGAAAGAAGGTGGACGTTGCCTCATGAAGGACTCCATAGAATATTGTTCCCTTCTCTGCTCATTTGGAAGTCCAGAATGATTCATAGCTTGTGTAAGTATAGCAATAAGATTTTGCACTCCGTCTCCCATAACATTTGTTTGTTCAGGAGGGCAATCATTGCATTGTCCATTGCATTGATCAACACAGTTCCTTCGGGTTCCAGCCATCGTCTAAAACCCAAAAAGAATAGTGTGAGAGGCAAAAATCATGCTAGGGAAAACAACATAATAAAGGGGGAGTACCTTCAATATCTAACATCTTAGGTTTAATTATATGATCGTTAGCGTAATTCTAGTACTATAACCTATACGTATACTTAACCTTAGGGACATCCCTATACATACCTTAGAAATATCTCTAGGGATCTCACTAAAGTTCTCGAATCCTAGTTTCCAAAGGTTGACTAAACCTTTCATCTGAAACCAACTGTAGAGACCCGAGGCTTGACGTACATGGACATTACATTACTTTTGCGGAATACTTAGTACATAACAAAAAATACACACACAAGGATCGTAATAGTTTAGTGTCTTTGGAAACTCGGAACGTAATCTTCTAATCATGGTGAAAGATCTCCAATATCACCCATAAAGATCTTCCCCTTTTTTTTACCTAAAACCTTTCTTTATATCCTGGGGAAAAGAAAGGGTGAGCTCAAATGCTCAGTAAGGGTAAACAAAAGAAATATAAATCTCATCGTATACACAAGCACATAAATTTTGGAAATCTTTACCTGCAAAAGAGATTATAATTTCATAACATGGGATAAATCATGGCAGTGAAATGTAATCACAATAATCATAACTTAAAACATGAAACTTTCTGGCATACACACATAATCATAGAGAATCTTTTCTTGTTAGTCAAGACTCATTTCCAAGACTATCTTAGTGGACAAAGTCCCTTTCTGAACGGAGTCACCCTCGTTCCAGTCCTGTTTCACTGAACTGGTATAACCTACCGTTCCAGCCCTGTCTATCTCATGAGATATAAAATCTTTACCCAATGCATTGGAGGGAGATATAGGTCCCACCCATCTTATAATGAATCCTTTCTTATGTGTGACACATAATCATTAATCATACATCATCGCATAACACATGTAAAAAAATGGGATTCTTGAAACATCATGACATCATAAAACAAATCATATAAGGTAAATGACTTCATAAAAATAATTCCCTCAAAACATAATCAAATCAATATAATAATAGGGATAAAAACAGAACCCTATATTATCATAGATGGAAAATAATTTTGATAAAACATTTGAACTTCATTCTTGAGGAAAATATCCTTTTTACTTCAAAAACACTTTTCCTTTCTTAACATGTCATACAATTTTAAACTAAATGAATTTGATTAAAAATAACCTTGAAAACTTGTAAAAAAAGCTTCTTGGAAATAATGTTCTAAAAATCCATTCATGCCGTATAAGATAAAAAAACATTCTTCGTACTTTTTTCGGAAAAGTCAAAATATACCTCGTACGAAAAACGACAAAAGATTCCTTTCATACATATTACTAAAAACTCAAAGAAGGGTAAAAATGGATTTAAACAATTGTAGGTGGATGGAAATAATATTACATATTGATTAAACATGTATGTGGATGATAAAATACACCCCAGTAAATACTTACGAATAAACAATCTCGGATAAAAATGAGATTGTGATATTTCCCTTACCTTAAGTCCGATTTGCTTTGTATGTGTCTGAACCTCCTGTATAATTATTTAAATAATGTCATTGACTTATTACAAAATCATATTCATTGTTATGATATCATATATGGTTCACTTATGACTTTATATTACCCGTTCTTTTGTAAATTCCATGTTAAAGAAGCGTTTTGGGTAAAATTGTTTCATTTATCGTAGGTGTTTTGACTTGTTGTTCTTCACATTATTATTACTTATATCATGATTTACTTACATCCAGAATATAAAATATGATATATATATATTCAGTATATATATATATATAATAGATAGATAAATGAAATGAAAAACATCGTTCATGGAGACGGTAGTCCGTACGTACGCATGAACGCTGTTTTCCTTTCCTTATTGTCATGAATGGAAGTAAGTAGATGATATACATATACATACATACATAAATCCAGTAGCTTTATAATGTCATATATTTCATTATTATTTCTTATATATACTTTTTAATCATTCTTAAATGTTTAACATGGAGAATGAATCTCATCGCGTCGTGGAGACAGTATTCCGTACGTACGCACGAGCGATGATATCGTTCCCATGGTCGTGGAATTGTGTTGAAGTGTATGTATACTATTTCAGTATTAATATCACTTTATAATAATCATATATAGTTACTCATTACACCTTTATACCCATTCAATTAAGGTGGTGGCGGAAAATAGATTACACCACGGCATGGAGATGGTATTCCGTACGTACGCACGCGCGGTGATTTCCATTCTCTGTAGGATGGATATAAGGTTAATTAGAGTTGTTTCATATTTATAATAACATATAAGTATATAAGAAATACTGATGTTATCAATCTATCATGAAACAACTAAAGAAGAAGAAGTTGAAGAAGAAAGAAATTGAAATGATCGGTAATGGATATTACCTCCTCTTTGGAACACCTCTTTGAATCCTCCACATAGGGAACTAAGATTGGTCTTTGAAGAAGAGAATGACCTCTATGATTATTCTAGGGAAGTGGAGAAGGTATTTTGTCAGGGTTTGGCCGAGCTTGAGTGCTCAAATTGGAGTGAGGAGGAGGGGGAGGAGGTGCCCTTTTATAATGGAGGAGAGGGGCACCTTAGGAATATCTCAACAAATTATTTTATATTAAAGTCAAAATCGGGTTATAATGGTTATAAAGGGTCTTATTTCGAAGCTAAAGTGGGGATGGGTCGAAATCCTATCAACCAATATGATTTAGACATGTTTAGGGTATTATTTTAACCTTATCAATTAGATTTAACTCTAAGATAAATAATTTAACTTTTACCGTGTCTTTTTGTTTTCTTTCACTATATGGTTAATACACTTACTATAACATTCCAAACGAACCCCAAATTGTTTATTATTAATATATATATCCTTATATAAGTCATTTTGCTGAACCTTAGATTTTTAGGAATAAAAGAACAATTAATAATATAATATTTTCTTTAAAAACTATTTTGTGTCAATTTTGACACTATTTGATATATGATTTTTGTGAAAATCATAACAGAATTATATGTTCGAACCAAGTTTATTAAATAAACACTAATATATCATAGTAACCTATAAAATTAGTGGAATTCATAAAAAGTCTCAAATTACATTTATTTTGGTGTTTATAACATCAATTATGTCAATATTTCATTAATAAGATAATTACTGCATCATCTTTGTGTCATAAATATATTAAAATATTTGATTTCTAAAAATTACAAATAAAATACCATCATGTGGGAAATCTTTTTATATTTCTAATGAATATTTACAATCGAATTTATCTTATGTACAACCCTATATTAAAAATGTTTTAGTAAATATACTTTGATTTTAACTCTTTTAACTCTTCTTTGAATTAAATAATAATAAATGTCCTAATCTAATCCAAGTGGGCCTAAATGATAATATTTTACACTTAAGGTTGTTTTTGGTCAAGATAAACTTGTCCAATAGAATTAGGACATGTGTTAGGGTAATATTTATATCATTCTTACCCTTAATTACCCTATTTACTTTTAACCGTGGTAAATAAAAGTAAAAGTTACTATTCACCAAAAATTATTTTCATCTCATTGAACCAAATTTTACTTACTAACATCAACCGTGTCTCTCGGATTTTTGAAATTCCATTCACAGAAGCGGTAAAATTAAGTTTTATGAAAAAATTCAGTTTTTTAACTACCACTTAGTAGTTTCACTATTCATCAAAAATTGATGTTTTTCATAACAATGCCAAAATTTCATCCTAAGCTATATTTTATATTCCGAATTCAAAAATAAAGTCTATTTTACCGAATTCATAACATAGAAGTTTCATTAATTATTTTTATAATTAAATCCCACTATTAAAACAAATAGTGTGTTTTTAAGAAACAATATCTATCAAAATATTGACACTTGATTATGTCTGGTTTAAATGTGAAATTACAACCAATGACCAACATTGTATTAAATTGTAAAAATATATTCTAAATATACTTTAAAACCACTCAAATTAATAATTTACCACTATTAATTATTTCGATTAAAAAATTTGTTTTTAATTATAATTTAGTAATTTTCACTATTTATCAGAATATGAAAGTTATCCGAAAAGTACCAAAATTTCACCTTAAGCTAAATTCGATACTCTGAATCCAAAAATAGAGTCCATTTTGAGAGCTAAATTTTCTAAAATTTAAAAAGTGGTTATTACTATTCATAATGGCTAGTTTTAATAATATTTTAATAGCATATCGTTGTTTCGTGAAACTCAGTATTGTGTACTACACACGCTATCGAGGAAGGTTGCGATTGCGTATAATGCAAGGCAAGTCAAAGATGCGTGTTGTGCAAGCTCCTTTTGGTGTAGCGTACAACACAAGACATTAATTAAAAAGAATATTTTTCATAATATCTCAGGCTTTTACATTCATATTCATAATAACATATCAGTATATGAGGTATACTGTGTTTATTACCTCATAATCAAAAAACTAATGAAGAGGAAGTTGTAGAAGAATGGAATTTGAAGAAAACGGTAGAAGGTATTACCTCTTCTTTGAAGTGCCTCCTTTAAACTTTTTCTTAGGGCACTAGAGTTGGTCTTTTGAGAAGACCAGTACTTCTAGTAGGATTCTAGGGAAGTGGGGAAGCTAAATGGGCAGGGGTTGGCTGAGCGTTAAGGCTCAAAGTGGTGTGAGGAGGAGAGTGAGGAGGTGCCCTTTTATAAGGGAGGAGAGTGGCATCTTTGGAAAGTGTGAAAATATTATTTTATTATAAACATATCATCGGTTTCAAAAGGTCCAAAAATCATTAAAGACAAATATAATATGACTCATGGTCGAAATAAAATCATCAATCATAATTGGGCATGTTTTGGAAAATATTTTAATAATTATAATCTTATTTATTAAAATCATTTATTAATTAGGTAAATAATGCATCATTATTATTTCATAAATAATTTAATTTATTTGATATATAAAAATTATACAAAAAATAACAACAAGTAGGAAATAGTTTTTTCTTTCCAATGAATATTTATAGTCGTAAAGATAATTTATATAGCCCCTTATAAAAATTAATTGCTAAAGGATTTTTTGTTATTGACAATTTTGTCTTTACATTAAATTAATTAATCTAATGTGTCATTGTCTTTCATAAGTGGCTCCATGGGGTCTGAAAATTGACCCAAGGATGCCCATGGTCGGCCATTACTCATCCAATAATATTTGGACAAGTGTAAAGGTAATTTTGAATTATTATAATTTTCTTTTAACCGTGAATTACCCTATTTAATTTTAACCGTGGTAAAAAAAGTAAAAAGTTACTATTCACCAAACATTATTTTTATCTAATTGAATAAAATTTTACTCTTTGATATTAACTGTGTCTCTTGGATTTTTGAAATTCAACTCACAGAAGCAGTAAAATTACGTTTTATGAACAATTGCAAAAGCTCCTAGGATGTGGGTAAATGACGGTGAAAAGTTCAATACAATTTTTTATAAATCTAAAAATATTATAAAATGATTCCAATGAATTTCATTGAACTTATATAAGTATTATGTTTCTATTTTGACCCAAAATATATTTAAATGAAATAAATTATTATTTAAATAAAAAGTCGGTTTTAACAAAAAACTCAATGTTTTCACTATTCATCAAAAATTGATGTTTTTCTTAAAAATACAAAAAATTCTGCCTAATATATATTTGATATTACAAATTCAAAGATGATGCCTATTTTTCCAAATTAAAAACATAGAAGTGGCATTAATTAATTTTAAAATTAATTCCAATTATCAAAAGAAATATCGTGTTTTTAAGAAACAATAACTATCAAAAGATCATCACTTGTTTATGTCAAATTTCAAAGTGAAATTAATTCCAATGACCAACATTGGATTAAATGGTAAAAATATATTATAATTACACTTTAAAACCAACTAAAAAAATGTAGCCATATAAATTATTGTAAAAAAAATATGTTTTTAATTAAAATATAGTGTGTTGTTACTATTCATCAAAATATAAAAGTTTTCAGTATAATATGGAAATATTATCCAAATTAAATTTGTATATCCTTATTTCAAGTAAGAATTCTATTTTATCAAATTGATCTTATAAACATGTCAAAAACTACATTTAAAATCGGTGCACCATCAAAAGGCGGTAAAACTCCATTTTTTTAAAAATACTTCTTTTATCTGAAAACTGATTTTGTTTTCATACCTCATTCTAGAAAATGTGTAAGATGAATTATAATGTTATAAATTTTAAAATTCAGTTAATACTATTCATAATTGCTAGTTTATAATGTTATAATTATATATTGTGGTTTAGTGAAACTCGTTATTGCGTACTACACACGCTATCGAGGATGGACGCAATTGCGTGTAACGCAAGCCAAGCTAGTGTTTTGTGTAGTGAAAGATTCTTTTTCATATAACATAATACATAAAAAATATAATTCTCATAAAATATCAAGGTGTTGCATTCTACCCCCCTTAAAATGAATTTCTCCCTCGAAATTCATCACTTTGTAACAAACAGATGAGGATACCTCTCCCTCATCATATCCTCAAGCTCCAATGTAGATTCTTCTAATTGGTGGTTCCTCTATAAAACATTCACCAAGCGAGTTGTCTTGTTCCGTAGAACTTTTTCGCTACGATCCAGAATCTCTATCGGCTATTCTTCGTAAGAAAGATCTTGCTCCAGCAGTACAATTTATGAGCTTAGTACATGTGAAGGACCAGGTATATACTTTCTCAGGAGAGATACGTGGAACACATCATGAACATGAGAGAGATTCGGCGGAAGCGCCAATCGATAAGATACCTTCCCAACACGATCCAGTATTTCAAAAGAACTGATATACCCAGGGCTCAGCTTTCCCTTCTTCCAAAATCTCATCACTCTCTTCCAAGGAGATATTTTTAAGAACAATTTATCGCCCACTTCAAACTCTAGGTCTTTTCTTCAGTTGTCGGCATAACTTTTTTGTCGACTCTGAGCTTCTCTTATGTGTTGTTGAATAGATCGGACTTTTTCTGCCATCTCATCAAAAAGATCAAGTCCTAATATCTTTCATTCCCCAAATTCATCCCAGCAAGTTGGAGTTCTGCATTTCTTTCCATAGGGAGCTTCATAAGGAGCCATCTGAATACTGGAGTAAAAGCTATTGTTATAGGAAAATTCCACCAAAGGTAGGTGTTGATCCCAACCACCTTTGAAATCTATAGAGCAAGCTCTTAACATGTATTCTAGAGTTTGAATTGTATTATAAGACTAATCGCCTATTTGAGGATGATAAGCAGTGCTGAAACTCAACTCTGTATCTAGAGTATGCAGAAGACTTCGCTAGAAATACAAGGTAAACCTCTGATCCCGATCAAATATATTGGAAAGTGGTACTCCATTTAATCTTACAAATTCCTTTACATATATCATGGAAATCATGTCTAGAGGGAAATCTTCCATAATAGAAATGAAGTGTGCCGACTTCGTAAGACGATCAACTATAACTCAGATAGTATTATTTCCTTTGGATGTTTTAGGAATTCCAGTGATAATTTCCATAGTGATTTTTCCCATTTCACTTCTAGTATGGGTAATGGTTGTAACAACCATTTAGACTTCTATCTCTCAGCTTTAACTTGCTGAAAAACCAAGCATTGAGAGACATATGTAACCACATATCTTTTTAGGTCATCCCACTAGAAGTACTCTTTCAAGTCCATATACATCTTCGTGCTTCTAGGATGAATAGAAAATGAAGAACTATGTGCTTCATCCATCAACTCCTTATTTAATTCGGGGATTGGAGGAACACAAACCCGATTCCTGAACCTTATTATCCCATCACATTTATGGTTGAATTCAAGTAAATTTCTCACCGTCTTTTGTAACTCTACATCCTCTTTTTGTGCCTCTTTAATATTCGCATGTATAGATGGTTGAACATTCATTTGATAAAGATAAGATCTTTGCCCTTCCATTAAAAATCCAAGATGAATCCTTTGTAAATCCATAAATATTAGATCCTTTGTGATCCTCATCATGGATAAACTAGCATGGTATTATACACTTAATGTGTCTGCCACCTTGTTTTCTTTCACAAGGTGATATTGAATTAAGCAGTCGTAATCCATAATTAGCTCCAACCATCTTCTTTGGCGCATATTCAGCTCCTTTTGTGTGAAAATATACTTTAAACTTTTGTGATCAGTATAAATATCACACCTTTCACCATAAAGATAATTCCTCCAAATCTTTAATGCAAAGATTACCGCAGCTAACTCCAAATCATGAGTTGGATAATTTTTCTCATGAATTTTCACCTTTCGTGAGGCATAAGCTATCACCATATCGTTTTTCATGAGAACACACGCCAATACCTTCTTGGATGGATCACTGTAGATCACAATCCTTTCTCCACTACAAGGCAGTGTGAGCACAGGTGCACTGGATAACCTTCTTTTACACTCCTTGAAATTCTATTCACACTCCTCCTTCCACACTAACTTAACTCCTTTTCCAGTCAACCTGGTGAGTGGATTAGATAATCATGAAAAATCTTTCACAAAACATCGATAATATCCAGCCAAACCAAGAAAACGTCAGATCTCAGTTATTGTTTTTGGTCTCGACCATCTTTCTATAACCTCTATTTTTGCTGGATCCCAGATATCTCCTCTTTTGAGAACATGTGACCCAAAAATGAAACTTTTTGAAGCCAAAATTCACGCTTGGTAAATTCGGCATAAAGATTCTCCTTTTTCAGGGTCTTAAATACAATTCTCAATTAATATTCATGTTCTTCCTTTATCTTTGAATAGACAAGAATATCGTCTATAAAGACTACCACAAACTGATCAAGATAGTCTCTAAAGACTCTATTCAGTAGATCCATGAATATAGCAGGGGTATTATTAAGACCAAAAGGCATCACTATAAATTCAAAGTTTTCATACCTTGTATGGAAAGACGTATTTGGTATATCCACCATTTTGTCCCTTAATTGATGATACCCTGAATGAAGATCAATCTTGGAAAAGTATTGAGCTCTGCATAATTGGTCAAATAATTCATCAATGTACAGGAGAGGATATTTGTTCTTGATAGTGATCATGTTAGGTTCTCGATAATCAATGCAGAGTCTCATTGATCCATATTTCTTCTTAACAAATAGAACAGGTGCTCCCCAAGGTGACACACTAGGGAATATGAATCCTTTATCAAGAATCTCTTGGAGTTGCTTCTTCAATTCCTGCAACTCAATGGGGTCTATTCTATAAGGTGTCTTTGAAATAGGCAAAGCACCCGGTACAAGTTCTATTGAAAACTCAACTTCACGATTTGGTGGAAGACCCGAAAATCTCTCTGGAAATACATCATCAAACTCCCGTACAATGGGAATATTCTTAATCATGAGTTTCTCTCCAACCATTTGAGATAAATAACCTTCATTTATTGAAATCAAGACCCATAAGATGGATGAAATTTTTTCTTGAAGGTTATATTCATCCTTGCATCGATAGACGATCATAGATTGATCTGGAATATTAAATGTGATTTCCATTCTTTGGAAATTGATTTGAGCTCCATATAAAGAAAGGCAATCCATGCCAAGAATCACATAAAATTCCACTATAGGAAGGATCACAAGATTTGCAGGATGTACTTTCCCACAAACTTCAATCGGAGATGAATTATAAACTTTTGATGCGATCATTGTGCCATTAAAAGTTCTCACAGCTAACTCAACATCTAATTGTTGAGGTAATATGGCGATACACTTATAAATTTATTCAGAAATAAAAGAGTGGGTGGATCCAAAATCAGATAAAACATTTGATACTTTAGAGTGGATGGTATGTGTATCTTTCACCACTTCGTTATCATACTCCACATCGTCGATAGTAATTGCATGTGACTTTCCTTTGTCTTTGGCCCTAAGAGTTTGTTGACGTCAATCATCATCAAAAACCCTTGGATTTGGGAATTGATTGGCATAATGCCCCATCTCCTTGCACCTGAAACATTGAAGTGTAGGAGGTGCATTCTATGTATCCCTTTCTTTGTTTGCATTATTAGACATCTTCATCCCATTATTTCGACATTCAACTGCCCGATGACATTCTTTTCTAGACTTAAAACATTTTCTTGTCCCTTTAAGACAATTCCCTCCTTGTTTCTTTCCACAATTTGAGCATAAAGGAAAAACTCATCTTCTTTTCAGTGTGGTCTTTAGATTTTGATTTGAATTACATTTTCCTCTTCTTATCAAACCCATATGACTGATGGGTTACTACAATCTCCATCTCAACCTTGAGAGCACATCGAACAATTTCCTCATAGATATTGAAGTCCCTTATGGCTAACGCCCTTCGAAAACTTGGTTTTAAGCCACTAAATAATTGATCAATTTTACTCTCTGGTTGGATAATAATTCTGGAACCATACCTTGCAAGTCTTTTAAATTTATCTTCACAGGTACCAACCGATTCATCATCCTTTTGCTTTAGTTCAAGAAACTCCTTCTCCATCTTTGTTCGAAGAATACGAGGGAAATACTTATTGAAAAATATTTTCTTGAACTCGTCCCATTATATGGACTCAAATTCATCTCTTTACCTCTTATTCTTGATAATATTACACCATTGATCAGCATCACCTTCCAAACTAAGATGACTTTATCATGTTCAGAACATTGAATAATTGAAAATATCTTTTCAGTGGTATTGATCCATTGTTCAACCACTAATGGATCAGAAGACCCGCTGAATGAAGGTGGATGCTGCCTCATGAAGGAATCAACAGAATGTTGCTCCTTTCTTTGCTCGTTTGGAAGTCCTGCATTGTTCATAGCATTATAAAGTTGTGTGAGAATGTCTACAAGATTTTTCATTCCAGCTCCCATAACATTTGGTTTCTCAGGGGGACAATCATTGCATTGCCCATCACATTCATAATTAACACGGTTCCTTCGGGTTCTAGCCATTGACTAAAACCAAGAAGAATAGTGTGAGAAACACTAATTATAAAAGGAAAACCACATAATCAAAAAGAAAATTTCACACTTAAGGTCTTATCATAGGTTGTTCATGCTCTTTTTTAAAACACTAATATTGTGTTCTATTCTTAGACTTATCCTTAGGGTTCTTACTAAGGCTTTCACATCCTAGTTTCTAAAGGTTGATTATACCATTCCTATGATACCAACTATAACGACCCATACTTTACAAAAATTGTTATTACATCAAAGTTGAAGCATAATTATTACAACATATAACAAAAACATGAAAGGAATGTATAGGTATACTGTCTTTAAAAATTGGGAAACATAAAAAACTGGTTCCTAAAATCAACTACATTGTCTCCCGTTTATTTCAACATATCTAGATTCCCTTTTTGGCATATCCTACATAATATCCTTTTTCCTGACCTGGGGAAAAGAAAACATACAATAGGGTGAGCTCAAATGCTCAGAAAGGGTATATAAAAGAAATAGCATTCATATCATAATCATAATAACATAACATTTTGAAAATATCAACCTGGAAAAGCGGTCATAATATCATGTCATGGAATAAATCATAGTAATAAAACGTAATCCCAAATAATCATAACATAAAACATGAAACATTGTGCCATACACACACAATCATATAAAATCATTTCATATTAGTCAAGGCTCATTTCCAAGACCATCATAGAGGAAAAAGTCCATTACTGAACCGAGTTCACTCTTTGTTCTAGTCATGTATCACTGAACCGGTTTAACTTGCCATTCCATCCATGTCTATCTAATGAGATATAAATCATTACCCAATGCATTGGAGGGAGATATAGGTCCCACAAATCTCATAATGAACCCATTCTTTTGTGTGCCACAAAATCATAAATCATACATCATAGCATAACCCATGTCATAAAAATGGGATTCTTAAACCTCGTGACATCATAAAACAATTCATATAAGATAAAGGACTTCATAAAAATAATTCCATCACAACATAATCGAATCAATGTAATAATACAGATATAAAAAGAACCCTATATTATCTTATATGTAAAATACTTTTGATAAAACACATGAACTCCATTCTTGAGGAAAATATCCTTTCTATTTCAAAAACATTTTCTCCATTCTTAACATGTCATACAATTTTAATGTAAATGAATTTGATTAAAAATAAACATGAAAACTTTTAATGGAAGATTCATGGAAATAATTTTCTAAAAATCCATTCATGCCGTATAAGTTAAAAAAACATTCTTCTCGTACTTTGGCCGGAAAAGTCAAAAAGTACCTCATACGAAAAATGACAAAAGATTTTTTTCATATATTTTACTAAAAACACACTGAAGGGTAGAATTGGATTTAAAAAATTGTAGGAGGATAGAAATAATATTATATATTGAGGATACATTTATGTGGATGATGAAATACACCCCAGTAAATACCAATGTATAAACAATCTCGGATAAAAATGAGATTGTGAGATTTTACCTTAACTTAGGTCCGATATGCTTCGTATGAATCTGAACCTCCTATAATATGGTTTAAATAAGGATAATTGACTTATTTCAGAATCATATTCATTCTTATGATATCATATATGGTCATATTTGAATCTTCTTAGTTTTAATATTTCATTGTTACTTGTTTTTCGGGTGTTTACTGCTTTATGTTCTTATTCGTGTTTTGTCGAATAAATTCTTATTCCTATTTAAAGGATATAAATACATAATTTACAGAATGGTATTAGTTTAATATATATCATATCCATTCATTCAATTCATTTATATAATCATTATTCAATGATGATTATATAGAATGAGTCGCATCACATCGTGGAGATGGTAGGCCGTACGTACGCACGAGCGATGATATCATTCCCATGATTGTGGAATTGTATTGAAGTGTATGTGTAATATTTCAGAATCAATAATACTTTACAATAATCATATATAGTTATTTATTTACACCATTATACCCATCCAAGTAAGGTTGTGGTGGAAAACATATTACACCAAGGCATGGAGACGGTATTCCGTATGTACGCACGCGCGATGTTTTTGTTTACCGTAGGATGGATAAGAGGTGAAATAGGGTTTTTTCATATTTATAATAAAATATCAGTATATGAGGGATAATGATGTTATTACCTCATAATGAAACAACTAAAGAAGAGGTAGTAGAAGAATAATTGAACTTGAAGAAAATGGTAGAAGGTATTACCACTTCTTCGAAGTGTATCCTTTAAACTTTCTCTTATGATGCTAGATTTGGTCTTTTGAGAAGACCAGTACCTCTAGTAGGTTTCTAGGGAATTGGGGAAGTGATATGGGAATGTCTTGGCCAAGCTTGAAGGCTCAATGTGGTGTGAGGAGTAGAGGGAGGAGGTGCCCTTTTATAAGAGAGGAGAGGGGAACCTTTGGAAAGTGTGAAAATATTATTTTATTATAAACTTATCTTCGGTTTAAAAAGGTCCAAAAATGATTAAAGATAAAGATAAGATGACTCATGGTCGAAATAAAATTATCCAATCATAATTGGACTTGTTATAGAAAATATTTTAATCATTATAATCTCATTTATTTAAATCATTTATAAATGAGTTAAATACTGCATCATTATTGTGTCATAAATAATTTAATTTATTTGATGTGTAAAAATTATAAAAAAATAAAAAAAATTAAGGAAATATTTTAAGCTTTCCAATGAATATTTATAGTCAAAAAGATAAATTATATATCCACTTATAAAAATTAATTACTAAAGGATTGATTGTTAATGCCAAATTTGTCTTTACATTAAATTAATTAATCTAATGTGTCATTTTCTTTCATAAGTGGAATCATGGGGTCCCAAAATCGACCCAAGGATGCCCATGGTTGGCCATTACTTATCCAATAAGTTCTGGACAAGTTTTAATGTAATTTTTAAATATTATATTTTTCTTTTAACCTTGAATTAACGTATTTACTTTTAACCGTGGTAAATAAAAGTAAAAAGTTACTATTCACCAAAAATTATTTTTATCTAATTGAACCACATTTTACTCCTTGATATTAACCATATCTCTTTTATTTTCTAAATTCAACTCACAGAAGTGGTAAAATTATGTTTTACGAACAATTGCAAAATCTCCTAGGAGGTGGGTAAAAGACGGTGACAAGTTCAATACAATTTTTTATAAATCTAAAATTTTTATAAAATAAATGCAATGAATTTCATTGATCATATATATGTATTATGTATGTATTTTTACATAAAATAAATTTAAATCTAATAAATTATTATTTAAATAAAAAGATGGTTTTAACCAAAAACTAAGTGTTTTCACTATTCATCAATAATTGATGTTTTTCAGAAAAATAGCAAAAATTCAGCCTAAGATAAATTTGATATTCCGAATTAAAAAACGATTTCTATTTTTCCAAATTCAAATCATAGAAGTGTAATTAATTAATTTTAAAAGTAATTCCCATTATCAAAACAAATAGAGTGTTTTTAAAAAACAATAACTATCAAAAGATCATCACTTGTTTATGTCCAATTTCAAAGTGAAATTAATTCCAATGACCAACATTGGATTAAATGGTAAAAATATATTCTAATTAAACTTTAAAACCACTTAAAAATATAATCCATCCATATAAATTATCACTATGAAAAATGTTGTTTTTAAATAAAATATAGCGTGTTGTTACTATTCATCAAAATATGAAAGTTATCAGAATAATATGAAACTTTTATCCAAATTAACTTTTTATATCCTGATTTCAAGGAAGAATTTTATTTTGTAAAATTGAAATTATAAGAATGTCAAAAACTAGATTTAAAATTAGTGCGCCATCAAAATGTGGTAAAACTGCATTTTTTGAAAAATACTTCATTTATCTGAAAAACTGATTTTATTTTCATACCTCATTCAAGAAAATGTGTAAGATGAATTATAATGTTATAGAATTTAAAATTAAGTTAATAGTATTCATAATAGCTAGTTTATAATATTATTATAATATATCGTTGTTTTGTGAAACTCGGTCTTGCGTACTACACACGCTATCGAGGAAGGTCGTGATTACGTGTAACGCAAGCCAAGCTAGTGCTGTGTGTACTGAAAGATTACTTTTCTTATAACATAATAAATAAATAAAATATACTTCTCATAAAATATCAGGGTGTTACAATTTACACCATATAAAAAATTAGGTGAAAAACATTAAAATATCATTGGATGAAGAAAAATTGAGATGAAACCACATACAAATATTGAATCATTGAAGTAAGAATAAATCAAAAAAATATTATCTGTTTAGAATTTAAATTAAAATAAATGATTTCATATATAAAATAAAATAATAAAATTAATTGAAATACATATTATTAATATATCATACACAATTAATTTATATTTTAATCGAATAAAAATATATTGATTTATAAAATGCCTTACATGGAGTTCAACTCATAATGTATGTACATTATATTCCTTTATAAAAATAATATTCTAAATATTTACTTTATGAATAAAATTTTCCGGTTAAATTCTTATTTCATTTTATTTATTACCGTGTAATATTTCGTTACGTGTTCAATTAATATTGTGTTGGATGTTTTGTTGTATTCTGGTCATATGTCAAAAATGAAATTAGTAGGCTGACTATGGTAAATGAAATCATTATTCCAATATATATATAATAATAATTATGGAATAATATCAATTTTTATACATCAATAATAATATTAAAATCATTCAATAATTATGGTTCTAAAAATGAATTGTGTTACAACAATGGAGATGGTTGGTCGTACGTACGCATGATTAACATTTCCATATTTCAATGATCATAGTGGAGGGATGGTAAGTAATATATTATCTTAAAAAATTATAATTCTATAAAAAATTTCATATTATTTATTTTATTACACTTTTATATACCATAAATGTGATTCGACAATGATAAACGAGCCATATTGCGTTATGGAGGTGGTAATCCACACGAACACATAAAGGATGTTATAATTTTTCATTGTATGTAATTGAATGGAAATATATGATATATTAATATTAAATAACTATAAATATATCATAAATATCACTTATATACATTTAAAAGTCATCCTAAATTTTTATGGGAGGTGATTATAGAAAATGAATAACATCAGTTCGTGAGGCTGAAATCTGTCGAAAACATAAATAACTATTTTGTTACATGTTTGATGGAACAAGAGACTGATTTTGTATATAAAATTAACATCATAACTTCCTATTATAAGGTATACACTAATGTTATTATTTCATTGTGTTTGAATAAAATATTATTTATGTGGTAGAATAAATAAAAAAAGTATCATTTAAGAACGATCCATCTTATTTGGTAAACAACATTAGGTTTTCGCCAAAATACATCCAAAGAGGATTGTCAATTAAAAAAGAAATATATTAAGTTTAAATGGGGTTATTTATGGTATTTTTTAGGTATTGGACAAATAATTATTTTATCTTTTTAATAAAAGAGTTTTGGAGGTGAAATTTTGTCATTTTGAAAGACTTATATTTTTGTAATTACTTAAAACTATTCAATAATTGGAAGTCATTATCAACCAATGTGCCTAAAAAATTATAAAATAATTATTTTATTCATTTAAAACTTTATAATATATTATAAATTTAAACTTTTACATGTTTTAAATGTGTTTTTCCCATTTAAATTTACGGTACTCACTTTTACCATTTTCGTTTTCCCTAAGGTTTGTAGTATTTTAGCTATGTAATTTATCCATTAAGTATGAAAAAATGTTCTTTATTATAATATTTGTTCATGTCTATTATGAATATGAAATCCTAATTTTATTATTGGAATTATATTTATGAGGAAGAATTAATTTAAACACAAGCACATGTAAGAGGAAAAACATTGTTTTAACCAGAATTATGGTAATATATTTTACTATTTTTATTATTCATTATGAAGAGAAACTAAGTTGATTAAATTAAATTATATTATTTATTCCTATTATTAATATTTAATATAGTTTATCATATTTAATTAACAAATGGGGCATAAGTTTTTAAAAATTATTCCAGTAACATATGATGAAAAAAAGTTTTCAGGGAATGCATGTTTTAATTAATAGAACAACTTATATTAACTCTATAAGTAGAAATAATTATTATATGAATTTAAATTAATATAAATATATATTTTAATTATAAATTTATTTAAAATCATTACTCATTAGGTGTTATTTTAAATAATATAAAAGCAGGAACATTATGCACAATTTTTTTTTGAAAAAATAAACAAACACCAAAATCATCATAATTCATGACTCGAGAGAAATAAACAATATTTTTATAAAAAATGGTTCAAAATTAAATTAATGAGAAATTAAATATATAATTTTACATTAAAATTAATTTATATAATGAAAATAAATGATTTTATTTTAAAATCAATATTTTTCTATTCATCGAAAAATAAAAATGTTTATAAAAATATCAAAGCTTTACCATATTAATATTTTGATACGATGATATCGATTATAATACCCATTTTATAAAATTAAATTTATAAAATTTCTAAAATATAATTATAACAATTTCTCACAAAAATACGTAAAAACCATTTTTGAAGAAAACCTATTTTTAATGAATAAAATGACTTCTAAAAAATTGTGTGATTATTTACTAAGAGATTATCAATTAATCTATATTAGTTGGTAAATTTATATATATATATATAATTATTTAATACCATTTATTCAATTGAATTTAAAATCAATGTTATGACTTTCACATACAAAATGTGCTTCACAGTTCCTTTATACTCAATGAAAAATGTACAATAAATCTTCGAGCATAGTTTCCCTTTTAAAACATCTTGAGGTGTTATAGAGAATTCCTTATACAAATACCCATTTTGTTTATTATCATTATACCAAGAAATTAATTAAGGGGATATATAATTCCATGTGTCTCCCATTGGATAATAAGTCCAATACATTAATTATATGAATAAACAATACAACATAATCAATATTCCTTAATAATAAAGAAATATTCACATAAGAAGGTCATAAATTCCTATTTTCAATAAATTACATAGTAAAACCTATAAAAATTCATCCATATAAATATTTTGGATGGTATCATTATATTATTTCCTATGAAAGTCATATGATTCAATAAAATATATAGACCTAGAAGATAATACTTTAAAATGATATATCGAAAATCTCTTTATGAAAATACATTTTCACTTTAAAATAACTTATAAAAAATCTATATACATTCCAAATATTAAGTGAAATTTTTTAATGAAAATTTATCTATGAAACATTTAATTTAATATTCAAAGAATTATGTAGTCATGAAAGTGTGAAATTATATCCTTGTTTTGAATGTTAATACGATGATTGCTTTAAAAAAATTGAAATGGTCAAAAGTAACTCATTCAAAAAATGACAATAAGATTCCCAATCAATAATTCAATAAAAATTCAAAAACATATACAAATATCATTCATAAGCTATACTAGAACATTAAAATCAGTCTTGAAATCATTTTAATAAATATATGGGAATGGAAGAAAAATAATCCTAATTGATTATAAAAAACAATGTTGGTTTTATTAAAAAATGGTTCATTATCTTGAGTTCATAAAATGTGAAAATGAATGACAAACATATAATTTGTAATAATAAAAATTGGATAAAAATTTAATATGCTTATTATATAATTTCAAATAATTTCCTCACTGGATACTTAAACCTAAATAGTCTCAAACGATGATGATATTTTGAAATAATCCCTTACCACTTTGGTAACATTTGAATAAAAAACCCCCTGAAAGAAATAACTTTATTTGAAACTTGAAATAAAATTAATGTCAATGAATTAATGATATAAAATATAAAATTATTATTATATACGTTTCTTGAAATAAACCAGTGGTGAATTCCTCATATGTCTGATGGAAGAAAATGTGAAATGAGAAAACCCATACCCTTAATATTATTTCTTTCATATGTGTTTAAAAACTAATATAATATCTATATTTTTTATAAATCTATTATAAAACTATTATAATATAATTCATACAATTTAATATTTACATATAGCTATTTATAACACATTTATTAACAATTCTTTATTAAAATCAGTATTTCAATTGATAAGTCCATCATTTTTCATGTATTATTTGGTTGGGTAGTTTTTGTCCTTGTATTTTGATTACGATTCCATTAAATATTGAATCTTAATAATGAGGTAAATATATTATATATTCATTATATATATATATATATACTCATTCATAAATGGTATATGCTGATAAATGAATTACATTGTTCCTAGAGACGGCTGGTCATACGTGCGCATAAATGTCACTTTCACATTGTGATGGATGGAAGAAAAGAAAGGTAAGTAATATTTTATATTAAAAAAATTAATTTTATATAATAAACATCATATATATTCATTAAATATATCCTTATACTATCTATGTAAACTTAAAATGTGAAAATGAATCACATTCCTTCAGGAAAGTGGTTGTCAACGCGTACTAATGTACATCATTATCTTCATCTAATGGTTATGATTGTAATAAAGTAGATTTTCTATTTTACTTATTGAATAAAAATTATTTCATAAATATTTTTTATTTTACATTTCTGAAGACTTATAAATATCCTTTTAAAGTGGTGTTGATAGCCAAATTACACTGCTAGGTGGATTTAGTAAAGACCACTGCATCTTCTTCAGTAGAATTGCATTAGATTATTTCTTAAAGACCACTAAAAGAGGCATTTAAAAATTCTATAATGCTTACATTATGTATATATAGGTTTAAAAGTTAAATATATGGTGTTTAGATGATCTATATAGATCAAAATAGAGTAAAAATATAGATAAATGAGTTACCTTTTATGAGGGATGGAAATGGAACACTAGGAATTTGAAAAATATTAAAATATATTTAGTAATTACCATGGAAAATGAATCAAATTGATAGATATTAATATAAGAAGAGACTAATGTCTAAATATATTTATAAAATTAATTTTATACCAATTTACTTCCATTCAAAATCTTATCTTTTGGTTTAACCCCTCAGTTATCCAATATCAATCATAATCACAACAATAACTCTTTCAATCATAAATGGTCATAATTTTACTTATTAGGTGACAATTGGATCATAAAAAACCAAAGGATGAAATTTCGTACTTATATCAACCTACTTGCCATATTTCCATATTTTTATGTTTTTTAAATAATTTGATAATATATTTTTCCCATAAAATACTTTTAATGTCATGTTATGAAGTATTCACATTATTTTACACATGAAAAAACATTAAAAAAATTATTTATAATATAAAACATTCACATATCTCAAATATGTGATTATAATCTAAAAATTCATGGATCATAATAATTCAAAAAAATTCTATTAATAATAATATATTTAAACTGATTTTTTGTTATTCCTCTTATGTTAATAAATAATATATCATGATTTCATTGTTAATAAATGTAATTATTTAATTAATAAAAACTATAAATAAATTCACATGATTAAAATATAATTTTCATTTGAAATAAAAATTTTATAACCAAAACTATCTTCATTTTATCCTTATGTAAAAAGGTTTGAGATGTAAAATTTAAGAGACTGGTATTTTGAATTTATTTTTAATGAATATATTTGAGCTCATAGTAAAATTTAAATGGAAGTAGTTGAAATATATTCAATAAATGGATTGTTGTGGAAAATTTTTGCATAAAAAATTGCAGAAAATAATTCATTTTTATTTTGAAACCTTGTCTAGTGGTTTTAACCCTATTATAAAATTTTTACCCTTTTTAAGGTGAAGTATATTTTCCAAGGTAACTATTACTAATAACTAAATATAAACATAAACTATAATAGACCATGTTTTTTAGCATGATGAAAATCCTCAAGATATCTTATTTTTTTGTCCAGTGAGGAAGCCAATATCAATTTTGATCATTGGAACCTAATTTTGAGAGTTTTTCCCGAGTACTTGTTTTTATATAACACCTAAGTATTAAAAAATAACTCAGTGATTTTTTTTAGTTTTGGGTGCGATCAGGCCATGAAATGTTGTTTTAGGAAAGTGTAAATTGAAGTGTATAGTTTGGAAAACCCATGTGGGCTCCCCGGAGTAGTCACACGAGCTTTGAGTGGAACTAGACATGGTTTGAAAAACCAATCAATTTGGGGAACACAACCATGCATGAACTCTTCAAATTTCAACATATGTATTTTTCATATTCTATAGATAGTCTGGAATATCATGTACCTAGGACATGTGAGTGTGGTTCTTGTTCAGTGAGCATTTCACTGTTAGAACAATTTTATCCAAACTGTGCGGCTAATTTATTTAGGTGAAATTACTATTATAACCCACATTATTTTATCTTTTATTCCTCCTTCATCTCTCATTCATCTGTAGACTTATAAATTGAACTACATATTCTTTTACACCAAGTAATTGAGAAGACATCATCATCTGATCTATAATCCTTGATCCATTGGTGGATATAAATGCTTTCTCAGTAAGTCCATCATTTGGTAACATCCCTTTTCTATTTATCTCTCTATGGGGAATGCTAAATCTGTTTGATAACATTTTCCCAATTTTTAGGTAATTACTCTAAAAAAGTATTTTATTTAAATTTGTCTCATGTAAGAGTTTGATATCCAATGATCAAGCACATAATAATACAAATTAGGTGGTTCCGATATTTCACTATGATTTCTCAGAGGTATTTCCTAAATTATTCAATATATGTGGAGTGATATTTTTCTAGTGATTCCCTAATAAATAAATTATTTCATTGAAATAATTAATTGATTGTATAAGATAACAATGAGAATTATAATTATAAAATGTCAATGGTTCAATTCGGTATGGCTTTGAACCATCCTTGGAAGGTCAGACTGGGTGATTTACTAAAATGAAATTAAATTTAGTATTTTTATGTGATTGTTTCCAGGGGAACATGTGGTGTATGCCTGAGATGGATGTAATTTTTCTCTCCAAGAATGAGGCGATTTAGTTTTTCTTGTCTTTCATGGCCTAGGATACATGGGGTTATAAAGATCGATAGGTTGAAGAAACTTGGTCATTTGGATTGGTGGTGATGAGGTTATCATGTTAAGGGAACAAATCTTGGGACTTGAGATGGTGTTGAAAAGTACGATTTAACAACATGATATCATAGGGTTGGTGGTGGTAAATGTTGTGCCCATGGTTTTTTTATTCCCACTCATCTTTTGTTGGGTGATTCACCAATGGAGTTGTGTGAACACTTATTTGACTTACATGTGGCGGTGTTGGACAATCATTATGGCTGGAGGCCCCCAAATACTATGCACCCTAGATGATGGTTTGGACCATCAGACATGATGGGGTTTCTCACCATAAAAAACCCATGTAGATGTTGATAGACTATCAATAGATGGTGTTGAGACAATCTGTTGGGGAATGAGTCTCACTGATATATATTAGTCCATTAGTCCAAGATATTTAGGAGATATATATCATCATGACTCAGTACATCAGATGTTGACCCGACGAATATTATTATTTGAGGGAATGATATTTATGTGGCTTAAGATATAGGGATTCAAGCTCAAGGTGGTTTTTATATAGAGGTATTTGAGAAAGTGGAGTCATTAGATCATGTTTTTGGGAATTTTTTTACATTATGGATGACATGAGGTGTTAGGGACATGATTATGGGTGGATCCCAAGGGTTCACCATATTTTATTTTTTCAAGGGATTCCTTGGGCACTAATATAGGGATACATCCCACTGAAATTCAATATAAACTATCAGGTGATGTGTGGTATGTATATGACTCATTACATGTCTTCAAAATTATACTTGTGATAGTTTATGTATGTGATTTTTTCCTTGTGGTTTCTGCGCATAAAAAAGATAATTTGTTAATTTAATGTTCATGGGTTCCCTTTTTATCTATATCCAAAATACACATTCATAGTTATGGATATATGATATGAAGAATTTAGTGGTGTAATACTGATATTATTCTCACACACAGCACCAGAACCTCAGGACATGTGTATACATTATGTCTTTGAGATCTGGTAAGGGATTGGGCTTAGGAGTTGTACCTTAGTTATCGAGTTGAACATTTTTTAGAGGATGGATTGAATTGGATCATGGTCCCTCTTATATCATCTCGAGTTTTCTTTTGTGTTGTAGAAATCAATATATATATACATATATGTATTTTTATGGTTGGAAATGGGTGACCATATTTATCTAACTTGTATGAACATCTATGCTATGTAACATCTATAAAATTAATACATTTTTCCTATTAAATTATCATTTCTCTACTTTGTATTTTTTGTTATATTGAGTTTGTTGTTTCTTTCATTTTTTATACTCCTTATGTAAATTATATATTTATATATGGACCATTATTATTATCACCACATGAGCGTATAATATCCCCACAATCACCACTCATATTCATGCCACCAATCAAAAGTCGTTGTAGTTTCAGGATGCACACTTACGACATTGTGGTAAACTAGCCTAGTATATTTTTCAAAATGAAAATCAAGTTGGGGAGCTATTTTTTCTATTCTAGAAATTCATTTCATTGATTTTCAGTAGTTTTCAGATTCATAAAAATTGAATATAAGGACGTTTCTTATGTATATATTGTATTACTATTTTGTTTTTAGTAGACTAGAGACGAGGATGTAGTTGAAAACAGGAATGAGACTCATGTTTTGGTGTATAAAACCCATGCACTAAGGCATACAATGTTAAAAGGGGTGTAAAATTTATATTCTGTTCTGTTCCATTATAGTTTATTGATTTCCACCTTGAGTTGCACACTTTGTCGTGATGTTAATTTTTTAAGTGTATTGACCCTTATATTGGTTTAGAAGGGGTGGATTGTTTATAAATCATGATAATAACATTGGCTCATATGACATATCATTACTTATAGTTATTTATGGTACCAAGAGATCCACTATGAAGGGATGGGCTGTTTGAAATGTCATAAAAAAAGATCAACAATGTTTCCTTAGATAGAAACTTTTCTGGAATTATGCTAAATTTTACTATTAATGTGGATCTAATTAAATATATATGTTATTCTATATGCATATGATATATGGGCCAGAGCCTGATAGGTGTTGGTGTTCATGATGATAAGGGTGTGTGTAACGACCCAAAATTTTTAATAAATCTTGTTTCCTAATTTTGTGTGTTATTTTATTTCATACTCAAAAAAACATTTTCATTTAATAAATTGAATATAATTTAAATGAGACTGTTGGGTTTTGACTATTATATGACCGTTATCTAGTATGACCTTTGGAAACTAAATATCGCGTTTATTGTCTCTAAATACAAGTGATCTTGGTTAATTTATAAAAATGATTCGATGGCCTCATCTAGTAGTCTCGGGCCAATCAAATCCCATCTAAGAGAACTTGGGAAGGAGGTTTCACCAATGGGATTTTCTCTGGACCAAACCAAAGCCAAACTTCATCGTGTAAAGCTAGAATGGAATCACCTTCATGAGAAGTTCAAACTAATAGAGATTACTACTCGTGCAATTTTGGTCGAGCCACCCTCAGATTCTCTCACCGTAGCACACCTTACACTTAGGTCCTATGCTGGTGTGATAAAGGGATATGTAATGAGACCATAGCTATGTTTTGTAATCCTTTATTGTAAATAAAATTATGTTTTCATCATATGGTGAATTTTGTAAGTTTTCAAATGTTCGAATGAATATAGGATGTATTTTATTGATGTATTTTGATAAGGGGAAATTTTAAAATATTTATGTAAACCTTAAATAATTAATTATGTGTAATGATTTTCAAAAAATGGTCTTCTGAAAATGTGTTCAGTAAGAAATTTAGAGTCTAATAAGATCAACTTAATTTTTGATGAATAGTAAATTGTGAATAGTGATTTTATGCTTAGGATTAGTAATCTGACCAAATGGATTAGTAATCTCACTTAATAAAAGTATTAATATTATTTAGGCACCTTGATTAAGTTGTGTGATTCAATAAAATAGGTAAATAACTGTTTCATTAATTATTAGTCATGTATTAGTTTTTTCAGGTGAATAGTGTTTTTTAATTAAAAATATTTAAATAATTATTTTTATAAAATGGACTTCATTTTTGAACTTAGAACATCAATATTATGTTAAGGAAATTTTTGGGGATTTTTCTGAAAAAAATGAATTTTCGGTGAATAGTGTGTTTATTTAAAAATTAAATTAATAATATTTTGAAAATAATTTTTATAAAATGTAGTTTTGTATTGAAATCAGAGCATCGATATTTGGTTAAGGTGAAATTTTGGGATTTTTTTGAGAAAGTTGAATTTGCGGTGAATAGTGAAAGTACAGTTTTTAAGTTACGGGTGTTTAATGACATCATTAAATAATGTATTATGTAGGTAATCAATATGGTCAACATATGAAAATTAATATAAGGTATGAGGTGTCCCAAGTGGCCAATACCATGGGGAAATACCATGGGCAAGCCCATTGTTTTTCCATTACAACCAATGAGGTGTCCCTTGGCCATTATTGCTGTGTCCCCTCACTTTTCATATAAATACCCACTTTTTCCTCCTTTAGTTTTCACTCCCATCTCTACCCCAACGAATCTATGGTCTCATTACCTCCCAAGGAGTCCTCCCAAGGTTCCACCAAGTCCTCAAGGTCCCAACCTTTGTGTTTTAAGAGTTACATTTAACGGTAAGGGATCTTACCTCCCTCTTTCTTTCCAGGTACTTTCTTTTATGTCATTTCTTTTATGCTCCATGTTCTTATTTTGGAAGATGTTCTTTTATATTCATCCTACTATCCTTCTAATGTTTAATATGATGATATAACCCCTCTTTCTCTCATCAATTCATTTTAAGAGTGTTTAAGTGGCACTGTTATGCTGCCAAATTTTTAAGGGAGTCTTTCACCTTTCTCATTTTCAGGTTCTATTTCATGTAAAGTATTTCAAGTTCCTTTTTATTATGTTGGAGTATGATATCTATATCTATCATACTGATATTTTATTTTCATATTATGAGAGACCCTATTTGATCTCATCAATTCATTTTTTTGAAGATTAAGTGACGTCATTAGGCTGCCGAATTTTCATAAGAAAAATCTTATTTTTGTCTTCCTTTCATGTTCTTCATTTTATATGGAATATCATTCAAATTTCATTCCCATTTTCTTAAATCCAGTATATTTTGTTCCCATACAATTTTATGGATCATTTATGATTTGGAGACCCATTTCCCCTCTCTTTTCAATGTTTTCTAAAACCCTACAACATAGCCGTTATGCTGCCGAATTTCCGTCTCAAAATGTCTCTCTCTTTTTCCCAAATTATTTTTTTTATTAAGTGAATACTCAAATCTCTTTCTTCTAAAGGGGTATTCACATTTATACCAAAAAGTTCTATTTTAAATTCTGGGATTTACATACATGAGACCCTTTTTCCTTTTCTGTGGGTTTTATGTGACATAAAGATCATGTCTTTAAACCAGTTTTTAAAATGTTATGATTAAGAACTGAAACCCATTTTTTAATGCTATATGGGTTATTTATGAAATGTTTGATGATGATATATCTGGATCACATTATAAAAAGGAAAATTTAAGGATTTTCCCTGATATTTCTCCAATGCATTGGGTAAAGACTTAATCTCAAGAGATAAACATTTTTAACGATATCTTGGTGAATAACCTTAGTAATTTTTAATGACACCTTGGGGATGGACCTTGGTGAAAAGAAAATGATTGTCTAAGTTAAATGTTGCAGAGACATCTTCATGTTATGAAATATGTTATTTTTATTATGATTGGCCTCATTATTTCTTTCTCATACCTTAATGTCCTTTCTCATGACTTTATTGATGTATCTCAAGTTCTCATGTAAAATGTTTCCTTTGTTTCCCTTACTGGGCCTTCTTCTCAACCTTTCTGTTGATGTATGCACCCAGGTTATGAGATGCTGTAATGAACATAGGATTAACAAATGAAAAAGCCATTCATGTGTTTAAGAATAATGTTTTATGTCTTTTAATGTATTAATTTCCTGGTTTCCAAGACACTAAACCTTAAAGATCCTTGATTTTGTATAATGTAATGAAAGTTTATGTGATAAAAAGGCGGGATGCTATAGTGTGTTTTTAAAGTGTAAAAAATGAAGCTATATAGTGTATTCCGATATAGACTATTTTTTTGTATTCTACCTATATACCTTAGATTATATGTTATTCTTGATATTGATATGGGTATGAAGGGGGTCCATGAGTATGGATGATACTTGATACCTGGCCCTTATATGGGTAGGTAAAGGGCTTGAGGATGGATGCCAAGTGACATCGTGTGATAAGGGACTATAAGGTTTATGGGATGTGTTTACTATTATATATTTACATATCTACAATATATAAATATATATATTGTTATAGCTATTTGTCCATTGTATCTGTATTCAGTGGGATTTTATCCAGATGGGATCCGATGGAGCAAAAGAAGGTAAGATATGTTGTACCACATGGGTGTGCATGGGATGAATCTCTGAAGGATCTGGATGAACTTGACCAATAATTAATGGCTCTAGTACAAGTTGGATAACATCAGGGAATGGAAGACTTTGGTCCATGGATTGATGAGAAACCTAGGTTGATCCTAGTCCAGGTTATAAAAGGTATAGATAGAGATGTTTACGGAGCATATCCATCTATAGAATACATGAATTGGCTGTTAATATCTAATCACATGAACTTATTTCAGGGCTAGGGTTGACCATATGCCACATATAATTTAATTGAGTCAGTTCAGTTGATCTTTGACCTACTAGAGACACCCCCATGATAGAGGGAGATGCTGGAGACCTATATGCTCAGAGGAGTGAAAAACATTATAGTGGTAAATATAGGTTCAGTTGGACTAACACAAGGGACTATATATGAAGGATTTAAAAGCCATGATTTTCGATATCCACATTCAATAGATGTTGAGGCTGGATAGAGCCATGGAGTTCTAAAATATCTAGAATGGGGAATCATATATAATGGAATATGTATCCAATTTCACATACTTGTCAAAAAATTTACAAACTATGGTGGGTAATGGAATCACTACGGTGTGGAATTTTGAGGATGGATTGTAGCATGATGTCAAGGTGCATGCAAATAACTTCTAGCTTACATTCTTTTCAGAGGTAGTCAATTAGGTGCTAGAATCACAGGGAAATTTAACATACCATTGTTATTCAATTTGGTTGACGATGATAAGTTATTTTAGTAGATATTCTTCAACTAGCAGGAATTAGGGTTAAGACGAATCTCTATAAGGCACTTTGGCTAGAGATTCAGGTAGGCCACCTAAGAGTGGGTATTCATCTATATGTTTCTTGTGTGGGAAGAATGGTCATGTTTTGAAGTAGTGTGATTAGGTTATGAAGTGTTTTTCGATGTGCGGTCAGATGGGACATCTGGAGAGGTTTTATAGGAAGAAGTGTAGATGATCTAAAAACATGGAATTAGGGGAGAATTTATGATTTTATGTTCGATTTAACACCCCAAGATTTCATAGTATGTTATTTCTTCAAAGTAATTCAATCACTTTCACTACACGCAACACCGAGTTCTAACGCACCATGACTTACCAAACAAGCCGTTCAATAGCAGTTATGAATAGTATTAACTGAATTTTGGTCTTTATATAATCCTTATAACTTTAGAATCCATATTATGAGTATCTTAGACATAATGAATGAACAAATACTTTTTTCAGATAAAAGAAGTATTTTTCAAAAAATGTAATTTTACCGCCTTTTAATGGAGAAGCCATTTTAAATCCAATATTTGAAACATTTATATATTCAATTTGAAAAAATAAACTTCTTCTTTAGAATCGAGACATAAGAATTTAGTTTCAGTAATGTTTTGATGTCATTCTCATAACTATCAAACATGTGTGAATAGTGAAAAATACAATATTTTAACTGAAAACAAGTTTTTAAATCAAAATAATTTATATTGTTATATTATAAATTTTAATGGTTTGGAAGAATAAATAGATTATATTTTTACCATTTAATCTAATGATGGTTATTGTAAGTAATTTCTCCTAGAAATTAGACATAAATAAGTGTCAATCTTTTGGTAGTTATTATTTTTAAAAAATATACCTTTTGGTTTTGACAGGGGGAATTAATTTTAAATTAATAAATTCAACTTCTATGTTTTTAAATTGGTAAAATAGACTTCATTATTGAATTCGAAATATCAAAATTAACTTAGGGTAATTTTTTTTATTTTTTCTGAAAACTTTTATTTTTTGATGAATAGTGAAAAACATTGAGTTATAGTTTAAAACCAATTTTTTTTAAATAATTATTTATTTTATTTAAATTCATTTTACATAAAAAAATATACATAATACCTATATAAGTTAAATATAATTCATTGGAGTCAGTTTATAATAATTTTAGATATATAAAAATTTTATTGAACTTTTCACTGTCTTTTACCCACCTCCTAGGAGAATTTGAAAATGTACATAAAACATAATTTTACCGCTTCTATGAGTAGAATTTTGAAAATCAGAGAGACACGGTTACAATCATGGAGAAAAATATGGTTCAATAATATATGAATTTTTTTTGGGTGAAAAGTAACTTTTTACTTTTATTTACCACGGTAAAAAGTAAATAGAGTAATTAAGGGTAAAAATGAAAATATTATTACCCAAACACATTCCCTAATTATATTAGCTAAGTATAAATTGAACAAAAAAAACCTTATAAATAAAACATGAACCTCTTTGGTCCACATGGATTAGATTAGCACATTTATTATTACTTAATTCAAAGAAGAGTTAAAAGAGTTAAAATCAATGTTTAATAACTAAAACATTTTTAATATCGAGTTATACATAAGATAAATTCGATTAGAAATATTCATTAGAAAGATAAATGGATTTAATACATAATGGTATTATATTTATAATTTTTAGACATTGAATAATTAACCGTATTTGTGACATAATAGTGATGCAATATTTTCTTTATTAATGAAAGAATCAAATAATTAGTATTATAAAAGTTATAATAAATATATTTTTAAAGTTTTGATGCCATCCACGAATTTTATTGGTTAATATGAAATGTTTGGATTCATTAAATGAATTTTGTTCGAATTAATAATGTTTTTATGAGTTTAAAAGAAAATCATTTATGAAATATTGTCAAAATTGACATAACTGAGTTTTTAAAACAAGTATTATAATAATAATTGATATTCTATTCGAAAAAATTTAAGGTTTGGCCAGAGGTCTTATATCACGATAGGTGTATTATTAATGGACCACTTGGGGGTCTCTTGGATGTATATTGTATGTTTATTAACTATATAATATAAAAATATAAAGTGACATGGTAAATGTCAATCAAATTAACTAAGAGTTAAAACTAAAAGATAAGGTTAATATAATGATCCAAACCTGTCTAAAATCTATTGGTTAAATGGATTTCGATCCATACCCACCTTAAACATTTAATAATATACTTTGGATCCATTATAAACTGAATATGAATTTATTATAAATTAATACTTTATGTTTTTCCTAAAGAGCCCCTCCTCCCCCTTATAAAGGGGAACCACTTATGACCAATTACTCACACCTTTAAAGCCTTTGGGATCGGCTAACCCCTACCCAAATATTCTCTCATCTTCCCTCACTTCAACCTAGTGGCCTTAGTTTTATCAGAAAGCCAACTTATGGAGCCCTTTTGATCAAATCAAAAGTAACAACCTGAAGAAGAGGGAAAGTTTTCACCACCCTCTTTCAAGTTCCTTCTTTCATCAACTTCTCCTTTCTTTGTTATTTCCATTATAAATTAATAACTCTAGTATATTCCATATAACATTATGTTATTATAAATATGGTAGAACCATATTCAGTTTTCTATCCATCTTTTGAATGACATGTCACCATACGTGCGTACGTACGGCTTACCGTCTCCACGTCGTGGTGTAATTGTTATTCAAAAAATTATTATTTGGATGGGTATGATGATGGTGTGTAATTCATGTAAATAATAAATATAACATGATAATGATTCTGTAAATGTGATATAATATCCAATTATATATTATTTTAATATTAAAATAATGATATTGTCGCTCATGCGTACGTACGGACTACCGTCTCTACGAAGGCGATGAGATTCATTCTCCATCATATCCATGCAACTATAATTCGCATTTGATGATTAAAAATAATGTTAAGGATGCGATATCATTTTGGATATGAATAAGATACAACCTATGGATAACAAACATGGAGTATGAAACAAAATATATAAAAGAAAACGTGTATGTTAACACCCGAAATGACGATAATACTAAAATATTATTCACAAAGCAATATTATGAGATCATATATCATATAATATTTATATATATGATTCTCGTATAATTTAATAACTATGATTTAACTATTATATAGGAGTTTATCCTACACTCTATCAAGTAAAAGTACATGGTAAAGGGTTATTTCGTAATCTCTTCATTATCCGAGGTTGTTTATACGTAATTATCTACTATGACCTCTTTATCATCCACATCCATGTTTCTTAAAAATGTATTTCAAACCATTATTAATATTTTACAGACTATTTGTTAATGTCATTTATACCCTTGTTTTAATTTTTATAAGAAGTTTATAATGGAATCTTTCTGTCATTTTCCAAACAAGGTCCTTTTTAACCTTTTAGACAGAATTAAGGTAAGAATGTCTTTTTTAACTTATACGAAGGGTGTGGATATTTTCCGCTGTTATAAAATATTCGAAGCTTCCTTAAATTATAATAAGGATATTTTCAAAGTAAATGTTTTATTTTATAATAATGTGACTTTTTAATGATTTTAAAAAAGAGATATTTCTCTCAAATAGTTCTGATTTCATCTATGTCAACATCAAATGAATGATTTTAAGCTTATTTTAAGTTGATTTTTTATGATAAAAAACTTCAATATTGTATTGATGGTTTTTTGATATGTTTTAATATAGATTTGGTTTTTATACCATTCATGGTTTATGGAGAAAGTATTGACATTTTGAATGCTAGTTTTAATATGAATGTTTATGTTATGTTTAAACCTGTTCATATGAGGAATGCATTGGACATAATAATTGACAGGTGGAGCCCGCTATAGCTCCTCGATGCCTCGGTAGGTCTCTTGAGATAAACTAGTGTCTTGGAACGAGGTCTTAACAAAATCTTTTTTTAGTCTTGGCATGAGGCCTTGGCTATGTGGTTATGATAGTTTGACATTATGCATTCCATCATTATGAAAGTGGTTATTGATATTGCATGTGATTATTCGACTAGTAGAATAACCATGTGAATAAGAAAATGGAATTATTACATTTTATCGTTTCCATATTATGCTTATGTTCAGGTTTAAAAGGATTTTGTTTTAGTTATACATTGTCTTAAATGTTTATGTTTATTTATGAAATTTTCTGCTATATTGTTATCCTTACTGAACATCTGAGCTCACCCCTTTAAATGTTTTAATTTTTCATAGGATGTGAAGAAGTATTTTATGAATAACCTACAGGGAATTTAAGATGGGATATGAAGACAAGATTTTTTTAGTTTTTTTACTTTATGATGTAATGTATGACTTATAAATATATCTAATGTTTCCAAGGATACTAAACTAATCGGTCTTTAAAGAATTGATCCTCTGTGATCATGCCAATGATATGTAATAATGTACCGACTCTGGGTAACTGGGGATGGAGAGTTACAGTTGGTATCAGAGGAAGATTAGTACAAACTTTGGAAGATATATTTAGATAAACTTTGATTAGAGAACATAGACCTAAGATGGACTTTGAGGATTAGTATAGAAGAACTTCCTAGAATTTTGGTGTTGTAGAGGTTTTGCGAGTTTCCTGAAAAATACATCCATGTCTGGATATGAGCAGGTAGAGGTGACTCTAGCCCAGATTTACCTAGGGGTAAAACCCAAAAACACTTCTTTGAGATAGACTCGAACATGAACTAGTGCACGACAATGGGCCTTGTTCCACTCTTGGTTACGACACTCCCATGGGATATGCTTATGATAGTTATCATTTTCTTTACAAATCATTATGAAGTGTTTATGAATATATAATTCCTCAATGAAAACATCCTTATGGTTATGGATTATATCCATAAACCATTAAATTTACTTTAGGTATTTTACAAGTTTGGAATTATTCATTTTAATTCATAAACTGACCTAGTTTATGCTATTGTATAAAAATGTAACCCTATAGAAGGAATGTGAACTCCAACAATACGTATGATCCAAATAGTAATAAGGATCCTATATTTCACAATATTAAGAAAACATTTAGAAGGGAAATAGTCTCCCATGTATTCTCAACATATGAGGAAATAATATCATTTGTTAATAATATAAGTTATGAATTCTCCGAGTCTTATGGCATTGAAGGGAAGCAAGAGAAGAAAATGATGAAAGAGATAAAGATGGATAATGTGAAGAGGGAAGATAAGAATTTTCCCATATGTGAAAATGGTGGGAAGAAACACCCTAGAACATGCCTGAAGGGAATGAGAGTTTTTTATAAGTTTGGAGAAAAGGGACACCATGTACGTGACTGCAATGGTAAGAAAAAGGCTTCAAATGAACAGCACTTCATCTTCAAGGAGTTGAGACACTATGAGAACCGATGTCCAAATCATCAGGGGATTCCCCAAATGATTCCATTGGATAATAATAAAGTTATTATACTACCATAGATGAGGAGGGATGATTAGATTTCTTATTTTGTCATTAGAGAATTATGTCATTTGAGTGTTGTATCAACACTGTACTGGTTATAATAATTATGGAGTACATAAGGATTGTACTGCAGTACTATTTCATTAAGGACATGAGATTGCGTGGAACCAAGAAAAGTGACTCAATAGTAGGTTATATTTTTTGGAAAATATATGGTTGAGAGAAAGATAAACCATAATACAGTTCTGATACATAAGTAGTGATTTTGGAATAATACATTATTGATTTGGATAAATTATATTGGAAAATCTTTATTACCTTGAAACAGATCAACGATTTGTATATTCCATCATTGTTGGATTTTAAAACAGTTTTTGGAAAGAAGGATTATATCCAGTATTCTATAAGGAATAAGGGATCATGAGTGTAATCAATATGGTTTTATGGTAATTCAGGATGTTGTAGTGTTTTAAAATAATACATGATGAAGGTTTTCATATGTTATTACGCAAAAAGGAACGTCATTGTGTTTACCTTCCTTATAAATTTTGGAATGTGAGTTTGGACACACTTATTTTGGATAATTCTAGTTTGAGATTATTTTTGGATTTCCATAAAAGGACAACCCAGAGGTCGGGCGGCAACACGTCACATCCGGCAAGTCCGCAAGACTTGAACCTGTAACAGAAGGGCGACAAGGGTGTAACACCTACCACTGGCCCACGTGATGTCCGGGATTAAATAATGAAATCATTTAAAAAAAATTTGGTAGATAAATTATAAATTCATTTTTTAACCCTATACGAATAGGATAAATAGAAAATTATTTTTATGTTCTATTATCTTTTAGAGTGAAATATGAGTTTTTGATAGAAATTAGTTAATGGATTGGACTCTACTTTTCATGTATATATTTTTCTTCTTCTCTTATTCTATGATGTAATAACTTCTTATACTTTAGTGAATGGATCCTAAAACAAAAAATGTGTTATCTTAATACCATATTCTTTGTTGAACCGATGATATTTTAAATCAATATAGACTGATGAATTTAAGGCACTCAATTTTACAATTGTTTGTGATTGATGTAGTCAATCACTACCTATAAATATTTATGTTTTTACTTCAATTATATGTCTTATATTACCACCAATGTTCTCCTAATCAAAATCATAATTTGGTTGCGACCCTTTCATTTCCCTTTTCCTCTAATTAAGTCTAAATTTTATTAACCTAACTTCCGATGTGGGTGTTCCGAAAGGTGTTTTCTATTTTCAAAATTTTATTTTCGAAAAATAATTTCAAATTGTGAGGATGAAATTTATTGAAGGAGGGAAGAATATAACACCACAAGATTTCATAGTACGTTATTTCTTCAATGAAATTCAATAACTTTCACTACACACAACACCGAGTTCTAGCGCACCATAACTTACCAAACAAGCCGTTCAAAAGTGGTTATGAATAGTATTAACTGAATTTTGAAATTTATATAATCCTTATAACTTTAAAATCCATATTATGAGTTTCATAGACATAATGTAAGAAAAAATATATTTTTTTCAGATAAAAGAAGTATTTTTAAAAAAAATGAAATTTTACCTCCTTTTAATGTAGAAGCCTTTTTAAATCCAATATTCGAAACTTTTATATATTCAATTTGACAAAACAAACATATTTTTTAGAATCGGGACATAATAATTTAGTTTCAATAATGTTTTGGGTTTTTTCTTATAACTTACATATTTGGGTGAATGGTGAAAACTACTATATTTTAACTGAGAACAACTTTTTAAATCAAAATAATTTAAATTGTTAAATGATACATTTTAATGGTTTGGAAGAATAAATAGATTATATTTTTACCATTTAATCTAATGATGGTCATTGTATGTAATTTCACTTAGAAATTGGGCATAAAAAAGTGTCAAACTTTTGGTAGTTAGTATTTCATAAAAATATGCCTTTTGGTTTTGACTGCAATAATTAGTTTTAAATTAATTAATGAAACTGATATGTTTTGAATTTTGTAAACTATAATTCATTATTGAATTCGGAATATCAAAATTAACTTAGGGTAAATTTTTGGTGTTTTTTTGAAAACTTTTAATTTATGATGAATAGTGAAAAACAAAGAGTTATAGTTTAAAACCGAATTTTTAATTATATAATTATTTATTTTATTTAAATTTATTTTATGTCAAAGTAGATACATAATATATATATAAGTTAAATTTAATTCATTGGAGTCAGTATATAATAATTTTAGATATATAAAAATTTTATTGATCTTTTCACTGTCTTTTACCTACCTAAGAGGAGAATCTTCAAATTCACATAAAACATGATTTTACCACTTGTGTGAGTGGAATTTCGAAAATCCGGAAGACATAGTTATTATCAAGGAGAATAATATGGTTCAATAAGATAAAAATAATTTTTGGTTAATAGTATCTTTTTTACTTTTATTTACCACGGTAAAAAGTAAATAGGGTAATTAAGGGTAAAAATAAAATTATTATTATAAAATTGGGTACAACCGCGAAAGCAGAACACGACACAAAGAATAAAATTATAGTAAATCGCAAGCACTGGGACTTGACCCCATGACCTGCCCCTCACCCCACCCAAGCCCTTACCACCCCACCACCAAGGGTGGGGAGAAGGAATTATTATTACCCTAAAATATTTTTTAATTATATTGTCTAAGTATAAATTGAACAAAAACAACCATATAAATAGAATATGAATTTATTTGGTCCACTTGTATTAGATTTGGATAGTTATTATTATTTAATTCAAAGAAGAGTTAAAAGAGTTAAAATCAATGTTTAATAATTAACACATTTTTAATATAGGGTTATACATAAGATAAATTCGATTATAAATATTTATTATAAAGCTATAAAGATTTCCAATATAATGGTATTTTATTTATAATTTTTAGACATTGAAATGTTAAACTTTTTTATGACACAATAATGATGCAGTATTTTCCTTATTAATGAAAGAATCAAATAATTCATATTATAATAGTTAAAATAAATATAATTTGAATGTTTTTATGCCATCCACGAATTTTATTGGTTAGTATGACATGTTATGATTCCTTAAATGAATTTTATTAGAATTAATAATGTTTTTATTACTTTAACAACAATCAATTATTAAATATTGTCAAAATTGACATAAATGAGTTTTTAAAAAAAGTATTATATTATTAATTGATATTATATTCCCAAAAATCTACGGTTCAGCCAAATGACTTATGTCATGATAGGTATATCATTAATGGACCACTTAGGGGTCTCTTAGATCTATATAATATGTTTATTTACTATATAATATAAAAATACAAAGTGTCATGGTAAATGTCAATCTAATTAACTAAGGGTTAAAACTAAAAGATAAGGTTAATATAATGTCCAAAACTGGTCTAAAATCTGTTGGTTGAAAGGTTTTATACCCATACCCACATTATACTTTGAATAATAGACTTTGTATCCATTTGAAAAAAAATATGAATTTATTATAAATTAATACATTAAGTTTTTCCTAAAGAGCCCCTCCTCCCCCTTATAAAAGGACACCACTTATAACCAATTCCTCACACCTCTCAAGCCTTTTGGTTCCACCAACCTCTGCCCAAATATTCTCTCAAAATCCCTCACTTCAACCTAGAGGCCTTATTTTGATCATAAAGCCAACTTATGGATCCATTTTGATCAAATCAAAATGAAGAACCCGAAGAAGAGGTAATGTTTTCCCCACCCTCTTTCAAGTTCCTTCCTTCTTCAACATGTTCATTCTTCGTTATTTCTATTCTAAAATAATAAATACAGAATAATCCATATACTGTGATGTTATTATAAATATGGTACAACCATATTCATTATTCTATCCATCCTTTGAATGTCATGTCACAATACGTGCGTACGTACGGCTTACCGTCTCCACGTCGTGGTGTAATTGTTATTAAAAACATTATTATTTGGATGGGTATGATAATGATGTGTAAATAATGTAAATAATAAATATAACATGATACTGATTCTTTATATATGATATACCATCCAATTATATATTATTTTAACATCAAAAGAATGATATTGTCTCTCGTGCGTACGTACGGACTACCGTCTCCACGAACGCGATGAGATTCATTCCCCATCGTATCCATGCAAGTATAATTCTCATTTGATGATTGAAAATAATTTTTAGAACTTGATATATTTATGGATTTGAATAATATACAACCTATGGATAACAAACACAGTATATGTAAGAAAATATATAAAATAATAAGAGTATGTTGAAACCCGAAACGACGATAATACTAAAATATTATTAACAAAGCAATATTAAAAGAGAATATATTATATCATATTTATGTATATGATTATTTTATAATTTAATAACAATGATTTAACTATTATACATGAGGTTAACCTACACTATATTAAGGAAAAGTAAAGGTAAGGGTTTATTTCACAATCTCTTCATTATCTGAGGTTGTTTATACGTAACTATCTACTTGGACCTCTTTATCATCCAGATCCATGTTTCTTAAAAATGTACTTCAAACCATTATAAATATTTTACATACTATGGATTAAATACATTTATACCCTTGTTTTAATTTTTATAAGATTTTTATAAAACAATATTTCCGTCGTTTTCCAAACAAGGTCTTTTTTAACCATTTCGATAGAATTAAGGTAAGAATGTATTTTTTTTAACTTATACGGAGGGTGTGGATATTTTCTGCCATTATAAAATATTTGAAGCTTCCCTTACAAGATAATAAGTATATTTTCAAAGTAAATTTTTTATTTTATAATTATGTAACTTTTTAATGATTTCAAAAAAGAGATATTTCTCTCAAATAGTTTTGATTTCATCTATGTCAACATCCTTTGATGGATTTTAAGCTTATTTGTAGTTGATTTGTTATGATACAAAACTTCCATATTTTATTGAAGGTTTTGTGATATGTTTTACTCTAGATGTGTTATTTTTATACCATTCATGGTTTATGTATATAGTATTTACATTTTCTATGCTAGTTTTAATACGAATGTTTATGTTATGTTTAAACTTGTTCATATGAGAATTCATTGGACTTAATAAGTGACGGGTGGAGCCCGCTATAGCTCCTCGATGCATAAGTAGGTCTAATGAGACAAACTAGTGTATTGGCACGATGCCTTGGAAAAATCTTATTTGTAGTTTTGGCATGAGGCCTTGGATATGTGGTTATCATAGTCTGGAATTATGCATTCTATCATTTTGAAAGTTGTTATTGATATTGCATGTGATTATTCAACTAGTAGAATATCCATGTAAATAAGTAAATGAAATTATTTCATTTTATCTTTGCCAAATTATTCTGATGTTCATGTTTAAAAGTCTTTTCTTTTAGATATACATTTCTTTATATGTTTATGTTTATTTATTAAAGTTTCTACTATATTGTTATCCTTACTGAGCATCTGGGATCACCCCTTTCAATGTTTTAATTTTTTCCAGGATGTGAAGAAGTATTTTATGAATGAACTATAGGAAATATATGAGGGGATATGAAGACAATATGGGTTGTGGTTTTTTTCACTTTATTATGTAATGTAAGACTTATGAATATATCTAGTGTTTCCCAGGCTACTAACCTAATCAGTCTTTCGAGACTTGGTCCTTTGTGATCTTTCCAATGTTATGTAATAATGCACCGACTCTAGGTAACTAGGGTCAGGGTGTTACATTCGATCAGGTGTGGCACCAAGAGATGGTAGCCAGAATTTAGCAGCATGTGAAGGTCATGGAAGAGATAGTGGGACCCATTAGCAGGTTCAATGGCCAGTAGCTGGTGTAACTCAGAATGGAGGAGATGCCTCATATAGTCTAGAATCAAGAATAGTGCATGTACTTTACTAGTAAGATGTAGAGAATCCTAGTGATTTGATGGAATTTAGAGTCATTCCATGATTATGGGAATGTCCATGTTTTCCTTCTATTTTTTGCCAGTTTTTTATGCACGGATTTCATATGAGTTGTTTTTGGACTAACTAGGTGATGGTTACTAGGTTGATATTTTTTATGATGTGAGATGTACATATATGAGGTGTTTATGTAATAGGAAATATTATGGGAAATGATTCTATGTTGGTTCTATATGAGGTACATAGAAATGTAGTGATTGATGAAATATTTTTTCTATATAAGGTGCATAAGAATCTTAATTTTGTTTGCCATGCATATGTATATATGATGCATGTTTATTTTTTGGAATCTGGTGTGATTCCATGCCTATGTGAATAAGATAATATCTAGGATTTGATTTTTTAGATATGACACATGGATGATTTGGGAACCTTATGAGGTACACGAATTATGAGGCATCATGGGAGGAAATTTGAGTCTAGGGAAAGTGGGTGGACTATCAAATATCTTGTTTTGGGCCTAAAAGATATCAGATTGGTAACTCCTATAGTGGGTAGTGACTTGAGGGGTGTTGAACCATTACATGATAAACAAGGAATACTGGGGTGATATAAATGAGTTTGGTATGATCTATTCCATCTCGGGTATTGCTTGATAGCTCTAAGAAAATATATGTTAATGATGGGGGGATTGTAACTTCCTGGGTTTTTGAGTACATTTAAAATACTCAGCCAATTTGAAACATTTTCATTGGTGAGAATGATAACAATATCTTTTTTATCTTTAGTCCTTAAATATGAGGGGTTTTTTTATATAAGTACTTGTTTCTTATATAGGTTTTAAGGATCCTCATGTGGATTGATGTTTTATGTGAGTTTCCATTACAGTGTGGCTTAAAAAATATTTTTAGGGAAAACACCAATATAGGGGAATCATTTGAACAAATCATGTGGCCTCATAGGTGTATTGTTAAGGACCTAAAATGGAACTATACATACTTTTGCAAACCAATAAGGTTGGTTTGGACAAACATGAGATACATATAATTTTTTAATTGAGATTTTCACTATGGTCTATGAACTATTCGAAAAACAATGTGCCTAACCCAATCCAGTTTTGTGCATAGGGAATGAGTACCACACTGTTTGAAAACTTATTGAGAAAACATATAGTCAAACCATATGGACCATTTTTTGGATGAAATTTAAAATCTTCTTGTCCTTCATTCATCCTTTTATTCCTCCTTCTTCTCCCATTCACTCACATGCACAATAGAGGCTATCTATTTTCCCTTCCACCATGGCATTGATCCAAAATCTTCATCCAGGATCCTATCCGTGATCTTTTGGTGGGTGTGAATTCATCTCAATAAGAACATCAATCTTCTAGCATCTATGTTATTTTTATTTCACCATATAGAATACTAAATTTGTGTGATCTCTTTTACCTAATTTTAGAGATGTTATATAATACACTATTTCTTCTGGCTTGGACCATGCTAGAGGAAGATATAATATGAGAAAGAAACTACTAGTACAATGTAGGTGGTTTCTTTCTTACTCCTTGATTTATTGGTGTATTTTACGAATTTTTATATATGTGTGGTTGTGTTTTGGAGTGAGACCCAAATAAATAAATGTATTATTTTTAATCATTAATTTATGATATGAGACGCACATGTGTATTATCTTGCAACACTGCTAATGTATAAGCTGGGTAGGGGGAATGGACAACATTCTTGCTAATACTTTCTATTTAAATTAAATTAAATTTAATATTTAATATTAATTTGATTTGTTACATTGTAATGTGATGGGATGATAGATACGATTGAGGTGATGTAAATCACCAAGACTAAGGTTACACTATTTGTTGGGTTGGGATTGGCCCATTTCAAAAGGGGTGATGATAATCACTTGGTTAAGGTGACTTGGTTTTTAGTATTTGTGGTGATGTTTTTTAGGATGAGTTTAGGGATCTCAAGACTTGATATGGTTTTTACAATCTTGGTTTAGGTACATAGACACATGTGGAATGAGATTTGGAAGTTGTTTCTTATGATGTTTTCGTATTATCACACACCGTTTGTTGGAAAATGAACTATTTGAGTCATGTGTATATAGATAGAAACCAATGGATAAGGTTTTGACCACTCTTTTTTGGTTGATTCCCCCATATACTATATGAAAAGGGTATGGTGTTTACTATAAAACATGATGGTGGTGATCACCACATTAATCCATATGGATTGTGATGGACCATAGATTGATTGTGTTTTGACCATCAGTTGAGAGATGAGACTCACTGAGATGCATGTGTCTGTTGGGCTAGGATATTTAGGGGATAGATACCACCATGCATCATGATGTATTCTATTAATATTATTAAGATTATTATTTGGTGGACATATATCACATTTCCTTTTTATGATAGACTTTGAGCCGACAATATTTTTTTGAGATGAGTTCATAGGGACAAAGGACCCATTTGGGTGTGTCATTTAGATGTTGGATTACATCATTGTTGAAAAAAAGTGTCATAGATACGATTATTGATGGAGCCTGAGGGTTAACCAGATTGAATTTCATTAGAGGATTCCTTGCGCACTAAGTCGTGGATCCTTTCCACTAAATTTATATATATAAAGTCATGTGTTGTGTTCTATATATAAAATTTTGCAATGTTTTCATTATTATACCAGTTATGGACAAAGAAGGTAACCACAACCATTTTTTTTCTTAGCATAAGGGATGGTATTCGTTTATTTAATATTATTGTGCTTGCTTTTTATTTATATTTAACATACACATGAATATTTATGTATTTAAGACAAACACACATTGGTGGGGGCTAACAAATATTATTCTCAAACACTATAATGTCTCATAGGGATTCATGTAGACATTATTTATTTGAGATCAATTAATGGTTCGAGCTCAAGAGATAGACCATTTTCATTGAGTTAGAACTTTTTCATGGGATGGATGGAAAGAGACCATATTGGTTATTGTATCAGTTGGAGTTTCCTTAGAAGTTATAGAATGCTAAAAATATATTTAATAATTTGGTTGGACATGTGATACCCTGTTTATATTTAATTTATGAACATATATGTTATTTGATTTCTTCATATGGTATACCATTGGGATTGTGTAACTATTATTTCGTAGTTTTGTATTTATACTTCAGCTAAGTTTGTTGTTACTTATGATGATTATGTCCCATATTCTAATACTATATTTATATATGGGCCAATATTATTAACACCACCTAAGGGTATATTCTCCCCACTATCACCTCTCATACCCTCAATACTATTCTGTAGCATTTGGAATACTAGGAGGCATGCATAAGGCCTTGTAGTCAGCTCTCTTGGAGCACCGTTTGGGTGGAAAATATAGTCAGTGAGCAACATGACCGATTTAAACAATATAGACCTCCTTATTTGACATATGGAATCCATTTAGAATTTTTTAGTCTCTAAATGTGAATGGAATCAAATTTAATATATATATATGTGAATTAAAATAAAAAATAGTTTTCTGCAAAAAAAATATTTTTAAGCATAAAAGTTATATTATATCAAAATAATAAATAATAAAAATACAATTGAATTTATTTATATTTTTCAAAATCAAATAAAAAATATGAAACTTCTTTATAAAGAAATATATATACCTATTTCAATTTAATTTAAGTTGAGAAAATATTTTTAGAATTTCTATTATTAACAATTTATTAAAAAAAATCATTTCATAAAATATCCAAAATTTCACCCTATGTTAAAATTGATGTTATCATTTAAAAAATTAATGTTAATTTGTAAAATATAATTTAGAAACATGGAAACAATAATTTATATTATTTTCTCAAAACATTAGTAAAAAAAATTCAAGAAATTATATTTTGACGAGTAATTTTTTTTATTAGAAACAGATTGTTTATTTTGTAATAATTAATCAATAAATTTGTATGGATTATGAAATTTATAGATTTTTCTTGATTTTTTAAATCCTATTCATACTTTCAAAATCAAATAGTTGGTTTATATTGACATATTTGAACAATAATATTCAATGGTTCATTTAATCGTGCGATTTTGTGTTGTATACACTTCCTAAAATAGAGTTATTTTAGAATATCTAGATGTTGTAGGAGTGAACCAGTTACATGGTGTTCCTTAGAAAGAGATGACATAAAATAGGATAATGAGAGTGTTATAGTGCAAGATACCATTAGGAAGATCATGATGGGGGACTCTCAAGCTTGGAAATTGGTAGTGTATCTAGCATCAAAACATATGTACCTTGGTATTCGACATTAGTTTTGGTGTCCATGTATGAGGACATACTTCAAAGATTGATTTAATGATAACTTAGAAACTAGATGGTAATGGTCAAGCATCAGTGTGTTAGTGGTATACATTAGTGGCTACATGTACCGTTATGGTTGTGGGATGACATGACAGTGGATTTTATGATGGGGTTTCACTGGATCCTAAAGAGCTCATATACTATTTAGGTGAAAGATGATTAGCTACTGAAAGTGGATAATTTCATTCTAATTATAGATAAATTTTCAATAGTTTACAAATAAAATATATATGTCAGACTGATTATATTATAGCATGGATTTACGTTGATAATTATGTTATATAGAGACCTATTTTTGATATCCCAGTTTTGGATGTCTTATAAAAGGCTTTGGGTATAATGTATCATCCATGTAAGGATGGAATGTTAAATAGTATGTTCTATATTTTAGAGAATATTATGTGGGAATTCTTTATAAAATTTTTGTTCTCTAGATATAACCGTCTATCCTTGGATGGATTCATATAAAACAACTTCATGGCATCAATTTGGATGGAACCATTTGAGGATGCATATGGATAGTCATGTTGCTCACAACTATGATAGAATGAGGTTTCATAGGAACCTTTTTTAGGGATGAACATAATTCAATAGACCGTAGAAAGAGTGAACCTTTTCCAGAACTAATTAATCAGCACTGAGAGTCGACATATGCCATATTCTAACCAAGTGAGATGACTATTAGAGTTCATTATAATAGAATCATCAATTACAAGATCAATAGTTACAAAATTAATGGAAGTTAGAATAGATATTTTTGGAAAATTAGAGATCACAGTATATATTGTGATAGTGGAATATTATTTAGATAATACTCTATGATATCATTGAATAAATGATGTGTTAATTTTGTCTCAATTGCAGAGGTATATGACTAATCCTACACATGTGATAAGATATGAGGACATTGAGTGGGATCTTAAAGCATCATTTTTGGAGTCCTGAATAATGATGATAGACCTAACTTGGAATGTGTTGTAAGGAAATATGAAACTAATTCATGGAGTCTTATGGTAGCAAGATCATATACAATAAGAGACACAGGTGTGTGAATTCTATGTATAGGTTTTGTACCCTATTTTATTAGGGAAGGAACACTGGAAACACTTTTCAAGGATTATAATTCCTTATAGGGGGATATTTTGACCTTATAGATTTTAAAAAGTACATTATGCATTAATATTTTCCCATATTAATGTTTTTTATTTAATATTTTATTCAGTAAATTCACAGTTAGATTATGTTAGTTTTTGTGTGTATTTATAGTCCATTAAGTGGTCACTATTAGGAGAAAATATGTGTCCTGTTTGGATTATTTCACTAGGAGGTGAATGGTTGGTTTATGTTTATATCTAAATATTCCAAAATATCTAGATACGGTGTAGCTTAGGATATATTAAAAAATGACAGTTCACAATCAATATAGGGAATATTTTTACTAATACTTGTTCATTTTATTATTTAACATGGAAATGGTATTTTAAGCCTAAGAAATATTTTAAACCTCACATTTCATCTCATGCACCTTGGTATCTCAATCTTAGGTACTCCATTGGTGACTCATGATGGTTCCCCATCCTCTGTAGTCCGAATAATAGTTATCTTGAGCATTGAATCATGTGGATTCAATGTAAGATTATTTATCTCTATCTGTTCTTCACATCAATCAGAGATATCCTCTTTATTTCCTGACATGAATTATAAATCCTACATATTTTTTCGAGATCTATGGATTCTATCATGGTCTAATAGAAAATTTTTGGGCCATTGAAAGACTTAGTCTATGTCTATTAACTATATCTTCCTCTAAATTGAATAAATCTAGATCTATCATTGGTTGTAGATCTCATTAGATAAGTATAATGAGATTCAATCCCTTTATATATTTCTTAATATTGAATAATAATTATAAGATACACTATTAGATTTTCATTTTCTTTTTCTAGTGAATTTTTCTTCATGGATATGATTAGGGTGTCTTTGCTTGATAGAAAATGGAATTTAGCATCAACACTCAAATTATAGGTTGTCCATATCAAATTAGGCCTTTTGAAGGGAGTTTTTGACATCATTTACATGTGTGAATGGGCCTACCATATAGACCATTACATTAAATTCTATGTTATCAAGTGTAGTTAGTCCCTAAAACTAATTTTTGGTATGGTTTGTGTGTTCCCATCTATGTCACCCCTTATATGTGGTTTTCTAATAATTGTGGAATACATAAAATTTCATGCATGTTCCTTTTTAGGTTGTACTTTTATAACATATTCTATAATAAAAAATTGATTATATTTTGTGATTTTCATCCTATTATATCATGTGAAATATTTGGATTTGTGAATATTCACCGGAACCTCTGTTATAGTGTTCCGGATGAATGGTAGACTAGAAAATATTTTTCAGTTCCATAGTGGTTCTGCTTAGATGAAACGATTCCATGGTTTTGGTACTTGATATGGGATAGGTATATCCAGATAATGGATGGCGATTAAACCATAGGGGGAGAAAACTATACACCATATTTAGATATACTATAGGCTAGAGTGAAGTTCCAATGAAAACCATCCTTCCATATGTGTAGAGTTTCATTGTTGTGGGCTGGTTAAGTATGAATACAATCATAGGATTGTCTTGAGCCTTGGGGTAAACATAAATAATAAGGTATGAATGGACTAGTTCCTTAAAAATTGAATTTATAATGTCATTAGTGGAATAATAGACTCATATTAAATGGTTTATTCCATGGGATGACCACTTAGGGTGTTCTTTTAGTATGATATCAAAGTAGAAATAGTCATGGTTCATGTTTTCCCAGTCATCTTATGATTGATCAATATATTATTGGTTGTATGACATCTTGTCAATTTTCTTTCTCATCTAGACTATTAACTTTAAATTAATTTTAACTTGTTTCAATGTCAAATTGGTTTCATCATATAGGGTTTATACTCAAACTATTCACGAGAATCTCAGTGCATGTGCATAATTAATGATGAAATATACCTAGAAGGGAAAGGTCCTAGTGGGAGGTTTTTGAGAAGAATGGAGTTAAGATATAGATATAGTACCAAAAATTCACTGGATAATTCTTACAAATTCTTATATTTACTTATAATCTATTTTATCAGTTATACTTTTTATCATTCTATATTTGGGGTAATCATTATTAGACATTTGGTTCATGATAAGGAATCTCTTATAAGAATCTTGATTAAGTTATTTTACATTGTACTTTTTAGTTTAATAATTTATATTTTTTTTATGATGTATTATGAATATTATTTTGAGGTTATACTCACTTTTTGAACCCTTTATATCCTCACTACTAGTTGGTAAACTCATTGTGAATGGGGTGTCTCACATGAGATAATGTTGAAATTAATCTGAGACCTTGTTATTCATGTCAGGTTTTACAGTTGGGTCATATGATTAGAATCCGAATCAGTAATTATATTTTATCCTACTATTTAAAAATAAATAATTACATTTATATAATCTCAATTTTAAAAAAAATCAAGGATAAGACAATGAATAATTAAATATATATAAAAATTTCTGAAATTGAGGACCTTAAGGGACTCATTTATGAGTTTCTCCTTCAATCAATCTCTAGTGTTGAAAATTTTTGGATTCTGAAAAATACCATATAGCATAACTACATCAATAAGAGGCACTTTTTCTATTTATGAGGGCTCAATAAAATCATTCAAATATATTTAATGATAACCCTATTATCTGATTAATAACCTCTTGTAGGGTTTCCTAAACCACTAAACATTTACATATAATAAATATGAAATTGATGCAATCAACCTGGTTTTATTTTAACAACATTTAGAAGAATCATTTGTTCAAATATTTGACTCCTTGACCACTAATTTTGAATCCTACAAGGATCATTGTATATAATTGAGCCCATAGAGATAACCCAGCCCTTAGATGATGTATTTGACTCTTCCACCACGAATCATTTGAAAACCTACCTTAATATCTGTTAATGGTATGGGTGACCAAAGTAAACATCTCAATCACATTTCATCAAATAACGGACCACTACTCGGTCTTCATGAACAACAAGAAATAATAAATTTATTATTTTTGTTCAAAATTTAAATATATCAATATTTTATATTATTATATAATATGATATTAATACTTGTCACAAATTAGTAGGATCTTCATCAACCTGAACAAATTTAAATTCAATTTTATAAGGATGCATATTCATGATATCTCAAATTTTATATATATTATAAAAATGTAGGAAAAAATATCATATCCAAATATAAGTTATAATAGTTCGCTCATGATATTAATCTATAGTAGGAGTAGTTGTTACAAATCAACATAAAAAATAGTTAAATTATTTATTCTCTGATACAATTTTTTTATAAATTGTCTTATGGATCATTGGAGCCAGCTGAGATAAAAAAATTATTAACGATGACATATATAAGGTGAATATTTATTGGTATATGTTTGTAAAATATACTGCATATGCTTTTTTAGTTATTATATAGTCAATGAGAAAAAATTTATATATTGGTAGAATAATTAAAGGTTTATGAGGAATTTTTTTTAGTATGTTTTGGGATAATGTAGATATTACTAGTAGAAATGATGAGTAAAAAAATTAACTGATTTTAGAATTGAGTTAATTGAGAAGGCATATAAATATTACATGGGGATATTGTGAATGTTTCCATATAATATTCTAAATAATGATAAGGTATTATTTCCAAAACTATGGTAGGGAATCACTCTTCATGTTAGAAAATTATAATACATTCCCAGAGACACTATCATCATAGAGAAATCCATGATTCAAGATGAATTTTTCCATTTTCCAAAAAATAATCTATGGTATAATGATGTTCACTAGAAAAAGTTTAATGGATAGGACACTAGAAAAAAATCATCAGTTATATTTGAGTGGATGGAGATGAAGTAGATGTTAAAATTATATGTTTAACATTTTACCAGATAGTCAAGGATGTAAAAATTCTCTGTAAGGTTAGTATTATTAATTTTTAAAGGATACTAAAATAAAGTAACTAATGAATCCTAATATAGATATAAGAAGTAACATTTATTTTACCTGAAAATTGTTTATAAGAGGCACATGTTTGTATGATAATATAATTTTATAGAAAGTATAATAAGTCAAAATGGGTTTAAAGAAAAATAATACAAAAAATTTATGTTTGATTTTTGGTACAAATTTGATTCTCCAACACACGATGAAGAAAATCCCCAAACAGAGATGAATTATATAGTAGAAGTTTTCATATGTTCCACAAATTCTATATTCATTAAACAACTCAAGTACACAAGATAGAGGAATCTGATGTGATATGGTTGACATGGAGGATGGCGGTTGACTCAAGTACATTGGATAATGGAAGATTAATTACAAGATGGATTGATTGTATAATGTTTAATATTGAAAATTTTGGTGTTGCATACTATATTAATTTTAATAACATGAAGGGAATTTAGGAAGAATATTATTTTTTTAGTTCATCAGACAATGAGACAAGTAAAAACCTAATGTTTAATCAATGGAAATTCCATTCTTATAATTATGTTATATAACCACATGAAATCACAACTCAATGAACTAGTAATTATTATGTTACATTTAAACAAAATATTGTCACTTCTCTGTTTTGAATTTCAAAAATCTAACATATACGGTTGCGATAAGTAAGATGTTTGGAGTCCGATAAGACAATCACAATTTTTAGTGAATAGTAACTAGCCCTTATGAATATTAATGTTACCCTTTTGAATAATAATATGACCATTATTGATAGTAAATTTTTCAATTAAATAGTAACCTTACCCATGAATGGATAAATAATATTTAACCATCTTATTAGTGAAAATATGATAGTGTTGAAGTTTTTATCTGTCAAAAATATTTAATTAAAATTTTATAAATAATTTAAATGGAATATTTATTTCCATAAAACTTATTCAAAATTTATTGTTATTATTTCCTACAGTTTTATTATGATTTTATGAGACCTTAGTTAATTTTTTAATGTATTATAAAATTATTTATAATTTTAAAAATTGTATTTTTCATGTAAATGATGATTTTATTTTATATTTAAATTTCTTATATGTAGATAATTATTTTCATAAAATGAAGTTAATTTTTTTATCCTACACAAAAAAATTGGGTTAATTTTTTGTGTTTTTCTGAAATACTTTAATTTTTTATTAATATTTAATTACGATAATTTACAACAACATATAAAACCTAAATATATTTTCCCTTGCTGAGTCAAGGATGTTGTAAATGGCCTTTGGTTAGAAGTCAAATGATTTTATTACTTTTTTTGGTAATTTAATCATCACTATTTTTTGTTTTATTGAAAAATAACATTCTAATGATTAAAATATTAAGAACACCCTCCACCCCTCCACTATAAACACCACCCACACTTCTTTCTTCCCTTCACTCCACTCTATCCTTATGCCTTGCCTAAACTCTACTCAAATATATCCCCAATATCCTCCCCATATCCAAAATCCATTGGTTTCCTCAAAATACCATCTCCTCTCCCCTTAATAGGCTCCCAAAGAAGGTTAATTTAGGGGTTCGTTAAAATCGTGTGGAGAACACCTTAAAAAATAATGTAAGGGATACTCTCTTTCTCAATTTTATTCAAGAATATCCTATTTGTTATTCCCTATTATTTTTAATACCAAATGATTTGGTATGTTTTAGAAACTCCACCATACATCCCTAATGATATATAAATGATTATAAACTATTTTATCTCCCATTAAGACCTCCCAAGTACACCCATTACCATGCCAAGGTTTTGTAAGGGATCCAACCCGAACCACATTTACTCCTTCTAGTAGCATTATAATTATTTTCACCCAAAAATTTTATCTTTAATTTTTATGAACATATTCTAATTTTATGAATATGTACCAAATTAATATATCAATACCCTTTCATGATCTCTTTCGGGGATATACATGATTTCAATTGGTCCCCTCTTCAATACTTCCAAATAAGAGAACCCATTTTAATGGAACTTCTAGAATAAATTGTCAATTTCAAGTTCAAAATATCGTCTATTTTAAGACAAAATTTGTTTTATAAAATCCATCTATTTAATTATGAAAACCCACTTTTTTCACTTTAGGGTTTACATAAAATATTTTTCCCTTTTCTATTTTAAATGCCCCAAGGAATTTTCCTATAATCCTCACTAAAATGATTTAATTCTACAGTTTCATAAATACATTTTCATTAATTTTTCAATCATTTATGACATCACTTGTCATGATATATTCATTTTTCCCTTATGAATTACCTTGTATAATTTAATTATTTACTTTCATGGACACTTGTAAGATACACCCAATTATTATGTATTATGACATGATTATGATACTCATTATTTTTGTGGGTAACCATTATGTTTATGTATGACTGATTATGTTTGATTCTTCTTTTTTGGAAAAAATATTCATAAAAATGTTATAATGGGTGCTCCTAGATTTCACTCTAATTAATTTGTTAATTTGAGTCTCACGAGACTTTATGTACAACGGTCTTGGCATCTAACCTTGACTTTCTCTACCATGTGCATCGGTCTTGGTGGTTAGACTTGACTTCTGCTTCCATGTGAAATAGTCATGGAAGTTATCCTTGACTTATAATTCCATGTAGAACAGTCCTACCAGTCTAGCTTTATTATGCTACCATGTGCAACAGTCTTGGTAGTTAGCCTTGACTTGTGCTACCATCTGAAATGGTCTTGGAAGTGAGCCATGACTTTTTCTACCATGTGTAGTGGTATCAGTTGTTAACTAAGGATTATGCTCATCTATATGAAATGAACATTGACTCACAATAAAGTCATTTTTTAGTTTACTAATACATTAATATGAATCCATTTTTATATGATCCCATGTTTATATGTTATGATTCCACATATTACATGCCTTATATTTTCATTATGCCATGCCTTTTAACCCACATGCTAAAGCTCAATTCATATACGTTTTACCTTACTTGTCTTTTTTCCCACCCCTCTTTCATGTTATCCCAAGGTTATCCTATGCCAAAGTGTGATCACAATGTATGTTAGGAGCTCAATATGAAGATAAAATAAATAAATGTTTGGTGTTCTCAGTTTTATGTACCTAGTCTTCAAAGACACTAGAAATCACAATCATTGTCTTTTATTCATATGTATAATTATTTATAAAATCATGTAATGTAATGAGTAAAATTCTAGGGTCAGTATTGTTATTATCAGAGGATGATCTAGTTATTTTTTGGATATGAGGAAAAGAGTACTTTAGTAAGAACCTTATGAATAAGACTAAGTATAAGGAAACATACCTAAATTATGGTTAGTATAGATAAGTGTTTTACCAAGAAAATAAATACATTTCTAGATATAAATAGGTATATTCAGATGTATGTAGGTGTAAAACCGGAAAAAAATGCATTGGCCTAGACTCAAACAAAAAATGGTTCACAATAATGCACCTTGATACAATCATGGATTGACACTCCCATGAGATATGATTTGGTAAATTCATACTCTTGGTACAATCCATTATTAATTCATTAAATTTTTTTTGTAATAATATATGTTAGAAGATAGATAATGAATAATATGGACTTATTACTTAAAACACATAAGTTAAAGAGATAAGTGTAATTTTGATGTATCCCTTTAATTTCATTTGTTTCCCCCTTAAGTGATACTCATCTGTAAATATTATTTTTATTCTAGAAAATGGTTATTAATAGGATGAAATAGATTAACAACTGATGTGAAGGGTAATGTGATGATTGTAAAAATGATATCCCTGATTAGATGGGATCTCAAGATTGAAATATCGTATTTTTCCAAACCAGCTATCAAAAATTTGGATTATTAATTGGTACATGTTTGTATTTCAAAAAGATTATAGGAATAAGAATATTAAATATCATGAAAGTCCATATAATAATGGTTATAAGGTAAAAAAGTCTTAATTTCCTTCGTGCAATAAGTGTGGACAGAAGTATCAAGGGAAATGTCACAAATAGACTAGGAGATGCTTTATGTGTGGAAAGATAGAGAACAATGTAGCCAGTTTTCATGAAAAAATGAATATTGTAATAAATGGAAACAATGATCCATCTATGTCATTGTAAATAGTTCTAGTTCATAACTATGGAGAAGATAGACATTATCCAAGATGATTCCGTATTGTATATCGTGAGAAGAATGATTAGCATCAATTATATCCATGATCAATAGAGCATGGAATGTCATATGTTATGGTGGATAATGATGAATAAATTACATGTTACCACAACTTCAATGCAGTGGATGTCATAATGTATTTTAATTTTTGTCCTATAAATATCTCTTTTATGTTTTCTATGAACATTGAGTCCCCACCTGAAATGATTAAAAATCATTATGGAAAACTTCTATGAGTGTCGTATCGAATGTTAAAGTTTTTGGGGATGTTCTTCTAGAAAATATTAGAGGTCTTACTTTGGTGGATTCTAAGGAAAAAAGAAAAAATAATTTCTTATTCCTCAAGTCAATTGAAATTTCTTGTGAAAAACTATCCCACGGATGATCTGGAGTTGGCAGTTGTGATCTTTTCATAGAAAATTTGGTGGTATTATCTCTATTGGGAGAAGTGTGAGATATATACAAATCACAATAGTCAAAAATATATATTCACATGTAATAATCCTAATACGAACTAGTGACGATGGTTATATCTCATCAAGGATTAGGACTTCTAAATCCACTACCACCTTAGTTAGGAAAATAAGGTGGAAAATGCTCTATGTATAAAGGATCATGCATATGTATCATTGATAATAATTGAGAAGGATACCATCTTCAAGGATTTTAATAGGATTGAAATGGAAATCATTGAGGGAGGAAAAACACCAATCATTTCTCAAATGGTTTCTCAACCATACCATGTGGAGAAAATAAAGGATGACGAGTGAAAATATATTTAAATTATGAAAAATATAGAAGCTATTACAAATGGTAAATCCTTTGAGTTCATTCTTGGAAATGAAGAAGTTAAGAAATTTTAGTCATGGCAGTGTGTACCATCTGATCCAAAGGTAAAGAAGGATATTCTAAATGATGCACATAGGTCAACCTTCTCTATTAACCTAGGGAGCACAATGATTTATCGAGATCTCTAATATAACATTTTGTCAAAAAAATATGAAGAAATATATTAGTGAATATACATCAAAGTTCCAGGTATGTCAGAAAGTGAAGGCTGGTAGGAAAAAGGCCAAGGGGATTATTTAACCACTACCCATACAAACATGGTAGTGGGAGAACATTTCCATGGAATTATTGACTGGAGTTATTAAGGACATATAAAGGTGACAATGATATATCAGACATTGTGGATCATATTACAAAGATAGCTCATTTTATCGAAATTCGAGAGGACTTCTCTTTGGATCAACATCCACGAGTATATATCAAAGTGGTGGTAAGGGTGCATGGAGTACCCTCTCTATTATATCTCATAGAGAGCTAAGATTCACCTCAATGTTCTTGAAAAGTCTCCAACATGAACAAATCACTAAACTAAACATTAGTATGGTCTATCATTCTCAAAATGATGGCCAATCTGATCAAAATATTTATCAACTAGAAGACCAGTTGAAATCATTATCTATAGACTTCAACGGAGTGTGGGACCAACATCTCTTACTGGTTGAATTCTCTTACAATAATAGTTTCCACTAAAGCATTTGAATAGGACCATTTGAATCACTTTATGGGAAAATGTGAAGAACATTGACATGTTGGTATGAAGTCGGTGTGCATAAGCTTCTAGAACCTAAAATGGTTGAATAAATGTTGGAGAGGGTGAAAACTATTCCGCAACACAACAAGGAAACCCAACATCTACAAAAAGGTTATACATACAATCACTAATGGGACCATATTTTCATAGTGTGAGATATAGTATTTCACCACATATCTCTACGTATAAAGTTCATGATTTATTCCATGTATTGTTATTATGAAAGTAGATACAAAATCCATCACATGTACTGGCTTCAGAGGTGGTACAGTTTGAGAATGATCTTTCTTACGAGGATCAGCTAGTGAAGATCATGGATCATAGTGATAATGTTCTACATGACCAGACTACTCAGAAACTCAATGTAATATGGATAAGCATAAGTATTAAGAGGAAACATGGGAACATGAGAAGACAATGAAGGAAAATTACCTGCACTAGTTTACAACAGAGAATGTAAAATGAAACTTTGAGGGAAAAATTTCATACGGGGGGAAATGTAATGAACCAATGTTTCATCAACGAAAATTCCCTTCTTATAATTATGTCATATAATCATAAGAAATAAAAACTCAATGAACTACTATTTATTATGTTATCCTTAAATAAAATATTTTCACTTTTCTATTATGAATTTTGATAATTTGGCATACACAGTTGCGATTATTAAGATTTTTGTAGTCCAATAAGAAAAACATAACTTTTGGTGAATACTAACTGACCATTATGAATAGAAATTTTACCCATATTAATAGTTACAGGCCCCTTATGTATATTAAATTGGCCAATTAAATAGTAACAATATCAATGAAAGTATAAAAAATAGTATCCATCTTATAACTGATATTATGATAGTCTTGGTATTTTTATAAGAAATAAATATTAAATTTAAAATTTATTAATAATTCAATAATTAAAAAAGAAAATTTATTTTAATAAAACATATTCATAAATTATAGTTTTGATGTCTCATGATTATATGATAGTTTTATGAGAGAATATGTAATTATTCAATGTTTTATAAAATCAAATATAATGTTAAAATATGAATTTTTTAAGCAAATGATGGTTTTATTTAAAAATTAAATTCCCCATATTTAAGAAATTATTTTAATAAAATGGTGTTTATTTTTTTATTCTACCCATCATAAAATGGTTAGGGTGAATGTTTCTATTTTTTCTAAAATACTTGAATTTTTGATTAATAATTAATTATTATAATTTACGATCAATGATAAAACCTAAATGCCTGCATCATGCTTAAGTTTTGGATGATGAAAATGGACATTGGTTCAAACTCACATGATCATATTACTATTTTTTTAAGGAATCATCTCTATTACTAGTCTGTTGGAGAAATATTAAACTAATGATTAAAATATTAAGAAAACCCTCCTCCCCTCCACTGTAAAAACCACTAACACTCCCCTCTTCTCTTCACTCCACTCAAGCCTCATGACTTGCCTAAATTTTACTCAAATATCACCCTAAGATACCTCCCCATCTTCATAATCCCTTGGTCTCCTCAATAGTAGAAATCATATCCCCTTCAGAGGCTCTCAAGGAAGATTAATTCAAGAGGTCATTAATATCTAGTGGGGAAAACTTTCAGACTTAATGTAAGGGGTCCTATTATTCTCAGGTTTATTCATGAATTTACTATATGTTATGCCCTTTTATTATTAATACCTAATTATTGGGTACATTTTCACACCTCCCCCATACTTCCCTCATGATATATAAATGAATAGAATCCCATTTATCTCTTGTCATTCCCTCCTAAGTACACCCATTATCATGCTGAGGTTTCGTAAATGATTCAACCCGAACATCCTATAATCATTTGGGTATCATTATATTTTTTGTACCCAAACAAAGTTAGCTATTTTTTATGTAAATCTTACTAATTTTTATATATGTACCAAATTAATGTATCAAGACCCTTTCATCATCTCTATCGGGGATATAGATGATTTTAAATGGTTCCCTCCTCAATACTTCCTAATAAGAAAACATGTTTTAAAGGAACTTCCCTAATTCCTTACCAATTTCAAGTGAACAATATCATCCTTTTTAATACACCAATATTTTTATTATATCACTCTTTTTATTATGAAAACCCTCTTGGTTCACTTTTGGTAATATATAAAAGATTATTCCATTTTCTATTATAAATGCTCTTTGGTATTTTGCTAAATACTGAAGTTAAATGTTATAATTATAATTTTTCTTAAATACTTTTTTTAAGTTATACATTAAATTTGATATCTATTATAATTATGTATGGATTTTTTCCTTAATAATTCCAATGTACGATTTAATTCCTTACATTCATGGGAACTTGTATGACAGGCCCATTTATTATGTATTATAGGAAACCCTTATTTGTATTCATGATTGATTATTTATTATTCTTTATATGGAAAACATATTCATGAACATGTTTAGATGGATGTACCTATATAGAGATCCAATTAATCATAAAGAGTTGATTATCATGAGATGCTATGTTCAATGGTCTTAGCAGTAAGCCTTGACTTGTTCTACCACGTGAAATGTCCATGGAGGTTATCCATGACTTGTGATACGATTTGAAATTTTTTTGGGGGCTATCCTAGACCTGTGATACCATATGGAATGGTGATAGTGGTTATCCTTGACTTGTGATACCATGTGAAACAGTATTTCTGGTTAGCCTTGATTTGTGCTACCTTGTTCAATGGTCTTAGTGGTTAATCTGGACTTGTGATCCTCTATGTGAAAAGATCCCTAAATCATACTTATTTCTTGTTTTGTATTACTACCACATTACAATAAATCCATGTTTATGTGACACCATGTTTATATGTAATGATTCCATATGCTAGATGCCTTCAATTTTATTTATTTCATGCCTTCTAACACTTGTTCTAATGCTATATTCTTATGATTATTCCCATATTGGATTTTTTTGGATAACCCCTTTATTCATGTTATCCCCATGTTATCCTATGTCTATGTATGAGGAAAATGGATGTTAGGATCTCAATATGAATATTAAAATACGAAATATTTTATGTCTTCATTTTTATGAACATTGTCTTCAAAGACAGTAGACTTCATGATCATTTCCCTGTATTCAAAAGTATAATTAACTATAAAATCATGAAATGTTATGTGTAAATGTATATGTTCACTACGAAGCACCACAGAGAGAAGGATACCTAAATTTAATTTTTTTTATCACCCATGTAAAAGTATCCATTATTTTATGTGATGGTGGTAGTAGATTTAAAATTGCTTCTTCAATGTAATATATTATTTACATGAAATATATAAAGGTATAGAGGAATTATTTTAAAAAATATTAGATGGATGATATTAAATAATATTTACAGATGGAAACGATTAAGGTATTTTTCGAAAATAAATTTCCTAATGTTATTAAGAAGTTGAAGGTTTTGTTACTAACTGAATAATGTTTGAGTCTACTGAGTATGGAGGATGATACAGAATGAATTTCCATCATATCAATTCCATCAAATGAATATTCCTCATATGATCATCCATTCAATGGATGAATTATGTATAAAAATTCACGATATCTTCACACATATGATTCTAACACTATTTCAATTCTATGATTTACCAACTGTTTAAAACCATTGGTATAGGCCGGATAATCGATGGAATATTATATACCAATGGTTGTCAAAACCATTGGAAATTAATCCATGTGGATAAACATATCCCAGTGATTATTCATAAACTATTGGGATACATCATGTTACAACACATTATACTAACGGATTTCTATAACTGTTGGTATAACTTTGTACCAACCGTGTTACACCATAGCCGAAAAACAATGTTTATATATATAGAAACATTTTGTTGAACCGTTGGTAAATTATATTACCAAATGTTTAAAGAATACATTTGTAAAAATTTAGTTAACAAGTGTATAAAAATGGTTTGTATGCCATTTGTATAGACTATTACCAATGGTTTGATAAAAATGTTTGTATATATTGGATTTTAACATATATACGAGCAGTTTTAAAACTGCCCGCATTGAGTTTCTAAAGCTCCAGTAGTACTACCAGCCACCCCTATAATTACAGAATTCATAATTAATTCTATATAGAATTCATAATTAACAAACCAATATATAAATCAAAATTAATTACCTCAAATAATAACAATCCATTTCAGAATTACATATGCAATTACCTGTAATTGCAATACTCTATACATAATTCAAAATAACACCAATGAAGAAAAATATGATCTAAATAGTATTTCATTAGAAAAACACCAATGCAATTTCAGTACACTATACATAATTTAGAATAACCCCAACACGCCTAACAAAATACACCACTCGAAACCAGAACTCCCCAAAAACAAATATATCCATTAACACAACACAAAAAAATTTGATCGAAGGCGGTCAGGGTGTCCAAGTATCACTCCATGACACTTAGAGTCACCCACTCTATATTGTACGCATAAATAGTTTTTTTAGCAGGTGAAAAATAGGCATTTTAGGTTCATACTCCCCCATTTTTCATGTAATAGTTGAACATAGAGGGTGTCCAAGGAGGGGGGGTTTGTCCAGGTAGGGGGCTGACTTGAGGATGGGGGTGTCTAGGGGGTTGGGGTGGGGGTGTCTAGGGTGTGGGATAGTTTCCAAGTTGTGGGGGTTGTCCAGGGGTTGTGGGTGACGTCTATGGGGTAGGGGTGTCTAGTGGGGGTGTCAGGGGGTGGGATGTCCAAGGGGCGGGGGTTGTCCATGGGGGTGGGGTGTTCAGTGGGTTTCTAGGTGGTGGGGTGGTGTCCAGGGGGTGGGGGTTGTCCAAGGGTTGGGGGCTGTCCAAGGGGTGGTGGTGCCCAGGGTGTTGGGGCGGTAATCCATTGGGTGGGGGTGTCCAGGGGGGGACTGTTCAGGGGGTGGGGGTTGTCTATGAGGGTGGGGGTGTTGAGGGGGTGTGGTTTTCCAGTGGGTGGGGGTTGTCCAGGGGATTGGGGGTGTTGTACAAGGGGTAATGGGGTGTCCATGGTGGTGGGAATGTCCAGGTGGTGGGTTCATGTCAATGGTAGGGGGGGTTCCAGGGGGTTGGCTATCAAAGGGGGTAGGGGTGTCTAGGGGTGGGGTGGTGTCCAGGGGGTGGGGGATGTCTAGGTGGGTTGGGGGTTGTACAAGGGGGTAAGAGTTTTCTAGGGGGTGGGGGTGTCCAAGGGGGTTGTCCAAGGGGTTGGGGTATGTCCATGGGGGTGGTGGTGTGCAGTGGGTGGGGGTGACCGAGGGGTGAAGGTATCCAGTTGGTGGGGGGTTGTCGAGGGGGTTGGGGGTGCTGTCCAAGGGGGTGGGGGTGTCTTGGGGGTGGGGGTGTCCGGCGAGCTAGGGGGTGTCCAGGGGTTATAGTTGTGTGAGGGTGGGGGTGGTGTCCATGGAGGGTGGGGGCTGTCTAAGGGGTTGGGGGTTGTCCAAGGGGGCAGGGGTTGTCCAGGGGGTGGAGGTGTATATGGGGTGGGGTGGGGTGGCTTTCTATGGGGTTGGGGTGCTTTTAATGGGGTGGGGTGTCGAGTGGGTGTCCAGGTGGTGGAGAGGTGTCTAAAGAGATGGGGTCTATCTAGGGGTGGGGTCTATCCAAGGGAATAGGGGTGTCCATGGGTTGGGTTAGTTTCAGGGGGTGGGAGATGTCTAGGGGATTGAGGGAGATTTCCAAGGGGGTTGGGGGTGTCTAGGGGGCGGGGATGTCTAGTGGGGGTTGTCCAGGGGTGTGGGGGGTGTCCCTGGAGGTGGGGTGTCCAGGGGGTTTTCTAGGTGGTGGGGTGGTTTCCAGGTAGTGGGGGATGTCCAAGGGGTTAGGGGTGTCAATGGTTTTGGGGGCCATTTAGGGGGATGAAGATATCCAAGGGGTAGGGGGTGTCCAGGGGGTGGGGGTGTCTAGTAGTGTTGGGGCTATCTAGGGTAGGGGGTTTCTATGTAGTGGGGGTTTCTTGGGGGTTGGGCCCCTGTCCAGCATGCTAGGGGGTGTCCAGGGGGTGGGGGCTGTCAATCGGGGGGGCTATCTAGGACGTTGGGGGCTGTCGAGGGTTAGTGGGGGTGTCCAGGGGTTTGGGTGTCCAGGGAGTCGAGGGCTATCTATGGGGGTGGGGGTGTCCAAGGGGTGGGGTGTTATCCTGGGGGTGGTGGCTGTCCAGGGGGTTGGGGGATGTCCAAGGGGGTTGGGGGCTATCCCAGGGGGTTGTGGTGTCCAAGGTGGTAGGGGGTGTCCATGTGGTGGGGTTGTCGGGGGGTGTCTAGGGGGGTGGCTGTCCAAGGGGGTAGGGTGTATCCAGGGTGTGGGGTTTCCTGGGGCGTGGGGGGGCTGTCCAGGGGGTGTGGGGTTTTTCCAAGTGGATGGGGGTGTCCTGGGGGGGGTGTCCAGGGGGGGGGGGTGTCCAGGGGGTGGGGGTCCAGGGTATGGGTGTGTCTAGAGGAGGGTTAAATCTATCATAGAAAATCATCAATTAATGTTTATTTATTTATATATAAAGAAATAAAAATAACGTGACCTACGTAATGACACATATATTCAGTCCAAACAAATCATAAAACATCAAATGTAAGTAATATCAGTCATAAATGAAACGGATGAATCTGACCCTCGTCATTATCAATATCATCACAATCATCATCAGCCTCACCCTAGTCTGCATTTCCATCCCCATAATCCTCCCATACATCTTCAATTCCCTTCTCCTTTCCATCTTTCTCTGCCTCGGCCTCCTCCTCGCCCCACTCATCCGCATCGGCCTCCTCCTCACCCTCCAACTCCGCCCCGGCCTCCTCCTCTCCCTCCTCCTCCCCCACCTCGACCTCCTCCATGCCATCATCTTGACCACCACTAGAATTGTCACCTAGTTCACCATATATAGAACGTAGAGACTACATATATTCATCACAAGTTGTGATGGCCTCTGGTTGATGTTTTGGATGTAAAGCTTCAATCAGTTTCATAAAATGTAGTGTTTTCTCTAGCAGACTATTATGCAATCTCTATTGCCCATTTTTCATCCAGTTCTAAATGAGCCTTAACCTATTTGAACTCAATGGAACTAGAACTCATACCTGAGGAGGTCCAATACCCCTTTGAGACAATACTCTTCCTAGGTTGGCAGCGTACTCTTCCAGGGTACTCATATCCCAATAAGTGATTTAAGTTATCATTTGGACCAAAATTGTCAAGTTCCTAAGAATCAAGGGCCTCTAAAGTAGCCTCTTACAAATAAAAATATATTATTAAGATTAAAAATAGATATTAAAATTTGAAATCATCAATGTAAAACATAAAATCTACAGATAATTCGGTCCCTTAACCACACTTCCATATTTCTTCCTTCGACTCGAGCAAAACTATTTTGCTCGAGGCACCCGTCCTTCAAAATTTATTTTTTTCATCTACAATGAAATTTATTATTGGAAACCATAATTAAAAATAGGATAAAAATAATAAATTTCATAAATAAAATTATATAACAACTTTAAACATCTAATTAATTATCGAAGAAACAATAGAAAGTGCAAGTCGTAAAGAAGAATTATAAACAACTATCATAACAGCTTCCTCTCGTGATCTATAATCGTATTACGTCCCAATATGTGGAGGTATTTTTTAAAATCAATGTTATTTTTATATTTCTTCTGGATGATTCCTAAATAAAATTCAATAATAAAAAAGATAGTATTAATATAAAACATGAAAATTTTCATTTATATACCTCAAATGTGATTAATACATTAAAATGGGTAGTCTTCCAGTGAGTAATCATCTCCTAGTACTGTTCAATCTGATATTTATCAATGATATGGACCTCCTATAACTCTATGCCAACTCTAGCATGCCATACAATATACAACTCATGATTATAGGCTATCCAAAGCACAACAATATACTTCAGACATGTTGGTCGTGCACCATCACCATTAGGGAAATTAAACCGAAGATGAAAGAAAAATATTAAATCAAATAAATACAAAAAAATAATATATTTCATTAAATAAAATATATATTTTTATCCATATCTCTACTCAAGAATTATAGTTGACTTCATTTAGAAATTGTCCCAATGAGAGCTGGCTGACATGAATGATGTTTGAGAAATCGGAATGAATCGCTAAAAAACACTGACATTGCTACCCTATTTTTTCAATCATTTGACTGTCTTCATTGTAGTCCACCATCAAATGCATGTGGCAATTACACACTTCATGCATGCTTGTACTCCACCGCCCCAACCTCCAATCAGTATATGTATATATTATGGAATAAAAATAAATATTTTATCAATAAATGTTGTATTGAAAATAAATAATGGTATAAAAATATTTATTAGGGTTCTATAAATATACCACCAACAGCCTGATCAATGGGCACCACTAAATCCATACAAACTGAAGGAACACACATGGAAGGTGGAGTGGGTCCCATTGTATTCTCCACAAGGACAAACTTTGGCTGATCAAGAGTCAATGAATATGAAATATAGAAGCTCGGAGAGAAGGAAGTATAAGTAAATAAGATGGCACAAATGAAAGGACAAATGTTGGATGGGGAGTGGGAATCATCATCATATATGGTAAAGAAAAGTGAGGAGACTCAGATGTAAAGGGTGGTGAAAAAATGGGAGGCCTACAAATCCCATGCGTCCCTAACAACACAATGGGATCAGAATGGGAGATAAATGTTATGTGTGTGGGAGGGGAAGGGTCTTATCGGGTATGCCAATCAGATCAGCTAGCTCTCGTACCCCCCCTCATACAAACACCCTGAGTACTGGGACCACTACTAATCTTCTCATCGTATTATTTTTCATAAGGGCTGAATCTTGTAAAAAAATTTAAAACAAAATTCATCTCATGAAATTATATATTATTTAAATATATATATTTGAAATAAAATACTCACTATAGGAACTGGGGGTTGAATTCCCATCTCTGCCATGCGAAAAATGTTTTCCATCAACTTTTTCCAATGCCTCTCTTCAATTCGTTGCAGTTCCTGTATGTGAAAATAAATATGGAAGTAATTAAAAAAGTAGATCTAATGTGTAACCCAAAGAAACAAAATAAATGATATGGAATAGGGGATTCATGGATAATTTAACTATCAATTGTTTTAGGTGATCTTGAATAGATATATAATGAATTCAATAAATCGTACAAAATATAATAATGAAATTTAATTTTTCGTAGAATGGTTATTTACTAAAAATACAAACCATCATGTTCATAAGGGGTAAAGCCCTTGTCAAAATGATTGAAAAATGTAATTTAATTCGCCTAGGTAGATGATGTAGGTTTCAATACATATTTTGTAGAATAAGAAAAAGCATCATGTTCATTATCTGGTTAAATGTTAAAGGGAGGCCTTAGAGTTATACTAATTTTATACATGCTCAATAGAGCATATAAATTCACACCATGTTAGAAATATTGGTTTCGTAGTTTTGAATACAGATAAATTCAAAATTTGAAAATGAAATTCAAATAAAATTGCAACCAATAAACATTGACCATTCCCATAACTCTCAACTCAGATACAAAATATTTGAAATCAATATTAATTTAATTTGAATAATACCAACCTTAAAAACCCAATTTTAGATAAAACAAATGAATTTTGAACATGGAGTGATGATTTTATATATTTCCCATGAAAACTTTTAGTTCACAATCAACTCTGACAATTGAGCTATTAGAGTAATCAAAAGTAATTAATAGATCATTTCTAATGGCAGTAAGGATGCTTTAAATTTTATCATCACCTTCATAAAAAATATGTCTTGGAATTACTTCAATAATGACACTAAATTCAGGTCCATGATGGTCTTTTTCATAAAAACGTGTTTCTTTGTTGATGCTAATAGATATGGTTCATCAGTAGCAAGAGTGTGACTCATATCAATTACTCAAAATCCCCAATCATCAATAAATATGCCATGCCTCTTCATCGAATCAAACCACTGGATTTTCATCATCATGACTCATCCATGAGAATAATTATCAATTATTATTATTTTTTCAATGACTCCATAATAGCCTACATTTAAAAATTATAGTATACTATCTAATGCATAAGCATAAAAATTATATGTGTAAATAACCATAACACCATTGTGTTCTCATGTTCTTTGTTCATTCAAGGATAATAAATTAGTACTCATTGATAACAATTGATTTAAAGGCACAAACCACGGTATTTAGAACAAAAGATAAAATATATTATTTCCACAGAGACAAACTCAATAGAAAAACTCAATACCTGAAAAAAATGAATATTAAAATTAATTAAATATTTATTTAATTATTTTAAACAGTAATATCTGTGCATTAAATTTTAACCATACATAAAACTCTTTCCTTTGAAAATTCTCCATACATATCAAAGATAAAGAATGATTCTTTCTATTTTTCATCGCTTTATGTTCTATATAGATAAATATAGTAATAGTTTAAATGATATATTTGAAAGATATACAAATATACAATTTACATATCTGATGTAGTCATTGATCAAATCACAGTTGAAAAAAACTGTGTGATGTTCTATCTCTCTCTCTTTTAGGCTTAGTGTTGTCAATGTATGTGATCCAGGAATTCCTCTTGTTTGCTGAAGTGATGAAAAACATGGTTCAATTTTATCATATTTTTCTTCTTCTTTTCCCATTAGACTGTTCTTTCTTGTAGTATGATCAGAAAAATACATAGTGAAGAAATCCATACATTCTTGAGCCAAGTAACCATTCATGATAGACCATTCAGTATGATCCTTGTTTCGGACATAATACATTAATGTGTACAGATTTCATTCAGTTGGATACATCCAAAAAAATACACAGGCCCTCTGAGAAGTACTTTTGTTGTAATATGGATAGTGAGATGCAACATTCATGTGAAAAATGATGGAGGAAATATTTTCTCTAACTCACACAAAATTAATGGGGCATCTGCCAACATTTTTTGCAAGAATGACTTGGAGAACTTCTTAGCACAAATTTATTTAAACAAATGGAACAGCTGAATAAAATAAAACCTTATATTATTTGAAAAAAGGTATCAGATTGCTATTGGAATCATCTCATGAAAAATTATGTGATAATAAAGAGTCTTCAAAGATTTTACCTTCAAATCTCTTCTATTTACCAATTTAGATTTGTTGCTTGAATATCCATCAGGAACATTAATATTCTCTAGTATCTCCAAAAATTTATTTTTTTATGTGTTTTATCACATAAGAAGCACATGGAACTAGCCATTTATTTTCACTCATACACACATAATGTGATTATGTTTTGATGCCCCAATCCACCAAGTCACACCGAGACAGTAAATAATCTTTTTCCTTTCCCTCAAAATTTGGACGAATTGAAAGAAAAATTCAACATATATTTGTTACATTGTTCATTATATCTAAGAAACGACGTAACAAATTGTTTGACCAATAAGGAAAATCATAGGAGATAATTCTCATCTTCTGATTGTAATAGGTATTAGTGGAAAAATTCTATCTCTTTCCAAATGTCATTTGACCCTTCTCGAAAGATAAACTAAAATATTTCAATTCATTAACCACATAAATTCAAGATATACACTGAGGTGGATCATTGGCCTCCATGGTGTTGTAAAATATTTGATGATTATTTCTATATGGATTGTCTATTGGCAAGAATCATCAATGTCTCAAAAAACTGAAACTATAAAAATGTTTCAGTCTTCTAGATCGTGTAATCTTCATTCAGACAAGACATGATAGTTTTACCTTTGTGCTCCGTCCACACATCACTGCATAAGAAGGAAAGTCATTGATTGTCCACATTATCATAGCACACATCTGAAATATTTCATTCAAATATGAATTGTATGTGCACACAACCACATCCCAAAGATGATTCAACTCTATTATTAAAGGTTACATGTATACATCTATATCATTGTTTGGATCAGAAGTGCCCTATATGAGTTTACTCATGAAAGTGAATGGATTTTTCATACACAACCATGGGGGAAGGTTATAAATGTGTATAAAAATTGGCCATGTGCGGTGAGAAGTAATAATCTTACCAAACGATTTAAAACCATCAACTGAAAGACCTAGCCTCACATTATACAGCTCAGCTAAAAAATTAGGATATCTAGCGTCAAATATTTACCATACAAATCCATCTGTAGGGTGAACCAACTCATCCTTAGACTCCATTATCTTGATATCATGCCATCACATTTTTATTAATATTTCTACATAAATTAAATGATTATGCTGACTGGAGATCAACAGAATGTGCCGAATTACATTATGGGGAACACGAAATTGTGTTCCATCATAATTTGTCTTCCAGTGGGATGTTCCACATTTAATAAAATGATTTCTTTTAGTAATTTCCTCCTAGAATAATCTTTAATATTTTCGAGAAAGCATGCATTTTGTTTCATAAAAAACCATGTTCCTCAACTAACTAACATTCCATATAGTAATTTATTGGAATATCTTTATTCTCTGGAATTAATTCCTTCTCATTGGTAAGAATCTAATCGATGATAGTATTAGAAATCCCAAACAACATTTTCTGAAGAAAAAATCGGATTCAAAATCCTATCTTTTTCATTTTACCGCATATTCGATATCCTAGAGTCATGGAAGCATCATTCAATTTTTTTACCCTGAAAACATCATGATTTTCATTAGACGCATTATGTTTGCTAATATCGAAGTCCTATTAGGTACTAATACTTTATTTTTCATGATGACTAATAAATGGAAACAAGTCATATAACAAATTTTCTAATCCAGTCCTTTCATTTTGATCATTGGCAATTTTATATTTCATTTTCTCCCCATTGTGATTCCACACATAGTAGTTTGCTTCGAAAACATTTTTGGTTATGTGGTAGCTTACTTCTTCACGGCTCAATCAAGGTCTTCCACAACAATTTTAACAGGGGAAGTGTTTGTGACCACTATCATAACCATTGTCAAATGAAATTTGAAAAAACCTCTCCAATTTGTTTTGAAATCACTTGAGATCTGATCAGTTTCATACATCCAACTTCTATCCATTCAGTAAAAAATATGTTATAAGTCATTACGTCAAAATAAATTCAATATAATTGATGTTTCATCAAAAATATATTCATGTAAACAATATTTGTTCACTTTATATGAAACCATAATCGACACACTACAATATATGATAATTATAATATAAAAGATAAAAAATACTATATTTATATCAAAATATCTTTTAAGAACTACACATGAGTGTAAAAGGTCATGTACACTTATGGAGGAGAATTATTCATGAGTTGAGATAAATTTAGATGAATGAAATTTAATATTTTAGTAGATTATTTGAGTGATCAAATACACTACACAATGGGGTGGGGTTGTCCACGGGCGGGGGTGCCCAAGGATTGAGGGGCTATCCCTAGGGGTGGGGGCTGTTAATGGGGTGGGGATGTCCAGGGGTGGGGGTGTCAAGGGGGTGTGGTGGTGTTTAGGGGGGGCTATCCAGGGGGTGGGGGTGTCCAGGGGGTGGGGGCTGTCTAGTGGGTGGAGGATTTCCATGGGGGTGGGGCTGTCCATGGGGTGGGGTGTCCTAGGGGAGGGGGATTTCTAGTGGGTCGGGGTGTCCAGGGGGTTCGGTGGGGTCCAGGGGGCTTTCCAGTAGGGCTGGGGGTAGTCCACCTAGGGTTGGAGTGTTTGGGTGGTGGGGGTGTCCAAAGAGTGGGTGGTGTCTAAGGGGACTGTCCATGGGGGTGGGGGTGTCTAGTGGTGGGGTGCGGGCATGTCTAGGGGTGGGGGATGTTCATGTGGGTGGGGGAGTACATGTTGTGGGGGATTCTAGGGTTAGGTTGAGGGGGTGGGGGTGGGGGTGGGGGAAGGGGTGGGGCTGTTGAAGTGGGTGGGGGTGTCCACCCCCATACTGTGGTCATAGAATTTAATCTCATAATATTATTGAATGACTTAAAGCCTATTATAGATGACCCAAAATAATTTTAGTGTAATCTTGGAATATCTTACATATAAATCACAACACACCTAATTGTAAACCCATCTCTAAATATCATACATAGATCTGATTTTATCTTCCACTCTAAATATCATACATGAATTCTAAAAAAACACACCCAATTGTAAACAAACCTCCAAATTTTGTGCTAGGTATGTGTCTTGTTGATGGATTTAGTGGTTAGCTGAGAGCTAATTCCATGTTGTGATACAAGGTGTAAAAAAAGTATTTTTTATGTTTAAAAAATTTTGTGGGTATCTGAAGTGTGATCCTATGTATTTTGTTTAGGCATATGTGCCAAATTTCAATGGGGAAATACTTGTGGGAGTATGATCCTTGTTATATAATAAGGTGATATGGTGTTGTAGGAATAATAAATTTGTACGAGATCAATATGGATAGTGGATAAAAAACTAAGTGAGATTTAATTGTATAGATCACTTTTTCTTTGAAGGGTAAGAGTGAGTGTTGGTATTGAACTTCAAGAAAATTCATAACGTGTGAAAGAAAATATACATTGGTTATATGTGATTTTTATTTTTTAGATTATCATAGTGGAACCCCCCCCCCCCCCCTCACTAGACATCCCACACCCCCACACACATCTGTAGCCCCCATACCCCCTGTTGCCACCCCGAGATAGCCCGCTACCTCCCCCCCACCTAGATATCCCCCACCCAACCAAGACACCCCCAAACCCCCACATGGACAGCCCACCTCTTCCCTAGAAACACACACCCCCTCCTCCCTAAACAACACACACCCATACCCCACATGGACAACCCCCCAAAACTCATATAGGCAGCTCACCCACATGGACAGCCCACACCCTCCCCCATAAGGACAACCCACCTCCCACCCCCTCCCTGGATAGCCTACACCCTCTCCCCCAAACACTTGTAGCCCCCTAAAATGCCCCCCCACCTGAAAATGATACCACCACCAGGACAACCCCTATCTTCCCACCCCACCTGGACGACCCCCCATCATAGACAGCCCCCAACCCTACCTTGACAGACCACCACCCCCACCTGGACATCCCCCCCCCCTCCCTGGAGATCCCACACCCCTCCCCCACATGGATGACCCACCCCCACCCCTCCTGGACAGCCCACTCCCCCTCCCCCACCTGGAAATCCCACCCCACCCTCTTGACTACCCACCCCCTAGACAGCCCACACCCCAAACCCCACCCGGATATCCCTCCATACCCCCCCTGACAGCCCACACCCCCCTAGGATATCCCACACCCCTCCCCAAACCCTTACAGTCCCCCTACCCACCATGAATCCCCCTTACCCCATGTAACCCCAGTACCCCTGAAAAAACCACCCAACCTAGATAGCCCCCCCCCCCACCTGGATAGACCCATACCCCCCCCTACAACCCCTCTTAGGGTAATTTTACTTTAAACAATTTTATTAATTAAGAAATACAAACCATCATGCATTATCCATTCCATTCTAGACAACCCATTTAATTTATCAAAACATGAAAAATTCAATTTATAAATCTATATTGGTCACTTAGGAAATGTCATTGGGGAAATGGGAAATCACCTACATGGATAATTCAAATTTAAAAGATTCTTCAAGAAGTAATTAGGTGGGGTGGTGTCCATGTGGTGGGGTGGTGTATAGGGGGGCTGTCCAAGGGGGTGGTGGTGTACATGGGGTGGTGGTGTACAGGGGATGGTGGTGTTCGGGGAGGGGGGGGGGGGCTGTCCATGAGGGGTGCGGGGTGTCCAGCTGGTGGGTGTGTCCTGGGGGTTGTCCACGGGGGTGGGGTGGCTAGGGGGTGGGGGGTTTCCCATGGGGGGGGTGTGGTGCTTTCCAATGGGGGGTCCAGGGGGCGGGGGTTGTCCAGGTTGTGGGGTTGTCAATGGGGGGATGTCTATGGGTGGTGAGCGGTGTTCGGGGGGGGGGGGGGCTTCTCTACGGGGGCGGGGGTGTCTGGGGGCGATGTCCAAGGGGGTTAGGTGTGTGTAAAAGGGTGGGGTGTATAGGGGGTGGGGGAGGTCTAATGCTGTGTTTCTAGAGGGTTTGGGGTTGGGGGTGTTTAGGGTAGTCAAAACACATACAATACCTTCCATATTACCTATATCCAACCAAGCCAATATCAGAATTCCAATCCATCACCCAACAAATATCTAATTCACCCTCAATATCACTACCCTCCCCATTATTCCTTGAACAAAGACTATAAATACAAAATCCAAATCCAATTTTCAACTAATCTAAATTCCATAGAAACTACAATATCACCCCAATAAAAAATGGAAAACCACCAACACCACTACCCCAAGTGTCCCCAATCCCTTCACATGGACCATCATTATATCCATTACCCTTTACCATCATTGAGGGGGGATACATCTCAACATCACCCATTAGTACATATGGTTCACAAACTCTACACAGAAGGTGTGTCTATGAAGACATCAAATAAAAGTGATTCATACAATCATGACACTTCAATTTTAGAACAAAAAAACAAATCAATGTGTTCAATATACCATGCCACATACCACACCAAACACTGGTTTAGGCCAAATAAAAATAAAAAACAAAAAAGAAGCAGTTGAAGAACATTAAAACTAAGGTAGCACTAAATAATTGCAAGTGTAGAAATAAAACATTTCTGGATTGAAGATGAATCTATCGGGTGGAAAGAGTTTCACAGCATACGATAACGAAATATCTTTAGGATAACATCATATTTGGGTCTGCAATCGCACGGACAAGGGAAATGGGATGATGTGTATTTGGGGAAACCTTTCCCAAATTTTTTTAAAAACCATGGGAGAATATATTCTTTACCAATTATTTTATAAAACTATTTGTATACATTAGATAAATTAAAAATTTCCCAACATTTTTAGTACACCGTTGGGAAATTTTTATTCTAAATAAACAATGCTATCGATTTATTCAAACCATTGGGAATGGTTTCTATTTTTTTGGTATACAAACTATTTTTTATACCGTTGGTATAAAATCATTGGGAAAACCTACATTTACACTAGTGTAATAAATTATTTATGAAAAGATTCTATTGAGATAGGATCATCCAATAAAAGTAAGACTAAACAGAATCAGAAAAAAATATTCTAAATTATGTCCCTATATAAACCTATGATTGATAGCATACTAAGGTCCTTTAAGATTAATCTTCAAGTCCCTAAAATTTCAATTATTATGATCCTCAATCAAATTTTACCTTATTTTTTAGGTTGATGAAATTTGAAAAAGTTTCCTAACAAAGTGTTTAAGGACGTTTTAAGAAAGGGGTTTCATTCAAGAAACATCAAGAACATTCAATAAGATTATAGAATATTTTAGAAGTGCCTCTATGAAAGATTATTTAATGTATTCATTAAGATATGATGTTTAAATAAGAAATAAAATTCATGTTATTTCCCAACTAGACATATATAAATACACTTATATAAAGTGTTGAAATACTATAGATAAATGGGAGATATTATTGGTTATATTCAGGAAAGAAGATATTTTATAAAGTTCATAGATTATTATATGGTTTCAACAAATAAATTACATGGTTTAACTTAATGGAATAGAATGATGTATTGATCATGTGTAGTTGATTTTATTTTTTGGGGACATGTATTATAAAATGATAAATATCAGAAAGAGGTATTGGTTTGAGATGAATTGAATATAAGGACATTGGATATAGTATTTCTAGATAAAATTTAAGGTTTATAATAATTAGGAACTAGGTTTATAGGTTCATTATATAAAGGGTAGTTAGAAAAAAGGTGAGGTTCATTTAATAGAGAAAAACAGAAGAAGGCAAAGGCACACTATATAGAGTATACTAGATTAAGTTATCAGACTGGTATTTCTGGATGAAGATTCACGGTGCTGCAGAAATGTATATATTATTTTGTATAAATATATAATAAATTTATTTATTTTATGAAATTAGTTACACAGATTTTTCCATTTTTTAATTTTAAGATAATATAGATTATTTTCAAAGTATTGATATGATATAGTAAGTGTTTATGAGGCCAGGTGAGCCCAGAACTAATGCTTGAAATATATTATATATATATATATCATACATGTATAGTTTTTGAGAAAAGGTTAAATACCTCTAAAATGTTGACTCAGATTGAAAATATGAGTCCTCCATTGAGAATTGAGTTTGGGCTTTACCCTATGTTTGACATTACCTTGGAGTGTGTTAGATGCTCAGGTTAGGTTTGTTTGTGGGAAAATGTTAATGTAAATTTTTTCAACTAATTAATTTAATTAATTAAATATTAATGGCCTAATTCGGATTATAAATATACCAATATAAAGAAATACAATATTTAACCACATAACCATATATATTAAGGAGATACCATTGGTGGATCATTCTCAGAAGAACAAAAATCTAATCAGGTATCATCGTTCAGTGTGTAGAGAATTATGAGGATATCGCCAATGACTATAATACAAATTAATTCATTTGTATACAACCCTGGTAGGCGGGTCATCATGTATAGGGGATACAATATGAGGATATTCTATATCCCCTCATTCCATGTGTGGTGGACCATACTCCATTTACTCATTCATGGACAAGAGAATGTGTTGTGAAACATTATAATACCAATTTTCGAAGAGAAATATTGTGTACTTATATTACATGATATGTACTCTTTTTCAAAGATGGATTACTACCTTTGTCTTCTTCATCTTGGAAATGTTTTTATGGTATTTTCCATTGGACTTTTCCTTGAGGATTTCTTATATTATTATAATTATTCTCTAGGTTGGAATTCCATTTTATAAACAGAAGCCTTAGATAGAGTTTTTGGAATCACATTGTGAGGCTTGGAGTGAGATTCTTTTTCCCTATTATCCCATAATGGGTTATTATAATCAATATGACCAACACTACATGTGCATCAATTCCCTACATATCATGAGAATCATGACTGGGTTAGTGGTATAAACCATGGAATTGCATGTGATCCCCATCTGTGCACCATTATTTTCATACTTCCAGCATGTACATATTATAAAAAAAATTGACAAGCATGAAATCATAGACAGACACCATTTTTTCTAGATGAATCGTGTAGTGTGTTCTCCTAAATGAGTGTTATGTGTAACCATGGAGCATGAATACTTGTATTGTTTTATTGGTATAACCTTACCATGATATTGTGTGTCTTCTATGAGTGCCTTTATAAATTGTTGTTATATGTGATTTTGAAATATACATATAATGATGTAATTATTATTAATGATACTATATTCTTTGTGATTTGAGGTTTTCCTTCTGGGAATTATTATACTCAACCCAATATAGGAATTTTTGGAATGTTTTGTGTCTTTGAAAAATTAAAATTCATTTAAATATGTCCAAGAGGGACTAAGAACATGAATATCTTACTGATCCAAACAAATTGAGGTGTGTCCCAGTGGTTTTAATGATATAATTAATTTCATGCATCTCATGTTAGACTGATTTTTCGTTTATTTTGGTGGTATTTTTTGTCCCTTGGTTTTTAATAATATTTTTTCAATAATCCAGCGATGGTATTTTATATGTATGCATGCTTACCTATCTGTTTTTTTTGACATTTCAGTACTATATGGGATTGATGATTTAGGCGTGTGTATAGGTATATTAGGCTATGACCTATCATGTGTGTGATATTCTAACTCAGCTATGGTCACCATCCCATATCTTATTCGATGTGGGATTGGGGTAGTTTTATATTGAGCCCTGTTGGGTCAATTCATGAATGATCGGTATCAGAGGAGTTGGTTATACACTATGACCAAAGTCTAAGAGATTAATTTGGGTTTTATGTTAATAGTTTTAAGTGTTTCGAGTTCATATTTTAGACAACAGACTCCAGTGTGGGAGACACAACTGATGTATCTATAATCCAAGATGTTGATCCCCTGTATTTGGACTCTGTACATGTAGAAATTGGTTACAGGGAAAACATTGTTAAATATATCTTATATAAGTGGGTTGTGGTTTCCAATTTCCTTCCTTTGATAATTCTCTAGATATACTAATTGATTGTCGTACATCGTGTCTTTTTTGGCATTACTACATGATTGTTTCCATCTAGGATTCAGTAGTAGGGTCATGATAATGGTCCCTTCAATGATGAGGCTTTGATGTAGGCCCTATTTAGGAGGTGTTTCCTCTAGGTAGTGGAGGAGTCATACCACAATTTTTCTAGTAATAGATGGTACCAAAAGTTTTAGTAGATGTGGCCCACTAGTAGAGCGTGATTCAAGAGTTTTATCGATACAAAACCCTTAGGTTTTGAGATAATCAAAACCCCATTGTTTCAAAGGATAGGATGGATGTTGTTACATGAGTCTTTACCTCATCAAAAAAAGAACAGACCAAATGGTTTTCTTGACATTGATCTTTTTCCATGAATATACATTACACTATTTGGTTTAGTGACTTAGTCCAATGAATAGAAAACTCTAGAATGGTGATCATTAGATATCCCTTTCATATAGTTGTTTTCTCCATATTTGTTGAGGGTTTAGTGCATATAAGATCTTCTACGTCTTCCGTAGTGAAGTATGACTATGGTTGAGTGTTCATCGAGGTTCACCAACCCCTATAGGTACTCGATAGATATGTTTTGTGATCAATTATTTGGATATTGTAGCATCAAACATGGAATACGGAGAGACATGTAATCCATATTGATACATATATCAATACATACCAATTTTGTGGTTCTATAGAATGTTTTAGTGGTCATGAGTTTCCTCACTGATCATAAACATATAATTTGGGCTAACAGTCGGTAGATTAGAGATGTGACTTTGGAAATAGATAGATGATGATAGACATGTGGACCTGTTTGTGTGACACATTTCAAGAGGTGGTCCCATGAAATAGGGTCTAAAGACCATAGCTCATAGGATGGATCTATTCATCCTATAGAGAGATGATGCTACAATTTTTGTTGTTTGGGACATCTAGCATGATATTTCCCCACTCATCTTGTGAATCATAAGGATACATTTGATGGGCCAAATAAGAAGATGTATTGGAAGAAGAAAACAATTCTATAGTGCAGACAATGAGGAATATGAGATGTGTGAGTAACTAGATGTAAAAGATGTTATAACTTATTAACACCATTTCCTCCATATGTTATGTACTTTTATTAGAGAGTAGGGGAATGGGTGAGGATAGCAACATGTGGTATAAGATTATTACCCAGAGGATCCATGGATGATACGAATTATGATATTTTTCTTATCTACTTTAGAATCATTATTGTATGGATAGTGGTGAAAGAAACGTCTTTATTTCTACATATCTGGTTTGAGACTTAGACATTCTTGTCATGAAATTCAATAGACCATTGCACTTGGATACTCGTACTAAAAGAAAATTTGCGTCACACAAGTATATCGAGGGTGATACATGACACATGCATGTGAGAGTTTATTTTGGTATATCTTTATAGAAGTTAATATTTTTTTAGACATTATCATGGGTGAGGAATGGTTATCCTCAGTCCATGCTTAGATTTTCTATTTTATATGGAGGATGGGGTGTTTCCATAGTGATGGGATGAGGTTTTTCTATTATGGATGGAATGGAAGCCCAGGTGGATAAGGATAGGATCATGTGTTGGTTGGTGCATCCAGTTACACAATAGTTATCTATAATTAATCATGATGTAATTGATTTTATGAGATTTTAGTTTCTTATAGGGGTAGTAGAGTATGAGGACATATTTCATGAGGACGTTCTACCCTTACCGCACCACTGAGAGATTGTCTTATGTATTGATCTACAACTCAATAAAACTATGATATCTACACCAACAAATTATTTTTCTCCCATGAACCTTCACAAGTTGAGGGAATAGTTTATGGACTTATAGAGGAAGGGATATGACAGACCCAATGTTTCACACTATGCAGCCTCTTTGTTGTTCACTATGAAGGAGATTGAGATATTGAGGTTGTGTGCATATTATAATCACCAAATTTATGTGAATTTAAAGAAAAAGTTTCCCCTATCAATGATCGATGAACTCTTTGATCACATGATAGGGGAATGATGGTTTTCAAATATTGACCTCAAAGTAGGCTATCACTATTTGAAAGCACAGGATAATGTTATGCCTAAGATGGGGTTTTGTGTAATTATTGTCATAATCAGTACATGGTGATGTTTTTTGGTGTAAAAAATGACCTAACAGTGTTTATTGGACTCATTAACATGATCATTCATCACTTATTATATTGGTTTTTATAGTCTCTATAAATGATATTCTAGTGTTTTTGGAATTTGGGGATGATAACATAGACACTTAAGGATGGTCGTGGACATAATCCTAGAGAACTAGCTTTATGGGAAGTTATCGGTGTTCCAGTTCATGACTTAGGAGGTCTACTTCTTAGGTCATGTTATATTACTAGATTATGTAGAAGTAGATTTTGTGATGGTTAGGGATATGTTTTCGTGGGATCTGTCAAAGACCATAACAGAGGTATGAAGAATCCTTTGGTAGGCAGGAGACTATTAGAAATTAAGATATGATTTTTATAGTATATCAGCTCCCTTAATAGTTTTGATTGGAAATGGGCCTCCATTTGTGTGGAAATACAGGCTCCATATAGTAGATCATGATTTTAGTCATAGATTGTTGAGTTCTTCCACCATTAGAATTCCAAAGTAAGGCGTCAAGTACACAATGTTCTATGATACATCAGGGAATGGGATTGTTTTTCATCTTATATTAAAGCATGTAATGGTTGTCTATGGATCATACTAGTTGTGTCCAATTGAACCAAACATTGCATCATGTGATCTTGAGCTAGTAGCGGTGGTCTTCACACTAATATTGTGGAGAAAGTACCCATTAAGTCGGAGATTTATCAACAATTCTGGCCAAAAGAGTATCAAGTATATCTTTTCACATAAGAATCATTACATGTGATCGAGGTGATGGAGGGAGTTCCTCTAGGAATATGAATTTGAAATTTGCTACACACCTAGAATGTGGGACATGGTATAAGATGCTCTTAGAAGGATATCTTAATCATATTTACTAAGAGAGGCTTCAAAATCTATTAGCCTCATTACCTTTATCGCTGATGGATGGAGATTATGCATCTTACCTACATTAAATAGTTGCTACCCCACCAATTATATAGTGAGGTAGGGATTCTAATCATAGAGATACTGACTCTTAGACCCTATATACTCAGATATCCACTGGAAATGATCTCAATGAATATTATAATGGTGGGGATAAAATCATCCTCTTCAGATATTACACTATCATAATAGTGACATTTTAGGAGGAGGTTTTGAGGGAGTTTTTCACATCTCATTTGGTGGTACATATTTGTGTGGTGAAGATGTAATAAAACTGCTAAAATCTGTTTTTGTTGGCCATGTAAGAAGTAGGGAGTTTTAAATTTTATCTCATGATAACTTACTTGTCAACAGGTGAAGGATGATAACTAGGTCCCAACAGGTTAACCTCGACCCCTTAAGGTTCTAGAGTGGAAGTTGGATGGGATAATAATATATATAGTAATGGGATTACCACATAATACAAGGGGAAACAAAACCGTTAGGGTGATTATAGATTAAATCAAAATGTTGTCCCCCTTCCTTTTTATTTTAGAGTAGACTTTAATAGAGTTCTTGGGATGATTTTATGTACTTGAGATAGTCTATATCTACGTATTTACCTTAATGATCATTTCAAAACATGATGCTCACTTCACATATTTATTATGGAGGGTATTTTAGGAGGCCTTTGGGACTTAGTTCCATTTATGAACAGTATTTTATGGCCATATTAATAGCTAGACTGAGAATGCCATTCTAATTATGGTGGAAATATTTTTGAATTGCATATTTTTAATTTTCCATAGTTAGTACGATCAATTAATATTTATAGAATTTTTTTAAAATAACACATACTATTCCACCATTGTTATGGAATCATTTTATGCCATTTATGGATGACCCTTTAGTTCTCCACTATGTCGGACCAACTAAAGAGTGTTAAAAATTCTAAGCCTCTAATTGGGGTGATGTGTGATAGAGAATGTTCAAATAATTTAAGAGATGATTAATACCACCCAAAGCCATAATAATTCATATATAGACCAATGGTATATACCCTTTGAGTTCATGGATAGATACAATGTGTTCCTAAGGCTCTTACAATGACATGGATTATGTATATTTTGTTTAGTAGAAAGATATATCTAAGATTCATTATTCCTTTCTAGACACTATATAGATTTAGTATGGTTGTGTACCAAATTTATCTACCACCACAATAATACATGGTGTATATAGTCTTCCATGTGTCACAAATGAAGAGGTTCATAAATGACCTTATTCCTTTTACCTATTCAGTGAGTGTGGACATCAAGGATGGAACCACTTTTTTAAAGTACATGAAAAATATTAAAGATATTTAGGATTTGATAATCCTCGGTATACAGATTCCATTATTGTGAGTACAGTGGTACCAAGAGAATCTTCAAGAGGGTACTTGGGAGTGTGAGACATAGATATATTATATGTATACATATCTCTTTGTGTATGATTTTTTTCTACAAGGGATTTAAAACCCATTGGAGGGGAGAATATGAAAACTCTTATTTTCACATTTATTAAATTATAAAATTATATGGAATATTTCTGGAGCTTGGTATATTGGATGTGTGAGATTATGAGGCCCGATGATCTTATAATTAATTCTTGAAATTTATGAAATATATATATTCCATGAATACATTGTTTTTTTAAGAATATAAAATAAATCCTAAATATGGGGGGTTGGATAAAATCACTACTCTTGTAATTATTTTCAAATCATGGGTTTTACTCTTGGTATGACATATCCTTTGAGTGAATCAGACAATCAGGTCAGTTGTAGTCATGGGAGCCTATTTAAATAAATTACTTTAATTAAAACAATTTATTTTATTCATTTTCTGTGACTTAATGATGTTAATAAATACACTACTATCCAAAAATCCTTGGGTTATAAGAATAAATATGGATATTATATAGATATAATTTTATGATAATTCTCAGAAGAAAAACAATTGGGTAATGGATCATCGATCAGTGTGTAGTTAATTATGGGGACTTTGCCAACGACTATTTTGTAGATTCATTTTCATTAGAAATAGTACCATATGATGGTATAATTTTTTGATTATGTGCACTAATCCTCAATGAATATTCCTATGAATAAAATGAATCATTCAAATAATGAATTTATTCATAGATCAAACATATTTTGAGTGTGGGTTATATTTATCTAGGATTGGTAATTTATCTGCTATTTTATATTATATATCATCATAATTTATTCAAATGGAATCAAGTTGAGGACATAATGAACATTGTATGAGGTTCTCTCCCCATACTTTTATTTTATGCATTTCTTCCCCCATTCGGTGCTCATTTATTATGGTCAATTATTTGGAAAGTTGATTGATGAATACTCAGTAATTGGTTGTTTCATGATCTCTCTTTAATGAAAAAGATAAATACCCTTGGAATATATATGATCGAGGTCAACATTGTTGGAAGTAATGATAGAATATGATAGACTAGGGATGGATTAGAGAACCCCTGGTTTGAGTGTGGCATGTATAGGCGACGTGTCGTGATGATGGCCATTTTTTGAGTGGTTAGATTAGACCAATTATGAATAATGATGACGAAATGTTTGGATGGATTTAGATCATTGTTCTCTAGAGGTATTTGTTCTTGATTAGAGGAATTCAGGAGGTATGGGTAATGCGGAGTGAAGGATTCTAGATTTGTACCAAAATCCATTACACATGGATTGTACTTGAATAACACATTCCATTTATAGTCATCCCAACATCAGATAGGGATTCCATGATGATTTATGAAGCACATGTTGTATGGTCCCTAAAATATTCCATGTGGTTCATATATGGATATCTTGTCATGTATATGATGTATAAACCTAGAAATTCTGGTGGCATAATGCACCATGGGGGCCATGCCACACAATTTTTAAACCATGGCAGGTGGTTCAATGAATAATGGGGGTAAACACCCAGTAGATCGTTTAGACCCAGACACCTTGTGTTGTGTGCCACATTCTATGTAATTAAATAAAACATGGGAATGGGTGGTGATACACAGGTAAACTATGTTATGAAGGAACACACTATGATCGAATAGTACATGTTGTATACTCTTTCTGTGATGGAATGGATCCCTTTTCGTCTTCAGAATAGACATGTTTTGTGAGGGTACATTCCCATGATCTTGTATCCTAGTGTGTATTATTGAATAATGTCATGTTCAAGGGATAACAATCTCCTCTGTGAAACATCAGTCTCAAAAATATTTGTTGGAATCCCTCTATAAGGCCAGGAGTGAAATCCCCTTTCATCACCAGCCCTAGGTCAGTCTCTTGGTATCATCATGACCAATTATCCACATGAATCGATCACCTACATATCATGTCAATGCAAATTATGATTTTGGTATATGCCATGGACTTGGGTGTCGTCTCCATATCAGTTTCATTCTATTTATTCTTCAAGAATGTAATTCTTATGGAGAGACTTGCCAATTATGTCATATCGGATGGATACCATCAGTTCTATATGACTAATGTTGTGTGTTCTCTTGAATGAGTGTTATGTTGAACGTTTTATCTGGAATTTAAGTCTGGTTTTATAGTTGTGGTTATACCTTGAGATTTTGTGTATATTATGTGTTTATCTCAATGACCATTTATAAGTGATGTTGACATATATTTGTCATGAGCTGACTATTATTCTTGATGTTAAATTCTTAGTGATTCATTACTTTTTTACTATATATTATTATTATCACGCATGCATGCTCTTTTTCTGCACATGTCATGTATTATACAGATGAAAAACGTTTTGATGGTTTATTAGAGATACTAGGATCAGGATGGTCATAGTGAGACAAATAGTCTGAAGTGTGTTCTTGTGGTTTCAATGATAACATTCATTTCATACATCATAGGTTGGATTTTTATTAGTTTCTTTTGGTGGTATTGTATTTGGAAAATTCTTTCCAATAAATGTTTTCATACAATGACGGTAGTTTTTTATATGTAATCATTCAAGGTTATTAGTTTTTTATATTTTATCATTCTATTATCTCGGAGATGTATGTGAGTTTACATGTACATTATTCCAAGTCCTCCCTTGTGTGTGATATGCATACTCGGTGATCATTTCCATCACCTTCCCTATTTCATGCGAGCATGGGGATGCCACTTCTTAGTTCTCATTGGTTTGGTTCATGACAATGAGGGTCATTATAATCAATCTTATAAAGAGATAAAATGATTAAAAATGTAGTTAGTTAATGTAAAAAATCATATTGAGAGACATGTAGATCTTTTTAAGAGATAAATCAAATAAATGATGTAGTATTTATACAAATTATTATTATTCTTTCCTTTTATACTATCAATTACTTGATTTTCAACCATAAAATCCATGAATTGTAATCAAATGATTGTGAGTCCTACTTTCATTGAAAGAATAATTAAATAAAACATTAAAAAGAAACTATAATATAATATCCGTATTTTGGTTCTTATTATTGGGATCCTAAATACTGGTTATCTCTTATAAGAACATAAGATAACCAATAGGGTTAATAAAATAAAGAGTTAAACAATAAATATTAGTAAGGGAGTAAACATGATAACAAGGAATACCATGATATCATAAAATTGAAGGACTGTGAATAATCATTTTTGAGAATAACATAAATAATAGGGTATCATATTATCATTATGACATGGGGAATTTCATGACCCATAGAACAATACATAAAAATATTTCACAAATAACATGGAAGAAAACAACACATGTCAGACCCAACCCATAATGTATTAAGATTACTCCCTAGTCCCATACATAACTCTCTAATTAAAAAAAAACAATACACAATGATTTGGAAATATATTATGGAACACCCATAACAATGTGTACAGGATTATGTGTGCAAACAAAAAATCAAACATACAACCTAAACATATGAATAACTATTTGACATAATTGGATCGTGTAATATTTCCCTAGGTCTTTATCAAGGGATATTTCCTAAGGAATTAATTTGTTAAAAAAATAAGGAATTTATAACACTATAAATGAAAGGAAGAATGATATAGGGAAATATAAATAAGATACAGATATAAAAAATTTAAAATAAATATATAACATGAATAGTTTTCCTCATTTATAACAATTTCATTAAAATATCACATAGAATATTTCAGGAGTAAGGTAAGCTTTTCAAATAGAAATCACTTATTTGAAACCTCAAATTTTCTAAGAATATTAATTAAAAATATTAATTTTCAATGTAAAAACAAATCTTGTTAAATACTCTTAAATTAAAAGAGCAATCATAATGGAAGGAAATTATGTTCATGCTGTGTATGTTGAATGAAAACATTCCTTTCACAAATTTCTAAAAATGTCAAAAAGTACCTCATTTGGATAATTATAGAAATATTCCATTTAAACAATTTTATAGAAACAAAAACATGGGTAGAAATATCTTGAATAAATCATTACATAATATTAAACACATTATTTAAGCATTTTTGGAAAATATAGACATTTAAGAGAAATATTTGAGATTTAAAAAAAATATAAAAGTTCATTATTGATTATAAACAACATTCATGATGTTTTATTACTAAATAATATAGGAAATCTAAAAATAAAATAAAATACATTAATGACTAGTGAAAAATTAAATTGGTGTTGTTCAAGAAAATTATTGTATAATATTTCCCCTAAAGTAATTTTGAACATAAAAAATCTCAAAAACAAATGAGATTCTAACTTAAAGCCTCTACCACCTTAGTAAATCTATAAAAAAATTATCTGAAGAAAAAGTATGATATAAATCAATAATGATAAATAATTAAATGAAATAACCAGTCTGAATTAATTCATGATGAAGTAATTAAACCATATAAGGCAATCATAGTGCACAAAATAAAACATGTCTCACGAAAACATAGATTTTGACAAAGAAAACACCCATAGAGGTAAAAAATTTTATGTGATAAATAAAACATGAATTGATTATTTGAAAATATATTAATTCATATAAATATGTTTAAATAAAAAAAGTTAAATTTTAAATATCCATTCACACGTAATCATATCACAAAAACAAAGATGAAGTAGATGCATAACCAAATGATTTCAAATTCAGTTAAGAAAGTCCTCATTTCATAGAATAAATCAAATAAAATATCGATGAACGATGTATAATTAATTATATCTTAGAATAAAATGAATTATTAAGGATTTAATATATAATATTTAAAAGGGAAATTATATAAACTATAAGAAATAAAGTTGGTTCATAAAATTAAAATGTTCCCGACTGAATAGAAAAGGAGATGTAATCAATTAAAATAATCTTATCATTGAATTGAGAATTAAACAGTGAAATGATTATAAGTAAATAAATAAAATCAATGAAAAAAAGTAAAATATATTATAATAAATTCACTGTTCATTTCACACATAATCTTGTCATAACATCTTAAATAAAATATATGTATGACTTAATGAATGAAATTTGAGTTATGAAACCACTTATCTCCAAGTAATATTCAAATCAAATCACCTTAGATGATGTAAAATGAATAATAACTAAAAATAAATATAATAATTAAGTTTTAATGAAATAATATATTAAATTGGAATTATATAAACTATATAAATGAAACTTTTCACATTACATGAAATTATTATCAATGAATGGAAATTGAGATGAAAACCCTTTCCTAGAGTTCGAGTCATCATGTAATTTATTTAACACTATTATAATAAACATATGTTAATTTTTGTAAAAGTAAGAATATTTTTCATAATTGTTATTATTTTTTATTTTATTTAATCTAATTATATTTGGTATTACAAAATCAATTATGTTTACATTAACCTTTTGGTGATATTTATTTCATAAGTCTAAATGTACAATGGTATGTTAATGATGGTGATAGTGTATAATTCTCCATAATCTCTAGAAACATAATCATGAAATAATTATATTTTTTATACTTAAATCATAAATTAAAAACTAACATTGAATAATGGTTATGAAAAATGGAATGTGTTACATTCATGGAGATGGTAGGCCATATGCGCGCATGAGTAACATTTCCAATTTTAAACGATCATGGTGGTAAAAATGTAAGTATTATTTTATCCTAATAGAAATATAATTAAATCCTAAATACCATATTATTAAAATAATTAAAACAATACACCCTACATATGATGCTGGGGTGAAAAACATCACACAACTTTGTGGATGTGGTTGTCCACACGTATGCCTGAAAGATGTTATCATTTTTCAGAGAAAGGAAAGATAAGAAAAAAGGTTATTTATTTTATAAAAAAAATTATAAAAATGAAGTAAATGTAATATATATATATATATGTGTATATTAAATAAACCAATGTAACCAATCTTGTGATGTTCTGGTGGAAGACCAATTAAATCCATCTGTGAGGTGTTGCTTCACCGTATATAAGAACAAAGGTTTCATTTAAAATTTGATGGAAGATGAGATGGATATATGTTATGAGATAAAAATAATATTGTATCAAAAAATTTAAATACTAATATGATTTTATCAAAATGGTTTATTTATATTTTAATAAGGAAAATAAGGAATGAAAAAAAAATCGGTTTAATACCATAATGCTTATTTGAAAAAAATTCATTTCTCTATACCTTAAACACCCTAAGAGTGGTATTATACCAAAACCATGTAACAATAATGGGGTGAGATATGTAATGAATTGATTTGGTAAATGCTTTTCTAATAAAAAATTCTTTTTATATCTAAAAAAAATAATATATGAGGTTTCCATTTATGTGTGTGCGGAGGGGAAATCTATGAAATACATGAATTATGAAAACTTTAGAAAATATTTATCATGGAAAAATTGCGCCAAAATATATATTTGAAATATATAATGATTGTGGGTATAAATAATATCATCTAGAAAATTTTTTACATGTTTAAATTATGTTTTTACCCTTAACTATATTTTTAGTTGGTGTTATCCCATTTTGATAATTACTATGATTACTATGTTTTTAAGCATTGAGGGTCAATGTGGATTCCATTAATTGAAAAATTAATATTAATGGAAAATATAATTTATTTTTAAACATATACGATTTTTTTTGAAAAATAAAGATTTTTTAGGTATTTAAAATAATTTAATAAAATAATTTATAATATAAAATAATATTTAGGTTATTTGTGACACTGTTAATTTAATATGACATTAGATAAATCAATAAAAATTGATATTACAATATATACATTTAATAGGTATATAATATTACATGTATATCAATAAAATTCATGGTTCACTATAGATTACTAAAAAAATATTACTTATAGAAAGTATTAAATAAGTTTTTTTTCATATTTATACTTGTTGAATAAATATTATATCAGTGTTTCATAAGACATTAGGGTAATAATTTTATTAGTGAAAATCATAAATAAATTAACATTAAAAATCATTTATATAAAACATTTAGAACTAACTATATCCGCATTTTGTATATATGTAAAAATCGAGTCAATAATTTAAATTGAATGGAATTTTTTACTTTTATTTTAATAAATTAATATAAATGTAAAAATTTGAAAAAATATGGAACCAAGTTTTCATGTTTTCAAAATCCAGATGGAAATTTCTAAAATAAACTAATCCAATTTGATAGATGTGTGTTTTATCTTCATTTTAGTCCTTTTCATATAATTTTTAACCTTAATTTATTTATTTACACTTACGAGGGTGAAATTTATTTATAATTGTTATAGTTCATAATGACAAAAAATATAAAGATTATAATTTGAAAAATTTGTAACTCTTGTTTAGAAATGTGCATTTTTTTAATTATTCGATTTCTAAAAGTCGAATGTATTAATTGAATATTAAAATGAAATGAAATTGTTTTAAAAATATATATATATTTCTAGATATAATATGTTTTTATATAAAATTAAAATAGTAAAATTCAATTCAATGACAGTAGTTTTATTTTTTAATAAAAAGTATCGAATAAAATTATTAATCTAATAAAAATTAAATTTTCTATTATAAATACATTAAAATAAAATATATTTGTTAATAAAAACCAGTATTTTAACTTCTCGTTGAAAAATAAAACTTTTCAGAGAAATAAAATATTTTTACAATAATCATATTTTTATATTAGTATTTCAATAAAATAATTTTTATTAAATAAAAATTAAAAAATTCATGAAATGAATTATATTATTTTTTCACAATATAAAAAATAATTTTTTAGGAATACATATTTTTAAAACATACATTGAATTTAATAAAAATTTATTGGTTACTTTATTATAATTAATCAATACATGTTTATTTAGAGAGATCATTAGGTATATATTTCAAAATGAAATTTTTAATATTCATACCCACCAATTTAATGGATATGTAATATTGGTCACATTTTTTATAATATTATTTCTTGATTCATTTCAACCCAAAGTTTCACATCATCTATGATATTGAATAATGATTTCTTTTTCAAATCTATGGGTGTTGCATCCCTCCATAATAAATTGAATCCTTACAATATGAACTTGATATCATTAAAGATGATTTTAATTTTGAAAATTCTATTATGAAAAGCTCATATTATAAAAATGGTTAGTAAAAAATTTTGTTAAAAAGTGGAAAGAGTAATATGAAGGGCATCACAAAACCACTTTCCCGAATAAGAGAAAATTATTGTGATGTTAAAATACAGTCATTGAATAAAATAATAATTTCCAATTAATGATGGATAGTGTTAAAAATCACTTACGACTATGAGAATCATAATGCCAAAAAAACAAAAAACCAAAAAGATATGAAAAATAATATCGATTCTTTAGATGTTATTGTAATATGTTAGTATTTTTTTGTAATCATCCTTATCTAATAGTTTTCTACTTCCATTATCATATAATCTAAAAACGTTAGGAAATATAAATAATTGAACTTTAAAATTTCAACCATTAATCTATCCCCACTACAAACTCAAATTTTACATTAAGTGATTTTTATTCAAGAGTAATTTGTAATGCCTAAAGCACAGAAATCAAATTATAATAGATCAAATTGTCAGAAAAATGTGAAAAATAATATTTTTATTATTATCAAAATATAAAAAAAAATGTTTATCCAAAGGTATGATAATATCTTTATTGGATAATATATTTTATATTAAAATTTATAAAATAAAACCAAAGGTTCTAACTTGAACATCATATAAACATATGTCCCAAATTACATCATTAACCTCAATAGTAATGAATATTTTAACATCATATGTGATGTAATACCATTCAATATTAATTCCCAAAATACAATTTCACTCTTCCAAAATAATAATTTATGTTTAACATAAATATTACATATACCTTAACCCAATAAAACATCTCCTGAAATGTCATTAATCACCAAACAAATCAATAGACATAATGATTTGTTCCTATAATAGGAATCCCATGATTATAAAAATATTTATAAATTGAATATATTATGTAAAACATATAATACTAACCAGGATATCATATAGGCTACTGGTAGGTGATCCACCCATGTCACCTTTCAACTATCAGTTCAAGCCACATATCCTTATCAGATACAACAAATTTTCTCCTTACATCTATTTTTCCCATATTCATAAACTATATTAATATATTTCCAATAAAATTCCAATAAAAATTAAATTAAAATAATCAGAAACAAAATTTTCAACAAATCACATAAAAAAAAATGGTTTTCAATAAAACATGTATTTTCACCAAATCAAATAATAAAAATTGATAATTATTAAACTAAAAAACTATTATATTATCCATAGAGGTTACGAATACCTCTAAACTTATATCCACAAATTATAATGGAATTATTACATAAATGTTTTTTTATGAAAACCCATTCTAAACCTAATGGTTAAATTTATAAAGATGTCCCACAAAATACACATAATCATATTAGATTTCCATTATATAAAACCTAAATGTGGGTATCTATTACATTAACCTTATGATCATCCCCTGAATTTTCAACCCAATACAGTTTACGCTTATCCAGTATCACTATGTCATATCATAGGTTCACCTAGGTTTTATTCTCTCATTCATACTAATAGTTCATAATGAAAATTTTAATTAACCCAAAAATATACCCATAGAGTCTCAAACTTGGTGCATAGTAAGAGAACTATCACAATGAATCATAATGATGTTTGATATATACTCAATTAACTTTTTTCATGATTATTACCTCTAGATTTAGTTGTTCCAGAAACACACCCACTTGTAATTTCGAGAATGAGATGTATTTCAAGGAAAACTATGTAATATTTTATTTACCAAAACATTTAGATATAATCACACATATAGACTTATCCCCATGGTTTTTACTAGAGTCCAGTAATCATAATACCAAAAATAACTCGAACTTTTCTTGATACCAACTATATTTCCCCAGGATATTAATGTATATTAGATTAATATTTTTAATAGAAGAATAAACTAATTACAACCTAATGATCGTGAGGTCTGGTTCCTTGGGAAAACATCATCCATAAAACATCTAAAAGAAAATAAGAAATAACATATTTATTTTTATTCCCCTTAGTGAGATCCTAAATCTATTTGAGATCCTAAAACTTGATAAAATTACATTGGGAATACATAAATGAAAGGAAAGATATGTAAATCCAAGTAATGGAGTAAACGTGATAACGAATCATAATATGATATATCAAAAGAGAAGGATCTTGGAAAATTACATTAGATTATAACATAACTAAAACATTATCATTATATCATGGAATCATACAAGTTTAGATCAAACATTTAACATTCCATAATTAAAATTCAAGGATAATTGTTAAGACAATATCACATGGTTTTGAGAGCCCCAAAATGGACAAGTTATACACTATTATATCTAATTAGGAAAAAACACTTCGCAATCCATTGGAGTAAAATTTGGGTGAACCCATAAAAAATGATGATTCTTATGTGTTATATAAAAACTAAATCACTCCTAAGAAATAGAAATTTTAATTTTACAAGGAAACAATCTAGTTTCAAAATCTTCCCCAATGTAATAATCAATGGTTATTTCATAAAGAATGAATATGATAAATGTACATAAAGAATATATTTTAATACAATGGTATGGAAAATTTTAACGGTACATATAATAGAAATATATATAATTTAAAAGTAATTCATAGTATGAATGGTTGTTTTTTTTATGAAAAATTATTTAAAATATCACATGGAATATTTTATGTGTAAAATACCATTATCACATTGAAATCACATTGTTAAAGTATAAATGTTTACAAAATATTATATAATATTTTTTCAATTAAAATATCCATGGAAAATTTTATGAGAAACTTCAAATCATTGAATAGTCATGATGGAATGAAATTTTTTTCATACCACATAATTTAAAAAGAATACATTTCTTCCAAACTTTTATAAATTTTTCAAAAATTATTTCATTGGGAAAATGAATGAAATATACAATTGTAACCTTTTCTTAAATATTAAAAATGTGTAATAATAATTTTAATAATGAAATTGAGAATAATAAAAAAATTTATTAAAAATTTTCATGAAATTGTATACGTGGAAGAGAAAATTTATAGATCTTAAAAAAGATAGAAGAAAAATATTACAAACAAAGAACATTATTTAGATTTTATTATTCTGTAAGAGAGGAAATGAAAAATTAAAATTTAAACAAAAATCAATAATAGATGAGAATAATTTGTATGTGTTTCATGAAAAAACTTATATTGTTTCCCATAAAAGAACCTTGAATTTAATAAATCTGCAAAAATGTAAAGATTGTGAAACAAACTCTTTCGTAATTTGGAAACATTTGAATAAAATTTAATTTAAATAAATAGTATGAAATAATTATATAATAATTCTATGAATTAAATTATGTAATATTTTATAATTCACCATTGAGGTAGTAAGTACACCAAACAAGGTATTCACGGTTCATGACATAAAAATTTCTGAAAGAAAATGTGATAGAGGAAAAAAAATTGCAAGGATAATATCATTTAAAGTGATATTTAATCTATGATGTGATTATGTGAAAACTTGTAAAAACATAAATACAATTTGAAATAAAAAATAATAAATTTAGATATCAATACATACATAATCATTTCACAAAAATGATAATGAATTAAATATATAACCCAAAAAATGGAAATTATGTAAAAAAACACCTTACTACTTTTAAATATTATAATCAATTCCCATTTGATGATGTGAAAATAATTTTATCGTAAAATACAATTAATAAATATTTATTAATGATATAAAATATTAGAGGGTATGTTAATAAACCATAAAATATAAAATTGTGGAAACATTAAAATATTCAGCAATGAAGGTAAATTGAAACGAAATCCCTTACAGAGATTATATCATTGAGGGGAGAATTAACCAATTATGTGATTATGTGTGAAAAATTTAAATCAATTAAAACTATTAGAAATAAAAAATAATACAATCAGAGTTAATTTCACACATAATAATTACAGAAAATTTTCTGTGAAGTAGAAGTATAACCAAATCAATCGAAATTGATTTAGGAAATCCCTTATAGCTTAGTAACAATGAAATCATATGTGTTCAGATAAAGAAAAATACATTTTAACATAATACAACATGATTTATTATGTATTCATGACATAATATGTTAAACGGGGTGAGTGTTCACAATATAAATGATATTAGGTTCATAATATTAAAATATTCTTCAATAAAGGGAAATTCTGATGAAATTTCCTTCCTCAAGTTCAAATCACCGTGTATGATATTTAAATCATGAATAATGAACATAATATAATTTTTTACATAATTTATAACCTATATAACTCTATTTTTTATTAAATACCATGTATTATTGATTTAATTAATTAATAAATTTCATGTTGTACATGTGATGATATTTGGATCATAAGTGAAAAATGAATTTGGAATTTTTACTATAGTAAAAGATGTTGCTTGTCCATTATATATATAATAAGAAATATTGCATAAATATCATTTCTATAAACTAATTATTATTGAAATACCAACTATTAAATATGGTGTTGAAAAAATGAACTATGATATAATCAAGGAAGCCGAGGGTTGTACGTGCCCATGATTAACATTTTCAATCATGAATGATTTTCAAGGAAATAAGGAAAGTATTATTTTATCATTTAATAATGATAATTATATCATAAATAATATTTTATTTCTTTAAATAAACTTATATGTACCATCCTTGAGATTTAGTGATTAAAAACAAATTAAATTGCTTCACAGATGTGGTAGTCCCCTAATATGCACAGGCGACATTATCATTATTTAGTGAATAGAATGATGATAATATTATTGATATATTATCTTAAAATAATGAATATTAATTAATCAATATCATGTATATACATTAATTCAATAGTTATAACCATCCATGAGAGGAAATTATGGAAAACTAATTTCATATATGTACGAAGTAGTAGTCCTCTATACACAAAAATGAAGGTTTCATTTTCCATTTAATGGTAGATGATATGGATATAAGTCATCCTTTGGAAATTATATCATATAATAATATAGGTTTTATTGATTTTATTAAACCATTTTGTTTGAATAATACTTAACTTTTTTAGAAGATGTAATTAAACTAAAACATGTTGTAAAAGATTGTACCTCTTCTTCAGATAACATATTTTGTATTAAATCATAACCCATATAAAGAAGGTATTAAACCAACTAAATTCATCTTTAACATGTTGATGGATGTTTTTAATTTCTTTTTTAAGTTATTGGATAAAAGTAAATTATTTTTAATTGTATATAAAAGAGGATATGTGTTTACCTTTAAAATAGATGGTACTAGCACTAGGAAAATTTAATAAAATATTAAATTAATATAAATTATTCAACAATAAAAATGGATCAAATTGATATATATCAAATATATTATGGTTATTGAATTATATAATACATTTTAAATAAAGTGGACATTTTTAGATTAGGGTTTGAGCCATATTGTTTTGTTTTAACAGATTCTAACCCTTTTAGATGATTACTGCAATTAAAGAGTTATTACTCTTTAGGGTTCAATATAGTTACCATAAAAGGGAATTTTGTCAATAAATGGACCATGATTATATTTATAAACCTATTAAAATCACTTGGTAGGATATTTTATTTTCTATAATTTTAAATCATATAATAAAATATTATTTTTTATCAAATAACATTAATGTCATTTTTTACAACATTCATTTTATTTGAAATTATATAGGTCAATAAAAAAATGAGAATTTGAATCAATGTTTTTTAAACATCTATTATATATTATATAAATCTATGAAATTCTGGGTACACTATACCTCACTCAAAAAATATTACATGGGGATTTCTTAATCTAATTAAATAAAATTTCTATTAATTTAATATGTAATATAACATCATTTCAAATGAATTTAAATAAATTATATAATTTCTAAAAAAAATAATTAAATTAAATTGATAAAAAATAATTGTTTATTATAATTAATATTTAGGAATATAAAACTGATAATTCTTCCCTATGTCCAAAATTTAGATATAATAAAATAATGATAATGACATTTTTCTATTTTATTTATGTAAAATGAAAAAATGGTCAAAATAAAAAAAACACATATAGAAGAATGTTTTCATATTTTCAAAAAAAATCATTAAATTTATGAACACTAATAATCAAATATTATGGAAAAATAGATTATGGTTATTTCATAGTCCTTATCATATCATTCTGAACTTTAATTGCATGATTTTCCATTACAGGTTGTCAATTATTAACTTTTGTTACTATCAATGATAACTAAAAATAAAATTGAAATAATTAAAAAACATAGAAATACTAATTCCAAAAATGAAGATAATACTGTAATATATACCATGAAAGCATAACCAGGGTTAGAACCCCTGACCATTTATTAAAAGAAAAGAAAAGACAGTAAACAAGCATTACAGACCCAACACAGTCACTACAAATCCTAAAAATCACACCCCTCACCACCTCCATGATAAACAGATTCTTCCTCAGTCGTTGTTTCCCAAACCGAACTCTCATAGTGCTTCAGAACATTGGCATAAATCCTCCTCAGATTCAGCCGCTCCAGCTCAAGAAACTCATTTAGAGATTGCATACTTCTGACAGTAGATCTGGTAGGCATCGGCTTTGACAAATGAGAGTAGTCCTTCCTCATCCTTCCTCACGGAGAGGCAATCACCTTGTCTTGGATCACCGAAAGTGATTTGTTCCCCACTTGGAAAATATCACTGTACGATGGACTCATCATGTACCCATGATTCTCCTTATCACTGTCAGTAAGGTCCCCCCATCTACCATGGTACTGCATCTCTTGATACCTCACTAACTGCTTTTTCTGAAACTGGTTATTTATGTCCATCATATCCAAACATTGAGGTTGCTCCACCATTGAATCCTTAGCATCAAACCCACCTTTTCACATTACTGCATCATTTTTTAAATCATTCTGCATGCTGCCACTGCCATATAAAGGAGGAATCTCATCCCCATTCACCGTGCCTAACTCTTGAAAGTGATTCCCCGTGGGTATTTCAATCATCACACCATTAGCAGCAATAACCTGCCCACCGCAGCTGTCATCCATACCCATGATTCTGTTATCCTTGCAACCAACAGATTTTATCTTCTTTACCATAGGAGTAGACCCGTGCATGTGATCCATTTCAGAAATCGCAGCAGACCCCTTCTTTCCTTTACACACAGCATCACTACTATTCCCCTTCCATTGATTGTCCACACCAGCATCAGACTGACGGAATGGAGAATGGACTTCCCTCCCTGACACAACATGGGTCTCAGTATCCTGCGGAAGGTCTGCTGCCAGGTGTTCATCTGAGGGGCATGCCACACCACCACCGCCAGTACCCTTGGTATCAAAATTCTTCAAGCCCTTCCCCCATTCAGATCCTGCCTTAGCCGCGCGAATACAGCAGACACCAGCTGGTTTAGAGGGGCACCCGTGGATGTGTCAACATACAGATTACCTCGAGGTCCCAGATCGCACGGCACAACATCAACAACAGCAGGTCCCCTGATCTCTGTAGAGGAGCTCAGTTCCGGTGACCTCCATCTCTAAATTCCAGCATGACATCTCGAGAAGGGATGACCCAATTTCTTACAACATGAGTAATAATACACCCAGGACTCATAGATAATAGACTGCTTCCATCGAAATTCCTCCCTGACGGAGATCCAGACCCATTCCATCGGTGGTCTAGAAATGTCCACCTCAACGCAGCATCGGGGGTTAATCAGATGGCTCAGGGTAGATGTACGCACATTGGAACATAAGAAATGGCTTATCATGTTCCAAAGCATACTACAAATTGCTAGATTTTGAAAGGGTAAAGTAAGATTCCTGAGACTTACCCATATCGGAAAGGCCGTAGGATCCCAGTTCATACAGCAATCAACTGTACACCGAAATAGAAAAAATATGCAACCGTTTCAACGTCGAGGGGCGACTGTTTCAACGTCGAGGGGCGCTAGACCAAGCAAGAACCAGGTCTTCATCTGAGGCAAATTGGATCATAATATGATGATTATCAAGGAGGTCAACCACTTCTCTATCGTTCAAATCCATTTTGGCAAAGACGAAACGATCAAAGTCATCAACAGACGACTTTCACAAACTGAAGCGAGCCATAAGTGTCAGATCAAGGTGCTTCGTCGGATCGGAGAACTTCGACACCAAGATCGGAAGATGAGGATTTCCAAGATGAAGATCAGGCACCTTCGGGTTTAAGGCAATCGACGGAAAATTAGGAAGAAATTTAGTGTTATTAAAAGGCACAAAGGGACTCTGGGGCTTCAACGGGAGAAGAATCGGATCATACTCCCCCCTCCAGCCACCAGGAAGGGGGGGGGGAGCCTCATTCGGCATACGCTAGGGTTCCCACATCGCGAGACACATACTCCACAATATCCCTCATCGGTGGTCTATTAGAAAATACTATAATATATAATTTCTATATGTTTTAGAAACTAATTCAAGATTAAAATGAATTATAAAACGATTGATGATTTCAAAAAAAACTAATTTACTTATAATTTTTCATAATACCCTATTAATGTTCTAATTTTTTTTAAAATTATTGTAAATGGATTATTTATAATAAAACTTAACTAATGGTTTTTTGAAAATAATAGAAAATATAATTTTATTTTTTAAATAATTTTAAAAAAATTATATACAATATTGGGATTTTCACTATTCATCAAAAAATAACACATTTTAGAAAAATACCTATATTTCAACATATTATTATTTTCATATCATGACATCAATAATTATATCATTTTTAACACATAAAATAACTAAATATCAATAAAATCATAATTATATTTTCTCATAAAATTTTTAAGAATTATTTTGGAAGAAAATAAAATTTTGAAGAAAAAATTAATTTAATTAAAATTAGGTAATTATTAATTATGCTTTACTTAATATATTTTTATTTATTAGTGTATTTTAATATATATTTTATAATGTGGTTGATACTATTCATACCATCCAATTTAAGGTCTACTTTATAACTTTCATGTTTTAATAATAATATTTCATGGTTCTTTTAAGTTTTGTGGTGTGTGTCATATATTCTATAAAACAATGTTTTTATAAAATAATAGGTAATTAAACTTATCACATGTAATTAATGGAACTATTATCATTTTTTGAATCCATTGAGATATTAGATTCTCTAGGAATGAATGTATGTTATCACAATGGGAGTGAACATTGTTAAATTTCTTAACTATTTTCATCATAATTTTATCTGCATAGTATAAAAATACAATAGTGAATAGTAGTTTTTAAAAAATCGATACTTATTAACTAATAATAAAATCATTTTCAATTCTATTTATTAAAAATTTTATGTTGAATATAATCTGTAAAAGATGGTCACCATTGTTTCATCACATCCACCCCTATCATGGTAAACAGACGATTCAATTTAGATTATTAATTAGTATGGGAGAAATTGTTCCCTCTATTTAGATATATAACATTTATTTCCAGCTATGTTAAAAAATCATATAATATGATCCAAATTATATATGATCAAGTATTTTTCTTAAGTTTTTAGGAATGTTTAGCTTGAGTTAAAGAATATAAAAGTTATTTCTGATTTATGTATCATGGGGGTGTTAACCAAAACAATGAAGATTAGACGGAGAAAGAAGCTGAAAAATAGGGGAAGTCATCTTCATTGAAACAATAAGAAGAAGGGTCCACCACTATATACAGATAAGGTGTATGGTAATAATTCCTTTTAATTTAATAAATTTGATCCTCCAAAAGAATCTTCTTAAATATATTATGAGTATGATACCATAGTAACTATTGAAAAATTAAATTTTAAAATCAATTATTATATGAAAAATATTCCTATAGAATTTACTAAATCTATAAAGTCACATATCATTGGAAAACATGAATAAATATCAGAGGTGAAATAATAACTCTACTAGTCAGATCAATCACTATGAAAGAAGATATCATAATATACATATCACTAAACTAGTTGATGGAAATATTGAATAAGAAGTATTTTCTAATAAAAAAATAAATCTTTTAGAGGAATGATTGTATATAATATCTATTGAGAATTTTCTTCATGATGTAATTTTGGAAGGAATACATTCATTAGAATGTTTTTTGATGTTAACAATGGTCAGTTTGAGGATAAAATTATAGGAATAGAATAGCATGAACGATTTCCATAGAATGAGAGTGAACTGTATGATTGAAATTTTGGAAATAAATGTTTTATGACTTCACCAAATACATAAAATTTATGGAAATGTTACTTTTATTTTCTGGAGAAAATTTAAACCTTATTGGATTATATTTTTAGATGATTTTGTGTGAATAAGATTGTATAACAAGATGTTAAATACAATTTCAATGGACTAAGACAAATATAGATGGAAATTGTTCATATTTTGAATATCAACATCAGATCAATGAAAATCTATTAAGTAAACATTATTAATAATTGAAATATATGTGAAATTTTCTTTGAAATGATATAGATTTTAGATGTTTTTTACGAAAAATTGAGGAGACATAAAAAATATAAGAACACTTTAAATGCAATGTTTCTTTATAAGAACTGATATTAAAAATCATGGAAGATACATTGAATGAATCTTCACTTAAAAGTGTGACTAGAATTTTTTTTATGTTTCTAGGGAAAATATTACTTCCAAAACACATTATAGAACTATATAATGAATATAAAATCATCAGAAGCTTCCACATATAATAAGCTAAAATAAATATAACACAACCCTATGATGAATTTATTAGTACTATCATTTGTCATATTATTACATGTTATAATTATAGTAAAACATTGGTAAAGAAGGTTTTGGAACCCACCTCATATTTGAAGGATGGTATTAAATAATAAAATGGAAAGGTTTCCACTTGGTATGATTTGAAGAACAATACTTCAACCAGTCAAATTACAACATAATGCAAGAATCCATGGTTAATTGGATACTATCACTATTTTGGAATGTTCAGAAACATGGATATCAGATAATTGAGACACATTCAATGATATAAATAATAAATATGTCCATCATTAATGGGTAGAAAATTTAATGAAAAATTAAACATGTATAAGTCTACATTGCCTTCAAAAATGAATAATGATATATAGAAATTTAATTTTGTTTATATATAGAAGATTTTTTAGAATGTTTTATAAGATATATCATTGATAAATATATAGTTTGTTTTAAAAATACCAAAAATATTAATAGTAATTTTAATTTAAATAGTCCGAAAAATATAAAAGAAAATGTATGGAAAATAGACTTTTTGTCTATCTTGGGGAGAACGAAAAAGGAAGAAAAGTGGCACCTTATACATAGGATGAAATCTTATGAAGATGTAAATCCCAAGAAAATATGTTACTTATTTGGAATGAAATTCCAAATTATTTAATATCTGTAAAAATTCCATGAATGAGGAATACAATAGAAGGAATATTAAGAATAAAATTTAATCAATATGAAAATATATAGGAAAATTGGAATGGTAGAAGATATATCTAATTAAAAAATAGGAGTGCCCATGGGGGTACCAAAGATGAGTAACTTACCAAAACATAAGAATTAGTGTAAATGATGCATGTTGGTGGGGATTAATAATGATAATTTACTGAAAATGTTACATTTAAAGGATAAATTTTTAAATAAGAATATACAATATTTGGAAAGAAATAACAGTGTTATTATTAATGTTTAGTTCAAAAAGGAAAATTAAGATACTCTGATGGTTTGCATGTTTTTTTGGAAAAAACTGGTAGAGGTTGTAAAATTATTAAAGTAGAAGAAAATTTGGAAAGTCATTGATCTTAACTAATAGATGATAAGAATACTCTACCACATAATTTTGGAAGAAATAATGAAATTATAAAGTACAACCCACCAAAGAATCATACTGTTTAGAAATAAAAGGGTGAATGAATACCCAAAATCCAAGAGATGAATGTATCCAGGATGGGAGAACATTATCAAAACTATGGATCTATAAGATGATATATAAATGTGACACCTTTTTTTATGCTATCTCTTGAAGAAAAAAAATGACTAGGGATTGATGGTTATGATGTTTAGGGTGCTTCCTAAAATTTAAAATAAAGATGAAGTGGTTTGTTTCATCAATCAATTTTAGGGTTTGTTGAAAGTCATTGCATTCAACAAACCTTTTCCAATGTTTGATAATAAAAATATATAGGATTAAATAATTTGGACATACATTCATCCTTACGATGTAATTTCTGTAATCACACGTTCAAAAAGTATTGTGCAACTGAAAAAAAAATATTTTGGTAGAAAAAATATACAATTTCCTGAGAAAGGGATAAATCATGATCATATTTTTTTAATAATTTTTTTCATATTTTTATTAATATAGATATAGAATAGTTATTTGAATGAAAATTAGATGATTTTTTTTTGTGAATCATTCTTGAAAAGTTGCATCACATGAATATGCATTATGGAAAATGTTAATATTTGAGTTAATCATTCATGTTCTCTATGGTAATCATAGCTCATGTAGACATACATTTGGTTGATTTATGGATTAATACATTATGAAAAATTATTATTTCTTCCTCCAAAAAATATTAGAGTATACACATGTAAATTAAGAAGATAAACTGTTGAGAAATTTCCTCCTGCACATCAAGATTTATAAAAAAGTGGGATTTAGATTTGAAAATTAAGGGGGGAGAAAAATTTTCACAAGCTTAAATTACTTTTTAATGAAGAATATTTTTTATTAAAAATAAATAAATAAGGGAAATATCTAATTTATTATAAATAGAATTTGGTATTGGTAAAAAATACATATTATATGATATATGTTTCTTTGTTATTTTTTCAAGAGATATATTGTATATGTTTTGAGTAGTTTATTGTCATGTCATTAACAAATTTATAGGTATGTTTCCTTCTGTAAAGGCTCATTGTATTTTTGTGTAATTATTTTGATATAATTAATTAATTATCATACGATAAGATGACTTTGTAAGATCCCATATTTTTGGAAGTATATTTCTCTTTGATGTTTTCATTTGATACTTTGTGGTAAAGTATTGTTCAGAGACGGAGAGCCTAGTTGGATAAAAAAAGATCATGGATGTATATTTTTTGACTTAATGGAAATGTGGTATAAATGGGACTAAGTGTTAAAATTGATTCTGGGTACTTTTAAAATTTTTAAAGGAGGTTTGGGGAGTTTAAAGAAACAAATTCTGAAAAATAAACAATAGAACATATACACATCGTGTAAAGGGATTATATTTCATATAGTTGTTCATGGGATTTAATAAAATTAATTCTATGGGACTGGTTTATCTGTGAATACCATTAATAACATGTGCACCTTGTGAAACCATATTACATGCCATGTAAATTCCCAACAAACTATTTTAAACTTTTATTGAGGAATAAATTTATTCTATTTCATTACAACTCATCTCCTCATGAACCTATGGAATTATCAATGTAATTTTGGAGTCCCAATATCCCTTTAAGATATTTTGTTTGTGAGATAAATCCCAGGTAAGTATTTTTGGTTAGGTTTACTCATTTATTTTTTCATCTAAAATCCATTTTGGTGAAATCCGTTGGCCAATTTGACTACAGGTTTTGATCGTGATCAATTTTGATATAAGATCCAATTTTTAATTATCTACACCTTCTTCCTCATGGAAGGTGGCCATTTTAAGTATTGTTGGATCATTGGTTAATTGTAGGGGGTCTAAATATCAACCCAATAGTATGATTATTTTCATGTTTATACAATATCATGATTTTTCCCTTATCTCATGCGACCAAATTAATTAATTAATTGAATGATATTATCCCTTGATTTCATTTGGTTTCAAATGGATTTGTAATTAGTTAATGGAATAATGTTTGTTTAGGATGACATATGACCTAGGATGATTTGTTCATATAGAATCCATAAATTATGGATTAATTATTATTTATGTAATTTTTAAACAATTGTAAATTGAATTGAAATGTGGTATATGAGTGAATAATGGTAATTTTTTTAATTAACTATTGAGATATATGATGTGATATTGTGATATCCATGCTATATGACATGACTTTTTCTCTATGATCAGATTGTTATTAAATGGGCTGGGCCCAAGCACTTGCACACATATATTCTATAATGCTGATAGTGAGCAGGCTCAACCCAGTCCAATTTTGTAATGCTTATAGGGATTTTATCTAGAAATTGTGTAATTCTTATAAGGATTTGACATAGAAATGTTGTAATTCTTATAGGTCTTTGATCCAGATTTTTTTTTGTGTGAATAAACCATGGTTATATGGTTTTGGGTTTCATGGTTGTAGGACATGCTTATAGATATCCTAACATATCATCGAAGTAGGTTACTTAAATAGTTAATATCGTTTTGGTTGGCATGGTTGTAATACATGCTCAGAGACAGATCTGATATAAGTTGTTGTATTTATTTAATTATTGAGTAAATTAATATAACTTTCAATCTATTTGTTGCATACCCTTGTTATCAGACTTTTTTGTTTAGACATGGTTGTGTCGACCTACTTATTTTTAGTCACCCCATATTCATGATATTAGTTGGAACCCAAGTTGAATTCATGGATTCATGATTGGACAAATAAAAATCACATTACTAATAATTTTATATTTCTTGTTATGGTGGAGATTGGTGATGGGATCAGAATAGATCTCTGTTCCTGGGACATTGAATATGTTTTTTGAGTCTAGTATCTTTTTCTTTTATTGTTTTAGTGTGGTAATATTCCAGCATGTTATTACATTTTCCATATTATTTTGTGGATTATTCAGTTAGTCGTTATTGTCATTTTCTGCATTTTTTTAATCAAATTATTTTCTTTTTATTATCAATTGTTTCTTATACTATTTAACTTCAAACCATGTGGGTATTTTCTCTCCACTATACCATCCACACCCTCACTACTCGTCGAAAGACTCTGGTGAATGGGGAGGCACACTCGTGGTCCCGTAACCAACCCCTTCTGTCCACATGAGAGAGTTCTAGATTGGGGGACGTTACAAAGTGGTATCATTGGATAAGGTTCTCTTTTATTTTTCATTAAAATTTTGAAAACGTATAATGAAGACTAAGATGTGTTGGGACATGGTAATGAATATGTTAATGGGAGTATCTAACCTGTGTATTAGAGAAAATCCATGTACCCAGGGAATTGATTGGTGTTTTTGATGCCTTCTTGTTATATTTGATGTTATTTCACCTTTGGAGATTTAAATTTTGTGTGAGGATGTTTTTTATGATGATATTTTTTATTGAGTTTTATACTCGTGGTCCGATATTCCTCAATATGAGAATACATGCATTATAATAGGTTCATAGGGATATATTGACATTCATTGGTATTTATATGGACATATCTACTTTTCATGTTATATATACGAGCCTGTTAAACTGAGATATGAGATATATTTTTTTTGGTTATATTAAATGTGTTTTCATGACATGCTAAAATACATGTCAGAAATTTATAGATAGACCATGAGTTTGAGGTTTTATGTTGAAGAAACCAATTAGGGTCACCTTGTTACTAGACAGTTCTCTTTGTTGTGTTTTTGTCTTATAGAGAAAATACCTCATCGAAATATTTGACATGAGCATCAGGATTGGGGTGATCAACATTATCATAATGTAGCAGAACCAGAGAATCCAATAGTTTTTTGGACCAAATAGATGTTCAGATTCGTGACATCTTCTCGAGGGTCAAGTGATCCACATTAATGGAGATTGTTCGTACCATTCTGTTGATGTTTGAGCTGACAAGATATTTTATACATCAATATATGCATGTGTTCACTATGAACGGGAAATTCCAAGTAGTCTAATTCTCGACTGATTTAGTCAAGACATTACTTAAGAATCTTGAGACACCTATGGATATAAGGGTTTTGATTTCTGTATATTTTCTCCACAGACCTTCCTAGAATTTGTGGGATATTGTGGAATAAGTTGGGTAGTTTGATAAGGTATCTTGGAAGGAAATCAATATGAATTTACTTATAAATTTTTATCCCAAGTCTTAGAAAGATGTAAAATATTTTAATTTCATGCATCTAATATAATATGGGTTTTAATTGTGGGATTATGTTAGAATTTTTACAAACCTATAACACATTATTCCATCATTGGAAGCTAATGTGACCTCAAGGGTGAGATGTTTCTTGGATGGTCCTCACCATGAGTTTTCATCATAGGTAAATGTTTTCTATTTTATCAGCATTGAAGAAATTATAAATCAATCCCTCATAATGGAAGGTAACCAGCAAGAGGATCTGTGTAGTGGAAAGGCTATTTCAATAAGGAAATATGGGAGTTCTTCTTTGAGTGTTAAGAAGAATTATTATGAATATTTATACCAAAGAAGTTGTGGTTAGAGTTGTTAGGTAAGTGGAGTACCTTCTCAAGATCGTGTTCTATTCCAGCAGTTTCAGTGAAGAATGTTTTGTGGAAAGTGCCCAAAGTGTCCTTAATTTGCTGTCATGTGTTTTATTAGTTGTAGACTATGAAATATTTATAGGTTTTGTTCAAAATTTCTCTAGAAGAAAAGTGGAAGATGATCATGAAAATCAATAGAATCATGACTGAGATTAGATACACCTCAATAGGATAGTTGCTGGATTTCCATTATCTTTTCATGTTGTCATAAGGGACATTAAACTCTTTTTCGCGAGGAACCATAACATTAAAAATAAATAGATCATGGTAGTCAAACTATATCACAGATAATAGGAACCAATCCATTTCACATTATAAATTATACTTTGACTAAAATAGATATTTTACAATGAATAGTCAGAGGTACAATTCTTGTATCATCTACCTTTGCTTGTGTTTTTCTTCATACAGGAGAATCACATTATTTTCTAACATATATTTCTAAAAATGTTTTTTCTTTGGTTTTGGAAATATTAGATTATGTTTTAACCATTGATAAAATATTGGGAGTGAGGTTAGAGAATATAAAAAATTACAAGGAATGTTCTCTAGAGATTGGTTGTTACCATTTATTTTGGGAACTGTTCATGATAGAAATGATAGGCATTAACTTTATTCTTGGTATGGAATAAGTTTTCCTATACTATGATCGTATCAAATGTTACTAGAATAGATTTAAATTCATATATCAAGAATTAAGTGGTTATTCTCACCAGGTTTAGTGGGATTATCAGGCAGGTCGTGTGAGACCAATTCAAAAAAAATTGGATTGTATCATGGAAAAGATCACTAGTATTACTCTAGATAATAGTGGAATGGAGAAGAATTTTTTTAATCCAGTGTTTGAAGATTTCTATGATTTTTTCGTAAATGAATTATATGGATGACCACATGAGAGAGAGGTCAAGTTCACGATTGAGTTGGCTCAGGAAGAAGAGCTAATTCAATCTGGCCATACTAAATTTCACAAGTAGAGCTTCCAGCGTTTAAGGTTAATTTAGGGGATCTAGAATCAAATGGTTTAATATGGGTGATTATATCTCCTTCATGTTCACTATTCTTCTTCCACATAAGTTTGACTGATCCTTGCGATTGTGTTGGGACTATCTGAGGTTGAACCTAATAAAGGACAAGTACTATTATCGTCTTCAGCACATTGATTATATTTTCAATTTGTTGGGATGTTACTTGATCTTTTATAAAATTCTCATGAGGTTTGGATATCATTTGTTAATGGAGAGACTATCATACATATCCCAGAAATCATTTTGGACTAGGAATGGATAATATGTATTCATAGTGATGTGGTTTGTGTTATGAAATGTTGTTTTTGAAATCATGACCTTAATGAATATTACATTCCATTCATTGCGAGATTATTTTGTAGAGGTTATTATTAGAATATATCTTAGTGTACTCCCAATAAGTAAATGATCATGCCAAAAATGTCGACATCATCCTGATAAAATTGATGTGGAATCATCTTTATGCCATGCTAACCAAATTCAATTTCCTGTAAAATAATATTATCTTCTTATGACATTTCATCTCAAGGGAAGGAGTGTTATTGGGCCCAGAGAAATTAACTTCTATGATATATTAGGAAACCCCAATAATGACATCAAAATAGGAGTATTTATATGTTTATTGGGTTAATATATAAATTTCATCCAAGATTTCTCCTGATTGGAAGATCCACGGTCTGGGATGACCATGAAAGGGGTGTTGTTTATTTGGTCAGATGCATTCTAGAGGGATTTTATAATGATGACAGGTTGGAAGAACTCAACATATATCAAAACCTTACCTATGGCTGGTGAAGCATATTCATTACACTGTGATGAATATAATGGTTCTAATTTGATTAGATATAATATTGTAGGATTGTGTGGTTTCTTTTATACCTAGACAGCTCAGACTGCATAAGAAGAATTACCATAATCAAGATCTTGATTTAGAGACATTGGTACTGTCCCTGAGATGTTGGAGACACTATCTCATGGGTGATAGGATTGTGTTATACATGAATCAAAAAATCCTCAAGTACATCATTTCTCAGTGAGACCTTAACCCTCTCCAGAGAATGTTGGTCGAGTTTTTGTAGTATTTTGAATTTAAATTGGTTTATACATTAGGAAAGGGAAACATAATTTTCAATTATTTAAGATGAAATACACATATAGAGGTAGTAATTGAGTTCAATAATGAGTGGCATGTAATTTCCCTCTTTGTAGACATGAATCTTGATGTTTAGAAATCTTAGGGGTCATTAGCACTTACTTCGACATCAGTTATACTAGTTTTTGGGGACCTGATTAAGACTAAGAAGTTGTCTATTCTTAATGTCTTAGTTTTAAGAGTCAAATTATATGGTGTAGAGAAAAAAATCATTATGCTCTCTTAATAGAGTAAATTATACCCTTTTATGTGACCAGATATGGGTTCCTAGGGGCTTTCTTGAGGAGTTGATGAGGAAGTTTCATGCATCTAGATGGGTTGTGCATATTTGCTTAACAAATATGTATTTTTATATACATAAAAATTACTATTGGTTAGGAATTAAGATTTATATAGAAATATTTGGGGCTAGATTCTTCACTGGTCAGTATGTGAATGCTGAGCACTAGAGGCCAACTGGGCTTCTATAGCCTTTACTAAATCATTAGTGGAGACTGGATGATTTCAAAATGCATTTTGTGATAGGAATACCCAGTATGGCCCATAATAATGTTTCTATATTGGTTGTTGTAGATAAAATGACAATGGTATTCCAATTACTTCTTATTATAGAAACCTTTACAATTGAATGCCTGGGTAATATTTATGTGTGTGAGGTGGTTGAATTACATGGTGTTATCTAGAATATCATTTCAGATAGAGAACCTTGTTGAACACCGTATTTTTGGTTGGGTCTTCAGAAATTTTTGGGATTGCAGGTTCCCTGCAACACAACCTATCATCCACATAGCGATGGTTTAGATTATTGGACTATTCACATCCTAGAGGATATGATTTGAACTTTTAAATTGTATTTTGGTGGTCCATGTGAGAAACATATGGACCTCGTTAATTTTATATATAATAATAGCTTCCATGTATCAATACAAATAGAACTATTGAAATATTTCAATAGAATCCCACGATTTTCACCTCTTAGTTGGATGTAGGTAAGCATGGCAACAATTCTTAGGTCTAGGGCCATGCCTAAGACATTTAAAATGGTTTAGTGGATCAGACAATGATTGGTGAATGAAAAAATTAGGTATAAGTCATATGTTGACAAGAAGATACATCCTATGGAATTAAACGATGGTAAACATGTATTCCATTCGGTGACACCATGGTTGGAGTAGCATTATATTAGTAAACAATGTAATCTAACTCCTATGTTTGTCATGAAATTTGAAATACTTGAAATGGATGGTCTAGTGGTGGACCATTTTTCCCTTCCAAAATGCTAATGTTCCATGCATTTTGTGTTCCACATGTCACAAAAATTAATATATTATCTATAACCTTCCCATGTAAAATACATAGTAGATATAGAGCTTTGTTAAAATGAACCTTTTGTGGAGAATCTTTAATATGTTATGGATCGTAGTGATAAATATATTCAGGGTTAGACAACAACATTGCTTTGTGTGTAGTGGAAATATGAGAATGTTCTAGAGGAGACCTAGGAATGGGAGTCTGATATTAAAATATTATGTCTAAAAATGATTCTTGAGACATCACAGTGATTATTGGAGTAGCTCAGGGATGATCTATCATATGGTGAGGAGGTTGTATGATCCATTCCATTTCCAAGTACATTTCTCTTAGAGTTTTTCATTGCTGACTAAGTGGCCATGTATTTCTTGGAGACGAAGGGCCGTGTTAGAGAAATTGAACAAAATTTCAGGGATGTATTCTTTTTTGAATTAATATATTCTAGGTGTAAATGGGACTATGTTTTAAAATGGGTTCATGGTAAGTTTAAATATTTTAAAGGAGTTTTGGGAAAATAATGGAAAAATGGGATGAAAATAATTGTAGAAAATATACATGTCATGTAAAGGGATTACATGTTGTTTAATTTTTCATGGGTTCTAACAAAATAAATCTTTGGTGATGGGTTTTTCAGTGAATACAATTAAAAATATTTACCCGACATGAAACCATATTACAGACCATGTAAATTCCTAGCCTTTTGTTTTAAACATGATGTGTGGCTGAAATTTCTTTAATTTTTATATAAGCCCACTCCTCTAAACCCTAGAGCATTCTCCATGTAATTTTGGAGTTCCAACTACCCTTTCAGATGTCCCATTTGTTTGAGAAATCCCTATTAAGTTATTTTGGTTGGGTTTCCTCCTTCTCTTCATTATTATCCAACCCATTTTTATGAAATAATTTGGAAATTTTTATTGTTGTTTTTTATCTTTATCATTTTTTAACTTTTAACCACTTTTAAATCATCCACACCTTATTTGTTAGGGGTTTTGGTTGTTGGATGCATTGTTGTGTCATTAATTAAAGGTAGGGAGTCTAAATCATAACCCTATGGTGTTATTATTTTCAAGCTTATTAAATATCATGAATTCACCCTCGTTATAAGCACCAAAATTAAATAAATTATTGAATGAGATTATCCCTTGAATTAATTTATATTAAAATGGATTTATAATTGGATAATGTCTTAATGTTTATTTAGCATGACATGTGACCTAGGGAGAGTCTTTGTTATAGAATCCCTAAAATGTTTCTTAGTTCTTAATGATATAATTTTTAATCAATTTTAAATTTAATTGCAATGTGAAATATTAAAGAATAATGGTGATTCAAATAATTATCCATTGAGATATCTGATGGTATATTGTGATATACAGGATATATGAAAGTAATTGTTTTCTATGGTGAGATGTGTATATAAGGGGATGTGACCAGGGACTTGGACAATTATATTATGTAATGATGATAGTGAGCTGGCTTGGCCCTTTACAATGATGTAATTATTATATGTATTTTACCTGTAAATGGTGTAATTTTTATAGATATTTGACTCGAAAATGTTGTAATTTCAATATGACATTACTCAGATTATTTTTTGTGACCATAACATTGTTATATGGTATGGTTGGCATGTTTGTAGAGCATGATAAGAGATATTTCATTAGGATAATAAATAAGTATATTTACAAAGTTTATATTGTTTTGGTTGGAATGGTTACAAGACATGCTTAATGATAATCCTACACGGAGTCAAAATAGGTTATTGTATTTTTCTAATTGTTTGAATAATTAATATATATTTTTTTCACATTATTTCATACACTTCTTATTAGACTGGATATGTTTAGTAAATGTTTTTTCGACCAACAGAGTTTTACTCACAAACATTTTGGGCTTTGGTTTGGAACCTGATAAGACTTCATGGATATAGGTTTTTACAAGGGAAAATGACTTTTTTGTTGATTTCCTGATTTGTTTTGGGATTGATTTTGGAGATGGGACTAGGAGGGCCTCGAAACAGATGGATTTGAGTCTTTTATTTAGGTCTAATAGTCTATTTCATGTATTATTCTATACTGATATTTTGTTAGATTCTAAATTCTTTTTACATTTTTTATATTATTTATTGGATTATAGTGATTTTATTTTATTCTCTCCATCTACATTGTCTTACTCTGATTATTTCCATTTTATTATGAATTGTTTCATCTAACATAACACATCATACCAAGGGGGTACTATCTCTCCATTATACTATCAACACCCTTACTAAATGTCAACAGCCTCTAGTTTATGGGGAGGCATGCTTGAAGTCCCAAAACTGACCCTTCCTAGCAATGTGATAGAGTTCCATGTTGGGGGATGTTACGAGTGAATAAGTCTATTAAAGAAATAAATGATTTCTCATATAAGGTAAGGAAACATTCCTTGTGGTTGTTAAGAATTCTTTTGTGTGATATACACAAAAATTCAATAAATAGTTTCCATAATAATGTTAGTAAAACAATCATTATCATAGATGATGCTATGAAGTTCTCATTTCTCTTAATATCAAAAATAAATTCATGTTCCAAGATGTTTTTTAAATTTTTATAAATATATAAAAGTACATTGATTTTCAATAGACAAATATCACCAGATAGAACATAATCCATATATCAATTTATAATGGTTAGCTGGATCGAGACGATGGATATGTTCAAGTTGAAGTTCCATATGTCACCATATATAACAAGACATGAAAACTCAACATAAGGGAAGTATACACAATATATAATGGTAAAAGAAGGCCAAAAACTGAAGAAAACAAAAAAATATACCAGAAAAATATTGGTAGATGTTATCATATGATTATTTTTAGGAAAAAATTGTTTCCACATATCTTCATATTTTTACAAATTACTGAATGATGGAATGGGGAGAATGTAAATTGTTGTAATAATTTTTTTGAGTTGTGGTATATTGTTTAAGCTATAATTCACGATGGATCAACACAGTGGATCGAAGATTATTCTATGAGATATGTATTTATATGTTCTAATAATTTTAAATTTTTTTGAATGGTTTGATTATATTGAAAAAGTGTAGCTATTGTTAATAGATAGACATTTATGAAGGTTATCAACTCAATTCCACCAGAAAAAGGTAGTTGATTTATAAGATTAATAACATGGATTAAGTTGATTTTTCCAATGTTTTATGTTACTTTTTTTATTATTCAAAATCATGAAGGGTTCATATGATTGCTAGTTCGAGTCCATTAGATAATGAAACATCATAAATATAAGTCTATGTAAGGATAATTCATGGTTTTCATTATGCATGTAATGGTGTCTAAGGATTTTTGTAATGATAGTATCATATTCGCAATATCTATGTATATGTATTCAATGATTTAGATTACCTCTGTAATTTAAATGAGGGTAGACTGGAAAATCCATAAAATTGTGAAAATCCATGTAGAATAATATATGGAAAGGATTATATAGTTTTTTAAAGAAAAAGGTTTCATTAAGTTATAAGAAATAAGATGGTTTTCTTAAAACCTATTAAAAGTTCAGATTTATGTAGTATAAGGTATTTTGATAAATGAATTACAATCTAATAAAGTCCATCCAATTAAGACACACTAGGTTAACATCTGTCAGATATAAGATGGTCAAAGAAACATTCATGATGTCATAATATAGATAATTATAAGAAGTTTGTTAAGGTGTAATTAGAGTTAATAAAGGATGATCAGATATAAATAATAGTGATAATATATATTCTGAATGATCTTAAAATATAATTATGAAAACTAATGTTGGATATTGATCTAAAGTTATTCAAAAGACTTCATAACATCCACAAAATATTTATTCTGAAGCTAACCAGTCCATGTTTTCTATATTGATGATGTTGACGATGTTTGTCGAAGTTCCATAACAACATGATTGAGGAATATTAATGAATAGGGTAGATTTAAAGAAACATTATAAATTATTAATAAAATTCTGAAATAATTTAGATATGTCTTTTAGAGATATAATTGCATGGTAGTTTTTAGAGATAATGTTATATTAATTGGAATAATAAATTTGAGTTCCCATCTAATCAATTAGAGACACACCTACACAAAGGGTTATAACATTATTGTGAAAATACAGAGATTAACAGCCATATACGTGAGTGATGTTATGTTATTAAGAGTTTAGAGTAGTTTCGGATTCAAACCAATGTAGTACTTTGTGGGGGAAGAGGAACCCGATATAGGTTCTGATCAAAATTATTCTAGAAATAGGTTTTGATATGATTTATTAGACATAGGTTTTCTAGTTTTAGGAAAAATGGACATGTTATTATAGGATAGTGGTACCATAAATAATGGAATTGTACATAGACTCATTAGATAAATAATTTAGTTATTATAGTTATGGTGGATAATATTGTGGAATTGATTTCAAAGGTGATCTATATAGAGGATTGTTGGACACAAGGTTGGAAACATCAGAGAGACTACACGAGGTGAAGGTAAAGGTTCATCTGATAGAGTATACTAAATTAAATTACTAGATGAATATTTTTATATGTTGATTTAGTAATTTTATTACATGTTTATCTTAGATTGGATTGAGAGATATGATTAGTTTTTATGTGTATGGAATTTGTACAATCATTCCAATTGATAGATAAAAGGATTTTAAAGGATTTTTCTCAAGTAAACAATCTTATATGGTGATAGGTAGTGATTTTCAAGATATATCTAAATATTAGTATGTATTATACATTCCCCACACTTTTAATCAAGGAAATTGTTATTAGTGGAAAAAACTATACACTGATGAAAGTCTTCTTAATAAGGATGTGATTCTTAACATTAAGGGATATCCTTATATAAAACATGTTCATTACATTAATTATATCATCTATAATTCCTAAGGTTGTAACACTGAGGATGAGTTTCTAAAATATCTATATATGTTAACATATAATAGAACATCGATGAAAATATCGTATGAAATAATATTTATTAAATATAATCGTAATATTTGGTCACCATTGAGTAACCCCACTCTCGATGTAACTTCATTATCTACCTAGGAATCTAATTTGGCTAACAAAAACCCCATATTACATCACATGTATCAATGAAGTTTCCTAGAAAAATGGATAGTAGCAATAACATCATATTCCCCTCATTTCCTAACCAATTTTTATGTACCACCATTAGTGAATCCACAACATCCATGTGTATGTCCAAATACAAATATATATGATCGCCCAAAGACTAAAATTTCATGAGAATTGAGTATTTAGAGACTGAAATAGATTTTTAAAATATATATTTCATAAGGACCCATTCTTAAACATCACACAATTTAGTTAATCTTGACATGAAATTACTATATTTAGTTCTTAATGTTCTTTTAGTTTTATGGTTTAAAAGAAATAGATCTAAACTCATACAAGATAATAACTTATTTTATAAATTCTAAAATTCTAATTAGTATCCATTTTATTTAGACTATAAATATTTCAAAATAAATCATCATTTATTTTCATTAAATTAATCACGGTTTTAAAATTTATTTCTTCCATTCCATTACCCAACCATTAACCAAATGAAAAATATTTTAAAATGTGGGATGAGCTCAAAAATCTCCTAAGGGGGCATAAAAATGAAATTTTTTAGTCTAGTGGAAAAGATAAAAAATTATGGAATTTTCACCAATATGTAAATATAATTTTATCGAATGAATTAAATAATTTCCATATAAAAAAATTCAAACACATGTTGCTCAAAGAAAACCACTAAAACCCATAACAAGTAAATAAAAGGCCTTTTTATTCCACATGGATCATATTATTCATAACCCATATCTAAAATTGCTTCTACCCTATTAAATTCAAGGAAAACCCATTTATTTTCTCTCTTATTCTTACCTCAAAAGACAATTAGCATTACCCAATGCGTTGGATCACTATGTGGAAACACCCATTATATAATATATAATTTTATCACCCACTACTATCTTGGTGCACCCATTGTGTAAGATATTTCTGGATAACAAAAACTAGCATGATATACCCATCATATATGATATATTGGTTTCACCCATTTTTCATATATAATTCACAAGTAACATATCATTAATAACACATTATATACTTTAACTATTCATCAAAATTATGTTTGAGAACACTTTAAAAAAATTTGGAAAAACATTTGGATATCTAAATAAGATTTTATATTAAAAACCAATGTTTAGTACCAATTTTTCAAAAATAGGGAAAGATGGTTTTTAAATTAATAAACTAAGAATTTTGAAGAAAAACAAAAACATCAAATAACAGTTATGGTGGAGAAAAAATTCATTGATTATGTATACATTAAAATAGAACATTATTCTTTTCTTTTGAATAGAATTTAAGAAAATTATTTGAAAACATCCCTTAAGAAATAGATATAATGTCAAAAGGGATATAAAATTTCCTTTAAAATTACATTATTCCCATATAATAACAACTATAATTTTTTTTAAATATGGACATGGAAGAAAAAGATAATTTTAACGGAAACATGAATAGATGATTTTTAAAATAATGTTCCTTAACTTGTGCTCAACTTGTCATGGGTGTGCTTTATGTTGCATAACAATAAACTTTTGTTAATTATTTATTTTATTTATAAACTTTTTATGGTTTATTATTCATTTATATAAATTTTTACCATGTTTTATATAATTACTACATAAAATCATTTTTCTTCAAATGTTTGGTGGATACATGGTTTATAAGCCAAAAATAACTTCAGTACGATGACTTTGGTCAAATAGGACATTATTCTATCATATAAAATATAATAATAATTTCATAATTATATTTAGTATACATCAATTATTCTTTTTCAATCAATCATGAGTGATGGTTATGAAGAATGGACAACATTACTAACATGGAGATGGTAGGATGTATGACTGAAAAGATGTTAAGAATTATTTTATGTTTTTGTAATTATAATAATATCATAAATAACATATTTTTATTAAAATATACATATAAATATCATCGATGTAATTTGGTCATATAAACCAGTAATATCTCTTCATGGAGGTGGAAATCCACACGTATGCATGAATGGCATTATGCTTTATCATTGAATGGAATTGTATGAATATAGGTGTCAAAACCCACCTTCACCATGATTAGAGAAGGGATAAAAAATTTCCAGACCCGTCCTTCTTCATGTTAAAGGAGAGATACTGTCCCCCGAGTCTCGCATTCAATGGGCTCCTGAAGGGCGACTAGCACCAAGAGTGTAGAATCATACACAATATGGATGGAATTACCCTTTTTATAGAAATGAATCAAGTTATAAGATGATAAATATCAATCAAATTCCAACGTAGAATGTAAAATTAAAACCAAGATACCCATTTTCCACATGCATGTTCAATATAAAATGCTAAAAAATACAAGAGAACCCCACAAGGAAGAAATACCAGAAGAAAAGAAACACAACAATGTCAACTCTAGAAGCCTGAGCTAGTAATGTCTGACATGGTCTTCAATGTCTTCCTGGAAACCTAAAAGTAGTTTTATATATTTAGGGTTAGTATACAGGTATACTCAGTAGGTAAAATAAAAATATCTCGTGCACAAGGGGGGAGGCATTCTAATGACCCATGAGAAAAGAAGATAACCAGAGCACCTAGCAAGGAAACTATCCACCCATAATTCACTAAGTCACACTCCAAATATAATGAAAGTCATGTAAAGTACTAGTAATAACACATATATGATTGGGTACCCCACACCCCTTCCCCACTAGTTATTTAAGACATCCTATGCATCAGACCTCCCCTACCATTTTTCACTACATTCCCACTACCGCCACAATGAAAACCTTTTGGGGCACCACTACCATGCATCTGGCCCACAGACACCAGGGACCCAACCACAACACACATCCTCCCCTGTAGATAACTAATCCTCATCAACCACTACCACGCTTGAAGACACATGGGCCACATCCCGAAGACACTTGGGATGAAATCATGCCCTCACACACCTAGGATAACCACCAAAACGTACCCTTCCTAAATAATCAGGAGATATAATAGACCTCAGTCCATCACAACGTGCTCGGAGAGTCTTGGGATACACGACAGAGGGATCAGAAAAAGATCTAATAACAATCCACACATACGAGTGTTGGGAAACACCCTCCCCATGATATGGGGGTGTTCCGCATGAAGTTATCAACATGTTTGGGGAGTGAATAATAAACCGAAGAGCTAAATTTATACACCTAGGTAGAAATGCACTCATCCCAACCTAAGGGTTCCAGAAATTGTCCATACCTAAGAACCCTTGTTATTATTCATTCATACAAAAGAACAACGACCACAACCAGGGCACTACTCATTCAGGGAAAACAATTCCCCATTAAACTCATTATTTTTATCATAGTCATGTGATTCCATTTAAAAATTTATTCACTACCTAGAAACTAAAATTAATAGCCACAAGTCAAGGAAGGTAAAACATCCAAGACACAAATTAAGCATTCACACCCAGTTCTCTAGTAAAGTCACAACAACAAAAGTGATTTGTGATATCCCTCTAAGTACTGGAACCAAACCAAGCCCCAATATACAGCCCCACACTACCCCAAATCATCAACCATCAGCTGAAAAATATGGGATCCCATCCCCATCCATGTCACCACACAAGAAAAGAGTAGAAAAATCTTACTAATCAATAGAACAATGTAAGAGGATTTTTTGATTTATTTACATGATTCATTAATTTCTTTCATTTGATTTTGTTAACTAGGAGTTAACATAAGGATTATTTTTCATTGGTAATCCATTTAATTAACCGAGTTTAGGTGATTAACTAGTTTCCATGACATATCCATTCAATCATAAGATTATCCAGAAAAGAGAGGTTTATTATTGTTCATGAATGGACATCCAATGGCCAGAATTTGTAGTGGACATAGGCCCAGATAATTCAAAATATGAAAAGGAAGATAAAATAGTGTATCATCATCATAAAACACACAACATGATTCTTTAAAAATAATTTATTATCTTTTTTTATGTTTTATTTCATCCATCCCCAAAGGAATATTATCGTACCCATACCACATGTTACATAGTAAAGAGAGACTAAGTATAACCCTACATTGATGATCAAAAATCAAAGTCTTCTCCTCATGCTAAGAATTGGGGATGCACGAATTGTAGGGGAGGAACTACAAGGACTCCACGAGTGATTAGGAAGGCCCCTGCATGGGTGCACAACTAGCCTCAGGAAGAGGGACTCCAAATTCCCCAAGGAAAAGAAAAGTGTGAAGCCCAGAAGAATAAAGAAACACTGTGAAATAAAAGGTGATATCCTAGAGTTGCAGGATATGAAATATTTAACATTTTCATTGGAATATCATGGTTTTACCACGCGATTGGATGGTTACACATTATGGAATTAATTGTTATTCAATAATTCTCATCATATAGGTGGCGATAATAGCTGTGAGTTAAAGGAATTCATTTAAACTGGAAAAAACACATAATATGGGCGAAGACAGAAACATGGGAAAGGGTTTGACCCTGGGGAAAATCCCTATGTTTTGGTAAATCGAGGGTCTCTCAGCTCTTGGGGGACTTTAGATATCATTTATGGGATTTAAATGGATTTTGAAATGGGTATGGAAACACTTTTATTTCAAAAGATATCTTAAGGGAGTGGAACTGGAAAAACTCATAAATAGGAAAAAAAATAAAGGGTGGGACGCCGTTTGGTTGGACACTATAATGGTGCCAACGTAATGGTGCCACCACTTCAGTGTGCGAGCATGACGGTGTAACCACTATGGTGCCACAATAATAGTGCCACTGGTTCAGTGGAATGTTGTAAGCGGTGCCACTATTTCGGTGTGTGAATGTGATGGTGAGACTGCTACCATGCCACCATCATGGTGCAATCACCACTGTGCCACCATCATTGTGCTAATGTGAATGGTGCCACCGTTTTGGTGGAATCGTTTGGTTGTACCGATTTTTTGGAAATCTCCTTAATGAGTCACTGATGGTCCCCAAGACAACCCAAAAACCAGAAATTTGGAAACATAATACACCAGGAGGGTATATGACATTACATTAGATACCCCTCAAACTATTCCAATCCTCAAGAATCTAGGAGCAAAACCGATGAAAATAGAGGGTTCCGAATGACCACCTCATAAGATACCTCTCAGGAGTAAACCTCCTTGAAATATAGAAGCACCTCTCCCTCGAACTGATCTTATATAGAGGCACTACCACTCACCATCTTAAGAAACCACACAAACCATAAAATGTCATATCTTCTAGTCACATGGATTAGAGAGTCCCTTCCCCCATGTCAAGATACTATCAACTTTGGGTGGAACTAACTCACCTGCTTAGGTTAAATCACATCCACTTTAATGCTTCTTGATTAGGAATTAGGTCCTACCCTCCCCACAGTCAGGGCTCTCCACACATTCAGAGAAAAAGGGAAATAACCTGTCTCACAATTAAAAATGTCAATAATTACATCACAGTCAAAAAAAACAACATAGAAAACACTCAAAACTGCTCTAGGTACTAGGAATGCATTTGTGCTTCCCATTCCCAGGTACTCTCTTGGGGCCTCCATTCCTTCATAACACATGAACCAAGAAAATGTTTCACCCATGAAGCAACTCCAACTCATGATCATTCATCCTCATCAGTCTCTCTAAAAAAAATTTCTCCTCCTTGATATATGTTCCCCTAGTTGATGATGTGTGAATCATCGTGTAGATACAGACGGGGTTGAGACACATCAAAAACGAAATTCTCCCTCAGTAGTGGTTGTGATAACTTTAGCTGATAAGCCAGTTTTCCAACAAATCTCAACACCTCAAAGGGTCCAAAGAACCTAAGAGAAATCTTACATCCCCTACTGAACATCCATTTCCCATGCCGAGGGGAGACCTTCATGAACACATTGTCCCCAACTTCAAACACTAAGGGTCTCCTCCTATGATTGGCATACGACTTTTTTGGTCTTGAGCTTCCTTCATCCTCTCCCATATAAGATGAAAATTCTCTACCCTTCTCTACCAAACCTACGGGCCTAGAACACCTACTTCCCCAACCTCTGTCCAACACACAGGTGTGCGACACAGTCTCCCATAAAAGTCTTTGAATGGATCCATGCCACTGGTAAAGTGATATCTATTGTTATAGGTAGACTCTACCATATTCAAGTGTCACATCCAAAACCCCCCTATGTCCAAAACACATGAAAATAGTATATCCTCCACTGTCTGTATGGTCCTCTTTGTCTGCCCATCTATCTTGGGGTGGAAAGTAGTGTTGATGCATAACTGCGTACCAAAAGCATGTTGCAATCCTTTCATGACCCGTGGGGTAAACCGAGTACCCTGATTAAAGAATATTGACCTCATAACTCTATTCAATCTCACCACCTCATATACAAACCTTTATGTTAAGGCATCCACCACACTCGACTCTTTGATTACTCATAAGTGAGCTAATTTCATCAACTGGTCCACCACTACCAAGATAACATCACTGCAACCTTGGACACTAGGTATTACCAAGACTAAATCCATCGAGATGTAATCCCACTTCCACTCAGGGACATCTAAAGGGTGAAATAGACCTCCTAGGGAACGATTCACACCCTTCACCTACTAACTCCTCATGCACTTTTCCACAAACTTTTCCACTACCTTCTTCACCCTTGGCCACAAAAACTGACCCCTCAAACCCCGGTACATGTTGGAAACTCTTGTGTGTACTACTAGTGGTGAGTTTTGGAACTCCCCAAGAACAATCTCATGCATCTCTACCTAGAATAAATACATTTCATGAAACGATATTGGATTCTATTCTTCTTTCGACCATCCTTCTATAGCATTTCTCTTCATCACATGATCGTGCATCACTTCATCCACTATGACCTCCCTATGAGACTCCTCCACCTACTAAAACAAAGAAGACTGCATTTTAATCTTGAACATACATCCTCTACCATCCCCCACCCATGCATCTTGGTGTAGTGAAACCAACTCTTCCATCACCTTCTAGGAATATGCCAAATCTCAAACCACACCCTTCTGTGACTTCCTTCTCGGGACATAGGCCTCCATGTTCCCTTTTCCCGAGGAGTAGAAAATTTCGAAGACATAGTCATAAAGAAATTACATCCACCTCGACTCCCACAAGTTCAGGTCCCATTGTGAGAAGATATCCCTAAAGCTCTTATGATCATTAAATACCACGAAGCGTTTCTCGATGAGACAATGCCGCCACAACATCAGTGCAAACACAACTGCTGCAAACTCTAGATCAGGAGTGACATATTTGTAGTCATGGGGACATAACTTCCTGGACCAATAAGATATCACCCCATACTATTGAATCAGTACACAACCCAATCCTTGTCCCGAACCATCACATAACTCCTCAAGCATCACCCATTCTTATAGAAATCTCAACACTGGGGCATTAAACAACATCCCATTCAAATAATTGAAGGATTCCTGGAAGTAATCACTCTATAAAAAATCTTAATCATTCTTGATCAAAGATTTCAAAGGTGTTGCAACTTGAGGGAGGTTGGGAACCAATCTTCTATAGTAACCTGCTAGAACCACGAAACATTGAACCTCTGCCACATTCTAAGGTCCTGCCAAAGAAACAACAACTTACCATCAATATGTCGATTTTTATTCCCTCCTCAGACACCACATGTCCAATGAAGAGAACCTCTTGTGTCAATAAGTAGCACTCGGAACACATCCTGTCGAGGTGGTGTTGTCAGGGAACCTCTAAAACCATCCTCAGATGCTTGCTATGATCCTCCTCTAATCTTGAGTAGATGAGGATCTTGTCAATAAACACGAATACAAACCGGTCCATATATTCTTGAAATACTGAGTTCATGAGCCCCAAGGACACGACTAGTGCATTCGTAACACCGAACAACATGACCACGAACTCAAAGGGCCCATATTTACACATGAAGGAAATATTGGAGATGTCACCCTCTTTAACCCTAAATTAGTGATATACTAACCAAATGTCAATTTTGGTGGACCATCCTTCCCCCTTAAACTATTTAAAATTGTTGTCAATCCATAGGATGGGGTAACAGTTCTTGACTATCACCTGGTTCAGCAGCTTCTATTCTATATATAGCATGATACCACCATCTACCTCCCGTGCAAACAAAACTGGAGCACTCCATGGTGACATGCTTGGTAGGACAAAACCCTACTTCATCAGATCATTAATCTGAATCTGTTACCCCCACAACTCTAAAGGAGCCATATGATAGAGAACCATTGATATTAAAAGGGCATCGGGTTGAAAGTCTATCATGAACTCAACATCACGTTGAGGGGGTAGAGTCTCCAGCTCTCCAGGGATGACATCCAAGAACTCACTGACGATCCCTGGTACTTACACTATCTCCGTATCTACCGACTCCACAACCATCTCAGCTAACAAAGAAAGAAAGGGCTCCCCTCACCGTCTGCCCTCCTAGAAACACCAATCACCAAGGAAAGTCACACGTTTTCCACCAATATCTAAAAACAAGACCCTTATTTAGAATTAGTCAATAATGTCGCATACAGAGAATAGCCATTTGATGCCTAAAATAACATCCTACGGCTACATCTGCAGCAAAATAAGGTCCCCATTAGATTGATATGGCCCCAACATCAGTATGAATCATCGGAAAACATATGAAAAGCTTGTCTATCTTCTAACTAGAATACTTAAAAAAAGATGCATAAGATTTCTCTCTACTTCTAGACCTATATTATGAGCTAGACTAGGAGAAAAAAAGTAGTGCGAAGCTCCTGATGAAAACAAGGTGCATGCACAACTTCTAAACAAGCTGATCATATCTCGAATGAATTCTGGACCTTCTTGAATGGCTACCTCTACAGTGTGAAACTAGCCAAACCAATCTCTTCTTCCCTTAGGTCATCGGTGCCCCCCCATCCACATCCAGGTCGAGATCCTTGAGTGGCGCCCTGAGGACATCCTCCTCCTGCAATGTCTACTCTTAGAGGAGCACGAGCTCACTATCCCTACTGCTGCTATTGAAAGGGTCTGGATTGAAAAATATAATGTTGAGGAGTGTGCTGGACATGCCCACACCCACTGTACAACACTCGGTTCGGCCACTAATTATCAAGGTTCCCATGAATTCCATAGATGAACCATCTCATTACTGGGCTCGCAAAGAAATCCAGAAGACTGGATGATTAAAACTGAAATAGTTGAGGTCTGCTTCCCACTTTCTATAACCTGGATGTCCCTAACACTGGAGGCATGCTGCTGACGACCTTCTACTTTGATGAGCCCAACTAGATCCCCTCTTGTGGTTCACCTCCCAGCATATGCATTCTCTCCACCACTTCAGCCCTCTTCTAAACCTCCAAGTATGTTGGTGGAGTGACGGTAGTAACAACATACTTAAGAGAAAGTCAGAGTTCCTCCTCTAAACATCTTTCCTGAGACTCCTCATCAGAAAAGAGGTCTGAAAAAAAAATAAAGGGTATACATGAAATTGATCCCATGCACCCTCATTGACGTTCTCCCCTGCTGAAGGGGGAGTAGATCCTTCTTCTTCTCAGCATTCATCATCTAAGAGTATAATTCTGACTAGAACTCCCTCTTGAAGTAAATCCAAAAAACCCAAGCTTCCTTCTTCCCACTGAGATAAAGCATCCACCACTAATGTGCTACTCTAATCATCTAGCTTATAACCAGAGGAACCCAATACTCTTTTGGAGACTTGATCATGCTAAAATCTGTCACCAGCCACTCAAGCCAACTTTTGGTCTCCATATCAGAGACACTACCCTAATACTTACTAAGCGTCTTTCCCTGAAAGGAATGAAGCATTTTCTACCACTATTTATCATTTTCCTCTTGATCAACCCTCTATTGATTAGCCAGATCAGCCTCCTAGGCCTTGATCGCCCACACTAAACGTGGTCATCATTTGGGTTCCATAGCTGTAAGGTAACCAAGGAAATTCCTACACCCGAGTAGTGAATAAGATCTCTTTATATATTTTTATTAAACTTGTTATTCATTTTAAACTCCCCAAATACCCATGAAACATAAGAAAAGAAAATAATTATGATGAATGTACCTTTTCAAGGGTCTCTACCCTACAATCAATGTAGCCTCACCTTTCCGTTCAGTAGGTCCAGAGTCCTTGCATCAGATCACGGAGGGGCCCTAAAATCCCACGTCCAGGTCGGTATTCCCCTGTCTATTTCATGCACCAATATTTCATAACACAATTTCCCTACCATTACATGAAATACTAACTATTCATAACTCCAAACGCCATCCTACCACTCAACCATCACCCTTTATAAAATTATTTCATCACCCACCTTCACCATGATGAGAGAAGGGACAAAAAACTACAAGACTGTTTTTTTCATGTTGATGGAGAGATAATGACCCAGAGTCCCACCTTAAAAAGGCCCTGGAATGAAGACTAGCACCTAGGGTATAGAATCAGAAGTGATATGTAAGGCATTAAACATTTTATATAAAAGGTTCGGGAGAGAATATGGTAAGTCTCCAAAAACTCCAAACGAATATAGTTAAAGTAATACCAAAATATCCTTTTTACACATGCCAGGACAATATATAATGAAACAAAGTAAAAGAAAACTCAAATAGGAAGAAACAAAAAAAAAAGAAGAAACGTCAACTCCGGAAGCCCGAGCTAGCAATGTCTGACACAGTCCTCAATTTCCTCCTAGAAACCTGAAACCGATTTTATATACATAGAGTGAGTATACAGGTTTAATCCAAAGGGAAAACCAAATTTTCTTGTGCACAAGTTGGGAGGAAACATAATTCCCCATGAGAAAAGTAGATAAACAGGCAACATAGAAAGGTAATTATCCCTCCAAACCACACCAAGGCACACTCCCCAGATTGAATATGTATTTTAAAGTAGTATTAATAACAAATTGATGATTGGGTACCCCACACCACATCCCCACTAGTTATTGAATACATCCTACACGTCAGACCTCCCCTACCTGTTTTCACTACAGTTCCTCTGCCTGCCACATGACAACCTTTTGGGCGATCAGAACCACGCATACCACCCGTAGACACCTGGGCCCCAACAACCACACACATCCCCACCCACAGACACATGGTCCTCAACAACCACTACCATGCCCGAAGACACCTGGGCCTCATCTAGAAGACTCATGGGAAACAATCCTGCCCAAACACACCTAGGTCAACCACCAAAACATACCCTCCCCAACGAATCATGGGTTATATGGACATTAGGATCTCACAACCTACCCAAAGTGTATTTGTCCACTCAATAGAGGGAGTAGAAAAAGAGCTAATGACTAGCCACTCATAGTATTGATGGAAAAAAGACCATCCCCATGAGATAGGGGTGTTCGACACAAATTTCTCAACATGGGCAGGCTGAGAATAAGAAACAAAAAAAAACTAAATTTATACACCTGGGTAAACATACCATCATCCCAACCTAAGGGATCCGAAACCATCCCATATGCAAACACCCTCATTACTATTCATTCATATAAAAGCAGAATAGCCACAACCATGGTATAACTCATTCCTGGAAGAAAAATTCACCCTTGAACCCATTATTTTTATCATATTCAAGTGATTCCATATAAATAATTCATCACTCTTGGAAAAATAACATGCATATCCACATGAAAATGAAGGATAAACATCCCAGCAACAATTTAAGCATTCACATCTGGTTCTATTATAATTAGACACAAACAAAAGGGATTCTTGAGATCGCTCGAAGTACTAGAACAAACCATGACCCAACATACAGTCCCACATGACCCCAAATACACAATCATCAACTGCACAATACAGGATCCCATACCCATCTATCTCACCTCACAAGCATCAAGCAGAGAAACCCTACTCATCACTAGAAATGAGTAAGGGAGTTATAACAATCATCATCTTAATTAAAAACTTTTACATGATTTATTACATAAACTCATCACTTGATACAACATAGTAGATCGGGTGGTCTAGTGTATTTGGGGCTTAAGAACATTACATATGAGCATAGAAGATAAAACACAAATCATATTTACTGAAAACTTCTTTTACATGACCACTAAATTCCCTCGTACTTAGCATTGCATGGGATAACCTGAGGATATGCATAAGAAAAGGGTGAGATATAAAGCCTAGTAATAGAATAAACATGGAATAACATGAGTAATATAATACATGTTAGACAATAATAATGTCAATGTAGAACAAGGGAAACATGATTCTAAAGGAATGATAAAGAATGATAATCCTAAAATGGAAATTTGGCTACAATACTAAACATGGAATTAGCATGAGCCAATTCTCATAGCACATGGAGAATGATTAAACCCAAATTCCACATGAAGCATGAGTAAATACTCGTTGAACATGATTTATCATGATTAAACACTCATTTCACATGATGTATCATGATACTATACTTTACCCAATGCATTGGACCACTATTAGGGAACACCCTTGTTAAACATCATAAGTTATTCCACGATTAAGGAATGTTGAATTCATACATGAAAATCTTATATCAATATGTAAATATTAATAATGGTGAATACCCTTGAGAGAGAAATGTGCATGGTATTCACTACATAATGACATTGTCATGGAAAATCATAATGCAATTTCAGCAGCATAACAACGTGAAATAAGAACTCATAAAAAATGTTTGATGAGAGAGGAAGTGGTGTATAATCATATTTACATGAAATGGATAGTAAAGGGGTGAATATAGATACATTTCCCAAAAAATTTAATGTAATATAGATGCATAATTCAAAATAATTACATGGATGAAAAAGAGGAGATAGAAATCCCTCACAGAATTTCAGCATTGTAATAGGTGTACAAGGGAGACATTAACGAGAGTGAAATGGGTCTCCCATCATCCAAACATAAAGAGGTAAGTATGGGAGATGTGAGAAATCATACCCCAACATTTATAATTGAAAATAAAATGGCATAACAATATTAAGAAACGTGGATAAAAAGAGAATAGAAGCAATCCCTTACTTGGATATGTGATCCCAAAAGCTTGGGAGAGGCTTGAGAGAGGCTTCTTTAGATATTGGGGCACCTTGGTAGAAATATAGAGAGAAAAGGGCAGGGTTTGGTCAAACTAAAAATTCTTTTAGTGAAGAGGAAGTGGGAGCTTGGGTGGGATTATATAGGAAAGGAGAGGGAATTCTTTATTATTAAGGTTTGGGACACCTCACAATAAATTAATCAAAACCACAAACCAGCCCATGTTTTTTGGACATGGTTTTTTAAAAAGGGGAGTAGAAATTTTTTTTTATAATTACAATTTCCTAACATCATAAAATAATTGGGTTTCTTATGTGGAGGTGAGTCACACACTCAAGGAAAATAATTTAAAAAGAAAAAATGTTTTATAAGCCTTGAAGGGTCCACTAAAGCTTTGTAAAATAAATCAAACAAAGCCAAAATCAAATTATTTTAATGGTAAAACAAATATTGGCCGAACATAATGTTTATATTATTTTATTACGTCACTATTGGTTCATTATGATGTCATAAAACACATTATATATTTAAACAGTATTTAATTTTTACCCAAAAAATCTACTGTCTCAGAAAATTATGAAAAATTAACCATTGGATAATTTCGACATCCTGATTCCCAAAATATTATTTATTTTATCTAAATAATTTTATAAATATGTGAGTTTTTAATTTTAAAATAAAAATGACATTTACTGAAAATTCATGGGTTTTGATAAAAACAACTTTCAAACCTTAATATAAATATCAATTTCCTTCATAAAATTATATGATAATTTATATTTAACAAAAATAATTGAATAATAATATTTTATTAATATATTATTTAATTCAAAAATCCATTAATTCATCAAAATAGATTTCATAGTAGAATATTAACTTAAAATACTATTTCTACTTTAAAATCCATTTACAAAGTAACTATAATAAAATGAATACACATTCTTTTTACAATCAATAATGTAAATAGTCTTACGTCTAGGGTCTTATTACATAATCCTTTATAACACCTACATAAGACCGAAGATTAAGTTGTGCGATGGTGACAAACTCTTAGGGTGGCTCAGATAAAAATGCTCGGGTGGTAATCTCTATTAACTTCCAGTTCTACCATAGTCAGTTCCACTCAAGCTTAATGTGTCCAAGCACAGATTAGGTTTAGTCAATAGCGAAGCCCAATGATGCCACCTCTTTTCTGAGCTCCGACAAAATGAGCTTCATACAAGGAAAGTCTACTGGATGAGGCCATCACTTCCTTTGTTTGGGTAAATTGGATTTGCTAAAGCCGTATGTTTATACTAATCATGTGATCACAATTCAATGACTATATTAGGAATGGTCATAATTCATAACGGTATTTTAAAATTCAGAAACATAAAACCAAAAATGTTCAAATTTTATATAACCATAATAAGACATTTAATTAGATCAAGAGTAATTTCCATTAATGAATGTTTGGGTCATTATAATCTTCCCCCCTTATGAAATTTTTCCCTCAAAATTTATTTTTCCCACTATAAAACAAATGTGGGTAACTTTTCTTCATCACATCCTATGATTCCCACGTCACTTATTCAAACGTGTGGTTTTTTCACAACACCTTGACATGGGGAATTGACTTATTTCATAGAACTTTTTCTTTATAATCTAATATCTTCAATAGTTTCTTATCCTAAGAAAGATTATCCTCTAACTGTACTACCTATGAAGAGTGGACATATAAAGGATATAGTATGTAGTTCCATAAGAGGGATGCATGATAGAAATCATGTACTTTGGTTATAGTAGGTGAAAGTGCTAGTTGATAGGCCACACCCCCAACACGATTTGAAGTCTCGAAGGGGCCGATGTACCTAGGACTTAACGTCCCTTTATTTATAAACTAAATGAAATTCTTCAATAGAGATATGAGTAGAAATTCCTTGTATCCAACTTTAAACTCAAGGTTTCATCAATGTTTTTCTGCTTGAATATTATGTTTACTCTAGGATTCCTTGATATTCTACTTAATGGTTTTCACCTTCCCCACCAATTCTTCGACCATTTCTGGTCCTAGTAGCATATGCTCAATGACTTCATCCCAACATGCCAGTGTTCTTCACCTCTTCCCATACAATGCTTCATAAGGTGACAATAAGATGATCAAGTAGAAACTATTATTATAGAAGAATTCAACCAGAGAAAGACATTGATCCCAAACTCCTTTAAATTTCATTGAAAATTATCTTAACATATCTTCTAGTGTATAAATAGTTCTCTCAAATAGGCCCTCAGTTTGAGGATGATAATCCGTAATGATGTTGAGTACAGTATCTAAAGCATCTTTAAGACTCTTCCACAACATAGAAGTGAATCTTGGATCTCGATCAAATACAATAGATAGTGGTACTCCATGTAGCCTTACCACTTCCCTGATTTATATCTATTCCAATTGATCCATTTAGAAAACCCCCCTAATTTCAATGAAGTGTGCAAACATTGTAAGGCGATCCACAACAACCCATATGGCATTGATTCATTTTTATTTCTTCGGATGACAGGTGACAATGTCCATGGTGATGTTCTCCCATTTCCATGTTGGTATGGGTAATGGTGGAATCATCCCCTCAGACTTCTATCTATCAGCATTCACTTGTTGACACACTAGGGACATTGATGTAAATTTATTGATCCCCTACTTCATATTATCCCACCAATAATTCTCATCGATATGTAGATACATATTTTTGTTTTCTGGGTGAATAAAGAAATTTGAAATATGTGAATCATCCAAAAGTTCCTTCTTCAGCTATGGACTTGATGGAACACATAGTATTTTCCAAAATCTCACAATTTCTTCTTCATTAACATTGAACTATGAGGATTTCCCTTTCCTGATAGCTTCTATTATTTTTTCTGAATTCCCACATCAACATTTTGAGAATCCTTTATCTTTTAAAAAAGATATGGTTGAGAAATAGTTTGTGAAAGGATTGAGGATGTTCCCTTATTTATTATTCCCATGTCCATCTTTATCAAATATATGAAGATTGGATCATTATCAATTCTTATCAATGATAGAATCACTAGGTCCATTCTACTTAGAGTATATGCGACCTTGTTCTCATTCCCAGGGGTAATCAATTGAGCATTCATTGTCTTTGAACAACTCTAACCATCTTTGTTGGTGCATGTTCAACTCTTTGGGTGTAAATATAATTTTGAGCATTTTTTGGTTCGTATATATTTAACACTTCTCCCCAAAGAGATAATTCCTGTAAATTTTTAAGCGAAGATCACTGCAACCAACTCCAGATCATGTGTTGTATAATTATGCACAATAACATTGAATTTCCTTGATGCATAGGCAGTGACCTTTTCATTTTACATCAACAAACAGCCCATGGCCTTCTTTGATGCATCACTAAATACCACAAAATGTTCTCCACATTTGGGTAATGTGAGCATGGGCATAGGGATAAGACTCCTTTTTAAATCCTTGATGATTTATTCACATTAATCACTCCATGAAAACATTACTCCCTTCTGAGTTAACTTGGTAAGAGGGTTGGAGAATCGTGTGAATTTTTTCATAGATCTTCAATAATATCTAGCTAACCCCAAGAAGTTAGGAATATTTTTTACCGATGTTGGGCTCAGCTATCCCTCAATTGCAACTGTTTTGGAGGGGTCCAAAGAAATCCCGTGGCTTGTGATGATATAGCCCAAGAATGAGTCCTCCTTAAACCAGAACCCACATTTGTTGTACTTTGAATAGAGATTCTTCTTATGCAAGGTCTCTAGTACAGTTCTTAGATGCTCCACATGATCCTCCTTGGTTTTGAAGTATATCATAATATCATCAATAAATACTACCAAATGTTTTCCAATTTCATTCCAAAAGACTCTATTAATCAAATCCATGAGGATTTTTTAGAATTAAAGAGTCTGAAAGGCATTACTATGAATTCATAGTTCCCGTATCTTGTACAAAAAGTAGTCGAGGGGATATATTCCTTCTTCACCCTTACATGATAATATCTTGATCAAAAACCCACCTTGGAGAATTATTGAGATACATGAAGCTGTTCGAACAGGTACATGATTTGTGGGAGAAGATATTTTTTCTTTATTATGATTTTGTTAAGTTCATGATAATTTATGAAAAGGTTCATTGACCCATCTTTCTTCTTGACGAAGAGGAGTTGTGCACCTTAAGGTGAAGCACATGGGCATATAAACCCATTTTGTTGATTCTCCTGTAGTTCTTTCTTCAGCTCCTTAAGAACCACAACAGCAACTCTATATGAATTATTTGATATTGGAAACTCCCTAGGTATGAAATCAATTGAGAATTTTACATCTCTTATAGGAGGGAGATCAGACAATTCCTCGGGAAACACATCAGCGAATTCCCTCACAATAAGCATGTCATCACGGATTGTTGCCTCATTAGACTCAATCATTAGAGCTAGATATTCATGAACATAGGGTAGTAATTTCCAAGATTTAGATGTTGGAGATAAAGATGATTCACCATACTCTTTTCCCTTTCATATAATCAGGGTTCGATTCTCCACATGGGCATTGATTTCCGTATCATGGAAATTTATGTGGGATCTATACAAGGAAAGCCAATACATGCCATAAATAACATAAAATTTTTGAAGATGGATTTTGAGAAGGTTCGCTGAGAAATTCAATCCACATATTTTTATAGGAGAGGAGTTGTATTCATGGGATGAAATGATTTCCCCATTTTCCATACTCACTGACATCTTTTCTTCCATGATTTTTGGTGGTGATGGGATTATTCTAATAATATTTTGGAATATAGAAGAATACGTAGAACCTGAATTAGAAATTACATTCTCTATTTGTATGAACCGGGATCTTCTTTTCAGGTATGTTTCCCTTTTCTAGTCGTTTTTGAGAAAAGTGGTTTTTATGGAAATTTTAAAAGGACATGTCATGTACTATATGAGTACACAACATGTACTGTGATGACATAGGAGGCCATGTGTTGGCCATGTAGGGGCCACACACCCAGCCATGTGGGGGTGTTTAGAGGCTGCCTAAAGCAGAGTATGGAAAAGGCGAGTACACACCGTGTATTTAAAAAGTACACGTTGTTTACTTTTTTTATTAAACGCACCAGGGTCGCGTCTAATCACTAGAACCATCTTCATTTAGGTCATGTTCGACTAAGAGCACCGTATAACTGTAGATCTTCGACGAACACCCGAGTGTGCATCCGTCCTCTGAATCAAACATTGTCAATTGTGTTGGAATCGCATCAGTGATTTCTTCCTTCTCCTAGAGCATCGTTTTCCAATTCCTCCTCTTTTTCAAGTTATCATGTGTTGAACGTTTTATACATTTTTATAGATCTATAACGTTATAAGGTGATAAAATCCTTGAGGTTCACATATAAAAATCTCCTAACACCATGGTAGGTGGTTTGTGCCTTTATCTTAAATGTCATTGAGTATTATTTGAAAACTCCACCAATACCATTGAACGAGGTATTGTGTGTTTAACATTTTACCCTTGTTGATTTCCTTCGATGCTTGTATACTTATGTAGGGATTAATTGGATTTGAATAGGGTTGTTTTGATATGCATTGGATGTTTTTCCCATGCATGTTCTGTTTACGACCGATTGGTCCTGTTTAGCCCGTTTGGCCGCCTTTCCTGTTTTCTATGCCAGTTGTTGTAGGACGAAGAGTTTGTATTTCTGACATTCTTGATTTTCTATAGAATGATTATCCAAGTAGTTCTGTAGGTTTACTTTGTAATTATTTCATTTCTATTCTCGTTGACCTATAGAGGGTCGTGAGAACCTGGTGTAGTAGAATATAAGGGGAATTTACCAAGTGAGCTTCCTCAGAGAGTCTAGAGCATTTTAGGTTATAAGGGGGATAGACTGAGTGAGCTTCCTCAGAGATCCTTGGACCACTTGGGGATATATGGGGAATTGACCATGTGAGCTTCCTCAGAGAGTCCTTGACTGCATTAAGCTATATAGGGAATTGACCATGTGAGATTCCTCAGAGTGTCTTTGTTTTACATTGAATTACCTTGATCAATCTAGAATATGACAAGAATTGACCGAGTGAGATTCCTCAGAGAGTCTTTGAGTTACATTGAACAACCAAGGCTATAAGGGGAATTGACTAGGTGAGCTTCCATAGAGAGTCATTGACCTTGGGGCTATAAGGGGAATTGACTGTGTGAGCTTCCTTAGAGAGTCCTTGACTACCTTAGACAACAAGGGGAATTGACTATGTGAGCTTCCTCAGAGCGTCAATTTATGAATTCTTATGATAGAACCGGAGGGGTTAGACTATGTGTACTTCCTAGAAGGTTTCTTGTTTTTCTTAGGTAGGACCAGAGGGGATGGGCTGTGAGTACTTCCCAGAGGGTTACCTATTTGTGTTTAGTAGTTTCTTGATATAGAAACTATGGATCATTTACTGCTGAGTACTTTCTTGTTTACTAATTTATGTTCTTTTAACTTCCATATATTCACTGACTGTTAGGCACAGATCTTTGGGTGGTTTCCCAGTAGGATTTACTCTCACACCCTATTTGGGCCATCCTTTTGGCCAAAACAGATTATATTGTTACTGGTATAGATAAGGGAAAGTGCCCTTCTACTTCATGTACATGACTTGATGCAGATATGGAGAGCATGGGACCATGTTTATGCTTGTGATGCTGAGGATTTGTTTATCTATTTCTTTTTTAATTTCGTTTTGCACTGGTTTTATTTAGCATTGTGACTTGTTTGGCTGTTTTCGTAGAAATATGTATCATGCATGATTTTATATATATGGGCTCCATTTGCTTATTATTTCATTCTTCTGATGTTTATTGTTGTTGGATATTTACTACTTCCACTATTGTATATTTGTTTCTCTTTCACTATGTTACTCTGCCAATGAGGGCATAGTTTCCCCACTATCAATCACAAGGCCCTCACTGCTAGTCGGCAGCCTCTTGCGTTCAAGGAAATTCACTTGAGGTCGTGTGACCAACCAGGTATGGGACGACTCTGGGCAACTTTCTGAACTAGGATTTTACATAGTATTATCAGAGGATTACTTTCTCTTGACATAGTGTTTTGATCCTTACACATGAATAGTATGGAAAAGGTACTCTGTAATAAGCTGTGCCCCGGAGTAGCTAGCCCATGAAGAGTGAATAGCCAATATAAGTCATTTATTGCAATTTTATGTTTTGAAATTTTATAGTTGATTTGAATTCATCATTGGGTGATTCACATGTTTTTCATTGTTATCATTGATGTTATTGATGTTCTATTTCTATCGCAACCTGATGAGATGAGGGTATGCCATCTCATTCATCATATAGGCATTTGCTAGAAATCACATGTCAGACATTATTATCATGCCATCTAGGGTGCCTTAACAATTGCATGTTGTTATGATAGATGTTGCATAGAATATGCATGTTGTTGTGATAGATACCCTAATAAAATACCTACTGTTTGATAGGGTATTTTTTGGGTAGAGGTTTTCTTGATTAGATGACAAAAATTGGTTCTTGAGGAGTTATGGGCCCTCATGGAACGGAATTTGGTGGATTATTGCCTTGTTTTCCATGTTATAATGTGTATATGATGCCAAACGATGATTCACGGGTAGTATGGGCCCTCACGGATCGAATTTTGGCACATTCATTGTTCATTTCAGTGTTCTCTGGGTTCTGGAGTAGTTTTTGAGGCTTACTGTCTGGAAAAACGCAGAATACATGTCGTGTAGTGTTATGTACACACCATGTGTTCTTATGGTCAGGAAGAACCTATTTTTTATAAGTACACATCATGTACATTATGTACACGTCATGTAGTCTCTAACCGTGGTGTAGGGCATGTGGTCCGAGACACGGGATGATGGAATGTCTGGTGGGAACAAACCATGTACCATTCTAACACATTGTGTAGTGTTGACCTTGTGTACGCCCGTATAAAGAAAAAAATGGGTTGGTGTCATCCTTTCACATACATGTCGTGTCTGCCTTGAACACATCGTGTAGTCTGACACAGGTACCCGACCATGTCACGAACAACACAGGTTGGTGTTATCCCTTCACATACACGTCGTGTCCGTCCGGGACATGCCGTGTAGTGTGAGTCATGTGTTAGGTCGTGTCGCTAACAACACGGGCTAGGTGAAGCTTGTCTAGTACATGTTGTGTCTACCATGAACACGCCGTGTAGTCTTATCTTTGGAGACCTGTGTGGCTTAACCCTGTTGAAGGACTCGGGTAGGGGAATAGGATTCAATTACACAGCATGTGTTAAGACAACCCGTCGTGTGTTTGGGGTGTTACAAAACCAGTTTAGGAAGGAGTACACACCCATGTGAATGACTTAGGGGAACACACCTTGTAGGAATTGTACATGCCATGTAGTCATGCTTGGTAAAACTTGAATGATTTATTTCTCATATTCTTTTATTACACTTCTAGTTTCCATTCCATGATAATGTTGATCTAAGGTGTGTTCCTGAATTTGCAGAGTCATTCCACCGAGACGTCCTCTAGTTTTCCACAAGTTACCGAACTATGAATAGACGCTGAATATGGATGATTAGGGACTACCTGCAAATCCTCCCATTATACCAGCCTTGGAACCATCCATTTAACCTAACATAGGTGCTGATTCAAAGTTCAGGGAGGGCTTTATAAGGATGGTGGTTACTTTTTAGGGAGTGTTGCCTCCTGCCCTATCGATGGATGATTTGATGCGGGTCTTTCAGCAGCAACATCCTCCAAATTTCTCAGGGGATGGAGGACCCTAGGCTACGGAGTCATTTCTAGAAGCGATGATAACAATTTTTGAGCATCTGGATATACCTCCAGAGTCGAGCGTTAATCTCGCTACCTATATGCTTCAAGAATCTACTAAGAGGTGGTGGGATGTGATATCATAGGTGGGTCGCCAACAGATTATGGCATGGGATGAGTTTCAGCGTATCTTCTATGATTAATTCTATACAGAGACCTTGGGGACCGATCGAGCCTGAGATTTCATGAGTCTGGAGTAGGGTAATCTTACTATTATGGAGTATTCCTCTAGCTTCACAGATCTGTAGTGTTCCATGCCTATTCTAGGAAGTGATGAGTTTTCCCTTGTATATAATTTTGAGGATGGTATGAGGAACGACATCCGATCACACGTGAACATCTTCAGGTTGACATTGATATCTTCTATCATCAACTAGGCTCTAATCACATAGCGCAATCTGAGGGATTATTGTTCTATGATCCGGGGAGGTTTGGCATCCAGAGTTAGTGCTCCGCCAGCTAATTGCAGGAAGCGCCACAGGGAGGCTGCATGAGGATATCAGATTAGGAAGGATGCATATTCCAGTAGCCAGGTGTTGTGCTACCAGTGTGGGAGTAGTAGACATACGAGGCCACATTGCCCAAGAGACATAGTGGAGTGCTTATCTTGAGGTATGATGGGTCACCTTTATCACTTTTGTCAGTTCTTCTCACCAGCAGCTGGTGACAGGGGTTCTTCTATTACTCTTCCTCCAGGAGCAGCGCCACCAGTTTCCCACCAGTCTGGGAACTGCAGTTCTTCCGGCTGTTCCGACTGAGGTGGAGATCATGGTTGTGGTATTCAGTTTTCGGTTCATCAGTGACATCAAGGTGGATCAACTCAAAGTGGTCAGGCAGGGTCACAAGGCCGCGATACAAGCCAGAATTTTGCAGTGGAGCACACCTAGTAGAAGAAGGATCCCAGACCATCTATAGTTCAAGGTATGATCTTATTATCCTCAGTTTTAGCTTCTTCTCCTTTCAATATAGGGGCATCCCATAGCTTTATATTTGTTGCTATCATAGAGATCCTTGGTCTCTGTATCTTTTCTTCTGCTGATATATTATGGCTAAACACTCCGTTGGGGACTAGAACGGCTAGTGTACGTCAGTTCATAGACTGCCCTCTACAGGTTGATGGATGTCACTTTTTATGGGACCCCTATTTCCTAAATATGACGTTCATTGATGTCATTCTCATGATGGACTGGTTAGTTCCATTCCAGGAATTCTCCAATTGTTATCACTGCAAGGTGAGTTTCACATCACCAGAAGGTGAATCTTTTCTTCATAAGGGAGAATGGGATTTCCAGGAGAGCATAGCTGGTCCAGAGCATAATGGGTTGGGAGGAAGTACATTCCATATTTCTAGTCTATATGTAGATGATCATGGGACTTCAATGTTATACATTCCTCTAGTGGTGGATCATTTTAGGGACGTCTTTCCAGAGGACTTTTCAGGTTTGCCTCTGGAGCGCGAGGTAGAATTTTCGATTGAGCTTGTGCCAGGAGTGGAATCAGTGTCCATTCCTCCTTATAGGATGGCTACACCAGAGTTACAGGATCTCAAGAAGTAGTTGGATGAGTTGAAGGAAAAGAGTTTCATCTGACCCAGTATTTCTCATTGGGGTTCTCCTGTCCTGTTTGAGAAGAAGGTAGACGGCACCCTCAGGATTTGTGTGCATTATCATAAGTTTAACCAGTTGACGGTCAAGAATTGATATCCCTTTCCCAGGATTGATAATCTCTTTTATCATCTTTGAGGAGCCCGTGTGTTCTAAAAGATTGAATTGAGGTCTGGTTACCATCAGTTGTGAGTTACACCATTAGATATACCTCTTATAGCCTTCCGGAGTAGCTATAGTCTATACGAGTATATGTTTATGTTGTTCGGTCTCAAGAACGCACCTACAGTTTTCATGGCACTGATGAACCGAGTGTTCCATCCATACTAGGATTCCTTCGTGGTGGTCTTCATGGAAGATATCTTGGTGTAATCTCACACTGAACATGACCATTCTACACATCTTGATATCATTCTGAGTACACTGAGAGAGCATCATTTATATGAAAAGCTCTCAAAATTCCACTTTTGGATGGAATAGATTCACTAAATGGGTCATGTTATCTCAGAGACAAGAGTATCAGAAGACCCACAAAAAGTGTGAGTGGTAGTTTCATGGGAGCAGTCAAAGAACGTCTTTGAGGTGTGGATTTGTCTAGGGTTGGCTAGATACTACAGATATTTCAAACAGTACATTTCACACTTGGAAGCACCGCTGACAGGTCTGACTAAGAAGGGTGAGAAGTTCTTATGGTCATATTCTTGTGAGTCAGCCTTTTAGGAGCTGAAAGGGAGGTTGAATTTGGAACTGATACTAGTCATTCTAGATACATGAAAGATCTATATTGTTTATTATGATGCATAAGGTATCGGGAAAAGAACATTGCTTATGCAGGGAGATGGATTCATTGCATATGAGTCTCGGCAGTTGAAGCTACATGAGAGGAACTACCCGACACATGATCTGGAGTTGGCAGATGTTGTTCATGCCTTACTCTATTGTAGACATTATCTTCTGGGAGAGCATTTTTTGGTTTTCACCAACCACAAGAGTCTCAAGTACATCTTCACTCAGCGTTATTTGAATTTAAGATAGTGAAGGTGTGTTGAGTACCTACAATCATTTGACTTTGAGCTTGCCTATATTACTGGGAAAGGAAACATTGTGGCTGATGCATTGAGTAGGAGGACTTAGATATAGGTCATCCAGGTGGCCAACAGTGAGTGGCAGCTTATGGATCTATTCTCTGAGATGCATCTGTATGTGCATGACTGACAGGGGAAGACTTTTCTATCTTATCTAGCTATTACCTCAACTCTTCTTGATCGATTTCAAATGAGGAATATATAAGATTATGAAGGACTATTCCTAAGGGAGGGTGTTTCAAGAGATGATCCTATTCCTGGATAGACCGTAGGTGAGGATGATATCATGCGTTTCAAGGGGTGCATATGGGTGCCAGCGGACATACGCGAGGAGCTGATGTGGGACTTTCATTACTCTGCTTGGGCAGTTCATCCTAGTTTCAACAAGATGTATCATGATCTACACCGTCATTATTGGTGGCCAGGTATGAAAATGGATGTTGTTGGTTTCGTCATGAGGTGTTCCACTTGTCAGTAGGTGAAGGCAGAGCATCACCAACCAACATGGCTTCTACAGTAGTTTTCCATTATCGAGTAGAAGTGGAATAATGTCACAATGTATTTCGTGACCAATTTTCTAATGTTGCCTTGAGGGATTGATGTAGTTTGGGTTGCCATTCACAGACTCACGAAGGTTTCCCACTTCTTCCCAATCAAGGAGATAGTCAGTGTTGATGAGCTGGGACGATTGTACATCCGAGAGATTGTAAGTCTTCATGGACTTTCACACTCCATCATTTCATATAGGGATGTGTGTTTTACTTCTCAGGTCTGGCAGGGGCTTCAAAAGGCGTTGTGTACATAGGTACTTTTGTGTATAGCTTACCACCCCATGACATATGGCCAGTCTTAGCATACGATTCAGGTTTTTGAGGACATGCTCCGAGCATGCATTTAGTATTTTGGAGGTTCTTTGGAGAAACATATACCTCTTGTATAGTTTTCCTAAAACAATAGTTTTCAAGAGACTATTCAGATTTCACCTTATGAGGATTTGTAAGGTAGGTCATGCCGATCACCATTATGTTGGATAGAGGTAAGAGATGCAGCTTTTCTGGGACCACATCTTGTTTAGGGGGCCACAGAGCAGATAGAGTTGATTTGGAAGAGGATGGCTACTGCATAGTCTTAAAAGAAGTGTTGTGTTGATCAGCGGAGATGACCTCTGGAGTTCGAGGTCAGAGATCAGGTTTTCCAGCGTGTCACACTGAGCTTGGGACACAAATGGACTAGGAGACAAGGAAAGATTTCAATAAGGTACGTTGGACCGTTTGAGTTGTTGGAGGGAGTTGGGCCGGTTGCATATCTGTTGTAGTTACCTCAAAGGTACAGGGCTACACATGACGTCTTCCACATTTCTTAGCTTCGACATTACTTTTCATACTAGTCTCATGTTTTACAACACGATGAGGTTGAGTTAGACGTGGATGCATCCTTTTAGGAGCATCCTATCCAGTTTTTTTAGCTCAGTACAAAGGTTCTTCATGGCAGGTATGTTCCTCTAGTACGGGTGCTATGGTCACACGTGCGAGTACAAGATGAGACATGGGAGAGGGAGGCTGATTTACGAGATCAGTGGCCGGAAGTGTTCATGGTTTCTTCTTCTATATTGCACTAGGGAAATTTAGGGATTAATATATCTAAGGGGGGATGTTTGTATGAACTTGGATATTCTTTTCCGACATGTTTTCCCCTTTCTGGTCGTTTTTGAGAAAAGATGTTTATTTGAAAATTTTCTATGTACAAGTCATGTACTATATGAGTACACGTCATGTACTTCGATGCCACAGGAGGTCGTGTGCTGGCCACATAGGGGCCACACACACGGCAGTGTGGGGGTGTTTGGAGGCTGCCTAACGCAGAGTACGGAAAAGGCGAGCACACACCATGTACTTCAAAATTACACACCGTGTACTTTATTTTTTTCATTAAATGCACTGGGGTCGCGTCTAATCACCGGAACCATCTTCTTTTAGGTTCCGTTCAATTGAAATCACTGTACGACCACTGATTTTTGTTGAAACCCCAAGTGTTCATCCGTCCTCCGAATCAAACACCATCAACTGCATTGGAATCGCATCAGCGAGTTCTTCCTTCTCCTAGAGCATCGTTTTCCAATTCCTTCTATTTTTCAAGTTATTGTGGGTTGAATGTTTTATACGTTTTTGTAGATATATGAAATTTTAAGGTGATTAAAGCCTCTATGATCACATATAGAGATCATATAACACCATGGTAGGTGGTTTGTGCCTTTCTGTTCGAACTCTATGAGTATTATGTGAAAATTCCACCAACACCCTTTAACGGGGTATTGCGTGTTTACCATTTTACACCTATTTATTTCCTACCATGATTGTATGCTTATGTATGGGTTAATTGGATATGAATAAGTTTTTTATATTATTTAGATGTTATACACATGTATGTTCTATTTATGACCGGTTGGTCCTGTTTAGCCAGTTTCTCCGCCTTGCCTGTTTTCCATTCATGTTACTGTAGGATGGAGATTTTGTATTTATGACATGCTTGATATGATGTAGACTAATTATCCAAGTAGTTCTGTAGGTTTACTTTGGCCATAATTAATTTCTATGATCATTGACCTACACAAGGCTGTGAGAACCTAGTGTAGTAGACTATAAGGGGAATTGACCGAGTGGGATTCCTCAAAGAGTCTTGAGCACTTTAGCCAATAAGGGGGATAGACTGAATGAGCTTCCTCAAAGAGCCTAGGACCACTTAAGGCTATAAGGGGAATTGACTAAGTGAGATTTCTCATAGATTCCTTGACTTCTTTATACTATATGGGTAGTTGATCATGCGAGCTTCCTTAGAGAGTCTTTGCTTTACATTGAATTACCTTGATCACTCTAGACTATAAGTGGAATTGACCGAGTGAGCTTCCTCAGAGAGTTTTTGAGTTACTTTGAATGACCTAGTCTATAAGGGGAATGGATTTAGTGAGCTTCCTCAGAGATTCCTTGACTACCTTAGACTATAAGGGAAATTAATTGTGTTAGATTCCTTAGAGAGTATATTTATGAATTATTATGATTGAACCAGAGGTGTTAGACAGAGTCTACTTCCTAGAAGGATTCTTGTTTTTTAAGGTAGTACTATAGGGGATGGACTGTGAGTACATCCCATACGGTTACATATTTTTGTTTAGCTGTTGCTTGATATAGAAACAATGGATCGTTTAATACTAAGTACATTCTTATTTACTACTTTCTATAATTTTACCTGCCAAATATTCACTGAATATTAGTCACAGATCTTTGGGTGGTTGCCTTTTAGGATTTAGTCTCACTTCTTATTTGGGTCATGCTTTTGGGCCCAAAAAGATTATATTGTTGTAGGTATAGATAAGGGCAATCACCCTTATGCTTCAGGGACATGACTTGTTGTGGAGATGGAGATAATGGGACCAATCTTAGGCCTCCGATACAGAGGAGTTGTTTATCTATTTCTTTTGTAATTTGGTTTAGCACTGGTTGTATTCAGCATTATGACTTGTATGGCTATTTTCCTAGATATATGTATCATGCATCATTTTATATATTTGTGCTCCAGTTTCTTATTATTTTAGTCCTCTTCTATGTACTGTGGTTGGATATTTACTTCATCCGCTATTGTATGTTGGTATCTCTTCCATTGTGTTACTCTAACAATGAGGGCATAGTTTCCCTACTATCACACCCAAGTCCCTCATTGCTTGTCGGCAGCCTTTGGCATCCAGGGAAATGCACTTGAGGCCATGTGACCAACCAGGTACGGGGCGCCTCTAGGTGGCTTTGAGAACTGGGAAATTACACTATTCTTGAAAGAATAACTAGTTTACCTATGAACACATTGTTTTCAGGGTTCACATTAGTAGTATGGATGGAAAAATCTCACCCTTACTACCTTGGAGGTTATTGGTTGCCTCTAAAAACCCTTGGCATAGGGCAGTTATTTGCAAGATGTTCTGGTTCTTTGTAGTTATAGTAATTAACAATGAGTTGAGGTTCGAATGGAGTGTTCCTATCCTCTATGGCAGCTATAGGGTTTTCATGTTGACAGTTAACAACTAGGTGCCCTTCGCTTCCACACCTAAAGAATTTCCGCGTCCCCTTCATGAAAATTCTTGGGTGCTTCTTTCTGCACCATTGGCTAGTGGGGTATTGGATCTTCTTAGCACCGTTGGATTTATCCATCAGACCACCAGAATTTAATTCCACCTTACACATCCTATCCCCATGATACCCCTGTGAGTCTCTGATCTCCATTTTAACCTTGAGGGCACATCAGACAATTTCCACATAGCTGTCGAAGTCACTGATCGCCAGCACTTTCAGCAGGCTAGGTTTCAGCCCTCCAAAAAAGTGTCCAACCTATCATTCAAGTGTAACGACAAATCCAAAAGATTATCATAAAATACTTGTGATGTTTACTTCATACACTCTGATAGATTCGTCATCTTGTATGCTTTAGGTCAAGGAAGTCCATTTCTATATTATGTTGGAGGGTGCGCGGAAAATATTTATCAAAAAAAATCTTTTGAAAATCTTCCATTCCAATGACTAGATGTCCTCCTCAGGCATTGTATTTTAAATCAATGTCCACCATTGATCAGCTTCACCCTTTATATGATAAGCAGCCAGAAGAACCTTCTCTTGTACATAAATTTGATGGATGAAGAAGATCTTTTCAATAGAGTTTATCCATTGTTTGGAGATTGAGGTATCAGACGATCCATTAAAAGTAGGAGGCCTTTGCCTCATGAAGCAATCGATAGAGACTTGTTCATTTTTATAGTGGGTTGAATGTTCCTTTTGACCCATGTTTCTATTCATAGCTTGAGTTATCTAAGAGAGAAGATTGACAATGTTTGCGATTCCCACTCCCATCAGATTGGTCATCTCATTAGAACAATCATAACATTTGTCTTCACATCGGTTGTTAGCCCGTGTCCTCCTATTATCGGCCATTGGCTGGAATAACAGGAATGTTAGGAGAAACCCATAAAGTGTAAAAAAAAACAGATGCCTTATAAATATATTTTATTTCTTTAACATATGAATCTATAGGCTGTTATCCGTGATCTAATTTTTACCATATATTCTTCGGTGATTTTTTTATTCACATAACAATGGTTCTTTATAGTATTGTAAATTTACCAATGAATATCCCCAAGAGTGTCATAACCACGAGTGTAGAAAGGCTCATTGTCATGCACCTGTTCTCGTTCGAGTCTATCTCAAAGTAGTGTTTTCAGGTTTTACCCCTAGGATACATCAGTGCCAGAGCCGCCTCTACCTTCTCCTATATAGATAGAGATGTATGTTATTGATAAATCACATACTCAATACTCAAAAAAACATAGAGATGTTTTTAATATTCTTATTCTTGTCTCTATGTCTTCACTAGGTTTTTCAAATCACAATCCCAAAAATAACAAAACCTATTCTCTTATACCATCTATAACAACCCTACTCTTTATTACAAATATAAAAATGATTTATTACATAAAAAATTTACTTAATACAACATGGATGATTGGGATGTATAGTGTCTTTAGGGATTAGGAACATTACATAACAACTTAGAACATAAAACACACAATATTTTTGTTGAAAACATCTCTTACATGACCAATACATTCCCTCATACTTAGCATTGCATGGGATAACATCAGGACATGCATAAGAAAAGGGTGATCTATAAAGCACAGTAAGGGAATAAAAATGGTATAACATGAGGAGTAAAATACAAGGTAGAAAACTGGCATATTAATGGAGCACAAGAGAAACATGAACATAAAGGCATGATGAATCATGATAATCATAAAATGGAAATGTGGCAGCAACATTTAATTGGGAATTAACATGAGCCAAGGCTCATTGCACATGGAGCATGAGTAAACCCTCATTGTACATGAAGCACGAGTAAAATTTCATTGAAATTAAATTATCATGATTCAACACTCATTGCACATGACATATCATGATACTAAACATTACCCAATGCATTAGAGCGCTATCCGGGAACACCCATCTTAAACATTTCATTTCATTCATAAGTGTGCCAGAAGATCATTGAACATGAATTCATAAAAAATCATAATTTATTCCATGATTAAGGAATGGGTAATTCATACATGAAACTATTATATAAATATGTGATATGAAAAAATTTGAAAACCCTTGATAGAGAAATGGGTATGGTATTCACTATACAATGACAATGGCTTGGAAAATCGTAGTGCAATTTTGGCAGCATAACGACGTGAAATAAGAACTCATAAAAAATGGTTAATGAGAGATAAAGGGGTGTCTCATTATATATATATAAAATGGACAGTAAGGGGGAATATAGATAAATGTTCGAACAAATGAAATGGAATTTAAATTCATAATTCAAAAGAATTACTTGGTCGTCAAAGAGGAGAGAGAAATCCCACTCAGAATTTTGGGATTGTAAAAGGTGTACATGGGAGGAATTAATGAGAGAGAAAGGGGCCCACCATCATCCAAACATAATGAGGTATGTGTGGGAGAGGTGTTAAATCATACCCCAACTTTTATAATTGAAAATATAAGTGCATCGCAATATTAAGAATCTTGGATAAAAAGATAAAGGAATGTATCCTTTACTTGGACGTACGATCCCAAAAGCATAGGGGAGGATTTAAAGAGGCTTTCTGGGAGCATGGGGAACCTTTTGAGGATTCTAGAGAGAGGAGGGAAGGGGTTGGTATAACTCCAAAGGATTTGAGTGAATAAGAAGTGGGATCTTGGGTGGGTTTATATAAGAAAGGAGAGGGAATTTTTTTTATTTAGGTTTGGGACACCTCACATTAAATTAATCAAAACCACAAACCACCCCATGGTTTTTGCAAAAGGGGAGTGGAAAACAATATTTTATAATTCCAATTGCAGAAATTCTTAAAATAATAGTGTTTCTTATATGGAGGTGAGTCACACTCTCATGGAAAACTATTTAAAAATAAATAATGTTTTATAAACCTTGAAGGGTATACTAATGCTTTGTAAAATAAATCAAAAAAACCTAAAATAAAATTATTTTAATGATAAAAAATATATTGGTCGAACATAATGTTTATATTATTTTTTTACATCACTATTGATTCATTATGATGTTATAAAACACATTATATATTTAAACGGTATTTAATTTTTACCCAATATTTCGACTGTCTCAAAAAATTATGAAAAATTCACCATAGGATAATTTTGATGTCCTGATTCCAAAAACAATATTTATTTTATCAAAATAATTTTATAAATATGTGAATTTTTTATTTTGAAACAAAAACTGACATCTAATAAAATTTCACGTGTTTTAACAAAAACAACTTTCAAACCTTAATAAAAATTACTATTGCATTCACAAAATTATATGATGATTTATATTAAAAACAATTAATTTAATAATAATAATATTTTATTACAATATTATTTAATTCATAAATACTTTAATTCATAAAAATAGATTTCTTAGTTGAATATTCACTAAAAATACTCTTATTGGTTTAAAAACAATTTACAATGTAACAATGATAAAATGAATACACAATTTTTAAAAAAAATAATGTACATAGTCATAGTGATAGGGTATTGTGTCATAACTACATCTAACACCCTCATAATACCTAAGAGTAAGGGGTGCGTTGGTGAAAAAATCTTTGGGTGGCTCGGATAACATCGCTTGGGTGGTAATCTTGATTAACATCCACTTCTCTTGTAGTCGGTTACACTCAAACATAAAGTGTTCAAGAACAGATTGGGCTTGGTCAAGAGCAAAGCCCAAGGACTCCACATCCTTTTTGAGTATCGACAAGTGGGATTCATACAAAGAAATTATACTAGATGAGTCCATCGCTTCCCTGTTCTCAGTAAATTGGAATTATTAAAGCCCTATATTTATACTAATCATGTGATCACTGTTCAACAACTATATTAGAAACAGTCACAATTCTAAATGGTATTTTAAACTCCGGAAAGATAAAATCATTGAAGTTCACATTTTATATTACCATAATAAGACATTTAATTAGATCAAGAGTAATTTCCATTAATGAAAGTTTTGGTCATTATATGAGTTTACATTTTTAATCACACAATTAATTACGTTATGTATTTCTGTTTGTATAACCGGGGTGATCTCCCAAGTATTCTTGTTCATTAGGAATCCATTTAATCAATCAAGTTTACATGATTAACCAGTTTCCATGATACAACAATTAAATCATAGGGTTATCCTGAAAATAGAGGTTCATTAATGTGCAAGAGAGGACCTCCAACAACCGTGATATTTAGTGGAAATAGTCCCATACAATTAATAACATGTAATGGAAGAAAAAATAGTGCATCATCAACATCAAACACACCTCTTCATTCTTTAAAAACCGTTTATTATCTTTGTTAAGGTTTGGTTTTATCCATCCTTGATGGAACATTATCGTACCAACCACAGATGTTACACAGTTAAGAGGGAAGACAGGGAACCATACATGGATGATCAACAATCGAAGTTTTCTCTTCGCACGAAGAACTGTTGATGCGTGACTTGTACGGTAGGAACTCCAAGGACACCAAGAGTGAGTAGGAAATCCCCCATCATGGGTGCCTAAGTATCCTCGAGAAGAGAAACTCCAAACACACCATGAAATTGAAAAGAGGCCATCCAAGAAAAAGAATGAAACTTTATGTGATAAAAGGGAGATCGTGGAGTTACGAGACAAGAAATCTTGAACGGATTTAAAGGAAGATTGTGGTTTTACCACACGATTGTATGGTTACACCCGATGAAATTAATTTTTATTCAATAATTCTCATTAGAGAGGGGGATATAAAAGCTGTGATTTAAATGGTTTCCTTTAAATGGGGAAAACCCATGTAATAGGGGAGATGCTGGAAACATGTGAAATAGTGTGACACTGAAGAAAAAGCCACACTTTTTTCTAAGTAAATGGTTTCCCCACACTTGGGGGATTTTATATATAATTTATGGGATTTAAATATATTTGAAAGGGGTATCAAAACTCTTTTATGTCAAAAGATATGTTACAGGAGAAGAATTGAAAAAAGTCAGAAACTAGAATCATACAATAAAAATAAGTCATGTTTTAGAGTCATTTTCTAGTCCTTATTGTTTCCATTTTTTACTTCACCTACTTGATTTACCATTTACCTAGGTAATAAAATGTATAAAGGTTACTGTTAATAATGTATAAAAATATTTGAGAACAATTCACCAAATTTGGATTCCCTTATTCATGATATTGAAGTTATATTTTAAAATTATGAAAAATTAAAATTAAAATTATACAGGAAAATCCAGATGAAAATTATCATTCATGTAAAATTACATGTTATATATATATTTTTATACTATACTCATATATAAAATTCATTAATAAAAATATTTTAAACAAAATCTAACCAATAAATTTTTATATCTGATAAGAAATATAATTTTATTTTGTGTATAATCAAAAAATTATATATTTTTCATCAAAAACAATATCTTTCATTATTCAATGAAAACCCTATCTTTATCAAAAATTATGAAAATTCATCTAAAGATAACTTTGAAATTTCAAATTTAAAAATTAGGTTCGTTTTATAAAATTATGTTTATATAATTTGAAAATAAATATTACATATGAAACCATATAATGTCATAATTACATTTTTTAGAAAAGAATCCTTTTTTTCCTTTTGACCAAAAAATAGTCTTTGATTTTTATAATGAATTTAACTCTAAAAAATTAAAGTAATGAATATATGAAAAAAAATTATTTCAGCATAACCCTAGTAGTTTCATCAGTCTTCACTTTTGAAAAATGATCCATCATAATTTTATTCACTTATCAAATGAGTTGGTATACCTTTACCACATAACATTATCAAATTTCCATATTACATAATCAACTATATGGTTTTTTCACAAAACAATGAAATGATGAATTACCTTATTTTGAAAAAACATTCTCTCTATGGTTGAAAATATTTTCAAGTTTCTCCTTATAAGAAAGGGTATCTTATAAGTAAACTAACTCAGGGATAAAAACATGAGATGAATTTGGAACATATTTTTTTATCAACAAGACATGAAAAGCTCTGTTTGCATGTGATAAAATAGGATAAAATTATTCTCAGTAAGAGTATAATTAAATATTCTCTAGAACTTCATATTGTTAGATGAAAAATGGAATTAGATTCCACTTTATACCAAAATGAATAACATTTTTTCATGGATATACATAAAAAACATGATCTCCTACCTTGAAAAGGAGATATTTCCTTCGATTATTGACATAATTTTTCAACCCACTTTGAGTTGTTATCATATACTAGTGAATCCCCATCACTTTATTAACATTTTCATTGAAAAAATATACTACCATAAACATCATTTCTACTAATCCATACCAAAAAGTTATAGTCTAGCACTTATTTCTTTATAAACCATTAGATGGTTAAATATATATACAAGAATGAAAATCATTGTTGTTAGGAAAATCAACCAATGAGATATGTTGATCCTATATTCTCAGGTAATCCCTTGGATAAGAAAATGTTAATTATTCACAGTCCTAAATCACTCACTCGGATTTTCCATTAGATTGAGGCTAAAAATAAGTACTGACATATAATTTATTACACATTGAGTTGTGAAGTACATTCCAATAAAATGATGTGGACATGGGATCAGAATCAGATAAAATTGGAATAGGTTGTCCATGTAACCTAAATATATCAATGAGGTATAATCGGGAAAGATTATAAAAACAATATTTACCTTAAATGGGAATGAAATGTGATGATTTATTTAATAGATCAAAAATAATACAAACCATATTATTAACATAAGAAATATTTCTTAATCCAAATATGAAATACCTGAATATATTTTTTAAGTTACACATTGGTACAGGAAGAGGCTAAAGCATTCCATTTATTAACAATCATTATTCTTTAACCTATTTAAAATTAAAAAAAATTATGTTAATTTTCACATTATCTATTTTGATTATTTCCTACTAATAATATTCTTTAAGGTCAATGTACATATTAGTGCTACCAATATAAATGGAGAATGAAGAACTATGAGATTCACTCAACAATTATATCTTCAACTAGATGTAATGTGACACACACAAACTACTTTGAAATCTCAAATCAAATTTTTATCAACAATATATTTAATAATCTTTCCCTTCATAACTAATTATACTATTTCATGTATCTCATTATATTACTTATGAATTTTTTTATTTCTTTCTGAAAGAGATGATTATATTGACCCCAAAAACAAAATAGGGTATGTACCTATATCCTGAACTTCTAAACCAAAATTAATCCAATTATTTACCAAATGATCATCTTTAAAATGTAACATGGTTAATGATGCAATATTTTTCTAACTCAAAACATCATATAATTTTTTTATTTTTCATATGATAATGTAAAGTGTAATAATATTTATTGATCACTTCTAGACATCTTTTTCCAATAATGTTAAACTATTTTTTATTAATTATATAATTTAATCTTTTCTGATAAGTTTATAAATATCCTTTTTCTATATATAAATAACTCCATGACAATTTTAAATTAAATATCATAGAATCTAATTATAAATAATGTCTATAAACATTTAACAAATGCGTTTTTAGCTGTTCTAAAGTATATGAATTTATGAGAACATTTTATATAATTTGGTTACCGAATAACTTTAACAAAGATTCAATGTAGATGGAAAATTTATTATATCTTGAAGGAAAATACAAACATAATAATTCTATAATCATTTCTTAAAATACTGAAAATAATACTTAAATTAATTAATCCATATGAATTTATGTCCTTTACAAGATAACTTAGTTAATGGGATAGACAACAGAGAACATTTTTCAAAAACTATATGTTATTAACCCACTAAACAATGAAAAATATAAATCATGTTGACATTTTCTGGTCCTTCCCATTCCTCTATAACTGTATTTATATAAATTTCAACTGTTATGATATATTTATAAATATAACTTCCAATGAAATAAACCTATTTTAAATGAATTTCACACTTAGTAAAAATTCTATATTGTTTCCATTCCTTTAAGGATTGTAGAAGAGTTATACGGTGTCGTTCATGTTCCTAATGACTTTTAGAATATTCCAATTATAAAAATATAAACATAAACATAAAAATATCTATATTTTTATGGAAAACATTATTCATAAGGTCCATAAATATTTAAGGATCCTTAAACAACCAAAAGGGAATGAATATAAACTAATAATTCCCATATATAATCCAAAAAATAGTCTTACAAATATCTTCCTCCATAATTTTTAACTAATGGTTCCCTTAGTAGATAAAAATATTTATAAATTATTCTTGTGTCATGAGATTATAAAAAAATCATTAACTTTCAGCAAAATATACTTTCTCAAAAATGAGTGGCTATTAGAATCTATATAATCAATAAAAAGTAATTTCTACCATCTTCAATTTTCACGAATAATATTGGGGTTATAATGTCCTTAATTTTATTACATTTATATTACATCATATTAAAGATAATCAATGTAATTTTTTAACAAATGCAGGATCCAAAGGTTTTGTGTCCTCGGAAAATTAGGCTCATACACTTCTTGTTCATAAGAAATCATAAAAAATTTAATTAGATCTTTCTTTTTTATCCTTATAAAACATCACCTTCTCCTTAATTCATATAATAATTTGAAGATATACATCAATGTAATGGGTGAACTAAAAGGCCAGAAAGAGGATGAATAAGGGACACAAACCAATATAACATGGGTTATCATTATCATAGTCATCATATCACAAACATGGGATCATCATCAACATCTGGATGGAAACATGTGATAATGTAATTTAATGTGGAAAATCATAAAAATTAAACATCATTCCAACTTTTTCAAATTCCACATATAGCTATAAAAAAGGATATCATTATGTTCATGAATAAAAAATGTGATTAATCATAACATCATCAATGTGAAAATATATTGGATCATGTTCACACACAATACACATGATATCATGATATACATCACATTACCCAACGAAATGGAGGGATATATAATTATTGGCCTACCAATCACATATAATATTTATATAATCATGTATACCACATGGACCCTAATATAATCATGGTCATGAATAAACCTATGGAAAGTAATGGGTTTCATAAGTATTTTAGAAGACATAATTAAATAAATAAATTTTGGTTTCAAAAAAGAAATTGTAAATACATATTTTTTATAATAATCATTATTCAAGAGAAAAGAAGAATGAACTTGAGAGGAGTCAAAGATTGTTTTTGGAAAGAAGTGTTGTTTTGTAAAATCATTGTATTTTTCATAAAATTAAATGATATGTATATCCTTAAAAATAAAAGGTAATACTAATGAAATGATATATAAGGAACAATAGAGGACTACTCAAAAAAATGGTGTAATGAATGAGGGGTAACCCAATGAAAAGTAGTTGGTTTTGAGAATCCTTTTTCCATAATTCTCACTTTATTTCTTAATTTTAGTGCCGATTGAATAACAAACTCAAATTTATTTAAAAATTGATCTAGAAGTTTATTATAGGAATTCATATAACGATTTATCAATTATATTCATTTAATTATATTTATTAATTTCTATTTATGAAATTCATGCATTTTGATATTGTTTTTTTCTTAGAAATTTCATATTTCTCTTTGATTTCTCTATTATCATTCAATTTAATTCATAGAAAAGAATGATTAACTCCATAATTTTATAATAAATTTTATTAATTATTTTTATATTATATATAATTAATAATATATATCCTTGAATTTGGTTATAATAATTGTATTGGCAATGTATATGTAGGTGGTTAACTGGCCTTTAACGGGGCGTTGTCGAAAGAGAGGGAAAGGGATGTATGACACATATATTTCTCTTAAATATGAAAATTCTAGTTTGTTAAAATCATTAATATGATGTTAAATTAATTCATTATTTATCTTATGGTATATTGTTTTGCATGGAATTTGTAAAAAATGAGAAGAATAAATGAGGAAAATGTCTATGGAGTCTTACTCTTTCCTTGGTGTAGCTTCCCTTGTAAAACACTATAACTACCATGGTGATTAGTGTTTGATTCCTCTAGAAAGTCAGTAATAATTATAAGGGGAGTGAGAGGGACTATTTGGGTTGATTTAGGGATTTGGATTGGGGGCAGGAGTGGTTTTCCAATTAAAAAAATGCTATATTTTATACTTGACGATTGGGGTATTTATTAAATAAATCATTAAATAAAATATTATATCCCAGGTAAAAATTATAATGGTGATTTTTTGACATTATAAACAATATTTTAATTTAAAAAAATTATTTTAATAGTTTTTTCGCTTTATAATTCTAATTAATTTGTTGAATAAAGAAATCATTGAAAAATGAGAAAAATAATATTTTCATTTAATACATTATATTTTTAGGCTTTGTAAAGTAATTTTCTATTTTGGAAATACAATTAATCATAATTTCATGACTATTTTATGAAATAAGATATATCATGGCTGAACCTAAAGTAAAAAAAATGTATTTTTTCCACATTACATCATGATTATTTTAATTTAAGATACATCAGTTTTGTCCAAAACATAATTTTTAATATTCAACATAAAATTAATGTATATCAAAATATTACCAAAAATTTAATCTAGGATAAATTTGAAATGGTTGTTTCAAAAATTATATTTATTTTTTCAACCTAAATATCTCAAATAGGGAATTTGAATTTTTAACATAAAAAATATAATTTTTATAAAATACTTTAAAATATAGTTTATTAAAATTTTGCTTATATTTTCATTGTGTTTTTTAATCAAGATATTTATTTATTTAGATAAAAAATATACACATAAATCGTTCATAATATATATTATTTATAAAAAAATTATTATTTTAAGGTATAAGTACTATTCAACAGTTAAGATACTATTCATAATGGTTATGTTACTTTTCTATATGATCATGATACTATTCCAATTTTCAAAATACTATTCCAGAAATCACATAAGCTCCTATATATACTTCTACATACCTCCATTTATTCATTCAAATAAATTCCATTCGAGGTTCTATATTTACTTTTCTAATAATATTGATTTGTATACCCAAATTTGATTTCCATTTCTACAGTATCAATTATGGAGAGATGATTCTAGTGGATTCGGGGGATACATATTTTCCCATTTTAGCTAATATTTTTTATATATTTTAACTTATTCAAATTTTAGGTTTTTTTATTATTTTAATTGCTGATTAATGTAATATTTGTTATTAATTAATGAAATTTTTTGTTTGATTATTTCAATAGTACCATATATTATATAATAGAACTGATTTATTTCAATAATAAAATATAATTTACAAACTATGTGTGGATGCATTCCCCCCACCCCTTCAGAAAAATGGCACCCAAAATTTCATCATGTGTTCTTAGTTGAGAATATATGAGGTTAATCATGTTTCATTGTTTCCTATAGTTCCCATGTTACATCTTCATACTTATATTTGTTCCACAACAACATGACAAGAATTTTTATCATATTGAAAAGAAATATATATCTATAGTCCAAGAATATCATAGATAGTTCATCAGATATAAGGCCCCAACCTTAAACCTTACTTAATCTTGAGTTATTACAAGATTACACATTGAGAATCTTTTTAGGTTTAGAGTTTTAGAGAATTAGATCATGAAACTTGCATTACATTCCACATTTAAACAAAGTTGATACATAAAAGACAATATTCATTCTTCCCATCAACGGAAACATATATAAAATAAAACACAGATTCTTTCTTGACACATCCTTGACACTATCATCACATCATGTACCTTTCCATTGACCTGTGAAAAACATTTCAAAATCTTGGGATGAGAATAAAAATCTCAGTAAGGGTTATAAAAATATGGAAAGGAAACATGAGTTCATATATACATAAGAATGAAATCATACTTTACCCATAAAACTTAGGCACTTTAACATACCTCATCAAACCATGAATAAATCATAGAAATCATAAGACATAAAGGTAACTTGAGGAATTCATAACATTATTACGTAGGGAGTAACCCTCTTGGTTACGTTTTGGAATACCCATCATAGTATATTCCCTAGATCTCTTCGGAGAAACCTTAACGTTTCACTCCTTCGCGTTACCCATTGCATTGGAGAGAAATATCGGGCTCACCCGCCCTTAGTCTATCACGGAACCACCTGTCTTCATAATAACGCCCAAGAACCTCAACATAATCGTATCACATAAAACATGCATGAAGGAAACATAACATTTCCACCTTTCAATCACAAGATATCAATACCACACATTGATATAAAAATTTTATGAAAACAATTTTCAATACCAAAATAAATGAAAACTAAAACATGGTATTTATTTTTCTTATTTAAAAAAAGGTATGGCTTGTAGAGGAAGCCGAAACTCAAATAATGGTCACGGTGGCAGAGAAATCGTTGTCGCCGCATACGTACGACAAAAACATTCCCTTTTGTCATTTAGTAAACGCTTCGTATAAAAAAGATTCCTTTTGAATAAACGTAAAAGTCAAAGGGGTTTATACACCTTATAAAATAAGGTTGTGTATAAAAAAAATATGCCTCAATGAAAGGAGATTGAGACGAAGTCCCATACAAAGATGGTATCCTTGGTTTAAGGATAAATCAATTACATAATTATGGGTGACAAACGAATAAACCAAATATAAGTGGATATTAAGTGTAAAATAATCAAAGGTAATTCACACATATTCAAAGGATGACATATTCAATAACTACATGTTGAACCCAAAGAAATCGAAATTGGGTTAAGAAGTTCCCTTGACAGCCTAACGACGTCACATCAAAATGAGTTGATGAGAGATAAAAAAAGGGTATATCATCACTTGGACATAAAATTTACACAAATAAGGATATATGATAACATATCCCAAGATAAAAATATGTAAATTAAAAGACCCAACAAAAGAAGTCTTTTAAAAAGAAGAGGGTGAAAGGTTCCCTTATCGACATGGGTATCTTTCGAAACACACACCTCGTGAAAGAAGGACAGTACAACATTGATGTAAATACTCATAAAAGAAATTATATTATACAATGAGTAAAATAATGGGCAGTACATACACCACTCAACGGAAATTGTGGCAAATGTAGCATAAATCTCACGGGAATAAAAGTGAGATGAAAAATCCCTTACGAAAACTCGGCAGCCTAACGACGCCACTTAAAACTTCCAAAAATGGATTTATGAGATCAAATAGGGTCTCCCATAATATGAACATAAAAAGTAAAGTATGAGTAATATAAAAGAACATCCCCAAACATAATAAAGATGGGATTAAAAGGAATTACATAGAAGAGTGTACTTAAAAAGAAAGAGAGGGGTAGGGTCTCTTACCTCGAGTCCGACTTGACTTGATCATTCTTTAACGTCCTGAATAATAAACTTGAGTTAATTTCCACTTTATTAAGAACCTTATTCTAGTTCATTATTCCTTTTAGATCACTTATTTCAAAGTTATAAAAATTATTTAATCATTTAAGTTAATAATGTTTGTTTAGTCGATATTAGGTTCTTAAGTCGAAAGTGGAATTCTTACAATTACATGTTGTTCGTGTGGTCAAATGTTCATTATATCCAGAATTATATTCATGAATTGGATATCATGTATATAATATATATCCAGAATATACATGTATTTATAATATTACATAATCATTTAGAGGTATGAAATGAAATGCACCGTTCATGGAGACGGTAAGCCGTATGTACGCATGAACGCTACTTTCATTTCTATTTCATATTTTTATGGAATGGAATAATAATGATATAGAGGTATATTATAATTCTAGTATAACATCATATATAATAACTTTAAATTCATCCTTTATACATCCCACATATGTCATTAACGAATCACATCACTTTGAGGGGGCGGTAGTCCGCACTTCCTTAAATGAAGATATCGCGTTTACCCATAATTGAAACCATAATGGTATGCCCAAAAAGTAAAATACAGAAGCTTAAGTAAAACATAAACATATTATATATCATATATAAATATATTTACATCTAAATGGACACCTTTTAAGGTGTTAAATGAATGTTGAACAATCATCGTTTCGGGAGGCATAAATTCGCCATCCACGAAAACTGTATGTTCTTTAACCATTAAATGTAGGTTTGTGTAAGTGTAGCAAGAATACTTCTTATAAAAACATCATAGTATATTGAATATACTATAGTTGTTACAAAATAAATGAATAAAAAGAGTTTAGGGGGTTGGAGAGGCAAAATAAAACAAAAGGACTCAAGTGAAGACATTACCTTAAAATCGGGTAACTCCCATTGGTTTGAGCTAAAAAGCATCCTTGGGAAAACTTCTGCCCAAAGTGAGGCCTCAAGGAGTTAGAGAGGGAAGTAGAGAGACAAAATGGGCAGGGTTTGGCCGAGCCAAAGGCTTTGAGAGTGTGGGCAAGGAGGTAGAGGTGGGGGCCTTTTATAAGAGGAGAGGAGGGGCACTCTTGGAAAGTAAGAAAATTTTACTTTATTTGAAAATGGTATTCGGATTTAAGTGGTCCCACGTTAATTTTTTTCAAGGATAAGGTGATAAGGGTTAGAAATACACTCATCCAACAGGTTTTGGACATGTGTAGGTCTGAGATATTACATTATCCTTCCATTTTATTTAAATCGTTAAATAATGAGGTCATCACTGCATCATCATGATGTCATAAATAATTTAATTTATTTAATGTCTAAAAATTATAAAAAAACAACTATGATGTAGGAAATATTTTTAGATTTCCAATTAATATTTATAGTCAAAATATTATTTGTATAACCCCATGTACAAATTGTTTTCGTAAAACATTTCATGTTTGTCTCATTTTTACTTTAACTTTAAATAAAAAGATATTAATGTCATTTTAAAACAAAAGTGGCTTCATGGGACCCCCAAGTTGAACCATGGGTTGTCTTGGTCGGACATGACAAATCCAATGAGGTTAGGACATGTGTCAAGTTCATTTCATATTATTAAAACATTATTTTTACCTTAAACTACACTAATTACCTCTAATAGCGATTAAAAACTTAATAAGTTACTATTCACCAAAAAATTATTTTTATCCCATTGAACCACATTTTACTTCTTAATGAAAACCATGTATGTAGGATTTTTGAAATTCAAAACACAAAGATGGAAAATTTTTATTTAAATGAAAAAAATCAGTTTTTATAAGTACCACTTAGTGGTTTCACTATTCATCAAAAATTGAAGTTTTTCAGAAAAATCCCAAAAATTCACCCTAAGCTATATTTGGTATTCCGCATTAAAAAATGAAGTCTATTTTACAAAATTCAAATCATATAAGTGAAATTAATTTATTTAATAATTAATTCCCGCTGTCAGAGCAAATAGTGTGTTTTTATGAAACAATAAATATCAAAAGATTGACACTAGTTTAAGTCTGATTTCAAAGTGAAATTAATTCCAACGACCACTATTTGATTTCATGGTAAAAATATATTCTAATTTCACTTTAAAACCAATTCAAAAGATAATATAATCATATAAATAAATTAGATTAAAAAGAGGATTTGAATTAAAATACAACATTTTACACTATTCATTAAAAAAATGAACTTTATCAGAAACATACCAAAAATTTACACAAAGTAAATTTTGATGTCCTAATTCTTAATAAGAGTTTTATTTGGTCCAAAAGGATGTATAAGTGTGAACAAAACTATATTTAATGACGGTTCTGCATCAAAAGGCGATAAGTGAACCTTTAGTGAAAACTAGGGCATATACGCCTAAAATTGAATTATTTCCATATTTCATGCCTTTATCCTTTATTGGATAGATGTAAAAACATTTAAAAACAAATATAATCTAATTATAGTTATTTTTATCCATTCCCTCCAATACAACGGCTACATCTTATCTACAATTTAAAATAATATTATTTTATTGTTAGAGTGCAACGTAAGATTCCCAAGAAACTCGTTGTTGCGTGTTGGGTACGCCATCGAGCATAGCGTCCCCTTTAAAGTCATATTAATATGTTATTCACAAATATGGATAAATATGAAAATGTCATATTATTTATTTACCTGGGGTGTTACGTCCTTCCCCCATTTTGGGAATTGCGTCCTCATAATTTTTAAAATTGAGCTTGGAAACATCCTTGAAAGTCCCACATCGGAACAAGAGTCGGTAAAACAATCACATTAAAATAATGGGAGAGAAGTACAAATGTCACCCGAGATAACCCATACTAGGATTCCAAGTATGAAAATATGGATATGGAGGAGAAAACAAAGGGTCATGTTCTGATGGAGAGTGATAGTAAACATGTCTAGGAGAAAGTTAACCATAAGAAAATCACAAACATGTGATGGGTTAAACAGTATTCGATTCCCCAGTAGGAAAAGTTAATAGACATCATTTCTGTTTTAAGTTAATTTTTATTCTGGAATTTATTCATAATGAAACATAATCACATATCATGGTGACTTTCAACTTTTACTAGATTTCTTAATCAAACTCATATTTGTTTCCAAAAGACGAGTATTTAGGGAGACTTGTTCGCATTAAGAGTACTATAATCAACTTCTAGAGAATCACCTAATGAAAAAAGAGAACTATATACTTCCCATGTCATTATACTTTAACCAAAACCAAAACCAAAAAAGTTTACTACAAGATTAGAAAATCCAGAAAAGGATAACCCTTTATAAAAAGAAAATATATTCTTAATCTCCAAAATTTGTCCAACAAACCCAAAGTTCAACGAGGACCATTCGATAAACAATTTATCCATAAAATCCTTCAAAGTAAACCAAAATTATATTGAAATCCAAATATTTGAAGGTTTTAGTCACATAGTCTTCCAAGTTAAATCGCAACATTTATATCCGAACAACATCAGTTGCTCTTAAAGTCTCGTATTGAAAAGTAATTAACCTAATCACATATCCCCCATGATAGGTTAATAAATTTCCATAGATAACCCAAAATAAAGTTATTCTTAATTCATAAAATCATATAACTAAAATGAATCAGTCAAACTAACCAGGGACTTCATGTAGTCCATTGGTAGGCGATAAATACCAGTCGCACTTTGGTTGTGGGTTCGATTCCCGCAGCTTTGTCCGACGCGATGGGTTGTCACACGGTCTGCGTGTTGTCCTTCTTCCAAAACTATATAATTCTCAAATCATACCCCAAAAAGGGATAAAATCATCAAAAATAACCATAACATAATTTAACCTCAATTTTATCTCATGCCTTTCACTTCAATCATAACATATAGTAACCCATAATTACCTCAAAAGTAAGGATCATATAATCCCAAATGGTTCTTTATAACTATGTCCACAAAAGAAAATATAACTATTCCTTGAATAAAATTTTCCTATATTAAACATCAGTGTTACAAATAATATAAAAAGTCTTCTAATGTAACCCCATCATCAAAAGAGACTTAATACTCTTAAGAATTTCACCATAACTCTTGAAGCCCTTATATGTTTAAATCTTACTCATTCAACATTCTTCATGATCCATTAACCATTCAGTTCCAACTTATTCCGAAATACATCTTTCCTACAAACAAAATCATGAAACATATCCTTAGATTCCAAAATAAGAAAACAATAGTCATGAAATAATACATAACTTTGATTGGTCATTGTCAGTTTCTTAATCCTCAATCGGAATGGCATTAGGTATTGGTAAAAGAACATTTGTACGCTCTTGGTGACCCCATTCACGAAATATCTTCATAGGACATGTGTTTGCATAATGACCATGCACACCACATTTAAAACATTCAATTTATCCCTCAGAAAGAACTTCTTTCCCTTTCCTCGAGTCAACTGGATGCTTCCGTTTTCCATGGTAGGTTCTTGCTTTATGACCTTCATTTCCACATCTATAGCATATTTCTGTCCCTTTGAAACATTTTCCTAGGTTTTTCTTTCCACATCTTTTACACATAGGTTTTTGAACACACTTACCTTTATGATTATTACATGTACTTCCGTAGGGATTTGTTTCTCGCATATATGATGTCTTAGAGAAATCACCAAGGTTTAGGTGGTCAATCATGACTCTAGATAGTTGGTTGAGGATAATCAAAAGAGTTATCATTGAAGCTCCCATATCATTCAGTTGCTTGCTCAAAAAACTGTCACAGTTTCCTTCACATCCACTGTAACACCCCAAGCTTCCATGGTACGTTTCACTTCGAATAATGCAATAGCGTGTGTTGTATGCAACCTCGAGCTCTAACACACACCACAACGAATTAAACTAGCTGTTGTGAATAGTAATACCTACTTTTTGAAATTTTATAAATTTTATTTATCAAAATGGACTTCATTTTTGGATTCGGAATATCGGAATTAGCCTATGTTGAATTTTTGGTATTTTTCTGAGAACTTCTAATTTTTTATTAATTGTGAAAAATTCTTAAAAACAACTTTTTTAATCAAAATAATTTATAGTGATAAATTATACTATTTAGTGGTTTTAAAGTATAATTAGAATATATTTTTACCATTTTGTCCAATGGTGGTCATTAGAATTAATTTAACATTGAAATTGGACATAAACAATTGCCAATCTATTGATATAAATTATTTCTTAAAAACACGCTATTTGTTGTGACAGTGGGAATTAATTATAAAATTAATTAATGAAACTTATATGTCTGGAATTTTTTAAAATAGACATCATTTTTGAATTCGGAATATCAATTATAGCTTAGGGTGAAATTTTGGCATTGTTCTGAAAAACATCAATTTTTGATGAATTGTGAAACCACTAAGTGGTAGTTAAAAAACTGATTTTTTCATTAAAATGAAATATTACCACTTATGTGATTTGATTTTCAAAAATCCGACATACATGGTTGTCATTAAGAAGTAAAATGTGGTTCAATGAGATTAAAATAATTTTTTGGTGAATAGTAACTTTTAAGTTCTTAAGCGCGATTATAGGTAATTAGTGTAGTTTAAGGTAAAAACAATGTTTTAATAATATGATATGAGATTGAAACTTGTCCTACTCATATTGGATGAGTCATGGACGACCAAGACAACCCATTGGTCATATTGGGGACCCCATGGTGCCACTTTGGTTGGAAAATGACATTAATATATATTTATTTAATGTTAAAATTAAATTGACACAAACATGAGTTGTTTTACTAAAACAGTTTTTAAGTGGGGTTACAAAAGTCCAAATTTTGACTATAAATATTCATTAGAAAGCTAAAAAGATTTCCTACATCATAGTAGTTTTTTATAATTTTTAGACATTATATAAATTAAATTATTTATGACATAATTATGATGCAGTGATGACCTCGTTATTTAACGATTTAAATAAAATGAGAAGATAATGCAAAATACAAGGCTTACACTTGTCCAAAGCCTATTGGATGATGAGATTTAGAACCCTTATCACCATATACACGAATTATATAAGTGTGGGACCTTTATAATCCGAAAAGAATTGTATAATAATTTAACATTTCAATCTTTCCAAAAGAGCCCCTCCTCTCCTCTTAAAAAAAGGCCCCCACCTCTCCCACCTTATTCACACCTTGAAGCCATTTGGCTCGGCCAACCTCTGCCCCAATACTCTCCCAACTTCCCCCTCTTACTCCAAGAAGCCTAACATTGGGCAGAACTCTTATCAAGGAAGCCTTTGGCTCACATCAAAAAGAGGTACCCGATTTTGAGGTAATGTCTTCTCTAATGTTATTTTGTTTTATTTTTCTTCTCCAACCCCCTAAAATATTTTTATTAATTTCTTTTGTAACAACACCAGTATCCTAAATATACTAGGATTTTGTTATAAGAAGTATTCGAGCTACACTTACACACACCTACATCTAATGGTTAAAGAACATACGGTTTCTGTGGATGGTGAATTTCTGCCTCACCAAACGATGATTGTTCAACACTCATATAACACTTTCAAAGGTGGCCATTAAGATGTCACTATTTTTATATATGATATATAATATGTTTATGTTTTACTTATGCTTCTTTATTTCTCATTTATGGCATACTTTATGATTACCATTATGGGTAAAACGCGATAATTTCATTTTAGGAAGTGCGGACTACCGCCCCCTCAAAGTGATTTGAATCGTTAATGCCATATGTGGGATGTATAAAGGATGGAGTAAATGGTATTATACAATATGTTATACTGGAATTATATTATACATTTATATCATTATGATTTCGTTCCACTAAATATGAAATTGAAATGAAAGTAGCGTTCATGCGTACGTACGGCTTACCGTCTCCATGAACGGTGCATTTCATTTCTTACCTCTAAATGTTACGTAATATTATAAATGAATGTATATACTGGATATATATCATATATATGATATCTAAATCATGAATATAATTCTATATATAATGGATATTTCACCACATTAGCAACTTGTAATTATAGGAAGTTTATTTTTGACTCAAGTACCAATGATCCACAAAATGACCGTTATTAACTTAAATAATTACATAATTTTCATAACATGGTAATAAGGGATATAAAAGGAATAATGAACATGAAAAAATGTTCTTAAGTAAATAGAAATTAACTCTACTTTATTATTCAGGAGGTTAAAGAACGATTGAGTCAGGACAAGACGCAAGGTAAGGGAATTTTTTAACCCAATTTCCATTCTTTGGGTTAATCTCATACTTTCAAATTAAGTCATGATATTATTATGTCCAATCTTGTATTTGTACTTTCTTTTTGTGTACTTATAGTGAATACACATAATAGATCTATTTTATTTTAAAAATGATCTTTTTAAGGACTTCGTCTCAATCTCCTTTCATTGAGGCATATTTGGCTTTATACACAACTTTCTTTTATACGGTGTACAAACCACTTTGACTTTTATGTTTATTCAAAAGGAATCTCTTTTATACGAAGTGTTTTACTAAACGAAAAAAAGGAATGTTTTCTTGTCGTACGTATGCGGCGACAACGACTTCTCCGCCGTCGTGACCATTATTTGAGTTTCGGCTTCCTCTACAAGCCATCACTTTTTTTAATGAAAAATAAATACAAAGTTTTAACTTGCTTTTATTTTGGTATTGAAAATGGTTTTGAAAGCGTTTTTTATTATATCAATGTGTTGTATTGACAATCTTGTGATTGAAATGTGGAAATTTTATGTTTCCTTTACGCATGTTTTATGTGATACGATTATGTTATGGTTTATGATATGTTTAAACCTATTCATATGAGGAATGCATTGGTCTTAATAAGTGACGGGTGGAGCCCGCTATAGCTCCTCGATGCATCGGCAGGTCTCATGAGACAAACTAGTGTCTTGGCACGAGGCCTTGACAAAATCTTATTTGTGGTCTTGGCACAAGGCCTTGACTACGTGGTTATGATAGTTTGGCATTATGCATTCCATCATTATGAAAGTGGTTATTGATATTGCATGTGATTATTCGACCAGTAGAATATCCATGTGAAGAAGTGAATGTCATTATCTCATTTTACTTTTTCCATATTATGTTGAAGTTCATGTTTAAAAGGCTTTTATTTTAGTTATACATTGCCTTAAATGTTAATGTTTATTTATGAAAGCTTCCGCTATATTGTTAACCTTACTGAGCATCTGAGCTCACCCCTTTCAATGTTTTAATATTTTCCAGGATGTGAAGAAGTATTTTATGAATGACCTGCAGGGATAGTCCGAAGAGGATAGAAGTGTGGACTATGGAGACTATGTTATTATAGTTTTTCACTTTGTGATGTAATGTAACATTTATGAATGTATCTAGTGTTTCCAAGGCTACTAAACTATTCCGTCTTTCGATACCTGATCTTTTGTGATCATGCCAATGTTACGAAGTAATGCACCGGCTCTGGGTATCTGGGGTCGGGGCGTTACAGTTGGTATCAGAGGCAGTTTAGTACTAACCTGGGAAGCTAGATGTAGATAAACTCTGATTAGAGCACACAGCCCAAAGATAGACTTTGAGGATTAGTATAGAAGAACTTCCTAGAATTTTGGTATTATAGAGATGTTATGAGTTTTCCGAGCAATAGATCCCTGTCTGGATACGAGCAGGTAGAGGCGGCTCTGGCACAGATGTACCTAGGGTTAAAACCCGAAAACACCGCTTTGAGCTAGACTCGAACGGGAACTGGTGCACGACAACGGGCCTTGCTGCACTCTTGGTTACGACACTCCCTGGGGATATGCTTAGGATAACTCTCATTTTCTTTACAAATCATTATGAAGGGTTTATGAGTATATACTTCCTCAAAGAAAACATTTTTATGATTATGGATTATATCCATAAATAGTTCAATTTATGTTAAGTGTTTTATAAGTATGGGATTATGTATTTTGATTCATAAACTGATCTAGTTTATGGAATTGTTTAGAAATGGCGCTTAGTGGAAGGAATAGAAACCGTATCAATGCACGAAATCCGTTTAGGGATTGCCCTCCTGCTCAAGATAATTATTGTGGATCTGGAGATACAACTGGTGCTGATCAACTTATTACCATAATGGGACAACTCACTCAGGTTATGAATAATAACCTTACTCGTATGGAGCACACTGATCTGCAACGTGGAGGATCAATGTTAGACCGCTTTATGAGGCAACAACCACCAACATTTAATGGGGGTACAAATCCATTTGTAGCTGAGCAATGGATAAAATCCTTAGAGAAAATATACCATACCTTGGGGAGTAGCGAAAGGGAGAAGGTTGTCATGGCAGTTTACCGCCTCACTGGAGATATCGATCAGTGGTGGTCGCTGATTCAAAACACAAAGGAAGATGATGACGTATCGAATATGGAATGGAGGGAGTTCAAAGAGCTTTTCTTAGAAAAATACATTCCTCGTGACCATCGAGCAGATATGGAAAGGCAATTTCTGAGTTTGAGGCAGAAGGAGGATGAGAATGTCGAAAAGTATGAGGCTAACTTTACAAGGTTAGCGAGGCATGCTGCCGATTATATAAGTAACCCAAGGAGTAAGATTGATCGTTTCTTTGTTGGGTTAAAACCTTTTCTCCGTCGAGATTTAGTATCACAATCCTTATCATCATATGAAGATATTGTCTCGTGTGCTATCAAGACAGAAAAGGAATTCTCTAAGTCTTATGACAACAAAGTAAAGCAAGAGAAGAAGAGAACGGGGGAACAAGAGACAGATAAAGGGAAAAAGGGAAAGAAGGATTTTCCATTATGTGATAATTGTGGGAAGAATCACCATGGTAAGTGCCTAAAAGGAATGGGAGTTTGTTATAAATGTGGAGAAAAGGGTCACCAGGCTCGTGATTGCAAGGGAAAGAAAGAGGCTGTCAAAGTTGAATGCTACAATTGTAGGGAAATGGGGCATTATGCAAATGAATGTCCTAAGAGTCAGGGAAACTTACCTCAGAAAAGGCCACGGGATCAAGGAAAATCTTATGCTGTTACTACAGTTGAAGCAGAATAACTAATGTAATGGTGCTTTTGGACTCATGGATTATATTCTGGTTATTAGAATAATGAGATATATATATATAAGGATTGTACTGCAGTACTTGTTGATTTCAGTAAGGTTTTTATATTTTTAGTATGTGACAATAAGAGAAACTTTACTTTTTTTGGGGAATCTGATGTTACAATTGATTTTGGAATTTAGAGACCTTTTAGAGAAAGTCTGGACGGAGGTATTTTGGATAACTATTAAGGTTGGAATGGATTAAGTTGAACCATGGATAGTATTGTTTAAGGTTAAAGCATTTATGAAGATTATTTTTGGAATATTATAATACTATAGTTTTAGGAAAAGGACAACCTGCAGGGTGGGGAATAACCCGTCGCGTCGGACAAAGCTGCAGGAATCGAACCCACAACCATAGTGCGACAGGCCTTTATTTCCTACCACTAGCCTACAGGAAGTCCCTGGTTATTAAAAAATAGTTTTACTAATCTAAATGGTATGTGTTAATATTTGGAACCTTATACAATTAGGATAAAAAGAATATTTTTGAGTTCCGTTACCATTTGGAGTAAAAGATGGGTTTGTGGTAAACATTTATGAACGAATGAAAGTATACATAACAATTATGTATATTCCCTTACGTTCTTAGTAAATCTCCTAAATAAATTCCTCAACATTATAAAAGGTATCTTAAAACAAAAATGTTGTCGGTTAACTTTTCCAACTGGGGATTCAATGACCGATTAACCAATCACAAGTTTGTGATTTTGTTGTAGTTAAACTTTCTCCAAATCCTGTTTTCTATAACTCTCCATCATACCTTGATGGTTTGTTTCTCCTCCATATCCATATTTTCATAGAATCCTAGAATGGGCTATATCGAGTGACCTTTGTACTTATCTTGATTTCTTTTAATGTTATATATTTATTAACCTTATTTCCGATGTGGGTTTTCCTCAAAGGTATTTTATCTTTTCAAACTTTTATTTTCAAAGAAAAATTTCAAATTGCGAGGACGCAATTTATTGAAGAAGGGTAGAATGTAACACCCCAAGCTTCCACGGTACGTTTCACTTCGAATAATGCAATAGCGTGTGTTGTACGCAACCTCGAGCTCTAACACACACCACAACGAATTAAACTAGCTGTTGTGAATAGTAATACCTACTTTTTGAAAATTAATAAATTTTATTTATCAAAATGGACTTCATTTTTGGATTCGGAATATCGGAATTAGCCTGTGTTGAATTTTTGGTATTTTTCTGAGAACTTCTAATTTTTTATGAATTGTGAAAAATACTTAAAAACAACTTTTTTAATCAAAATAATTTATAGTGATAAATTATACTATTTAGTGGTTTTAAAGTATAATTAGAATATATTTTTACCATTTTTTCCAATGGTGGTCATTAGAATTAATTTAACATTGAAATTGTACATAAATAATTGCCAATCTTTTGATATAAATTGTTTCTTAAAAACACGCTATTTGTTGTGACAGCAGGAATTAATTATAAAATTAATTAATGCAACATATATTTTTGGAATTTTGTAAAATATACATCATTTTTGAATTCTGAATATCAATTATAGCTTAGGGTGAAATTTTGGCATTGTTCTGAAAAACTTCAATTTTTGATGAATAGTGAAACCACTAAGTGGTAGTTAAAAAACTGATTTTTTCGTTAAAATGAAATATTACCACTTATGTGATTTGATTTTTAAAAATCCGACATACATGGTTTTAATTGAGAAGTAAAATGTGGTTCAATGAGATTAAAATAATTTTTTGGTGAATAGTAACTTTTAAGTTCTTAATCGCGATTAGAGGTAATTTGTGTAGTTTACGGTAAAAACAATGTTTTAATAATATGATATGAGCTTGACACATGTCCTACTCCTATTGGATGAGTCATGGCCGACCAAGAAAACCCATGGGTCAACTTGGGGACCCCATGGAGCCACTTTGGTTGGAAAATGACATTAATATATATTTATTTAATGTTAAAATTAAATTGACACAAACATGAGTTGTTTTACTAAAACAATTTTTAAGTGGGGTTACACAAGTCCAAATTTTGACTATAAATATTCATTATAAAGATAAAAAGATTTCCTACATCATAGTAGTTTTTTATAATTTTTATACATTATATAAATTAAATTATTTATGACATTATTATGATGCAGCGATGACCTCATTATTTAACGATTTAAATAAAATGAGAAGATAATGCAAAATCCAAGGATTACACTTGTCCAAAGCCTATTGGATGAGGCAATTTCGAACCCTTATCACCTTAGCCACGAATTATATAAGTGTGGGACCTTTATAATCCGAAAATCATTGTATAATAATGTAACATTTCAATCATTCCAAAAGATCCCCTCCTCTCCTCTTATAAAAGGCCCCCACCTCTCCCACCTTATTCACACCTTGAAGCCATTTGGCTCGGCCAACCTCTTCCCAAATACTCTCCCAACTTCCCCCTCTTACTCCTAGAAGACTCACTTTGGGCAGAACTCTTCTCAAGGAAGCCTTGGGCTCAAATAAAAAAGAGTTACCCGATTTTGAGGTAATGTCTTCTCTAATGTTATTTTGTTTTATTTCTCTTCTCCAACCCCCTAAACTCTTTTTATTCATTTCTTTTGTAACAACACCAGTATCCTCAATATACTAGGATGTTTTTATAAGAGGGATTAGAGCTATACTTATACACACCTACATCTAATGGTTAAAGAACATACGGTTTCTGTGGATGGCAAATTTCTACCTCACGAAACGATGATTGTTCAACACTCATATAACACCTTCAAAGGTGGCCATTAAGATGTCACTATTTTTATATATGATATACAATATGTTTATGTTTTACTTATTCTTCTTTATTTCTCATTTATGGCATACTTTATGATTTCCATTATGGGTAAAACGCGATAATTTCATTTTAGGAAGTGCGGACTACCGCCACCTCAAAGTGATTTGAATCGTTAATGCCATATGTGGGATGTATAAAGGATCGAGTAAATGGTATTATACACTATGTTATACTGGAATTATATTATACATTTATATCATTATGATTTCGTTCCATTAAATATGAAATTGAAATGAAAGTAGCGTTCATGCGTACGTACGGCTTACCGTCTCCATGAACGGTGTATTTCATTTCTTACCTCTAAATGTTACGTAATATTATAAATGAATGCATATACTGGATACATATCATATATATGATATCAACATCATGAATATAATTCTAGATATAATGGATATTTCACCACATGAACAACTTGTAATTATAGGAAGTTTATTTTTGACTCAAGTACCAAAGATCAACAAAATGACCGTTATTAACTTAAATAATTACATAATGTTCATAACATGGTAATAAGGGATATAAAAGGAATAATTAACATGATAAAAGGTTCTTAAGTAAATTTAAATTAACTCTAGTTTATTATTTAGGAGGTTAAAGAACGATCGAGTCAGGACAAGACGCAAGGTAAGGGAATTTCTTAACCCAATTTCCATTCTTTGGGTTAATCTCATACTTTCAAATTATGTCATGATATTATTATGTCCTATATTGTATTTTTACTTTCTTTATGTGTAGTTATAGTGAATACACATAATAGATCTATTTTATTTTAAAAATGATCTTTTTAAGGACTTCGTCTCAATCTCCTTTCATTGAGTCATATTTGGCTTTATACACAACTTTCTTTTATACGGTGTATAAACCCCTTTGACTATTATGTTTATTCAAAAGGAATATTTTTTATACTAATTGTTTTACTAAATGACAAAAAGGAATGTTTTTTTTCCGTACGTATGCGGCGACAACGACTTCTCCGCCGCCGTGACCATTATTTGAGTTTCGGCTTCCTCTACAAGCCATCACTTTTTTTAATGAAAAATAAATTCAATGTTTTAACTTGCTTTTATTTTGGTATTGAAAATGGTTTTGAAAGCGTTTTTATTATATCAATGTGTTGTATTGACAATCTTGTGATTGAAATGTGGAAATTTTATGTTTCTTTACGCATGTTTTATGTGATACGATTATGTTATGGTTTATGATATGTTTAAACCTATTCATATGAGGAATGCATTGGACTTAATAAGTGACGGGTGGAGCCCGCTATAGCTCCTCGATGCATCGGCAGGTCTCATGAGACAAACTAGTGTCTTGGCACGAGGCCTTGACAAAATCTTATTTTTGGTCTTGGCACGAGGCCTTGACTACGTGGTTATGATAGTCTGGCATTATGCATTCCATCATTATGAAAGTGGTTATTGATATTGCATGTGATTATTCGACCAGTAGAATATCCATGTGAAGAAGTGAATGGCATTATCTCATTTTACTTTTGCCATATTATGTTGAAGTTCAAGTTTAAAAGGCTTTTATTTTAGTTATACATTGCCTTAAATGTTAATGTTTATTTATGAAAGCTTCCGCTATATTGTTAACCTTACTGAGCATCTGAGCTCACCCCTTTCAATGTTTTAATATTTTCCAGGATGTGAAGAAGTATTTTATGAATGACCTGCAGGGATAGTCCGAAGAGGATAGAAGTGTGGACTATGGAGACTATGTTATTATAGTTTTTCACTTTGTGATGTAATGTAACATTTATGAATGTATCTAGTGTTTCCAAGGCTACTAAACTAATCGGTCTTTCGATACATGATCTTTTGTGATCATGCCAATGTTACAAAGTAATGCACCGGCTCTGGGTAGCTGGGGTCGGGGCGTTACATCCACTGTTACTTTGGTGCCTACTAGATCCAACCATTTACTAAAACCAAAAAGGTCAGTGTGAGTATATAAAAAACATCATGTACTAATGAGGAAGATAAACACTAAGATATACTTACTCATTCACTTTATCTAAAACAATGACTCTTTTTGAAATCCTAACCATTATGGTAATGCCACTTATGCTTAAAGAATACACTAACCTCTAAAGTTATCTAAACCGACCTCTGATACCAACTATAAGGCCCCAGCCTTAAAACTTACTTAATCTTGAGTTATTACAAGATTACACATTGAGGATCTTTTTAGGTTTAGAGTTTTAGAGAATTAGATCATGAAACTTTCATTACATTCTACATTTAAACAAAGTGGTTACATAAAAGACAATATTCATTCTTCCCATCAACGGAAACATATTTAAAATAAAACACAGATTCTTTCTTGATACATCCTTGACACTATCATCACATCATGTACCTTTCCCTTGAACTTTGAATAACATTTCAAAAACATGGGATAAGCATAAAAAGCTCGGTAAGGGTTATAAAAATATGGAAATGAAACATGAGTTCATATATACATAAGAATTAAATCATACTTTACCCATCAAACTTAGGCACTTTAACATAACTCATCAAACCATGAATAAATCATAGAAATCATAAGACATAAAGGTAACTTGAGGCATTCATAACATTATTACTTAGGGAGTAACCCTCTTGGTTACGTTTTGGAATACCCATCATAGTATATTCCCTAAATCTCTTCGGAGAAACCTTAACGTTTCACTCCTTCGCGTTACCCAATGCATTGGAGAGCTATATTGGGCTCACCTTCCCTTAGTCTATCACAGAACCACCCGTCTTCATAATAATGCTCAAGAACCTCAACATAATCGTATCACATAAAACATGCATAAAGGAAATATAACATTTCCACCTTTCAATCACAAGATATCAATACAACACATTTATATAAAAACATTATGAAAACAATTTTCAATACCAAAATAAAAGAAAACTAAAACATGGTATTTATTTTTCTTTTTCAAAAAAAGGTATGGCTTGTAGAGGAAGCTGAAACTCTAATAATGGTCACGGCGGCGGAGAAATCGTTGTCGCCGCATACGTACGTAAAAAACATTCCCTTTTGTCGTTTAGTGAACGCTTCGTATAAAAAAAATTCCTTTTGAATAAACGTACAAGTCAAAGGGGTTTATACACCGTATAAAAGAAGGTTGTGTATAAAACAAAATATTCCTAAAATGAAAGGAGATTGAGACGAAGTCCCATACAAAGACGGTATCCTTGGTTTAAGGATAAATCAATTACATAATTATGGGTGGAAAACAAATACACCAAATATAAGTGGATATTATGTGTAAAATAATCAAAGGTAATTCACACATATTCAAAGGATGACATATTCAATAACTACATGTTGAACCCAAAGAAATCGAAATTGGGTTAAGAAGTTCCCTTGACAGCCTAACGGCGTCACATCAAAATGAGTTGATGAGAGATAAAAAATGGTATCTCATCACTTGGACATAAAATTTACACCAATAAGGAAATATGATAACATATCCCGACATAAAAATATGTAAATTAAAAGACCCAACAAAAGAAGTATTTTAAAAAGAGGAGGGTGAAAGGTTCCCTTACCGACATGGGTATCTTTCGAAACATACACCTCGTGAAAGAAGGACAATACAAAATTGATGTAAATACTCATAAAAGAAAGTATATTAAACAATGAGTAAAATAATGGGCAGTACATACACCACTCAAAGGAAATTGTGGCAAATGTAGCATAAATCTCACGGGAATAAAAGTGAGATGAAAAATCCCATACGAAAACTCGGCAGCCTAACGACGCCACTTAAAAATTCCAAAAATGGATTTATGAGATCAAATATGGTTTCCCAAAATATGAACATAGATAGTAAAGTATGAGTAATATAAATGAACATCCCCAAACATAAGAAAGATGGTCTTAAAAGGAATTACATAAAAGAGTGTACTTAAAAAGAAAGAGAGGGGTAGGGTCCCTTACCTCGGGTCCGACTTGACTCGATCGTTCTTTAACGTCCTGAATAATAAACTTGCGTTAATTTCCACTTTATTAAGAACCTTTTTATAGTTAATTATTCATTTTATATCACTTATTGCAAAGTTATAAACATTATTTAATCATTTAAGTTAATAATGTTTGTTTTGTCGATATTTGGTTCTTAAGTCGAAAGTGGACTTCTTACAATTACATGTTGTTCGTGTGGTAAAATGTTCATTATATCCAGAATTATATTCATGACATGGATATAATATATATCATATATATCCATAATATACATGTATTTATAATATTACATAATCATTTAGAGGTAAGAAATGAAATGCACCGTTAATGGAGACGGTAAGCCGTATGTACGCATGAACGCTACTTTCATTTCTATTTCATATTTTTATGGAATGGAATAATAATGATATAGAGGTATATTATAATTCTAGTATAACATCATATATAATAACTTTAAATGCATCCTTTATACATCCCACATATGTCATTAACGAATCACATCAATTTGAGGGGGCGGTAGTCCGCACTTCCTTAAATGAAGATATCGCGTTTACCTATAATGGAAACCATAAAGGTATGCCCAAAAAGAAAAATATAGAATCTTATGTAAAGGATAAACATATTATATATCATATATAAATATAGTGTCATCTTAATGGCCACCTTTTAAGGTTTTAAAACAATGTTGAACAATCATCGTTTCGGGAGGCATAAATTCACCATCCACGGAAATAGTATATTCTTTAACCATTAGATGTAGGTGTGTGTAAGTGTAGCTCGAATCCTTCTTAAAAAAAATCCTAGTATATTGAAGATACTAGAGTTGTACAAAAGAAATTAATAAAAAGAGTTTAGGGGGTTGGAGAGGCAAAATAAAACAAAAGGACTCAAATGAAGACATTACCTTAAAATCGGATAAATCCCTTTGGTTTGAGCTAAAAGTCTTCCTTGGGAAGACTTCTCCCCAAAGTAATGCCTCAAGGATTTAGAGAGGGAATTTTAGAGAAAACATGGGCAGGGTTTGGCCGAGCCAAAGGATTTGGTAGTGTGGGTAAGGAGGTAGAGGTGGGGGCCTTTTATAAGAGGAGAGGAGGGGCACTTTTGGAAAGTAATTTTTTTTTACTTTATTTGAAAATGGTATTCGGATTTAAGATGTCCCACATTGATTTGTTTCTAGGATAAGGTGATAAGGGTTCTAAATCCACTCATCCAATAGGTTTTGGACACGTGTAGGTCTTAGATGTTACATTATCATTCAATTTTATTTAAATCGTTAAATAATGAGGTCATCGCTGCATCATCATGATGTCATAAATAATTTAATTTATTTAATGTCTAAAAATTATAAAAAAACTACTATGATGTAGGAAATCTTTTTATATTTCCAATTTATATTTATAGTCAAAAATCGGATTTGTATATCCCCTCGTAAAAATTATTTTCGTAAAACATTTCATGTTTGTCTCATTTTTACTTTATCTTTAAATAAAAAGATATTAATGTCATTTTCCAACCAAAGTGGCTTCATGGGGTCCCCAAGTTGACCCATGGGTTTTAATGGTCGGCCATGAGACATACAATGAGGTTAGGACATGTGTCAAGTTCATTTCATATTATTAAAACATTATTTTCACCTTAAACTACACTAATTACCTCTAATCGCGATAAAAAACTTAATAAGATACTATTCACCAAAAAATTATTTTTATCCCATTGAACCACATTTAAATTCTTAATGATAACCATGTATGTTGGATTTTTGACATTCAAAACACAAATATGGAAAAATTTCATTTAAACGGAAAAATCAGTTTTTATAAGTACCACTTAGTGGTTTCACTATTCATCAAAAATTGAAGTTTTTCAGAAAAATCCCAAAAATTCACCCTAAGCTATATTTGATATTCTGAATTAAAAAATGAAGTCTATTTTACAAAATTCAAATCATATAAGTCACATTAAATTATTTAATAATTAATTCCCGCTGTCAGAGCAAATAGCGTGTTTTTATGAAACAATAAATATCCAAAGATTGACACTAGTTTAAGTCTGATTTCAAAGTGAAATTAATTCCAACAACCACTATTGTATTTCTTGGTAAAAATATATTCTAATTTCACTTTAAAACCAATTCAAAATATAATATAATCATATAAATAAATTAGATTAAAAAGAGGTTTTGAATTAAAATACAACATTTTACACTATTCATTAAAAAATGAACTTTATTAGAAAGATACCAAAAATTTACACAAAGTAAATTTTGATGTCCCAATTCTTAAGAAGAGTTTTATTTTGTCCAAAAGGATTTATATGAGTGAACAAAACTATATTTAATGACGGTTCTCCATCAAAAGGTGATAAGTGAACCTTTAGTGAAAACTAGGGCATATACGCCTAAAATTGAATTATTTCCGTATTTTATGCCTTTATACTTTATTGGATAGATGTAAAAACATTTAAAAACATATATAATCAAATTATAGTTATTTCTATCCATTCCCTCCAATACAACGGCTACATGTTATCTACGATTTAAAAAAATATTATTTTATTATTAGAGTGCAACGTAAGATTCCCAAGAAACTCGTTGTTGCGTGTTGGGTACGCCATCGAGCATAGAGTCCCCTTTAAATTCATATTAATATTTTATTCAAAAATATGGATAAATATGAAAATTTCATATTCTTTATTTACCTGGGGTGTTACATCAGATGAGTGGTCAATCTGTTGTGGTATGGCCTCTTGATTTATTACAGGTGAGGGATCTAGTATGTAGTTCCTCGTCAGTGGTGCAAGAAACAATTCATTAAATATATCCATACATGGTTAAAGTGCAAGTTTATAGGGCACTTATCCTATTTGGTAAATGATATCAAATGGGAAATTATACCTTTTGATAATATTTCATTACTTCACAAATCACTTGACTCTCTACCATGCAGATACATGAATGAAAACATTACCTCCAACATGAAACTATATTTTCCCTTCGACGATTTTCAACATATCTATTTTTTTTGAATCTAAGAAGATTTTATATATTTCATGGTGTCTTGAACCTTCCATGTAATATCTCTCACATGTTCAAATCTATGTAGCATTCGTTTCGGAAATTCTTGAAAAAATGGTGTTCTACATCAATTCCCTTATAGAGCTCCAAATGGAGCAATTTAAATATTAGAGCGGAATTTTTTTATATGAAAACATAACCAGCGGGTGATGTTGATCCAATCCTCCATTAAATTCCATTTAGTAGTCTCTTATAATTTCCTTAAACATCATAATAGTCCTTTCAGATTGGAAATCAATTTGGGGGTTATAGGCTATGCTAATGTTCAACATATTAATCCATGAATGTTAAACAATTATCAATAATTTAGACGTGAACCTTGAATCACAATTAGATATTATAGACAGTGGATACACATGCAGCCTCACCACTTCCGTCACATATATCATGGAAGGGTTTTCTAGAATGAAAAATTCTTGAATAGATATATACTGGGAATTCTTGGTGAGTCAATACACCACAACCCGTATCACATTATTTCATTTGGATATCTTTATGATACTAATGACAATTCCTGTACTGACATTCAACCATTTCTACATAGGTGTTGTAAATTGTAACATCATCCCATGGGAACTGTGTTGCTCTTATTTAACTTACTAAAACACCAAACACCATGAGATATACTTTAAAATCTCATTTTTTTCCCCACCAAAATTTATCTTGAATACCATAATACGTCTTGGTGCTTCTCAGATGGATAGATAAATATGAGTTACATGAATTATCAAATAACTTATTATTTATCAAAGGAATTGAAGGAACACAAATCCTCATTCAAAACTAAATCACACCTTCATAATTGATGTGGAACTCATGTATCTTCTATTCATTTAATTATTTCACATTATTTTGTATCTCTATATCATACATGTGTGCCTCGTTGATCCTCTCATGGATAGATGGTTATAAAATAATTTTGGAAATGTAGGATGTATCCCCTTTCAATATTATTTCAGGATTCATCCTTTTTATATCCGTGAAGATAGGTTCTCTCTCAGTCTATTTCAGTGATAGAGTAGCATGTTCTTTTCTTTTAACAGCATCAACTACATATTTTACTTTCCTATATTTTAGAGAATATAGAAATTGTATTCTATGGTTTTCTCTTTCCATCTTCTTTGACACATGTTGTGCTCCTTCTGTGTGAATATATAACTTATAATCTTATTATCAATATATATTTCAAACTTTTAACAATTGAGGTAGTTCTGCTATATCTTTTGAGTTAATATCACAACTGCTAACTCTAAACAACGTGTCAGGTATTTAAGTGCATGGATATTCAACTATGAAGAGGAATATGTTAACAATTTATCATTCTACATGACAAAACAACCCAATACATTCATTGAATCATTACTATAAATCACAAAACATTGTCCACTTGTTAGTGGTCAGAGTATAGAAATAATATTTATCCTCTTATTGATCTCCCAGATGGATTCCTCACATTATTCCATCTAGACAAACTTTACCCATTTCCATGTTAGCATAGTTAGAGGGAGAGTAAATCATGAGAATTATATCACAAAAGATTGGTCATACCTAGATAAGATAATAAAATTATGGATTTCAATGACACTAGTGGGTGTAGTTCAATACTCAATTTCATTTTTTAGTAAGGGGCCTCCTTAATTTTCTCACTTGTGATCACATTCCCCAGGAATATGAATTTGTACTACAAAAAGTAACATTTGATGAATATAGAATTTATTTTCTCCTTCCTTAATGTCAAATAAAATTCTTTAGTTGTTTATAATGTTCTTTCTTTAACAAAGATTAAATGAGAATAATCTCAATAAAAACTACCTCAACTTTGATGATGTAGTTTCTAATGACTACATTAATCAAATCCAAAATGTTTTTAGGGGAGTTGTTAAGTTCAAATGGAGTCACTGGGAACACATAACCCCCATACCTCTTAAATAAAGAGGTCATTTTAATATTGTCCCTCATCACCTTCAGTTGATGATATCCATAATGAAGATCCACCATTGACAAGTACATAGATCCTCATAGATGACAGAACAAGTCATGAATACTTGGAAGAGGGTATTTGTTATTTATGGTAAACTTATTGAGCTCCTGGTAATTGATAGATAGCACCATTGATCCATCCTTTTTTATTACGAAGAGAACGAGGACACCCCAAGGTGATGTAGTAGAGCATATGAACTCCTTTTCCAAATTCTCTTATATCTTATTCTTCTAAAATTACCATTTTGTTGGAGACATTCATTTGGGTAATTTTGAATTTAGGAGAGGCACTTGGTATGTGATCTATTGTATACCCAACCACAGTCACTGGCGGATGTCTGAGTGACTATTCAAAAAATAAAATAGTGTATTCCATGGTATTTGGAATTTCCTTAGGATCGATAATTTTCTTCAACAAAATCATTTGTCCTAGGTAATCTTATTCATAAAATATATAAGGCCCCAGCCTTAAACAATACTTAATCTGGAGTTACTTTAAGAATACACATTAAGGATCTTTTCAGGTTTAGAGTTTTAGAGAATTAGATCATAAAACATGCATTTCATTCCACATTTAAACAAAGTGGTTACATAAAAGATAGTACTCATTTTTCCCATCGATGGAAACATATTTAAAATAAAACATGGATACTTTCTTGACACTTCCTTGACATTATCATCACATCATGTACCTTTCCCTTGACCTGTGAAAAACATTTCAAAAACATGGGATGAGCATAAAATTCTCAGTAAGGGATATAAAAGTATGAAATGGAAACATTAGTCCATGTATGAAATCATTATTTACTCATAAAACATAATCACTTTAACATACCTCATCAAATCGTGAATAAATCATAGAAATCATAGGACATAAAGGTAACTTGAGGCATTCATAACATTCTTACGTAGGGAGTAACCCTCATGGTTACGTTTGTAATACCCATCACAGTATATTCCCTAAATCACTTCAAATAAACCATAACGTTTAACTCCTTCGCGTTACCCAATGAATTGGAGAGCTATATTAGGCTCACTCTCCCTTGGTTTATCACAAAACCACCCGTCTTCATAATAATTCCCATGAACCATAACATAATCGTATCACATAAAACATGCATAAGGGAAACATAACATTACCACATTTGAATCACAAGATATCAATACAACACATTGATATAAAAACATTATGAAAACCATTTTCAATACCAAAATAAAATAAATGTAAAACATGGTATTTATTTTTCATTTTAGAAAAAAGTTATGGCTTGTAGAGGAAGCTGAAACTCAAATAATGGTCACGGCGGCGGAGAAGTCATTATCGCCACATACGTATGAAAAAAAACATTCTTTTTATTCGTTTAGTAAAATGCATCATATAAAAAATATTCCTTTTGAATAAATGTAAAAGTCAAAGGGGTTTATACATCGTATACAATAATTTTGTGTATAAAACAAAATATGCCTCAATGAAAGGAGATTGAGACGAAGTCCCATACCTCGGGTCCGACTTGACGCGATCGTTCTTTAATGTCCTGAATAATAAACATGAGTTAATTTTTACTTGCTTAAGAATCTTTTTCAAGTTCATTATTTATTTTATATCACTTATTCCAATGTCATGAACACTATGTAATTATTTAAGTTAATAAAGGCCGTTTTAACGATCATTGGTACTTGAGTCAAAAATAAACTCTTTGTAATTATAAGTTGTTCAGGTATCCATTATATCCAGAGTTATACTTATGATGTAGATATCATATATATCATATATATCCAGTATATACATGAATTTATAATATTACATAACATTTAGAGGTATGAAATGAAATTCACAGTTCATGGAGATGGTAAGCTGTACGTACGCATGAACACTACTTTCATTTCTATTTCATATTTTATGGAATGGAATCCTAATGATATAAAGGTATATTATAATTCCAGTATAATATCATATATTATATCATTAACTCCATCCTTTATACGTCCCACATATGGCATTAACGAATCAAATCACTTTGAGGGGGCGGTAGTCCGCAATTCCTAAAATGAAGATATCATGTTTACCCATAATGGAAACCATAAAGGTATGACATAAATGAAAAATACAGAAGCTTAAGTAAAACATAAAAATATCATATATCATATTTAAAAATAGTGAAATCTCACTAGCCACCTTTGAAGGTGTTAGAAGAATATTGAACAATCATCGTTTCGAGAGGCATAAATTCGCCATCCACAGAAACAGTATGCCCTTTAACCATTAGATGAGGGTGTGTGTAAGTGTAGCTCGAATCCTTATTATAACAACATCCTAGTATATTTAGAATTCTGTTTTTGTTACAAAATAAATGTATAAAAGGAGTTTAGGGGGTTGTAGAAGAAAAATAAAACAAAAGAACATTAGAGAAGTCTTTGCCTTTAAACCGGGTAACTCCTCTTGGTTAGAACCAAAAGGGTTTCTTGAAGAGATTTCAGCCTAAGGTAAGTCTTCTAGGATGAATAGAGGGATTTTGAGAGACAAAATGAGCAGATCTTGGCTGATCCAATGGCTTGAGAAGTGTGGGTAAGGAGGTAGATGTGGGGGCCATTTGTAAGAGGAGAGGAGGGGTACTCTTGGAAAGGTATAAAATGTTACTTTATTTTCAAATGAGTTTCGGATTTTAAAGGTCCCACATTGATGTATTTCGAGGATAAAGTGATAAGGGTTCAAAATATACTCATAAAATAGGTCTTTGGCAAGTGTAAGTCTAAGATTTTACATTATCTTTACATTTTATTTAAATCGTTCATTAATGAGGTAATCGTTGCATCATCATGATGTCAAAAATAATTTAATTTATTTAATGTCTAAAACTAATAAAAAAATACCACGATGTAGGAAATAATTTTATATTTCCAATGACTATTTATTGTACAATATATCATTTATTTAAACAACATTAAAAGTTTTTTACTCAGGTGATGCATTAATTGTTATATTTAATTACTTTAAAAAATTGATAAAAAGTCATTATCACACAAAAGTGATTCCACGGGATCCCAAAGTTTGGCACAAGGCAACCCATGGTCGGAAATGACACAACCAGTATCATTAGGATACATGTTGGTGTCATTTTTTATTATTATGATATTATTTTATTATCCTTAACTACCTGATTACTAATTAATCAAAACAATTAACGATAATTACCGTTGTTACTATTCACAAACTCCAAAAACAAAAGAGTATTGATTAAATAATTTGGACCTTATAATTCCAAATATGGAATCCATTTTACCAAATTCCAAACACAAAAAATGAAATAATTAATTTTAAAATAATTCCCATTGTCAAAACAAATAGCGGGTTTTTTTTGAAACAATATCTATGAAAAGTTTGGCATTAGTATATTCCCAATTATAAAGTGAAATTAATTCTAATGACCACTATTGGATTAAATGGTAACAATATATTCTATTTACACTTTAAAACCAATTAAAAATATAATCTAACCATATAGTTAAACTATATGAAAAAATAGTTTTGATGTAAAATGCAGTATTTTTCACTATTCATTAAAAAAATGAACATTGTCAGAAAAATACCAGAAAATTATCCAATGTAAATTTCAATGTACCAATCATAAAGAATTAGTTTATTCTGACAAATAGAGATTATAAAATTTTCAAAAGATTGATTTAAATATGGTTCACCATCAAAAGGCGGTAATGCAATCTTTTAAAAATATTACTGTATTCCATGATTAAGATTGGATTTATTCTCATTTTAAGCCTCTAAAACACTATCAATTAATAAATAGACATAGATAAAAATATCTATTATTCATTACTTACTTGGGAAGTTACATCCTTCCCCCCTTTAGTAAATTTCATCCCCGTAATTTATTTACTTATCGAATAAGTGGGGGTATTTATCCCTCATTGCATTTTCGGATTCCCATGTTGCATCTTCACTCATGTGGTTTTTCCACAAAACATCTACTTGATGAATCACCTTATTCCGAAACACTTTCTCCATGTGGTCATGAATCTAGATCGGTTGTTCCTCATAAGATAGAATATCTTCCAGCTGAACTACCTCTGGACTCAAAACATGATATGGATCTGGCATGTACTTCTTAACATTGAAACATGAAAAACATTATGTACCTGAGTTAAACACGAAGGTAATGCCACTCAGTATGCAACTGATCCAACTCTCTCCAGAATTTCATATAGTCCAATGAACCTTGGACCCAGCTTTCCATGTAACCTAACTATATTTCCAATGACTATTTACAGTACAATATATTATCTGATTGAGGATGAAAAGCTGTACTAAAATTTAATTTAGTACCCAACAACATCTGAAGGCCTTTCCAAAAGTTATAAGTAAACCTGGGATCACAGTTAGATACAATGGATAGAGGAAATAAATGTAACCTACTATCTCTTTAATATACAAACGGGAAAGTTGATCTAGGGAAAAAGTATCTCGTATTGGAAGGAAATGAGCAGATTTAGTCAAGAGGTCAACAATAACCCAAATTGCATTATTACCTTGAGGTGTCTTTGGCAATCCCACAACAAAGTCCATGGATATATTCTCTCATTTCCACTATGACATTGGTAAAGGCTGAAGCATCCCTTTCAGTAACTTCCTCTATACTTTAACATGTTGACGAGTCAAACACTTCATAGTAAAATCAGCAATATCTCTTTTCATTCCTTCCCACCGGTAATACTCCCGAAGATCTCTATATATCTTAGTACTGCTTGGATGAACTGAAAAGAGAGAACTATGAGCTTCACATATTAACTCTCTCTAAAACTGTGAATCACATGGAAAACACAATCTCTTCCCAAATCTCAAAACAAAATCATTATCAATGTTAAATTCAGGAATCATACGGTTCTGAACTAGCTCTACCCTTTTCTGCAACTCACTATCTTGCTTTTGTGCTTGCTTAATTCTGTCTGATAGAGAATATTTCACTGATACCTGAAACAAAACATAAGAACATCCTACACCAACAACTTCTATGCCAAAGTTCATCAATTCCTTAACCAAAGAATCACCTTCCAAACGCAACATTGTTAATGAATCATTTCTTTTTCGATTCAAATAATCATCCACATTATTTTCTTTTCCCGGATGGTAATTAATTTTACAATCATGATCCTTGATTAATTCTATCCATATCCTCTCTCTCATGTTCAATTCTTGCTGAGTGAATATATACATTAAAATTTTGTGATTGGTATATATTTCACACTTTACTCCATACAAATGATGCCTCTAAATTTTTAAAGCGAAAAAATAGCAGCTAATTCCAAATCATGTGTATGGAAATTTACCTCATGAGTTTTCAACCGTTGGGAAGAATAAGAAATTACCTAATGATTATGCATTAGGACGCAACCATGTAATTTCAATGAATCATCACTGTAGATAACAAACTCATGATTCCTGGTAGGAAGTGCCAAAACTGGTGCATTCACCAATCTTGTTTTCAGTTCCTGAAAACAATCATCACATTCTTTTGTCCAGATAAACTGAACACCCTTCCGAGTTAGCTTAGTCATTGGACTAGATAACCGTGAAAATTTTTTAACAATCCTTCGGTAATAGCCTGCCAAACCAAGGAAGCTACGAATCTCAGTAACTTTTGTGGGTCTTGGCCATTCTTCCACAACCTTTGTTTTGGCAGGATCAATAGTTATTCCATCTTTAGAAACAATATGAACAAAGAAATAAATTTTTTGCAACCGAAACTCAAACCTTCTTAATTTCCCATACAATTTCATTTATTTTAAGGTTTGAAAAATAACCCTTAAATGTATTTCATGCTCCTCTTTACTTTTAGAAAACACCAAAATATCATCAATGAAAACAACCACAAACTTATCCAAGAACTCATGGAAAATTCTATTCATAAGATAATGAATACAGAAGGTGCATTGGTTATCCCAAAAGGCATAACTAAAAATTCATAATGGCCATATCTTTTACGAAACGCAGTCTTCAGAACATTTTCTTCCTTTACCTTCAACTGATGGTACCCCAATCTCATTTAAATCTTTGAAAAATACTGAGCTCCCTGGAACTGATCAAACAAATCGTCGATATGAGGCAAAGGATATTTGTTCTTAATAGTGATGTTATTCAAGTCTCTATAATCAATGCAAAGTCTCATAGAACCATCTTTCTTTTTAACAAATAAAAAATTAGCACCCCATGGTGATGTGCTAGGTCGAATGAAACCTTTCTCTAATAAATCTTGCAATTTCTCCTTCAACTCTAATAGTTCAATTTGAGCCATTTGATAAGTTGGTTTTGAAATTGGATTAGCATCAGGAACTAAGTAAATAGTAAATTCAACTTTTTGATCTGGTATTATTCCAGGCAACTCATCATGAAAAACATCAGGAAACTCATTTACCACTGGGACACCATTAATTTGAACAGTTCCCTTTTATTCAACAATGTGTGCAAGGTAACATTCATTTCCATCTTTTACAAGTTTCTCAGCCTCTTGATACGTTATCAACAGTAAGGGTTCATTCATGTACACAATCTGAAAGTCTTTTTAAAAGTAACTTCTTTAACTCTACAATCAATCTTAGTATGGTAAATAGAGAGCCAATCCATACCCAAGATAACATCAAATTCTACTAGAGGTAAAACAATAAGGTTTTCAAGTAGGATACTTCCACAGATAAGGATATGAAGATTCTTATAAATTATTTTTGCCTCAAAATTTCCCCCTGGTGTTTTTACCACAAGTTCAGGAGTCATTTCTTGAGATGGAATTCCCATATTACTATAAAATCTTTCAGAGATGAAAGAATTTGTAGACCCCGAATCAAACAACACACTGGCATAATCTGAAAAAACAAACAAAGTACCTGATACAACTTCATTTGATGGCCCGACATCTGCTTAAGTAGTTGCAAATGATTTCACCTCCCCTTTCTGCTTATAGTCTTACTGCTTCCCATCACTCGAGCTACTTGTTGGACACCCGTTTGCATAGTGACCCATCTCATTGCACTTAAAACATTTTACTAACTGTAAATCAAATTTCTTCTTACAATCACCCTGATCTTTTTCAGTCCAATCACGAGCCTTATGTCCCATCTTACCACATCAATAGCACTTTCCCAAATTCATAAGACATTGCCCAGCATACCATTTACCACATTTATCACAAACTGGAGACTTAGTTTTCTTACCGTCAGACCTTTTTGAAGAATTCCTTCCTTTCTCCTGCCACCTCAGTCTCTTCTTCTGTTGGTTGTTATAGAACACTTGATCATCATCAAACTCCATTTCCACCTTCTCAGCACATAGAAAAAGATTTTCATAACTCTTGAACTCACGAGAAGCTAAAGCCCTTCGATATTTTGGCTTTAAACATGAGTAAAAACGACTGATTTTACTATCATGCTCTCGGATAAAATTTGGAGCATACCTTTCCAATCGAGTCAACATTTCTTCATAGGCATCCACTGAGTCTTCTTCTTTCCTCAATTTCCAGAATTTGTTTCCATCCTAAGTCGTAAAACCTTAGGAAAATACTTTTCAAGAAACATACCTTTGAATTCATCCCAGTCGAGAGCATCAATCTCATCAGCATCCCTGATATTTTTAACCATCGACCACTAGTGATCTGCTTCACCCTACAAACAGTAAATATCCATACTAACCTTCTGATTTTCTGAACACCCCATGACATCCAAAACCATCTCCAGTGCTTTAATCCACCCTTCAGCTAGCACAGGGTCAGATGATCCTCTGAATGATGAGGGATGTTTCCTCATGAAATGTTCCACCACTAACATGTTCCTCTGCGGTTGATCTATCTGATCTCGTGCATAGATACCACCACCATTTATCGCTTGAGTCAACTACGCCATTACTGCAAAAAACTGTTCAATACCAATTCCGACCATCTCAGGATGCTGATTCGGAAGGTTATTTCCTTCTTTATGCCTTCCTAGCACTTCTTCCCTGTTTCCTCTGTGGAAAACCATTCTGAAAAAACATGTCTTATATGAAGCAATATGGTAATCTTCAAATGCTATATCATTTAAATTTGACCATAAAAAAATATTTTTGGATGATCATTTAATTATAATTCAAACTCCTAATGTTATCTAAACCGAACTCTGATACCAACTATAAGGCCCCAGCCTCAAACATTACTTAATCGTGAGTTACTTCAAGAATAGACGTTGAAGATCTTTTCACGTCTAGAGTTTTAGAAAATTAGATCATAAAACATGCATTACATTCCACATTTAAACAAAGTGGTTATATAAAAGATAGAACTCATTTTTGCCATCAACAGAAACATATTTAAAATAAAACATGGATTCTTTCTTGAAACTTCCTTGACACTATCATCACATCATGTACCTTTCTGATGACCTGTAAAAAACATTTCAAAAACTTGGGATGAGCATAAAAAGCTCAGTAAGGGATATAAAAGTACGAAATGGAAACATTAGTCCATGCATAAAATCATACTTTACTCATAAAACATAATCATTTTAACAAACTTCATCAAATCATGAATAAATCAAAGAAATCATAGGACATAAAGGTAACTTGAGGCATTAATAACATTCTTACGTAGGGAGTAACCCTCATGGTTACGTTTGGAATACAGATCACAGTATATTCCCTAAATATCTTTAGAGAAACCTTAACATTTTACTCCTTCGCATTACCCAATGCATTGGAGAGATATATCGGGCTCACCCACCCTTAGTTTATCACAGAACCACTCATCTTCATAATAATTCCCAAGAACTATAACATAATCGTATCACATAAAACATACATAAAGGAATCATAACATTTCCACTTTTCAATCACAAGATATCAATACAACAAATTGATATGAAAACATTTTCTAAACCATTTTCAATACCAAAATAAAATAAAAGTAAAACATGGAATTTATTTTTCATTTAAAAAAAGTTATAGCTTGTAGAGGAAGCCGAAACTCAAATAATGGTCATGGCGGCGGAGAAGTCGTCGTCGCCGCATACGTATGAAAAAAACATTCCTTTTGTCGTTTAGTAAAACTCTTCATATTAAAAATATTCCTTTTGAATAAACATAAAAGTTAAAGGGGGTTATACACAGTATAAAATAATGTTGTGTATAAAACAAAATATGCCTCAATGAATGAAGATTGAGACGAAGTCCCATACCTCGGGTCTGAATTGACTCGATCGTTCTTTAATGTCCGGAATAATAAACTTGAGTTAATTTTTACTTTCTTAAGAAACTTTTTCAAGTTAATTATTCCCCTTATATAACTTATTACCATTTCATGAACATTATGTAACTATTTAAGTTAATAATAGTCGATTTAACGATCACTGGTACTTGAGTCAAAAATAAACTTTTTATAATTACACGTTATTCATGTATCCATTATATTCAGAGTTATACTAATGATGTAGATATCATATATATATTATATATCCAATATGTACATGCATTTATAATATTACATAACATTTAGAGGAAAGAAATAAAATGCACCGTTCATGGAGACAGTAAGTCGTACGTACGCATGTACGCTACTTTAATTTCAATTTTGGATTTTATTGAATGGAATCATATTAATATAAAGTTATATTATAATTCAAGTATAATATCATATATAATATCATTAACTACATCCTTTATACTTCCCACATATGGCATTAACGAATCAAATCTATTTGAGGAGGTGGTAGTCCGCACTTCCTAAAATGAAGATATTGCATTTACCCATAATGGAAACCATAATGGTATGCTATAAATGAAAAATACATAAGCTTATGTGAAACATAAACATAATATATATCATATATAAATATAGTGACATCTTAATGGCCACCTTTTAAGGTGTTAGAAGAATATTCAACAATCATCGTTTCGTGAAGTAGAAATTCACCATCCACGGAAACAGTATGCTCTTTAACCATTAGATGAAGGTGTGTGTAATTGTAGCTCTAATACATCATATAAAAACATCCTAGTATATTGAAAATACTGGTGTTTTTACAAAATAAATGAATAAAAATAGTTTAGGGGGTTGGAGAAGGAAAATAAAACAAAAGAACATTACAGAAGTCTTTACCTTTAAATCTGGTAACTCCTCTTGGTTAGAACCAAAAGGGTTTCTTGAAGAGATGTCTGCCTAAGGTAAGGATTTTAGGATAAAGATAGGTATGTGGAGATAGAAAATGAGAAGAGATTGGATGATCCAATGGCTTTATAAGTGTGGGTAAGGAGGTAGAGGTGGGGCCCTTTTATAAGAGGAGAGGAGGGGCACTCTTGGAAAGGTATAAAATGTTACTTTATTTTCAAATGAGTTTCAGATTTTAAAGTTCCCAAATTGATTTATTTCGAGGATAAGGTGATAAGGGTTCGAAATATACTCATACAATAGGTCTTTGACAAGTGTGAGTCTTATATTTTACATTATCTTTTCATTTTATTTAAATCATTCATTAATGAGGTAATCCCTGCATCATCATGATGTCATAAATAATTTAATTTATTTAATGTCTAAAAAATATAAAAAAATACTATGATGTTGGAATTATTTTTAGATTTACAATGACTATTTATAGTCCAATAGATCATTTATGTAGACAAATTAAATTTTTTTTACTCAGGTGATACATTCTTTGTTATATTTACTTTCTTAAAAAAGATAAAAAGTCATTATCACACAAAAGTGATTCCATGGAGTCCCAAACCTTGGAACAAGGAATCCCATGGTCGGACATGACACAACCAGTAGCATTAGGACACATGTTGGTGTCATTTTTTATTATTATGATATTATTTTATTATCCTTAACTACTCGATTACTAATTAATCAAGATAATTAAAGATAATTACAGTTGTTACTATTCATAAAGTCCAAAAACAAAAGAGTCATGATTACATAATTTGGACCTTATGATTCCAAATATGAAATCCATTTTACCAAATTACAGATATAGAAATAGCAATAATTAATTTAAAAATAATTCCTGTTGTCAAAACAAATAGTGGGTATTTTTTGAAACAATATCTATGAAAAGTTTGGCATTAGTTTATGCCCAATTGTAAAGTGAAATTTATTTTAATGACCAATATTGGATTAAATCGTAAAAATATATTCTATTTACACTTTAAAACCAATTAAAAAGATAATCTATCAATATTGTTAAATTATATGAAAAAGCAGTTTTGATGTAAAATGCTGCATTTTTCGCTATTCACTAAAAAAATGAACATTGTCAGAAAAATACCCAAAAATTATCCAATGTAAATTTAAATGTCCCAATCATAATGAATAAGTTTATTTTGACAAATAAATATTATAAAATCGTAAAAATATTTATTTAAAAATGGTTTTCCATCAAAAGGCGGTAAAGAAATCTTTTAAAAATATTAGTGCATTTCATGCTTAAGATTGAATTTATTCTCATTTTAAGCCTCTAAAACACTATAAAATTCATAAATAGACATAGATAAAATTATCTATTATTCATTAATTTCTTGGGATGTTACATAATATCTAAACCTACACCATTAGGGGATTTTCCATAGAATATTCTTGATCATCCGTGCATTTTTAGTGGATTATGGGATGGTTCGAAATATTAAAATATATTTACCTTTCCCAAAAATTGATGTGCGTTCTATATAACAAGATCCAGTCAATTCCTAATATTTTGTATACATCCTCCAAGGTAAGAATTATGAGTTCACTGGAATATTCTTCCATTGTACACAAACAAGGGGAAGATTCCAACACATGGGTGGCAATGATCGGACTAGTAGGTTTTTTGTGGAAATATCTACTTTAATGTATATGATATTTTTTATAAAGTTATATCATAAATAAAGGATAAAAAACACATAGAATCAGAATAAAATAAGACATTTCCCATTCTTGAGTGAATTGAAAGTTTATGTTGTATGACATTATTCTCTTAGTCCACTTTAATGGTATTGATGGACTAAGCATTCCATTTCTTTATTGGATTTGGTTATTGCTGAAACTGATTAGCCTCAAGGAATAATGGTGTAGTGAAATGGATATAATTATTCCCTTTCTTTGTATAGTTCATGTATTGAATAATAAGTGTTACATTAAGAGGTTTTGTTATTTCATCCATCATGTTTTCCATATTCCTTATGTCTCTTCAACATTCATCAGAATAATAGGCTTCTCTCCAACACTTGAAGAATCTCCACTCTCCTTTTAGGAAATTACCATGATGTTTTTTCATGCATTTTTTACATGTTGTTTTTTGGATAATCTTTCTTACTTTTCATTTTACGCGCCAACATAAAACATCATTATTCTTTTATTATCTTTATAACCATGGGGACATTATCCAAATTCAATATCCATATTGAGAGAACATTAAACCACTACTTCGGAACTCACAAAGTCTGAGATATCTGGAGTCATTTGATGTTGTGGGTTTAAACAACTAAAAATATAACTATTTTTATATCATTGTTGATAATAAAACCAAAGGAATATCTTGAAAGCCTTGTGTTGATTTCTTTCTAAGTCATGATAGATTCACCTTTCTTTATCTTCTACTCTATAAATTAGGTGTCCATCATTGTATGGATATTTTGGGGGAAATATTTGTTATGATATTTTTTTTAATGTCATACCACACCATATATTATATTTTATCCTTTTTCTTGGTGTTTCATATCAAGTAAAACCATTGATCAATGTCTCCTTATAAAATATATATAGCTAGCATCAACTCAACCTTCTTTGAATATTGCAGCATTGAAAATATCTTCTCAATTGAGTTAAACCACTATTCCACATTAACTAGATTCAAATATCTACTAAATTTTAGTGGTAATTTCCACATAATAGACCCAATGGCATGTTTATCCTTCTTGAGTGATAGTTCACATTTAACATGGTTTAGGTTATTATTTTTAGACTGAGACAACTGGGTAAAACATTCAATGAATTTTTGAACTCCACCTCATATATTATAATTAAAAATACTTTTAATACAATTGTATTACATATAAAATGAGGAATATTCATTACAAAACATAAAAAATACCAAAACTATATAGGTTTAGGTATATCGTAACTGGGAATCATAAACAACTGATTAATAAAACATCTATATGACATCCCACTTATTTACTCATAACTATAAACATTTTAGAAACATTAAACTTAATATATTTATTCATATCCAAAGGAAATGAATCATTATAAAAAGTAGGATCTGATATTATTAATAATGGAAATAAAGGGACCTAGAATAATCATTATGGCATAAGAACCTCAAAATGAATTTTGAAAAAAATTTCCTACATATTAAAGATCATGATGTTAATTAATGGGATAAATCATGTATGTTAATAAAGAATCAACAGACATATTGCATGATAGAATAACACAATATATGAATTTTTGTGTACACAAAATTATAGAAAATCATTTATATATTAGTCAAGTCTAATTCTAAGACAATCATAGTGGACAAAGTTCTTTACTGAATAGATTTAACCCCTCTTTCAATACCTATATTACTGAACCAAGTTTATTACCCATTCCTGTCATGGGAGTCTTCTTATATATAAATAGTTTTCCAATGAATATGTGGGAGATATATGTCCCACCCTTATCATAATGAAATCTATACATATATATATATATATATCAAAATAACATAAATAACCCATCATATAAGAACCCATGAAATGAATTCTGTTTTATAAACATCATTCAATCATAACATGATACATGGAAATGAAATGGGATTCATAAATATCATTATGTAATAATAATAAAGAAAAAATATGAATAATTGGGACAATGTCATTAAAAACTCCCTACTAGGGCTTAAATAACATCAAATTTTTTTTATCATAGATAGAAAATTATTTTGAGTGATCCGATTAAAATAATTCTTCAGGAATATATCCTTTATTCATTTAAATAGGTTTTTCTTCATAAAATGTTGTCCAATTTTAAATGGAAGAAAATTCATTGAAAATAACATTCTAGGATTATATGATAAGATTCAAGTAATTAAGGAATCATTAAAGTGTAAAAATATATTCATTCCATATAAAATAAAAAACACTCCTCTGATACTATTTCCATAAAATTTACAACCCACCTTTTTAGGAAAATGAAAAAAATATTCCTTTGAAACTGTTTATTAAAAATTTACACATGTGTAAAAATGAATTTAAAATATTTTGAAGAATATTAATAATATTTTTAAATCACGTTCATTAAAAATTGAAATGGAAGACAAATATCCCACAAAAATATACTTACATATATAGATTCTGAAAAAAATGAGATTTTGGAATTAACTATTAACTTAGATCTGATTTCATTCATACATATACTAAAACCATGTATAATAGTATAAATAATGTTTTAAATTTATATAAGAACCCTATAAAAAATTAAAATCATATATGATACTCTTATATAATTTTATTTTCTATTTGAATATAATATATCACTATTACCCCACTTTTTGGTGTTAAATGATTTATTTTCCTATGCATGATTTGTCATATAAGTCCCAGTTATAGAACGTAGGATATAGTTGTGTCATATACCGAAAGATATTATGGTAATTTATATCATATTTATTAATTATATAAAATTATATAATTATAATTAAATAGTAATCATATAGATTGAATTGCATTATGTCATAGGGATGGTAGGCTGTACATATGCGTGTGTGATGGTATCATTCCCTTACGGAAGAAATAGAAACAAATTGGATGGTATATTTTTTTTATAGATTCAATAAAATATTATTATATATATATATATATTATTTCGATCATTATACACATCTAAATAAGTAGAGATGAAAAAGATATTACACCATGGTATGACGACGGTATGTTCAACATATGAAGTCATGGTGCTTTTGTTCATTATATAATGGATAAAAAGATGAATATGGTAAATCCGTAATCATAATAACATCTCATAATAAATTTTTTAGTGGATTTGTTAATTTATAATGGAGTAAACACATGAAGAGGATGTTAAAGAAGAAATAATCTTGAAATATTAAGTAAAGAAGGTAACATATTCTTACAAACATCCTCTAGATACCCTCTTAGGGACAATACATTTGGTATTTAGAGAATATAAACACCTCTAGAATGCGTATAGTGAAGTATAGAATGAAAATTGGTAGGGGATGGATGATTTTCAAGGATCAATGTGATGTTAATAAGTAAGGGAGGAGATTCCATTTTATAATTGAGGTGTGGGTAACCATTAGAATTTAAAAAAATATTACATTAAAAAAATTAAATCACAATCCAAATACCTAAAAAAATTCTATTTATTCCTATATAGTATTATATAATGTTGTAATATCATCAAAAAATACATTTAAAAAAATATTTTGTATTCTTTTGTACCTTATCATTTTGATTAACCCCTAGTTGACAAATTTTAACTTTGACTAAGGTAAAAATATTTTGATTATTAAAAGTTTATAATTTCGTAAGTAAGTAATATTCATTAAATCATAAATGAATAATTTATAAAATTTTATACCATATTATAAATATTTTTTATTTTGATTTTTTTTTATTTTTAAATAATTTAATAAAATATTATTTTGATAAAATATCATTATTTTTAATTCTGACGCTATTCAATACATGTGATTTTAACAATATCAATATAATTAGATATATTAAAAAAATAATTGTATCCATAATAGTTCATGGTCATATAAAAAATTCATTTATTAGATTAATTATTTCAAAGCATATTTTTATTAATATTTTTGACAACATTTATTTGATATTTCCATCAATAAAATATTTACTACATCAACATTGTATAGTTATTTAATATAATCATTTGTTCAATATAATTTAAAAACAACAGACCATTATGAAATTAAATATTATATAAATTATAAGAATTTTTTAATTTTAATTTATATTTTAGATAACCTTATAGAATAAATGATATAGTATTTACAAAATCAATGTCACATCATTAAATTTTTATTAAATAATATATTATCAATATAATAACATAATCTAATAGTCATAAATTTTTTAAAACAAATTAAGGATGAAATAATTTTTTTAAGTAAAATATTTACATTTACATTCATTCATAACATACATTTTTCCTCAAATGGTCACATAAGAGGTATTTTATACAAAGAAAGTGACATTTTGTGTCCTTCCATGATTTAAATATTAAATTAGACATTTCATGGGAAATTTTCTATTAAAAAAATTTATTTCAATATCAAGAGTTGAGGGTCGATTTATCTACATCCTATAAAATTTTGGCATGTCATTGGGTCATTTCAAATTCTTTATAATTTTTTTTAATAAAAATTACCAAAATTACCCTTTACTATGGTATAGAAATTTTCAAATGTTGTAACGCCCCGGTTCTAAAAGCCACTCATAGGTGCCCAGTACCCAGTTTGTCACATGGACTCAAGCGCATTTCCCCAAATGCCAGAGGCTATCGACTAGTAGTGAGGGTCTTGGGTGTGATTGTGGGGAAACTATGCCCTCGTTGGCAGAGTACACAACGGAAGAGAAACAAATAAAAATAATTGAAGTAGTAAACAATCCATACATAAGTGAAAAGAGGAAGACTAAATACGATAAAAAAACATAAACATGTAGATATAAATGATGCATGATACAGATGCGTCTAGGAAAACAGCCAAACAAGTCACAATGCTGAATACAAACAGTACTGAACCAAAAATACAAGGAAACAGATAACATCTCATCCGCATCACAAGCCTAAGTTTGGTCCCATGCTCTCCAGCTCCACAACAATTCATGTACCAGAAGTAGAAGGGGGCTTGCCTTTATCTATACCTACAAAAATATAATATATTTGGTCCCAAAAGAATTGACCCAAACAGGGTGTGAGAAAAAATCCCAGTAGGCAAACACCCGAAGATCTATGCCTAACAGTAAGTGAATACATGTAAGGTAAAAGTACAGAAAGTAGTAAATAGGGAACTACACAACAACAACAATCCACAGTTTTCTAGCATATAATTTACAAACAAGGAATTATCCACACAAGAAATTAGAAAAAACAGGTAACCCTATGGGTTGTTCTCACAGCCTATCCTCTAAGGTTCAACCTACATGTACTATCCACCCTTTAGGAGGCACAAAAAGTCTCACCCATCTGGTTCCACTAAATAATATACACTCTAGGGAAGCACTCACCTTCAATTCCCCATATAGTCTCATATCGTACTAAAGGCTCTCTGGGGAAGCACTTAATGTCTCATTCCCCCGGTGGCCCGTACTGAGAAACTACATACACTGTGAGGAAGCACTCAACGTCAATTACCCCTATGGTCTCGCATCGTGTAACAACCAAATTAACCTAAAGAACTACTTTTCTAGCATACTACAACATCTCATCATTAAATAACTACATTCACACCATCCTATAAAATAGGTATGGAACCGAAAAAAGCCTAACCGAAAATACATGCATGGTAAATACATCCAAAGAACAAAAATTCACCCCATTCACAACCAATAACCTCTACTATAACATATAAAAAAACAGGAAATCAGCAAGGGAAAAACAGGAAACACGCAATACCCTATTCAAGGGTATTGGTGGAATTTTCACAAAATACTCAAATATTTTCTAAAGAATGGAACAAACCACATACCATGATGCTAGGATATCGATATACTCGAACCACAATGCTTGAATCTCCTTATATTGTCGTAGATCTATGAAAATGAAAAAAATATACAACCCACGATAACATGCAAAAGATGAGAATTGGAAAATAAAGCTCTAGGATAGGGAATAACTTACCATTTAAGTTCCAATGCAATCGACAGTGGTTGATTTGGAGAACAGATGGAGGCTCGGGGGCTGAGAGGAGATTCTCGGTTGTACGGGATGCCCTTGGTCGAAGAAGTTGGAGAAGAAGACGGTTCTGGGGTTAAGACACGACCCCGGTCTGTTTAATGAAAAAAAAGTACACAGTGTGTACAAGGATTTTTTGAACTTTGCTTTAAGTTCCCTCCACATCACCCCTACATGGTCGTGTGTGTGGCCCAGACATGGCCAGCACATGGCCTCGTGCGGAACAGGATTACACGGCGTGTACTTCAAAAATTTCCAGAAACTACTCATTTCTCAAAATCTCCATAAAAGGAAAAAACATACCAGAAAAGAAGGTCTTGGTTCTTACAAACATCCCCAATAAAAAAAATCCCCAAATTTCCTTAGTGAGGCATAGCAGAAAAAACCCCGAACAACTCCACCCACTGTGATCGTAAATCGGCCTCCCTCACCCATGTCTCGCCATGTACTCACTCGTGCTTCCACATCACCCATACCAGAGGAACTGACTTTCCACATAGAAACTTCATACTACGATCGACAATCCAGATAGGATGCTCTTGAAACGATGCATCCATTTCAAGATCAACCGCATCAAGTTGAAAGACATGTGACTGGTCTGAAAAGTAACTTCGGAGCTGAGATATGTGGACGACATGTTGCATAGCTTGTTACCTTTGAGGTAACTGCAACCGATAGGCAACCGTCCAACTATCCCCAACTGTCAGTGGTGCTGCTAAATGTGAAAGGTCTGGTATAAAGCGTATGTAGTATCCAGCCAGCCCCAGAAAACTCCACACCTCAAAGATATTCTTCATATGGTCCCAGGAAACTACTTCTCTCACTTTATCTAGGTCCATTGATACTCCTGTCTCTGAAATAACATGGCCCAAAAAGTGAATCTGATCCATCCAAAAGTGGCATTCTGATAGCCTAGCATATAACTGATACTCTCTCAGTGTACTCAAAATTATCTCAATATGGGTATCATGGTCGTGTCGAGTGTGAGAGTACACCAAGATATCACCCAACAAATACCACCAAGAAAGAGTCCAAGTATGTATGGAACACCCGATTCTTCAGCACCATGAAAACTGATGGCACGTTCGTTAGACCGAACGGCATAATAGTATACTTGTATAGACCGTACCTACTCCTAAAGTTTGTCAGAGGTATATCTGATGGTATGACGCAAAACTGATGATAACCAGTCCTTAAGTCAATTTTTGAGAACACTCGTTCTCCTCGAAGCTGATCAAAGGGATCATCGATCCTCAGCAATGGATATCTGTTCCTGTCCGTCAACTAGTTCAACATCTGATAGTCCACACATATCCTGATGGTACCATCTGCCTTCTTCACTAACAGGATAGGCGATCCCCAAGGAGAAGTATTGGGTCAGTTGAAACCCTTCTCCTGCAACCCCTCCAACTTCTTCTTGAGCTCCTGTAACTCTGGTGTAGCAATCCTATAAGGAGGAATGGACACCGGTGCTACTCCTGGAAAGAGATCAGTAGAAAATTAAACCTCACGCTCTAGAGGAAAACCTGAAAAGTCTTCTGGAAAGACATCCCTGAAATGATCCACCACTGGAGGAAGTCTAACTGTGAAGTCCCCTGGTCCTCCAGATACAGACTGGAAATATAGGATGTAACTACTCCAAGCCCAAGATGCTTGGGTCTTGCTCTACTGGCCTGGACATCCAACTCACCTCGATGATGAAAAGATCCACCCTCATGTGATATGAAACTCACCCTATGGGGATAACAGTCGATGACTGTCTGGAAGGATCGAGCCAGTCCATTCTGAGAATGAAATCATAGCTTGTCATCTCTAGGACATAGAGGTCCCATAAAAAGTGAAACCCTGAAAATTCAAGAGGTCAGTCTCTGCACTAACGTACACTTACCACTCTGATCCCCAACAGTTTGTTATCTATCGACATGTTGGAAGATGAAAAGATACAGATCCCAAGGCTCTCCACAATAGAAACAGAGATAAATCCATGCGTAACACCAGTATCGAGATGAGTTGAAGATAAAACTGAGGCTACTAAGATCGTACCTCAAACTGTAGAAGGGCTGGGATCCTGCTCCTGATGGGTTTGCTCCACAGTTAATGTATGGCCTGTACCGTGGCCCTGCGATCCTGCCTGACTGCTCTGAGCTGATCCACCCTTCTGTCGTTGAAATACCGGTGAATGACCACCACGAAATCGACCTATACCTTGGCCCAAATGGCTGAAAGAACTCCAGTTCCCATACTGGTGAGAAACTGGTTTCACTGCTCCTAAACGTTGATTCATGGATGAACCACTATCACCATCTGCTGGTGAGAAAACCTAATAGAAGAATTGAAGGTGAACCATCTTTCAGTAAGATCAGAACTCTACTGGGTCCCTCTAGAACTATGACCTCGTATTCCTAGCTCTTCCACACTGGTAGCATACCACCAGGCTACCTAAAGTTTTGTCTCGTTGTCTCGGATCACCGCGTGTAGACTCCCTGCAGCGCTTCCTGCGGTCAGCTGGTAAAGCACTAACTCTGGAAGCATAACCTCCCTAGATCTCAACTCCATAATATCTCTTTTTGCGCTCATCAATCAGTTCCTAGTTGATGTTGGATGTGATGGAAATCAACCTGAAGATATTCACCTGTGAGAGGATCTCCCGTCTAAGACCATCCTCAAAATTCCATTCCGTGAACATCCAATATCCACCCTGGAAGGGTTTGAAACGCTGAAGCTTGGTGAAATGATAGGAATAATCAATGACAAAAAGAGTACCATTCTCCAGGATCCGAAACTCTTGTTCACTATCGGCCCACAGGGTCTCTGGATAGAAATAGTCATAAAAGACGCACAGAAACTCCTCCAACTCCATAACCTGCTGATGACCTGCCTATAAGAAAACATCCCACCATCTCTTGGTAGAGTCACGTAGCCTATAGGTATCAAGCATGACCCGCCTATATTGAGGAATCTTCAGATGCTCTTAGATCACCATCATCACTTATAGCAATGAATCTGCAGCATGAGGTCCTCCTTCCCCATAGATGGAGGGAGGATGCTGCTGCTGGAAAACCTGCGTCATGTCTGCCATAGACGTGGAAGAATCCAGAACTCCCTGGAAGTTCTATATCATCCTTATAAAACCTTCCCTAAACTGTGCATTGGCACCTACAACTAGTATCACTACTGGTTCCAAGGCTATCAAAACAGGAGGATCTAAGGGAAATCTCTGATCGGCCATATCCGGTGTCTGATCACTACCTGGAAACTGACGTACAACAGGAGGACGTCTCAGTGCCATGACTCTGCAAGGTCAAACATACACCTTATATCAACATTATAAATAACTGAAAAACTGAATGCACAAGAAGGAACAATAAAAATAAGGCATTCAAGTTATGGAAAACATGACTACACGACATGTTCATTACCCACATGATGTTTTCCCTTAAGTCCTTCACATAGGCAATTACTTCTACCTAAACTGGTCATGTAACACCCCAAATACATGACATGTTGTCCTAACACATGGCGTGTACCTAAATCCTATTCCCTTCCTGGGTCCTTCTACACAGTTAATCCACATGGCTCTTTTAAGATAAAACTACATGGAATGTTCAAGAGGGACACAACGTGTACTTGACATGCCTTACCTGGACCATGTTTTTAGTGACACGTCCTGACACATAGCTGAAACTATAGGACATGTTCCAGATAGACACAGTGTGTACGAGAAAGGTTAACACCGACCCGTGTTGTTCGTGACACGGTCGGGTACCTAGATCAAACGACACGACGTGTATGTAAAAAAGAAAACATGACTCATGTTGTTCATGTCACGGTCGGGGTACCTATTTCATACTACACGGCGTGCTAAACTAGCACACGACATGTTTCTACAAGATGTTTCACAACCTCATGTCCCTCCTCACATAGTCAGTGACACAAATATAAACTTCATGGCGTGTATTTGTAAAGTACAGGCCGTGTATTCTGGGTTTTTCCGAATAGTAGCCTCAAAACTGCACTGGAGCGAAGAAAACATAGAAAACAAACATTAAGGTGACAAATTCTAATCAGTGAGTGCCCATACTCCTCACGAATCAGAGATTGGAATCTTATACAAGTTACAAACAAAGCAAGTATGTCAATGATCCACGAAATTCCGGTCCATAAGGGCCCATTACACCTAAAGAACCAAAATTTGGAATTCATTCTAGTAAAACCTTATGCAATCAATGCACTAACAAGAAGAAGTTATTTTTATCAAGAATCTATCACAACATCATGCATATTCTACATGACATCTATCACAACAACATGCAATTTCTAATGCATCATAGATGACATGGAAAAAATGCATAACATGTGATTTCTAGCAAGTGCCTATATGATGCATGAGGTGACATACCCTAATCTCATTAGGTTGTGAAAAAAAATAGAACCGTAATAACAAAAACAAAAACAAAACAAAGTATGTGAATTACCCAATGGTGAAATCAAATCAACTATAAAACTGTAAAGCAATAAAATTGCAATAAATGAGGTAACATGGCTTTTCTCTGTACACGGGTTATCTATTCCCGGACACAGCTTGTTACCAAGTAACTGTTCCTTCTCATCCCTGTCTATAGTCTCCAAATAGTAATCAAGAGAGATGAATTCCTTTGATACCAATTTGTAATGCCACGGTTCTAGAAGCCACCCAAAGGTGCCCCGTACCCGATTTTTCACATGGACTCAAGCACATTTCCCTAAACGCCAGAGGCTACCGACTAGCATTGAGGGCATTGAGTGTGATTATGGGAAAACTATGCCCTCATTGGTAGAGTACACAGAAGAAGATAAAAAAATAACAATATCAGAAGCAGTAAAGAATCCATACACAAGTGAACAACGGAAGACTAAATATGATAAACCACAATAACACATAGATATAAATGAGGTATGTTATAAATGTGTCTAGAAAAATATCCAAACAAGTCACAATGATGAATACAAATAGTACTGAACCAAAAATACAAGGAACCAGATAACAGCTCCTCAAAATCATAACCCAAAGCTTGGTCCCATGCTCTCCATATCCAAAGAAAGTCAAGTACCTAAAGTAGAAGGGTGATTTCCCTTATCTATACCTATAACAATATAATCAGTTTGGGCTCAAAAGAATGACCCAAATAGGGTGTGAGACAAAAATCCCAGTAGGAAACCACCTAAAGATCTGTGCATAACAGTCAGTGAATATATGGCAGGTAAAAGTACAGAAAGCAGTAAACAGGGAAGTACACAGTAGCAAGAATCCACAGTTTCTAGCATAAAATTTACAAAAAAGGAATCTGCCAAACAAGCAAGTAGGAAAAAAAGGTAACCCTCTGGGTAGTTCTCATAGCCATACCACTAGAGTTCAACCTTCAAGTACTAGTAACCATATCGGAGGCACCCACAGTCTCACCCCTATGGTTCAGCTAGAGAATAGACTCACTGGGGAAGCACTCATCATCAATTCCTCCTATAGTCTCATATCGTATTAAAGGCACTCTGAGGAATCACTCAACGTCTCATTCTACATGTGGCCCACATCGAGGAATTACAGACACTCTGAGGAAGCACTCAATGTCAATTCCCCTTGTGGTCTCACATCGTAATATAAAGACAATATGAAGAATCACTTACGACCATTATCCATATGGTCTACTATACTAGGTTCTCACAGCACTGTGTAAAGTCATCAAGTATCGCATCGCGTACCAGCGAAAGTAACTTATTGAACTACTTGGCTAGAAAACTACAACATCTTAGCATTAAATAACTACAGTCACACTATCCTATAAACTAGGCATGGAACCGACAAAAGCCTAACCGAAAAAACATGCATGGGAAATACATCCAAAGCACGACAATTCACCCTACTCACAACCAATAACCCCAAATTTGACATATAAACAAAACATGCAATCAACAAGGGAAAAACAAGAAACACGCAATACTCCATCCAAAGGTATTAGTGGAATTTGCACAAAATATTCAAATATTTCCTACAGGAAGGCACAAACCACCTACCATGATTCTAGGATATCGATATACTCAAACCATGAGGCTTGAATCCCCTTAGAACATCATAGATCTACGAAAATGAAAAAAACGTTCAACCCACGATAACTTGCAAAAGAGGAGTAATTTTAAAACAAAACTCAATGAGATGTAAGATCTTACCATTTCGGTTCCAATGCAATTGTCAGCGGTCGATTCAAAGAATGGACAGAGGCTCAGGGGCTCGAAAGAGATTCATGGCTGTACGGGACACCCTCAGTCAAAGAAGATGGAGAAGAAGACGGTTCTGGGGTTAAGACGTGAGCCCAGTCCATTTGATGAAAAATAAGTACACGGTGTGTATTTTTGTTGTACACGGCGTGTACAAGGCTTTTACATACTCCGCTTTAAGAGACCTCCACAACACCCCTTCATGGCTGTGTGTGTGGCTCGGACACAACCAACACATGGCCTCGCGCGGCATGGGATTACATGGTGTGTACTTCAAAAATTTACAGAAACTCCTCTTTTCTCAATAACTCTAGAAAAGGAAAAACATACCTGAAAAGAAGGTCTGGGATCTTACAAATGTTACTATTAATATTGGTGAAAAATAAAAGGGGACTATGAACTACCTTTATGAAATTTTGAATCCAAATTTGGAATAAAATTTTCAACTTACAAAACACAATAGTTTTGAATGTAATTTAATTTAAAACTGGAAACACTATAAAAGGTAATTTATAGAAAAATTAACCTTTAGCACATAAAATGGTTTTATAATAAAATAGTGAATTAAATAAATTAAAATATCATAATTGGATTATTTTAAATTAAAATGTACTACATAAATTTCAAAACTAATCCAATCCATAAATTTTAATTCTAAATATTTTGAATGAAAATACATTTTTCAATAAAAATCAGTATTTTCAATATTTTATAAAAGTTTATATAAAATTAAAAAATTAATTTAATGATAATATTGACATTTAGATGAAAACATTAAATTATTTTTTTCAAATACATTTTCTAGACCCATTATAAATTAATATTAACTCATAAAAATATGATAATCCATTTTTTGAAGAAATCATATTTTTTAGAAGAATACAACAAATAAATAATTGTGTGGTAATTTTATTTACACTTATGAATATGTTAATATTGAGTTCGACCATTATATATATATATATATCATGAATTATTTAATCAAATTTATTCCAATAAAATTTAATTTCTAAGTTATAAAAAACATTTAATATTTACATAATTCATTTAAACATGTGATTTCATGCGATACATGTTATTGAAGAATAAAATTATTTATTGACAATTATTTCATAAAAAATATTTGAATGTTACATTATACCCCCCTTTAAAATATTATTTCCCTCAAAATAAACTATGTGGATAAAAACATATGAGGATACCTATGCCTAATCACCTTCTCAATTTCCCAGGTAACATCCTCAAATTGGTGGCCCCACTATAAAATATTAACCAAGTGAGTGGTCTTGTTTTATAGAAACTTCTCTATGTGATCTAGAATATCTATTGGTTGTCCATATAAATAATGATCTTCCTTCATCAGTATGAATTCTATGTTTAGTACTTGTGAAGGATTAGGTGTGTACTTTATTATAAGAGATACATGGAACAAATCATGAACTCTAGGGAAATTCGGTGGAAGTGGAAATATACAAGATACATTCCCAACATGATCTTGAATTTATAAAGGATAGATATAACTTTGGATTATCATTATCTTCTTTCCAAATTTCATCACTATCTTGAATTGATATATTATTATTAATACCTTGTTACCCACTTAAAAATCTATGTATTTTCATCATCTTTTAGCAGATGTTTTGGTCAAATCTGGGTTGGTTTTATATGTTGTTGAATAGATATAAATTCCTCTTTTATATCCTCACCTATATCAGGTCCCAATATATTTATTTCCTCTACTTCATTCGATCATGATGGAATTATTCACATCATACCATCGAGGGCTTCATTAGGAGCCATCTGAATACTATAGCGAAGGTTGTTGATTAATGAATATTATACCAAATGAATGTTTGGATCCCGATAAACATTTATATCCATAATGAAAGACATCAAAATTTCTTATAATCTGAATTGTATTCCTAGACTGGCCATCTTTTGGAGTACGATATGCAGTGTTAAAATATGACTCTATATCCAGAGTCTTCTGAATACCTCTCCTTAACATTGAGGTAAACCTCTAGACTCAATCAAATATAATAGAAGGTGGTACACTATTAAATATCACCACTTAATTAATATATATAATTGTATGTATATTAAGAAACAAATCTTATTTAATTTCACTTAAGTGTTCCATCTTTGCAAGGAGATCAACTATAACCCATATAGAATTATAACCTTTAGATGTTTTTGGATGAATGAAGACAAAGTCCATTGTTATGCATTCCCATTTTATTCTTGTATAAGTAATGGTTGTAACATCCCCTTCAACTTCAATCTCTCATTATTAACTTGCTGAAAACTAATCATGGAGATGCATATTCTACAATAACTCTCCTTATACCATCCCACCAGAAATAATCATTTTCCCCAATACATCTTTTTGTTTCTAGGATGATAGATAATGAAGAAATATGATCCTCATCTTATATCTCCATAATTAATTATGAAATTTGAGGAATAAAACCATGGTCCCTAAATCTTATTATTCCAACATAATCATGGATAATCTCATGATCATTTCTCACCTTCTTTTGTAGATTTTCGTTTTCCGTCCATGCCTCCTTAATCATCAATTGTCTATGTGATTGAAATTTTATTTGAAAAATAAATGATTCCTCCACATCCTTTAAATTTTCTAGATCAATATTTTTCAAATCTCTAAGAATTGGATATTTTTTTATCCTCATTGTAGACATGACAGCATGCTTTTATCAACTCAAAGCATCTGCCACCTTGTTTAATTTTCTACGGTGGTATGGTATTGAGTAGTCGTAATCATTAATGAATTCTAAAAATCACCTTTGGTGGATATTTAGATCATTTGAGTGAAAATATAGTTCAATCATTTATGATCAGTATATATATCACACCATTCTCCATAAAGGTAATTCCTCTAAATCATTAATGAAAATATTTCTGTAACTAAATACAGATGATGAGTTCAATAATTTTTCTCATGGATTTTAATTTTTCGAGAGTAATAAACCAACACTATATAATTGTTCATGAGAAAACATCCTAGATCCTTCTTGTATGCATCATTGTTGATCACAAACCATTATCCACTACATGGTACTTAAAGAACATGATCACCAACTAACCTTCTTTTAAGAACATTGTATTTATCTTTACATTCCCCCATCTATATGAACATAATTACTTTCTGAGTCATCTTGATGATTGGATTAGATAATCATGAAAAAAAATTCACAAAACATTGATATTATCTTTCCAAACCAAGAAAAATATCATCTCAGTCGCTATTGTTTGTCTAGACCAATGTTCAATAACATCCATAATTTCTAGATCCATATATATCCCCTCTATTGTGATTATGTGACCCCGAAATTAATATTTATAAATCCAAAAATCACACATGGTAAAATATTTGTAAATATTAACCTTTCATTGGGACTTGAGTACAATACTAATGTGATACATAGGTTCATTCTTTCACTTCGAGTATACAAGAATATCATATATAAACACCACCGAAAATGGATTAGGATAGTCTCTAATGACTCTATTCATTAAATTCAAGAAGATAGAATATTAATTAGAATAACCACGAGGAATTATTATAAATTCAGAGTTTCTATACATTGTTTGGAATTTTGCACTGGATATATCATCCTTCTTTAAATGTAATTGATGATATATTCAATGAGGATCAGTCATATAAATGTATTGAACTCTGTTTATTTGATAAAATAAGTCATCTATAGAGTCTATATGACATTTTTTTCTTTGTAATGATCCACTTACATGCATAGTAATCAATATAGAGGACCATTGATCCATATTTGTTATTAACAAATTGAATTGGTTCACCCCAAGGTGGCACTCCAGGGAATATGGATCCCTTGTCATGATTCTCTTGGAGTTTTTTCTTCAATTCCTACAAATCAATTGGGGCCCTTGAATAAGGATTATTTTAAATAGTTCTATAACCTCTATGATTTCTATTGAAAACTCAAACTCATTATTTTTTTTAAGGCCATGAAATTTTTATTTAAAAATTTCATCCAACCATTGCACAACATGTGTATCCTTATTGGTGAATTTTTACCAAACCATCTATGATAGATAATGTTCATTAATTAGAATTAAGACCCACAAGATGGTTGTGATTTCAATTAGAAGATCATATTCATTCATCTATCAATAGATGATCCTATATTCATCAGGAATATGAAATGTGAATTCCCTTGCTTGAAAATTTATTTCAGATCCATATTGATAATTTTAATCCATGCCAAGAATCACATCAAACTCAACAAACAAACTTATCACATGATTTTTAGGAAGAACATTCCCACAAACGTTAACAGAGGAATAAATATAAATGTATGATGCGACCATTATACCACTATGAGTTCTCAAATGAATATCAAAATCAACTTATTGAGACAATTTGGAGATAACCTTATAATTTTCATTAGAAATAAAATATAGGGTGGACCATTATCAAATAAAACATTAGAAACATTAGAGTGGAAGGTTAAGTGTACCATTTAGAACTTCATTATCGTAAACTGCATCGCCTATATGACTTTATGTGATTATCATTTTCTACATCCATAAGGGTTACTGATATCAATCATCATTGATAACTGTCATATTTGAGAATTGGTTAGCATAATTCCAATTTTCCTTGCACATGAACCATTCAAGTGTGAGAGATGCATTTTGTGTGACCTTTTCTATATTCACATCATTAGCTATTATTTTCACATATGTTTAATAGCCAACTTCATGATGATATCATTTCCCACACATAGAAAATTATCTAGTCCCTTTAAGATATTTTAATACTTGTTTCATTCCATATATTTATCATAAATGAATTCTCATTATCTTTTCATTATTTTTAGATTATATTCCCTTGAAATCCATTGTTAATTTCCTATAAATCTCAAAATATTGATGGGGGACTCAAATCTAAATCATAACCTTAATAGAATACTGAATAATTTATTAATATCTACCAAAGTTTCATATGGATAACACCCATAATCGTCTTGGTTTTAAGACACTATGGAATAAATCAACCATACTCTCATGTTGGATGATAACTATTGTAGAGTACCTTGCATGTCCTGTAATATTTTCCTCATAAGTACCAGTAGATTCCGCATTTTTTCTACTCATGGAACTCCTCCATCATCCTTAAAATAATACAAGTACTTATTGAAAAATCTGTTCCTGAAGTCCCCCATTCCATATATTCAATTTAATCTCATTAAATATTATTTTTGTTAATATTCCACCAGTTATCCACTTAAACATCCAAATTAAAAATATCCAAAATTAATCTTTCATGTTCAAATCATTTGATAATGGAAAATATATTTCTGGTGATATGTATCCACTATCCAGTTGCTAGTGGGTCAGAAGACCTACTAAATGAATTTAAATGCATCCTTATGAAGGAATCAAGAGAATTGTGATACCTATTCTGATTTTTTGGATGTCACGCACGATTCGTTACTTGAGAATGTTTTCTAAGAATATAAACAAGGTTTTTTATTCAATATCCGGTAACTATTGATTTCTCCAGAGGACACTAATTGAATTTTTCCATCACATTCATCATGAATGACGTTCCTTCGAGTTCCAAAAATTATCTGAAACCAAAAATAATTGTGTGATCAACAATAATCAGAATTGGTAAAACACATATTTATAGGAAATTATATATAAAATTTAATTTTTTTAACCTTGGGTTTTATACTAGGTTATTTATGACCATTTAAAAAATTTTAGGATTGTGTCCTATACTAAGACATAGCAGTAGGGTTCTTCATAATATTTTCCCATCCATATTTATAATTGTGAAATAACCCTAGACATCATACCAACTATAGTGTCCCATATATTCATACATGTATATTACATCTAAATATAATAAAATTCATTACATAATATAAAATAATTATAATATAACCATATAGGTTTAGTATCCTTAGAAACAATTAATGAAAAAAAACTAATTCATCATAAATTTATATTATCTCCCTCTTATTCCATCATAACTAGAACCGTTTTTGACACATCAAATAAAATATCTTCCTTAATGTCTTATGGAATAGAAATATAAAAAAAAGGTGAGATCATATGCTGAATTAGGGTAATAAAGATATATGAGATAAGAATAATGGAACATGAACATGAAAATAACATTACAAAATTATATCCTACAAAGAAAAGATCGTGATGTCAATTACTGGGATAAATCATAGAAGTTCATAAAAAATCAAGTAACATATTCAAAAAGAGAATAACAGAAGGCATGGAATTTTGGAACAAACATAATCATATAAAATCATTTCCATATTAGTAAAGTCTCATTTCTAAGACCATTATTGTGGATAAATGCATTTACTGAACCAAGTTCACTCCTCATTCCATTCCAATATTACAAAACTATGTTTGCTACCCATTCCAATCAACTATATCTCATGAGATATAAATATTTACCCAATTAATTGGAGAGAGATATAGTTCCCACCCATTATAAAATGATGACAATGTTTATTTGTTCCAATAGAACATAAATCATTCAACATATCAAAACCCCTAAAAGGAAATGTGTTTTATAAACATTATCTTATCATAACATGACCCATGAAAAAAATGGGTTTCATAAATATCATTAAATAGTAATCATATATAATTATTAAGAATAATAGGGATAGTATCATTGAAAAATTATTATAGTTAATAATAAGTAATATGAAATAATGTTATCATTTTTGGAAAAAAAATTCAAAGATCATTTTAAATCAATTCTTATAGAAAATGTTATTTCTTTATTAAATGTTTTTTTAATTTCATAAAATTACATGATATTATAAAAGAGAAAAATATTATTTGAAAATAATCTTGTAAAAATGTAAGGGAAGCTTCAATTAATTAAGGAATCATAAAAGAATAAATATTCATGCATGTCATATATTTTAAAAAAATTCCCTGCAAACTTCTATCGGAAAAGTCTCCAAGTGCCTCCTTATGAAAACAATAAAATCAGTGCTTTCAAACTATTTAGTAAAGATTCACAGATGTATATAATTTAATTAAATAATGTTAGAATAATATTAAAAAAATTATTTATTTTATAATTCATGGACACATAAAATAAATATTTCCCAACGAATACATATGTATAAACAATCACGAATAAAGATGAGATTTAAAAATTTATCCTTGCCGTAATTATGGTTTCCTTCATATATATTTGAATCCCATGTATAATGTGTTAATGAATTTAATTAATTTATTATAGAACTATAATTAAATTTATTATATCATATATGATAATCTTATATCACCTAATCACCCGTTTGTTAATAATATTTCATTATAACTCTTTTTTCATCTGTTAACTGCTTCATTTTTTATGCTATTTTTTTTATATAAGTCCTAGTTCCTATAAAAACTATATACTAATTTCATATACAGATAGATATTAATGTAACTTATATATTATTTATTAATTATATATATGTATATAATCATTATTTTTTAGTAATCTTGGAGAATGAATCGCATCACGTCGTGGAGACAATAGGTAGTACATACGCACAAGCGATGTTATCATTACATTCATGATGAAATAGTAATAACGTGGATGGTATATTTTTATTTTATATAATAAATATAATTATTTATATACATATATATATTATTTTAAGAACTATACTGTTATAAATAAACTAGTGATGAAAAATCGATTACACCATGACATAGAAATGATAAATCGTACATATGAATTCACAATGATTTTTGGTTTTAATAGGACTTATAAAATGTGGAATATGATTGTTTCATAATAATATAACATCCCATTATATATATGGTATTGGATTGGTTACATTATAATGAAAAATCCCATGAAGAATAAGTATAAGATGAAATAATCTTGAAAGAGTCGTTAAGGATGATTACCTCTTCTTTGACAAACTACCATTGGATATTCTCTTATGGACAATAGAGTTGGTTATTTGAGAGAAAAATAACTTATAGAATGCGACTAGGGTTGTTTAAAAGGGAAATTGGAAGGGTATGGTCTATATTGAAGTCTCAATCTGATGTAAAAACGTGAGGGAGGAGGTATCCTTTTATAATTGAGGTTAGGGGAAGTTTTGGATTTTTGAAAAATAATAATTTATAAAAATTCCAATCTCAATAAAAATAGACCAAAAAATAAATATATTATCTTATAAGATGAGTTATTTTTTTTAATAACGTGAAAAAATAATTTTGAGGCATGTTTTTCTATTATTTTAAATCTTACCATTTCGATTAACCCTTAATTATCCTTTTTTAATTTTAACTAATAAAATGGAATTTTCCATGTTAAAAGTTTATAATTGTTTATTTATGTGATTTATATTATATTATAAATGAATAATATATAACATTTCAACCATATTTTAATTATTTTATATTTTTAATGATGTTTTATGATTTCTAATCAATTTAATGAAATATTATTTTGATAAAATATCACTTGTGTCAATTTTGACACAATTCATTACATGGAATTTTTCAAATACCTATATGACATGTTAACTTATTAAATCATATTTTATTATATCCCTAAGAGTTAAAGGTATTCTTGAAAATTCCTTGATCACATTAATTAATCCAATTTATTTTTATTTTTATAATTTTGATAACATTTATTTTATATTTCAATTGATAAAATAATTACAACATCATTATTTTATAATTATTTAACAAACATATTTTTCCAAAAAAAATTGAATGATGAAGATAAATCTTATATATTTCATAATATTATCTAAATAATAATATATATTTTGGGTAACCCTATCTTAAATATTATATAGTATTTACAAAATTAAAGTGAAATCATCAATTTTTTATTAAATAATATAGTATAAATATCATTATATCATAAAAGTGGAATAAAAATTTAAAAAAAATTATAATATGAAATAATATTCTTTAAGGTAATAATTTAAATTTATATTCATTCATAACATTAATTTTTCGAAATGTGGGTACAAAATGTATATTTAAAACCATGAAAGTGACCTATTGTGGCCTTCATTGATTTGAATATTATATTAGAAATTTTTTGAAAAGTGTCCAATAAATTACATAATTTAATTATTTATATGTGAAGGGTATAATTATATTAATCTTATAAAATATGTACATGTTATCGTATAATTTTATATTCTTTATAAATTTATTTCTAACCTAAATCACTAAATTTACCCTTTATTATGGTAACGATATTTAACAAGGTTTCTATTCATATTGGAAAAAAGGGTACTATTAAATCTCTCTAGACCTCGTGAATACAAATTTGGAACCCTTTTTTCTAAATTTAAAATTTAGTTGTTATAAAATTTAATTTAAATAAAAACCAATAAAATTCCATGAGAAACAGATTTCCAGAAAAAATTTCCTTTCAAAACATAAAATATTTTTATAATAAATTCGCATATAAAATACTTTTAAAAACCAATATTTGATAATTTTAAATAAAAATGAACTAATTAAAATTTTAAACTAATCCATATCATAATCTAAACTTTTGTATACTTTAGAAGAAAATATAGTTTTCAATAAAAATAATTATTTTCACGATGTGATAAATTTTTTCCAAACATATAATAAAATATGACAATTTTCATAATAAAAATTAACAAATAATACATTGAAATAGATTTTAATTATATATATATATATATATATCATTAATTAGTTGATCATATTTGATTCCACCAAATAGTCCTCAAGTTTGTAATTAACATATAATATTTGTGTGGTTCATTTAAACTCATTGTAGCATGGAACACATGATTTTGAATAATTATAAATATTTATAGAGAAATAATTTATAAAAAATATCCAAAGTGATACACGTATTATTGGGGATGTTTTTTGGGAAATAATAACATTGTCACAAAAATGGGTTGTTGGCCGGGTTTCTCCTGGTTCCCAATTTTTCTAAATAATAATCGGTTTGGACAAATTATTAGCTTATAAAACAAGAATAAAATATTTAATATTATATGTAGTTAACACTAAATTAATATCATCTCTGATCCATTTTTATCCATTTTCTAATGAATTACTCTTATATGTTTTCATATAATTAGGCTTATCTTATGGGCTGTCTATAATTCTCTCTAATACTAACTCCAAAATTAAAAAAACCCTGATCTAATACCATCTATATAGAATGTAATTTTTTTCACACAACTATTACATAATTTTAATTATAATCAACATGATAATGTAACAAATCAAATATCTTATTGTTTACTGGCTTGGAAAAATTTGGATCATACATCGGTTGTTCGTATTACAAAATAAAAATTTATCTAACTCCTTATTCTATATCCTACTAAAATCTATCCTCCTTCTCAGTAAATGTAATCACATGAAGATATACATCAATGAACGGGGTGATATAAAATCCCTTTAAAATGATGAATAAGGGACATGAATAAATATGTCTTGGGTGATAATAATAATAATCATCATATCAAAAGAAATGGACTATCGTCAATATCATGAGGGAAACATGGGATTATTCAACGGAATGTGGTAGTGTATACAAATGAAATTTTAAGTCATAGCTTTCATAAAGAACAGGTAATTGTGAAAAATGATTGAATCATGTTCACATATAATATTTTTTCATAATCATAACATTCCCATTTTAAAAAATTAAATTTCATGTTCATCGATAATAAAAATTATATCATGATATCTATCACATTACCCAATGAATTGGTGGGATATATACTTCTTGGTCCACCCCTTACATCATAGTATCTACATAATCATTCATACCACATATAACATATTATAATCATAGTCAAGAACTAACCCAAGGAATGTAATTAGTATCAGAAAGAGTTTATCCAACATTATTTCATGAATATACATGATGTTACCAAATTAAAAGGGAAAACCATATTTGGTATACTTATCAATATTCATGAGTGAAAAATAAATAACTCGAGAGGAGTCAAATAAGTGTTTTGGAAAAAAGATTTCTTTTCAAAAGTATTTTTATTTTTCAAAAAATAAATTTGGAAAATATGTATATCCTAGAAAATAAAATGGAATGATAAGGAAATTATATTTATGTAAAATTAAATGATTATTTATAACAAATGTTCCTTGAAAATACGATAACCAAAGAAAATATTTTGGGTTTGAGTATCCTATTAAAATAATACTGGATTTATTTCATAACTTTTATTCCTTCTGAATTATAAAAGAATATTTATTAAAACATTTATATATGGGTTATTTATAGAAGTAAATTCAACTATTTATCAATTATAACCCTTTAATTATATTCCTTAATTTTTGTTGATGAAATTGAAGTGTTTTATTAAATGTTTTCTAAAAAATGTCCTATTTCACTATGAATAATCTATTTTCATTCATATTAATTTATAGATGTGTATGATTAAATTCATAATATTGTAATACAGGAAATTTATAATTTATAAATTATATATAATTAATACAATCCATACATGTAGGTGGTTATAATAATTTTATATGTAATATATTCATAGGTGGCTTAACAGACTTTTAATGGGACATTGTCTAAAGAGAGAGAAATATAATCATTACATTTATATATTTCATAAATATAAAAAATGAAGTAGTTTAACATATTTTTTAAAATTTCAACTTTCTATAGAAATAATTTTATTATATATGGTTTTGAAATGAATTTGGAATAATATAAAGGATAAGAATAAAAGAGGGAAGAGTGAATAATGATTTACACTATCCTTGTTGTAGCTTCTCTTGTATGATAAAATAACTCTGCTAGTGATTGTAGTTGGATTGATACTTAATTTCCCTATGTATTATTATGGTCTTGAGTTGGAATTTTAAGGTAGAACATGGCCTTTTTAATCGGTGGGAGGAGGGGTTTCCTAATGGATGTGATAAGGGTCATTTATAATCGAGGATACATGTTTATCTTGAATAAAATGTTGAATAAAATATTATATACAAGGTAACACATGTAATATTAATTTTTATTATATTATAAACCTTATTTTATTTAATTTATGTTATTTGAAGACTTTTTTAACAATATAATTTTAATTCACTTGTTTAATCCAAAGGAATGATGTAACGAATAGAAATAAAAAATATTTTAATGTAATAGTTTAGTTTTTTAGTCATTAGATAGTATTTTTTTTGTTTTCAAATTAATTTTATCATATTTTATCAACTCTTTAATGAAATAGGATATATCATTTCCGAAACTAAAGTTTCTTAATGTATTATGTCATTATTACATCATGAGTATTGTAATATTAGATACACAAGTTATGTGAAAAAATTATTTTTACTATTCTCCAAAAAATTGAAGTATTTGAGAAAATTACAAAAAAAATCATCCTTGGAAAATTTTGAAGTTATTATTTCAAAACGTATATATTCATTTTATCTAGATAAATTTATAAAATAATTAATTTTAATTTTCAATATAAAATTTATTTCTTTTACGTAATACATTAAAATACTATTTATTTAAAATATGGTAAAATTTTCATTTAATTTTTAATCATGATATTTATTTTGTTGTAATTATAAAAATTACATTTTAATAAATTAAGAATTTTTATTATTATTTATTGAAAGAATTATTTTTGGAAAAAATTACAATTCGTACAGGCAGGTTACCTTTCCCAACAACCATGTTAATATTCTAATGCTCACTTTAACTCCTATATATACTTCTATCTTTATTTATTCATTTATTCTTCTCAATTCCTTTGAAGGTGTTATATTTCCATTTCCAATAATTTTGATTAGTTTACTAATATTTTATTTCTTCTAAATAATTTTTTCAGCCTATGCGATGATTCTAGTGGATTGGGGTTATCTATATTTTTACAATTTCGCTTTTCTATTTTATATTTTCTTCATTTTAAATTTTTATTGTTTTAATTGGTTTATTTATTGATTAATATAACTATTTTAATAATGAAATAATTTTTATTCCAATTAATTGTGTGTATAATAACATATAGTATATTATAAACATAATTTATTTAAAGAGTAAAATATTAGTTTTATACTCAGTGTTGTCATAGGGGTACCCCATGATGAAGTGATAGGGTAAATAAAAACCTTACCAACAAAATCATGAAATTTATTTTTCAATTAAAATTTTCTTACATGGTTTTTATGGAAATGGGGTTTTTAAATTTATTATTCATTTTGTTCTAATTCAATAGTGAAATCAACATCCTGATCTAGTATAACAGTAGACAATTCATGAAAAAATATTCAATCACTATGGGAACATCAATAAATTGAATTACTTTTTTATTTTTAATAACATGAGCAAGTAAAATTTCACTACTAACCCTAATGAATTTCTCAAATTCAGGGTAGGATATCAAAGGAATAAAATAAGTTAGCAACACTTTCTTGAATATAAAGTATATATTATAATGATTAAAATATTGATGATAATTACCAAACATAACATCAAAATCTACCATGGGATGTTAAAAAATAATTATAGCATAAGAAATTCCATCGATAATAATAAGAAACTCCTATAAAACCTAGTTACATTAATATTTATGGACATATTTTTTTTTACCAAAATAGTATTTTAAATATTATGAGGTGATATTCCAACATTAAATTCAAATTTATCATAAATGGTGGATTATAAGGATCCAGAGTAAAACTGTCCATTTGAAAAAGTAGAATAAACTTTTATCATACCTACCACTACTTCATTGGATGGTTTAATATCAACTGTATTTTAAGAAAATGAATTTATAAACATTTGTTTCTCTGATCTTGATTATTTCCATAATATATGACTAAATTTAGAAACACATTATCATAATTAACCAACTCATTGAAACTATGAAATCTCACCATTTTATGGATACCTATTAACCCCTCCATTGTTTTTTAATGAATTTTATCTTTTCAGTCAAAATGATTTTGACTAATCTTACCACATTAATAACAATTTCCAAATCATGTTGATCATTACTTGAAATATGATTTACTTCAATTAGAATCTATTTAGTGCTTACCTATATAATAATTAACTAGATTATTAATTGCTTCGTAACAAATCTCCAATTTATTACTAGTTTCATATCAAGGAACACAGGTTTCAGCAAACTCCATTTCAAAATTATGATAATAAAAAACAACAATCTCATTGATTTTAAATTATCTTGTTGAATGTTATGTATGTTAACATTGTTTTATCCAATGTAAAATCAATAACATTTACTATTACTACCCTTATTAAAATCATGTATGTACCTAGGAAATCTTGATAAAATTTCTTCATAAAAAAATCATATTAATCATCCTTCTTCCAGAGTTCTTAGATTTTTTCACTATACTACATCTAAAAATCTTATTAATATATGCCTACTATAAAATGTTCTTAAATTCATTCTATTTCATGGATTCAATCTCATAACATTATATGGTATTATTTACAAAATACCACCATTGATCAACCTCAACATCAAAACAATAAATGGAATGAGTTACCTTTTGATGTTCTAACCATCCCAAGACTTCAAATATTTTTTTCCAATGCATCGATACATCATTAAAATACCTCATGGCATGGAGATCCACTAAATTATGGAGGATGTTATCTCATCAAACGCTCCACTAAGATCATGTTTTTATATAGTATATTTTTTGACATCCATAATGGATGCCACTACTATTTATATACTATGTCAATGGATGGATTACAACAACAAATTTTTCAGTCCTAATTCAAACAATTAATTTGTGTGGATTTGGAAGTATATTTTCCTATTGGTTCCTCCCTACTATAACATATCTATTTCCTAAATATAAAACAATTTCTCAAAAAACACACATTAGGAGGATAAAAATGGTAATTTTTAAAATCTATATCAATTAAAATTAACTATATAGTATAATCATTGAAAGGAGTACTATTATCATTATCCTAAAATCTAAATGTTTCTGAAACCTAATTTGATTCAAACTATAAGGAAAATGAATTAACCATTACATTATATAGTGGATCTGTTCTATAAATCAAATTCATTAATTATGAAATATGATTTAGGGTTATAATTTTAGATAAATAGTTCATAAATCTTACCTAAAAATTCCATATTTTAAAAAAAATTGATACTGCTGATATGTAAAAATTACTTTATAGAGAATAAAATGCATAAAATAGAACATGATATCCTCTCATGAAAAATAATCATTAAATTGATCATAAATTCTTAATCTCCATTACATAAACTTAAAATAGGTTAATTTTTTTTAAATAATTTTGATGAGTATAAATATCTCATTAAGGGACATAAAAATAAATAAATTCAATATTCTAGTGAAAACATGAATACTGATGAAATGTTTTCTTTTTTCATATTTTTTCATAAGTGAAGGAAACTAATCATTTACATATGAAAACAAAAAAACCTTTACATCCAAAAGAAAAACATTAATCCTGATAGCAATCAAATAAATACCCATTTGAGGCCACTTAGAGAATCATATTCATAACCTTTGTCATGAATAACTAGATCCCAGTTAATTCCATAGGAGAAACCCAATGTAAACAACCTCCTTCATGACTCAATGGTAAAGGAACAATACCCAATTAATTGGGAATCCATATGGATGAAACCATATTTTAGCCTATAATTGGATCACATGGTTCTATATTGGAACACCCATCGTGTAAGCTATAATGGGATCACATGACACTTTTTAAGCACATCCATCTTATTAGCGATATCGACATCAACCTTCTCTATCATGGTGCATTTATTATGTAAACAATATTAGGGTTACAAGTATCTCATATATAAATTTTTAGTACCATATGAAAAATAAATCATTTTATTCTTGGACTATTCTTTATAAATCCTTTGAAAAACTCTTTTTTAATCATATAAAACTCACTTTCATATATCAATATACACTTTTTAAAAATATACTTTTTCAACTAAAAAATTATAGGAAAACAGAAATTAAGGTTTACATTGAATAAATTTTTTAATTATACTATATAAATAAAAACATCATATAACAATTATGGTAGTGTGAAAAGCGATTTTCAATAAATATATTAAAATATAACATTACTATTTACCATTTCAAATGAATGTTAAAACATTTCAAAAAAATATTCCATTTACAAAGCATTAAATTAATGTGAAAAGATACATAAAATGGACAATGAAATTTAATTTATTTCTATATTATAATGTCTATAAAATAATTTTTTGAAAAATATAGACATGGGTGAAAAAATGAATTTTATAGGTAAAATTAAATGTGGATTATTAAAATATTATCTCTTACCATATGACTGACTTGTCTCTGTGTTCATTATCTTCCTCAAAAATAAAAAAGAATCAATTATTTACATTCTTTAGAAACGTTTTAATCATTATTTTTCTATTTATTTCACTTACTAAAATTTTGTATATAATAAATAAATAAATTATGTTTAGTTCAAATGTTTTGATGTTGGTCAGTTCATTAGTCAAAACTGAATTTGGTAGTTCGAAATTCCTCAATGTCGTCATTATTCAATCACATTCAAGATAATAAACATGAAATAATAATTTTTTTTATACATCAGTTATATATTTTCACCCACCCTGAATGAAAATTATAAAAAAGGAAATGTGTTACGATTATAGAAACCATAGGGAATATATTGGCACGAGAAACAATTACAATTTAAACAATCATTATGGGAATAAGGTAAGAATAATATTGTCCTTCCAGAATTATAATTATCTCTTTATTACCATTCTAATTAATTAAATATATTTTTTTTATCATCCATTTGATGGGGTGATATAAACGACTCACATCACTTCGTGGAGGTAGCAGTCCATAAGTACACACCAATGCAATTTTCATTTTTAATGAAAGTAAAGTAAAACAATTATGTGATATATTATCTTTTAATAATGATAAATATTTTATGAATACTATATGTAAAAAAATTCCATCATTATAGGAATATTTTATTGGTGGTGATAGTGAATGAAATACATAGGTTCCTGAGGTGGTTGTCCTCCAAACAAAAAAATGATGGATTCCATTCCCACCTGATAAAATATTAAATGGATATAGGTTATTCAATGAACATAATAATATCCTTATATCTACGATATATTGATGTCAATATATTAATTTTTTTAAATTTTGTTTAATTTTGTTGGTAGATGAATTAAGAATACATGCGTTAAGATAATAAACCTCTTATTTGGATAAAATCCTTTTCATAGTACCTTAAGAAAAATTTTGTTGGTATTGTGACTAAAAAAGTCCAATAATATGTTAGGAATGAATTAACGAATGGATTTTGGTATTTTTTTGTTCCAAAAGGTTTTTGAAATTTGATGCAATGTGGAGAAGTGGTTCGCTTTTATTAGAGAGAAGACATGCACTCATGGAATAACCTAAAATATTAATTTCAAATAAAATAATTTTCATTTATAAATGGAACAAATTGATAATATTCGATGATAATATGAGATGGATTCAAAATAAACTCAACCATTGTTTTTTGGAGAATTTTATATCTCATTTTATCCTTATCTTGTGGTGTTTACCACACTTTAACACTTATTACACATAGCATGGAAATATGTTTTTTACACTTTTAGGGTCAAGGTAGTAACTGTATATAAAAAATGGACCATTTCTACACTTCAAAACCATATAAAAATTTATCTTCAAAATATAGGATTTTTTAGAAATTTATATTATTTAATAAAATATTTATATCATAAAATGTCAATAATGAAAATTTCAAAACTATATAATTTATTTTATTTATATAAAATAAGGAAAACAAATTAGTTCATAATTGTAACACCCCAACCCTAGTTACCCTGAGTGAATGCATTATTATATAACAATGGCATGATGACAAGGGATCAAATCTCGAAAGACCGATCAGTTTAGTATCCTTCGATGTACTAGATGCATACATATGTTTTACATTATATTATGAAATGAAAAACAAAAAAATAGTGTCTTTTTTGAACAAATTCATATCCCTTAAACTATCCATGCAGGTCATCCATAATATACTTCATTAAAATCAAGAAAAAATAAAACATAGAAATGGGTTAGCTTAGATTCTTAGTAAGGATAACAATATAGTGGAAACTATTATAAATAAGCATAAACATTTAAGGCAATGTGTATGACTAAAACACAAGCCTTTCAAACCTTAACTTCAGTATAATATGGAAATTTTAAATAAAATAAATCCATTTACTTATTCACATGGATATTCCACTAGTCTAATAATCACATGTAGTATCAATGTCCAATTTCATAATGATATAATAAATAATGTTCGACATCATAACCACATAGTCAAGGCCTCATGCCAAAACTACAAATAAGATTTTTTCAAGGCCTTATTCCAAGAAACTAGTGTGTATCATAAGACATACTGATTCATCGTGGAGGTATATTGGGATCCAACATTAACATAAAAATTCCAATGCATTCCTCATATGAAAAGGGTGAAACATAACATACACATTCATATTAAAACTAGCATATAAATTATTAATACATTAACCATAAACCATGAATGGTATAAAAATAATGCATCCATGCTCAAACATATCTCATTAAATACATTATGGAAGATTGTATTATAATAAATCAACCAAAATAAAGAATAATGAATGATATTGACATATATGAAAATAATCAACAAAACAATTTGAGAGAAATATCCCATTTAAAAAAACATTTAAAATCCTCACTATTTATTAAAAATTAGTTAAAAATATGTTTCTGAATCAAAGTTTCCATGCCACTTTGAAACATTTAAAATGAATTTTAATTTTAAAACATCCTTTTCATTTTAAATATATCCTTAAAACAATTTTTAATACATGGACATCAATGAGATCATTTTAGATGAATAAATCCTAAAAACATTTAAAATGATATTTTAGTTAGAGTTCCAAACCAAATGAACGATGCTTGAATACCAATAATTGAGCTAATTAATACCATATAATATCATTTGAATAATGGATTTCATGATATTCTATGTCAAAGTATAGTATATGCACCATATAAAAGTGATTTGGCGCATAACAATAAAGAAGTCTCAATGAAATGTAAATTGAGATGAAATCCATTATAAAGACCGTATCCATAAGTTATGGATAAAACAATGACATAATTATGTGTGAAAAATATAAATACACTCAATATTATAGGATATTCAGTGTAAATAAATCAAATTACATTCACACATATTCTTGTAAAAACTACACCAATGAGTTGGATGTTTAACTCAATGAATGGAAACTGAGTTAACATTACACTTATCATGTTCATATCAATGACTTGAGAATTTATCAATGGATTTATTATGTGAATCAGAATTATATACACACTATGGTGAGTGGAAATAATTACATAAATGAAAAAATAGTGATTTCACACATAATCTTGGAGTAAAATAATCAATGAAGTTTGCGTAAAACCCAATGAGTGAAAATCGAAATTAGAAATTTCCTTACCAAAATTATAACTTACGAAACATACACCCCATTAAAAAGGATCATAAAATGATGATGTAAATACCAATTTATTAAATAATATTACATAAATAATACAATCATGGGAAGTACATACACCACACAACAAGAAATAGTTGCTATATAGCATGAATCTCACAGAAATAAGAAGTGAGATGAGAACCCATTACCCTGCACATTTCCATATTCGAGGCTATGTTATCCTAATGTATAATAGTTAAATCATTTTTATTAAATTATAAAAGAACCACATAACTAAATATTATATCAGATATGGTCTTTTAATATTTGTTTGTTAATATTATTTTTGTAGTATCATTGTTTCGGGTGTTAACTGATTCGTTTTCCTATATAATGTTTCTTACGTAAGTCATGTTTTTTATGGATATGATGTATTTTATTCATATCCTGAATGATATTAAGTTATTAAACATTATTTTTAACCATAAAATTATAATTATTCATTAGTGGTTAGGATGGGGAATTAATCTCACCATTTTCGTGGAAACGGTAATCCGTATGTATGCAAGAGTGATAATATCATTCCATTGATGGTGAAATCGTATGTAATTGGATGGTATAACATATATAACGATTAATTATCATGTTATATCTAATATTTATATCAATTATAATTATTTTTATACCCATCCAAATATTGAATTGTTGAATAACAAACTACACCACAACGTGGAGACAGTAAGCCGTACGTACGCACGTATGGCGACTTTGTCATTCATTGGATGTATAGAATAGTGAATATGGTTTTACCGTATTTATAATAACATCACAGTATGTAGGAGGTACTAGAGTTGTTATATTGGTATGGAAGCAACAAAGATAGAGTACGTTCATGAATAAAAGAACTTTTAAAGAGGTGATGAAACCAAAACATCTTCTTTTAGAGCTTTCTTTTGATTAGATCAAAAGGTCTCCTTAGGTTGGATTTCTGATCCATGTAAGGCCTCTAGGTTGAATTCAGGGTATTTGGGAGGATATTTGGGCATGTTTTGGCTAATACAAATGGATTTTTAGGTGTGAAATTATGAGAAGGGGAAGTACCATTTTATAAGAGAGGTGATGGTTACTTTAGGAAAAGCTTGAAATGTTAATTTATTATACATTCATATTCGGAGTACAATGTCTCCAAAAGAATTTATTTAGATTACAAGGGGGTTATGGGTCAAAAAAAACTCAACCAATAAGTTTTATATATGTTTTGGTCACCATAATAACCTTATCCTATATATTTAACTCTTAGTTAAATACTTTAACATTTACAATGTCTTCTAGTATTTTTTTATTATATGGTTATTAAACATACTATAAACTACCAAGTGAAACCCAAGAGGTTCATTAATTCCATATCTATCATTATATTTTTCCATTTACAAAACCATATATTTTTAGGAATATTATATCATCTAATAATATAATATTTGTTTTAAAAAATCATTAATGTTTATTTTGACACTATTTAGTATTTAGTTTTTGTGAACGACAAAAAAACAAGATTACTCCAAAATAATATACTAAATCAATCCTAACATGTTATATTAACTTAAAAATTAGAGGAATTCCTCAAAAGTATCAATTAACATTTAGTTAGATATATATAGTATCAATTATTTTAATCATTAATTAATAAGGGTAATTCCTGCATCATAATTGTGTCATAAATAAATTTAATTATTTAATGTCTAAAAATTATAAATAAAATACAATTATGTTTGAAATAATTTTATATTTCTATTGAATATTTATAGTAAAATTTATCTTATATATATCCCTATATTAAAAATGTTTAAGTTATTTAAATTTGAATTTAACACTTTTAACTATTCTTTAAATAAAATAATAATAATTGTCCTAATTTAATCCATGTAGTTAAAAGAGGATCATATTTTATACCTAAGGATGATTTTGGTCAAAACACACTTATCAAATATAATTATGACATGCGTTAAGGTAATTATAATATCATTTTTACCTTTAATTACCGATTTTACTTGTAATTGTGATAAATAAAATTCAAAAGTTACTGTTCACAAAAGAAAATTATTTTCATCATATTGAACCAAATTTTAATTACTGATGTCAACTGTGTGTCTTGGATTTTTTAAATTCAATTCAAAAAATCAGTAAAATTATGGTTTATGCTAATTAGTAAATGAGCCTAGAAGGTGGGTAACCGACGTTAAGATGTTCAATAAAATTTTATACATCAAATTTTATTATAAAATTTATCTAATTAATTACATTTAAATTATATAGTTTTTATATATCTATTTTACCTAAAATAAATTTAAATAATCAATAATTATTTAAATAAAAAAATCATTTTTTATGTACTGTGTAGTATTTTTCACTATTGATAAAAAATTGAATGTTTTCAAAAAAATAAAGAAAAATCCGCCTAAAATAATTTTGATATTACATATTCAAAAATGATGCTTATATTACCAAATTCAAATCATAGAAGTATCATTAATTAATTTAATATTAATTCCCATTATCAAAACCTAAAAGAAGGTATTTGAAAAGTGAAAAGTATCAAAAGAATGATATGTGTTAATGTTCAATTTAAATGAAAAATTACTTCCAATGACCAAAATTAGATTATATGATAAAATTATTATCGAATTATACTTAAAAACCATTCATATTTATAGTTTTACATGGTATATAATTTTAATTAAAAAAGTAGTTTTCAAATAAAGAATAGTATTTTTTTATTATTCATCTAAATATGAAAGTTATCAAAAAATACTAAAAATTTATCCAAACTAAATCATTATGTCCCAATTCTACTGAATAATTGAATTTCATAAAATTGATTATATAAATGTGTCAATGTTTTGATTAAAAAATGCTTCCACATTAAAAGGTGAAAAAATGACATTTATTGAAAAATACTTCTTTTATCTGAAAAATTGAATTTGTCCTTATATTAACTCTAAGAACAAAAAAGTTGAAGTTTAAAATTATATGGTCTATATATATATAATTAAATATGTAGCTATTACTATTAAAAAATTCTTTTTAAATGGCTAGTTTGATAGGTTGTGGTGCACTTGAACTCAATATTGCATACTTCGCACGCTATAGTATTATTCAAAGAGAAACATGCCATGGAAAATTGGGGTGTTACATTATTCCCCCATCAATAAATTGTGTACTAACAATTTTAAATTGTTATTCAGAAATAAAAGGTCAAAAATAGAAAAAAACCATTGTGGAAAACCCACATCGGAAATAGGGTTCATAAAATTTTGACTTAATAAGAGTGAAATGGAAATGAAAAAGTCTCTACCAAATTAGGATTTCGAATAGAAGAACAATGGTGGCATTTATAATGGGAGAAAAAACATAAATATTAATAGGGAGTGATTAAGGTCATAAATCACAAACCAGTAAATAAAAAATTAAGGGTCTCAAAGCCATGAATCTATAATGATTTAAAATATAGTCAGTTCAACTTAACATAAGGTATTAGGATAAGACATTTTTTTTAATATCCTTTACATTAAGTTTAAGAATTATCTTATACATAGAATATGAAATAATAATACTTGACAATTTGAGGTCAATCCTTTAACTAATTTCTACCACTAACTCATATTTCACACCAAAAGATATGTATTCAAGATGACATTGTCACACCTGAAGTTCTAGAATCAAATTCAACATAATCAAATAATCTACATAAGATGAACTATATATTTCCCTTTCCTTTAGACATTAACCCAAAAAAATTGGATAGTACAGGACCAGATGATCCCTAAAAAGGATAATCCTTTATAGAAAGGAATACTACTCTTAATCTTCTAAATTAACCAAACAATACCCAAAGTTCAACAAAGAACATTAAAAAAAATTCTTTAAATTTTTTAAAAATAATCCAAACTATGTTTGAAACACAAAATTCAGAAGGATTTGAACACATTGACTTCCACGATAAATATTAATGTTTATATCAAAATAACATTGACTACTCTTAAAGTCACATACTTAAATGTAATTAACCAAATCAAATATTCTCTAAGACAGGTTAATCATTTTTCATAAATAACCAAAATCTCAATAAGCACAAAAAAACATCCATTCTTCCAAAATAAAAAATTACACCATTACTCTAGAAATGAAATCCCATTTTAATCTATTTTACATAGGAATATAGTGTTTCCAAAAGAGATAATGTCTTCTAAAATAACATTTATCACTTAGTAAAAAAATTATTTTTCTATACTAAGGATAAATAATATGTTCACACAGTCAACATAGTCAGGATTCAAAATATCATTTATATAAAATGAATTAGTAATACTAACTAGGGACTTCAAATCATCCATTGGTAGGAAACATACCAAGTCTCACTTTGGTTGTGGGTTTTATTCCCACAGTATTGTCCGACGTGACAGGTGGTCTCACGGTCTATGTGTTGTCCTTTTTCAAAAAATATATAATTTTATAACATTCCTAAAAATGAGATAAATTCCTCAAAAATAACCATAGCATATGTTAACCACAAATGTTATCTCATATATTAGAATTTCTTCCCAAAAAGATATAACCTATAATTGAATTACATTCAAGGATCCTATAAACCCAAATGTTTCATTATGAATATATCCACAAAATAAAAGATATTTCTTCGTCAAAAATAATTTTCACATAACTAACTACCTGGTTAAATATAAAAGAGAAAAGTGTTCCAATGTAATCCCATCAACAATGAAAATTTATACTTTTAAATATTTCTCCATCCATTAATTTCTATATAGGGTTTTCATTGAAGTAGAGGATATTCTATAGATTAGGACATTGACTCGAGTAATGCCCACGTCTCCTACATTTACAGAAAATGACTGTAAATGGATTTTCTGGAACATTTTTATTTTCTTCTATAGTAATCTTAATTTTCCCTTGAAAATTATTTACTTTATGTCCTTATTTCCCACAAATAATGAATTTATTTGTTTTATTGAAACACTTTCCTCGGTGTCTCCTTCCACATTTCCTATATGATGCAAAATGAGCTTCCTTTTCTCTATGGTCTCCACTACTACAACTCTTATCATTCTCCACCTTTCTCTTCATTGTTGAGTTTAGGAGTTGTTTAATATATATTTTGTTGATCACATTTTTGGAAAATTGATTCATAATGAACATCATATATTTTACACCTATTAACATTCTATTTAGTTTCTCATTTCCACCACCATTACCACCTTGTACATCATGTTCAATTTTATTATGACTTCTTAGGAATCAAGCGATTGACTAAAACCAGAAAGCATATCGTGAGTAACAATATTCATATAATTATTTAGAGAATATAATGATTCATTATTTTAAATTTAAAACACTATAGGATTAATCAAGGTTATTTATTCGGAACATACATAAAAATTATTTCAAATCGGTTTGTAAAGAAAACATGAATTATCAATAGCATATCCCATGGGAGTGTCGTAACCAAGGGGGAAGCAAGGCCTGTTTTCATGTAATAAGATACCTCAAGTCAAGCACGGAACTACTTGATAGAGTTTTCACTCATAGGTATGTCTATGCCATAGCAGCTTCTACCTTCTTGTATCCATACATAGATTTATTTATTGGAAAACTATCAAAATATATACATTACCAAAATTCCAGGAATTTATTCTATACTAATTCTCAAAGATTATCTTAGGGTAATGTTCTCTAAGTATAGTTTTTATAAATCTATATTCCAATGGTTTTACTAAGTTTCCTCTAATACCAACTATAACTCACCAACCCTAGATAACCAGAGTCAGTGCATTATTACATAACATTGGAATGATCACAAGGGATCAAATCCTAAAAGACTGACTAGTTTAGTAGCCATGGTGGTATTAGAAACTTACATAAGATTTATATTATATTATGAAATGAAAAAAAACATAGGTTCCCCTTTTAACAAATTCATATCCCTTAAACTATCCCTGTAGGTCAGTCATAATATAATGATTTGCATCTTGGGAAAAATAAATCATAGAAAGGGGTGATCTCAGATGATTATTAAGGATAAAAATATAGCATAAATAATCATAAATAAGAATAAACATTTAAAGAAACTAATAAGACTAAAACACAATCATTTTAAATGTAAACTTCAGCATTATATTGAAAAACTAAATAAAATAATGCCATTTAATTATTCACATTGATATTCTACAAGCCGAAGAATCGCATGTAATATCAATAACCTATTTCATAGTAATGGACTGCATAATTTCAGTCATCAGAACTATATAGTCAAGGCATAGTTCCAGGACTACAAATAATATTTTTTCAAGGCCTTGTGTGAAGACACATGTTTGTCTCATTAGACCTACCAATGCATTGAAGAGCTATAGCGGTCTCCAACCATCAGATACTAATTCCAATGCATTCCTAATATGGAAATATGGAAACATAACACAATCATTCATATTAAGACAAGCTTACGAGATCATAATACTTTTACCATAAACCTTGAATTGTATAGAAATAACACATCCACAATAAAAAACGCCTTAAATACAATATAGAAGATTGAATTATAATAAATAAACCTCAATCAAGAATAATGAAGGATAATGACATAGATGAAAATAACTAGTAAAACTATTTGAGAGAAATACCCCTTTTTTTAAAACATTTAAAAGTCTCGCTATTTATCAAGAATCCATTTAAAATATATTTTCGAATAATAGTGGATCATACCAATTTGAAAATTTTAAAAGGAATTTTAAATTTAAAACATCCATGTCCATATAAAAAATCATTAAAACCATTTTTAAAACATGGACATTAATGAGAATGATTTAGAAGAATAAATCCTTAAAACATTTAAAATGATATATTAGTTAGAGATCCTAACCAAATGAATGAAGCTTGAATACAAACAATTTAGGAAATAAAAAACTTACAATATCAAGACAATAAAGAGATAAATTATATACTATGTCTATGTATAGTATATACACCATATAAAAGTGAATTGGCACATAACAATAAAGATGTCTCAATGGAATGTAAATTGGGATGAAATACCTTATAAAGACCATACCCTTAGGATAAGGATAAATCAATGACATAATTATTGGTGAAAAATAAAAATACACTCAATATGATTTGATATTCAGTGTATATCAATCAGATTACATTCCCACATATTCTTGTAAAACCAACACCAATGACTTGGATGTTTTACTCAATGAATGGAAATTTAGTTAATATTACTCTTATCCAGTTCATATAAATGAATTGAGAATTTATAAATGGAGTGATTTTGGGAATAAAATGTATATCCACACAACGGGGAGTAGAGAGTAATACATAAATAAACAAATAGTGATTTTACTCAAAATATTGGTGTAAAATAATCAATGAAGTTCACGTAAAACCCAATGAGTGGAAATCGAAATTAGAAATTCCTTTACCAATTTGGTAAATAATTAAACATATAAACCATGAAATAATTATCATAACATAAATATTTAAATAACCTTAAAATAATGTATATTACACAAAGAAAACAATCATGGGTAGTACATACACCACCGAATAGGAAATAATGGCAATATTGCATGAATATCATGGAAATAAGTAGTGAGATGAAAACCCCTTTCCTTGTACTTTTCCTTAGTTGAGGGTACGTTAACCTCTTGTCTGATAGCTAAATCATTTTTATTAAATTACAGATGAACCTAATACCTAAATATTATATCATATATGATCTTCTAATATTTATTTTTTAATAATAATTCAGTGGTATCATTGTTCCATTTTTTAATTGATTCATATTGCATCATATATTTGTTATGTAAGTCATGTTTGTTATGGATAGGATGTATTTTATTCATATCCATAATGATATTAAGTTATTAAACATTATATTTAATCATAAAATCAATATTATTATTGAATGGTTACAATGGTGAGTTAATGTCATCGCATTTGTGGATAAAGTAATCAGTATGTACGCACGAGTGACGATATCATTCCATTGATAGTGAAATATTATGTAATTGGATGGTATATCATATATAAAAAACCATTAACATGTTATATTTATTATTAACATCAATTATACTCATTATTATTCCCATCCAAAAAAATAAGTGTTGAATATGACACTACATGACAACGTGGAGACGGTAAGCCGTACGTACGCACGTATGGTGAATTTATCATCAATAGGATTGATAGAATATTAAATATGTTTGTACCATATTTATAATAATATCACAGTATATAAAAGGTACTAGAGTTATTATTTTGGTATGGAAAAAACAATGAAAAAGGAAGGAGAATAAGAAAATAACTTTGTAAGAGGTGATAAATCATTACCACTTATTCGGGTGCTTCCATTTGATTGGATCCAAAGGGCTCCTTAGGTTGGATTTCTGGTCTAAATAAAGCCTCTATGATGAATTTAGGGTAGTTTAGAGGATATTTGAGTAGGTTTTTACTGAGCCAAATGGCATGGGAGATGTGAAATTAAGAGAAGGGGAAATACCATTTTATAAGATAGGTGGGGGTTACTTTAGGAAAAGTTTAGAATATTAATTTATTATACAATAATATTAAGTTTATAAGAGTTCAAAAATGATATATTTCAAGGATAAGGTGGTTCAGGGTCGAAATACTCTCAACCAATAGGTTTTATATAGGTTTAGGTCACCATATTATCCTTATATTTTATATTTAACTCTTTGATAAATACTTAAACATTTATAATGTCTTCATGTATTTTTATATTATATGGTTAATAAACATATTTAAAATTACTAGTGAACCTCAAGAGGACCATTAATGACATATTTATCAATATATAAGTCTTTTTTATGAAACTTATTTTTTTAGGAATATTATATCATCTAAAAATATAGTTCTTGTTTTAAAAACTCATTTTTGTCAATTTTGACATTATTTAGTATTTGGTTTTTGTGAAAGTCAAAAAAACATGATTACTCAAAAAAAAATTTAAATCAATACTAAAATATCATATTAACCTATAATATTAGTGTAATTCATCAAAAGTCTCAATTTACATTTAGTTGGATATGTATAATATCAATTATTTTAATCATTCATTAATAACGAAATTACTACATCATCATTGTGTCATAAATAAATTTAATTATTTAATTTATAAAAAATATAAAAAAATTACTATTATGTAGTATATCTATTTATTTTTCTAATGATTATTTATAGTAGAATTTATCTCATATATAACTCTATATTAAAAACGTTTTATTTATGTAAATTAAAATTTAACACTTTTAACTCTTATTTATGTAAAATAATAATAAATTTTATAATCTAATAAATGAAGATAAAATAGGATCATATCTTATTCCTAAGGATTATGTTGGTAAAAAACCACTTATCCAATATAATTAGAACATCTGTTGGGGGTAATTATAATATCATTTTTACATTTAATTGCCCTATTTACTTTTAACTGTGGTAAATAAAATTGAAAAGTTATTTTTAATGAAAAATTATTTTAATCCCATCGAACCGAATTTTACTTACTGATGTAAAATGTGTCTCTTGTGTTTTTGAAATTCAATTCACATAAGAGATAAAATTAAATTTTATGTACATTTGTAAATTTTCCTAGAAGGTGGGTAAAAGAAGTTACAATGTCTTGTAAAATTTTATACATATAATTTTATTATTAAATAGCTAAAATGAATTAAATTGACCTTATATAGGTATTATGTATATATTTTGACATAAAATAAATTTATGTAAAAAATAATTAATGAAATACATAAGTCATTTTTTATGTATTATCCAGTATTTTTCAGCATTCATCAAAAAATGAATGTTTTTTGAAAAATACTAAAAATTAAGCCTAACAAAATTTTGATATTCTAAATTCAAAAATGAGAACATTTAGAAAAAATTAAAAACATAGAAGTTTTATTAATTAATTTAATATTAATTCTTTTTTTCAAAACCAGAAAGTGGGTTTTTGTGAAGTAAAAAGTACCAAAAGATTAACATGTGTTTATGTCCAATTTAAATGTAAAATTACATCCAATGACCATAATTGGGTTAAATTATAAAAATAAAATCTAATTATACTCCAAAAACATTCAAATATGTTGTTTTACACAATAAATTATTTTGATTAAAAAGGTTGTTTTAATTAAATTTTAGTATTTTTTCAGTATTCTTCATATTATGAAAGTTATCAGAAAAACACCAAATATGTATCGAAACTAAATTCTTACGTCCCTATTCTAAAAAAGAACATAATTTCATTAAATTTAAAAAATAAGGGTGTCATTGGATTATGAATGGGTTCCCCATTAAATGGTGGGAATACTGCAATATTTGAAAAGTACTTCTTTTATCTAAAAAATTGTTTTTTTCCTTATATTAAATCATAGAAACACTAAAGAATAATGTTAAAATTAATTGAAAAGTATATAAAATTAAATATGTGGTTATTACGAATCAAACCCACTTTTTTAATGGCTAGTTTGACAGGTTGTTTTTTGCTTGAACTCGGTGTTCTGTACTTCACACACTGTCATATTATTCAGAGATAAACGTACCATAGAATCTTGGGGTGATACATTCTTCACTCCTTAAATATAATGCATTCTCAAAATTTTAAATTGGTCTTCATAAATATAATGTAAAAAATAGAAAATAACTTTGCGAAAAACCCACATCGGAAATAGGGTTAATAAAAATTAGTCTTAATAAGAGGGAATTGGAAATGAAAAAGTCACCACCAAATTAGGATTTCGAATATGAGAACATTGGTGGTAATTATAATTGGAGGAAAAAATAAATATTTATTGGGAGTGATTGAGATCATCAATCACAAACAAGACAATGGAAAATTTAGGGTCTCAAATCCATAAATCTATGATGATTTAAAATATCACCAGTTCAACAATACATAAAGTATTAGGATAGCAAATTTTCTATTTTAAGATCCTTTCCATAAAGTTTAAGAATTATTTTATTCATAGAATATGAGAAAATAATACATGACATGTAGAGTTCCATACTTTAACTAATTTTTACTAAAAACTCATCTTTCACTCAAAATGATAAGTATTCATGATGACTTGGTCACAAATGAAGGACTAGAATAAACTTCTAGAGAATCACATAAAATAAAAAATATAAACTACTTATTTACCTTTTCTTTAGAAAATAACCAAAACCAAAATGGTTATTTCAAGATCAGATGATCTCAAAAAAATATAATCCTTTATAGAAATAAATAATACTCATAATCTCCAAAATTAAATAAAAATACCCAATGTTCAACAAAGAACATTCAAAAAACTATTGTCCCTAAAATTATTCAAACAATTCCAATCTATGTTTGAAACCCAAAATTCAAAATGATTGGATCACATAGTATTCCAAAATAAATCATAACATTTATCTCTAAATAACATTGACTACTCTTAATGTCACATAATTAAAAGTAATTAACATAATCAAATATTCTCTATGATAGGTTAATAATTTTTCATAAATAAACCAAAATCTCTATAAGTCTATAAAAAATATACATTCTTTCAAAAAAAATCCACCATTACACCTCAAATGAAATCCCATAGTATTCTAATTTTTTAGGCATATTGTGTTTCCAAAAGAGAAAACGTCTTAGAAAATAAAATTTATCACTTAATCACCAAATCATTTTCTGATACTAAGGATAAATAATAAGTTACCAAAATCAAAAAATTCATGATCCATAAAATCATTTAACTGAAAAGAATTACTCATACTAACCAGGGAATTCACGTAGTCCAGTGGTAGGTTATACATCTCAATCGCAATTTGGTTGTGGGTTCGATTCACGCAGCATTGTATGATGTGAAGGGTTGTCACATGGTTTTCATGTTGTTATTTTTTAAAAACTATATAATTTTTTAACATTCAAAAAAATGAGATAAATTCCTCAAAATAACCATTTCATATATTAACACAAATGTTATCTCATACCTTGAATTTTATTCCCAAAAAGTAATAACAAATAATTGACTCAAATTCATGGATCATATAAACCTAAATGGTTCATTATGACTATATCCAAAAAAGAAAAGATAATTCATCCTCAAATAAAATTTTTACAAAACAAACTATAGGGTTACACCTAGAAGAGAAAATTCGTCCAAAGTAATCCCATAAACAAAGATCATTAATACTTTTAAATATTTCACCGTACATTTATTTCCAAATAGGTTCTTTCTTGACATAGTGTTTATCCTATTGAATAGCACATTGACTCGAGTAATGCCCAGGTCCCCTACATTTACAGAAAATGACTATAAATGGATTATTTGAATCATTTTTATTTTCATCTATAACACTCTTCATTTTCCCTCAACAATTCTTTAATTTACCTCCTTCATTCCCACATATAGATAATTTATTTGATCTATTCAGAAACTTTCCTGGGTGTCTCCTTCTACATTTCCTTCATGATGGAAAATGAGCTTTCATTTCTCCATGTTCTCCAATGCTGGATCTCTTATCATTCTCTTCCTTTCTCTTCTTTGTTGAGTTCGGGAGTTGGTTGATGTATATTTTGTTGATCATATTTTTGGAAAATTTATTTGTCATGAACATGATATCTTTTATGCCTAAAGTCATTTCATTTCGTTTCTCATTTCAACCACTATTCCCACCTTGTACAACATGTTCAATGTTACTATGGGTTCCTAGGAGTACAACCATTGATACAACCCGAAAGCAGAGTGTGAGAAACAATAGTCAAAAAATTATTTAGGGAATATCATGACACCTTATTTTTAATCTAAAACACCATAGGATTAATCAAGGTTTTTTATTCTAATATGATATTAAATTCCTTCAAATCGGTTTGTAATGATAACGTGAATTATCCTAAGAATGTCCCCCCGAGAGTGTCATAACCAAGAGTGCAACAAGTCATATTATCATGTACCAGGGTACCCTATTTCAAGCCCGAAAATCCTTTTCAGGGTTTTGAATCTTAGGTACATCTGTTCTAGAGCCAACTCTACCATCTCGTATCCAGACAAAGATGTTTTGTATGGAAAACTCACAAAATTTCTATATTACCAAAATTCTAGAATGTTCTTATATACTAATCCTCAATGATTATCTTCGTGTAATGTTCTCTAATCAGAGTTTCTCTAAATATAGTTTCCAAGGTTTGAACTAAACTTCATCTTAGACCAACTGTAATGCCCCAAACCTAGTTACCTAGGGTCTTTGAATTATTACATAACATTGGAATGGTCACAGGAGTTCAATTCCTGAAACACTGATCATTTTAGTAGCCTTGGAAGTACTAGATACATACATAAGTTTATCATTACATTATGAAATGAAAAAACAACAACATAGTGTATCCTTGTAACAAATTAAAATCCCTTAAACTATCCCTACAGGTCAATCATAATATACTTCTTCACATCGTGGAAAAAATTAAACAAAAAATGTGGTGAGCTCAAATGCTCAATAAGGATAAAAATCTAGCAGAAACAATCATAAATATGCATAAACATATAAGGAAATGTATAAGACTAAAACAAAAGCCTTTTAAACAAAATTTTCAGCATAATATGGAAAAGATAAATAAAATAATTCCATTTAAAAATTCAAATCGATATTCTACATGTCGAATAATCACATGTAATATCAGTTTCGAATTTTGATAATAATGGAATGCATAATGTCATACATCATAACCACATTGTCAAGGCCTCATTCCAAGACTACAAATAAAATTTCTTCATGGCCTTGTGCCATGACAACAGTTTGTCTTATGATACATACTGGTGCATCGAGGAGCTAAGCGGGATCCACCCGTCACATACTAAGTCCTATGCATTTTTCATATGAATAGGTTCAATCATAACAAAAACATTGGTATTAAAACTAGCATAAGAGATGTTAATACATTCACCATAAACCATTAATGGTATAAAAATAAATCATCCACAGTAAAACATAACTCATTCAACAAAATATGAAAGATTTAATAATTATAAATCAACCTTTATAATGAATAATGAAGGATATTAACATAGATCAAAATAAATAGTAAAACTATTTGAGAGAAATATCTCTTATTTTAAAACATTTAAAAGTATAAATTATTATCAAGAAGTCATTTAAAAAATATTTTTGAATCAAAGTTTCACATACTAAATAGAAACATTTAAAATAAATTTTAATTTTAAAATATCCATGTCAATTAAAAAATGCTTAAAACCATTTTTAAAACATGGACATTAATGATAATGGTTTAGAAGAATAAATCCTTAAAACATTTAAAATGATATTTTAGTTATAGTCATTTCCAATTGAAAGACACTTGAATACAAATAAATAAGTTAATAAAAACCTTATAATATCATCAGAATAAAGGGATTCATGATATACTATGTCAAATTAAAGTACATACAACATATTAAAGTGAGTTGGTCCATAACAAAAAAGAAGCCTCAATGGAATGTCAATAGAGATGAAATCTATTATAAAGATCATATCCTTAGGTTAAGGATAAATCAATGACATAATTATGTGAGAAAAATATAAATTAACATAATATGATTGAATATTTTGTGTAAATTAATCAAAGTACATTCACACATATTCTTGTAAAAACAACACTGATGACTTAGATGTTTAACTCAATGAATGGAAATTGAGTTAAGATTTCTCTTATCATGATCATATAGATGACTTGAGAATTTAACAATGGAGTTATTATGTGATTAAAAAGTACATCCCCACAAATGGGAGTGGAAATTACTACATAAACAATCAAATAATTTTTTCACACATAATCTTGGAGTAAAATAATCAATGATGTTTGCTTAAAACCCAAGGAGTGGAAATCAAAATTATAAATTTCCTTAACGATTATGTAATATACGAAATACACTCTCCATGAAAGAAGGTTCAGAAATTGAAGATGTAAATACCCACAGATTAATTTATATTACACAAAGAATACAATAATGGGAAATACATATGCCAAAAAAAAGAAATAGTGGAAATATATCATGAATATCACGGAAATAAGAAGTGAAATGAAAAACCATTACCTTGTACATTTCCTTAGTTGAAGGTATTTTACCCTCCTATAAAATATTTAAATAATTTTTATCAAATTATACAAGAAAAAATACCAAAATATTATATATTATATGATCTTCTAATATTTCTCTGTTAAAAATATTTCAGTTGTATCATTGTTTCGGGTGTTAACTGATTTGTTTTCATTTATAAGCTTTTTTATGTATGTCATGTTTTTTATGGATAGGATATATTTTATTCATATATAGAATGATATTAAGTTCTTAAACATTATTTTTAATCATAAAATGAATATTATTCTTGAATTTCTATAATGGGAATGAATCTCATCGCGTTCGGGGAGACGATAATCCGTACGTACGCACGAGGGACAATATCCTTCCATTGATGATGAAATTGTATGTAAGTGGATTTTAAATCATATATACAGAATAATTATCATTTTATATTTACTATTTACATAAATTATATGCATTATTATACCCATCCAAATAATGAAGTGATGAATAACAAACTACACCACAACGTGGAGACGGTAAGCCATACGTACGCACATATGGTGAATTTGTCATTCATAGGATGGATAGAATAGTGAATATGGTTGTACCATATTTATAATAACATCAATTCATATATAATGTACTTTAGTTATTAAATTGGTATGAAAAAAACCAAGAAAAAGGAAGTGGAAGAAGAAAAGAACATTGAAAGAGTTGATGAAATCATTACATCTTCTTCGGGTGCTTACTTTTGATTTGATCAAAAGGGTTCCCTAGGTAAGATTTCTAATCAATGTAAGGCCTATCGTTTTAATTTAGGGTTGTTGGGATAATATTTAAACAGGGTTTGGCAGAGAAAATTGGCTTTGGAGGTGTTAAATTAAGGGAATGGGAAGTACCCTTTTCTAAGAGAGGTGAGAGGTTCTTTAGGAAAATCACAAAAAATTAATTTATTATACATGAATATTCGGTTTATAATGGATAAAAAAGGATATATTTATAGGATAATGTGGGTATGGGTCTAAAAACCCTCCACCAATAGGTTTTAGATAGGTTTTGGTCACCATATTAACCTTATCGTTTATATTTAACTCTTAGTTAAGTATTTTAACTTTTACAATGTCTTCTTGTATTTTTATAAGATATGGTTAATAAACTAATTATAAAATTCCAAGTGAACCCAATGAGGTTCATTAATGACATATATATAATTATATAATCCAATTTACCAAATATTAGATTTCTAGAAAAATTATGACATCTAATAATAAAATATTATCTATTAAATTTCAATTATGTCAATTTTGACACTATTTGGAATTTGGTTTTTTTGAAAGTCAAAAAAGCAAGATTACTCAGAAAAAAATAATTTAAATCAATCTTATCATGTCATATTAACCTATACAATTATTTTAATGCATCAAAATCTCAATTTAAATTTATTTGGATATGTCTAACATCAATTATTTTAATCATTTATTAATAAGGTAATTACTACATCATCATTATGTCATAAATAAATTTAATTATTTATTGTCTAAAAAATATAAATAAAATAAAATTATTTATTAAATCTGTTTATATTTATAATGAATATTTATAGTCGAATGTATCTTATGTTTTACCAGATAGTCAAAAAAATTTAGTTATATAAATTTGAATTTAACACGTTCACCTATTCTTTATATAAAAAAATATTAAATGTTCTAATATAATCCATGTGGATCAAAGAGGATAATATTTAATTCCAAATATTTATTTTGGTTGAAAAACATTTATCCAATAGAATTAGGACATGTGGTAGGGTAATTATAATATCATTTTTTCCTTTAATTACACTATTGAATTTTAACTATGGTAAATAATATTCAAAACATATTATTCCCAAAAAATTATTTTCATCCTATTTAACTAAATTTTACTTATTGTTTTCATTTCTACATCTCCGAATTTTTAAATTCAATTCAATGAACCAGTAAATTTATGTTTTATGCTGATTTGCAAATGTGCGTAGAAGGTGGGTAAAAGACGTTAAAATGTTCAAAAATATTTTATACACCAAATTTTATTATATAATGACTCAAATGAATTAAATCGAACATATATATATATTATGTATCTATTTTGACCTAAAATAAATTTAAATAACAAATAATTATTTAAATATAATAGTTGGTTTTTATGTACTATATAGTATTTTTAACTATTCTTCTGGAATTGAATGTTTTCAGAAAAATACCGAAAATTCAGCCTATGATAATTTTGATATTCTGAAATAAAAAATGGTTTATATTTAAACAAATTCAAAAAAATAAATTTTCATTAATTAATTTAAAATTAATTCCTATTTACAAAACAGGAAATCAGGGTTTTAAGAAGTAAAAAGTATTAAACGATTGGTTTGTGTTTATGTGCAATTTAAATGTAAAATTATTTCCAATTAACAAAATAGGATTATATGTTAAAAATAAAATCTAATTATACTTCCAAACAATTCAAATTTATAGTTTTACACTATAAAATATTTTATTAAAAAATTTGTTTTCAATTAAAATTTAGTATTTTTTCAATATTCATCAACATATGATAGTTATCAGAAAAATGAAAAATATTTATCGAGAGTAAATTTTTGTCTCTTGATTCTAAAGAAGAGTTTAATTTCATGAAATTTAATATATAATGGTGTAAAATATTGGATTTAAAAACGATTCCCCATTAAAAGGTGGAAAAACTTCATTTTTTGAAAAATACTGCGTTTATCTAAAAAATTGAATTTGTCATTATATTAAGTATTTGAAACAAAATAGATGAATGTTAAATTATATGTTATATATTTAATATTCAATATGTGGTCATTACTATTCACAACAACTTTTTAAATGTCTAGTTTGATAGGTCGTGGTGCGCTTCAACTCGGTGTTGCATACTTTGCACGCGATAGTATTATTCCAAAGGAAACGTACCATGAAATATTATGGTGTTACACTAATAAAGTATGTTATTATATTCCTAACATGGTATTTATATCTATAAAATCCTTGGGTAAAATTTATTCTATCAAATTATACAACTTTGGATATTTTTGATATAATTTATTTTATAAGTTATTACCTCGTCAACGTTGTATATCCATTGATGTTAATTATTTATTAAATAAAAGTTAAAAAAATAAATTACCATGATTTATATATATCATTTAAATTTAAAAATAAAATTTATAACCAAACATATCCATTGTTAATATCCATGTAGAATGTATATATTTTTTTTAAAGAAGTGTTTGATTGTTTTTAATTTTCATTAGATTAAATATTATATAGGTATTAATCCTATCGAAATGGACCCAAAATTCCATATAACTAAATATTTGATGTGTATGGATGATTATTTATTATAAAATATAATTATTTCATGTGAATGGGTCATTTTATTGTCCTTTTTAATTTATTTTTTAACATTAATTATCTGATTTACCCTTGGACATGGTAATACAATTTACTATTTCATTATTCATAATGTCCAAAAATAAAAGGGATCCATTTAAAAAATATTGAAACATTGGTAAAAAATTTTGAAATAAATTTATGAAATTTAAAATCATAGAAGTGGCATTATTTAATTTAAAATTAAATCAGAAAAACACAATGAAGAGACGTTCTTTAAAAAAATTCTCTTTTTATGTATATAGTTTTTTTAAATAAATTAAATTATATGATTCAATTAAGAAACCATAATTTGATTATTTTAACTAAAAATAAACTAATTAAATTTTAATATTATTACAAAATATAATTCTTTTATATGCGATGGAAAATAAAATACAACTTTCATCAAAATCAATATTTTTCACAATTCATCAAAAAATTAAACATTGTATAAAAATTCTATAAAATTCATCATCAGATATTTTTGAAATGATGAATTAAAAAAGGAATTTATTTACATAAAATAAAAAAATTAAAATAAGTTTTGTTAAAAATTATATACTATATAAAACTCAATGTGGTTAGAAAATACCACTTTTCCATTTAGTCCAAAAAATTGATAATATTTTTATAATGAATATGAATCTATAAAATATAACTATTGAATATAATAAAAAATATTATATCAAAATTAAATGGGATATTACATATATAATGTTTTAATTTATTTCATAAGTCCTTTGAGAAATATTTTTTTACAAATTGTGAGAGTTAATGAAACTGAAAAGGGGGTGTAAAAAATATACACAATATAAGGTCCCTAATAAACATGGATGAACCTTTTTTGTGTTTTCATTGATTGATGTGTAACAGCCCAAGATTTTATAAAAAATATTCTTTTTAATTTTATTAAAGTCTTGTGTTGTACGCTACACCAAAAGGAGCTTGCACAACACGCATCCTTGTCTTGCCTTGCATTACACGCAATCGCGACCTTCCTCGATAGCGTGTGTAATACGCAATACCGAGTTCCACTAAACAACGATGTGCTATTAAAATATTATTAAAACTAGCCGTTATGAATAGTAATAACCACTTTTTAAATTTTAGAAATTTTAACTCTCAAAATGGACTTCATTTTTGGATTCGGAGTATCGAATTTAGCCTAAGGTGAAATTTTGGTACTTTTCGGATAACTTTCATATTCTAATGAATAGTGAAAATTACTAAATTTTAATTAAAAACAACTTTTTTAATCGAAATAATTAATAGTGATAAATTATTAATTTTAGTAGTTTTAAAGTATATTTAGAATATATTTTTACAATTTAATACAATGTTGGTCATTGGATGTAATTTCACATTTAAACTAGACATAAACAAGTGTCAATCTTTTGATAGATATTGTTTCTTAAAAACACGCTATTTGTTTTAACAGCGGGATTTAAATATAAAATTAATTAATGCAACTTTTATGTTATGAATTTGGTAAAATAGACTTCATTTTTGAATTCGGAATATGAAATATAGCTTGGGATGAAATTTTGGCATTGTTCTGAAAAACATCAATTTTTGATGAATAGTGAAACTACTAAGTGGTAGGTTAAAAACTGAATTTTGCATAAAACTTAATTTTACCGCTTCTGTGAATGGAATTTCGAAAATCCGAGAGACACGGTTAATATCAAGGACTAAAATGTGGTTCAATGAGATGAAAATAATTTTTTGGTGAATAGTAACTTTTTACTTTTTTTACCACGGTTAATAGTAAATAGGGTAACTAAGGGTAAATATGATATTAATATTACCCTAAAACATGCCCTAATTCTATTGGACAAGTGTAATTCGACCAAAAACAAACTTAGGAATAAAATATGACCATTTAGGCCCACTTGGATTAGATTAGGACATTTATTATTAATTTATTTAAAGAAGGGTTAAAATAGTTAAAATCAAAGTTTAATAAGTAAATCATTTTTAATATGGGGTTATACATAAGATAAATTCGATTGTAAATATTCATTAGAAAGCTAAAAAGATTTCCTACATGATGGTATTTTATTTGTAATTTTTATACATCAAATAATATAATTTATTTATGACACAAAGATGATTCAGTAATTATCTTATTAATGAAATATTGACATAATTGATGTTATAAACACCAAAATAAATATAATTTGAGACTTTTTATGAATTCCACTAATTTTCTAGGTTACTATGATATATTATTGTTGATTTAATCAACTTGGTTCGAACATATAATTCTGTAATGACTTTAACAAAAATCATATATCAAATAGTGTCAAAATTGACACAAAATAGTTTTTAAATCAAATATTATATTATTAATTGTTATGTTATTCCTAAAAATCTAAGGTTCGGCCAAATGACTTAGATAAGGATATATATATTAATAATAAACAATTTGGGGTTCGTTTGGCATGTTATAGTAAGTGTATTAACCATATAGTGAAAGAAAACAAAAAGACACGGTAAAAGTTAAATTATTTAACTTAGAGTTAAATCTAATTGATAAGGTTAAAATAATACCCTAAACTTGTCTAAATCTTATTGGTTGATAGGATTTAGACCCATCCCCACTTTAACTTCGAAATAAGACCCTTTGGAGCCATTATAAACCGATTTTGACTTTAATATAAAATAATATTTTGAGATATTCCTAAGGTGCCCCTCTCCTCCCCTATAAAAGGACACCTCCTCCCCCTCCTCCTCACACCAATTTGAGCACTCAATCTCGGCCAAACCCTGCCAAAATCTCTTCTCCACTTCCCTAGCAACATATTAGAGGTTCTGGTCTTCCTCAAAGACCAATTTTAGTGCCCTAAGAGGAGGTCTCAAAGAGGCACTTCAAAGAAGAGGTAATTACCGTTACCAATTCTTTCATCTTTATTTCTTCTTCCACTTCTTCTTATTAGGTTGTTTCATTATGAAGTAATAACATCAGTATCACTCATATACTGATATGTTATTATAAGTATGAAACAACCCTATTTCACCATCTATCCATCCTACGGAAAAAGAAATCACCGCGCGTGCGTACGTACGGAATACCGTCTCCACGCCGTGGTGTAATCTATTTTCCACCACCACCTTACATGGATGGGTATAATGGTTTAAAGAATAACTATACATAGTTATTACAACATCATATTGATTCTGATATATTGTATAATCCACTCCAATTCAATTCAATATTTATAGAAATGATATCATCGCTCGTGCGTACGTACGGAATACCGTCTCCACGACGCGATGAGATTCATTCTCCATGTTAACCATTTAAGAATGATTATAATGTATATATAAGAAATAATAATGAAATATATGACATTATAAAGCTACTGGATTTATGTATATATATACATATGTATGTCATCTACTTACTTCCATTTCAAGACAATAAGGAGAGTAAAACAGCGTTCATGCGTACGTACGGACTACCGTCTCCATGAACGGTGTTTTTCATTTTATTTATATACCTATTATATATATATATATATACTGAATATATATGATATATAAATCATATTTTATATTCTGGAAGTAAGTAAATCATGATATAAGTAATAATGATGTCAAGAACAACATGTCAAAACACCTACGATAAATGAAACGATTTTACCCAAAACGCTTCTTTAACATGGAAATTACAAAAGAACGGGTAATATAATGTCATAAGTGAACCATATATTATATAATAACAATGAATATGATTCTGGAATAAGTCAATAACATGATTTAAATCATTATACAGGTGGTTCGGACACTTACAAAGCAAGTCGGACATAAGGTAAGGGAAAATATCACAATCTCACTTTTATCCGAGATTGTTTTTACTTTGGTAATTACTGGGGTGTATTTTATCATCCACATCCATGTTCCCTCAATATGTAATATTATTTCCATCCTTCTAAAATAGTTTATATCCAATTTTACCCTTCGGTGAGTTTTTAGTAAAAGATACGAAAGGAATCTTTTGTCGTTTTTCGTACGAGGTACTTTTTGACTTTTCCGACAAAAGTACGAAGAATGTTTTTTTTAACTTATATGGAATGAATGGATTTTTAAAACATTATTTCCAAGAAGCTTCCTTTACAAGTTTTCAAGTTTATTTTTAATCAACTTCTTTTATTTTAAAGTAGTATGACATGTTATGAAAGGAAAAATGTTTTTGACGAAGAAAGGATATTTTCCTCAAGAATTCAATTCAAGTGTTTTATCAAAATTATTTTCCATCTAAGATAATAAAGGGTTCTGTTTCTATCCATATTTTTACATTGATTTGACTATGTTTTGATGGAATTATGTTTATGAATTCCTTTATCTTATATGAATTTATTTATGATGTCATGATGTTTCAAGAATCCCATTTTTGTTACATGTGTAATGCGATGATGTATGTTTTATGATTATGTGGCACACATAAGAAAGGATTCATTATAAGATGGGTGGGACCTATATCTCCCTCCAATTCATTGGGTAATGATTTTATATCTCATGAGATAGACATGGCTGGAACGGAAGGTTATTTCGGTTCAGTGATACAGGACTGAAATGAGGAGTGAACTCGGTTCAGAAAGGGACTTTGTCCACTAAGATAGTCTTGACAATGAGTCTTGACTAACAAGAAATGATTTTCCATGATTATGTGTGCATGCCACAAAGTTTCAAGTTTCATGTTATTATTATGGGGATCTCATTTTCACTTCTATGACATATCCCATGTTATGATATTATGAGCTCTTTTGCAGGTTAAGATTTCCAAAGGCTATGTTCTTATGTACATGATGTGATTGATATTTCTTTTGTTTACCCTTACTGAGCATTTGAGCTCACCCTTTTATGTTTTCTTTTCCACAGGATATAAAGAAAGGTTTTTAGGTAAAAAAAAGGGAAGATCTTTATGGGAGATATTGAAGATCTTTCACCACGATTAGAAGATTACGTTCCGAGTTTCCAAAGACACTAAACTATTACGATCCTTTAGTGTGTGTTTTTGCTATGTACTATGTATTCCGCAAAAGTAATGTAATGTCAATGTACGTCAAGATACGGGTCTCTACAGTTGGTATCAGAGGGAAGGTTTAGTCAACCTTTGGAAACTAGGATGTGAAAAAGTTAGTGAGATCCCTAGAGATATTTCTACGGTATGTCTAGGGATGTCCCTAAGGATAAGTATACGTATAGGATATAGTCCTAGAACTACGGTAACGATCTTAGAATTTAACCTAAGATGTTAGATATTGAGGGTGCTTCCCCTTTACTATGTTGTCTTCCCTAGCATGATTTCGCCTCTCAAAAAATTCTCTTTGTGTTTTAGTTAATGGAGGGAACCAGAAGGAATTCGGTTAACATTGAATCCAATGGACAAATTGGTGATTATGAGCAACAAAATTGTGTAATGCCTAGAGATAAAGATATTGTGATTATGCCGAATCAGTCATCGCGATATATAGTTAACAAGGTGAAATTTAGTGGTATGACTAATTCATCAAAGAAGAGGAAGATAAACTATTATGCATGTTCGCATGTTGAGGAGCATAAAGAAAGGAAGATTGAGATTTCTAAAGAAGGGAAGAAGAACCTTGAGGAATACCTCAAATGGAGGGACTGATGTTATCTGTGTGGAGAAAAGGGTCATAGAGTGACAGATTGTTATGGTGTTCAATGTATTATTTGTGGAGAACATGGGCATTACCCAACTCAATGCCCTGACCTAAAAAGGTACTTCTAAATCAAGGAAGGAATTATTCCAGGACAATCATTGAAGTGGATGGACTGAAGTGTTTATGTATTGGTATTCAATAATAATGTTGTTGAGGTACTTTTATGGTGTACTGAAATATTTATGTATTGGTCTATTTTGGTTTTCAATAATTTTAAGGTACCGGTAACCATGGAAAGTGATTCAAATATTTTGGAAAGTAGATCATATGCGCATAATGAAGGAATAATAAGATAATGAGGTATTTGATTGTATTCATGAGCTCATGACTGATATAAGGAGAAAGTTATATCATGGTTTGAGTATATAGAATTTTTGGATTTTGGTATGTGGATAGAGTTAACTTTTAACTGCATTCATGTTTTCACTAAGGTTCAATGGGTATTCAAGAGAATACATGATTAAGGCCTTTGAATGTTTGGAATGTGACCAACAAGACATATCTTATGATATATGGGGATCAACGACAGTATTAAATCTCTGGTAATCGTTTTCACTATATTATTAGAATGGATTATGTTGCACATAAGTTAGTATTGTTTAAGGATAAAAGATTTTCGATATTATTGATGAGATGTTATAGTAATGTAGTTTTAGAAAAAGGACAACCTGCAGGACGGGCGACAGCCCATCGCTTCGGACAAGGCTGTGGGAATCGAACCCACAACCGAAGTGCGACTGGCCTTTATCGCCTACCACTGACCTACATGAAGTCCCTGTTTAGAAGAAACTAGTTTTATTATATTAAGCAGTATGATATATGAAGTATAAGTCCATTTTAGGAACCATATATGATTAATCTCACTATAGATCGACTTATGTATATAATTTTTGCTAACCTTTTGTTCGAGACAGATGGAATGACCCGTCATTCTATCACATGATCTGCCAACACTTCACGAATAACAAATTCAACTTCATTTATATAAGAGATGAAGTGGAAATTGTTCAAGTCACGAACAATAGTGAGATTGTACCAAAATAAAGTAAGTATTTATTCTAATTCAAATTCTTCAACTTTAGGGAAATGATCTTGAAAACCAAAAATGTTGTCCTAGTGCCCTTATATCTGATTAATCAGATGGTACCCTAGATCGTCACAAATTTATGGCTTTGTGATTACTGGCTTTTCCATAGCCATGTTCTCTACCACTCTCCATCAGAACATGATGGTTAGATTTCTCTTCCATATCCATATTTTCACCTATGTGGAAACCCAATGATTAGTTTATTTGGGTAACCGTTACGTTTCATACTTTTGTTTTTAAAGATTGGTTTTGATATTCCTTTTTACGATGTGGGTTTCTATTAAAGAAACTTTCGAATAGTAAACCATTTATAACCCCGACGAATTTCGAGGGCGAAATTCATTTTAAGGGGGGTAGAATGTAACAGCCCAAGATTTTATAAAAAATATTCTTTTTAATTTTATTAAAGTCTTGTGTTGTATGCTACACCAAAAGGAGCTTGCACAACACGCATCCTTGTCTTGCCTCGCATTACACGCAATCGCGACCTTCCTCGATAGCGTGTGTAATACGCAATACCGAGTTTCACTAAACAACGATGTGCTATTAAAATATTATTAAAACTAGCCGTTATGAATAGTAATAACCACTTTTTAAATTTTAGAAATTTTAACTCTCAAAATGGACTTCATTTTTGGATTCGGAGTATCGAATTTAGCCTAAGGTAAAATTTTGGTACTTTTCGGATAACTTTCATATTCTAATGAATAGTGAAAATTACTAAATTTTAATTAAAAACAACTTTTTTAATCGAAATAATTAATAGTGATAAATTATTAATTTTAGTAGTTTTAAAGTATATTTAGAATATATTTTTACAATTTAATACAATGTTGGTCATTGGATGTAATTTCACATTTAAACTAGACATAAACAAGTGTCAATCTTTTGATAGATATTGTTTCTTAAAAACACGCTATTTGTTATAACAGCGGGATTTAATTATAAAATTAATTAATGCAAATTTTATGTTATGAATTTGGTAAAATAGACTTCAATTTTGAATTCGGAATATGAAATATAGCTTGGGATGAAATTTTGGCATTGTTCTGCAAAACATCAATTTTTGATGAATAGTGAAACTACTAAGTGGTAGGTTAAAAACTGAATTTTGCATAAAACATAATTTTACCGCTTCTGTGAATGGAATTTCGAAAATCCGAGAGACACGGTTAATATCAAGGACTAAAATGTGGTTCAATGAGATGAAAATAATTTTTTGGTGAATAGTAACTTTTTACTTTTTTTACCACGGTTAATAGTAAATAGGGTAACTAAGGGTAAATATGATATTAATATTACCCTAACACATGCCTTAAATCTATTGGACAAGTGTAATTCGACCAAAAACAAACTTAGGAATAAAATATGACCATTTAGGCCCACTTGGATTAGATTAGGACATTTATTATTAATTTATTTAAAGAAGGGTTAAAATAGTTAAAATCAAAGTTTAATAAGTAAATAATTTTTAATATGGGGTTATACATAAGATAAATTCGATTGTAAATATTCATTAGAAAGATAAAAAGATTTTATACATGATGGTATTTTATTTGTAATTTTTATACATCAAATAATATAATTTATTTATGACACAAAGATGATTCAGTAATTATCTTATTAATGAAATATTGACATAATTGATGTTATAAACACCAAAATAAATATAATTTGAGACTTTTTATGAATTCCACTAATTTTCTAGGTTACTATGATATATTAGTGTTGATTTAATCAACTTGGTTCGAACATATAATTCTGTAATGACTTTAACAAAAATCATATATCAAATAGTGTCAAAATTGACATAAAATAGTTTTTAAATCAAATATTATATTATTAATTGTTATGTTATTCCTAAAAATCTAAGGTTCGGCCAAATGACTTAGATAAGGATATATATATTAATAATAAACAATTTGGGGTTCGTTTGGCATGTTATAGTAAGTGTATTAACCATATAGTGAAAGAAAACAAAAAGACACGGTAAAAGTTAAATTATTTAACTTAGAGTTAAATCTAATTGATAAGGTTAAAATAATACCCTAAACTTGTCTAAATCTTATTGGTTGATATGATTTCGACCCATCCCCACTTTAGCTTCGAAATAAGACCCTTTGGAGCCATTATAAACCGATTTTGACTTTAATATAAAATAATATTTTGAGATATTCCTAAGGTGCCCCTCTCCTCCCCTATAAAAGGACACCTCCTCCCCCTCCTCCTCACACCAATTTGAGCACTCAAGCTCGGCCAAACCCTACCAAAATCTCTTCTCCACTTCCCTAGAAACATCCTAGAGGTTCTGGTATTCCTCAAAGACCAATTTTAGTGCCCTAAGAGGAGGTCTCAAAGAGGCACTTCAAAGAAGAGGTAATTACCGTTACCAATTCTTTCATCTTTATTTCTTCTTCCACTTCTTCTTCTTAGGTTGTTTCATTATGAAGTAATAACATCAGTATCACTCATATACTGATATGTTATTATAAGTATGAAACAACCCTATTTCACCATCTATCCATCCTACGGAAAAAGAAATCACCGTGCATGCGTACGTACGGAATACCGTCTCCACGCCGTGGTGTAATCTATTTTCCACCACCACCTTACATGGATGGGTATAATGGTTTAAAGAATAACTATACATAGTTATTACAACATCATATTGATTCTTATATATTGTATAATCCACTCCAATTCAATTCAATATTTATAGAAATGATATCATCGCTCGTGCGTGCGTACGGAATACCGTCTCCACGACGCGATGAGATTCATTCTCCATGTTAACCATTTAAGAATGATTATAATGTATATATAAGAAATAATAATGAAATATATGACATTATAAAGCTACTGGATTTATGTATATATATACATATGTATGTCATCTACTTACTTCCATTTCAAGACAATAAGGAGAGTAAAACAGCGTTCATGCGTACGTACGGACTACCGTCTCCATGAACGGTGTTTTTCATTTTATTTATATACCTATTATATATATATATATACTGAATATATATGATATAAAATCATATTTTATATTCTGGAAGTAATTAAATCATGATATAAGTAATAATGATGTCAAGAACAACAAGTCAAAACACCTACGATAAATGAAACGATTTTACCCAAAACGCTTCTTTTACATGGAAATTACAAAAGAACGGGTAATATAATGTCATAAGTGAACCATATATGATATAATAACAATGAATATGATTCTGGAATAAGTCAATAACATGATTTAAATCATTATACAGGAGGTTCGGACACTTACAAAGCAAGTCGGACATAAGGTAAGGGAAAATATCACAATCTCACTTTTATCCGAGATTGTTTTTACTTTGGTAATTACTGGGGTGTATTTTATCATCCACATCCATGTTCCCTCAATATGTAATATTATTTCCATCCTTCTAAAATAGTTTATATCCAATTTTACCCTACGGTGAGTTTTTAGTAAAAGATACGAACGGAATCTTTTGTCGTTTTTCGTACGAGGTACTTTTTGACTTTTCCGACAAAAGTACGAAGAATGTTTTTTTTAACTTATACGGCATGAATGGATTTTTAAAACATTATTTCCAAGAAGCTTCCTTTACAAGTTTTCAAGTTTATTTTTAATCAACTTCTTTTATTTTAAATTAGTATGACATGTTATGAAAGGAAAAATGTTTTTGACGAAGAAAGGATATTTTCCTCAAGAATTCAATTCAAGTGTTTTATCAAAATTATTTTCCATCTAAGATAATAAAGGGTTCTGTTTCTATACATATTTTTACATTGATTTGACTATGTTGTGATGGAATTATGTTTATGAATTCCTTTATCTTATATGAATTGATTTATGATGTCATGATGTTTCAAGAATCCCATTTTTGTTACATGTGTAATGCGATGATGTATGTTTTATGATTATGTGGCACACATAAGAAAGGATTCATTATAAGATGGGTGGGACCTATATCTCCCTCCAATGCATTGGGTAATGATTTTATATCTCATGAGATAGACATGGCTGGAACGGAAGGTTATTTTGGTTCAGTGATACAGGACTGAAATGAGGAGTGAACTCGGTTCAGAAAGGGACTTTGTCCACTAAGATAGTCTTGACAATGAGTCTTGACTAACAAGAAATGATTTTCCATGATTATGTGTGCATACCACAAAGTTTCAAGTTTCATGTTATGATTATGGGGATCTCATTTTCACTTCTATGATTTATCCCATGTTATGATATTATGAGCTCTTTTGCAGGTTAAGATTTCCAAAGGCTATGTTCTTATGTACATGATGTGATTGATATTTCTTTTGTTTACCCTTACTGAGCATTTGAGCTCACCCTTTTATGTTTTCTTTTCCCCAGGATATAAAGAATGGTTTTTAGGTAAAAAAAAGGGAAGATCTTTATGGGAGATATTGAAGATCTTTCACCACGATTAGAAGATTACGTTCCGAGTTTCCAAAGACACTAAACTATTACGATCCTTTAGTGTGTGTTTTTGCTATGTACTAAGTATTCCGCAAAAGTAATGTAATGTCAATGTACGTCAAGATACGGGTCTCTACATGATGTTATTAGAGGTGGATAAAAATAAGTGTAAAGATGTTTGGATAAGTAAAAACATGGAAGTGTGGATTACACATCGTATATCTGAATTACACGACGTGACATTCTGTTTCATGAGTTGTGTAACGCCCCGACCCCAAATGCCCAAAGACGTTGCATTATTTTAATGCATTGACATGATTACACTGAATCACATCCCGAAGGAATGATCAATTTAGTACTCTTGGAAAGTATATTACATACTTGAATATTACATTACATGTTCAAATATAAAACAAAAAACAAATAATCCATTGAGAACGACATTATTCCCCTAGATACTATAAACTTTTAAGGCAAGATGTTTAATAAAAACAACAACCTTTTAAACATAAACATGAACATAATATGGTGAAAATAAATCAAAAATTACCACATGAACAAGCACATGGATATTCTACTAGTCGAATAATCACATGTAATAATTAATTTCATAATGATGGAATGCTTAGTGCTAGACATAATTACCACATAGTCAAGGCCTCGTGATTAGACTACAAATAAATTTTTTTACAAGGCCTTTTTCCAAGACAATAGTTTGTCTCATGAGACATACTGATGCATCGAGGGGCTATAGTGGTCCCCACTCATCAATTACTAAGTCCATTGCATTCCATATATGAAATTGTTGAAACATAACATAAACATTCATATTAAAACTAGCATACAGAATTTCAATACTTCAGCCATAAACCAGGAAGGGTATAAAGATTTCACATCCACAATCAAACATATCATAAGTCATTCAATACAATATGGAGGATTGTATTATAATAAATCAACCGTAATCTGAAATAATATCTAGTATTGAATGTTGACATAGTAAAAAATGATCAGTATAAAATTTTTAGAGAAATAACATTTTTTTGGAATAATTTATAAGCCAAATATTTATAATAATGTCATTTAAAAGATATTTTGAAATAAATGTTTTCCCATACCACTTTTTAAATTTTGAAAGCAATTATCATTTTGAAATAATCATGTAAATATAAATATATTCTTATAACCATTTTGAAAACATGGACTTTAATGAGAAACATTTAGAAGAATAAATTTTTATAACATTTAAAATGAGGTTTTAGTTAAAGATTACTGTAAAAGAATCATTTTGAACTGACTTTTATGAAACATTGACATGGATAATAAATATTTCCATGAAAATAATAACACATAAACAGTCTCAGATAATAATGAGATTGAGGAATTAACCCTTACCTTGCACTTTCCTTTGGTCGAGAGTACGTTTATCCTCCTGTATAATGGCCATAGAATGTTATTAAATTATACCAGAACCAAATTCATATTTAAAAAACCATACATGATTCATTTATGACTTTATACTAGCCATTTAATAATGATATCCATGTTAAATTAACATTTCATGTAATAATTTCTTTCTTTATCACACGTGTTTTAACTTGTTATTCTTGATCGTAAAATTTAGATCATGATTTAAATACAACCATAATATAAAACATGATTTATATATATTATATATTTGGAATATAAATATGTATAATATATCGATATATGAAATGGAAAACACTGTTTATGGAGAGGTAGGTCGTACGTACGCATAAACGTTGTTTCCATTTTCATATCGTGCTGAATGAATGTAAGTAAATAAGATATAAGTAAATATATATATATATATATACATATATCTAGTTTCATTATTATGTCATATATTACATACTTATTAATAATACATATTTTTATAATCATCGTTTAATGGTGAACATGAAAATGAATTTCAATGCGTCGTGGAGATGTTCTATTGTACATACACACGAGCGACGATATCAATTCCTTAATGATTAAAAGGTGTTTAATTGGATGGTATATTAATTTTACAGTGAAATTATCAAGTTATTTTCATTATTTATATACATATTATTCATTATTATATCCATCCAAATAATATAGTGTTGAATACCAAATTTCACCACGTTGTGCAGATGGTAAGCCGTACGTACGTACACATTGTGACATTAACATTCATATAATGGATAGAATAATGAGTATGGTTGTACCATATTTATAATAACATCAAAGTATATATAATGAACTCGAGTTATTATTTTGGTATAAAAACAACCATGAATGAGAAAGTGGATTAAGAAACGAAATTTGAAAGAGATGATAAAATAATTACCACTTCTTTGGGTGTTTCCATTTGATTTGAACCAAATGTGTCATTTGGGTAGCTATATTTTAATTGTAATTCCTCTAGGATGATGTGTGGGATGTTGGGAGGAAATTTGGTAGGGTTTGTCCAATAAAAATGGATTTTGAGGTGTGATTTTGAGAGAAGGGGAAGTACCCTTTTATAAGAGAGGTGAGTGTAATTTTAGAAAAAGTTGGAAATATTATTTTATTATAAAATAATTTTTGGTTTCTATTAGCTAAAAATTGATTTATTACTAATATAAATTGGGTAAGGGTCAAAATCCTCTAAACTAATAGGTTTTAGACATGTTTATGTCACACTATTAACCCAATATTTTATATTTAACTCTTAGTTAAATAGTTTAACTTTTACCATGTCCTCTTGTATTATTATAATAAATTGTTAATAAACATACTATAAAAATCCATGAGAACACCAAGTGGTTCATTATTGATATATATAACCTTATCTAAGTACATTGGCTAAACTTTAGATTTTTATAAATATTATCTCAATTAATAATATAATATTTGTTTTAAGAACTCATATATGTCAATTTTGACACTATTTGGTATTTTGTTTTTGTTAAGGTCATAACAACTTTATCACTTCGATAAAAAAATTATTTAATCAATCCTTAAATTTGATATTAACCTATAAAATTTTTGGATGGCATAAAAACCGTCAATTTTCTTTAATTTTTATATTCATAATAACAATTATTAAAATATTTCATTGATAAAGTAATTACTACATCATCATTGTGTCAAAAATAAATATAAATATTTAATATCTAAAAATTATAAATAAAATACCATTATGTAGGAAATAATTTAATATTTCTAAATAATATTTATAGTCTAATTTTTCTAATGTATAACACTATATTAAAAATATAGTAGTTATTAAACATTAAATTTCACATTTAAATAAAATATTAATAAATGTCATAATCTAATCCAAGTAGACCAAAAGGATCATATTTTATTCATAGAGATGGTTTTGGTAGAAATAAACTTATCTGATAGAATTATAACTTTTTTTAGTGTAATTATAATATCATTTTTACATTTAATTATCTTATTTACTTTTAACTGTGGTAAATAAGAGTCAAAAGTTACTATTCACCAAAAATTATTTTCACCTTATTGAACCAAATTTTACTTTCTGATTTCAACCATGTCTCTCAAACTTTTGAAATTCAATTCATAGAAGTAGTAAAATTATATTCAATGCAAATTTGCAAATGTGCCTAGAAGGTGGGTAAAATATGTTAAAATGCTCAATAGAAATGTATACATCTAATTTTATTATAAAGTGACTGTAATGAATTCCATTGAACTTTTATATGTATTATATATCTTTTTTTAAAGAAAATAAATTTAAATAAAATTTATAATTATTTAAATAAAATGTTAGTTATAAACAATAACTCATCGTTTTCCATTATTCATCAAAAATTAGAAGTTAAAAAAAAATAAAAAAAATTCACCATAAGATAATTTTTATATTATGAATTCATAAATGAATTATATTTTATCAAATAAAATACATATAAGTGGAATTAATTAATTTATAATTAATTCCCATTGTCAAAACCAAAATGTAGGTTTTTGAAAAGTAAAAACTATAGAAAGATTGACATTTGTTTATGTAAATTTAAAATCTAAAATTACTTATAATGACCTAAATTGTATTATATTTAACAAATATAATATAATAATACTTCCAAACAATTAAAATTAATTATATAACACTATAAATTTTTTTTATTAAAAATATCAATTAAAATTTAGTATTTTCACTATTCATCAAATTTTGAAAGTTAGAAAAATAGTACAAAAAAAACTCCAAAATAAATTTTAATGCCTGTATTTTAAAGAATAATTTAATTTCATTTAATTTAATTTAATGAAGTTTCGTATATTTGTTTTAAAATAGGTTCGCTATTAAATGGTCGTAAATTTACATTTTTTTTGGAAAAATACTTCTTTTATATGATAAATGAATATATTCTTGTATTATTTCATGGAATCACATAATATGGATTCTAAAATTATATGGATTATTTAAATTTCAAAATTAATTTAATAAAATTCAAAACGTTTTTTTGAATGGCTAGTTTATAAGTCGTGGGGCGCTCGAACTCGGTGTTGCACTACTGGAAAACTAACCTATACAAACGGTTTGGAACCATTGGTATAGGCCTCCAAACCATTGGTATAGCCTATACCAACGGTTTGGAGAACCGTTGCTAAGTAAGCCGTTGGGATAGGTCTATACCAACGGTTTTGGAAACTGTTGGTATAAGTACTATTGAAATATATACCAATGATTATGGAACCGTTGGTATATGTATTTTTAAAAAAAAATATCCGATGGGATTTGATCCCAGGACCCATAGTTTATTATTGAACGACTTAACCACTAACCTAACATGAATTTTGTGAACATAATTACATAAATATATATATGTATTCACATAATTATTTTAAATTTTGATTTATATAATGTTCTCAGTAAGAAGAACTGATAAAAAATCAAAGGATCTATACCGACGGTTGTCAAAACCGTTGACCCTTTCCCAACAGTTTGGCCAAACCGATGGGAAAGGGTATGGATTTCCCAACGGTTTGGAAAAAATGTTGGGAAAAGTGTCCAAAAAGCGGACTTTTTCCAACGGTTTGGCCAAACCGTTGGGAAAGGGAACCTATACAAACAATTTTTACAAACCGTTGGTATATAAGCATTGGGAAAAGTCATATTTCTAGTAGTTTTGTGTCTAGTGAAAGTTATTGAATTACATTGAAAATATAACGTACTATGAAATCTTGGGGTGTTACATTACCCCCTCCTTCAAAAAATTACAGCCTCACAATTTGATATTGTTCATTAAAATAAGAGGTTAAAAATGGAAAAATACTACTGGGGAAAACCCACATCATAAATTGGGTTAATAAAATTTAGACTTAATAAAGGGGAAAGGGAAATTAAAATTGGGATGTATTTCTTGGAAAATTCACTAAATATTTACATTACAAAAATTCTAGGAAGTTATTATATACTAATATTCAAGTATATATTAAGGAAATGTTATCTAATTATAGTTTTTATAAAAATATAGTTTCCAAGGTTCTTACTAAACTTCCTCTGATACCAAGTGTATCACCCTGACCCTATAATCCATGGCCTGATGCATTATTTTAATACGTTGGAATGATTACATTAAATCAAGTTATGATGGACCGACCAATTTTTTAGTCTTGAAAAAATATATTACATACATGAATGTTATATTATGCATTAAAAAATAAAACAAAAAATAAATAATCCATTGAGAACACTATTATTACCCTATCTTAACCCTAAATATCCAACATAATAGAGTTCTGGGAATCCTAGGAATACAAAACATAAGAAAGGGGTGAGCTGAGATGCTTAGTAAGGGTAAATAATTTAGCAGAAGCTATTAACTTTTAAGGAAAGATGTGTAACAAAAACACCAGAATTTTAAACATAATCATAAACATAATATAGAGAAAATAAATCAAATATTTCCATATAAACATGGACATGGATATTCTACTAGTCGTATGATAACATGTAATAATTAATTTTCTAAATACTGAATGCCTAATGTCAGACATCATTACCATATAGTCAAGGCCTCATGCCAAGACTAAAAATAAAAGTTTTGTAAAGGTATTGTTCCAAGACACTAGATTGTATAATGAGACCTACTGATTCACCTATGGTCTGTAGAGGACCCCACCCATCACTTTCTAAGTCCATTTCATTCTTCAAAAGAAAATGTTGAAACATAACATAAACATTCATATTAAAAATAGAATACTAAATTTCAATACTTCATCTATATTCCATGAAGTGTATAAAAATAGCACCTCCATAACCAAACATTTCATAACCTATTAATTACAATATAGAATATTATATTATAATTAATAAATCATAATAAAAAATAATATCTAGTAATGAATGTTGATAGAGTTAAAAATGATCAGTAAAACTCTTTGAGAGAAACATATTTTTTGTGAAATCACTTATAAGTAACACATTTATAAAGGATGACATTTAAAAGAGATCAAAGTGTCCCATACCACTTTAAAACTTTATAAGGAATTAAAATTTTAAAACAATCATTTCCATATAAATAAATCCTTAAAACATTTTGAAAACATGTACATTATTGTGATGGATTTAGAAGAATAAATATTTAAAACATTTAAATTGATGTTTTAGATAAATAGAACCTTAAAATAATCAATTTTAAATGTATTTTATAATACATGGGCATGGATAATCAATAAATCATAGAAAATACTTACACATAAACAATCTCAGATAATAATGACATTGAATAATTAAACCTTACCTTGCACTTTACTTTGGTCCAGGGTACGTTTAACCTCATGTATAATGACCATAGTATGTTATTAAATTATAAAAGAACCATATTCATATTTATTACATCATATATGATTCATTAATGACTTTATACTAACACTTTAATAATTATTTCCATGTTAAATTAACATTTCAGGTAATAATCGCTTTCTTTATTATACGTTTTTAACTTCTTATTCTTGATCATATCATTTTTATCATGATTTAAATACTTAAAAAATAAAAAACATGATTTATATAATTTAAATATTTAGAATATAAATATGTATAATAGATAGATATATTAAATGGAAAACACCATTTATGGAGATGATAAGTTGTACATACGCATAAACGTCGTTTCTGTTTTCATATTGTACTGAACGATAGTAAGTGAATAAGATATATGTAAGTAAACACACACACACACACACTTATATATTTATATATATATATCTCCAGTAGCATTACTATTTCATATATTACATTTTTAATAATATTATATATTTTTATAACCATCGTTGAATGGTGGACTTGGAATTAAATATCATCCCATTGTGGAGACGGTAAGCCGTACATACACACGAGCGACGATACCATATCCTTAATGATTAAAATGTGTCGAATTGGATGGTATATTAAATTTACAGAGAAATTATCATTTTATTTTGATTATTTATATACATATTACTCATAATTATATCCATTCAAAGAGCATTGTGTTGAAAACCAAATTACACCACGGTGTGGAGACGATAAGTTGTACCTACACACGCATGGTGACATTGTCATTCATATGACGGATGGAATAATGATAATGGTTGTACCATATTAATAATAACATCGCATTATGTATAAGGTAATTTAGTTAATATTTTTGAATGGAAATAACCAAAAAATAGAAATTGGAAGAAGAAAAGCACTTTGAAAGAGGTGATAAAATAATAACCTCTTCTTTGGGTGTTTCCTTTTGAATTGAACAAAAGGGGTCAATCAGATGTATTTATTCTCAAGGGATGGCCCCTAAGTTGAATTTTAGGATGTTGGGAGGGGATGTGGGTAGGTTTTGGCCTAGACAAATGGCTTTTGAGGTGTGATTTTGAGAGAAGGGGAAGTACCCTTTTATAAGAGAGGTGAGGGTCACTTTAGGAAATGTTTGAAAACTTATTTTATTATAAAATCATTCTCGGTTTATAATGGATTCAAATTGATTTATTTCTTATATAAAGTGGGTATGGGACTAAATTATCCCAACCAATAGGTTTTATACAAGTTTAGATCACCATATTAACCATATATTTTAGATTTAACTCTTAGTGAATTTGTTTAACTTTTATCATTTCCTCCTATATTATTATTATGAATGGTTAATAAAATTGATATAAAACGCCAAGAGAACCCCATGTAGTTAATTATTGATATATATAACCTTATATAAGTACTTTGGTCGAATATAAGTTTTTTAGAAATATTATATCAATTAATAATATTGAATTTATTTTAAAAACTCATCTATGTCAATTTTGACTCTATTTGGTATTCTGTTTTTGTAAAGGTCATAAAAACATTATCACTTCAAAAAAAAATATTTAATCATCCCTAATATGTCATATTAAACTAGAAAATTCTTGGATATTATAAAAATCCCCAATTTACATTTATTATTATATTTATAATATCAATTATTTTAATCCTTCATTGATAATGAAATTATTACATCATCGTTGTGTCATAAATAAATTTAATTATTAAATCTCTAAAAATTATAAATAAAAAAATTTATTTAGGAAATCTATTTTTCTTTCTATTGAATATTTATACTCTAATTTGTCTTATGTATATCACTATATTAAAATGGTTTAGTTATTGAACATGGAACTTAACACTTTTAACTCTTCTTTAAATAATATAATAATAACTTCCCTAATCAAATCCAAGTGGATAAAAAGGATAATATTTTATTCCTAAGGTTTGTTTTGGTTGAAATAAACTTATCCAATAGAATTAGGACATGTGTCCGTGTAATTATAATATCATTTTACTTTTTATTACCCTATTTACTTTTAAAGGTGGTAAATAAATGCAAAAAGTTACTATTAAACAAAAATTGTTTTCACCTTATTGTACCACATATTACATAATTATTTCAACCATGTCTCTCGTATTTTTAAAATTTAATTCACAAAAACAGTAAAATTATGTTTTATGCAAATTTGAAAATGTGCCAAGAAGGTGGGTAAAATACATTAAAAAGTTCAATAAAATTTTAAACATCCAATTTTATTATAAAATGACTACAGTTAATTGCATTGAACATATATAGGTATTATATATCAATTTATTATTAAAATAAATTTAAATAAAAAATATAATTATTTAAATAAAAAGTCAGTTTTAAACAATAACGCAATGTTTTTCACTATTCATCAGAAAATGATAGTTTTCAGAAAAATACTAAATATTAACCCAAAGATAATTTTGATATTACAAATTCAAATATGTATTTTATTCTACTAAATTAAAATAAAAAACTTTTCATTCATTAATTTTAATTAATTCAAATTTTCAAAAAAAATGCAGGTTTTTAAAAAGTAAGAACTATAAAAATATTAACTTTTATTTATGTCAAATTTAAAACTAAAATTACTTATAATAATCTCAATTGTATTTAATGATAAAAATATAGTCTAATTGTACTTCCAATCCATTTAAACATGTAATTTAACACTATATATTATTTCGTTTAAAACACTTTTTTTCAATGAAAATTTAGTATTTTTTACTATTCATCAAGATATGAAGTTTATCAGAAAAATACCAAAAAATTATTAAAAATAAATTTTTATATCCCGCTTCTAAAGAAGAATTTAATTTCATTAAATTAAATATATAAAAGTGTCAAACATTGGTTTTAAAAAGAGTAATCCATAAAAATGTGGTAAAATTGCATTTTCTGAAAACCTGCTTCTTTTTACTGTAAATATTAAATTTGTTCTTTAATTATGTATAAGAAACACATAATATGGAATTTAAAATTATAAGGAGTATATAAAATTCAAAATTTAGTGGAAACTATTCATATCTACTTTTTGAACAGGTAGTTTGTAAAATCGTGATGCCCTCGAACTCGGTGTTGCGTGTAGTGCAAGTTATTGAATTACATTGAAGAGATAAAGTACTAAAAATTCATGGGGTGGTACAGGTTGTTTCACGGTGTGAATGGGGGATTGACAGTGTGGAATTTTTTGGGGGTTAGAGAAATAAAATAATGTTTTTAGGTGGTAAGTTTTTCATTGGAACATGAGCTCGAGGCATTACATGATTTGAAAGGGAATTACATGTCATTTTATACCCCAATGCTATATGTTTTTTGTGTTTCAGATGCTTGGTATTTTACAATCATATTGTTGCATTACTACTACCTCTTGTCCCAGGAAACCCGAAAACCCTCCCCTTAGTGTTTTGGGGATTCTTCTTCAAGGAATGATCCATATCTCCCTTCTTCGATCCACAATGGTCTATCTTTGATATAAGGTGTGATCTACCTCTGTTCATGAGGTTCCCAAAATTTTTTTCCTCCCATTTCTCATTTCCATGTGATTAGAGATGGAAATACATGTTTCTTATATAGTTTTATTGGTTCCTATTTTGTGTAGTTGTGTCGTGACATCCTTTGGTGGATGTATTTTTTACGGGAGGGGTGATTATGATCGATTTCATTGATCTAATCTGATGCGAGGAACATCAATGACCATTTGAGGTAGGGTATTTTATTCATCATTATTTATTTATGTTAAATTATATAGTTATCATGGTTTATCCCCTAGGATCACAATAAAATTAAAAAAATAATTATATGAACCGAATTAAATAAATTAGTATCAATTGCATCTTGTTTCATTATACTGTGACAATGGTTTGCCTATTTATTTTATATATAGTATGATATATATGGCATTCTTTATTTATCATTTCATATTTGATGAAAATAGGTTAAAATTTTAAATGTTGATTTAATTGATAATTAATTGGAAGAAACATAAAGATTCATGTTTAGATAATTTAGTTGTTGTTTTAATTTGATGATAATAAAATTGTTGATTGTTATCATGTTAATTGAATTGGGTGATGAACCAAAATCATGTTTATTCATGTTGATAAAAGTATTAAAGAATTATTAATTAATTTTTAAAATAATTTGGTGATATATTCTAATATCTTGTTGCTTATGTTTCTCTTAGTTGGATCCTATGACTAATGAATCTGTTAATTCAAGATTGAATAATAATTGGTTGTGTGATAAAGTAAATTCATTGTAAGTCTTGAGTTTATTACTTGCTTGTAAATTCCGAGTGACTGTGGTTTGGAATTGTGAGTGATTATTGTGTTTGAAGGCTAGATGCCATGTGTTGGTGCTGATTGAGAATTGCAATGTTTGTTCTTGCTGCTTGGATTGTGCTCCGCATATGAGACTTGTGTATGTGGGGGGAGGAAGGATCGAATGCGATGTGATAATTGGATGGACGAGCCGAGATGGCTATTGTAGTATGTGGGGGGAAGGGCGGCCTTGAGCTTATGGTATTAGTTGATTCAAAGAGTGGAAAGATGCATCAGTTTATTCAAGTGGGCATCAGGGAGGACATCAGTTATTATAGAACTGGTTGAAGCGGGGATGACACTTTGATGTGAAACTGGTTTCTGTTTAATATGTTATTGGTTTATCTACATTACTTTTCCCACTACTTGAGGAAGATATTCATGCATACCCACCTCCCAAAAGAGGTGAAGACATGCAGGGTATTCCATGTGATTTTCATTGTTTAGATTCCTGTGTATAGATGGGTATACACACCTTCTATAGGTGGAAAAGGCTCGAAATGTAGCTCATCTACACACCGAGATGTTCCAAAATTGTTTGAAATAATAGAATGCATTCATAGAATACATGGTAATATTAAAAATTTATAATTTAATTAATAAATTATTTAAATGATGTTTATGCTATCGGGTTGGATCTTGACGGGGTGCAATGCCAAGATTATGATTCTCAAAAGTCGTTGTCTTAGTTTAGTTATTCCTAAAGGGTAGGGAACATTGTTTTGATACTAATGTAGTGAAATGTGGGAAATGATAATGGTTAATTACTGGTTTACAAATTAGTTAACATAAATATTAACTAATATAAATGGGGTAAATTAAATTATTTTATATCTTTAAATGGTTGTGTTATTATAGGATATATAGTCTTACCAGTGTCATCCAATAGTCCGAGAGAAATTAGCTACAGTTGAGTCTATGACAAGGTTACTCCCATATTGTGGTTGTGAGAAATGTTATATCTTGTAATTTTTGTGTTTCTATATACTACCCTAACCTATTAGTTAGGTAAATTTCCCTCGAGGGATTCTGATCCCTGAGGGGTGTTTTCCCCAACATTTCTATAGGAGGACGGATGGCTAACAATACCCTTTGGTCGTACTCTATTCTCTTAGTAGTTACTTATACTGGTATGCACTATGATGTTTTCCCCCATATATGTGTGTAGATGGTTGTAATGGATAGTGGTTATTTCACATACATGTATTCTATATATTGATTTATATAGACTAATATACGTATAAAGTGTATAGGTTGTGATGGATTGATGATCCTTACTCTGTGTATGGGTTGTAATGACTTGAGGAATACTACCATATATAAGTAAAATTCAATCTGGGCTGTGGAGGATCCCAGAAACTAAATAATTAATTTTGGTTGTGTGGTTTTGGTGTTGAGTTTCATAATGTTAATGTCGTGGTGCATTGCCCTAGTGTATGTGGGAAAACCTTTATGAAGATAGATGCATATGACATGCAATGTTAGGTAAAGGACGAAAACTAGGGGGAAGTGGTATCAGGGTGCCCTTGAGATTCTTAATTATATAATACACACTTGTATAAAATATATGGTGATATTATCCTTGTTGATGCCTGGAATATAGTATACCTATTTAGGTGATGAGTTAGTTTCACATGTTGTTCACTATCTTTATCCTGCTTTATTTACATTTGCACGAGAGGCTCCAAAGAGGATCCTACAGAGTATACTGTTATACTCAAACTACGTATATAAACTTTATTTAAGGTCACATGAAGTAGGTTATATATCAAGCATGTTACTACTTTCTAGGAGTTTTTCAGGTGTTATTCAGGGCTCTTGGTAACTGATGTTTTACTTTCATTTTGTACATGAATTTTCTTTTTTAGTTGTAGTATTTTTAATTGGAAATACATTTTTGTGGTTTTATTTTCTTTTATATTGTAGTCTCTATAAGAGGTTGTTGGTGTCTATTTTATCTGTCTCTCTTTCACATGTGTTCTCTTAGAGGGTAATGCTCCCCATCAGAGTGTTTACTGTACCCTCAGTGATAACCACCAACCCAGGACCTACTAGCAGCAGGACTCAGGGAAATTATATCTCTTCTAACATTACCATCCTAGGAGTGGAAAAATTTGTGGGGAGGGAGCCATGACACCCAAATTTCTACAAATACGACCAATTATATAGTCCCATGATCCAAACATTAAATATAATAGAAAATACTCTAAAAAATAGTCGACTAAGCCCTCTAAGATTTGGAGAATCATTGAGTTCAAGTTGATTATATATGAACCACAAAAAATTCTCTTAAACTGTGTGATGATAAAAATAAATTCAAAACTATTCTAAATGAGGATACATAAAAAAAGACTAGATAATATGGATTCCAAACTGTATTACACAAAGGATAATTCATTTGTGGCTAAACCAACCTGTAACAACTCATATAGCCCCATAAGATCCTAAAATGAATCCCTTGATGTTGAAATCCACTAATATAATTTTTGATCCACACAATTAACATATAAATAATTTGGATGAACTACCACAAGTAAATAGTCTAAATTTTCTAATTCATGGAATAATATTACAGAATTTAGGGACGTGAAAACAACTAAATACGAAAAACATTATTCCTCAAATGAAGACCAAACCTTTTCGTTTGTAAATATTTTTTAAAAACTGAAAAATATAATGATCAATCTGACTAGAAATAATATCTATCTACCATTTAAACTATGTATGGTATATCTTGAATTATGGGTATTTCTTCTCATGGAATGACAAGTAGTAAAGGGTCTATTGTTGAGTGAATCATCCATAACACTAAAATAATAAAGAATATATTTAGTTTTTTTTATATTTTTAGGGATGAAAAACAAATTGTGGGACCTGTAATGACTTTTTCCTCTATAGATGTTTTTAAAATTATATAAATAGAAAAAAAATATTGTTTAAGAAAAAAAATTGAGGTTTGATTGTATTACTCTATGAACAACAAAGACATCCACACATCAATCCTTAAAAGAACTATCTTATATGATACATGATATATCTATAACCAATGACATATGAAGATGAAATTTTAATATAGAAATTAAATTTTCACAAATAAATTATATAATGAAAATTTTCAATACCATATAAGCATGAATATCAGTATTAAGAACATATTTTTTATATTTTAATTGAGGAAATCCCTCACAAAATCACTAATAAATTCCTATAATATTTAAGTATACAGTACATATTATTATAATAGATAATAAACTTTATTTATATAATTTCATATAATCATCTCTTTTGGGTTGAAGGAGATACCATAAAATGTCATATTTATCTTATCCACATCTATCGGATCCTCAATATGCTTGAAATAAATCTTTCCTAGGAAGATAATGGATTTAAAATCAATCTCATTCCGGTGTTAAAATTAAATTGTCGAATATATAGAACAACTAAATTTCTCAATATAATTACATTATTCATTATAATTATAAAAAATAATATAGTCCATTTGTGAAGATTAAATTGAATACTGGCTTCGAAATTTAATAATCAACACTAAGATGATGATGTTTGGTCCAAATACCAAATCTAAAGATCCAACTAGACACCCATGTTTAAATAAATATATATGTATATAACCATCCCATTAACGCACCATCAATTTTTGATGTAAATGGTTTATAAAAATATTGAAGAAATCTTTTTTTATAATACTAAATTTCTATATTGTAATACATTCTACATTGATGAAGGGTATTATAAAATGGAGCTGAGGAAACCATCCATTATTAATAATGTATAACTATTAATAATATATTTTTTGGAGGCTATAAATTTTTTAATGTCAAAATAATATCAATTGAATTTATTTCTTACAAATGGTTAGTATAAATAAAATGAACCACTTCAACAACCTTTTATTATATCTGTCTAAACATTACCTTTATAGTGTAAAAAAGTTTTATATGAATTTCACACATTAAAATAGAACCAAAATAGAAACCTAAAATAATAGTAATAGAAAAATTTTGATTTTCACTATAACTTAGAATAATTGAACTCATTACCAACATTGTAGAAATGATGAAGAATATTAGTAACGCAATATGGATTTTGAAAATAATGTATGATATTAACTTTTAGGGAAAATAAAATTGAATGATTAATGAATTAAATTTGTGTTATTTATAGAAATTTGGAAAACCACATGACTATTAAAAATCTTCAAATTGGAATATTAATCAGACAGCCAGAATAGTAAAATGATTGTTGGAATAGTATTATGATAGATATGAATTGTAACAAGAACATTAAAATAGTGGCCTTAGATTTTTTATTTTAAAATAATATTTCTCTATCATATAAAATGAGAATATTAAAACATTATAACATGATACAAGTAAATATATATATTTTTTAAATTAAAAAAATATGTGTTCATATTTCTGTAAAACACATATGTTTCACTATTAATATTTTAAAAATGTAATGATATATTAGAAATTTTATTTTCATTTAATTTGTTAAAATTTAATTTTTTGTTGAATTATAATTGTGATATTATTTTATTAGTCCATAAGTAACTTTTCAAAGGGTCATAAAATTTTCATAATATTGAAATTTATATTTTTTAAATAATTAATAATTTTATTAAAAATTTCATTCTCTCATATATAATTTTTTTTATCAAACAAATTTAATTTTTTTGAATTACCACTGAAAAGAAGTTATTGTTTACTTTTGTTATTTTTCTAAAATTGTGGTTTTTTTTACATTTAGAAATAGTAAAATGAATTATTCAACATTAAATTCCAAATACAGAAATTTAGGAGTAATGGATGATATAATAACCCATTGGATAAGATTCACATGTGATAAATCCATTATATAATAATATGAATCTAAATTATTAGTATTCTTAATCCAAAATAATAAAATATTGATTATAATTTAAGAAAGAACCCTCTTCTTCACCTTATAAATACTACCCCACACCACCCCACATCACCCCTTGTCCTAAAAATATCTATGCATAGAGGATTTCCAAAATTTTAAAAACATTTATCCAAATCCTATGACCCAAGTCCAACAAATGCTATTTCCAATTGAAATTAAAGTTAATGAGACTTAGGTGGTATCCTAAGTGGTGAAATATAAAGGAAGAGATAAGATTCACAACTAATATATTTTAATTTATTCATATTCATCAACCCCAATTTAAAATATATAAATTTAAAAGTAATTACATTAGTATCATAATTAAACATATATGTTATTATTATAGTGTAGTTTCAATCTAATTCCATCTTTTCATTCGTTCCTAATAAAATATTTACAATAACATTAATTCAATGCATCCATGAACAATGTACATTGTTTTTCTAAATATTCGTGAATAATAAAAACTTATTATGGTTAAATAATATTATAATAAGTATTTTATAACTAATTTAATGTTCTATATTGAATATAATGACAAATAATTAAATACTAATAAACTATTTTGTGATATTTGGTAAAAAAATAAATAGACTTACTATATAATTTTATATTTTTTACTAAATTAATCATCAATATATTGGGAAAAAAGACACTTAAGAACATATAAATTTATATTAGGTTATTAATGCAATTTATTTTTATTTATTTTAGTTTCTTTAAATTTTATATGAACATGAATAAATATCCACAAGTGATCCGACTTTGGAACAATAAAAGAACAATCATATAGAAACAAAATTGATCATTATATGTTATTTAAATGGTTATAAATGAACATAATATAATTATAGTAATAAAAATAAATATCTAAAAAGTTCTTAATTAAATAAATAATTAATATAATTTGATTATTCTAGATTTTATTTTTAATTGCATCATGATTCTAGAACCATAGGTTTAGTTCTCTATGAAGTTCCCATTGGCTTTGTGTTTTGGGCTTTATCTCTCAAAATCACATTTTCTATCTCATTGATGTTGTGTAATTATTTTAAATACTTTATATGTCAACCTATTACATATATAACTACAGTACATTCCATTTCATTATTCTATAAATACATGCCTTTGGTTCATTTATCAATGCCCTCCATTAAAACCAAACTTAAATAATGGGAAAATCTCCATCCCTTAATACATTCTTGTATATCTAATTTAAAATCACTATTTGAAATTGTTATTTATTAAATAAATTTGTATTTTTTATAATCATTCTCTTTTTTCTATGGTTTTCAATGAAAATTCCACGCTTAGTCTTTATAATTATTATTAACTGATTATAGACAACACCATTTTTGAATTTTCATTTAAATAAACAATTATCTACAGTTTTTATGATTTTTTTCTTTTAGAAGATCTTATTTTGAGACCTAATTTTTTTAATCATATATAAAATTCAAAAATATTTCATTCCATATTCTCTTTGGAATCATTGGGAAATATATTTTGATTATAATATGAGGAAAGATTATGATACCCATTTCCTTCCTTGTTTAATTCTTGTATTTATGACTTATGATTTATTTTATTATATGGAACACATAGGAATGTTTGTGGTATTATGGGTGCACCCCTATATTACACAAATTAATTGGGTAATCTTTTAGTCTCATGTGAAATTATGTATTGGATTATGAGTAAACCTTATTGCTGATCAGACTATATTGACCACATGATGTTATTTTTGTAGTTACCCTGACTTATTCTTATGTAATATAGTATGTTATTTCAAAATTAATATTTTTCTTTAATATTGTGATTCATTATTCCTTATATTATTCCTCTATATGATTATTCTTTAGAATTTAATTTTTTTGATATCATGTTATGAATTCTAACTCATATTTTATGCTTCATTACAATGTTTATTCCCATACAAGGAATTATAGATCACCCATCTATATAATGTATTCCTCAGTATATCCTATGAATGTATAGGAAATAAACTGATTTAGGAGATCATTCTAGCGAATAAAATATAGATAATGTGTTTTAGTTTTTTTAATATATTATTAACCTACTCTTCCAAATACACTAGGCCTCATGATCTTTAGGATTTTTTTTATTTATATAAAAAAATATTTAATAATATGTTTAAAAGGAACACATAACTATAATTTCTATTATAGAAAGTTAAATGTTTTTTTGGATTATTACTGGAATACAATAGTGATAATAATAATGAAATGTATAAGTATAAGAAAATATTATGAAATTTTTTGGTGGTATAGAGCCAGTGGAATAAAAAAAAAATTACATCCTTTTCATCATACTACAACAAAATGAGGCCATATCATAGTTTTACCTATTGTTCATAACCAAGAAGATGGATAATTTTGCACCAAATATATTTTCACCTAGCAGAAGAAAATTTTTCCTTTATTCAAAATCGTTTTGTCACTATCATTGGATATGATGTTGAAAATCCACAAACTCATTATATAATATTATTAAGGTCTTTAATTGATTCTTATATTAGAAAACATAATTGTAATCATTACCTTTGAAAACCATGATTTAAACCTATTTATTCACATGTTATAATTTATATTTTATTTATAATTTTTTACTTATATAGACATATTTTCAAAATTTATATATTTTTTAGTTTTAGTATTCTCATCCATTTATTTATTTTATGTAATGGTGTGAAACAGGAGAAACCATTCCAATAACTAACATGATAAAAAATGATTATTTATCTAATCAAATACTTAACCTTATGAGAGTTAGATCTAAGTATATCATTGGAGTATTAGCTCAGGTGGCTAATGTTATGAGTAATAAATTTAATTTTTTGTAATTTTCTCCTTCTCATAAGATAGAGAATATTTTGGTTGAGTCCTTTATGGGATAAAGGCCACCTACCATTAGCTGATCATGTAGTCAAATCACAATAGTAAAATGTATTAAATCAAATTATAATATATTATCTATCACCCAATGATCGATAATAGGTCATTTCATGTATGAAATATGTTCTCTAAAATGGAAGTTCGATCAGCGCTGGACACTAATTTAAAATGGTTGTCACAAGTCTTAATGATAGGTAAGGGGAATGATGACGTCAATTTGAAAGTCATGAACAGTTTGTGTGAAAATAAATCATTTTTTCTTTAAATTTTTTATATTGTAAAATTAATGTATACTGATAAAAAATGTCCACACTGAAAAATATTGTTTTCTATGTAAGATTTATGACCTAAATCATGAAAAATATATACTAAATATTTATTTTCTTATAAAATAAAATGATATCTTGTCTAATGGAACCCGGTTAAGTAAATTTAATTTAATTTCCTTGCTGTTAGTTTCTAATAATTGTTCATATAACATTAAATAATATTATATTATTTGAAAAAAAGTTATAATCCTATATAACCACAATGGTGATTATGTTTGGGAGAATGATAGTTTTTTGGATAAATCAGATAAATCGATAGAGTTTGAGATAATGTGAATATGGGTATAATAGTGTTTTTCATCCTTATAATATTGTATATTATGATTTTATCGATATTATAACACTATACATATTGGTTTTATTAAATTTTTAGATACAATAAGAAGTAAAATAATAATGGTTGTTAGAAAAAATTTACAGGTTATTAAAATGAGTAACTGAATATAGTGGGATCTATAGTGAGAAAACTTTTGGTTTTCATTAACCATCTCTCATGTGAATTTATTGACAACCTAAACCTTGGTTAGTTTTATAATGGATAAAATAAAAAATAAATGATCCACCATGGAAGTTCATGTGATAATGATCATAAAATTAAATATATTCAATGATATATGTATAATGAATTTCAAAATAAAAAATGTGGAAAATATATTTAAACAATGAAAAGATTATTTATATGTGGTGAATGAGGTCCTAAAACAATGATATTCAATGTAAAAAATGAAGTGTTCAATTAACTCCATGAAGGGGAATAAAGTTATTCCTACAGAACTATTTGAATGTTTTAAATTTGTGGAGAGTGGTCATTATATTAATCGATGTCCTTGGGGGATGGTTCATGAATTTTACCAGAAATATTGTACAGAAATATATTTTTAAATAGCTAATTAAATTAAATTTGATTGTTAGGAAAATTAAATAGGCTTTTTAAGGGTATGTGTAATTTATTGGCTAATGTTTTGAAATTATTGAATCACACAACTTGTTTATAATTTTTTATTATAGGAATGAATTAACATGGAATATGATTGAAAATGATGGTTAATATCATATAAAGAATGATATATGTTTATGATGTCTCAATATATGGTATTACCGAGTTATGGTAGATTTTAGGATGAACTCATGTTTAAAATAATTAATACTCTTCTCATGATGGGACAATTATGGGATACATTTATTCGGTTTTGACATATTTTTGTAATATATGTATTCTATATGTTTATCATGTTAAAATTTTATATAAGGTTGAATACACTTTCCATTTCAAATAAATATATTTAATGGTATGTATAACCTATAGTGTTTATATAATCATTTATTTTGAGATAATTATGGGTTTGTAAAATATCAGTGATAGTAAATTTATGGTATATGACACCCTTTGACATTGAAACATTTATTTAATGTTAAATATATTAACGCTATTTTTAGAATTTTTACAACATTTTATAAAATAATAAATTTATTATACTAATATAGTTTTAAAAAAAGGACATCCCACAGGTTGGACAACAACCCATCCCATCTGGAAAGGTTGTAAGGCCTAAACCCACAACCGAAGGGAGATAAGTGTGCATTGTCTACAAATAGGATACAATATGTCCTGAAGAGATTGATATTGTGTTATTATATATATAAGAATTCCTAAAAATAAAAACATATTCTTTTCAGGAAAAATTATTTTATTTTTTAGATAACAATTAAATTAATAGGTATTTTATAATTATGTAATTTTTTTAAAAATTGTAAAAAAATCAACCTTATATGATTATGAGAATAATAATATTATAGGGTTTATTTGAGGAATAATGGTTGACTTAACTTATAGAATCACATGTTATTTTAATATGATTTTATGTTGATTTAGGTTATTTATTGAACTAAATATAATATCTTTTATATTATAATATTTTGTGATATACTTTTTTTGCAATGATACATTAATAGTATTCTGTGTTATTTGTAGATAAATTTGAAACAATTATTTGAAGACTATGTGATAAAATCCTTCTAATTTATATATTTCAATATTAGTCAGTAAAATTTTAAGTAATTTTATGTATAATTACTTATTCAATGATATAAATTGAAAATTGTTTTTTGATGATTAATTTTGGAAATTAACGTGGGTTTTCTTTGTATGATTGTTTGTTCATTTTTGGAATTGATTTACATTTCACTATACAATTTTATTTTTCAATGTTTAAACACAATGGTAATTTTTATCTAACTATTTCTAGATAATGTGACAAATTAAAATTTGAATCTAGTGACCCATGCCTGAAAATTTAATCTTAATTAATCGTCATTTGGGAAAAAAATGATAATTGATAAAAATTGATAAAAAGTTGAAATTTTCTAAAAGAATAGTATATTTTCATATTTTATTAGTCGAGAAAGTAAAAATAATTCCTTAATACTCTAAAATGTATTTAAAAAAATTAATATGTTTATATTTCTCACTGATATATAAATGTCCTTTTAACCAATAATATATTTAAATTATTTTAGTGGTTAAATTTCTCATGTCTAATTTTTCAATGACTGTCTATCAGTCTTTTGGAGTTAGGATCTTTATCCATATACATATTTTTACTTTCCACTTATGTTAACCTACTTATAAAACATAAATTTGTTATTCTAAATAACTTTTTTATATCCCCTTCTCTCATTTCAAGAAGAATTTTTATGGGACCTTTTTACGATATGGGTTTTTAAAATTTGTAATCCCTAGTTACCAAACCCGAGTTCAATGTAATTTCATAATCCGAGTGCCAATGATAGAGTCCCCTAAGCCAGTTGGTCACATAACATCAAGCATATATCCCCACACTTAAGAGGTTCTCAACATAAAAAAAGGGAATAATGATGTTATTAATCGGATACAATACCATATAGATCTTTTGAAAATATTTTATAAACAAGATCATTAATAAAGGTAGATGAAAAGATAACCAATAACCCAAAATAAATGATATAAATGAGAATGAATGAACATAATGCAATGTATTATAGGAATACCATTAATTAAAAATATAATATAAATGGGATATATAAAACATAAGATTAATTAATTAAAATAATTATTAATAACTAATATCCCAATAAGAATCCCAGGAACTAGCTTATTCAAGTTCTCTTAAGCTCCAATTTACAAGAATAACAACACATAACATAATCAATGGTTTGGAACATGCAACGTGATGATGTATGTTCGAGTACCAAACATTATCCCAATCATGGTGCAAGATATACATGGTATTCCATTACCAATGGTGTCTAAATTATTTTAGTTTATGAATATAAAATAAAACTGTTTGATAGTATAATAATAAATAAGTGTAATGAAATAAATAAATATAAACCTATTAGGATCATGATCCTTAATGAGAACATCCATGAAGATACATACATCATGCTGAGTTAGGAGATATCTAAAAACCAAACTATATTTGTATATATTGATTTGTATGTATACATATGGTTAATGTAGATGGTGACTTATGTATCCATATACAAAGATAATAAGACTATCAAGTATTTGAGGTGTAACTCATGAAACAATGGGTAGTTGTAGGAGTTTCATAGAATGATAAGGGATGGCATGATCAAAATTCATAAATCACAAGCGAAGTAATGAATGGAAATCATATTTCAAGGGGGTATTTTAGGCATGATTGTCACAATGAGGGACTCCATGCCCAATTTTCCCAAATTATATGGGGAATCCATACATATAATAATAAGGGACACCATTATTGTAATTATAATGTTTTATATGCCAGTACTAATAAGGGATGACATGCCCTTAAATAATAAGGGACTTCATACCCATAATAATAAGGTATTTTATACATATAATAATAAGTTACACCATTCCCATAATAATAATAATGATAATATCAAGGGACACCATTACCATTTATAGTTAAGGAAAACACTTCTTAACATTTAATTCATATGTTCCATTGAGGCATGTGGGGGTAATTTCGATGGTCTTTCCATTCACTCTTCCTAATAAATATATAATACATTTTAGGTCAAAAATTAATATTATAAAATTTCATGATCAAAATCATGACATAATATAAAAATAGGAAGAGGGATATAATCCATTTATAAAAAAGGAGGCCATGAGAGGAATCCATGAAGTAACAAAAACAATCATCACTAATTTAATCATTATTCTTCAATTTAATAAAATGAACCTCAAAGGTGGTTTTATTATAAAATGGGTTATTATTGATAGAAGACATCATTCAAAAATGATTAATCAACTCTCCTATGAGGGATAATTCAACACAACTAAATTGTGATTTTATTTGAAAATGGATCACTATAATCATATGAAAAAAATTCCAATAAAATTTAATCAATATCACAATATGGGGTGGGTCATGATACTTTATTAAAAAAAACCATACTAAGGGTCACTATATAATTTCAGTCATGGTATATGAAATTATTAGAAGAATTATTTATTATAGATGTAATGAGAAGAAAGCACGATGTGCTACAGAACCGTGACATGATATAACAAAGAATGGCATTAGGGAAAAGAAAATAGACATAATAACTAATTATTAATAATGTAAAGTCATAAAATGATGGACTTTAATTATATACATAAGGAAATAAATAATAATATAAAACAAAATCTTGGAATATAGTATAAATTATCTTTTAGGATGTTAGTTTCAGTGGTGAGAAGAGAAACTGAAATAAGAGGCTTAGGGTGTCTTAGTCATAATAATACAATTCAAGTGCACCATGGGCATTCAATCCAAATATCATAAATTTTATATCCACCAAAAAGAATAAGATAATGAGGAAGAAACATACTTGGGGCCTCTTATTCAATTGGGGGAGGGAAAAATGATTACCCCTTAAACAATTAGAGTGAAAAATTCATTATTTTTTAACTTAAAAGATGTGAATTTTTTGGCCACATGGTTTGGATAAATGTGTTCTAACCATGAATATCACACATCTCAAGATCCATACCCTAGAGCATTTGGAAGTATGTATTGGGAGAAATATGTTCCAACCTTCTCATGATACTAGTTAAGTGGCGCTAAACATGTTGCTAGGCATACAGTCTGGAAAATCATAAAAACGCCATTTTACATACTCTTTTATTTATTACATACATTTATCATATACATTTCCCAAAATGAATGGTTTAATAATACATGTGAGAACCCCTATTGGTCCACACTATTTTCCCTGAGGGGTTTCATGGTTTTATCAAAATTTTCTACTTATATGTTTCCCCTAGAAATCTAATATTCGAAGATCAGTGCACCCAAAAAATGTCTGCACTTCTAGGAAACCTATCATGACATAAAACAAAAAAATATATATTTAATTGTTACAATTATAATAAATACCTTCAAAATATAAATTTTATTTTTCAACCACCCATCAGTAGGAAATCTAAATTCCTTTAGAACTTGCAGCCTCATCCAAAAACATGATGTCACGACCCCCTCCCACCAAAGTTTCCCCTCATAAGCTAGAAATGGTGAAAGGGAGATAATTACACCCGACTCCCGCATCCAGTAGGCCCCGGAGTGGAAACTAGCACCAAGGGTTTGTGTTTTCACAAATATAGGAGGCATTACCCTTTTATTATTTATGATCGAGAAATAGGATGAGTCAAACACCAAAAATAAAAATAAAAAGTAATTGAAAATAAACCCAAAACCAAACCCATATGAATGTTTTATACAATAATTAAACAAAAGTACAAGTACAGAAAAGCTCCAAAGTACTATACCAAAAAGTAATGGAAATCAACAACAGAAAACAGCAACAACTCCCCCTGCCTGACTAGTAAGGTCCCGCACAGTCCCTGTAGTCCTCCTAAAAACCTGAAAGAAAACGTAGGGTGAGAATACAAGTATACTCAGTAGGGAAAACTAAAGATCTCGTGCACAAGTGGCGAGACATCCTAATGTTCCATGAGAAAACAGAAGAACCAAAACCTATCAAGGAATCTATCCACCCAGCCTCACGAGTCACACTCACCATGTAACACAAGTCAATAGAGTATAGTAGTAATGTTATCTATGTATGGGTACCCCGAACCACCTTTCCACTATATAATGTTCAATCCCTCACACCTAACGCTATGATGCTTCCCCCTCTTCCTGACCTAGTGCCGCAACATGGCCATACAAAGCTCGAGCTAGTGATGCAACCTATCCATACGAAGCTTATAGTAACCTGCCGACACAAAATCCTCGTCCATCTCAAATCACATCCCACTGGAAAACAATCCTAGGCCATAACTACATCTCATCCTAAAGACACCTGGGATCATATCACACCTCATCCCTAAGATTCTTGGGAAACATCTGTTGTAACCTGCCCAAAGGAACTTGGGGTATAGAACCTGGAAGAGGGAGCACAAGGAAGAACAGTAACCAACCATCCTTTGGATGTTTGAGAATCTCTCCCCCCCATCCCACGGGTGTTCGGAACGTTGTGCTCTACATGGGTGTGGTGCGTAAAGAAACATAAACTGTAAAGATTTATATAAGTATAACATACACTCAGCACATCCTAAGTCTTCTAAACAAAGATCTGAGCAGGTGCCTTGGCACTGCTAATTTGAGAGTACGCACACAACAATCAATCCCAAAACCACATTTAATGTTTTCATGTTTCAACAGCTTTAGTTATCAGGTATTTAACTACCGGGAAACTATCAACAACCAAACTAGATCAAGCGTTCATAAAACATATACCTGCAATCCACAAATCATGGTAGGAAAACACAAGCGACACAAACAAGTCCCTTTTTATTAACCAACCAAACCCAATGATTATTATTCCCATTTTATTACCATGCCCCACCATTCATTAACTCTTATAATTTTATTTATTATTCACAACCCATAGTTCGTTCACATTCAAACCCATCCCGGCAACCCCTCTGCAAACCACCATAACCACAATCACACCGAAACCCATACATCATCATCCCTTTGATATGATTTATCGTAGCCCCACTGCCCATCACCAACATAGAATTCACACCAACACAAAACCAAGACAACCGCAGCCCCGCTGGTCACCCAATCCATAACAACCCACAAAATACCCCCTTCACATAAATAAACCCTAACCATCACCCCCTTGTTTATTATTTCCTTTTGTTCAACCGGGGTGATCACACAAGGGTTCTAGGTATTTAATCAGAAATTTCTACGTGATTATCCAATTTTCACATTCAATAAAATTTCCATCCATTAGAAAATTCATAAGGAGAGGAAAACATTTAATTTTGTAAGAAAATTCCCCCAATGGCCATGATTTTCAGTAGGAAGAAGCCCATTCAATTCAAAACATAATATCTCAGGATATAGAAAAATGTAACTGCATTCAGAAACTTCCCATCCCCATTATATAAGCTAGTTATTATCTTTATTAAACCGGTTCAAATGTGTTTTATGTAAACAAGAGGACAACCACCCCTCATGATGCACAATTTAGAAAGACAAAGGTAAGATTCTTACCACAACAGGTTTCGATGGCTCTCTACGAACAGGACCACCACAATCACAAGGCTTCTCCTAGAATGACTGCACCCACCAAGGACGTCGCGACACCAAAGAATCAACAACACAAGAAACTCCCTCAAAAGGGAGAGCACATGCCGTAGCATGGAATGAAAATGGGAGATGTAGGATCAGAAAGAGAATACAAGAACAGATTTTTAACATAGCTTTTTAGAGTCGTTCATCAAAGACCGTCATTCCCATTAATTATCAGCAGTCTCCTCGGTTGGAAACTGTAGAGGGGAAGTCGAAGAAGAGGGAACGAAACAGGGTGTATGATGTTCCCCTCAGTGACATGATCCCGTAGTCACTGACAGATCGACGATCGGAGTCCGGATGAAGAAGTTAGGAGGAAGGCTTCTAGGTCATCCGGGAGAATTGCCATGTGGAGAAGAAGAGAAGTTCGTAAATAACACGTCACCCTCTCTTATATAGGCAGCAAAAAGGTAAAATGGTAAGCAACATGTATTAATGAATACACGACATGACCGTACAACTGTTATGTTGTTTGACTGGTCAACACACACCACGTCACGCAGTTTCCATGCGTTTAATGATAATAATATCTTCAATTAATAATAGGTGTTTTATTGACCTAAGAAATGAGTCATAAAAAGGTATTTATCATTGGTCTTAAAATTACGGTCAAAAATTCAGGGTTACTCTGCCACTGACGGTTTTTCAATCTGATACTGTATGAGAGAGATACGTTGGATACAAGATCCCGTAATAATAATGATATTATTATTATTGGGTTTCTCATGGACCCGATCCAAAAACAATAATTTAATATCCAACATTATACTTGAATTGACCATATTAAGGACATGATCACATCGCCACTAACAACAAGTCAATCAGATGTCGCACACGGGAGTTATAAAAGGTTGAAGGTTTAATAATAATATTAAATCTGTTAATTCACAAGTGTTTCAGGTACCCGATCCGAAAACCCAAAAAAGACATCCAATATTGGACTTGTAATTTCCGTCTCAATGTTAGGGTCACACTACCACTGATAGTTCGTAAAACCAAGGTCGCACGAAGATGTTACAGACAAATTATGTTTTTGACAACCATAAATAATAATAATAATATTATATTATTATTATTTCATTTAATTGAAAATTTATCTCTCCAATATCATTTGAGATTCATGCAAAAATCACACTAATTTGGTGTGCATCACACCATTCATGGGATTCTATCTCTTTTTTTATTAGTTTAAAATTTAATTGGTTTCCTTTAAAAAAATTATCTCTCCAATCTGACTCTTTCTTCCATGATTCTCACCCACTCCACCAAAAGTGGCACATCCCCTTTCCTTTACACCATGTGGCACACCCCAAACCTCCATCCTCACTTCTATGTCATTATTAATAAAATTAATATTAATAACATCCATCATTAATGTTCAAATTGAATCCAATTAAATTTTTTTGTCATGGTTATTCTCATATTAAATTAAAACCATTCCATTAAATTAAATTAAATGACAAAACAAAATAAATATAACTTACATAATCAACCCCTTTTTAATACATTTAATTACATTATCCTCTTGCAATTAGTTTTTCTCCATCATTGTTATTTATTGTTTTTCAATAATAAAAACAATTCACCAACTAATTTTGTTAACTCATCACCGTTATTATTTTATTAATAATGATAATATTTACGCTCATCGCATTTACCACGCTAAACAAACCCCGTTGGATATCTGAATTTGACGATGCCATGTTAATGTCGCATAACATCCATCAATTTAATTATTTAATTCTATTTTTTTTATTCCACACTGAATAAATTGAAACCACTCTTATTAAATTAAAACCAATGAATTTAATAAACCCAGAATATTTTTACACCACCATTATTATTATTATTTAACATAATAATAATAACGAACTAACCATTAATTTTATTAACGCACCACCATGCTTCCACTGTGCATCTTCAATTATTTGTTTGCAATAAATACCATGACTCATTTCATTAATTTTTCATTATTACTAATATTATCAATAATATTAATAACACAACACCCATTATTATTATTTAAATTTAATTTCAACAATTACTCAATTAATAATAAACTGTTTGTTTCATTTATCAATGTTTAATGGGTCACACACCTTCCCACTTCACATCATTAAAAATAATAACACCCATTAAATAATTTTATCACGATTATTTTCTTTTTAGTTTAATTAATCACACAATTTATGTCATCATCATTATTATTTAACATATTTTTACATTATCATCAGAATTAAAAATTACCATTATAATGCGCATCGTGTTGACCATATCGATTTCAACAAAGGAATGGACATGTGGGGTCTGGGCCATTACACATGGGACCTTAAAATCTACCCACCTTGGATTTATCATCACCTAAAATTCTTAGGAAAAAACAAAAACATCACCTAAGCTACTCAAGATGAGAATTTTAATTCAAACATTTATATTGTATTTCCAAATTATCAATCTGCCTCTAGATATCACATTAAAATAGGGAATATATGCCACTAAACCCTTAGCTAATGATCGTATTCTACACTAGAAATTCAAGAGGGTGTTTACCCAAGCTTGTATAACTAGAGGCATGATCCCATACTATTTTTTAATCATATGACCTATAGAACTCCCCACAATATGTTCTAAATTATAATTTCCAATTCTAATTAATTATCCTCCATCCATCATAATTGCCTTATGAATACATCTATAGTGTCGTAGCGACTATATGATAATGTTTATCAATATACGAGTATAGAAAGAATACATTCAAACCAACATAACCTTTAATCCTTAGATTTTTCATGAAAATCGCCAATTGAACCCTTTATATTACCCTCATCACATCCAAACAAGATGCTTGATATGATTCCTTACTATATATAAATATTTAATCATGAGAGAACATGTTAGAATACTTTTAGAAAAGTATTTTTTTTTTAAATCTACCACTACTGTGGGTGCATCACACGATCAAGATTCTAAATCATTATTTTATGTCATACCAAGTGTTTTCCAAGAAAGCTTGAGGATTCCCAGATGAAACATCTAGTTATATATCCTAAATAAACCATATCTTTATCAAACAGTTTTATCAATCCCTAACACCAACACTGATATTATTTTTAACCCGCATACATGGATAATCATAGGGTATTATTCTCATAATAATTAAATATGTTTTACTCCTAAACCCATAAAATAATTTTAGCTGGAAATTACTTAGAATTATATAAATACATTGTCTCTATTTATTTAGCAGAATATGAGTTTTAGGTGGACCTTCAAATGACTGGTATCCAGATTACAAAACCCTTTCAACCTGAGGGTCTCCCACCAGCATCTGATGTCCTGGTCCCCACCAAAGGAGCATCCATGATGCATCTATAATGAAAAATGGTCTTGATTACCTATAATCATGCCTACATATAATGATGGAATTTAAAAGAAATGCCACAATCTAGGAGAAAATTTAAATGATATACATGATTCATTCTCGATTCTTGAGATTAGTTCCCATAGAGAATTTAGAATATGATTCATAATAATGGTCATCACCCTCCAAAAGATAATGTAATTCTATAAACCATCTGTCCTATCTTATAAATACTTTTGAGTGTTGAATCTAACCAAGTAAAACATTCATAAACTAGTAATATGAATCTAGGTAGCACGATTTATATCCAACGCTCTCTCATCATACTTAGGACGACATTAATATAAAGGTATTGATCTCCTCTACACTAGGTGTACATTAATAATTTATCAACATGTTTTATCGCCCAACCATATCTATTGTTAAATCAAATAGTCTTTAATTTCCTTATGAAACCCTGACTCCATGGCTTTAACACTGAATATCATGGTCCACCAATGGGTCAACACCCTCCCAATACCCAACCGTTTATAAATCATCAATCTTCTTGGAAAGAATATTTAATTGAACCAAAACTCAGGGTTATCATTCTCATAATAATCACATCCATGAAAAAATTGTTCCTTGGCATGTACTAGGCCATTCAAAGATGTTAAATTTCAAAATTTACCTCATGAAACAAGTGCAAGATAAAACATCCGTATAAAATGGGTCTATATCCCGTATAATATAAATCAAAAACAGAATCAGGCTCCCTTAAGTCATTCATTAAAAGTTGTAAATTGATCATTCATCATGACATGTTAGTATTTTTAGCTTGGAGATCTCTTGGAAGTACTCTTCAAAATCATGCATGTCACATGTTCCATAATTTATCAAACAACCACCCAACTTGTGAAATATTTCTGAAATATAAAGAGAAAACAACATAACCACTAGTAAACTGCACTAGGGTATAGAACAGTCCATCCCATTGAAGCTAGTGTTGATATCCAATCACCCAATGAGCTCCTTGAAAACTCCTGAATCACTATGCCCATAGAAAAAATAGTAGTACATTTTGTGCATTGGTCTTTAGATAAGAGTAATACCAATCTCAATTCCCTTATAGAAAACATAATAACTGAGTAACCACTCACGTTGGATTCCCATTTTCAAAGTAATGTGGTTGATGCACTAGGGTTTGCATCAATGGAGAAGAAATAATGGTATCCCACCAAAACATATAGATCATTCTCTAACTATTATACTAGGGCTGACCACCTATCATTAATGTCTCTCACGGGAGAACTATATTCCATTTATAAAAATTAGTATAATGGAATAAAATTATCATAAAAACTCTCTCTATAGTAGGTAAAATAGAAATAAGGATGGTTGTTGACCGATAGGGGTTATAATCTATCATCATAGGATGGATTACATCACCTATAAAAAATTGAGCTATGGGGCCCAAATATCCTATATAATTCATATAATGGAATTTTCAATAAAATGTTATAATGCCACCATATAAGGATAAATATCTAACATTCACCAGGTAGAAATATATGATAATACCCCTTAAGGTTAAACATACTAGAAACCCAGACATCTCCATGGTGTTTCCTCTTACCAACTATGAGAAATAACAAACCCAAAATTTCAAGAAATATAACATAGAATCAATAAAAATCATCTCAAATATATATCATTTTCTAAATTCCTAGGGTTCTACTACAAAATCATACCCTCCCTTTCAACATATGGTGTCAATATTTAAAAATAGGGTCACACATAATGATAATTTTTCTCTAACACCCAACCATTATGTTCGACACAACTATAGGGATGAATTCTACAAATTTCAAAGGGAAATGTTCATATTACCATTTGATGTATCTCTAATGTTAAAAATAAGGCTAGGCCTTATAGAATTGTTCACCCTATAATGAATTGAAAAAAAAAATTATCTATGGAATATGAAAGTTGATTATTTATTAAAGCATTTTAAATTTCTTGGGCACATGGGATATCATATACCATTTTCAATAAAATCTATAATATTTACATAATTTAGATGGAACCATACACCATTATAAGAAAAATATCTTAAATTTTCCTCCAAAATCATTACTTATCCATGTGTTCTAAAAATTGAGCTTGGATAAATTAAATTTCAATTCCAATATATATTAGAAGAACTATTTAGGATATAATTGGAATTTTAAAAAATGGTCACCTTAAATAAACATTTTCAAATGAAATAATCCATGTTTTATTATAAAAGGGGAGTTTTTCATCTAATATCCCATCATACATCCATATTTAATGCGTTAGAAGTTGTTGTAGACACTTTAAATGACCCCCAAGCATAACCACACCACTTAGGGTTATGTACAATGAATAAACTATGAAATAAAGGGTACATATGAGGGACACATAAATCTAATTTGTGTTCAGTTAAGTTTAACCCATAACAATTAAATTATTTAACATCCAAACACCCTTAACTATTTTATCACAAAAGACACATAAACCAACTGAACTATAGAGGTCCGATAGTGAATTTAGGGATTCAGTCATATGGGTTTCCATGACCAAGTAGTATAGATACAAGAGTTCATAAAAGTAACCATTTTTTATATGAAATTCAGTTTATCATATTAATGTAAGAATCATGGTTCGGTATGATGAATAATAATTCCCAAATCATGAAGTTACATTCCATTATAAAATAAAATTGGAATTCATGTAACTAAAAATAGGTTTTCATCATTGAAAATAGATATATCACATTATTATATGATGGTTTAGTTTTATGAGTCCACATTCTAAAATTTATAAAGGCTCATATAGTATATAAATAGAACAATTGGATCCCATTTAATTGAAACACGCACCACCTCATCTGATGAAACTAATATCCCATGTATCAAACACGTCATTATTGGTTAATTTAATTTCCACCATATAGAGACACAAAAAAAATAACATTTATGTCGATATATATTATTTAATAACCTATAGTGTATAATAATTATAAAAACTCATTCTATCAAAATAATAATTAAAGAATGTAAATTTAAAATCACAGAAGTTTAGTACATAGATGAGAATGCTAAATAATAAAAAAATATTGATATGAAATTATGCATCACAAGAAAAGATAAGCATGATAATAAATCATACAAGGAATATCGGTCATGTATCAGGAAATAAATCAACAAAACATAAATGACATAACATATAAATGAAATGTGAATCTATATATTCCTAAATGGATACATGTAATGATACATCCTGTCCATATTTAACCATGGGAAAATATCCGAAATCAGTGACCAGTTAATGTACAAGAATCACCCATGGTAATATAATTATAATCCATGATGTCTAACAATAGGATTAACTGCACATTCCCAAAATCATGATCATTCCACATTTATTTTTTTATATGGACCCAAACATATGTGATTTAACTTGTGTTTACACTTTCCTAACCATATATCTTATATCATAAAAGATTAAGACCAAATTAAAATAACCCCATTTAATACCACAGTATAACATCCCTACTTGGGTGCCACAGAAAAGATTCCCTAAGCCCTTTAGTAACAAGGCCCCACATACATCTCCTCATACACTAGAGGAATTCGACTACATAGTAGTTTCTCATACCGGTATAGTGGGGATAGTATTCCCTCTACATTAGTATTATAAATTAAAAATCAATCACATAAATAATCTTTATAGAATAGATATCAATAAAACAATATTAAATGAAATAACTGATCAAATATGAACATGATACAATGAAATTTCTACAGACCTACAAAAGTAAATCCAATATGTTTATAATACATAAAAATGAATAATAAAATAAAAAATGTATCCTTAAGGGATATCCCCATGATCATCATGACCACTAGCTCTGACTTGTACTTATACACTGTAATAAAAATGTGTAATAGCATGAACTGTAATCTACAATCCTGAACTTACAACCATATGATATCTATTTGGGTAACAAATTTCAGCTTGAACAAGTTGTGATATACACATAGTTTTCCACAACCGATGGTTTCAATAAAATAAATTCCATGAATAAAAATTCAACAGTGTGATTGTATAATAATAAATTAATGGAATGAAATAAATAAATATATAAAACTCTAGAATGAGTTCCTCATGAAAACCTGACCCAACGATACATGCTTCGGCCTAATCCAGTAGATCACTAAAACGTTAATATATATATATATATATATGAATGTACATATATTTTCAAGATACATGGTGACATATATATCCATATTTATAGATACTATGACTATAAAGGACCAGATGCGTAACTCAAGAATCCATGTGTAGTCGTATGTGATTCCAAATGTAACATGTCATTCATTGTTCAAACATCATAAATCACAAGGGATTTTAAGCTCGAGTATCATAAGTAAAGAGAGGTTCCATGCTCAAGTATAAAATTGATGGATTCCATTACCATGTATCTCAATTTATAAGGGTCTTCCATGTTCATAGCAATAAGTGATTCCTTGATGTAATTATAAGGGCCCCCATGCTCCTAATGATAAGGAATTCAATGCCTATAATGATAAGTGACACTATCCCCATAAATAATTATGTATTAAATGTCCATAATTATAATAAATTCAGGACTCATAATAATAAATTCAATTCATTTAATAATAATAATCAAAATACTATTGGACAATATTCCAATTTATAGTTCAAGAAAAATACATCATAACATTTCATTCAAAAGATCCATGGAGGGGGTGATAAGTTATTTTTTTTTACCATTAACACTTACCATAATCCATAATATATATTTTAGTTGAATCATTAATAATTTAAAGGTATATGTTCATGACAATTCCATAATATAAAACAATTAAAAGTGATATAGTTCATTTATAAACAAGATACCATATTAATCAACCCTTCCATAGAACAAAAATTCCTCAATAATTTATTCATAACATATCACATTAAGACAGTGCACCAAAAATATGGGTTTTTATATAATAGAAGAATATTGAAAAACCACTTAGTCTATTTATGTTTATTCATCTCCTCAAGGAGGAATAATTTAACACAGCTCAATATATATTTTATGTGGAATCAAGGAATTAAAATCATAATAGAATAACAATTTATAATAATACATAATAAAACTCAATATATTAGATGATTCGGGTTGGGGTTATCAGCAACTAAACAATAAAAGGGTCCAATTATCATGATGGTGAATGTTTATTAATTTAAATGTGGACTTTTTTTAGTAGTAACACAAAGAAATCATAGGGTGAGAAGAAACAATAGAATGATATAACTGAGAAATATTTTAGGGAATATAAAATAGACCACCCACCTCATTTTTGGATGGTCCACTCATCCAATATCAATATTTAATTTTGAATAGAAATAGAGATAGTAAAATGATATACAAAAACAGTGAAAATTACTTCAATTAGTTAGCACTATGTTATCACCGCAGGTGATAAGAGAAACCAAAATATGAGGAATAAGGAGTTTTTAATTGAGTGATAAACTTCCAATGAATCTAAAAGCATTTAATCTATATCTCAAATGGGGGATATACACCAAAAGGGAGGTGAAAAGGGGGTATGAATGTATAGGAAATGTCCTAGCAGAATATGGGAGAAAAATGATTGAGGATACCCCAATAGGATGAAGAGAAATTGAACATTTTCCAACCATTAGTGAGGATAATTTTTAGGATTCATGGTTTGGATAATTTTGAACTAACCATGTATCTAACACTTTCATAGATCCATACACTACATGGTTTAGGAATACCATGGGAAAACTATGTCGGGATACATGTTAATTGGAACTAAATATGCCACTAGGACAAGAATTTAGAGTATCATGGGTATTTTATATCCCCATAATGTAAATTGAATCCATACATTAATCATGGATGTGTTCCCCACCTTGAATATCCTAAAAAACTATGAGACAAGACTTTCAGGGAAGCACAATTTCTCTTTAGGGGTCACACAGTTTAAACACACCGTGATCCTTTTATATTTCTCCATAAAATCATGTTTTAGGAGTCAAGAGATAGAAAATCTCATTAAAACTTAGATGAAACATCTCAGTCAATAAACCTCATAAAAAAACAACACTTTCAAATTTTTCAATACTTGTATATACGTTCCTATTCTAAATGTATGATTTGTCCCAGACACCAATCAAAAATCCCAATTCCTTGTTAACATTCATCTCGGTCTAAAAATGTGGGACCTTACATTATAATTATGATGGTGAATCTTCATATAGAGGTTGGGGGAATGTAATATCCCATGTTAAAAAAAATTAAAGACAATGGATCATAAAATAATGTATACACAACACTGATATTAAACAAATTACATGTTGTCATTATTTAATTGTGACCGTAATAAACTAGAAATTAAATTATTAGGAATGACTATTATTAACCAAATTATAAAATATATAATTGATATGAAATCAATAATTTATTAATGACACATTTTTAGTTGTTCAGCTACTTTCTTAGTGAAGCAATTATATTATTCAAAAATAGTTTTTTTTCAAAAAAATGTGTTCTAATACATTTTATGAATTAAAATTATAATTAAATTTTGGATTTTTTTGAAATTTATTTTTATAAAAAGGAATAACTAATTTTATGACGAATTATATTAATTTTACCTAGGAATTTAATCATTGAATTTTTAGAAAGCAATGTTTTTTTAAAAAAAAGTGAAAAACATAGATTTTTATTGAAAATAACTTTTCTTTATATGTATTTATAATAAATAAATTAAAATTAGGTTGATTTTTAAAATTTAATTTTCTTTATTTGATTTAATGTAATCTAATTATGTTTTTTTAATATATTTTATACAGTAATTATATACAAAAAGAATTTAAATTCTAATAACCCATCCTTCCAAAAAACTATTTTAGAAGGATTTTGTGGATTGATTTTAATTTAAATTTTGTAAAATTTATGTTTCAGATATTTAAAAATTGATTCCATATTTATAATAATATGGTATAAATTTGAAAATATTTAAATTTAATTTTTTATTATAAATTAAAAATAATCATATTAATTTTTGTTAAATTAGTTAATGGTAAATTAGGTAATTATAGGTTAAAAACATAATTATTATGATAATAAAATATCTCTAAAAGATACCTAAATTTTACTTTCTCTATATAAAATGTCTATAATCAACTTATATTTGGATTTTTTTTCATTTCTTTTTTGGGGGATTATAAACTTAGTAATATTTTATTAAATGAGATGTGAGAAATGTCACAGTCATGTTTTTAATTAATAAAATATTTCTAACATAGATTCTACCAATGTCTATATTTGGTTATAAAAATTATTATTAAAAATAAATTATTTTTTTTCATCTGGCTAATTTTTTTCTTTTTTTAGTGAATATATAATTTCCATAAATATTTACACAATGTTGTATCATAATTGTATAATTAATGAAAAAAATAAATGATAATAAAAATATGAAGAGGAGGATATTTTTAGATACATAATTTTATCTATGAATTTTAATTGTGCATTGGAAATAATATGGATATATTTAAATCTTTATTTCTAATTTTACTTCTTCTCTTGATGTTATTAAAATCAATGTAATGAATAGTTCTAAAAATTGACTTCAATGATATATTATAATATTCAATATTTTATAAAATGATATAAAATTCATAAATCTTTTATTTGAATAAGGTAATAGTATAATTTCTATATTATAAACCATGGTCCATTTATGGTTATTTTGTCTACTTTTTTGAACCATGTTGACTTTCAAATTCTAAAACTCATTATTTTCATGTTTAGTATGGAAGGTGTTAAGTAGGGGTAAAAACAAAATGTTAAGGGTAAAAATGTGATAAAAACATGTATAACTATGTTGTATGTTATTATATAAATACATTATAATACTATATTGTAAATAAATTTTTATAGAGCCATTTGTAATTGAAAATTAATTTATTTTAATATTATATTTTGAGAAATTCCACGAGGGACCATGCCCTCTCTTTTAAAAGGTAATATCTTTAACTTTGTGCATCAAAAATTAAAACAATTTTTCCAAAAAAACTTATGTATATATATTGTTATAATTCACCCACATGTTTTAGAGGTTTTGTTTTAGGAATAATACCATCCTTAGAGGGATTAATGTGTTTCAAAAAAAAAACGAATTTAAAAATAAGATGTATAGTTTGTAACCGCAAGTTTTGTTTCATTTATTCTTATAATTCCTTAAAATTTTTTTAATAAATGAAATAAAATGAAGATATATATACTAATTAAAAAAGACATTATTATTATCTATTTATTTTCAAAATCAATTTTCTCTTCCATAATATTTGAAACGAAACCATTGTTCAGGTGTTTGACGGGGTACCACCTTGCAAAACGATATAATTCGTTTTCCTACATAATCTATCATGACATGGTATAATGAAGGAATTAATTTTTATATATTATATTAATGACATATTTTTCAATCTAAAATGTTAAAATATCAATTACCTTATTACCTTTCCATTCACTACAAAATGATAATGTTGTTCGTGTATACGTGTGGACAATCATCTTCATGAAGAGACTTGATTATTTTTTAAAAAATGAATGACATAGATGACATATTTTATTTTAATTTATGAAATAATATTAAATTAATTATTTTATTATTATTATTTAAATATATCAATATATTTACCTTTTATTCATAATGATCTTTGAAAAAATGTAAACGTTACTCATGCGTAGGTATAATCTATTGTCTTTATGATTATAATGTTGGTCATTTTTCATAACAATATTTCAGGATTGATTTTAAGTGTACAATTTAATAATAAAAATGATAATTATTTCTTAGTTATTCATATATAAAATATGGAATTAGGAAATCTTTACCATAATTAACTTATCAAAGACATAATCGACTTATGAAATGAATATTATCAAAACATCTGACCGGAATTTATATAATTAAATTATAAAATATAGCAGGGTAACAGAAAAATTAAAACGAATAAAATACATTTGAATATTTATTTTTAATGTAAATAATTAACCTAATTTTATTATTCAATAATATATTGAATGTATCTAAGGAGATGGACTCAAGGTAAAATAAATTAATTTTTTAAATCCAATTTAAAATTTCCACATAATACTATATTATTCTTACATATCATTATTTTGTATAAATATTTCAAAAAATGTGTTAAATATACTCTTCTGATTTTTTTTTTTTTTACCATTTTTAAACATTTAAAATAAGGGCTTGAATGTAATATTTGTGTCATTTTCCAAACAAATTAGTTTTTGAATTTTCCCAAAACAATTATATGTATGGAATGTTTTATTATCATTTATTACATGAATGGGTTTTCCCACCATTACGAATAATCAAATAATTTATTATTTAATTATATCTTCATAGGTTTCTTTTCAAATAAATGTTATTATTTTATTAATTCATGATATATTTTTAATAATTAGTAATTTTAAAATGGTGAAGTGTATTCTCTTTAAGAATAGATTTAATGAATTTCTAATAATATTTCCATTCATTAATACTGAATCCAAATGATGATTAGTTTTCATAAATTGACTTGTTTTTTTTTATAATACAATCCTAGATTTTTCTCTTGATGTATAATTATTGTTTAAATTAAATTTTTATAGAAAATACTTCTTTTCCAATGGTTATTAATGTTATTAAAGGAAGTATATATGAATGTATATGGATTCAATGTCATTTCCAACCACTATAAAAACTATTTGATGTTTGGATTCCTATATAAAAATTCATTTTTTATTTACTGAAATACCATCCGAACCTTTTTTTGGTTCATTTTTTTTAAAATTGTTTTTTGAAAGTAAAGGATATTTCAATATATAGAAATGTTTTCTAATGGGTGAAAATAATGTTTTTATGATGAACTATATTATGTGTTGTTATTATGTTATCGTTATTGGGAAATATTTATTTTGATTGTGGATTCAATTATAATTCAAGGATGGCTAAGAACATTATATAACTCAAATTAGTTGGTTAAAGGGATAGAGTTAACCCATTAGGTTTCTCTAAATTTATTATTGGAATAAACTGTGATGGTTATACCATGTATAACCATGAATGTTATTTCAAGTGAAATTACCATGTTTACTCAATGTATAATATTGACAATTAATCCATGTTTGTGAAATATGATTAATAAAAATACCTATATGAATTATCAAGAATTTAAATTGGGTTATATAGAGGTTTTATGATTTCCAAAGTTATAAAAAAGTATATTATTCTTTTTAAGGTTGAAAAGTAAACATTGTGACAAAACTATTGTGAGTTTTTATTGATTTCAATGTAACTTTATAAGACTCTTTTTTCCTATATAATAATATATGAAATTATTAATGAACTTATTTGGGATATGAGTCCTATTTGTTTGGTAACAAAATGTATACTTTTATCATAATTTTTATTTTGAAAAATACATTTGGTATAAGTATTCAGGGACTAAATGTTTCATTATTTTTATTTATGTGTCGTACTAATATTTTTCTGATCATACAAAATTTTAAAATATCATTCAAATGGATTAATAAATTTTAATGAAAATAAATAATTTGGTTGGATATTATTGAATATTTTTCATGAATATAAATCATGTTTTACATCAATGATTCAAATAGATAAAAATGGATAGGGATCAGAACTATCCACTTTGTAAAATAATTTTTTGTCATGAAAAAGTTATAACATAATTCACTAAAACAATAAACCTAAAAGAACAATAGGAATATAATAAATTGATAAAATTTTAAGGAAACTTTATTAAGTAATGTTTGAGGTTGGGTCCATAAACAAATTTATCTACTATGTATGATAACCATAGTGCATATCTATTATTATCATAAAAGGGATTAAGAAAAACAAATAAAATTCTATATTTTATTTCAAATCCTAAATAACCAATATCCAATAGATGAATTTCTCTATTCCATTAACTAATATATTAACATATGTATAAAATACTATCTATTACTAATTTTTATGGTTTTCTATTTACTAAATAATAAAATTAAAATGGCCTCAAATGAAGAAGAATTTGTATCATTTTCTGTTTCTCATGGAGTGTGCTATTATTTTCTATTTTTTTCGTATATAATTTTTTTTAAAACCATATTTGTAAAATGTACCATATCTTCAAGTCATTTATTAGTAAAACTATGTAATTTTGTATAGAAACATTGAAAATTAAAAAAAATCATTCTATTGTTCATTTCAAAAAAACATGAGTTAATATTCAAAATGTTATGACAATCAAACATGAAGATAAACCCCCTTAAATATAAATTCTGGGTACCAATAATTATATTTATTGGAATGATATTATTTTATAGGGGAATTGAATTTAAAAAATTAATAAATTATTGATACCAAAAAAATTACTTATCCACAAAACATGTAGAGTTGAGTGAATATAAGGGATGTATCTTGAATATAATGTTATTCATTTTGAACCTCACTAGTAAAATTATTTAACTAAATATATATATAAATAATTTAATCATAGAAAAAAGGATAAAAATTGTCGACATATTTTTTATAATATTTAGGAATGTATTCTACATTCTATGGTATTTATCTCACTTATGTAATGAAAACCAATTTTCATATACTTGATACCCCTAAAGTGATTGATCAGTAAAATATTATCCTAGTAAAATAATTAATACAATGAGAGTAACAAGTACTACATCAATATAATAAGGTCAGAGGTTCTAAAAAGGTATACCACTATTATGTTGAATAGTGTTCCATTAGCCTTTTAGTTTAGAAACAATGGTATTTCTTATTCCATCATTAGTTCTAATTTATATAATTTATTTATTATCTAATTTATATAAAAAATTTAACTATTAATTCATGATGATTAATGAAACATGTTGTAATACATTATTATAATGAAATCCCATTTTTCGAAAAATAAATTGAGAGGGTGAAATTGGAATATTTTCTGCAAGCATCTCCAAAAATCAATAAATAACCCCTGAAACATGTGTTATAATTAATAAGTATATTACATTGATAGGAATCAAAAAATATTGTAAATTTAATTTGATTATTCCTCCATTTGTCTAACTATGAATGGAATTAAGATCCCTAAATATAATGGGATATGGATTAGAATTTTATATATCTCCTTCATAATGGAACTTATTCTATATTAATAGATTTTATTTAAGAGTTTCACTATTAATGTATAATAATAATAAGATATTATCAATGGTCTTTAGTGGGAATTTTGAAAAAATAACTTCCATGTTAAATAAGAATATATATTCATAATTTGTGATAAATAAAATCAATGGAGATGATGAAATTAATTAGGAAGAATTGATACCTCTTTCTAATCATACTTGATAATGTAGAACAAATTTTACAACTTATAAAAATGTTTCATATATTTACGGATCTATATTACTAATGAATATTGTGTGATAAAATTATCTACATCCTTCACTTACCCGGATAAAGATGGAATTTCCATATGTCTCTAATGAGAGGTTAATAGACTTTTTTAATGACCATGATATTGAAAAAGTGGGATAAATAAATCAAATGTCACTATAAAATCAATTATATTCATCTATAATTACAAAAATAGTTTATAGTGAAAGACCAATGATTGTATATCCCTTTAATGGCATTTTACCTCTAGATATAATTATAAAAAAGAAACTATATATATGGAAAACATCTTTTTTTAATGAAATGACTCAGGCATCAAGACTATATTTTTCAATTAGAGTTTCAATAGAATTATCCAAAGAATAATGAATGGTTTTCATGATAATATAGAGATAAATTAATATTATTATACTACATATAGTGACTATTCAATATATTCCTAGGCCACTCACTGATTAAAATGGCTTGTATTATTTTATACTTATATTTCAATCTTTTTATAGTATGTGATTAAATTTTTCGACTATTAGACCCACCCAAACCTCAATCATCAACCACATAATTTAATGAATTCCACCAATTACAATATAATTTTTTTATAATAATGGGATATTTTTAATTGGAACTTATCATATTGAATGTTTTTAATAGTATAAACTCACATTTTCATTCACTTTAATTTGTTTAAAATTAGATAAAAAGAACAACCATTATTAATTTTTGTACTAAAGTTAGTATTGAGTATGTAATCTATGTTTTCATTTATATATTTTATTTTCCACATACTATCCTCAAGAAAAATGTTTTAATATTATATGCTGAAAATTTTATGAAACTGTGATTTAATTATAATATATTTCTCCACAACACAACCTACTATAATACTAAATCCAATGTCTAAAAAAAGTAATTAATCAAATCCCTCTCAGGAGTGTCGAAAACATCTAGTGAAAGAAAATCAGGGTTGTTGATTTGATAAGATCATAAACAGTCAATATAAATATCATACTATGATATAGACTCATACCTTGAGAAACAAAAATTCTATAGTCTATATGACTTAATTCATTTTTTCAAGTAATTCTTATTTTTTCATGCTCTAAACTACTATATTTTAGAAAATAAAAATAAAAATAAATAGTTGAAAATTCATCTACATGAGTGAAAATTTGTTGATTATAATTGGATATTGGACATCAAAAATCAATAGGTTTATAAAAATCATGCAACAATATAAATTTCGAAAAAATTCATCCTCAGATCATTTATTTTAGGATAATTGGATCTTTCCATAAGATCACTAATGTTAATATAGAGTAATCACTCAACATTGATCCCAAATAGGAAATAATAATTATGATTACTATTTTTTACTCAAAGGGAATGTTATCCTTAATTACCTTATATAGAGAATGTTTATTTTTATTTACCAACATGAATTTGGAAATTCAAAATCATGCATAATTATTAGTGTAATATTTTGGTACCAAAAATGATAATTCAATACATTATTAGGATCATTCAAACACCATGTAATCTTCATTGTATCTCATCCTTCCCACCCAATGATAAACTATATATAGTGAAATTTACCATATGACATAAAATGAAATTGAATCATATTCTCCCTTTATATGTATTAAATTCAAGGTATACTTGACTTTTATACATGAATTTAAATTGTACAATACATTGATCCATACTATTATACCATAAAATAGATTTTATATTTTCAAAACCTATATATAATGTAAATATATAAGATATATAATTATTATCAAGGAATAAAAATAATATAAAGGAAAATTCCATGTTATTATACAAGTGTATGATCTATACATAATTTTTATTAGAGAACCCACAATGTTCATATTTTAAAATCCAAATTTTCATTCATGTTGAATTATATCCTATAGAAAACAAAACATGTCCTAAAACACAAGTATTCACTTTCCTCTATTTGTATCATTGATGAAGTAAATTAATATAAAAATTCCTATCATTCGAAAATACTAATGTGTTGTTTTTCAAATTTTCAATATTTTTATTAACTATTATATAGCCAGAATTATCCCATCTAATATTTCTTATTTAAAAAACATACTATCATTCCTCGAAATTTAATTCCTCATAAATCCAAATTCAATTTACCCTTAATTAAAAATATGTTTCTCTATATTGATCTTTAAATAACATAGAATCATACCCTCTACAAAAAAATACTCTTATAAAACATATGGTGGATAAATTTCCATATTTATTGGTTATATAGTGAACCCTAGAATATTGATTTTATAAAAAATCCAAATAAATTTTTACTAACATCCCCTTGGTAATTTCCAAAAAATATATTTAATTTATTAAATTTTATTTATGTTTTATATTGAAACAATTTTATATCATTGTTTAATAGTAATATAATTAATTCAAAATGAAATAATTCATTATTTATAAAATACTTATTGAATGTATCATTTTTCAATTATCCAAAATTATATTTTAGAGGTCCATGAATCACCTTAAAACAACTTATAGATAATGGTAATAAGCACATAATACTATATAAATTGACCCCTTTACTATGGTGATATAAATATGTATTATTCCTATTATTATAACCTTATATTATGAAAGACATTTTATTTGTGCTATAATAAGGTAAAGTACACAAAAAAACGTTTTAATTATTCCTTATTTCCCAATGATTAATTTGGAATATAAAGTTTAAGGAAAAAAAATACCTAAAACGAAATATGATTAATAGATATGACAATATTCACTGTGCCTCAACCACATGTGTTATAATAAAATTATTTAATATTGGAAAGAGATGAAAATATTAATAGATATATATTTTCCCCCCAAATAAGTTACACAATAATCATTATGCCGACATATATGGGGAAATTTGGAGTTAATATTCATTTACCCATTGTCTCTCTATATATATGAGCCTAATTTACATAAAGAGTATCTAAATATTAACACCTTTCATTACATAATTTAAATTTCTTATTATTATTTACCTTCCATTCATGTTAGTTTTTTATTTCATTAATTATTTTTTTTGTACCATAATCATATATATATTAATTTTTCATTACATTTTCATATTTTTTCAACACCACTTATTTTGATGTTTTTCACATATATCCACACATGTTTTGGTTGTTTATTTATATTAGAGAATATATGAACAAAAAAATATAACCATTTTAAAGGGAGGAGCATTAAAAAAAATTAGTTCCTATCGTTGAACATTTTATATAACAAAGGTGACATACATACATGTATGAAATGACAATGATATGTTCCACCCTACTGAATATTCCATGGTATTCAACCAGTATAGGGAATACTAAATCCCCATTCATAGCTATTTAAATCATATATTTTAATATTTTTTAACCATAGTTTTTTTGGACAACTTGTGCAACAAATTCTGTCCCATATTCATTATTCCCTTTATCCTTGCTAATATAATAGCCACACTAGGCACAATTCATGTTAGTTTCTCTCATATATGATCTGTAATATTTTTATTTTAAATGATAATGACCAAGAGATGAGACCTGCCATTCTCTCACCATTGCATATTCCTTCGAGTCTTTTTTTATCAATTTTTCTTAGTTTCCACCCTTAAATGGTTCATGAGCCATTAAAATATTTGATTTTAGGTAATAATTTGGTATTTAACTATGACATAGAGAAAAATATAGTCAATATTTCTTAATCCAAAACATATAAACTATTTATATAGGTGGACCATATAACTTACCATTTCACACAAATGTTTTTATGTGATTTAGGAATAGATATTTCACAACACCCTTTGTATTATCAACATATAACCTATGATAGCCATAAATATTGATCCTACTCATACTTTGAATCAGTAATAATCATATAATGGAATTAATAAATCATTAATGTTAGTGAGTTTGATTTATTGAATATAACTTTTTGAATATATCCAACTATTAATTTAGTGTAAATAGTGAGATTGAATTAATATTAGAACATGGTAGGCACATTAATTGAAATATTATAATGAATGTGCATATCTATTGATCAATATAATATTAACGGCACCATAAATCAAATTGATTTAATAAAAGTATAGGTTTTTTCGATATATTCAACATTATTATTCCAAATCCTTAGTGTATCCAACCCTATTAAGGGATATCCATTTTCTATTTTCTACCATAGAATTTTACATAAAATTTCCTCAACTCTTGATTATAAAGTTTCTCTTTCTTATAGATCCTATAAAGAAACACATTTTTTAGAAGAAAATGTAACTATAATTGATAAATAAGAATGATATTTGTTAGTTTTGTAAATAAAACAAAAAAAATTATAATCAATAGAAATATATATTTTATAAAAATGTTAATATAATTATATGAAATTGATTTCAAAATATATTTTTTCAAGAAATGACTGTTTTATAAATTTGAATTTTATTATGGAATTATTTTTCTGAAGGAATTTTTTCCTATAAATATTAAATTTATTTCTTAGTTTATGTAGATAGGGTTTTGTTTATAAAGAATAAAAAATTTGTGAAAAAATGAATCAAGGAGGGATAATTTTTTAATATGATTCTATTTGTTGAGAAAATTCAAAAAAGTCCAAATAGAGAAACTGTGTCGAACTAATTACCTTAAAAATCACATAGACTAATCGTGATTACATTGTAATGTAATTAATTTAAATACCACAGGTCACATGTCACCATGCATTCCTATAAGTATATTTTTTAGAAACAAATACACATGGGTGAATAATTCAATACAAAGTGATACTAAATTATGTGAGTGATCACTTCATGAATTGCATAATGGAAATGTTTAGTGGTAGTTAGACATCATCATTATAGGTTCACAATGTGTAGTAATTTATTAAAAAGTATTTACTCCTGGTCACATCCATAAGGATGATAGTTGAAATTCACAAATTATGTCTACTTTTGTGTTAATGTGCATAAGATGTAATAATGTGTTTATTAAAGAATGTAGCCAGGTCACATATAGGAAAATAATAGAAAATTATTTAAGTGAACATTTAATAATATATAGTGACCAATAAGTTTCATAAATAAATAATTCATATTATCAAATTAATATTAAAAACATAACAATACAGCTGTTTCCATCATTATATAGCTTTTGTGTCTTAAAATTTGGGGATACAAAAATAATGTTTTCATAAGAGAACTTAATTGTATCCCACCATGTTTTTAATAGATAAAATCGTTTTTAGTTATATCACACATAAAATATCTCTCTACATCCAAGGGTAGGGAAACATAGAAAAGGGTGAGTTCATATGATAATTAAGTGTAAATAAAGCATATATCATTAATTATTGAGTCATAACATGAGAATAAGCATACATGAACAAGACATTATCATTTGAAAACCATTTCCACTATATCATATAATACAATATCAATTCATGGTATAATAATCAATGAACATAACCAATTTGGGAATTGCATTGACATAAGACATTAGTTTTTGAAATACAAGTAAGCATAGAAAATCAATTACATCATTAATAATCATTACCAATACTATCTTAGTGAATTATGATCACTACACATTCTATCAAATCCTTATTATGGTTCACCATCAAGACTATCATAGTAGATATAGTTCCTTAATAAACTTGGTTCACTCCACATTCCAGTTCTTATCATCTCAAGAGATATTCATCCATACATATTGAATTTAATGGATATAGAATTCCCGGAACACCCATCATAAAATGGGTACTTTATATATGTGTGACATAAGATGATGAATCGTTCATCCAAAATAATTACATGGAAAAAATAAATGAATTTTATAAACAAATCAACAATTCATCATAACATAACCCATGTAAAAAATATGGTTTTTTGAAACATGTAATCATTATAATCATAAAACATATATAGAAAAAAATAAGGATGGTATTATTATATTGTATCCTTAGTAATATATATGTAACATCAAATTATTTCCTCTTAAATGAAAATAATATAAAACTTTCACTGTATTATCTCTAGGGGAAAATACAACTTTAATTTTCGAACCTCATCATTAAAAAACAAAATATTGTAAAAAAATATTATAAAATTACTTTTCATTTAAAATAAACTTTTAATTTTAAACTTAATATTTCCAAAATTGACTGGTCATGCCTATGGTTAATTCGGTTCATGTCAGGTATGATAAAAAAATGATTTATTTCAAATTTTTAGTAAACTTTCAAAACTATAATAACTAGAAAATGATAATAAGATTCTAAATTTTTTTTAAATGTCGCACATGGGTAAAAATTAATTGAAATGTATTATAATTATAGTGATAATATTATTGAAAACATTTTTCTAAGACATGTATATGGAGAAAAAATTATTTTCGACATAAAATTGAATTAAAGTCAATTTTCTATAAAAATATTGTTTTCATCACAGAGGTACATATAAAGTTTAAAATTAATGCAAAACACCTAATATATATACATAAAAATAGGATAATAAAATTATTAGGATTCTTGTGATACATGTCATTAAAGTTTACTGTAGTAGTCTTAATCATAAAAAATCCCAATAAACAATGATACTATAGCATAAATTATTTTCCAATTTGGTTTCTTTTGAATCAAAATATCATTGAAGAGAGAACATTATATGGATATGTAACATCCCATATTTTTAATTATATTCATAATAAAAAAATTATTGTGAATCATATATAGTATAGTAGTTAAATTATTGGTGAATATGGAAAGTGTCTCACATAAACAAATGTGTAACAAGAATCCATTACCTAATGTTTAACTTGCATCGACGTGATATAAAATTTTTTATAATAATTTTTTTATTTTAAATCTATAAATTAATAAATTAATTCATATAATATAATATATAATCCATTAAAAAAATAAATTATATATTAATAAGTATTTTAAAAACATTGTTTTTGGGTGATAATGATTTTATTTTTGAAGGAGGATTTTATTTGAGAGTTATGGTCCTTGACCATTGATCATGGTTAATTCATATAATTAATATAATACATGATATAAATACAATATATTTTCATTATATATAAATTTATAATATTCTATTGAATCTAGATATATAAAAATTAAATGCACCATTCCTAGAGGTGGTAAACCGTACATATGCATGCACATTGTTTCCATTTATTAATATATAGAATGAAAGAAAAATAAATAATAATTAAAATGTATACAATAATTATTTTATATATATATAATATATTATAATTAAAATTGTTATAATAAAAATTCTTTAATTCTAGTTATGGAAGATGAATTGTATAACTATATGGAGGTGGTAATCCATACATGTGCACGAACGATACACTCACATCCCATTTGTTGAAATATTGTGTGGATAGTGGTGGATCAGAAGTAATAACATTTATTTTTATTTAGGGTACAAATTTTGTTATTTTATAATAATAAAAACATATTTATAAGAGGTATAATATGATATAATACTGAAAGTACATAGTTATGCATCATACCTCTTCTTTTACAATAATCTTTTGGGTTACATATTAATTTTTTGGTGGATGGTATTTTTGAAATACTAGTAGCTACAATATGTGAGTATGTAATATATAATTGCATCATAGTAAGTATTTTATGAGCAAGAATTTAAAATTATAGGAGGAGTATAAAAGAACATGTGACCTTTTAAAAATGAAGATTGGGCACTCTAGGAATTAAAAATAAATTAATTAATAAATAAAATTTATCTCTATAAATGGAGACAAAATTAATATATTTCACTTAAGGGATGTGGATATATATCTTTTCTCTCATAAAGTAACATTTTGACAGGTATAACTACTTTTAAAATATTAATCTCTTAGTTTCCAACACCATTAATCCTATTTAAAATTACAACAATATGAAAGTTATTTAATTATTAGGGAAACAAATATTAAAATAAAAATAAAATTGACCCAAAAATCGATGATGGTGATATTTTAAACTATAAAAAATAATATTTTTCATATTTTTATGAATTTAAATAATTTAATAAAATATTGTTTATTTTAAAAAATCATTAATTTCATTTTTAGAACTTTTATTTACATTGAAATTATAGAAATCAATGTTGTAGTATAATTCTAATTTACAAATTAAAAACATCACTAATATGTTATATAAATCTATAAAATTATTGTGGCATAATAACATAGAGAAAAAACAATAAGTTTTTTTGAGTTGTTATCATATTTTACATGATTTTTCTACTCCATGAAAAAGAAATATAATGACGTTGTGTAATAATATATGGTATTTTTATCATCACTAAAAACATAAGATAAATTACCATGATAAAAAAAAATTCATATATAAAATTATCATTTAGAATTAAAAAAATAAAATTTTCATCCCTGTGATTTTATTAATATATAATTTTTGAGAGGGCAGAATTTTGTATTTATTATATTCTCCAAATAATATAAATGTCATAATTAGTGAAATGCAGAAATAATTTGTAAAATTTCTGAAACCAAAATATCTATGGAATGAAATAAACTCATAAAATAGGAAAAAAGAATCTGTTTGATAAAATTAAAATTCTATTGAAAACATTTTAACATTGTTTCACCCATTTTACACTTACTAGGGTATCTAATTGTTTACTAATTTTACTATTAATTATGACAAAAAATGAATGTGACCACTTGAAAAATTTTAAAATTATGATTGAAAATATGGAATTATTTTTATCAAGTTTAATTCACATATTTGGTAGAATTTAATGTAAATTTAAACTCGAAAAATGTAATGAAAATCAGTTTTTCAAAAATTATATATTCCAAATTATAAATAATTTGATATAGAAAAATGTATCATAAAATTAATTATAATGAACATAACCTATTTATTAACTACATAAATGAACTAATTTTAATTTTTTTTTAAATTACCTATATAAATCTTTAAACGTAAATATTGTTTTTGATAAAAATCTATATTTTGACCTATTAATCACAAAAAATACTTTGAGGAAATTCTAAAAAAATAATTCTGATAAATTTATTACATGGATATTTAAAGAATGATATTCATTTATTTGAATAAAATATCTAAAATACTAATAAATTAATAATATTGTTTTAACAGAAAAATAAATATGAATATTTTTTGTGGGAAAAATGTATTTTTAAAGATTATATTGATTTTATTAGAAATTTAATACTTATTAACAAAAATATTTTCATTATCTAATAAATTTATACTTATTGATATTTTTCATTAAAAATTTTTTATTTTAATTAAATCCATCAATTTTACAATAATGTTATAATGGCATAATAAATTTATGTTTATTTTCAATTGAGGTTTAATGTATCACAAGAAACATAAGAAAATATATTTATTTAATGAGAAATATATAATATAAAATCATGGGGTGTTACATTATTCCCGCATTAAAATGAATTTACCCCTCCAAATTCCATTACATGGATGTAAAATAATGATGATATCTCTGTTTCATCATATCCTAGTGTCCCTAAGTAGCTTATATGAATTTTATATCCCTTTATAAAACTTTAACTATGATAGTATTCAAAATTAGTAACACTTTATCTCTGTGATTAAAACATTTCTAATGATATTTCTTGATAGGAATGATCATGATCCAACATTGAAATTACTATTTCTAGTACATGAGAATTATTGTGTATGTATGTACTCAAGAAAAAAACATCAATTGTTTTTTTGAACTTGATATAGGTTTTTTTGAAAATCATCTATTATGATATTTTCCTTAACAAATCAAGAATATTAAAGGGGTAAAGATAACTAAGGTAATGATATACCTTCTTTATAAATCTCATAAAACTTTTCCATGGTGAAATTAAAATGAAAAAATTATCAAATAAATTGAATTACATATTTCAATAATGATTTTCAACTTATGTGTGCCATAATCGGTCTAACCATCTGCACCATTTATTCCTCTATCTTGGGTCAAAATTTATTTGACTCTTTATCATAATCCCAGAACATATGAGTTTTACCCTTCTTTTTTTAGAGGTCTTGAGAAGGATCCATTTTAATGCTTGATTGAAAGATATTTTGTTATGAAAATTGGACCAGGGATGGTTTTTATCATAACAAAATTTCGAATCCATTGAATAAGATATTAGAAAATCATCTATTGTTTGAATAGTTCTCTCAGACCAAACATATTTCTAAGGTTGATATGTAGTGGTGAAACAAAAATAAAAAATATTTATTGCTGAATTTCATTAAAAATGTCGAGGTAAACCTTTGACCATGGTTTGATACAATATAATTTGGTATTCTAAATAGTCTCACTACAACTATAATGTATATCCAATAAATCTGGTTAATTGAATAATCACTTATGATGGAAATTCAAAGTGATAAAATTAAATTATTTTCATTTATAACCCAAATATAATTATTCCTTTTAGATTCTATTGTGAGTTCAACAACGAAATCCATAGTAATGTTTTACCACTTCAATCTAGTATGGGTAATGCTTGTATTATCCCATTACTATCTTATCCCTCAACCTTAAATTTCTAACCTACAAATAAACAAGATATATTATAGGAAATATATATTTTCATGTTGACCCACCAGAAACACTCTTTCATATATCTATACATCATTATACTTCTAGGATCAACAATGAATGATAAACTATGACCTTTATCCAATAGTTCATTCCTTAGATATGGTATTGATATGACACATACGGGACTGTAAAAACATATCATTCCATTATAATCATGGAAGAAATCAAGATCATTTATCAAATTAATTTTCTTCTCTATATATCCGTTATATTACTCTTTAATGATTACATGGATATATGGTTGAACAGTCATTAGAGTAAGATAATATTTCTCCACATCCTTCTATATCATAATGTCCGTATTTTTCAGACAAATAAATTTGGGATATTTATTGATATTTATCTTAGATAAGATATTATTAGCCTTTCAACTCAGGAAATCATCAACCTTGTTCTCTTTCCCAAGTCGGTAATGTATTAAATTATCACGATATTTAATCGAGTATAAAAATATTCTATGGATCATATTATATTATCTAATTGAATATTTAATTCAAAATTTTATTATTTTAATAGATTTATATCATCATTCCTCATAAAAATAACGCCTTTACATATTTGATAAAAATTACCACATCTAACTACCAATCAAGAGTTGTGAAATTTTTCTAAGAAACCATTAATTAACATACGACATAATCTGTTACCAAATAATTTTTTGTGAGGAAACATTTCTATCCTTTCTTTTATTTACCGCTATATATCATATACCCTTCTCCATTATAGTGTATTATAGGAACGTGTTCTTTTACTATCCTTATGTTTATCTGAATGAAATTATATTCGCATTTATATGTTTATAAGAATATAAAGCACTTCTATGTCAACATAGTGAGTGTATTAGATAATCAGGATAAATATATCGCATGATGTATATTATATCTAACTAAAAAAATGAAAACTATGGATTCTAATAACCACGTTTTAACTAGTGAACTGACCAATAACGTTCATCTTTGAAGGATCCACTAAAATTCCATCACATGAGATTATATGAATAAAAATTATAACTTTATCATGCCAAAATTACCACATGGTAATTTTTTTTATAAAAAATATCATTCATTGGGGTTTTCTACACAATCCCAAAGTAATATTCATTCTCTTCCTCTATTTTTGAATATAAAAGACTATCATCAATAAGGGCTACCATAAACTGGTCAAGGTAATATCTAACACATTTATTCATTAAACCTATAATGATAATTGGGGAATTAGAAAGTCTTAGGAATCAAATCATATTCACATTGTTCATTCATATAATGAAATGATATATGGAGAATGTCTTCACTTTTTACCCACAGTTTATTTCATCAAGATCTATGATCAATCATGGAAAAATTAATGAGCTCCTTCTAAATGATCAAAAAAATCAAATGACTCGGTGAAGATGATAATTATTCTTCATGTTAATGTGGTTATGTTCCCAATAATCAAGGAAGAATACCATTTGTCCATCATTATACATAAAAAACAATAGATTCACCCCAAGGTGATGCAGTTGGAAGCACTAATCCATTATTATGATTCTCCTAGAGTTTCTTCTATAATTCATACATCTTAATCAAGTCCATTCCATTTACTGTATTTAAAATATCATTCGTTCTAGTTATTATTTATAATGAAAACCAATGTTCATTATTCAAAGTATTAAAAAAATATTTTAGGAAAATATCAAAAAATACTTATAAAATTCGCATATATTTGATGTTGATAATTCCCCTACCATTCATGATAAAACCCCCTTTTTAATATGAATCACAACTGATGAAATGGATACAATTTCCACCGAAATATCATATTTTTCATCACACAAATATATGATCATAGGATTGTCAATTATATTAAACATGAATTCCCTTACATGACAATAAATGTGGGTTTTATATAAATAATCCCAATCAATGTCGAAGATAACATCAAATTCCACTAGAGGAAGAATAATGTGCTTTGTAAGAATCATATTAAAACACCCTTCTATCATAGTAGAGCTATAAACATTATATATGATCATAATATCACTAGTAGTTTTTGTTAATAACAAAAAAAATTATTAATGTGGTAATTTTACACCCATATAAAATTCCATTGATATTAATGAGTGAGCAGAGCTAGAATAAAATAACAAGGTAGCTGTTATAGAGTGGATAATAAGTGTAATGTTCACCATGTAATTATTATAATTAATTTAACCAATCATTATCATGTGATATTTATCATTTTATTTTCTATTATGTGGTTTTTTATAATGATCATAATAAAAAATATATGGTTCCATACGCCATTTTGTGTAATTCTGACACTCACTCCATTTAAAACACATGAGTTTCTGTAAAGGATCCAATCCTAGACACATAGATATAGTGATTTAATTATTACATTGGTAGTAGTAAAAAGATTTCACATCCTAATGAAATTAATTCTTTAATAGTATTGGTAATATATATAAATTTATAATTCCCATATTACATTATAAATATAAAAACATAGAATAAGAAAGAATCTTTAAACCTTGATATCTTCCAAAATATCAATATTCATATCTTGTAGAATGGAATGAAGGTAATTCATGATGTTTGATTACTAGTAATGGTATGCATAAAGTTGAAGGTATGTTGAATAAATAAGGAATCATAAATGTGGAATGGTAATTAACATAAATAAATTTCACTTATAGAATAACATTAGCACGATGATTAATATAAAATAAATAAATGTTCCTCCACAATAAAATATGAATAGACACATGTGATTGAAAATTATCCATGGATATCATAAGTATTCCAATATCCACATGAAAATAAATAAATGAATGTATGCATATTTTGATTCCTAGTACAAGAAGTACAAACTCATAATATGATCAGAAGCAAGTACGAGAGGGGAAACTGACCTATGAGAAAGTGAGCAGAGAATGAAGAAGAAGAGGAGGGAATCACCAACGGGTTCATATATATATATTGATATAAGCTAGTGATGAGGGTAAACTATTAGAATATAATAGTGATGTCTGAAAGGGAAAATGAATTTGTCAAGTCGTTCATTATAGCCACTAAATCTTATATTTTACTACCACTTCCTCCACCCTTTACTACTTTACCTAAACCTAGGGTATGGAATAATTTTGTAAATCCAAAGGAGACATTTGTTGACCCATTTCATGAAAATTTACTTACTCTCAAGGCCTTAAACTGTTAAATAATACGTAAAAGTGTATGAACTTTTCCAAATACCAAATATATTTTTTCTCAAAAGACCTACTAATTAATCAAGGGGTTGTGTAATTATCATACCCACAGATCACATAATAATTATATTATATTCATCATAGGAATAAAAATTCCAATTTATTAACATACATTGATAATTAAAACTATTTTCATAGGAATAACTATCATAATAATGATAATTCAATCAATGGCAAAACTAATCATAAACCATCCAAAAAAGTATTTTGGTAATGCCCCAACCTTTTTATGTGTCATAATAATAATTAATACATTAACTAGTGGGGTTTTTAGAGTAAATATTATCTAACATTGTTTATGGAAGAATTTTAAATTATTATAATTTAAGAAAATAATGTTATTAAGAAATTAAGGAAACAATGTATTTTCAAAATGAAAAAAAGTATGCTTTGATTAAATGTCATGATTTAAATACACAATGACGTGTTAAATTAATTAAATATTTTTAGTAAAAATAATAATAGATTTATTATATATATATATATATGTTTTATATGTATAGTTTTGGATTATTATCATCATAAAATAATGATTAAATTATTTTGTTAATAAAACTAATATTACTATAAAATTATAATTTTACTATGCATTCCATTTTGAAATTATTATATGAAATTATGTAGTAAAATACATTATTTTATGCAAACGGATGAATAATTATATGCTTTCGTACATTTTCAAAAAAATTATATATATATATACACACGAAATTATAATTATTTTTGAGATTATCGTTTTATAAAATTATTAATAATATGTATTTTGTTTAAAAATTATAGTTATTCAATTTAACCATTTATAAAATTATTTTATTATTTTTTTTATAAAAATTACAATAACATTACATAATATTGATTTATCAAAATAATAAAATTTTTATTAATTTTGGAATTTCATGTATATAGATACATGTTTTTCAATATTGAAATTAAGTATAATAATATGTAAATATTTTATTGTAAATAATAAATACATGTTTGTTTCATATAAACTAGAATATGTTTTTAAATATTCATATAATGGTTATATTATAAAAAATTCATAAAATATTTATGTGTTAAATAAAAATGTGTAATTTGAATTATTTATATAAATAAAACAATATATATATGTATATTTATATAAAAATTAAAATATGGTGTGTATATATATATATAATTTAATAAATAGTCTAAACATTTTAAGATATTAATAAAATGATTAAATAAATAATAATAATAAAAACATTTTATAAGTATTTGTTTTAAAACAATTATATTATGGTGATATATGATTATAAACTTATTATTAATAATTGAATAAATATATTTTCATAATTAATTTTTTTTAAATTTATAAATGTATTAATATTTTTGTTTTATAAAATCTAATTTCCAATTGATAATATATATATATATATATATATAATTGTATAAAAATATTATTTTAATATGTTTCGTTTTTATAAACTTATTAATCTTATATATATATATATTTGTTTATAAATGAGTATAATAATTAAAGTATTAGAAAACTTTATCTTTTTAAATGTATTGTTAAAATAAATTAACTTTTGACTTTATAATTTATATAAAATGATAAATATATAATCATAAAGTTATATAATAATTAATATAATAATAGCTAAAATAATAAATACAAAATAATATATAATAATAGGGAAGAGAGAGTCATGGGATTTTTTGAAGGAACCAAATCCCGTATGGGATTTGGGAGGGGGACCTGGTTAGGGTTAATGTGGCCAAAAAAAGAATTAAAATAATCAAAAAATGGAAATAACATGGGACTTAAGAAATAAAAAAATAATAATAATATCAAAGAAAAGGGGGGTCATCTTCCTCCACGTCCTGGTGCATGGGACGACGTGAGCACCTCCCCGAACCAACCAGCGTGCCACCGTCGCCTTGTCTTCGGCCGCCCGAGCGCTGCCGCCTCAGCACCACCACGCAGCCTTGCTGTCAACATCCATGAGCGCCTCCCCGACCTCCGGCGTTGTCTCCCTACATGACTGAATGAGTAGGTCGTCACCCTCACCCCACTCCGTCCCCACTGCACCCGATGCCCGTGGCCCTCGAAGGGTCCCTTTGTCCACACTTTTCCATGAACCTAACCCACTTGTCCATCTAATTCATGATCCACGAATAAGTTTATATGATATATATATATATATATATATTCATTATTGTTTACCCAACACAAAACTCTGGACTCGCCATTGGTAGTCATGCAGTAGGACCGTCGTGGGGAGTGAGTCGAGGCTTGCCAAGCATCCCTCGTCCTTTTAAATTCTCAACCATGTAGGTGAAACCCATCGGGTTATAACATCTCCACCTTTCCCTTGAGCTTCCGAAGACCCCCAGATAGCCTCTTCCAACCCAAATTTCCTCCTCTATTTAGGTAAGGGTGGTTTTTAATTCTTTTTTACATTGAACTAATCTTATGTAAGTTTATAAAATTATACTGATTATATATATATGGGCGTACAACCTTGTTTTATTTTTTTAAACCCTAAAAACCTTCTACAAACCCTCCACATTTCAGGTTTCATGCTTGTCAAAGGAGAGTTCTTATTATTTGGAGTGAAAATGAGTTTTTACAAAAGTATATATATGTTTATACAGTTTGTATGTATATGTATATAAACATTTATATCCATGATGTAAACCCTGAAATTTCATTTCTTATATACTATTTTGAGGATCTTAGATTTGGTTTAGGATGTTTGAAGTTTCTATTACTCATTAAATTCAAAGTTTACCTTTATGTTTATATATATATATACATATATAAATAGGTTATAGTATGTTCCATGAATGCACTTGTTGGGACAGTTAACCTTACACCTTTTCTGGGAGATTGTTCATGGTTTGTAAACTCAAGTAGTTTATGTATATTTAGTTGTGAGAAGCTTCTATCATATATCTTATAATTGAAAATATATATTTTCAGTTGTATAAAAATATATACATAATCTCAATCCATACCAATTTTTATGGTTTCCAAATAATCTAGTATGATATACTAAGAATTATAAAGGTTGTTTTTTAGTAAACATTTAATATGAAAAATATTTTTTTGAAAGGATTATGTGTATATATATATATATATGTATAACTATATAATCATATATATATATATATATATCTATTTTCCAATACAATTAAATTATGATTTTTAAGGGAAAAATACTAATCTTAAAATAATATTTTAGATGCGAACTAGGTTTTGGGTTTAAATGTAATTATGTTTATATTTAAAAAACCTTATTTTTTATATATTTATGAACATATGGTTACTTATATAATAGACCTTATATGGGTTGGTTTTCCATCAAGTAATTAATTAATGGTTAGAAATATTTAGATCATAAGGAAATTTAATGGACCATGATTAAATTGTGTAAATCCCATATATACACTTTGTGTATATATGGTTATGTAAAATGTATTTATGGGGTTATTTTCTAAAACCCTAATTTAAATTAATAATTATCCAGACTAAGTTTATACATTGATACACATAAGATTTTAATAATTTCGTTGGTTTCTAAGACAATATGTATGTTGCACTAATGAGCTTGTTTAATTAAAGAGGTTATATTGACATTCAATATTGTTGGGTTTTATGAATTAAAAACATGTATTTTGGCTTGATTAAAATATATTAGATGATTTGGAATTATGGAATCATGTACCTATAATTAATAACATAGATTATCATATTTAAAACTTAGCTCTTATCAACATAGAAATGATGCATGTCATACTATCATATTTAATGAAAATATTTCTTCCATAAATTTCATTTTATATTTTTTTGTTTCATTGATAAAACACCAAATATTAATAATGAATCAAAGAACCTGTTATTTGGAGTGGTATGGGACACCCCAAATTACATCACCTTAAAATGGGTATCCAAAGCGGTATTGGATGCCTTGGATACATATCCCCTAAGACATAAGAGAATTGTATTGGACTGATTATGTGACGGATGGGGCCCACTATAGCCCCTTGATGCATCGATCGGTATCATGGGACAAAACAGAGTCATGGAACAAGGCCTGATAAGAGTTACGGTTTAGGTGAAATTCCTGGATATAGATGATTATGTTCTTGGAACAAGGACTTGACACAGTCTAGAATTATACACTCCTATTAATGTTTTACTAAATTACCAACCATGGGATTTTCCAACTATTAGGATATCCTTGGTTTAGATCCTTTTGTAGGCACAAAATTAATTAATGGAATGACATGATATGTCTCAGTAGTTTTGGACTTGATCCATTTAACAGCAGCAATATGTTTTTACATTGAAAAGAAATGGATATCGTCGTCACGTTATGTGCACCTATTATGTTAATTATTATAGAATTTTGATTATTTCTTGTGCACATAGAGTCCCCTTGCTAATATTATTCATTACCCTGCATATAGTCATGTATTACACAAGAATTTAATTTCCACAATTTGAACTATGTACTCTAATCATGTTTAGATGTTATGTTATTAGTTTTCTTAATTTCTAGATAATTAATTTTCCAATAAGTTTATTTTCAAGTGTACTATTTTTTTCTTTTCAGTAATGAAAGATTATATTCAAGTTTTTTTTATAAACTCCTTAGTGGGCATACTTTTCTCACCCAACATTTATGTTTTAAAAAAATTTCTAGTATGGATTTTTATTAAAGAAGTTTTTCAGAAGAATCTACTTTCCAAGAACCTGAATCTCGCGATCCTATATAATAAGGGGACATGATGTAATTCTTGTAAATATTTGAAATGTAGTTTTGATACATCATGTCTCACTGGGACCGGCTCCGGGCATTCGGGGGCCAGGTCCTTACAGTTGGTATCAGAGGACAAGTTTAGATAACTCTAGTAAACCAGGTAGTATAAATATATGACTGAACATTACTAAGTAATTATATTATAAATTTCATATGGTTGATACATAATGCCTTCTGTCTCTCCAAACAGATATAGTAGAAACTAAAATGTTCTAGTCATGTTCAGGGGATTACGAGACTTTTGAAAACCTTAGGTTGTCCTGTGAACAACTACATTGGGTGTCGAACCGCCCAAACATTCTTCGTCGTTACCAAGGGAGAAATATTTTCTGTTACCGTGTAACAATAGCACGATTTGTAGTATATATGATTAGAGGAATGTTTTATGAAGCTATTTTTCTATGTTTTACTTTGGCTGATAACTACCGAGCTATAGGTAAATCCCTAGATGCTACTTTGTATGGAGACCATCAAGCGGCCTACCATTTCTAGGTCCTGAGTTTTAGTATGTACGGAGAACTCTACGACATCGATATTGTCAAGAATGACATGGTGTGTGGGACTTATAGGGATTTATCCCACTCAAAACATTCCAACATCCACACCACTCACGCCTCTCTATGGAAGGTCGAGTGCTTTAGGCACAGGTACGACCCCAGATGTCCACAATGTGTCTCGGCCAAAGAGATCGAGTAGCTGAATACCACCATAAGAATTCACCTGAGGTCGTCATCACCCTACCATCGATGGAGTTCCTAGTAAAGGGACATCAGGAGTGATGTGTTCCTGGTGTTGTTGTGGTTTCTGTACGAACATTTTAGAATTGCGAGAATGCAATTATTCGAAGGGGGGATAATGTAAAGCCCCGACCTTTTTATCTGTCATAATAATAATTAATAAATTAACCAGTCCAGTTGTAAGAGTAAATATTATCACACATTGTTTAAAGAATAATTTTAAATTATTATAATTTATGAAAATAATGTTATAATAAATTAAGGAAACGAAGTATTTTCAAAATGAAAGAAGTATGTTTGATTAAATTCCATGATTTAAGTACACAATGACATGTTAAATTAATTAAATATATTTATTAATAATAATATGTGTTGTATTTTATATATATATATATATGTATTTGTTTTATATGTATATTTTTGGATTATTATCATCATACAATTATGATAAAATTAAATTGTTAAAAAAACTAATATTACTATAAAATTATAATTTTTCTATGCTTGCCATTTTGAAATTATTATATGGAATTATGTAGTGAAACACATTATTTTATGAAAAAGGATGAATAATTATATGCTTTCGTACATTTTAAAAAAAATGATTTATATATATATACACAAAATTATAATTATTGTTTGTAGATTATCATTTTATAAAATTATTAATAATATGTATTTTGTTTAAAATTTATAGCTATTCAATTTAACCATTAATAAAGTTATTTTATTATTTGTTTTATAAAAATTACAATAACATGACATAATTATGTTTTATCAAAGGAATAAAATTGTTATTAATTTTGGAATTTCATGTATATAGATACATGTTTATAAATAATGATATTAATAATAACAATATGTAAATATTTTATGGTTAATAATAAATACATGTTTGTTTCATATAAATTAGAATATGATTTTAATTATTCATATAGTGGTTATATTATGGAAAATGCATAAAGTATTTATGTGTTAAATAAAAATGTGTAATATGATTTATATATATAAATAAAACAAATTATATATATGTATATTTATATAAAAACGCAAATATGGTATATATATATTTATAAAAAAATTAATAAATAGTCTAAACATTTTAAGATATTAATAAAATCAATAAATAAATAATAATAAAAATTTATAAGTATTTATTTTAAAATAATTATATTATGGTGATATATGTTTATAAACATAATAATAATAATTGAATAAATATATTTTCATAATTAAAATTTTATTTAATTTATAAATGTATTAATATATTGGTTTTATAAAATCTGAATTCTAAATGATAATATATATATATATATATATATAATTGGATAAACTTATAATTTTAATAAGTTTCGTTTTTATGATCTTATTAATATTATATAAAAATATTTGTTTATAAATGAGTAAAATAATTAATGAATTAGAAAACATTATCTTTTGAAAAGTATTGTTAAAATAAATTAACTTTTGACTTTATAAATTAATTAAAATTATAAAGATATAATCATAATGTTAGATAATAATTGATATAATAATAGATAATGTAATAAATACAAAATAAAATATATTAATAAGGAAGATAAAGTCATGGGATTGATTGAAGGAACCAAATCCTATATGGGATTTGGGGGGGGGGGAACCGAGATAGGGTTAGCGCGACCAAACAAAAAAAGAATTAAAATAATAAAAAAATGGAAATAACATGGGAGTTACGAAATAAAAAAATAATAATATCGAAGAGGGTGGGGGTCGTCTTCCTCCACGGCCAGCAGCGTGGGACAATGAAAACACTTCCCCGAACCAACCAGTGTGCCATTGTTACCTCACCTTCAGCTACCCGTGCGCCGCCGCCTCAACACCACCACGAGGCCTTGCCGTCGACCTCCATGAGGGCCTCCGTGACCTTCGACGTTGTCTCCCAGCATGATTGAACCTGTAGGCTGTCACCCTCACCCCGCTCCCTCTCCACTGCACCTGACGCCTGTGACCCTCGGAGGGTCCCTTTGTCCTCACTTTTCCAAGAACGTACCCCACTTTTCCACCTGATTCATGATCCTCGAATAAGTTTATATGGAATATAAATATATACATACATTATTGTTTACCCAACACAAAACACAGTCCTCAACCTTTTTAGTCATGTAGTAGGACCCTCGTGGGGAGTGAGACGAGGCTTGCGAAGCATCCCCCGACCTTTAAAATTCTCTCCTATAAGGGTGAAACCCGATGGTTTATAACCTATCCACCTTTCCCTTGAGCTTCTAATGACCCCCAGCAAGCCTCTTCAAACCCAAATTTTCATCCTTTATTTAGGTAAGGGTGGTTTTTCATTCTATTTTACATTGAACTAATCTTATATATGTTTATAAAATTATACAGATTTTATATATACGGGAGAACAACCTTGTTTTCGGATTTAAAACCCTAATTACCCTCTACACACCCTCAACATTTGAGGTTTCAATCTTGTCAAAAGAGAGTACTTATTATTTGGAGTTCAAATGAGTTTTTACATAATTATATATATGTTTATACGGTTTTTATGTATATGTATATAAACGGTTTGATCCATGTTGTAAACCCTGATATTTCCTTTCTTATATACTGTTTTGAGGATCTTAGGTTTGGTTTATGTTGTTTGAAGTTTTTATTCCACATGAAAATCAATGTTTACATTTATGTTTATATATATAAATATACATATATATATATATATAGGTTATAGTATGTTCCATGCATGAACTTGTTGGGACTGTTCACCTTCCATTTTCCAGTGAGATTGTTCATGGTTTGTAAACTCAATTCGTTTATGTATATTTAATTGTGAAAATATTCTATCATATATCTTATAATTACACATATATATTTTCGGGTATATACACACATATATAATCTCAATCCATATTAATTTTTATGGTTTCCCAATAATCCAGTATGATATAGTAAGATTTATAATGGTTGTTTTTTAGTCTACTATTAATATAAAAAATCTTTTTTTGCAAACTTTGAGTATAATTATATATATGTATAGTTATTTAATCATATATATATATATATATATGTTTTCCAATAAAATTCATTTATGACTTTTAAGAGATAAATACTAATATTAAAATAATATTTTATATGCGAACTAGGTGTTGGGTTTAAATGTAATAATGTTTATAGTACAAAAACCAATGTTTTTATATATTTATGTACATATGGTTACTTATATAATAGACCTTATATGGGTTGGTTTTCAGTCAAGTAATTAATTAATTGTTAGAAATATTTAGATCTTAAGTAAATTTAATGGACTATGATTAAATTGTGTAAAACACATATATACACTTTGCGTATATATGTTTATGTAAAATGTATTTTTATGGGTATATTTTCCAAAATCCTAATTTCATTTAATAATTATCTGGACATAGTTTATACTATGATACACGTAAGATTTTAATAATTTTGGTGGTTTCTAAGACAATATGTATGTTCCACTAATGAGATTGGTTAATTAAATAGGTTATATTGAATTTCACCCTTGTTGTGTTTTATGAATTAAAAAGATGTATTTTGGCATGATTAAGATATATTAGAGGATTAGGAAGTATTGAATCATGTACCTGGAATTAATAAAATATATTCACATATTTAAAACATAGCACTTATCAACTTAGAAATGATGCATGCCATACTATCATATTTATTGCACGTATATCATCCATAAATTTCATTTTATATTTTTTTTGATTGATAAAACACCCAATAATAATAAAGAATCTAAGAACCCATTATTTGGAGTGGTATGGGACACCCCAAATAATATCACTTTATAATGGGTAACCAAAGTGGTATGGAATGCCTTGGATACATAGCCTCTAATACATAAGAGGATTTTATTGGACTGATTATGTGACGGATGGGTCCCGCTATAGCCCCTCGATGCATAGATAGGTCTGATGAGACAAAACATAGTCATGGCACAAGGCCTGACAACAGTTATGTTTCAGGTGAAATTCCTGGACATAGATGATTACGGTCTTGGCACGAGGCCTTAACATAGTCTGTCATTATACCCTCCTCTTAATGTATTACTAAATGACCAACCATGGGATTTTCCTACTAGTAGGAAATCCTTGGTTTATAACCTTTTTAGGCGCAGAATGAATTAATGGAATGACATGATATGTCTCAGTAGATTTGGACTTGATCCATTTAAGAGCAGCTTTATGTTTTTACATGTGAAAAGATATGGATATGGCCATCATGTTATGTGCACTAGTTATGTTCATTATTACATCATTTTGATTAAGTCATAGGCACTAAGAGCCACCTTGATAGTATTATTCATTACCCTACATATGGTCATGTATTACACAAGCATTTAATTTCCCCAATTGGAACTGTGTACTCAGATCATGTTTATATGTTATGTTATTAGTTTTCTTTATTTCACGATATTTAGTTTTCCAATAAGTTTATTTTCAAGTGTAATATTTTATATTTTCAGTAAAGAAAGCCTATATTCAAGTTGTTTTTAAAAACCCCTTACTGGTCATACTTTCCTCACCCTACGTTTTTGTTTTAAAAAATTTTCAGGTATGGGTTTTTACTAAAGAAGTTTTTCAGAAGTAGCTGGTTTCCCAAAACCCGAACTTCATGATCCTATATAATAAGGGGACATGATGTAATACTTGTGAATATTTGAAATATAATTTTGATACATCACATCTCACTAGAACCGGCTCCGAGCACTCGGGGGCCAGGTCCTTACAATTTTAGATGGAATCATTAGAGTATATCCCCAAAAAAATAATGAAAATTAATAAATGTTGTTAATATAGGTAAAACACTTTTAAAAGATCACCAAAAAATTTCATGGGGAAAATAATTTTTTCATGTTGAAATAAATAATTTACAATCCAATGATTTAACAAATATAAAGTAAAATATTCCCATTGGATGGAAAATTTGAAATTTTTAATGGAATCTTGAAATCATTGGGTGGCCATGATTGTTGGAAATTTCATTCATTCCATTTATAAAAAAACAATTATTCATATCATCTTTTATATATTGTAGTCAAAATTATCTCATTAAGATAAAAAGAATAATCCTTTTAAATATGTTTGTAAAATATAAGAAATGGGTAAAAAATACAATTACCAATCATAGAGTAATGGTAAAAATTTTTGAAACATATATTAGTAAAATATATTATCATGTAAGAAATGATTCCTACAGAATATAAAAATATGGTAAATTTTCTTTAAAAAAAATTTCAGCCTCCTGAGTACATAATAGTGGAAAATGAAAAGTCATAATATCAGTATATTATTTAACTAAGGGATAAAAAAAATTAAGATAGGCTGATCAAATAATTCCCCTAGTTTAGACTTCAATATAAACAATCTCAAATAAAGATGATACATTTAGATAAACCCTAACCTTTTTGGTAACATTTCAATCATAACTCGCATTAAAAAATTACACCAAACATTAAATACAACAGATATAAATTAATTTAGGATATAACATAGAATAAAGTCTTATATAAACCAAATGAAAGAAAAAGTATGGAATATAAAAATATCTCTTGTAGAAGAAAAAGTGAGACAACAAAATCATTATCATAGGTCCAACTTCCTTCATCTGTGTTCAAACATCCTTTATTATTAAAATATATTTATTATAAATATATTAAATAAAATTAATCATATATATTATAACATATATGATTTAATTATAAAATTATGTCACTTTTTTATTAATTATTAATTATTACTATCACTATTCAAGGTGAAAATAAATTTTTTTCATGTATATTTTTTATGAAGTGTTTTGGTCATTTAAATTTAATATTTTCTCCACTACAACTATAATCATTACCATGAAATAAATACAATATTTATTTATTATTTATATAAATATATACAAATAACATTACATGATATGTAGAAAAAATAAATAAATTACACTGTTCTGGGATATGATAGGTCGAACATGCACTCAAACATTATTTTCACTATCTAATGTATTAAATGAAAAAAAGGTAAATAAAAATTCATAATTAAGGAATAATAATAATATCATAAATATATATATATATATATAATATTTATTCACTAAATATTTCTCATTTCAATCCATAAAAATCATAAACAAAAATGGGATCACAATACATCGTGGAGGTGTCAGTCCACAAATACGCACAAGTGATGTTTTACTTTTCAAATGGATTAGATGGTAATAAATTAGATCTGATATAATAATTCAAGAAAAATTATTATTTAATAAAAAAAATATTTATTCATTAGTTTCATCTTTATAACCATCCATTTAAATGGGTGAGGATATTGTAATTACAGTACTACATGAACATTGTAAGTCATACGTATGCACGAGCAGTTTTTTCACTTTTAGTAGGATGGAAAAGAGATTGAATATGGTTTCAACATAATACAAATAACCTCATAGTATATTTTTAATAAATTATTTAATAATTAATAAATTCAAAATAAAATTTAAAGGATTTATAAGGAGAAGGAATTCTGGATATTTTGGTATAGGTCATTACCTCTTCTTTGGTAGACTTCCTTTAGATCCCATCTTAAAGACCCTACGAATAGTGTTTTTAATATAAATAAATAATAGAAATTATATATGAAATTTTCGAAGATAAATTCTCACTAGTTGATAGAGATAAAAGTTTCAACGTGGTGTGATGAACTGAGATAGTGGGGTCCATTTATGAGGGAGAGGAAGTGTACACATTGAATTTATTTTAAGAATCATATATAATTAAGAAATTATGATTGAAAATAATTTATAATGGATAAATATTTTATGTTAAAGATTATAATGTTGAAAAATACTTATAAAATTATTTTAATTTATTTATTGGTGTAATTTTAACACGTATTGTTTTGTTTAATCCCTTTGAAACCCGATTTTATTCCTAACAAAGAAAAGAAATTTTTCAAGGATTATTAAATATATTTTTAACTAAAAGACATAAATTTGAATATAAATTTCTTAAAGATGAAATATTAGATCTTTTCTAATTATAATTGGCCTATTTCAAGATTTTAATGAGTATTAAATTATTTAATAAAATATTTTTACCCTAAAATACTAATAATGATATACGAGGAACTATTCACATGATTTGACCTTGAAAAAATGGAATTATAATATAATCCATTAACACATATAAAGTAGCCTATTTTTTGTAAAAAAATCATGGATTATTATAACACACCAAATTTTTCGTATAGTTTTTAAAATAATTATTTTATATTATATAAATTGAAAAAATAACAAATCAATGTTTTGTATGAAATTAAGAAAATAATTTCATCACTAAATATTAAAAATATGTTACCATGAGAAAAATTATTAATTTATATTTTAAATTAGAACTTCTAACCGAAGATATATTATTTATTATCCATTTAAAAAAAATTATATATTAAATTCAATAGAGGGATATTTTTTTATTATTTTTTTAATTTAACATAATGGTCATAATAAAAAAAAATTGTAAAAAAAATGTTTTCCTAATTTCAAGGATATTATGTACATATATGAATTGCACAAATAAAATAGTATATAAAAAAGTTACGATTTGTTCCGGAGACCTTGTCTTATGGTTTTAAACCTAGATTTCAAATTTTACACATTCCAATGTGAAAGCTATTTACTATGGAAAAGATTCATAATGAACCAAAATAAAAGTTAAATTAAAAAAAATTAACAAAAACAATTAAAAATATTTTATCCATTTCTCAATGTTAAAACTCTATAAGTTATAAAAATAAATGTTAATAGAAATGCATAAAACTAGACAGCATATCTTTTTTTATTATATTTTTAGGCATACAAAACTTATATCAAAATAATGAATATTTGTTATTAAATTGGAATTAATTATATCATTATTAATAAATGATTAATATGCCACATAGAGGTTGAACTTTTAAAAGTTTAACTTTTAAATTACATGAAGTAATAAATGTAGTTGAAAAATACGTATTTTGTACTATTCACTAAAAAATAAACTGTTTTAGATAAATTCAAAAAAATAAATCCATGTTAATATTGATGTAATTATATATAAAATAATTTTTATTTTCTAGAATATATTTTATAAATATTAAAAAAAGACATTGTATTATTTTATAAAAAATAAATAATAATCAGTTTAGAATAATTTTATTTGTAATGATAAAAAAATATTTTTTAAAAATTAAGTTGTTATTTCCTAAGAAATTTTCAATATATTTTTATTCATTAGGACCTTTATAGATATTTTATATGGTTTATAATCATATTAATACAGCAAAATTAAATGGATATGTTATAATAGTAGTATATAAATTATAATATTTCATGGTTAATTTATGATTAGTGTTCTGTGTTGTGTACGCTATCGGGAAAAGTGTTATTTTAACATATTGGGGTTTCAAATTATTCCAGAATTAATAAATTTTGGAATTAAAATTTGAATTTTTTTCTTGTTAATCAATTTTCTGAAATTTCATTATAAATTTGTTCAAATTTCACATCATAAAATGGTTTAATATGAATTCCTCTTCAAATAGGGAAAGAGAAATAAAATAATCTTCTAGAATAACACATAACTAGGGTTCCCAATATAAGAAAAATAATGGGAGGTGAATAAATGGACAATAAAAAAAGAACATTTCCTTATAATGAAGGAGAGTGATTGAGAAGATTTATTAAAAGAAATTGAATGATTATGAGAATGTTAATGTATAAAAACCATAAATTGATGTGGTGTGACAAGGAAATTGATTCATCAGGTAAGAATGTAATAGGAATTTTTTTTTGTATCTAGATAACGTCACATGAATTGAGGATTTAACTTAAAAATTTTATATAAAAAAACGAAACAAACACTATTTAAAAGTGTAATTTTATCATTCGTAAATTTCTACAACAATCCCTCTATCTTATCTAATCAATATGTATTAAAGATTAAATATTCCAGAGTTAAGTACTAAATTAAACACTTAATGGATCAAATAATCCAAAAAAGGATAATAATATATTCTTACTATTTTAAATATCATCAAAAACTGATATGTTACAACAAGGTAAGATAATAACAAAAATGAAAAACCTTCATTTAGAAAAATAATATATTTTACTTAAAAATTAACACAATAAAAAAAAGGATAAATATAGACATCGAAAAATAAATAACCATGCATACAATTTAACCTAATTAATATAAACAATAAACATGTTTTTAGCCACAAAGGTGATCTCATGCCTTTAAACGTACATCCCCGGTAATCAAATTTTATTCGTTACAAATAATATCTAATGTGATATCACATGTTAAATCTACTATTTACATATAACTAAACCAAATGAATAATCCTAAAAAATAACATTAATAAATATAATAAATCACCTACTAATCTTATAATTTAGTGAACCCGACAGAAAAATATCTTCAATCAAATTTAGAAACTATCTTGAAATGAATTCTTTATCTTGGATATAAATATCTCTCAAATTTTAACATTATAATGAAATAAAATTTTAATCATTTATAGCATCTAAATCCAAAAATAAAATAGACAAAAATAAATATTGCATCCAATCATATAGAATAAAAAAGAGTTATTTATTCATTTATATATTATTCTTCTAATAACGATGTAAATGTTTCGAATCACCTTAAAATATCATCACATAAAACCTCAAAAGGGAAATATATGATCTTTTAGTTATGGATATCCTTAATACTATCAGCCTATGATGTTTTTTAGCCTCACATGAAAACATATATGGTTATAAAAACTATAAAAATAATTCTCAAAGAATAATTCCATAAATCCATAAATTTAATAAACATCATTGATGATATCCTAAATAAAATTTTCATCAAATAACTATTCAATTTCATGATCTCAAATACTATCCATTATCTTCATTAGTGACAAAAATACATTTATCCTAGTAAAAAATTATTTAAATACAAATTAATAAATATTATTTTTTATCAGTATCCTTAAGAAATATTAAAATACTTAAATAAAACGTACTCTAAAAGAATATAAATATTTCACTTCACTATTATATATATTATTTCATTAATATTACACTTCTATAATATAATTCTCAAATCAAATTTTAAAAACAAAAAAATCCTAAGAAATTTATGAATGGAATAACATATAAAATTTCTTGATATGGTATTTATCTATTGGATTAGGGAATTGTCTTAGATAATGAACATATTCCGCTCATATAGGACATTGAACTATAAAGTATACATCATGATGAATTTAAAATTCCTCTATGAAGCTGTACATTTCCTTCTTTCAAATTACTTTATATATGCACTAATTTTACATAAATAATACAATTTACCATTTTTGGGACATACTATTGGTTGTCAGATTCCATATTTTTTACATTAATAAAATTTAGATTTATTTCATCTATGTTCTCCACGACATGATCTCTCAAAAAACAATATAATTATTTTATTTTTTTAGTTGGAGGGCTAGATAAGGTATGTATTTTTAATTTTATAATATGTTAACTTATTAAGAATAAGTGTATTATATGTCACTATAGTCATCATCAAATTATGTTTCTCGAAATCACCTCATTTTCTATCAAATTCAATCATAACATGTTTCCTCCTCATTCCATCAATTGAATAAAACTAAAAAAACATAGTATGGTAACGAATAATCATAAAACTAAACCACGTAAACCAGAAAATGATTTGTTGGATGTATAAGTTCTGAAAACTTATTTTAAAATTAAGACACCATAGGATTAACCTACTTCTTCCATATTTATAATGTATTTAAATCCTTCATGATGGTTTATAATGAAAAATTAAATTTACCAAAGAATATATTCTAGGAGTGTAAAACCTAGGTGCACAATAAGGGAACACAAACCTCTCATAAATTTTTGTTTTTTTAAAAATTATCGATGAATTAATTTTAGAGTTATTACCCCATGATTAATCTATTCAAATACGACACCCACTTATAGAATAACCATGATGTATTTATAGATAAATTACATAATCTTTACATTTCAAAGACTTTATGATGAAATCATATTCTTTGAATCATTCATAGGGGTTTGATCCCTAATATATATGTTCTTAAATCTAGTTCCTAGGTTTTCTACTAATGAATAATATGATAAAAAATTTTAATAATCATACCCTAGTATCCTAGAGCTAGTAGTCATTTTATTATAGTAGTTTAAGATACATGGAATCACATCCTAAAGAACCAAATTGTTTAGTAACCATAGTAAACTAAACATGTTTATAATTTCAATATTATATTTTAAATATAAAAAACCATAAAAATATTCATTCACCCATGATTTCATAGAAAATTTTATTCTTTATATCATTGGAATATGAAGTAAATAAAGGGTCAACTAAAATAATCAATAAGGGTGTCTGCACAGTGGAACTTATCATAAATAAATAAGGAATGAAAATATAGATTGGTAAATAACTAAAAACACAACCCATTTAATCGAAAACATGAGCATGATGAACAATATGGAAGGAATAAATAAATATAAATTAATTCCAAATTAAATAATCACATTAGATTTAGGATTGTCCATGGATTTCATAACTATTCAAATAATCTCATGGATATCAATAACATATTTCAAAATGATGGAATTCATAACACTATAAGTATAAAACATACTATTGAGGATTCTTTTTAAGACATTTTACATACCATCAAGTTATTTTTATAACACTTCTTACATGAATTGAAAAAATCCTTGGCCAAATTTCGAAATTGTTTTAACTTATGCGACCTACTAGTTCATCGAGTGGTTATTCCATCAGGTCCCCACCCATGACATAATAACTACAATACATTCATCATCTAAATAAATATTAAAAGTTAATCAACATGACTTATAATAAATATCTATATAAGAATAAATAAAATAGAGTATTTCAGCACATTCATAATCCATAATAACCATAAACCACCCAATGAAATATAGTTTATAGTATCAATATATTAAAACCTCGATAAAAAATTAGTTTCATTAAATAATGCTGATATACATGGTAAAAACAATAATATAGGTTGAAACTATATTAAGAAAAAAAACATTTTTAATTGAGAGAACATATTTAAAATCTGAAAATATACTAAGTTTTATAAAATTATTTTCCATTAAATGAATTAATAGAAACATGTAGAAGGAATAATGAAATCAATTGGGGTTGTCTTGATATTGAGAAATTCTATTCATTCCAGGAATGAAAAAAAAATTAGGATTCCTTTCAAATATTTCATAAAATTGTCAAAAAAATACCTCATTCAGAATATAACATGATGATAAATTTTGAAATATTTATTAAAAATTCATATCTGCATAGAAATATGTAAATATGGATATTTAAGTAAAATATTTATGGTCGAATTGAAAAAATACCACTTTTCCATAAATAAACTATTTCAGTTTATTGAGTACATAAAAGAGTAATATAAAAAATTAATTTTTAAAAATTACAATTGGAAGATGATATATATTCGGTTTATGATATAAGGAGAAAATAAGTCCCTCATTAGAAACTTGAATATAAATAATACCTAATAATTATGAGATTATGAAATAAAACATTCTGATTACATAACAATTGAATCATAACCCCCAAAATTTAATTAACATAAAATGAAACATTTAATTCCATGGGTATTAAGGGATTCCTCTTATATCATAATATAGTATTTTTATAAACACCGCATGAAAGAAAAAAGTTGGTAATATAGCACAAGTATCACAAAAGACAAATTATGATGAGAAAACCCATACCTATAGATTGAATTCCATTGTATGTCTTCAATACTCCTATATAATAAATAGAAATTTATTATACATATATTATAGATATATAATCATATAAACTATACAATATATAATTTAATTATAAACATTCCACACCCATTTATATATAATTAGTTATTAAAATCTGTGTTCTTGTTGATAACTACATTATTCTTCATATATTTTTTATAACTTTTTCAATGGAAATGATAAAACCTAGACTTCCACATTTGATGAAAATAATATTTTGATAAGAACTAGGAAGTCAATAATTTTTTATTAGGAATGATATTTTAATATTAAATATGTTCATGTTTGGTAAACCATTTTGGTTTGGATGGAAAAGAGGTGACCAAGGTGAATATGGTTTGGCCAGATGGTGGGTTATGTGGTGTATGATTTCTTACACAATCATTTATGTTAGATCACCATTTTCATTGTTAACAAAAACACCCAATGGTTCAACATCCATAACAAGGTATCGACCTGATTTCAAGTGGTAGTTGTTCAGTTGGATTTTTAGGCAAAATGATACATAGGAACTAATGTTGATCATGTAGATGGGTGGTCAGGAACATAACACCATATTGGGGGGAATTTCTTCCCACTCCAGGACTCTCTTAAATATTTAATATATGTTAATCAATTTCTTTTAAATCTCAATATGGGAATAGTTACCCTAACAAAACGATCATAGGTTAACTCCATTATAAATAAATAAAGGTAATTTGATTAGGGAATCCATCTATATATATATATATATATCTATTTCTCTTATTCCATTTCCCATGAAGAGGAAACTGGTTATGTGGTAAAGTCATATAATCAGGCACTAGTAAAAAAATTGTTATGCATGGAGGTAGTTAATATTCTAAGGTTATGAATGAGATATATTGAGGCATCCTACATATCGTTTCTATAGAAAGAATTAAAACCCATATAGTTTTCTAACACTCATGTTTTTTAATGCCATTTAGAAAGAACATATGAGTGGGAACATATGCACTGGGAATTTACACTTGAATCTCAAGATACATCTTATGTATCCTCGTAAAAGAAGGAATCATTGTTATCATAGTTCGATTAGTTTTTTAGTCCACATATATATGAGAAACAATGATCATCCCTTTGGAATAATTTTGACATAGTTGTTGAAATTTTGGAGAAATGAGAGGGAATACACAAAATTGGATGACCACAAGACCCCCAAGCCTTAGGATGGCATCATATGTATCCTAGTTATCACAAGAATCCGAGTTCTCATAGTTTAATCATAACCTTTGGACTGGCCCCATCTTTTATGGACTTATCTAGGGGAAATACCCTAATGCCACTCATCATAGATTACGTTCTAAAGGTTCCCATGATTACAGAGATTTATGATTCAAAATATATAACTATTTAATCTTTCTAATCTCCCATGATCTATAGTTAGTGTTGAAATAAAGGGCGAAACGTTATCATTATCATCTCTCATGGATGAAATACTAATGCACTAGGACAACCAATTGAATACTTGATGTGGACTTCAATTCTTAGAAAGGAATCCTACATTTATTTTTTATTTTAGGACTCATATTAAATTTAGTTCAATTGTATTTATAGTCCATTGATGGGTGAGTTAGGATGATCATCTTATAGGAATGATTGGGTCTTATTGGTTGAACTATTGGGGACATAGGGTGATTATAATTAAGTGGATGCCTATTTGAGCCCATGCATTCTGATGGATTCATGCGTATCGTGGTTATTGCAGTGATTAGCGATGTCATAGTTAAATTGGTTTGAGTTAATGCACTGACATAGACCAAATGGTTGGGTATTACACAGTAAGGATGTTTAGGGTTATAAAGTCAGAGGATGACTGATTTAATTGGCATGTTTATCTACCTAACGTGTGGTAATTTTATACTTTTTGTGCCTTGATTATTGTTTTTACATGTTATAGGGTGTCTTCAGAAAATTACCATAGAAAATTTCATGATCTGAATGAATTGTTCAAGGGAGGTCACATAAGCTTGATGTCATGTCTTAATGTTGTCGCATGATCATGGACAACTTGTTTGGGGTACATAACAACAACAATCCATCTTATCTAGGATGCCAATGCATGATATCAAATGACTTTCTTAGAGGTTTTCACATGATCTTATAGAACATCCTTTTTCCATCGTGAAATCTCACTGAAACTCTTTTGGGAAGTTGTGAGAGTTAATGGGACATGTCTAAAGGGTGATTTGTGACTCATGATAACATTTATAGATTTCATCATGAAAGATGGATTACATGTCCATGGGGCATCTTAAGAGCTAAATGACATACCCCGGTGCTACTAAGGGACTCAGTTAACATGTAATGGATCCTAAATATGATCTGGGTGACATGTTAAGATCAAATTTTGAGGGTTTGAAAGAAATCCTGGAGGGTTTTTCAAGACATTGGTGTCTTTCCTTGAGGGTTCCATGTTAATTGATTTGATGTTTCAGGGGGACTTTATACAATTCAAATGGTATACCAAAGGGGAGTAAAATGATATGAGTGGCATGTCCTGGGGTTGGAACATAGTCCTGGTGGTTTATGTGAAGCCTGTGAGTACTATCTTATATGTTACTCATGTAATTATCACAAATTTTCGTTTTTTTTTCTATAAATTTAATACAAATGATTTAGTAGATTTGTTGGATGTTCTATGTGTGCTCTACCAGAATTCATTCTCATGATCTATGATATATAATAAGAAATAACTTTTCATTCTACATGATTTCTATCATTTCCCACCACATCTTACAAGATGGGAAAAATTCTCTATCATGAGATCAGATACTCTAAGAAATCGAATCTGATGTTGGGATGCACCAGAGAATGCTTCCAAGGATTGTTCTCCAATTACTCTTTCCATTTTTTTCTTGATGGGTTGGGGATTTATAGGCCACACCAACCCATTTATTCACCACATTATAGGTAATGTATCACAAAAATCCATTCTAGTGTTAGTGGTGAGATTTTCCATCCAATATCTTCACATATTTCTATTGTTGGTTACATTGGGCCCATCATGTGAATTTTATCTACTGAGAGACCATCCCATCAATGCCCCAATTATTGTATTATATCTAATTATTGGGGTCTCTTTTAATTATTCGGACATGATATGGGACATTCATATTATTAGTATGACATGTATATGGTACTTTCTTGGATTAAGGTACCTTGTAATAGGTATTCACATGATATTTTATTATTTTACCGATATGCTTTATGAGACAAGGATGGATTCATAGATGGGATTAATGAGATCAAACTGGCAATCAATGGGTCTTGTGAGACCAATCTAGTGAATTCTTATGTGTTTTATGATAGCAAGAGGTTCCCTACATTACCTTTTTATATAATTTTTTATTTTATAAGGAGTTTTGGGGGGTTTAAAGATTCCTTGACTATGGTTGAACACAGCCACTCCCCCATCCGTGATGTATCTGAGGACAAATAAATGGTCATGTGGAGATGAATTAGAATTTCATCTAAATAATAAAATATTTTCCTTCATGGAACCAAAGTGAGAGCAGTAGGTCATCCAGACTTTTCTAAGGCTCTTCACATGATGATGATGACATGATAGTATGATTTTTTTATATGAGGCTGAGATGTCACTAGGTTATTAATGTGTATTTATGATCACCAAAGATGCATCATGTGATTTTTATAACCACATTAATCTCCATCCTATAATTTTTATTTCATTGTTTATTTTAAAAAGTTTGGTAATCTTGAGAGGTTGTATGAATATTGTCATGAACAATCATTATCATCATTTGTGATGAATAATGTGAGGTTTATGAACACAAGAATCTCAAAATGTTTGGATATTTTCCTCATGTTTTCCAAGGACTTTTTGATGGTTCATTATGAGTCCACCGACAGACCAGACACATAACATGTGGGATATTATCTGGATATTTCCTCATGATTAGTGTTTGCCTTTGGTGCTTTTGAAAATGTAGAAGGACTTGTTGAAAGGACCTCACTGGGCCTTCTGTAGGAAATGCACTATAAATGACCATCCATATGAGCTTCTATTAGTCATGTAATTTAATTTCCCTTTGAGTTTCACACCATCCTAATGATCATGGAAACCATCAACTTACTTTACATTGTAGGAAAAATAATACTCATATTCCGGTATATCATCCCATATTTATTTCACAATGATCATTTGTGGGGAAAAAAATTCCCTCATGAGGAATTTGGGCTGGCACCAATCAGTATATTGCGTGATGTTTTTTCTTCTGAGTGATGATTGGTATTCAGTTGGATGCCCTATAAATTTCAACATGGATACGGATTTATTCACCATCAACTCATTTCTCTATAGGTATCTCATCATGTTTCTATTGTGTATCCTCATCATGCATTCTTCCCTTAATTGTCCATCAAATGACCTATGTGAAAGAACTTATTCACAAGACCTATTTTTCCTAGGCATCTATTCAAATTAATCCAAAACACACATATGATAATTTATTGAACTTTGAATGTGGGGATTATCCATTTTAATGAGGGTTCTTCAAGATATACTAGATTTAATTCATGATCCATTAACTATCTTGTGGCTTACGTGAACATGTCATGTACACAAAATCAGTAGTATTATGAGGTTTTATCCAATTGCATGATTCATTGTGGGTTTATCTGACCCACTAGACCTCTGGGATTTAGGTGGTTCGCAAAGCCTTTGTGTGATTCATGAAGGCCTTTGTTGGTTCAAGCTATGTTCATGATGTTGTGTCAAATGTTTTCCTTTCATTTGATAGAAATTATTTCATCTCTATGAAATACTTCACCTTTTTTTCATATAGATTATGGATCACATCAAACATCATCTACTTCACCTAATAAAAGATCCATGATCACTATAAATCACAATATTGACCCCTGATATTACGTTAATTCTGATAATGAAGTTCTAAACCAACTTCTTCCACTCAAGATTCCAAATTATCCTTTATTGGGATGACTTCCCCTATATGGATTCAGACTCCTAGAATATTTTTTCATTACTTCTTCATAAAAATATCTACCATCATTCTAGGTGTTTTCTTCTATTGATTGTATTATGATGAATATTTCTGAAGATGGATGACTGGTCGCAACTCTATCCTACGGGATGTGTTATATGTTAAAAATACTCCCTTGGGTCTACATGGCTATTGTTTCACTCATTAGACTATTTCAAATAGTTATTCATGTATATTCATCTATTCATTGTATAACCTAGGTGGAATGCGGAGATTGAGATGGTATCTCTATCCTGGTGGTATTTTTTTAGTTAAATGGTTTTGGACCATCAAGGTCAGGTAATGTCACATAAAGATAAATGACATGTTATATGCTATCCATCTTTATGAAATATAATGATGTTTTCAATTTATTAATTATCACCAACATGAGTTTCTAAGATAATTGGTTATCCATTGGTGTTCTACCACCAACTCATTCCATTTTTTCCATAGTGTGGAGGGAATCATCGTATAGGAAATCTAATAATTGGGTTGGATTCCCCTACTCATAGAGATGTACAAGGAATTCCTTACTACTACAGATGTCAACGATGATTCTTCTCAGATCTCATACATGGGGAAAGACATGACTCCCAATGTATAGGAAAATTTATAAAAGGATTTTACTATGAACTTACTTATATATTTCAAAAACTGGATATGTATTTTCCTTTGTCACGGTGGGTTTAGGGAACTCTTATAGATCCGCATTGGTTCCATTCCCAAAAAATTCATTATAGTGATTCTCATATTCGGCTATTTATTAAGCTAGAGATCATCATTTATGGGGATATTGAGTGATGTTAGAGATATCTCTAAACATTAGGCTATCATGATTTACCAAAATTTTCTTAAACAGATGGATTATCCCTGATGGGAATGCCCATTCAGGAATCTTGGTTGGTATATTGGTGATGCAAGCATGGTTAATAGAATGATGTCACATTAATCTAGTGAGGACTACCCTTTCATTCCTTTTCCAACTATTTGGACACATTCAGAAAAGAAACATCCACTATATTGTTGGTGTTCCCTTAAATTTTTTATTTGGTTGGATAGGGAGAATATCCATTGTTGAAAATACTACATTGCCAACAAGACCCCTAATACCCTATCACATCCATTTTGATAAACATATCTAGGGTTGAGGATATTTCATTAATATTTGATGATGTTACAAATGTTATGAGTCATTTTGATAGCTTTAATTTCACCACTTATCCATCACGGATTGTTATAATAAATGAAAATGGTTGCTTCCTCTCAAAATAAGGTTGTTCCAGATCTCCCTTTTGACACGAGGTTCCTGTAGCTATGATGGATGAGCTAATCGTCTGGAAGCTTTATTCACCTTATATTTTTGGTCATCAGTTTGGCTACATGCAATGGTTCTACCTTCTTCCAATTATTGGTTGGTGAGTAGGGGGAGATACAGGGATCATCCTACATTTTTGGATGGTATTTTCACATGAAGATACTTAGATTGAGATCATTATTCAATCAAAAAGTGATCCTTCTATTCTTAATTAGTATTATGACCAGATGTGGGTATTAGCCTATAAGGGTGTCATGCTAAGAGTAAATTTTCTTCACGTGGACTATTGATTTACTTCACTGACCCCTCTATCTATTTCAATAAGGGAGTATATTTATGTAATGGGTAGAGGCTTAGGCCTGGTGCTGGTTGATCTGGCAGTAGATTCAAGCCTATATTACTAAGACTCCTTTGATAACAATTTACATACAAGGGAATTACTTAATCTAATATTTAATGACTTATGGTAATGGTTTTTCATCTCCAACAACTGTAAGAAATCATAAAACAAATTAACATGAATCAATATGATTTATCCACCAATTTGAGTAGGTTTGACAATTTTAAAGATGAGGTTCCCCTTACAGGATTTATGAATGAGGATTTGGAGTCACACGACTAAAGTCTCCAGTTTATATATAATTTAAAACACCAAGTACATGTATGGGCCATGATGACATGGAGACATGGGTAGATCATATCACATTGGAGTTTTTACCTCTATGCGTCATCATCCTCATTGTAAACTACTAAAAAAAGAGTTAAAGATCTTCCTAAAATAGTCGAGACCTTTCATACTAGGGTAGAAGATGAAGTTGAAGGTTGAGCGGCACTTTAGAATTCAATTAACACTTATCACTATATTCTTTCTAAGATGACATGTTCCATAGATCAAATCTTATTGTATTTTGAGGAACCCAGTTTTTGATGAGATTATTTGAGAGGCATTGAAATATTGAGATTTATCCTATTGCATTATATCAATGAATAAATCCTTTGAACCTTTAATTTTGATGTCCAACTATTTTATCATTCATTAATGATATGTATGACATTATTCTGCTCTGATGTCATATGACTTTCAAATTATACCTAAATGATTGGATATAAATATTTATATCATAAAAAATTATTATCGAGAAGTTCTCATGAATTCCCACTAAATTGTGATTCTTTGTTAATATATCTCTTCTAGTTATCATGAGATCACCTGTTTCCCAACAGGACTACTGGGTAGAATATATATCCTAGAGGGAGACTTATCTCTCTTTTTATGAAGATGATAAGATTGGAAGGAATAGATATATTTTTTATAAAGACATATGGTGGGTCAACCATGATTTTTCATTACTATTGTATATGTTGCTAATGTGTTTTGTAGTAGAGCCTTTTTTCTTTGACCCTCTATTATTGAAAATGATGGGTATCATTGTAAAAATTATTGGTATCAAAGGAAAATCATATTAAATCACACCAACAAAATTTCATACATATTATGAATGAAGTCGTAACTTCTAGCATAGTATTTGAAGGTTTTTAAAATACATGGAATTAATGTTATTTTTTATATATATTATATTATGAAAAAGTTTGTATTTAGCTCAGACCTTCTATCGTAGTATTATTGGGTATTTCTTCCAATACCTTATATCTATGTAGTGTAATAAATTTCATCTCAATCCTTTTATCAATATATTTTATGGTATTTTAGCTCACACCTTATAATTACATTTAGTTTAAAGTCCTATTATCATGACTTGATTAGTGATCGAGGAATACTGTATAGACATTCCATGAATAGACCTAAACATACTAAAATATTATGTTCTTCCATGGTGTTTCTGAGGGTCACGAGGATTATTTATCCATTCCTGAAATGAGGATCTTTCTATTGTTGTTACCATTAAGCCCTTATGCATCAATGTAATTGTCAAACGGAGGGGTCATAACTATTTTCTGATGGTCATCAATGTTTTATTAGGGTAATATTGGTTAGGTTTGAAATACAGGGATGATAGGTTCACCTAGATAGTTGGATTTTTGGTTATGGAAATCATGTTTCCAAGAGCGTGAATCGATGGACAATGAAATGGGGAATACATACCAAGAATAACCCAAGATACCATATGTTTCCCAGTTCTGATATGGTTTCACAGAAGTTCATAAGTATTGGGGTTTCATTCCAATGAGGATGGGATTCATCTAGTTGGTAGTTCTAAGAAATTTATGCGTAAATTCAATGGTCATACAGATGTAACACCACTTTTTTCAAAGGGTTGTGGATGATTCGCGAACACTCCAGAATCTAGCCAATGATGTTCACTATGATGGGAAATCTATCTTGGATGGGATCAGGTACCCTAAGGTAATTTAGATTTTGAGTTGTGAATCTAGATCCCTATACCCTATGGTTTCAAATCATGTGGTGTGGGCCATAAATTTTTTTTGGAATGATTGTCGAATCCATGGCATGAGAAAGGGTCAAAAACACAGTGGTGTAACATTGATGATGTTGAATCTGGTAGAATAGTATGGTTATGGAGATTCTGAACCATTGTCTGGTAAATTATGAGTTAACTGGAGATTGGAATTGGTGGATACATGTTAAAAATCAATTATGGAACAAGACTCTACTATTCCATGAGGTCAACAGATATCTCCAAGAGTTTAGGGGGTCCTTCCTAGGATATGAATCTCTATTTATAAGAGAAATTCAATGTTACCAGCCTCCAATGAGGAGGTTGTTTCAACTCATACAACAATTTAATGAAGTTGTTTTACGAAATGTGTAACATTTAAGAAGGATTTGAGCACCCTAAAAGTTTTTTTCTTTATAGAGAACATATTATTGTGGCGAGGAGATGTGATAAACCATTACTATAACATTTTCCTAGACCATGGAGTACAATGTGCATAGATTATATTTTACTAGGGATACAAATTAGGGACTATGATATTTATGGAATATTTAATTGTACCTTAATTTTTTCCTAAAATCTGTATAGGAAGAGTTTAAAAAGTGACGACATGAATCGTTCTTAGGATACCCATTGTGGGTTACAAACTGAAATGTTTATTGTCTCTATCGCTAGTATTATAAGGTCTAGAAATTTGCACCATTATAGGCTAGAGTTTAAGGTTTTACTGCATTGACCAAGTTTTAGGAAGTTTAAGGTCACGATGCACACATAGCTTATATATGGGATGCTACACAAGTGAAAAATGTGACACCCTCGGTCAATAGAAATCCAAATTCTATTTGAGTGGACAGTGTAAATGTCATAAATCAAAGCTCAATGATCTCAGTTCATGTGTAATGATAGGGGACAATCTTTCTGGGGATATCCCGAAACACCCACAAGTGCTGAGTTTGATCATAGAGACATTAGGATCAGTAAGACTAGAGGGACCTCATTATAGAGACAAAATTTCCCTAGTTGTTAGTTCTCAACCCTTATGCATTGATAGTATGGTCAGTTAAAAATATCATTTTTCCTTTCCATATTCCATGAATGATTTTTGGAATATAAAGGTATAAAATATATGAAGTGTGGTATATGGATTGAGGTTCATAAACCATAGTAGATGAATCCCATTCTCAAGTTATCAATCAAAAGTTTCATGTATTCCTTTGATAAGGAATGTTGATGGATGTTGGTCTTCACATTATAGTGTCTAGTAGTGTGGACATATTTTAATACTATTTTAATGTCATGTGACCAGGGAATTTCCCTTTAATTTTATCATGATACAGTAAGGATGTTGTTGTTTCCTTGTAGTTTAAAATCATACACTAATGATGTTTTGGTGGTGATGTTTTAATTTCATGTGACCATGACAAGTTCCTTTTAGACTACTGTCATGTGGTAAATATTCACATTTTCCTTGTAGTTTAACATCATGTGGTAATTATGTGGAAACCAACGTGAGAAATTGTTCATAATATATTGCTTTCAGGAACAATCTCCACTTAGATATGATTCATAAGTATGAAAAATGGTCTTTGTATACCTCATTCCCTATGCAGTTGAGGTGTATTTTTTTATCATTTGTTGTAGTTGGGCCAAGTATTAAAGATTGGGGCATCAATATATATCATTGGATTACATGAATCAAGAAACATGTAGTTATGGAATGGTAATATCTCTAGGAAGGTCTGAACTATATGTTAGGTGAGAATAGTTTCCATTGATTTTTGTATCTTGGACTAAGATTACAAATATAGGTGTCACAACGTATACTAGGATGATAGGAATCAAGACACAAGTTGTTGAAGGGGAACTATGCATTTTAAAATAAAGTGGAAATAATGTTGGATTCCTGATGTGAAAATGAGTATTTTTTACTATAACCAAGGATGTAAATATGGGTGTCACTATGTATCCTAAGATACTACGAATAAATCCATATATTCTTCTTGAAGAAAGACCTTTATTAGATATTTTGACCTATATGCATAGAGGGGGGATTTTTAAATTTTCTGTGAATGGAACCAAAATTAAAGATACAAGAATCACTACATATCATGTTATGTGAGGAATCAAGTAGTTGATATTCTTTAAATTTTTTTGTAGTAGGAGATGAACACAATAATAGTGGTACTCTTGAGAAAGGTCAATAAAAATGTATAGTTTTATGTCATGATAGGAATACAACCATGTATTTTTAATGTGAGGCAGCAATGAATCATGATATATATTTTATGGTCTTTAATTCAGTACCATGATGTGTTCATCATGAGATTTCATGGCTCATTTTTCTAGGGGAACCCTTACTAAAATTCAAATTCTCATGTGAGTGATTCTTATTGTGAGACATGGCAAATGGCAAGGGTTCATCTTACTAATAAATGGCCATTAAGGATATGATAGGTGAATTTTGTATCATGTAGTTTCTAGGAATAGATATATGTTTGAGTTTTCCCTATGTGTAACACCCCATGTTTCCACGGTACGCTTCCCTTTGAATAATACAATTGCTTGCCCTGTACGCAACATCGAGTTCTTACACACCACGCCCAATCAAACTAGCCTTTATGAATAGTAATACACTATTTTTGAAATATAATAAATTTTATATTTCAAAATGGACTTCATTTCTCGATTCGGAATATCAAAATATGCTTAGGGTGAATTTTTTATATTTTTCTAAAAACATTCAATTTTTTATGAATAGTGAAAACAACTGTGTTATTGTTTAAAACCGGCTTCTTATTTAAATAATTATTTTTTTGTTTTAAATTTATTTTAGGTTAAAATAGATACCTAATACCTATATATTTTCAATTCAATTAATTGGAGTCATTTTATAATATTATTATTTATATATAATTTTATTGAACTTTTTACCATCTTTTACCCACATTCAAGGCGCATTTGCAAATTTGCATAAAACATAATTTTACCACTTTTTTAAATTGAATTTAAAAAATCCGAGACACACGGTTGACTTCATTATGTAAAATTTGGTTTAATAAGATTAATATAATTTTTGGTGTATAGTAACTTTTGACTTTTAATTACCACGGTTAAAAGTAAATAGGGTAATTAAAGGTAAAAATGATATTATAATTACCCTAATACAAGTACTAATTATATTGGATATGTTTTTTTCGACCCAAATCAGCCTTATTAACAATATATGATTCTTTTGTTCCACATTCATTAGAATTAGAAATTTATTATTTTTTTATTTAAAGAATAGTTAAAAGTTTTAAATTCAATGTTTAATAACTACCACATTTTTAATATATGGAAATAAATAAGATAAATTCAACTATAAACATTCATTATAAATATAAAAATATTTCCTAAATAATTTTATTTTATTAATAATTTATATACTTTAAATAATTAAATTTATTTATGACATAATGATGATGCAACAATTACATTATTAATGAATGATTACAATAACTGATATTATAAATATCTAAATGAATGTAAATTGAGACTTTTGATTTATTCCACTAATTTTATAGGTTAATATTACATGTTAGTATTGATTAAATAAATTTTTTTTGAAGTGATAAAGTTGTTATGACTTTCACGAAATGAAAATACCAAATAGTGTCCAAATCGCTATAAATGAGTTTTTAAATAAAATATTATATTATTAACTGATACAGTATTCTATAAAAACTAAGGATCATCTAACAGACTGAGATAAGGGTAGATATATCATTAATGAACCACTTGGGATTCTCTATGATTTTTATTGTATGTTTCTTGACCATTTATTATAAAAATACATGATTACATGGTAAAAGTTAAGCTATTTAACTAAGAGTTAAATTTAATAGATAAGGTTAATATGGTCACCTAAACTAGTATAAAACTTATTGGATGATAGTTTTTCAACCCATACCCACTTTTTACTTGAAAAAAATCCTTTTTATGTCATTATAAACTGAATATGATTTTAAAATTAAATAATGTTTCAGGCTTTTCCTAAAGTGACCCCTCCTGTCTTATTAAAGGGTACTTCCCATTATCTCAAAATAACACCTCCAAAGCCATTTCACTCGGCCAAGCCCTACTAAAAAATACTCTCATATACCCTCAATTTCACCTATATCCCTTACAATGATTAGAATTACAACCTATGGAGCCCTTTTGATCAAATCAAAAAGAAAACACTTGAATAAGAGTTATTAATTTTACCACCTCTTTGAATGTTCTTTTATTCTTCTCACTTCCTCTTTATTTGTTGTTTCTATACCAAAATAATAAATCAAGTACCTTATATATATTGTGCTGTTATTATAAATATGTCAAAATGATATTCATTATTTTATCCATCCTATGAATGACAAGTCACCATACGTGCGTACATATGGCTTACCGTGTCCACATCGTGGTGTAGTTTGTTATATCAAACACTTCATTATTTTTATGGGTATAATAATGAGTATAACTGATATAAATAATAAATATAAAATTTTAATGATTCTATATATATGATATACTATCCAATTACATATTATTTCACCATCAATAGATTGATATTGTCGCTTGTGCGTACGTACGGATTACCGTCTCCACGAACGCAATGAGATTCATTCCACATCATAACCATTCAAGAATAATTTTCATTTTATGACTAAAAATAATGTTGAATGACTTAATATCATTTTGGATAGGAATGAAATACATCCTATCCATAGAAAATTTGACTTATGTAACAAAACATATAATGTAAAATGAATCAGTTAACACCTGAAACATTGATACTAATAAAATATTATTAGAAAAGAAATATTAGAAGATCATATATGATATCATAATTATGTATGTGGTTCTTGTATAATTTAGAAACAATTATTTAACTATTTTATAGGAGGTTAACCTACCCTCGACCAAGGAAATGTTCAAGATAAGGGTTAATTCTACAACCTCTTAATTATCGGATGTTGTTTATAAATGAGTATCCATTGGGACCTCTTTATCATCCACATCCATGTTTCTTAAAAAATTTATTTTAAATTTTTTTTACTATTTCCAGTAATATGGGTTATATTAATTTATACCCTTTTTTCCAGTTTTTAAATTTTTTTGAAAGGAATATATCTATCGTACTTTATAAACTTTTCGACGAATTATGGAACGAATGGGTTTTTTACTTATACAGAGAGCGGAGCTATTTTCCACCGTTATAACAACTTCGAAGATTCCCTTACAAGATTATTAAAATATTTTTAAAACAAATGGTTTCTTTTATAATTATTTACGTTTTAAATGATTTTTAAATGGAAATAGATATTTATCTCAAATATTTTTGATTTGATCTATGTCAACATCCTTTGATGGATTTTACACTTGTTTAAAGTTGATTTATTATGATACAATCTTCCATATTGTATTGAAGTTTTTCTGATATGTTTGAATTTGGATGTGTTATTTTTATACCATTCATGGTTTATGGATAATATATTGACATTTTGTATCCTAGTTTTAATAAGAATATTTATTTCATGTTTCAACCTCATCCTATGAGGAATGCATTGGACTTAATAAGTGATGAGTGGATCCCGCTATAGTTCTTCAATACATCGGTAGGTCTCAAGTGAAAAACTAGTTTCTTGACATAAGTCGTTCAGAAAATATTTTTTGTAGTCTAGGAACGAGGCCCTAACTATGTGGTTTTGATATCTGGCATTATGCATTCCATTATTTTGAAATTAGAGTTTTATATGACATGTGATTATTCCACTAGTCCAATATCCATGCGAAGATGTATATGGAATTATTTGATATATCATTTCCATATTATGCAGATTTTTATGATTAAAAGTATTGTGTTTAGTCTTATACATTTCCTTACATGATTATTCTTATCTATAATAGTTTCTACTATATTGTTATCCTTATTGTGCATCTGATCTCACCCCTTTCTTATGTTTTATTTTTCCCCAGATGCAAAGAAGTATATTACGATTGAACTATTAGAATAGGATAAGGGATATAAGAGTGCTCAAAGGTGACACAATGTTGTTTTTTTTCATGATTTATTTTAAAACTTATATAAGTATCTAATACTTCTAATCCTTCTAAACTGATCGGTCATTCATGACATCATTTCTTCTATCATGACAATGTTATGTAATAATGTACCAACTCTGGGTAACTAGTGTCGTGGCGTTACAGTTGATATTATAGGATGTTTATTACAATCCTTGGAAACTAAATTTAGAAAAACTCTGATTATATAACATCACCCTATGATAGACTTCTAAGATTAGTATAGAAGAACTTCATAGAATTTTGGTAATGTAGATATTTAGTGTATTGTTTCACACAATAAATCCATGTATGGATATTAATAGGTAGAGGAGGCTCTGGCACAGATGTACCTAGATTTTGAAAATATAACAAAGAGTTTCGGGCATGACCCAGGGTATCCAGGTCCATGACAACGGGCCTTACTACACTCTTGGTTACGACACTATCGGGGGATATGATTAGGATAATTCACATTTTCATTACAGACCCTTATGAATTATTTATGATTGTATTCCTCCTCAAAGAAATCATTTTTATTATTATGGAATATATCGTTAAACTGTTCAATTTATGTTAAGGGTTTTACAAGTTAAGAATTATGTATTCTGAGTCATAAACTAATCTAGTGTATGCCATTGTATATAAATAGATCCTAGTGGAAGAAATGAAAATGATATCAACACACGTAATCCGGGTAGGTATTTCCCTCATACTCATGATAATTATAGTGGAGATGGTGATGCAACTGGTGCTAAACTACTTATTACCATACTGGGATGACTCCCTCAGTTTATGAATAATAACCTTAACTGTATGGATAACCCTAATCCATAATGTGGAAGGAAAAATCTGAGACCTATTCAAGATGCAAAAACAACTAACATTCAATGGGAATACAAGTCCACTTATAGCTAATAAACTGATAAGCTCTTTAGAGAAAATATTTCATGATTTAGGGAGTAGTGAAAGAGAAATAGTTGTCATGGCAGTTTATCACCTCATAGGAGTTGCAAATAAATGGTGGTCATTAATTTCAAACACAAAGGGGGATAAAGAAGTATAAAATATGGAATGAAAGGATTTTAAAGATCTTTTCTTAGAAATAATTTCCTCGTGACAGTCGAGCGGATAAGGAAAGACATTTTTTGAGTCTGAGGCAAAAGGATGATGAGATTGTCACAAAGTATGAGGCTAACTTTACAAGGTTATCATGGAATGAAGTAGATTATATATGTAACCCAAGGATTAATATTGATCGATTTTTTAATGGGTTAAAACTATTTCTCTATAGAGCATTAGTCTCACAATCCTTATCATCGTATCAAGATATTATCTCACTTTCTATCAAGACAAACAAGAAATCACTATGTCTTAAGACTTTAAAGCAAAGAAAGAGAATATTAGATATTCTGAGCACTCTAGAAATATAAATAAGGGGGGGAATGGAAAAGTTGAATTTCCATCCTGTAGTAAAAGTGGGAAGAAACACCCTAGTACTTTTTTGAAGAGAATGGGAGTCTATAAAAAGTGTGGTGAAAAAGTCCACCAAGCTCGTGATTGCAAGAAAATGAAAGAGGTTGTCAATGTTGAATGCTACAATTGTATAAAAATGGGGCATTACGCATATGAAGGTCCTAATCACCAAGGAAAATTACCTCAAAAAGGATAGGGGAAAATCCCAAGCTTATATGATCACCAATACTGTGGTCAAAGCTCAGAATGATGTGGTGGGAGGTAATTTAATTGTTTCCTCAAGTTTTTCCGATGCTTTATTTGAATCTATATCATCTCCTTTTTTCATATCATCCCAGTTTTCAATGAAAATTAGATATTTACAATTTGATTTAACAAGTGATTTGTCAATCAAAACTCCTAAGGGAAATATCCTTACCACAATGATTTGTGATTCAGTTCCCATTAGTGCATATAAACATCCTTTATCTGCTGATCTCATTGTCATACACATGATTGAATTTAATTTAATCCTCAGTATAGAATGGATTTCTGACCATGATGAAAACTTTTATTATAAGAAGAAGGAGGTTACGATTTTTGATGATGATAAAGAGTACATTATATTTAGAGGAGAAATGTCACCATAAGATTCTTATCCAGATCTACCCCTTTTAGCTCTAATAAATTCAATTATTTGGGAGGACGAGAGTGAAATAACTATGGGTGGGGAATGGAATGTTCAAATACAGGATGTACCTATTGTTCAAGAATAGGTTGATGTGTTTCTAGAGGATTTACCTGGACATTATCCAGAACAAGAAATTGAGTTTTACATTGACTTAATTCTTGGTTCATATCTAAGACCCCTTATAGAATGGCCACTCTTCCAAATCAATTTTTTTTCATTTTCAAAAAACTGATTTAAGATTAGTGGGAAACCTTACATTTCAAACCAATTATGTGCAAAAGTCCACAAAATTCAATTTCAAATTACAACTTTTTATGAAAACATAATCACCCATATCGGTTTTTTTGAATCTCGAGTCAAACGCCTACCTCAAGTCGCACACCTATCCCATCTAATGTCTACTTCTACCATAGTCATATTCATAAGACATCATCATTAACCAAAATTAAAATAAAAAAAATCATCACCGTCCGTACCACAATAAAGAGAGTCTTCATCGGAATGACCATAAACCTTCCCTGAAAAACCAAAACCATTCCAAAAATAATCCACCGCAAATCCATTCAGACAAAAAGCATTAAAATAAACAGAACAACTAAATGAACCATCATCGCTGTCATGAAATAGCATCAACACAGACCATCAGAACCAGAATATGTACTCATCCGTAGAGATGAGTCTGACCAACACCACCTTCACCATCACTAGAAGAGCCAACGGAACATGAAAGATCCACCATAGTTCGTGCCACCTGGAACCTCGTGTCGCTCCATATACACATCCCAAAACATCCTTGGTAATTGTCACACCCAACCGATGTGGGAGGAATAATAGAACTATGAATCCACAGTAGCAAGGAATGACAATGAAATGGGCCAGAAATATTCGATGGAAGAAAAATAAAGAGAAAATCCAAAAATACACGAAACATGAACCACCATAGCGCAATAAATGGGAGACCCTATTCTTTTTGTAATGAGGAAAGATATATCAATGAGGTTGTACATTGACAATAGGGATATCATTGCTATAAAAATAAATTAATAACATCTATTACCTTGCATTGATGATTTGTTCCACCAACTTCATGGAGGTCAATTTTTTTCAAAGATTGAACTTCGATCTGGATATCATCAATTATGTGTGAAAAGGAAGAGATTCCAAAAACAACATTTCAAACTAGGTACGAGTGTTACAATTTTATAGTAACACATTTGGGGATGACTAATTCACCCTCTATTTTCATGGATCTAAAGAATAGAGTTTTCATGGAATATCTTGATGAAATTTTAGTGTTATTTATTAATGATATCTTGGTATACTCAAAAATCTACGAAGATCATGAAAATAACTAGTGCACTATTCGGAAAACCATCAAAAAAATGAATTAAATGGGATGTTTAGCAAGTATGAATTCTGGCATCAATACATTTCTTTTCTTGGCCATATTGTCTCTAAGGATGAAATCTAATTCAATCCATAAAAGACCAAGGAATTCTATGAATGGAAAACACCAAAAATTATACTGAGGTACACAATTTTATTGGTTTTTCATGTTATTATCAGCATTTCATCCAGAATTTTTACTGATCGGCTAACCCATTAACCAAGATCGCATGGAAAGTGGTTAACATTTTTAGAAAAATGAGTATGAAGAATGTTTTTAAGAAATTAAGATAAGATTAGTCAATTCCACTCTCTTGACTCTACCATCAGAGTGTGATTTGTTTGTTATTTATATTCATGAATAAAAGAATGGACTTGGTTGTATATTTATGCAGAATGATAGGGTTATTGACTATGCATCAAGATAGCTAAAAATTCATTAAAAAAACTATCCTACTCATGATCTTGAGTTAGTAGCTATAATCATTTCATTGATGATATGTAGACACTATATTTATGGTGAAAATGTGATCTATATACTGATCAAAGGAGTTTGAAGTATATTTTCTCACCAAAAGAACTCAACATCAGGCAATGAAGATGTCTTAAACTTCTCAACGGTTATGATTTGACTATACATTACCACCTGAGGATAGGAAATTAGGTGGAAAATTTGTTGAGCAGAAATGATCATGGAGTTTTGAACATGATGGGAGTTGAATGAGATCCTATGTTCATGCATCTAGTAAATATATATACGGGAATAATCATAGACGGTGAAACATCAATATTTTTTCAATTGGTTGCCAAACTATCTTTACTATAAAGGATAAAAAGTTCTCATACTATTGATAAGGAGTTAAAAAAATTGAAGTTGTGAATGATTTGAGATTTATTGACTTCGTATATGAAGATGTAATTTTAAAATATGGTAAGAAACTTTGTGTTCCTGATTTACCTAATCCAAAAAGGGAATTTTTGGATGATGCTCATAGCTCCAATTTCTCTATACACCCTGGTAGCACTAATTTGTATAGATATTTGAAGGAAAATTTTTTGTGGGACAACATAAAATGGGAGACTGCTGATTTTGTGTCAGGATGTATGGTTTGTAAATATGTTAAGGCTGGAAGAAAACTTTCTGGAGGAGTCATGAAAATTCTTCCAATACTTGAGTGTAAATGGGATGATATTATTATGGAATTTTTCATGGGGCTAAAAAAGACTCCAAGAAAGACTGATGCAATATAGGCCATTGTTGATCATCATACCAAGTCAGCACGTTTTCTTGCTATAAGAGAAGATTTACCATTTGAACATTTAGAAAGACTACATTTTAATGAATTTTTAAGACTTAATGGTGTACCCCTATTGATTGTTTCTTATCATTATCCCCATTTCACATCAAGATTCGGGAAATGTCTTCAGAAGGCCCTGGATACTGAACTTCATCTGATCACTGCCTACCACCCTCAAACTGTTTAACAATCAGAATGGACTATTAAAACCATAGAAAACATGTTGTGATCTTTCTCAATTGACTTTCAAGGTATGTGGGATCACTATTTACCTTTGGTAGAATGTTCCTATAACAATAGCTTACATTCAATTATTCATATGGAACAATATGAAGCGTTCTATGGAAAGAGATGTCACACACCAACATGTTGGGATGATATTGGTGAATGAAAACTCATAGGCCCAAAACTTGTTGATGAAACAATGGAAAAGGTAAAGATTATCCCAACCCACATCAAAGTAACTTAGAGTAGGAAAAATATCTATGTTGATAATTGAAGGAAGGATTTGGAAGTTCATGTAGGATATCATGTTTTATTGAAGGTATCAACATGGAAGGGGTTGTACCATTTGGTAAGAAGGAAAAATTATTTCCCAGGTACATCTGACCTTTCAAAATTCTAGAACGAATTGGATTTGTAGCTTACCATTTTTCAATTAATCCAAGTGTCTCCAAAGTTCATGATGTGTTCCATGTATCATAGTTGAGAAAATACATGCCGGACACCCAATGCACGTACTCACCGATGTAGAAATATAACTATAACCCGATCTATCTTATTGTGAAGATCTTAGCAAGATTCTTGAAACCAGTGAACATGCATTGAGAAACCAAACGACTCATCTGTTAAAAGATCTATATAGAAACCATAAGATGTAAGAGGCAACGTCAGAACACGAGGAAATTATGATGAAGAACCACCCAAATATTTTTATGCATTAGTATTCTTGAAATTTCAAGGGAGAAAATATGTTAAGGAGGGAATAATGTAACACCCAAATTTTCAACAGTAGGCTTCTCTTTGAATTATACAATATCTTGCATTGTATGCAACATCGAGTTATAACACACCACGACCAATCAAATTAGTCGTTATGAATAGTAATACCCACTTTTTAAAATTTTCTAAATTATATATTTAATAATGGACTTCATTTTTGGATTTAGAATTTCAAAATTAGCTTAATGTAATTTTTTTGTATTTTTCGAAAAACATTAAATTTTTGATGAATAGTGAAAAACACTAAGTTATTGTCTAAAACTGATATTTTATTTAAATAAATAAATAAATAATTTAAATTTATTTTTCATCAAAGTTTATACATAATACCTATATATTTTTAATTTAATTCATTGGAATCATTTTATAATAATATTTGAAATATAAAATTATATTGATCTTTTTACCGTCTTTTACCCACCTTCTAGGAACATTTACAAATTTGCATAAATCATAATTTTACTGCATCTATGAATTGAATTTTATAAATCTGAGAGACATGGATGACATAAGTATGTAAAATTTGGTTCAATAATATGAAAATATTTTTTTCTGAATAGAAACTTTTGTCTTTTATTTACCCCGGTTAAAAGTAAATAGGGTAATTAAAAGCATAAAATGATATTATAATTATCTCAAAAAATTTATAACTCTATTGGATAAGTGTAATTCGTCCAAAATCAACATTAGGAATAAAATATTATTTTTTTGGACCACATGGATTATATTAGGACATTTATTATTGTTTTGTTTAAAGAAGAGTTAAAAGTGTTAAATTCAATGTTTAATAACTGAAACATATGTAATATAGGGTTATACAAAATATATGTTTGACAATAAATATTAATTAGAAATATAAATATGTGTAATACATAATGGTATTTTATTTATAATTTTAATACATTAAATAATTAAATTTATTTATTACATAATGATGATGATGTAATTACCTTATTAATGAAAGATTAAAATAATTGATATTATAAATTTCCAAATAAATGTAAATTGAGAATAATGATGAATTGAACAAATTTTATAGGTTAATATGACATTTTAGGGTTGATTAAATATTTTTTTTGAAGTGATGATGTTGTTATGACTATCACAAAAACAAAATACCAAATAGTGTCAAAATTGATGTAAATGAGTTTTTAAAACCAATACTATATTATTAATTGATAAAATATTCCTAAAAAAATAAAGTTACTCCAAATTATTTATATAAGGTTATATATATCAAAAATTAACTACATTGGGTTCTCTTGGATTTTTATTGTAATTTTATTAACCATTTATTATAATAATATAAGAATTCATAGTAAAAGTTAAACTTTTTAACTAAGAGTAAAATCTAAAATATAATGATAATATGTTTACCTAAAACTATTTGAAACTTATTTTTTGAGAGTATTTTGACCCATCCCCACCTTAGCCTCGAAATAAATACTTTTTGAGCCATTATGAAACGATTATGATTGTATAATATAAGAATATTTCAGGATTTTACTAAAGTGACCCTCACTTGTCCTATAAAATGTAACATTCCCTTCTCTCAAAATCACATCTCCAAGGCCCTTTGGATCAGCCAACCCCTACTCAAATATCCTCCCAAAAACACTCAATTTTAACTATAGGCCTTAAATTGATCAGAAATCCAACCTAAAGAGCTCTGTTGATCAACTAAAATGGAAACACCAGAAGAAGAGGTAATAATTTCACCACCTCTTTCAAAATACTTTTTTTTCTTCCACTTCCTATTTCTTTGTTGTTATCATACCAAAATAATAACCCCAGTACCTTATAGATACTATGATGTTATTATAAATATGGTACAACCATATTCATTATTCTATCCATTTAATGAATTACAAGTTCTCGTATGTGCGCACGTACGAATTACTACCTTCACGTTGTGGTGTAGTTTTTTATTCAAACACATCATTTTTTGATTAGAATAAAAACGAATATAAATGATGTAAATAATAAATATAACATGTTAATGATTCTTTATATATGATATAACATCTAATTACATATGATTTCACCATCTATATAATGATATTGACTCTCATGCGTACGTATGGATTACCGTCTCCACGAATTCGATGAGATTCATTCCCCATCATATACATTCCAAAATAATTTTATTTTTATGATTAAAAATAATTTCTAAGAACATAATATCATTATATATATGATTAATGTAAATCCCCTCCATATAAACATGAATTACTTAACAAAAAATATAACGTAAAATGAATCAGGTAACACCCGAAACAACGATTCTACTATAATATTTTTGACGAAGAAATATTAGAATATCATATATGATATAATATTTATGTATTTTGTTGTTTTATAATTTGTAACAATTATTTAACTATTATAGAGGAGGTTAACATACCCTCAACCATGGAAAAGTACAAGGTAAGGGTATATTCTACAATCTCTTCATTATCTAAGGTTGTTTATACGTGAGTATCAACTGGGACCTCTTTATCATCTACATCTGTATTTCTTAATTATTTATTTCAAAACATTTATACCATTTCTTATAATATAGGTTAAATTAATTTATACTCTTTTTTTTGATTTTTTATAAAATGTTTTGAATGGAATCTTTCCACCATAATTTATGACCAGTTTGACGAATTAAGGGAATAATGTTTTTTAACTTACATGGCGAGTGCGGCAATTTTCTACGATTACAACACCTTCGAATATTCCCTTAAAATATTATATGAATATTTTCAAAATAAATGTTTTATTTTATAATTATGTGACTTTTAAATGATTTCAAAATAAAAAGAGGTATTCTCTCAAATAGTTTTGATTTCATCTATGTCAACATCCTTTGATGGATTTTACAATTGTTTGAAGTTGATTTATTATGATACAATCTTCCATATTATTTTAAGGTTTTGTGATATGCTTGACTATGGATTTGTTATTTTTATACGATTCATGGTTTTTGGATAATGTATTGATATATCCTATGCTAGTTTTAATATGAATGTTTCTGTTATTTTTTAACCTTTTCATAAGAGAAATGCATTGGACTTAGTAAGTGACGGGAGGAGCCCATTATAACTCCATGATGAATTTGTATGTCTCATGAGACAAACCATTGTCTTGGTACAAGGACTTGACAGAATCTTATTCTTAGTCTTGGAATGAGGTCTTGACTATGTGGTTATGTTGTCCGGCAATATGCATTCCATCATTATAAAATTGTTTATTGATATTATAGGTGATTATTCGAATGGTAGAGTATACATGTGAGTAAGTAAGTGGAATTATTTGATTTATCATATCCATATTATGTTGATATTTATGTTTAAAAGGATTGAGTTTTACTGTTATACATTTACTTAAATTTTTATGCTTATTTATGATAGTTTCTACTTCTTTGTTATCCTTACAAAGCATCTGATCTCACCCTGTTCCTATGTTTTATTTTTCCCTGGATGTGAAGAAGAATATTATTATTAACCTACAAGAATAGGATAACCGATATAATAGTGTTAAATGGGTACACAATGTTGTTTATTTTATTTCATGATGTAATGTAAAATCTATTTATGTATCTAGTACTTACAAGGCTACTAAACTGATCGGTATTTCGGTACATGGTTCATTGTACCATGCCAATGTTATGTAATAATTCCCTGACACTAGGTAACTGGGGCTGTGTCATTACACTATGTATCTCATTTAAAATGATAATCAAACCATATGTCATTATGGAGAACATGTATAGTTTACATTTTGTTTGGAAAGGACATTACCTATGTAGTTTAATGTATTGTGGTAAGGACGAGATTCACCTAGTGTGAATGAAAGTTTATTTCTTGGATCCATGAAATTTTAGGTCACATGGTCAGGAAATTTCCATACAATATAACATCATGTAGTAAGAATGAGGGCCTCATGGGAATGAAGATGGATTTCATAGATTATTTCAGTTTTAGTTCATGAGTTAAGTAATTTTTCCATATAGTTTATCATCATGCTATAAGGATGAGGATCACATGTCCTTAATGGAAAGGAATATTGATGATGGTCCCAATATAAAAGGTTTAGGTGTCACTACACATCCTGTGATGGTAATAATTTGAAAGCATGTAATTATAGAAACATATCTAGTTTAATGTTGTGTGGTAAAGAAATCATCATTGTAGTTTGATGTCTTGTGGTAAGGATGTGGTTCCATGAATAGCTTAAATTCAATCTTCTAGGGATTGATATAATGTTCAGTTTAATGTCACTCTCCAAGGATGAGATATTACATATAATTTAATGTCCTTCTATTAGGATCAATCCATAAAGTTTATCTTCATGTGGTTAGGATGTGGGGTATCATGAAATTTAATGTCTTGCAGTAGGGAGTTAAGGTTTTTTGAAGTTTAAGGTATTGATATCAGGTTGATATTTTATTGATGATAGCTATACTACATTTTTATTAAGAAATAACACATTTTGGGGTGGTCCTACATGCTCCCCATCCATTTTATAAAATTTGTAATATCCATTATGATAGACCTTACTATGATGTAAGGCCCTTTTCATTTGGGTTCCATATTGGGATGATTCTTACCTAGTATCAATGGGGTTATGAGATCCAATACCAATTATCCATGGTGAAATGAATGTAGTAAACAATTTTTAATAGTGTCTCATGTTATTTAATTTAGATGGAAATCAAGGTTGTGCAATGAATTCATTATATTTTCATTGAGTCGCTCCAATTAATCCATCCACTTTTTCAATCTCTCATCCTCTGAGAGGTTTTCTAAATAGATATTTAGGGTGATGTTAACTATACATCAATGGGTAATACTACCTTGGTTCCTTAAATCAATTAGTATAGATTTTCTTGTGTAGAATTACACATCGTGGTATGGCAAGACCCTAATGCATGGAGATGCTGGTCCATCTAGGAATTCATATCCATGTTCACCATTTTCTAGAGTGTATTTTAATATTTATAATTAATTTCCTCTATATTTACATTTTATACCTCATGATAATGAGATGATTGATTGGACTCGATATTGTACTTCTTATACATATTATTCTAACTCTATAGAAAACAAGTTGGTGTCGTTGATCGTCAATATTGTGTGATTAACCCCAAACTAATTGATGATATGGGAATTTATGAATTAGATGATATTTCCATCACAATTTCATTTAGGGGTTTTTTCAAATCCCATTTGTAAAATATTTTTGCAGTAGTAAGGATGTAATTGAATTACATATCTGTGGTTGGGGGATATAGCCCCACAATATTTATTCCACCAAGGACAAGAAACCAAGAATATTTAGATGTATATATCTATTATGAGGGTTCATAGATGATCTTATAAAGGATCCAGTATGAACTAAATTTCATGGTGAACTCTACACATCATGGTATCAATGTTTTCCAGAAGTAACATTGCCTTTTGATTTAGTGGAATATCATAGTCCCAAACTGACGAGTTTTATAGAATCCAACATGTACATGTTCCATAATCATGGGAATCTCTATTTCTTCATCGATGGTGATATATCTGGGTTCATATGTCTCATTATTCTCTAGCATACATCATTTCTATTCTAAGGGGGTTAACCTGATCATAGGGGATTAGCTTGGCTTCTATATTTTAGAACTCCCTTGGTCTTGTGTCTTTGTCCTATTTTTGGCCATTCCACACTATGGTTGTTTTCTTTTTCATATAAGTAATAAAAATGAAATGTTTTTGATGATGAGAGGGGTTCCACCAGAGCCTCATTTTTAGAGTACTTTTTTGTTCGTTTGGACAATCATGTAGGGTAATATTCATGACACGATACCAAATCCGTTACCTTTTGGATCCATATGTCAAGAGAGATCCATTTTAAAGATAACTGATTATGGGATTCAACCATCCAAGGGTGTATATCCTTTCACCATGATCTGGGTTGGTTTCAAACTCATTTATTTTTTCCATATCACAAAAAAAATATTGATGATACTATTATTTAGTGTATGATATGGAAGAGATCATCCTCATGATAAGTTTTGCTTAGGAATATAGATGCATTAGAAAATGAATCGATGCAAGAATTTTGTGATCATGGAACATTATAAAATGTGGGTTCGAAAGGGAACTCTTACTTCAGTCCCCTGATTTATCCAAGGATATGGGCAAGTTTGTTTTTGATAGAATATTCATCATTGATTTTATTTATTACCAGTTATGAATCACCATTGTTATTCAGGTAAGATATAAGAGGTTTTAGTGATTGTTCTAGGATAATAATGAGGGAATGGTATTCATCCACTTTATTCATCCATCCCTAGACAGTGAAAAGGGATGGGAAATCTTCTTTTTTAAGAGAGAAAAATAAAATCCCCAAACCAACCTGATTGAGCTTTGTGTTTTATATCATATTACAAAATGGTATCTAGAAGGAACCATTAGAATACATATCCCATATACAGGAATTGTTAGGGTCATATAAGACCTCATCATCTAGGAGCTCTATGTCTACTAGTGTATTCTATGGGGTGGGATTTTCCGTAATGGAATCATCAATGGATTTCCCTTTTACCGACTTCTATTACACGAACTGAATGTCACATTGCTATAGAATGATATACCATCGAGGAAACATCCATGTCAATATATGACATCCAATGATTTACTTAAGATGAAAAATACGAGAGAATAGATGAACTTCAGGATGTTTTATGTAATTACTTCTCTTTTTCACTGTGAAGATGAGTGCATGGTGGTTCTTCTCAACATCATACTATTAGGTTTCAATACCTAGTGTCATTCGGTTGAGAAATCATAGACATTTCTCAGTCCTGGAATTATTTTCCTATGTGATAGGGGCACCCAACCATCAATCCATGGTGGATACATATAAGATAATTGGAATCCCTTCCACCATAGGCATCTGAACTGATTACTATATTTGATACTGTGGGGGACATTTGAAGGTTCCTTGAAAGTGATCGTCCTATTGATAGGTGATACCATTCTTCAGTATATTGTATAAGGGGATATAATTTCCGGTGTAGTTTTCTACTAAATCCCTAATTTATGAACGGTTCCCTTAGATCCTTATCCATTTTTTTAGATTTCTCAGAGGTTACATTTAAAAATAACACTAGTATTCTTTGTGATAACAACAATGTCGTGATGGAATACTATAACGCTAAGTAACACCCCTATTTTTCCACAAAAAATGAATTTTAGTAGACTAATTATAACAATTTTCTTTCATATATTTTCAAACATTATTTGAAGATCACTAAAGTGATCACACAAATTTCATAATTTAACAAATTGGAAATTGATGTAAACCTCGGTTATCCTTCCCAAAATGGCTGAATGATATTATGTATTAAATATTGATATGTTTCACCAAGTTTTATTAATCAAAATGTTTTAAACTGATACAAAAAGATCCATTGGTGTTCTATGAAGGCAGTTTATTTTTCATCATTTGGGGCCACCTTTTTTAATTGTACCCTGAATACCCATCTTTAATGAAAAGAAACTGGAGGCTAGTTGTTTCATCGATAAAGAGATAAGTGATCAATATTGGGAGATCAGACTTCATGTTTTTTCCATTAATTTCATTTAAATTGATATAGAACATATTATACCAATTGTTTTCCATGATAGGGAAAATGTTGGGAAGTAATCTTGCATATTTTACTTCTCATACAATGTTTGATTTGATTTATTTTTTATCTTTTACCTCTACATTAGTTTCAAGAGATGGGGGAATCCTTTTCGATTCTTTCATGAAGTATCAATGCTATGTGGGTAATACTAGATGGTGAATATCCACATATGGATCTAGTATTGGAATTCTTATATAGTAACTAGTGAACACATATCAATGTTTCTTTATAAATGCAATGTATAACTCTTTATCTTAAAGGGGAATAATGGAACTAATCAGTGTAGGAAATAGGTATTCACCTCATCCCAGATATACTAGGATAAAATCTTCAATGGTGGGGGATCATTCTTTATAGAATGATGGAGGGGTATTCAAGAGTTCATCCCTATACTCTTCCACTTCTTAGTCTGTGGAGACAATTTTAGACAAATTTTGAAATCTGGGGGATTCTCTATCACGATTTCGTTGAGAGGAACCATATTAAGAGTCAATATCATCCCCTATATCCAGATTCAATAAAGACATATTATGGTGGTGGTTTTGTTTTACACTATTACCTAGCATAGAAGGTGCATGTACCTATGGCCCTACCTCTCTCACATCAAAAAGATTTTTGGGAAGAACATAGTCGTTGTTGGAAATACACTATAGATTTGTAGGTTAATTCCCCAAGCTATTGGTAGATGAATCCTACATATCATCATCCACCACCGGTTACCCCCCAGCCCCCACCTTCTGGGGATATATTCATTCGAATACGTGGTACTCAAGTTTAATGGGGGAAACAATCACCATGTAGTATGCCTACCTTTCCATCGATGTGGTATTTCAAAAATTGCTGGAATGATGAAGGTACTTCCTTGTGGCCATAGAGATAGGGCCTTCTATCCCAGACATTTTGTGTGGTTTATTTCTATATAGACATATACCTAGAGTAATATGAAAGATACACAAATTTTTTGTGAGTTTTATCTTCCCAAGAGGTGTTTTCTAATGCTTATCATACCCATGATTGGTAATATTTGGGGGGAATAAATTACATCTGCTATATCAAAAACATTAGATTTTTTGAATCTAGATGAGATTGTTCCAAAATCCATTTTTAATAAAATCCATTCGGATGTTGACATTATCGAGTGTTACCAATACATATAGTGGTCTGATGTGTTGCTTGATGTCCTCTTCATTATCATGATCTCGATATGAGATGGTGAGCGGAATTATTATGACATGTTCTCCCTTCAATATACATCAGGTGTAGAAACATATTTATCAAATTCAACTATGATTTGAAGGTATTTAATGAGTTACGGTTTGAGTGATTTTTATAGAGGTATCACATCGAGGATTGAGAACATTGGTAGGACAACATATAGCTACTTTAAAATGTCATAATTTTAGGGAAAAGGTTTGTACTTCATGAGGTGAGGTTTCTATTGGATATATGGCTGATGAACTATTCAATCATAGGTATATGGGATTGGTACTTGTGTAGTAGTTGTGGGAGAATTCTCTAAATATTTCTTGGATCATTCCATCCTTCCTCACTATATGGGAGGATCAGATAATCATACCCCTGGTATTTGTTCACGCAAGAAGGTTGGGTAAAGACAACCACAATAAGGTTCTGAGACACCTCCATGATATTGAGAGGTTCACTGTAGTGTTTTTTCATAGGTATCACTAGAATATATATCCTTTTATGGATGAAAAAAAATTGGTCCGACCATTCCCATAATGTACCAAATATCATCGATTCTTGCACACACGACCTCCTATTCCCAGGTTATGGGCATGATACTCATAATAATATGCATATTCACCATCAAATAATGGTTCATCCAAGTGTATCACATTGACAGAAACAAATATGAGATATTCAACTGATGAGGGTATTTTTTGGTGGGAGGAGTTATCATGCTTTATATTTTGCAGTGATGAAATATGTCAGAGTCATATCATTCATTAGAGCAGAATATGGATCTTCCACTTATTTTTTCCTACTTAGGATGGACATAAACACCTTTCATCTATGTATATACTATTACCTCCTTGGGTGATGGATATATTTTGGGTATGTGATGCTATGTTCTAATTGTGGAATGAGCTCAATCAGTTATCTTTTGAGTCATCCAGTTGTGGATGTTCCATTCATATATGGATGGAACTTTCTATCAATCACCATATTCTTCTAACTTGGAATTATTTATAATGGAAACCTTCATGGAGGATCTATCTTTTTCCACATGTCTGTAATTGACCATGACTTCTTATACATATTTTAAGATGAATAATTCATAGATATTAGACCCTATATTCATATGGAAATTGCATTAGTCTAGAGGGTCGTTGAGGATGAAATTAGTGGGATTATATGGCTATGGAATATTGAACATGTCATTGTCCATGGATTGAAATAAATTACCAGGGACATGCTCATTTCAGAAGGAGGACTATTTATTCACTCATTCCCTAAATACCGAGGGATCATCAATTCAATAAGCTTCTATATGAGGGTTATTTGTGGTTCATACTACTCGAAAAGAGGATTTGGGTAGATAAGGACCTACCATGGTACATAGAAGTAAGAATTTACGAAATTGAGAGTCATAACCGTACCTTCATCTTTTCTTAGCCTTTCCCATATGCTGATGTCATGAATTGAGATTTAGATCAGCTTCACTAAATGAAGTCATCCATTCATTGTGTCATCTCTATGAACTCACAGAACCCTATTAGATACATTATTTGTATAATAGGAATATTTATCTCATCCAAGATATTTTTGGAATAGATATCCAGTAATTGATCTTGTGATAGGGGGATACTAAGTGAATAGGTTAAACTATGCCACCTAGATATGAAGTGAGGAACCCATCATTTTCATTTTTTTCTAGTTTAATTGGTTGAAAATTTTCATTTACCTCAGTGTGGAGTTGAACTCAAAATATAATTGAGGATGAAGGTCTTCCCATCCAGCAATAGATCATACTATAAAACTATTATACCAAATAAAGGTTGGACCTACTAGAGGCTTTAACAAACCCCTTATATATTTTACGTCCTATTGATCTTGAGGGAATATCATTATAACACCGCAGGATAACAAGTTTGTGAGATGGATCTTGGGTTCTCCTGTACTATCGAGGGTCGAAAAGGTATTATTGTTAAAATTGGATGGGGGGAAAAGTGGCATCCACCCACTTAGGATATTTCTTCCTATCAGGATGAACATGTGTTTGTCTCCCTTTCATGGATTCCATCAATGTATCCTAAAACATGATGATGTTAATTAGCTCTAGTGGTACTATTGTATGAGCCACCTCTCATCTACTAGAAGAAGGTGGGGATCGATTAGGTTGCCTCACCTTCATGTCCCAAATATTTTCTATTTTCCTTGAGATTAAATGATTTACCTTGCGAGGGAGTGGTTGTCACCATAGTGGAGTGATGTCAGGGTCATTTTCCTCTTACACATTTATATATAACAGCTCCCTTGATGTAGAGATTGTATGAAGCCTGTATACAACTTTTTCATGAAAATTAGAATTGGGAGGAAGAATATTCATCTTCACCTGATGATGATACTAAGTGAGAATATTTCCCCTGATTAGCTCATTATTGAATTTTCTGATAGTTTCTATATCATTCTCATATTTCCATAACAATTCCTCAATGGGAGTAACTTCAATTCATTAAGGTGGTGATTTTTATTTAGCCAAACCCTTCCCTTTTTTAGTTAGTGCTCCACCAAAGTGGTTACAACTTCATATTCAAATGGTGTAGCTTATAGAGGATTATATAGTTTCAGGTGTTTGTAGCCTTGGTTGGTTCATCCTGATCACCCTCCTCTATAGGTTTCTTTTCCATGAAAAGGCCCTATATATTTTCATCATGATCCAAAATATCAATTTGGTAGACAGTGATGAAATTTACATTGGTGTATCAGGAAATGGTAATTGTTCTATTACATTCAATGCAACGTGATGATTCTACACAACCTTCATTAGGGTCTGTCTTTAAATCATGTTCCATTTTGGCAAAATTTGTCTTACATCCCAATGATGTCTAATTTCATTATTTATACATTAACTTTGTCCGTTCTTGGGAGTAATGACATTGAGGGAGTTTTTAATCATAATTATTTAACAATATCGGAATAGAAAAGGTTTATCTTATAGTTTGAGGATTATATTGGATGTAGAGTACTAATATTTACCTCCCAACACCGGGAAAAATTATTTCATCAGTATTGATGATGATGATAATGACCATTCCTTCATCCCTGATGTCGGGGGTAATTTGGGGTCATAATTTTCATTGATTGACCATATTGTTCGGGATCCAATTATTTTATCCAGAGGCTTGATAACCCCTTTAATAGATATTGATATATAAATATCCCTTTCCAAGTGAGATAGGGTTGATATAGAATCAATGTTTATTTCCAAAGGAACCTTTCAATGGATGATGAATCTAGTGATGGTGATCCAGATATAAATTCCCACATCCAAGTGGTATGGTGTTTATTTGAATCTTCTAATGTTCTATCTTAGATACCCTCAAAAATTGATAATATGAGGGGTAGAGGTGTATGTAGATATTCCCCTAGCCTAATGATTTGGGTCCACTCCTATAATACTATTATGGAAGCATATACTACATCGTTTTATTGGGTGAATTTGTGATTGTGCAAAACCGGGATGTAATTATAGCCCATGATTAGATTGTGTCTTTAAAGGATTCCAATGAGTTGATTTAAACCATGGAATCTATGTCTAAACATTGTTATTATTTCTTTAAGGGGACTTGTTATAAGGCGTTTTGTTTATCATGTACTTTTATTCAATATGTATATGAATTATTGAAGTGGGTTCATTCTACTGTAGTGACCAAATGGCTCACACATTACCCAATCCACTAATTTTACTAGAGGCTATTACATTAAATCACACTGAATCATTAATATTATTTTGTTCAAGATACATAGTGAAGGGAAATGCACCATATTTCCCCCATCCTCGGATATTAATATCTATAGAAGCTCTATAAATTATTCAGTAGAGAGTTTCCATGGTGAGAATACAAACACTGCATATGAATTTGTTGTGCCCCGACATTCATGGGTTCCAGGATATGGAAAAGACATCCATATTCATCTAACAACAGAATGTATTTATGAGATGATGGTGATACTCATATCCTAAATAGGGTAGATTTCTAACATTCATGTTTTTATAAGTATCCTAAATATTTTTTCATATATAATTCTTTCAATCTTATTCTAGTTCATATAGGATCTCATATTTAGAATTCAATAGGGTACCAAACATGATAGGGATGTTGTTTCCTTCTAAATATATCGACACGTTAATGTCGACATCCTCTTAATTAGAGCTACATGCCTCCATCAATCCATACCATAGAATATTCTTCTTGGGGTATCCTTTTATCTAGAGTATAGTGTTGTAGGATGTTAATGTCGTAACTATATGTCGTTTACCATGATATACTCAGAACTATTATATATAAAGGCATCAGATTTTTGGACAACTCTATTAATAGAGTTGTTTTGGAAAGGGGAGGATTTCCTTTTCCATGGGAGATATCACCATGGTGTGGTTGACCACTTTGGATGTTAAGAGTATAATACCTATGATATATACCCACACTACAACGAGATAGAATAAATTTGTAATGATCTTTTTCTTATTAGGTTGAAGAGTTGATGGACCCATGGGGTGTTGATGAATGATTCAGGAATGATCTCAAGGACACTGGTATTTGAGAAGACAATGGATATGATCCTAATTCTATGTCATGGTCAGAATATTCCAACCTAGATTTTGGAATTTTGAAGGCATATGAACCTACTATATGATGGTTACCACAACTTATTTATAATAGTATGGTGTTATGGTATTATGATCACACTGCTAAGAGGATTCCAAAATATTCCAATGAGCATCCCCATTATTGAATGAAATATAAACCTATCCTAAGTCATGTTCTATTCCCATATGATGGGACTCAGTCAGAATGGGAGTATGATCCCCATCAAAATCATTTGGAATATACTTCTGATATTTTGTGGATGGATATGATCCTTCTTTGAGGAAACTTCCCACTATCAAATAGTTATCCCTGGTTTGAATAGGAATATGATCTTGTTCTGTAATTGAATTACATACCAGAATATTCTAACATACCTCTAAAATGGGAGAATAAAGATAAGACACCTCCTGTATTTACTTAGAAGGAATCTTGTGCAGTCGTTCATCGGTAGAAGTAGGAATATGCGCCTTGCTTTCACGATCTTCTAGAATATGTCTAGAATATTCTCTATCATAAATATAATCCATCCCAGGGAATGTTACATTCTCACTTGGTCATCCTTGGCCAGAATGGGGATATGATCTCAATCCTAGGCCATTGGAGTATACCTCTTGTCTTATTTGACATGAATATGAGCCTATCTCGAGGCATGTGCCCTAATTGCTTGGTATACCCTAGCTAGAATGGGGATATGATCTTGATCCCAGGTGTTTGGAATATGTGAAGTATTTTTTTCAATAGGGATATGATCTTGTCTTGATTCATGTACCACTCTCCTGGAGTCAGAACCCATTGGAATGAGAATATAAGCCCAAATAAAGGATTCGTTTTTTATCAAAATATTTCAATAATTCTCCTAAAAGGTATTAATGATTTGTTCTTACTCTAAAGAAACCACTAGTTTATAATGACTAGAGTGTTGAGTTACCCTAGTTGTATAGAAAAGAATACATACATGTCCTCATATTTTTACCCATGCTGGAATATAAAGGTGTAGTTCTTCAGTTGTTTCTGAGATGAAATTACATTTTTGAAAAGTGTTCATAGGGATATAAGCATTCACATTTTTATCTCCATATATATGTAATATGTCTTTAAATTTTGTGGTGATATGATCGTAATTCTATTATCCTTCAGCCACTAAAATATATTAATGGTATTTATGTATGGGGACTGAGATATGGACCTACCCCAAGCCTTCTATAGGAATATGCCCTCATACATGATCTGAGTGAGCACGGATATAATCCAGAACACTAGTTACTATAAGAATATGCTAGAAACAAATTCTGAAAGAGTGAGGATTAGATACCAAAAACAGTCATATAAATACTTCCTCACCTGTTGTCTCTTCCTTGTCTATTTTGTATGGGTATCAGAGATGGTATTGTGTCAGGTGGTACCCTCAGTACGTGATTGATGGGTACTGGTGGGATGGTACTAGTGATGGATGTTGATAGGTTCCCTCCTCTATATAACTTTAACCATAAAGGATCCATATTTGACTCCCTGTTCAACCATCATTAGAGACTGTAATTAGCTATTTTCTCTCTCTAGGGACAAGAACCTGATTGATTTATCAATAGTGATAAGGGAAACTAGCTTAGATGTAATTTTACCTCGATGTTGTAGACTCATTAGAATCCGTACTTGAAGAACCTCATGGGCAACTTCAAGGGTCAATATTGTACATTTTCAGTGGTATTTCATGACTAATGTGTTCACAACCATACAATTAAGCTATTGGGAAGGTTAGTTCATTTTGTGAAATGTGGGGGCTTCATCCGTATGTGAAATGCGGAAAAATTTTATGGATGAAGTCATTATATCAGATAGGGATACTTTTGAATATAAAAATATACTTAGTCATAAAGAAAACAAGGAATCAGTTAAATAATTATTGCAATATCATATGCATGAATCATGATCACTGAGATATGCATGGTGAACACAATTGTACATTTATTCATGATTTGTCCAATCTGCTCATATGGACATGTTAAAGTAAGGATGAGATAATACCATATGAACCCCCTTTATAATGGATTAGTTTTAATATTTATGTCAGTTTTATGAAATTTTTCTAATATGGAAACAAAGTGTCCTGACACATAGTAAGATAACCATCCTACAACATAAGGGATATACATCAAGATTATTGCTTATGTAGAGTGTGAAAAGTAAAATGGCATAATGTATGATTAATCGATCATTGTATTATTTGAAAGACTTATGTCTGTTAAACCATTTTTTCTTCAATAAAAAAATGACATTGAATCCCTCATTTTATTAACAAATTTTTTTTTATGAGAACTGGGCAGTCAGTCAGTTTTTTTATTTTGAAGGAGATTTCGTGATTAAAGAAGGTCAAGTAGAGTTCACTATTTTTTGTATTAATGATAATGATACGACCTGGAATACCTCATTTTACAATAAAAATGGTTTGATGAGAGCTGATATGTCTACCATTCTGGTATCGATAAGGATATTATATTATTAAATAATTTCACATTAGGTTCACCATTTATATTTTGATGAGAAGGAAGTGATAGATTGGAAGTTTGTTTGGCATGATGGTTGATTGTGGGAGTTGGATTTCATGCACAATAATTGAATAAAGATCCAAATTTTAGTTCCTAAAAGAAAGTACCAATAGTTCCACATCAATTAATGGGTATAGATAGGATTTCTAGACAGAGGTGGTCACGTGGGATTTTAGACCCAATAACACTTAGGAACTCAAATTAATTGATGGGATTTACAGTAGGTCTCATAACACCCTTTTTGTAAGAATCATTTACAATTACAAGACACTCTTATAGATTTAAAATTTCACAAGAATCTATTTCGAATCCTAATATATGACTGGTTACCCTGACAAAATGATCATAGGATAACTATTTTTTTATAAAGAAAAAAGGGATTCGATTAGTGGATTCATTTGTATATATCTAATGTTATTCATCCATTTCCAAGTAATGGGAAGCATATTATGTATTGAAGTCATATAACTAGGTTCTTTAGAATTTTCTACCATACATGGAGGCATTTAATATTCAAATAATGGGATTGAACCATTATGAGGCGTGTTACCTATCCTGTTTATAATAGTTATCAAAACCCACACAGTTCATCATAACCCATGATGTACAGTGTCAGGTAAATAAGAAATATGTGTGGGACCTTAGGCACTAATAATACATGATCAAATACCTAAGATACATCACACATATCCTATTTATAGAATGAATAAGATTTATCAAAGGTCAATTTGTATCTCAGTCTACTGACGGATGGGGAAGAACGATCATCCCATGTGAATGATTGGGTCCCAATGACTGAAATGTCAGACACATGAGTGGAATAAAACTAATGTTGATTCCCATTTGACCATGAGCCTTATGACGAAATCCCATGTATCCTAGTAATCATACGAATCAGAGTTCTCATAGTTCAATCCTGCCATTAGGACTGGCCCTAAGGTCGATGCCTTTATATATGGAAAATCATATAATGCCACTCATCGAGGCTTATATACTGAGGTTACCTAGAGAGTGGAGATTGATGATGAAAATTATATTCTTATTGAGACATCTGAAGCCCACCAAATTCATGATTTGTGTGAGAAACATGGGATGACATGTTATCAATATCATTGTTCAAGGATGTAAGACATATTCACTAGGAAATCAGCATAAATATTTGACATTGAGATCAGGCCTTTTAAAAACATCCTCCATATCCTAGTAATTTTAAGAATCAAATTCATTATAGTTTGATTGGATTTTTAGTATGTTGATTGATGAGATGGGAAGACCATCTCACGTGAATTATTGGGTCATGTTTGTTGAAATATCAAGGATATGGGGGGGGGGGGTTACACTGAAGTGGATTTCAATTTGGTATTATGATATCGGAAGGCATCCTTCATATCTTGGTTATTATAGAAATTTTAGTCATCATATTTCAATTGATTGGGGATTATGAACTAAGACCACACATCTATTAGAAGATTACTCATGAGGGTATATATGGTTATCATATCTTGGGATGCTCGATTGACCTGGAATGCTTGCATGTTTGACATTTGATGACTGTCTACATGAGATACATTGTATGTCTACTTGACAAGTCAGAGGGTGTCTGTCTGAGATGTTCAAACAAAATTTCATTAACTAGTGGACTTTTTTGAGGGACACCACATATCCTAGATGGAATTAATGAAGATTGTCGAATGATCAATGCTAACATTTCATGGTTACATCAAAATACCCACCTATTATTTCCTAGAATCCATCTCTTATTCTCAGTTGTCTGGTTTAGAGGGTCTCACATGATCAAGCTGACATTACCCTATGTCATCATGAATATTGGATAACTCTATTTGGAATCCATCATGAGATTCAATTTGATGCATCTAGAGAGTGATAAATAAACCATTAAAATATGTTTGGATTTCATCTTGAAATAGGGTTGACATTTCTGATAGATTTTTGAAGAGCCAGGGGACATACCATGGTGCTTCTGCAATACATAGTTGTCATATATTTTTTCCTGTATATGATCTTTGTGACATACCTAGAGGAAATTGTGAGGCATGTATGGCTAGCCTAGCAGGGTTTTCAAGACATGGGTGTCATTCTTTATAGTGTCCCACGTGAATTTCAGTGACATGTCTAGGAGACTTTGCAAAATCCAAATATTATACCGAAGGATAGTCACATTATTTGATGGACAAGACTTTGTGTTGTCACATGACTAGATTTGATCATGTGATGATTATGAGGTTCATAATATATTATTTTCATGTATGTCTCCCATAATTTAGTTTTTGTTCTCGACTTTTATTATAAATTCCATAAATTTGTTCAGTGTTATCTAGATTATGTGTCATGTGATTTAGTAGATATGTGGGATGTTCATCATGCGCTCTGCCATAATTCCTTCATGTGATCAATGAGTTATCATTTTAGTTCCTATGAATGTTTCATGATTCCACAAGTTTGTCACATGATCTTACATAATGGAAAACATTATTGGTCATGAGATCATTCACTACGAGAAATCATCTCCGAGGCCTGGTTTTGACTATGAAAGGTTCCAAGGATTATTCATCCATTACTCATTCTATTCTTTCATGGTGGGGTGGTGGATTTTTATGAATATCCACCCCAGTTATTCACCAGTTTTCATGGATAATATCACAAAAATCTATCATGGAGTGGGTGGAAGGTTTTAGTGTCACGTGTCTTCATAAAGTCCTATTGTTGGTTACTCTTGGAAAGTCTTGTGATTTTTATGGGATAAAAGACTATCTCCTCAATTCCCCATTATTTTCATTATATAAAATTACTGGGATGTAATTTAATTATTTTTAAATTTTGAGAGAATTTAATATTTTAGTCTGAAATTTTGAGTGGCTAATGCAAGGTCTTTGATGCCTTTTGGGGATATTTCATGATACAACGATGTCTTACTAAGGGGGCATTGATATATCAAATTGGATTTTAAAGGGGTATGACAAGACTACACCGGTGATTTCACATGAGTTTTATGATTGAAAATGGACTCCTCATTTTTCCTTTTATTTCCTTTTTTATTCTACTATGAATATTTATATTTTGTGAGTTTTCATGAGTGTTGTCATAGAAAATCAGTCACCCTATCGGTGATACATCATGTGAGAAATAAAAATTACTATATATAGGGGTCATAATTTCAAGGATAACCCACTATGTTTTCTCATATATACCCAATGAGGGATCCTGAGGTATCAGGTATACATATGAGTCTCCTCGTGTGATAATAATGACATGCTAGTAGGCGTTCATGAGATGAGTTGAATATGTCTCTCGGTCTTTGCAGTGTCTTTTACATCACCCAAGACACATCATGTGATTTTTAAGATTGTGAGATACTAAAAACTTATCCACAATTTATTTTATTTTTTAATTTTACAGAATATTGGAATCTTATGATATGTATGAATGTTGCTGAGGAAAATCATTCACTACATTGGTGATGTGTCACATGAATTTTTAAACCAGAAGAGGCTCCCAACTTTTGATATTTCCTCTTATTTTACATGGTCTTTTTTATATCTCATAATGATTCTTCCATTTGATATTCTTAATGGCATGGGGAGCTTATCTCGATACCACTTCATGATTAGAAATTTTTTTAGGATCTTTCCCAAAATCATAAGGACATATCAAAGGGATTTCATGGGGCCTTTCATATATTATGCACTGCACGTGACTCTGTATATGAGCTTCTTATGGTCATGAGATCACATTTATCTTGGGTGTTCAAACAATCAATATGATCATTCACACCTTCCTCTTCCTTTTCATTGTGGGGGAAAATAACACCCATATTAATATTTTTATTCCTTTGTGAATTTTCCAATGATCATTCACAGAGCATCAGTAGTAAAATTAGTAATTGAACATTGATTATGGTTCACTAATCTCCAGAATTTTAATCATGATATAAATATAATATATTATAATTATATAAATAATTAGTGTCCTCTATATTATAAATATATATATATAAGAAATTAATTATAGAATTCATGGAGATGGTCAGTGGTCCGTACGGATTAACACAATTTTCACTTTTGGAATGATGGAAGGAAAGAATAGTAAATAAAATTTCACCATTAAATAATAATTATAATATAATATATATAGTATATAAAATTTATACATGTCCTTATTTCCATCCATATATAGTTTAATTGAAGAAATAGGCTACATTGCTTTGTGGACGTGATAATCCACACATACACATGAGCGAGATTATCATTTTCAAACAGATTTGAAAGTAAGAAGTTATATATGATATAATAATTTGAGATTAAAAACTATTTCATAAATATAATATATATTAATTAGATACATATTTACCACCAACTATGGATGATGGTGATGAAAACTGAATTGCATCACTACGTGGAGATGGTACACCATACATACATACATATAGTGTTGTCCTTTTTCTATGATGGAAAATTGATGTAAAATAGTTTCCCCATTATCATAATAACATCCTATTACCAATATGATACTAGATTAATTATTTTAAGATAGTTTTGAAACGTTTATATTAATTATAAGATAAAATAATTTTGAAGGAATTGGTAAATACCATTGCCTCTTCTTCGGTATACTTACATTAGATTCATTCTCGGGGGAACATGGAATGGTATTTTAAGAAGGTAATATCCTTGATTTTGTTTACATGGATTTTTGTAAGATAAATGGGTTGGGTTTTTTCAATCATGATAGCTCAAGGTGGGGGGAAGAATTTATATAACTTCATTTCCCTTTATAAGTGAGGGAATGAAATCACTTGGAATTTTTTGAATCATTAATATATAATTACGTCATTTACTAGAGAAATGATCCCAAAAGGATAAATATTTAATGTACAAATGTTTAAATTAAATATATAATCTTAAAAATAAATTTAAATAGGTTTTATTATAATTTTAAATAGAATCTTCTGGTTTCTCCCCTTTGTTAGCAAATTTTAATATTAACAGTTGTAAGGAATTTTACAGTAATAATGGTTTAAAATTTTTCATATATGGTAAAAATTGGATGATAAATAACCAAGTGATTACCTTTTAGAAATTTTATAATCATAATATTCATAATTATATATTTGTATTATTTATAAATATAATATTTAATTATTTTTATCATAAAATACTATTATTTTAATTTTAAGAACTATTACAATAATATTAATTTAGAAAAAAATAAAATCATTTGAAATAGAGTCTAAATCATTATGAAATCTCTAATTTATATTTTTTTATAAAACATTAGTCTGTAACAATATTTCCACTAAATTGAATCACTTTTCATATTTTTAAAATCATTTATTTTATTTTTCTATCGTCTAAATAAATATTACATCAGTGTTGGGTAAAAACATAAATAAATTAATTATTCACTAAAAATAGATGTATATTTTCTTGAAAATTAAATTAATTTATAATAAAATTAATAAATTATTTCTGAAATTATACTATTTATATCATTATTTAAAAATATTTATATATATTAAATTAAATAGAGTGACATTTTTTATTTAATATATTATTAATTTATTATGAAGGTCATATTTAAAGAACTGTTTTTAAAAGGTGTTATTATATTCTATAATGGGATGTGCATATTATAAATACACCCAAAATAGTACAAATTCATGTTATGAGTTTAATTTTGAACATTATCTCATGGTTTTACCAAATTCTTCCAATTTTACACTTACAGATGTCATATATATTTTCCTAGGAAACTATTCAAAATGATAAAAAATTCATAGGACAAATTAAACAAATTTGGACATTATAATTCCAAATATGGTATAAATTTTTAAAAAATTATTCCCTAGAGGTTCCAAGAATCATTTTTAATATAATTTCATTAAATTCAATGACAAAATTTCTTTTAAAAAATTGCATTTTCAATACATAATAATTAACTTATATAAAAATCATTAATATAATTTATTGAAATGTGTTTAATATTACTATTATTGATTAGATGTATCATATTTCACATAATTAAAAAATCAAAAATATTAGGTATCCATTATATTACTTTATGTAGTCAGAGTATTTGCAAAATTGAAATTTTTTTACTATACACTGAAAAATCAATCGTTTTAGATAAGAAAACCCTATGATAATTTATATATGCTGGAATAAAAATTTAATATTATCTAAAAAATAAATTAAATTTTTAATATGATAATTATAATATTTTCTCACATTAATCAATAAAAATCATTTTTTTATGAAAATGTATTTTGAAGAAAAAAATGTATTTATTAAAAATTGTGTGGTTATTTAGTAACATTTAATATATACATGTGTATTTAATAAGACATTTATATGTCTTTTATAATGTGTTTAATCCTATTAAAACCAACTAATTCAAGGAGCATGTTAGAAAAATCATTTTTAAATAATTATATTTTCTATTTCTATGAACCTTGTTGTTGCATGCTGTATACACATACAAAAATAATGTTATTTTAAACTTTTAGGGTGTTATTGTAACATCCCAGTTAAATAAATAATATTACATTCTAATTTTTATCAATATTTGTGAATAAAATGTTAATACTACTTTAAAGGGAATGATATGCTCGATGGCGTACCCAATACGCAACAACGAGTTTCTTTGAAATCTTACGTTGCACACTAATAATATAAAAAGATTATAATAGTTAATGCCTAGACATTGTAATGGAGGGAATGAAAATAAATAACTACAAAATTATTACATATGTTTGTTTAATATTTTTACATTTATCCAATAAATGTTAGAGGCTTAAAATCCAAATGAATCCAATTTTAAGAAAAATTACTCTAATATTATTAAAAGATTGTTTTACTGCCTTTTAATGGGTATCCATTTTTAAAACAATCATTTGAAAATTTTAAAAGCTATATTTTTCGAAATAAACTTATTATTTATGATTGGTACATTGAAATTTACTTTGGATAAATTTCTGATATTTTTCTGATAATGTTCATTTTTTAATGAATAGTGAAAAGTTTTGTATTTTCAAAAAAACCCTCTTTTTAATATAATTTATTTATATAGTTAGATTATCTTTTTAATTGGTTTTAAAGTGAAATTATAATATATTTTTAACATTTAATCCAATGGTGTTCATTGGAATTAATATTACTTTGAGATTGGACATAAACGAGTGTCAAACTTTTGATAGATATTGTTTCTTAAAAACACGCTATTTGATTTGACAGTGGGATATAATTATAAAATTAATTAATGAAACTTATATGTTATGAATTTGGTAAAATAGACATCATTTTTTAATTCATAATATCAAATATATCTTAGGGTGAATTTTTTGTATTTTTTTGAAAAACCATAATTTTTTATGTATAGTGAAACCACAAAGTGGTAGTTACAAAAACTGATTTTTCGTTTAAATGAATCTTTACCACTTCTGTGATTTGAATTTAAAAAATCAAATATAATTTATTTTCATTATTAAGTAAAATTTGGTTCAATGGTATGAAAATAATTTTTGATGAAAAGTAACTTTTATGTTTTATTAATCGCGATTAAATGTAATTAGTTTGATTTAAGGTAAAAATGATATTATAATAAAATGAAAATATCTTGAACATTTTCCTCACCCTATTTTATGAGTCATGGACGACCAAGACAACCCATGGGTCGATATTTGGGACCCAATGGAGCCACATGGGTAAGATAATGACATTAATGCCTTTTATTTAAAGTAAAAGTAAAAATGACACAAACATGTATCGTTTTACTAACACAATTTTTAAATGGGTTTATACAAGTAATATTTTAGACTATAAATAGTTATTAGAAAGATAAAAATATTTCATACACCGTAGTATTTTTTTTTATATTTTTTAGACTTTTAATAAATTAAATTATTTATGACATCCTGATGATGCAGAGGTTACCTCATTATTTAAGGATTCAAATAAAATGAAAAGATAATGCAAAATCTAGGACCTAAACATGTAAAAAACCTATTTTATTGGTGTATTTCGAACCCTTATCACCTTATCCTCAAAATATATCAATTTGGGACCTTTAAAATCCGAAACTCATTTGGAAATAATGTAATCTTTCTTGACTTTCCAGGAGTGCCCCTCCTCTCCTCTTATAAAAGGCCCCCACCTCTACCTCCTTACCCACACCTCTCAAGCCTTTGGCTCAGACAAACCCTGACCATTTCATCTCTCCAAATCCCTCTATTATTCATTGAAGCCTCACCTTGGGCAGAAAGATCTTCAAGAAACCCTTTTTGTTCAAACCAAAGGGAGTTACCCGATTTAAAGGTAAAGTCTTCTTTAATGTTCTATTGTTTTATTTTGCTTCTCCAACCTCCTAAAATATTCTTATTAATTTCTTTTGTAACAAAACCAGTACCTTAAATGTAATAGGATGTTTTTATAATAATTATTCGATCTACACTTCCACACAACTCTGTCTAATGGTTAAATAACATATTGTTTCTGTGGATGACGAATTTCTGTCTCACGAAACGATGATTATTCAATATTCTTTTAACACCATCAAAGGTGTCCATTATGATGTCACTATATTTATATATGATATATATTATGTTTATGTTTTCCTTATGCTTATTTATTTTACATTTATGGCATACCTTTATGGTTTACATTATGGGAAAACGAGATATCTTTATTTTAGGAAGTGCGGACTACCACCCCCTCAAAGTGATTTGATTCGTTAATGTCATATGTTGGACGTATAACGGATAAATTTAATGATATTATATATTATTATACACTGGAATTATAATATACCTTTATACAATTATTATTTCATTCCATTAAAGTATGAAATAGAAATGAAAGTAGCGTTCATGCGTACATACGACTTACCGTCTCCATGAACGGTGCATTTCATTTCTTACCTCTAAATGATTATTTAATATTATAAATGCATGTATATAATGGATATATATATGGTATATATGATATTTACATCATTAATATAATTCTTCAGATAATGGATATTTGACTACACGAACAACTAGTAAATATAAGCAGTTCACTTTTGACTCAAGTACCAAGTATCGACAAAACGACCGTTATTAACTTAAATGATTACATAATGTGAATAACAGAGTAATAAGTGATATAAAAGGAATAATTAACTTGAAAAAGGTTCTTAATAAATTATAAATTAACTCAAGTGTATTATTTAGGAGATTAAAGAACAATCGAGTCAAGTCAGACACGAGGTAAGGGATCCTACTTCTCTATTTCTTTCCAAGTACTCTCTTTTATGTCATTTCTTTTATGCTCCATGTTCTTATTTTGGAGGATGTTATTTTATAATACTATTTCTGTACTTTTTGTTTTCATGTGATTAGAGACCCTATTTGATCTCATCAATCCATTTTTGGATGTTTTATGTGGCGTCGTTTGGGTGCCGAATTTTCATAAGGGGATTTTCATCTCACTTTTTATTCCCATGAGATTCATGCTACATTCGCCACTATTTACTTTTGTGTGGTTCATTTAATTCCAATTATTATACTATTTGTATAATATACTATCATTCATGGGTATTTTCATCTTCATTTTATGACCCTTCTTTCATGGGGTGTACGTTTTGAAAGTTTCACAAATCTTTAAGGGAACCTTTCACACTCCTCTTTTTAAAAGACTTATTTTGTTATGTCTTTTAATTTACATAATCTTATATTGGGTGTAGAGACCCGAGTCTTGAAGTACATGGACATTACATTACCTTTGCGGAATACTTAGTAGATAACAAAAAAATACACACATAAGGATCGTAATAGTTTAGTGTCTTTGGAAACTCGGAATGTAATATTCTAATCATGGTGAAAGATCTCCAATATCACCCATAAAGATCTTCCCCATTTTTTTACCTAAAACCTTTCATTATATCCTAGGGAAAAGAAAACATAAAATGGTGAGCTCAAATGCTCAGTAAGGGTAAATAAAATAAATATAAATCTCATCGTATACACAAGCACATAAATTTTGGAAATCTTTACCTGCAAAAGTGATCATAATTTCATAACATGGGATAAACCATGGCAGTGAAATGTAATCACAATAATCATAAAAAAAAACATGAAACTTTGTGTAATACACACATAATCATAGAGAATCTTTTCTTGTTAGTCAAGACTCATTTCCAAGACTATCTTAGTGGACAAAGTCCCTTTCTGAACTGAGTCACCCTCGTTCCAGTCCTGTTTCACTGAACCGGTATAACCTACCGTTCCAGCACTGTCTATCTCATGAGATATAAAATCTTTACCCAATGAATTGGAGGGAGATATAGGTCCCACACATCTCTTAATGAATCCTTTCTTATGTGTGCCACATAATCATAAACCATACATCATAGCATAACCCATGTAATAAAAATGGGATTCTTAAACAACATGACATCATAAAACAATTCATATAAGATAAAGGAATTCATAAAAATATTTCCATCACAACATAATCAAACCAATGTAATAATATGGATAAAAACAGAACCCTTTTATTATCTTAGATGGAAAATAATTTTGATAAAATACTTGAACTCCATTCTTGAGGAAAATATCCTTTCTACTTCAAAAACATTTTTCCTTTCATAACATGTCATACAACTTTAAAATAGAAGGAGTTGATTAAAAATAAACTTGAAAACATGTAATGGATGTTTCTTGGAAATAATGTTTTAAAAATCCATTCATGCCGTATAAGTTAAAAAAAACAGTCTTCGTACTTTTGTCGGAAAAGTCAAAATGTACCTCGTACGAAAAACGACAAAAGATTCCTTTCATACATATTACTAAAAACTCACCGAAGGGTAAAAATGGATTTAAACAATAGTAGGTGGATGGAAATAATATTACATATTGATGAAACATGGATGTGGATGATAAAATACACTCCAGTAAATACTTACGAATAAGCAATCTCGGATAAAAATGAGATTGTGATATTTCCCTTACCTTAAGTCCGATTTGCTTCGTATGTGTCCGAACCTCCTGTATAATGATTTAAATAATGTCATTGACTTGTTACAGAATCATATTCATTGTTATGATATCATATATGGTTCACTTATGACTTTATATTACCCGTTCTTTTGTAAATTCCATGTTAAAGAAGCGTTTTGGGTAAAATCGTTTCATTTATCGTAGGTGTTTTGACTTGTTGTTATTGACATTATTATTACATATATCCTGATTTACTTACTTCCAGAATATAAAATATGATTTATATATCATATATATTCAGTATATATATATATATATAATAGATAGATAAATGAAATGAAAAACACCGTTCATGGAGACGGTAGTCCGTACGTACGCATGAACGATGTTTTCCTTTCCTTATTGTCTTGAATGGAAGTAAGGAGATGACATACATATACATACATACTTAAATCCAGTAGCTTTATAATGTCATATATTTCATTATTATTTCTTATATATACTTTTTAATCATTCTTAAATGTTTAACATGGAGAATGAATCTCATCGCGACGTGGAGACGGTATTCCGTACGTACGCACGAGCGATGATATCATTCCCATGGTCGTGGAATTGTGTTGAAGTGTATGTATACTATTTAAGTATCAATATCACTTTATAATAATCATATATAGTTACTCATTACACCTTTATACCCATCCAATTAAGGTGGTGGCGGAAAATAGATTACACCACGGCGTGGAGACAGTATTCCGTACGTACGCACACGCGGTGATTTCCTTTCTCCGTAGGATGGATAGAAGGTTAATTAGAGTTGTTTCATATTTATAATAACATATCAGTATATAATAAATACTGATGTTATTAATCTATCATTAAACAACTAAAGAAGAAGAAGTTGAAGAAGAAAGAAATTGAAATGATCGGTAATGGATATTACCTCTTCTTTGGAACACCTCTTTGAATCCTCCACTTAGGGAACTAAGATTGGTCTTTGAAGAAAATAAAGACCTCTAGGATTATTCTAGGGAAGTGGAGAAGGGATTTTGTCAGGGGTTGGCCGAGCGTGAGTGCTCAAATTGGAGTGAGGAGGAGGGGGAGGAGGTGCCCTTTTATAAGGGAGGAGAGGGGCACCTTAGGAATATCTCAAAATATTATTTTATATTAAAGTCAAAATCGGTTTATAATGGTTACAAAAGGGTCTTATTTCGAAGCTAAAGTGGGTATGGGTCGAAATCCTATCAACCAATAGGATTTAGACAAGTTTAGGGTATTATTTTAACCTTATCAATTAGATTTAACTCTAAGTTAAATAATTTAACTTTTACTGTGTCTTTTTGTTTTCTTTAACTATATGGTTAATACACTTACTATAACATGCCAAACGAACCTCAAATTGTTTATTATTAATATATATATCCTTATATATGTCATTTTACTGAACCTTATATTTTTAGGAATAAAATAACAATTAATAATATAATAGTTTCATTAAAAACTATTTTGTGTCAATTTTGACACTATTTGATATATGATTTTTGTGAAAATCATAACAGAATTATATGTTCGAACCAAGTTTATTAAATCGACACTAATATATCATAGTAACCTAGAAAATTAGTGTAATTCATAAAAAGTCTCAAATTACATTTATTTTGGTGTTTATAACATCAATTATGTCAATATTTCATTAATAAGATAATTACTGCATCATCTTTGTGTCATAAATAAATTAAATTATTTGATGTCTAAAAATTACAAATAAAATACCATCATGTGGGAAATCATTTTATATTTCTAATGAATATTTACAATCGAATTTATCTTATGTACAACCCTATATTAATTTTTTTTTAGTAAATATACTTTGATTTTAACTCTTTTAACTCTTCTTTGAATTAAATAATAATAAATGTCCTAATCTAATCCAAGTGGGCCTAAATGATAAAATTTTACACTTAAGGTTGTTTTTGGTCGAGATACACTTGTCCAATAGAATTAGGACATGTGTTAGGGTAATATTTATATCATTCTTACCCTTAATTACCCAATTTATTTTTAACCGTGGTAAATAAAAGTAAAAAGTTACTATTCACCAAAAATTATTTTCATCTCATTGAACCACATTTTACTTACTGACATCAACCGTGTCTCTCGGATTTTTGAAATTCCATTCACAGAAGCGGTAAAATTATGTTTTATGAAAAAATTCAGTTTTTTAACTACCACTTAGTAGTTTCACTATTCATCAAAAATTGATGTTTTTCAGAACAATGCCAAAATTTCATCCTAAGCTATATTTTATATTCCGAATTCAAAAATAAAGTCTATTTTACCAAATTCATAACATAGAAGTTTCATTAATTATTTTTATAATTAAATCCCGCTGTTAAAACAAATAGTGTGTTTTTAAGAAACAATATCTATCAAAATATTGACACTTGATTATGTCTGGTTTAAATGTGAAATTACAACCAATGACCAACATTGTATTAAATTGTAAAAATATATTATAAATATACATTAAAACCACTCAAATTAATAATTTATCACTATTAATTATTTCGATTAAAAAAGATGTTTTTAATTATAATTAATAATTTTCACTATTCATCAGAATATGAAAGTTATCCGAAAAGTACCAAAATTTCACCTTAAGCTAAATTCGATACTCTGAATCCAAAAATGAAGTCCATTTTGAGAGATAAATTTTCTAAAATTTAAAAAGTGGTTATTACTATTCATAACGGCTAGTTTTAATATTATTTTAATAGCATATCGTTGTTTCGTGAAACTCAGTATTGCGTACTACACACGCTATCAAGGAAGGTTGCGATTGTGTGTAATGCAAGGCAAGTCAAAGATGCGTGTTGTGCAAGCTCCTTTTGGTGTAGCGTACAACACAAGACATTAATTAAAAAGAATATTTTTCATAAAATTTCGGGATGTTACATTGGGATATGTTCTAGTATATCCTTATTGATGTAAATTTTATGTCCAAGCGATGAGATACCATTTTCTCTCTCATTAACTAATTTTATGAATTTTAATGTGACTCCGTTAGGCTGTCGAATTTTACCAAGGGAACTTCTTAACCCAATTTCAATTTCTTTGGGTTCAACATGTAGTTATTGAATATGTCATCCTATGAATATGTGTAAATTACCTTTGATTGTTTTACACTTAATATAAACTAATATTTGGTGTATTTATATTTTTCACACATAATTATGATATTGATTTATCCTTAATTTAAGGATACCTTCTTTATAAGGGATTTTATCTCATTTTACATTTCTATTGAGACTTAATTATTGTTATGCACAAATTCACTCTTATATGGTGTATATATTGTCCTTTGGAATATTATATCGTGAATCCCATTATTCTCATGATATTATAAACTTCTGATTAAATGTTATTCCTCAATTATTGTATTCAAGTGTATCCCAATTTGTTAAAGACCCATTAACTAAAATATCATTTTAAATGTTTTAATGATTTATTCTTATAAATATTTCCCATTAATATCCATGTTTTCAAAATGGTTTGAATGATTTATATATATGGATATTGATGGTTTAAAATTTTAAATGCTTGAAAGTGGTATAGGGAACTTTGATTCAAAAATCTCTTTATTAAATTGTTTTGAAAATGGATTTTTAGAATGGATTCATTATTTCAATATCCTAAATTGTTATATTGTTATTAGAATGTGGGAATATTATCTTTAAATTATTCTTATGTTATGTGATATGTTTATGTTATGGTTCTTGGGAATTTTTTATGAAGACGAGTGTTTCTGTGATAAACTAAGGGTAGGTGAGCCTGATATAGCTCTCTAATGCATTGGGTAACGCGAAGGGGTTAAACATTCAGGTTTCTCTGAAAATATTTAGGGAATATATTATGATGGGTATTCCAAACATAACCAAGAGGGTTACTCCCTATGTAAGAATGTTATGAATGCATCAAGTTACCTTTATGTCTTATGATTTCTATGATTTATTCATGACTTCATGAGGTATGTTAAAGTTCTTATGTTTTATGTGTAAAGTAGGATTTCATTGATTATCATGTATACATGTACTAATGTTTCCTGTCCGCATCATTATATCCCTTACTAAGATTTTTATGCTCATCCCAAGCTTTTGAAATTTTTTTCACATGTCAAGGGAAAGTTACATGATGTGATGATAGTGTCGAGGAAGTGTCAATAAAGAATCCGTTATTTATTTTAAATATGTTTCCTTTGATGGAAAAAAATGAATATTATTTTGTTGTAACCACCTTGTTTAAATTTTGAATGTAATGAATGGTTTTATGACCTAATTCTCTAAAACTCTAAACCTGAAAAGATCCTCAATGTGTATTCTTGAAAAACTCAAGATTAAGTAATTATTAAGGCTGGGGCCTTATAGTTATAGTATGGTTGGTGATTATTTTTTTAAATTTATATATATTCTAATTATTAATTAAAATTTTGGAATCATTTAATAATGTTATTTCTAAATAATTATCCTTTCCGCACATAAAACATTAATGTGTTACCTTAAGACAATTTATTTTATGTTTCCTTCCAGAAATCAAACATAAAGGAATGGTAGTATTTTACTATCTATTTTTAATCATTAAAAATTACATTCAATTACATCTATATTTTCTTTTAAAAACCATGATATTTATGGATTATTATAGTATCTTATTATACATTTTTCTAATAATTAATGATTTATTCATAACTGATAAATCCCCTTATGTGTAACATGCATTGAAAACTTATTTTCAAGACATTTAAGAATCAATCAGAATTACTTTGATGATGGATGATAATAATAGAAGAGTTCCTTGAATGTGTTCAAACATTTTCCTCTAAGGTATTAATGGATTCATTATCCTTTTTGAATAGTTCAATTAATTCCTTTTCCATTTTTCTATAAAGTATATGTGGGAATTACTTATTGAAAAATATTCTCTTAAACTCATCCCACACTTCAGAGTAAAATTAATCTCATTACCTTTTTTTATTTATACGATTGAAAAATGGATATAAATATCCTTTAAAATGATAAATCTAGATGATTATTTCATGTTTTATAAACTATAGGATATATGTTATCATTTAAATGGTACTAATAGATTTCTCAAAAACTAATGGATCAGTAGACCAACTAAATGAAACTATAGATATCATAATGAAGGACTTAATGTCATCATGATTCATGGATTAAATTTTTTTTTTATAGGTATAAAAATGATATATTTCATTCTTTGTCCTATAAAATTTGGTTTTTCTATAGTCCAATTAATACATTATCCAAAAAATTTAGCATTATAGTGGTTCTTTGAGGATCCATACATTGAATAAAACCAAAAAAACAAAGTTTGAAGAACATTAATAATTTTTTAAGGACACCTAATATATAACATAAAAAAACAATAGTATTTTATAGTATATTTAAACATACCCTAATGGTTTCTACAAATGTTTTATAATCCCATTTTACAAAGGTAAAACAACCATTCTCTAATGAAAACTATTATAAAACCTAATTTTTATAAAAAATATTACATCTATTTAGATTAATATTTAATATATAACACTATGATATATTTCATAATATTATCATTTTAGTTTATTTGGAAACATGATTACAAAATACATTTGTTCATTAGCGATCTACGTCATCTCCCACAAACTTCTTCTCAGATTTCTATTTTTTATCATATCATACATAATATCATTCATTAAATAATGGGGATGGGAAATATAAGAACGTGTTATCATAAATTATTATTAAGTTTAGATATGGTATATATCTATGATAAAATAATTATAACATTGGTATTAGGGTATTGGAATGTGAGGATAAGGTTCTAAAATCATACCAGGCATATCATAGATCATAATCTTGATTCATGGAATAAATCATGGTAGTTTATACCACACAAATAATAAAGGAATCAATGAATAAGAGGAAAAACACAATAAAATTTAAATAAGTGATTTGTTTTTGGCATACACAAAATCATATAAAATTATTGCATTTTCATTTTGAAAAGAATTCCTTAGAAAACTAAAAATTTCAAAAAAATTATGAAAATCATATTGTTTTAAAATAACCATTGAATCATATACAGGAATCATAAAATAATTGATTATTCATGGTTGTGTTAAATTACATTCAATCCGTGTATGTTAAAACAATTATTCTTTTCACATTTTAAATTAAAAAACAAAAGCACCACATTCAGAAAATGAAAATAAATTCCTTTTAATTTTTTAAAAATAAAATCATTGGGAAATAACCTTAAAAAATATATGTTTGACAATAAAATTCTAGAATTTTTTTAATACAAGTGTGTGAATGAAAAAGAAATTTTGACCATAAAAAAAGTAATATCAGTTTTCCATAAAAATATTCTCTTAGTATTCCATGAATATATATTGATTATATTTAAAAGAAAACATAAAATATAAAGAAATAATAAAAGGATAAAAATTAAATGGATTCATGAGAGATATTTCATATAATTTCATCTTCAGAAACATAATGATAAACAATCTTTTTACAGAATGAAATTAAAATAAAAATCAATTACAACATTGGTAGCATTAAAATAAAAATAAAATATTTGACCGAATCCTAAAAAGATATTTAAATGCCCAAAAAAATTGTTATACGAGTAAAAAAAAGATATTCATGGGTAGTATATGCACATATTAAATTAATAATTTAGTGAATATGGAGTTTTTCTCACAAAAATAAAAGGTACATGGTAATCCCTTTACAAATGTACAAATTGATTACAAATAACCATAAAACCATGTACAATAAATGTAAATTTATAATAATTAGATAATATATTCATTTGAACACTTATAATATCATAAATTATCCACTAATAACATTTGAAGAACCTTTTATTGAACACATCTTATTATAATCATATCTTTTGAGTAATAAACATTTCATTTTTCATGGATGATTTTGTTCACATGTCCCGATACTTATAATTTTATCATGGTTACAAAATATAAATAATATTATTAATTATATAAATATCATATATATTATTTTATATATATATATATATATGTATTTTTAGTTATAATTACCCATGAAATATTGATTTCGAAACATGAATTACATAGTTCAAGAAAAAAATAGGTTGTACATACGCATGAACACCATTTCCATTTTTCTACTGATCGAATAAAAGATAAGTAAATAATAATTCACATTTATATAGTAATTATTATAACTTTTATATCTGAAATAAACATTAAATACATCTTATTAATTATCCATGACTTATACTAATGTAAAATTAAATTTATCGATACGTGGTGGTGGTAGTCCAATGGTAAAACCGAGCAATACATACACAACACATTTGATCGCATAGAGGGTATATTGTTATCGATAAATAAAAATAAAAATTAATTATATTTATTATAATTATGTTATTATTTTATGATGAATACAAATGATTTATATGAGTTATAATAAGAAATAAAATTCAATGTACATGGTTAAGAGTTTTCCCTCCACATTAACAATCCCCTTTTCGATTACACCAAAAGCCTTGTAAGGATGGTATTTTGGAAAAAATAATCTCTCAAATAGTGGGAATGAATATAAGAATTTATATCATATTTATTGGGTATTATAGAAGGCTCATAAGGTTTTAGGATGTTATAATAAGAGGTCCTTTTATAATTTAATTGGGGGAACTCTCGGAATTTCCTAAATTAAAAAAATTAATATAAAATAGTTTTTAAGATATGGATCATCCAAATTTAAATATTTAAAAAATATCATAAAGATAATTCTAAATCCAATAATATAATAAGATTTTTATATGCTTAAGTGATATTTTATCACATATCTCTTGTGTTTAACCATCATTAATCTTTTTCACAATTACGTCATTATCAATGTTTTTTACATGTTAATAGTAAAAGGAGTTGTGATCCATAAAAGACCATTTTTTTTATCAAAAATATCACATTCACTTGTATGAAGATGGGATTTTAAAAAAAATTATATGATTTAATAATATATTAAATTTTATAAAATATAAATAATGGGAAATTATGGAATTATTCATTTACATTGAATTTAATGTCCTCAAGATAGTAATGGAATTAGAATAAAATCCTTATAGACATCCTTAGTATTTTATTGTCATCTATAAAATATGTGGGTCACTATAACTTTCCTAAATAATATCAATTTTTTATATTTTCTAAATAATTATAGGATTTCTGTAATACTTACATAAGGAATGCATTATTGTTTTGTTAGAATCTAATGTAATTATTTAGAAACTAAAAATGAAGAATTAAATTCAATGAAAAACATTAATTTATTTCTCAAATAAAAATTTATAACCCAATATATCCACATTTTATCATTATGTAGAATTTTATTTATATTAATCTCATGAGAGTGATAATTTTTATTTCATTATTAAAATAATATAAATGTCATAATCAAAGTAAAATGGCACAAACATTCCAATTTCTTGAAACATTATTGATTTTATCTAAAAACCACTCATCAAACTAGATAATATTATTTTTTTTTAAAATATTCAATCCTTTTTCCAAAGTTCTAGAACTGTTTTATCAATATTATCTTTACTATGGTAATAAAAATTGTCATATTTTTACAATTCATCCAGACAAAAATTCATTATAACCATTTTTATACAATTATTAAATTCAGATCATATATATGGAATATATTTTCTCAAATTCAATTTCGGAACGTATAAAAATTTTGTTTAAAATTAATCCCTCAAAACCAGAAGAAAATTAGCTTTCACGAAATAATGTTTACTTAAATATGAAATTTTTATATCGAAATGAAAAATAAAACTATTCCTAATTAATATATTTGGATGATTCAAATATCGGCATCAATGGAGTTGACATTAGTTGGTTTGATCAATCTCTTAAGGATCTTAAACCTTTTCTAAAATGGATTTTGTGAAATATCCTATTTTTAGACTTGTATATGCTGTTTTTATAGGGATGGAGGAAACTTAAAGGTTTTTTGGCATGGTTTTTATTCTACTCTTCATTTCTGCACCTGGATATGCATGGGGATGTTTTTCCTAATATTCTAGGTCTAGTTTGAGGGTAGGATTTGAGGGCTGGCTTGAGCGGTGCACTGGATGTTTCCTGGTTAAGATTGGTGTTATTTTTACCTGTTTTCTCTTGATGGATCTATTATTCTTGGTCTTGCATAGGGCTGTAATGGATATTTTTTTGTATTTTTTCTTGTATTATTTTACTCTTTTAGTTTAATTTCGGCTCGAGTTCACCCTGGTCCCGTATCTTAAAAAAATGTATCATTTTAAAATAATTAAATGAAAATTCAATTTTATATAAAAATTAGTATATTTAACAATTCATTGAAAAATAACATATTTTTTAAAAAATGATGATATAATTAATTATGTGTAACATATAAAATAAATTTTACAAAATTTAATTGAATTAATTATATTATTTTCTCTATAAAAGAAATAAAAACACTTCTGTTTCGAAATTTTATTTTGCAAGCATATAATGAATTTAGTAAAAATTGAGTACTTATTTTTCAATAAATTTGATTTATCCAAAACCAATATATATGTATTTTTAATTTTTAAAATTTTGTTATCATTAATAAATCCTCTAATTTCACATCTAGGTTATAATATTATACTACATTGTGGTTCATTAAGACTACAGTTCTCATGTATAGAATGCAATAAATGAAATTGAATTTATTTGAAGATTATTATATTCTATAAAATCATGTAGTTTTACATAAGGGAAATTAATATAGGGGTTAGAAAATAAAAATAAAATATGCTTGGATTCTATGGTGGTTTTAATTACTTCAATTTTATTATGAATTAATTCGATATTTCTTATATAGGATGGTCTCTATATCTACCCATGTACCCAATAAATTTTACATTCTTCTTGTTAGTGTAATTAGATGTCTTAGTTATGTACCATTGGATAAAAATACTAATATAATTAAGTTCATTATAGTTTGTGACCAATATATTCCATTTCATCTTAGTGAAATCTAATATTTTAGGGAATTGTGTCCCTACATTAATTGAATGGCACTGTATTTCAATTCTGTTTTCTTATCCCAAATACTAGAGTTCATTTACTTTGTGACCGGGCTAAAAATATTTATTTATAGAGGAATAAGATAAAAATACTAAATTGTATTTATTATTTTAGTAACAATCCAAAACTAACCTCTCTTTAACCACAACAGGTGTCTAGTCATTTATTTCTATTAAACTACAAACCAAATATGTAGAGTTTGAAATTAATAATAAAATATTTATATTGGGTTTAGGTCACCATAATAAAATGATCTTGATATTATTTTCTCTAATAAATAAGAATTACCACATTCACTATTAATGAGATCATCCCCTTATACGTCTTCTAACATTCAAAATCATTCCTCGAGGATTATAGGGTAATGAGATCTCTCCATAAGGATGATAACATTAATTCTTTTTAATTATGATCCTCAGCCATACCCCATGTATAATATTCTACATCCCATCGATCATATACTACCTCTCTATATTGTAATATAATTTCTCAATTTAGATAGTTAAAATTATATACCTATTAAAATTCCCCCCACAATATATATTTGGTGTAACACCCAAATATTTCATAATACGTTATCTCATTAATGTAATTCAATAGGTTGCACTACAAACAACACCGATTACGAATGCACCCCAACGTTCCAAACTAGCCATTCACAAATCGGTTATGAATAGTATTAAAAAATTTTGAATCTTATAAGCTCGATATAATTTTAACACCCATATTATGTGTTTCATAGACATAATGTGAGAAAAAAATCATTCTTTTCAGACAAAAGAAGTATTTTTCAAAAAAATACAATTTTACCAGATCTTAATAGAGAACCCTTTTTAAAACCAATATTTTACACTTATATATATATAATTCAATGAAATTAAATTCTTCTTTATAATCGGGACATAAAAATGTACATTGGATAAATATTTGGTACTTTTCTGATAACTGTCTAATTTTGATGAATAATGAAAATTACTTAATTTTAATTGAATACAAATTTTTTAATAGAAATAAATTATAGTGATAAATTATGAATTTGAAAGGCTTGGAAGTATTATTATATTATATTTAAATCATTTAATATATTTTTTGTCATTATAATTAATTTCATAATTAAATTAGACATGAACAGTAGTCAATCTTTTAATAGTTTTTACTTTAAAAAAATGCTTTTTGGTTTTGACAACATGAGTAAATTATAAATTAATTAATGAAAATTTTATGTTTTTAATTTGATAAAATTGAATTCAATTTTTATTCTGAAATATCAAAATTATCTTATTCTGAATTTTTTTTATTTTTTTGAAAACATCCGATTTTTAATGAATAGTAACAACACTGTGTTATTGTTTAAAACCGAATTTTTATTTAAATAATTATTTATTTATTTAAAATTATTTTAGGTCAAAATAGATATATAGTGCTTATATAAGTTCAATGTAATTATTTGGAGTCACTTTTTAGTAAAATTAGATGTATAAATTTTTATTGAACTTTTTACCGTATTTTACCCTCCTTTATGGAGTATTTGCAAATTTGCATGAAACATAATTTTACCTATTTTATGAGTTAAATTTAAAAAATCCAAGAGACACGTTTGAAATCAGTAAATAAATTTTGGTTCAATAAGATGAATATATTTATTGGTGAATAGTAACTTTTGACTTTTATTTACCACAATTAAAAGTAAATTGGCCAATTAAGGGTAAAAATAAAATTATAATTACCTTAACACATGTCCTAATTCTATTGAATAAGTGTAATTCTACCAAAAACAACCTTATAAATAAAATATGATCTTATTTGGTCCACTTGGATTAGATTAGGACATTTATTATTATTATTTTAAAGAAGAGTAAAAAGTATTAAATTCAATGTTTATTCACTAACCAATTTTTAATGTGAAGTAATACATAAGATAAATTTAACTATAAATATTCATTAAAAATATAAAATCTTTTCCTAAATAATGGTATTTTATTTAAAATATTTATATACTAAATATATATATTTATTTATGACACAATGATGATGTTGTAATTATGTTCTCAATAGAATATTAAAATAATTGATATTATAAATATCAAAATAAATATAATTTGATAGATTTTATTAATTAAAATAATTTTATATGTAAATATTACATGTAAGGGTTTATTAGATAAATTTTTTTCGAGGTGATAAGGTTGTTATGACTTTCAATAAAACCAGATACCAAATAGTGTCTAAAATTACATAAATTAGTTTTTAAACAAATACAATATTATTGGTTGACATAATATTCCTAAAAATCTAAGCTTCATAAAAATTGATTAAATAATATTATATATGTCATTAATGAGACACATTAATTTCGTTTTGAATTTTAGAGTATGTTTATTAACAATATTGTGTAAGAATACAGGAAGACACGGTAAAAGTTAAACTATTTCACTAGGAGTTAATTATAAAAGATAAGGTTAATATGGTGACCTAAACCAGTCTAAAACCGATTGGATAAGTGTTTTTCTACACATACAAACATTATCCTAGAAATAAATCATTTTCAGACATTATAAACCAAAAATTATTTTATTATAACATTATATTTTAATTTTTTCCTAAAGTGACCCTCACCCCTATTATAAAAGGGCACTTCCCCTTCTCTCAAAATCACACCTCCAAATACATTTGGCATGGCCAAAACCTTTCCAAATATCCTCCCAACTTCCATAAAATCATATTATAGTCCTTACATTGATCATAAATCCAACCTATGAAGCCCTTTTGATCAACTCAAAAGGAAACACCCGAAGAAGAGGTAATAATTTCACCACCCTCTTTCATGTTCTTTTCTTTTCAACTTTCACTTTTTTTGGTTTCCGTACCAAATAAAAAACTAAAATGCCTCCAACATGATGTGATGTTATTATAAATTTGTTAAAACCATATTATTTATTCTATCTATCCAAAAAATGACAAATTCATCATACGTGCCTACGAACGGCTTACCGTCTCCATGTCGTGGTGTAGTTTGTTATTCAGACACTTCATTATTTGGATGGGTATAATAATGAGTATAAATGATGTAAATAATAAATATAAAATGTTAGTGATTATTAATAAATGATATATCATCAAATTACAAATAATTTCACCATAAATATAATGATATTGTCAGTCGTGCGTACGTACGGATTACCGTCTCCACGACGCGATGCAATTCATTTCGACATTCACCAATCAACGATGATTATAAAAATATATATTATTAATAAGTATGTAATATATGAAATAATAATACTCTTTAATATATATATATGTACTAACATATATCTTATTCACATACTTCCATTCAATGCGATATGAAAACAGAAACAATATTTATGCGTACGTACGGCCTACCGTCTCCATAAACGGCATTTTACAATTCATATATCTATCTATTATACATATTTATATTCTAAAAATATATTATATATAAATCATGTGTTATATTCTTTAATTATGTAAATCATGATCTACATGACATGATCAAGAATAACAAGTTAAAACATGTACGATCAAGAAAGCGATTATTACCCAAAATATTAATTTAACATGGAAATCATTATTAAATGGGTAGTATAATGTAATAAATGAATCATTTATAACATAATAAATATTAATATGGTTATGTTATAATTTAATAACATACTATGGTCATTATATAATAGGTTAAACGTACCCTCTACCAAAGGAAAGTTCAAGGTAAGGGTTAATTCTATAATTTCTTCATTATCCGAGGTTGTTTTTACATGAGTATCTATTGGGACCTCTTTATAATCCACATTCTTGTTTCATAAAACTATTTTCAAAAGAAATATTTTAAGGTTTTATGTAAGGGACTCTTTATCTAGATCATCATTTTAAATGGTTTAAATATTTATTCTCCCAAATCATTCTCATTTATGTCCATTTTTTCAAAATGGTTTTTAAGGATTTTTTTATATGGACATGGATGTTTTAAAAATTATAATTCATTTCCAAATATTCAAATTTTTGTGGGACACATTGATTAAAAAATTTATTAAAATGCATTCCTTTATAAATTGTGTGACTTTTAAATTTTTTCATGAAAAAGTGATATTTTTTTCAAAGTGTTTTACAAATCATTTTCATCTATGTCAATATCCCTTGATGGATTTTAAACTTGTTTGAAATTTATTTATTATGATACAAATATTCCATATTTTATTTAAGGGTTTTTAATATGTTTGACTATGTATGTGTTATTTTTATACCATTCATGGTTTATGGATAAAGTATTGACATTTCGTATGCTATTTTAAGTAAGAATTTTTGTGTTATGTTTAAACCTTTTCATATGAGGAATGCATTGGGATTTGTAAGTGATGGGTGGAGCCCACTATTGCTCCTCGATGCATCATTAGGTCTCATGAGACAAACTAGTTTCTTGAACAAGGCTTTGGAAAAATCTTATTTGTAGTCTTGACAAAAGTCCATGACATTGTGGTTATGAAGTCTAGTATTATCCATTCTATCATTATGAAATTGGATATTGATATTACATGTGATTATTCGACTAATAGAATATCCATGTGAATTAGTAAAAGGAATTATTTTATTTATCATTTCATATTATGCTGAAGTTTATGTTTAAATGTATTTTTTTATTTTTATACATTGCCTTAAATTTTTATGCTTATTTATGAATGTTTCTGTTATATTGTTAACCTTACTAAGAATCAGATCTCACCCGTTTCTTATGTTTTATTTTCCCAAGATTTTGAGAAGTGTATAATGATGTATAAGTAGGGGTTAATCTATGAGATTAATGGCGTTCTCAAAGGATCATTTATGTTGTTTTTTCTTTTCTAACGTGTAGTGTAACTTTCATGTATGTAATCTATTTTCCAAGAATGTTCAACTAATCGGTCATTCAGGACTTGATTACTTGTAATCATGCCAATGTATTAAAATATTCACTAACTCTGGGCTTCTGGGGACGGGACGTTACAGTTGGTATCAGAAGAAGTTTTGGAAGAACCATAGAAATAGATTTAGATAAATTATTATTAGAGAACATTACCCAAAGGTAGACACTGAGGATTAGTATAGAATAACTTCCTAGAATTTTAGTAGTGTATATATTTTTTGTATTTTCTAAGAAATACATCCATGTATGGATACGAGCAGGTAGAGGCGGCTCTGGCACAGATGTACATAGGATTTAAAACATTGATTAGGAGTGTTGGGTTTGACTTGAGTTATCCTGGTACATGATAACGGGCCCTGCTACACCCTTGGTTACGAAACTCCTATGGGATATTCTTAGGATAATTCACATTTTCATTACAAGCCATTATGGGAGATTTAGGATTAATTACATCCTGAAATGTAAACATTTTATGATTATATATTATATTCATAATCTTTTCAATCTATGTTAGGTATTTTATAAGTTTGGTATTATGTATTGCCATTCATAATCTAACCTAGTGTATTCCACTATTTAGAAATGGAACCTAGAAGAAGGAATGGGAATTCCAACAATATGCATGATCAAAACATTAAGAAGGATCATATCTTTCATGGAATTAAGCCAACATTCAAAAGGGAAATAGTCTCCCTCGTATACTCATTATATGAAAAAGTAGTATCATGTGTTAATACAATATGTAAATAATTATCTCAGTCTTATGGATTTTAAGGGAAGCGAGAGAAGAAATGGATGGAAGAGATAATTATAGATAAAGAGATGGGGGGGGAAAGAAGGATTTTCCCATATGTGATAATTGTGGAAAGAATCACCTTGGTAAATGCTTAAAGGGAATGTGAGTTTTTTATTAGTGTGGAGAAAAAGGAAACCATGTACGTGATTGCAAGGGTAAGAAAATGGTTTCAAATGTACAATCCTTTATCTGCAAGGAGATGGGACATTTCACGAATAAATGTCCAAATCATTAGAGTATACCCCAAATGATGCTATTGGATAATAATCAAGTTATAATACTACCGAAGATAAAGAGGAATGATTAGAGTTTTTATGTTGTTGTTATAGTATTTTTTCATTTGAGTATTGTATTAATGATGTACATTTTATAATAATTATAATGTATATAAATATTTTATTGCAGTACCATTTCATTAAGGACTTGAGAATGTGTGGAACCATGAAAAGTGTCTCAGTAGCAGGTTAATTATTTTGGAAAATACATGGTTGAGAGAAAGATAAGCCATAATATGGTTAAGATACTGAGGTAGTGATTTTGGAACACTATATGATTTATTTGGATAAATTATATTCAATATTCTTAACTACCTTGAAACTGATTAATGATTTGTATATTCCATAATTGTTGGAGTTTAAAAAAATTTTGGAAAGAAGGAGTATATTATATATTCTATAAAGAATAAGGGAGCATGAATGTAATCAACATTGTTTTTTGGAAATTTAGGGTGTTACAGTGTTTTAGAAGAATACAAGTTGAAGGTATTCACATGTTATTACGTGGAAAAAAAGATCTTCATTATGTTTACCTTCCTTATAAATTTTGGACTATGATTTTGGATATAAGTATTTTAAATAAGTTTAAAGGTTGGAATCGATTAAGTTTTACAAGATACACTATTTTTAAGGTTAAATTATTTCTTGATATAATTTTTGGATTGTCATAAAATGTACAACCTGGAGGTCGAGTGACAACCTGTCGCGTCCAGCATAGTCGTGAGACATGAACCCGCAACCGAAGGGTGAAAAAGGTGCATCACCTCCTACTAGCATCTTGATGTTCTGGTTTTTATAATGTAGTTTTTTTAATAGTCTAACAATTGAATTATAAATTAATTTTTTTGTAACCCTATATGATTAGGATAAAAAGAATATTTTTGCATTCAATTATCTTTTGGAGAGAAAGATAAATCTATGGTATGAATTATTTGAAGGCTAACACTCTACTTTTCAAGTATATATATATATATATTATTCTTATTCTATGAATAAATTAATTCTTAAACTTAATTAAAGGGATCTTAAAACCAAAAATTTTCATTCCTAATACTGTATGTTTTGTTGAACCGGTTATATTTTACATCATCTTAGATTGATGGCTTTGAGGCCATAAATTTTACACTTTGTTTGTGATTGATGACTCCAATAAATACCAATTAATATTTATGTTTTCCCTCCAATTATGTGTCTTTAATTTCCACCAATGTTATATTAATCGAGATCATATTTTGGTGGTGACATTTTCATTTCCCTTTACCTCTTATTAAGACTAAAGTTTATTAACCCAATTCCTAATGTGGGTTTTCCACGAAGGTATTTTTTTTTTAAACCATTTATTTTTGAAGAACAATTTCAAATTTTGTGGACTCAATTTATTGAAGGAGTTGAGAATGTAATACCCCAAGATTTCATTGTATGTTATCTCATTAAATTAATTCAATATCTTGCGCTACACGCAACACTAAGTTTGAATGCACCACAACTTACCAAACCAGCCGTTAAAAAAGTGGATATGAATACTAATATCTTCATTTTGAATCTTATATAATCTATATATTTTTAACAAACATATTATGTGTTTTTTTAGATATAATATGAGAACAAATTCATTTTTACAGATAAAAGAAGTACATTACAAAAAATTTAATTTTACCGGCATTTAATAGAGAACACTTTTAAAACCAAATATTTTAAACTTTTATATATTCAATTTAATGAAATTAAATTATTCTTCAAAATCGGAACATAAAAATTAAGATTGTATAAATTTTTGGTACTTTTCTAATATCATTCATATTTTGATGAATACTGAAAAACACTAAATGTTAACTGAAAGAAATTTTTTTTATGGAAATAATTTATAGTGATAAATTTTGCATTTGAATGATTTAGAAATATAATTAAATTATAATTTTATCATTTAATACAATATTGGTCATTATAAGTAAATTTACATTTATATTTTACATAAACACATGTATATCTTTTGATAGTTTTTTCTTTTTAAAAAACCTGCTTTTTGGTTTTGGCAACAGAAATTAATTTTAAATTAATTAATGCAACATCTATGTTTTGAATTTTTTAAAATGGAAATAATTTTTTATTTAATAATATAAAAATTATCTTATGGTGGCTTTGTGGTATTTTTATGAAAACATCCAATTTTTTATGAATATTGAAGAACACTGCGTTAATGTTTAAAATCAACTTTTTATTTAAATAATTATTTATTTTATTTATATTTATTTTAAGTCAAAATAGATATATAGTACCTATATAAGTTCAATGTAATTAATTGGATTCATTTTATAATAAAATATGATGTATAATTTTTTATTGAACTTTTTACAGTCTTTTATCCACATTCTAGAAGCATTTGAAAATTTTTATAAAACATAATTTTACCACTTCTGTAAATTTAATTTAAAAAATCCGAGAGGCATGGTTGAAATAATTAAACAATATGTGGATCAATAAGATGAAAATAATTTTTGGTGAATGATAACTTTTGCCTTTTATTTACCATAGATAAAAGTAAGTAGTGTAATGAAGTGTAAAAATAATATTAAAATTACCATAACACATGTCCTAATTCTATTGGATAAGTTTAATTCAACCAAAAAAACCATAGGAATAAAACATGATCCTATTGTGTCCACATGGAATAGATTAAGACATTTATTATTATTTTATTTAAAGAATAGTTAAATGTTTTAAATTAAAAGCTTATTTAATAAACCATTTTTAATATGGGGTTATACATAAGATAAATTCGACTATAAATATTCATTAGAATGATAATAATATTTAATACATAATTTTATTTTATTTATAATTTTTAGTTATTAAATAATTAAATTTATTTATGGAACAATGATGATCTAGTAATTACCTTATTAATGAAATATTAAAATAATGGATATTATAAATATCCAAATAAATATAATTTGAGACATTTGGTGAAGTTGACTAATTTTTTAGGAAAATATGAAATTATAGGGCTGATTAGAATAAATTTTTTTCGAATTGATAAGGTTTTTATGACTTTCTGAAAAACAAAATACCCAATAGGGTCAAAATTGACATAAATTGGTTTTTTAAACAAATAATTTATTATTTGTTGATATAATATTCCTTAAAATCTAAGTCATGAAAAAAGGACTTAAATAATAATATATATGTCATTAATTAACCAGTTGTGTTTATTTTGTATGTTTAGAGTATGTTTATTGACCATATATTTTAAGAATCTAAGAAGACACGGTAAAAGTCAAACTATTTAACTAAGAGTTAAATATAAAAGATATAGTAAATATGGTGAACTAAACCTATCTAAAACCTATTGGTTGAGTGGTTTTAGACCCATCCCCACCATGTACTAGAAAAAAATCATTTTGGAGCCATTATAAACTGAATATTATTTTATTATAAAATAACATTTCAAGCTTTTCCTAAAGTGACCCTCACCCCTATTATAAAAGGGCACTTCCCATTCTCTCATAATAATACCTCCAAATCAATTTGGATCAGCCAAAAACATCCCAAATATCCTTCCAAATTCCATAAAATCAACATAAATTACTTAATTTTATTATAAAGGCAACCTATGAAGCCTTTTTGATCAACTCAAAAGGAAACACCCGAAGAAGAGGTAATAATTTCATCACCCTCTTTCAAGTTCTTTTCTTTTTCCACTTCCTCTTTTTTGTTGTTTCCATAACAACATAATAACTCCAGTACCTCCTACATAATGTGATGTTATTATAAATATGGTAAAACCATATTTGTTATTCTATCCATCCTATAAATGACAAAGTCACCATACGTGTTTATGTACGACTTACCGTCTCCACGTTGTGGTGTAGTCTGTTATTCAAAAACGTCATTATTTGGATGGGTACAATAATGAGTATAACTGATGTAAATAATAAATATAAAATGTTAATTATTTTGTATATATGATATACCATCCAATTACATATGATTTATCCATCAATATAATGATATTGTCGCTTGTACGTACGTACAGATTACCGTCTCCACGATGCAATGATATTCATTTCCACATTCACCATTCAATGATGATTATAAAAATATATATTTTTAATAAACATGTAATATATGAAATAATAATGCTACTAAATAGATATATATATATATATCTATGGGTCTCTGTCTGTTTTTGTATGTATGAACATACACATATCTTATTCACTTACTTACATTCAATACGATATGAAAACAGAAACAACATTTATGCGTACGTACGACCTACCGTCTCCATAAATGGTGTTTTCCATTTTATATATATATCTATTATAAATATTTAAGTTCTAAATATACATGATATATAAATCATTTGTCATATTCTAGATGTATTTAAATCATGATCTAAATGATATAATCAAGAATAACAAGTTAAAACACGTACGATAAACAAAGAAATTATTACCCGAAATGATAATTTAAGATGAAAATACTTATTAAATGGTTAGTATAAAGTCATAAATGAATCATGTCTGATATAATAAATATAAATATGGTTATGGTGTAATTTAATAACATACAATGGTCATTATACAAGAGGTTAAACATACCCTCTACTAAAGGAAAGTGCAATATAAGGGTTAATTTTACAATCTCTTCATTATCTGATGTTGTTTTTACGTGAGTATCTATTACGACATCTTTATCATCCACATTCATGTTTCATAAAAATATTTTCAAACGAAATATTTTATGATTTTATAGAAGGGAATCTTTTACTATATCATCAGTTTAAATGTTTTAATTATTAATTCTTCCCAATCATTCTCATTGATGTTCATGTATTCAAAATGGGTTTTAAGGATTTATTTATATGGACATGAAAGTTTTTAAAATGATAATTTTTTTAAAAATATTCAAAGTGGTATAGGACACATTAATTAAAAAATATATTTAAATGTATTCCTTTCTAAATTTTGTTACTTATAAATGTTTTCATTAAAAAGTGATATTTCTCCCTGTGAGTTTTTCAAATTATTTTCATCTATGTCCACATACCTTGATTGTTTTATACTTAATTGAAGTTGATTTATTATGATACAAATCTTCCATATTGTATTGATGGTTTTATGATATGTTTGACTATGGACATGTTATTTTTATACCATTCATGGTTTATGGATAAATTATTGACATTTTGTATACTAGTTTAAATATGAATGTTTATGTTATGATTAAACATTTTAATATTAGGAATGCATTAGACTTAGTAAGTGATGGGTGGATCCTGCTATATCTCCTCGATGAATCTGTAGGTATCATTAGGCAAAATAGTGTCTTGGCATAAGGCCTTAACAAAATCTTATATGTAGTCTTATCACAAGGCCATGACAATGTGGTTATGAAGTATGCAATTATGCATTCCATCATTATGATATTGGATATTGATATTACATGTGATATTTCAACCAGTATAATATTCCTGTGAATAATAAAATTGAATTATTTTATTTATCTTTTCCATATTATGATGAAGTTTATGTTTAAAAGGGTTTTTTTCTTATACATTTCCTTAAAAGTTTATGCTTATTTATGAATGTCTCCACTATATTTTTATCCATACTTAGCATCAGATCTCATCCCTTTCTTATGTTTTATTTTCCCAGTTTTCAAAGAAGTGTATTATGATTGATAAGTAGGTTTTAACATGGGGATTAATGGAGTTCTCAGAGGATCATTTATGTTAGGTTTTATTTTCTAATGTGTAATGTAACGTTCAATTATGTAATCTATTTTCCAAAACTGCTAAACTAATCAGTATTTAGGGACATTATTACATGTAATCATGTTAATGTATTAAAATAATGCACCGACTCGGGGCTTCTGGGGTTGGGGCATTACATTTGGGCACCATATATAAAATTCATTTTTTAATAACCCAAAAACATTGATATCCTCCCATTAAATTAAAAAAACAAAACAAATGTTCTTTTTAAAAAATATATTTAGTGCCAAATGACTATATTTGGACCCTTTTGGAAATATAGAGATAGAATTTATCATTTACTAAAATTGAGTTATTTTTCATTCATTATATGAAACATAACTTTTGTTGGGGCACATCATTGTAATCGATTGAAAAAAAGCCTCAAATTTGTGGGATCAAGGATATGCTAGAGTTCAATTATATTTTTAATGACTTCTAAAAAATGCAATGAATTGTGGGAGTATCATCTGGACATTATGTGGGCCTCTTTGTCTTGGAAATAACCATGGCATGTGACACTGGTCTCATTATATTACAACTATTTTCTTTATTTCCTGTTTATTTAGAACCACACCACCAAGGATATTGAAAATAATCATTATGTTTCCTCTTGTTCAAAACATGACTTATCCCATGAGGTTACATTAGTAATTTGATGGATTGTTCTTTAGTTTTTGGGAGGAAAAATTTGTTTGTGACATCATATTATGTGATTTACTCACACTATGTATTGTCATAGTAGTCTCTGTATTTTGGCACAAAAACCATTGATGGGAAGACGTAGTCTTGTAATGATGAACATGGAGTGAAAATTGAGCACTAAAATACTCCAAATCTATAATGAATGACTCTATTTTACCAAGTGAAATATTATGTTATCTCCCTCTACACTATGTCAGCCCTAGTGGATGATCATTGTTTTTTGTGGCATTAAATTTAATAAAATACACCTTTCCATTTGTATATTAATGTTTTTTAATCCATGGTATGTATTTTTTATGCTCCATAAGAAAAAAAAACGTTATCCCCTTAAAAAATCAACCAAAAAATATATGTTTGATGAATATTTATTTATCTAATATTCCTCCATCTATAGCCTAATCAAACGCATCCAAGAATATTTAAAAGTTATTCAGTCACCTATAAATTCATCATGTAACAAATATTAATTAAATTGATTTTACTATATGTATTAATGTTAAAAATTAACAAATTATTACAAAAATTTTCTAAATTCAATAAACTACCATTATAAAACTAAAAATCCAATAAAACAAAAAAACATAAAAAAATAAAAAATAAAATAAATATTTATAATGAACCTCCTTCACACGTGAGTGATTGCATTTTCTCATGTAATTTCTCTCAATATGATTCAAAAGAACCCCAATTATTTAATGTTTTATTTTAAGGTAATTAATGTTTAGTGGTTAATAATTTAGGTGAACATTTATTCTGACATGAAATACTCTAAAAAATACTATTCATTTAAGCATGTGATTAAATTTTTAGTGTCTCACTTCTTTAATAAATCCAAAATGAAAATATAATAAAGTAATTTTCCACTTCTGCATCATTTTTCAAAACCCCTTCACAATACATTCCTTTAAAAAAATTCCACAAAAACTATTATCTTTTATCCATGATTAGGATTTTCACATTTTTGTGTGTCACTATTTTGGAACTAAATTATACCTCATAGTTAGAATTCACTAATGTTTTTTTGACAATAAGGAAGTAAAGGATGAATATGTATAGTTGGATCATAGAATTTAATTTCACACTTATTTTATTCTTTTTTTTATAAACAAACAATCTGCCTAATCATCTAGGGGACATCATGCAATAATCGAAATGTCCATTTTCCTGTAGTTTTAATAAAACAATATGATTTAAATTTTGGATGAATCCATGTTGTTTTATTCCCTTGAAAAATTAATGTATCCAAAATCAAGTTCAAATTATGTTCGAAACTTGTTAGATTATGATTCTTAAAAAATATTTTCCTTTTAAACATCTCATACAATTATTATAGATTGTTTATATATGGTTTTCATAGTAAATTTTATATTAGTGAACAAATGGATATAAAACACAAAATTTATTCTAATATAGTGAAACTACTATATTTACCAACACATTATTCATTAAAAAAATTAAAATATATAGATATAGGATGTTATAAATATGATAAAATAGTAATCTTAAATGAAATTCATAAGGTTAGTAAAATAACCCACCTCATTGATATCATTCCTTATGTGGTGTATGTATTTCCATTAATTTTAATTAATATTTTTCTATTGATCCTATAAAACTAAATGCACTTATATTAATGGTGTAATTATTCTTGTTGAGAAAATCAAAAAATAAAGAAAATGGAAAATTCTAGATACCATACCATTATCTCTTGGATTATAACCATTAACTTGAATCTTCATTACATTAAGAATTTATTTAAAAACATAATGATATATTTACATCCCCTCAACTAAATTAAAATTTCTACATCTTCTCATTCATATTGAATAGAATATAAATGTATCCTAAAATCATGAAGAATCTATTTAGGTCTACGTTAAGTAAAACGAATGGTTTTCACTTCCATTGTATAATATTCATTTGAAAAACAATACAACTGAATTAAAAGAAGAGCCAGTTTTTCATCATTGTGATATTTTCTATGAATTTTTCTATCATTAATCAAATTATCATTATCTTTAACATTTATTAAATTATTATATGTTTCAATTCAAATCTAATTGGGTTCATTTAGATTAATCATAATCTTCTCAGCACCAATCATATAAGACATTTTCTATACTTAATTTTCTAAACTCTAATTAGTTCAATGTCCTATAAAAAATGTCTAGTAATATTAAATTTAATTCATTTTAGAGACCAAATGATAGTAATTTTTTATGTAGTTTTATATTCCTAAAGAGTATACTTTACTTATTTTTATAATATATCCTTATGTATCCCGCTATAATTTTTTAAAAAATTTAAATAATTTTTTTATTCTCCACTGGATTATGGATTGTATATTTTATAGACTTTTGATTTCATTAAAACATGTCCATTGATTTTGTAAAAAATTAATTTGGAAATATCCAATTATTATCACTAATTATGTCCATTGGAACTCCATAGGTGTATAATAGGATTTTCCTTAATTATTACACTATAGTGATAACCTAGTTTCCTATTTGTATAATGTTATCAACCAATTTTTATATATTATCAAGTTTCACTAATGTATATTCATTACCGCAACATTTTAGGGATGGATATATGGATTGAAAAAACTAGACATAAAATATTTATACTTCATGAATTCTATATTACGACATCACAATTTTTATTCTACTATTAAGTATCATTTGGATATAATTGTTCATAATAACCTCTCCAACATCATGTATAATGTAAGGCTATTAGAAACCAAGAAAATGTATCTTATATGTTTTTTATATTTTCCACTAATATTCAATATGTTTTAGTGTATTTTAGTTGTTAAAATTTCATAACATATATTCTTTTTCAAAACATCTTATATGAATCTCATTATCCCCTTACTTGTATATAAATGGATCCTACAAGATATAGTACATCATGTATACTTCAAAACATTTCTTTTCATTCATTCTTATCCCTAGATGAATCTGTAATGACCCGTAAAATTCAAGGGATATTTTTCTAAATTTTCATTGAGATTTTACAAGAACGCAGTTTCTGACGGCACCTGATTCCGAGGCCCGTTGTTCCTAGAATCATTTTCCGAAGCTTAGCTCGGGTACATTCAGTGAACGAATGAGTGAGTTTTTATAACTTCTGAACTGGTGATCGGAATCGAATTCTGAGGGCACCAATGGAATCACAACACCAGTATTTTCTTAGAAACCCCTTTTCCGGAGTTGCGTTTGCTCGGGAGTGGTTTATAATTTTTGGGGTTAAGTTAAGAAATAAAATAAGAGTGCTGCGACAATTTTATTTTATTTCACTTAAAGCTTATTAACCTATGTTAACAGGATAAGGTGGGACCCACAATATCCTACCCACATGGTTTGATATTTGTGAGGTGGGGCCCATACAAGCCCCACCGTTTCCTTCCTTCTAAGTAATGCACCCGCACCCCCTTTTTAATGAAGTCAACCGTGCGTTTATTCTGGTTAAGAATCACCTCATTAAATTGGCCGGTTAAATCGTTACAATTAATTCATTGAATTAATTCTTCATTTCATATCTTTTAAATTTCAAATTATTATTTTATGATAATAAAATAATGGATGGAATTATTTTATTATGGATGGGTTTTTGTTGTGTTAAGACTTTTGGGAGAAAAGGGGAGGTCTTGAGGATTCTTCGTTCTTTGACAAAGAACGCGAAGAACGCACCGCCGCCGACAAAGAACGCCAACCTCCGACGATGGACGACGACGAGAGACACCTCCCTCGGAGATCACCTAACTCCAATGATGTTGCTTCCGTGATTCTTTCTTCCACGATGATCCTCTTCTTCCACGACGGTTAATTCAGCGACGAACTCTCATTCGACGACAACACTTAAGGTAGGGGTTTGGTTTAAATTTAATTTATGTGGATTATATCCTCGGCCTTTGTTTATTTTTGTTGAGAATCGTTTGAGCCGTCTGTTATCGTAATAAAGGGAGGAGGTCGGACCGCACAAACACGGATAACCCTCCTCCCCCTTTTGTTGGTTGTACTAATTGTGACACGAGCTAAGGCGGCGCGGTGCAATGGCACCGCGTGGAAACAATGAAGAACGGGCGAAGAAGCGCCGTGCCATTGCGTCGTGCCGTTGTGGCGATTCGAAAGCTCCACAGATTCTTTAATTGGCGGTGGATCGACGAGCATTGAAGGAACATGCCATAGAGGAGGTTTGATGTTTCCACAGTCAAGTGTGAGACCCGAGGTGAACGCCGAAGTAGTCAGATTTAAAAACGGACCTCCGGAGCAACTCCGGTGGCCCACAGAATTCACCAGTGACACGGGTCGCCGGTTCGGCGGCTGTTCCGGTGGACTCACCCTGTGCGAAATAAGTTGGTCGCTAGGGTTACAGGTTGGAGGTGCTGCATGTGGTTGGAGCGTGAGAAGATTGAAGAAGAAATGGAAGATTGGAGAGAGAAAAGTCTAATGAAAATAAATTAAAATTTAAAGGAAAAAAAGAATCTGATTAATGGGTGATGCGCACAAAATTTGAATATGGATTTATGTGTGGATTTTGGGTGTGATATGTTGAGGGATTAAATTAAATTAAAAATAATAATAATATAATAATTTTATTATTATCTTTTGTTGGGAAAACCGTATTTTGACGGTATTTCTTCGTGCGACCTCGGTTTCACGAACCGTTAGTGGCAGTTCGACCCTGACTTCGAGACAGAATTTATGAGTCCAATATTGGATATCTTTTTCGGGTTTTTGTTTCAGGTACCCGAAATTCTCGTACTTAATAGATTTAATATTATTATTAAATCTTTGACCCGCCATAACTCATGCGTGCGACATCCGACTGAGTCGCCGTCAGTGGCGGCGTGACTCTGTCTATAAAACAGTCAATTCAAGTCTAATGTTGGATACTAAATTCGGGTTCGTGTCTCGGGCCCACAAAACAACGAATAATAATAATATTATTATTATTACGGGATCTTGTATCTGACATATCTCCCTCATACGATTTCAGAATGACGAACCTTCTACGATGTTGTGACCCTGGAATTAAGACGGATGATTCCAAACCAATTTTGGATTTTTATGTCAAGGTCAATGTGCGGGCCCCACGAGGCCCGGTTCGTGCATGACGCTGTGAAATGCATCTTTTTCAATGGATATCCGTTTTGGAACAATTGGTAGTCCATATCATGTGTTTTTCCATATGGATCTCAATGGTGTGACCGGTTTGGTAAACCAGTGTCTTTTGAAGTAAGACCGGGTTGAATCGAACATGAAACCAACCAGGCCCTCGGAGTGGAAACACTTATAACATGACCTCCAGATGTCTGATTGACGTGTCGTAAACTTTGTTGGATTCCTGGTGAAGAGACAGAACTTTTGGCATACTTCTCCTGAGATTTGGATGCAGTTAGATAATGGCCAGGTTGGATTGTACCCGAAATCCAACTGTGCCCCTGGAACGGAAAAGATGATAACATTCAGAACAGACGTCTGTTTGACGAACCGTCATCGGCGTTGGTGATCACGTTGAGAAAAGTTCCCTATGAGTATAACCTATGAGAATTTGGGGTACATTTTGAGATACGGATGGGTTGGTTTGCACCCGAAACCAACTGGGCCCCTAGGATGAAAAATCTAGTAACTCACAAACCGGGCGTCCGATTGATGCGCCGTCTGTTGCGTTGATACCCCTATGAAGAGGCGGTCCTTTGAGGTAATTTTTAGTGGGAATTTGAGATACTTGGAGTATGCACCTATAGTTCGTGGAGCAGACCCTCCTGGAGACGAGCGTACGGTGTACGGAGACCGTGTAGCTGGCTGAGACCTGATGACTGCTTGACCGACTCGGCTTGGAGTGAGTCGACTAGCCCAGTGGAAGGAGAACTACTTTGTTTGGGTGCAGACCCATGGCGGATAGAGCACTACTGTGTGACAGTGCAGACCCGTGGTACTCGTCTGAAGAGTACCTCTACAGGATATTAGGGGGTGTGCACTACTGTGTTTGGGTGGCATACCCCGGCAAGAAGCACTACTGTGTTTGGGTGGCTGACCTGCGGTACTCGACAGGAGGAGTACCTCACCAGTCTTAGGTTAGTGAGCAGTACCTCGAAGTTGTGACAGGACCACTGTACACTCCAGAGACAGGGCTCTTCAGCTGTTACGGTTTCGATAATGAAAATCCTGGTTTGATCCTAGTCTTTGATCTTTGTGTATACCTCATGTTTGAGATGGGTCACTTGATAACTTAGGTGTATGTATGGGGATATACCTAGGTAGTGGTTATCCGTTGATTTCATAATCTTTGTGTTTCCTCATGATTGAGATGGGTTACTTGATAACATAGGTATATGTATGGGAATATACCTAAGTAGAGGTTATCTATTGATATCTTCTTTGTGGTTATCCATGTTGGTTTTAGTGATACCGTGAGGGTCTTGGGGTCCCTACTGAGTATCTTTATACTCACCCTTGCACGGGTATGCCCGCACCTCGTTGTGTTGGTTGCAGATGACGGGCAGTGTTGACGGAGGCCGAGTGTTCGAGGACTGGACGGTACCCGGAGGTGGACCACATGACAAGTCAGTACCTGGAGGTGGACCACATGAAGAGTCAGTATCCGGAGGTGGACTTCATGACGAAACGACACATGGAGGAGGTTGACGGGTGAGAGCATTGTGGAGCCTATCTGTACCTACCCTTCAGGTAGGATCCGTGGTGGACGATCCAGGAGCTACACCATCTGTACCTACCCTTCTGGTAGGATCCGAGGAGGACGCCTTGGATCTACTTCCGTTCTTCCAGCCGTTGTCTTTTTCTGTTGTACTTTTGTTCAGTTGTAGTTGTACTTTCAGTTGGGTTTGTATTCTGACCCATTTACTTTTCAGCACTTTCTTTTGTACTTAGTGTTTTACTTCTGCTTGAACTCTATGGTGTTTTGTTTAGTTTTATAAAGGAAATGCCTTCCCAGTTATCGGAATATATGCCTTTGGTGCTAGTCTCCAGCCCCTGGCCTTTGGAAGGCGGGCTTGGGGTAGTCACGACACGGGCCCCGAGGACGGGTCGTGACGAATTGGTATCAGAAGATTCGGTTCTACCGCATAACTTATAACTCTGATATTTTCTTTCTGTGAAGCAATAGTGTTTTGGGTACCAAGTGTGGTCTTCAGTTTAGGGAGACTAGTGTTGGTGTGGGCGGCCGACGTATCCATACACCAGGACCCTGACAACTGATTTCCGACTTTGTGCACAAAAACACTGATTGCATGTGTGTTTCCAGAAGTTTTTAAAAGTCATCTCAAACCAGGTCAGCTCACCAGCTATAATTGTTTGACTGTGTCACGTTGTTTCTTTTAGGATGCCTTTCCATGGACAACCAGCTAGAACCCAGAGGGATGTGCATACCGACTGCTTGCTGAGCGACGAGGCTTCAGTACAGGTCCCTCTTGCAGTTGAGGCACCAGCAGAGGCACCTGCGGAACTACCATACGTTGGGCCACCGATTCCACCATCCCCAACATTAGGAGATGCACGCCACTTGAGCACGCTGCATGAGTTATAGCGCCAGTGGCCACCCAGGTTCCAGGGAGAGACGGACCCGCAGGCGGCTGAGGATTGGCTGGAGGCAGTGGTGAGAGTCTTCAGGCTAGTGGGGACGCCTGCAGAATTCATGGTGATCTTTGATGCCAGCCTTTTTTAGGCAGCTTTAGATAGGTGGTGGAGCCACTTGTTCCAGTTTTGTGATGGGATGACCTTAACATGGGAATAATTCGAGACCTTCTTCAGGGTGGAGTTTGTGCCCGTAGCTCTACTCCCCGAGCGTGTACATGAGCTGCTGCCTTTGCCGCAGGATTTTCGATCAGTAGCCAAGTCATCTGTGGGCAGTAGACAGATGATGCATAAGTCCAAGAGGACCAGAGTCAGCCATACAAGGAGTCTAAAGTGTTATGAATGCGGCAGAAAGGGTCACCTGGTACGTGACTGTCCGACCCCCCGCACAGTCGATCCACAGGCTTTAGAGGAGCCACCGAGGCTGAAGCAGCGACAGGTGCTTGAGCAACAGCCGAGCAGTGGACAAGGAAGTAGAGCTCCGGGAGCAGGTGGACAGGAGAGGAACTAGTGGATACGTCCCATGTACTTCTAGTTCCATATTGCTGTTGTATTTGTGTCTTTGTACTATGAGATGCAATAATAAAAAGAAACTTATCTTTGTGATGTTTTCTTTCCTATCCTTTGTTTGGTTGAAAATGAGTGGTTCCGGTTAATACTGTTGACTTGACCCTCACTTTCGAGATTTCTACTGGAGGATACCCATTGACCTCACACTGTTGCCGATAGTGTGACTCGACCCTTGGAGGCGAGAGTGACAGTTGGATCTCTTGATAGTTACGTCGAGGCCTTACGACGTCATCCATGGAATGAATACATCATTCATGTCAGGATTGACTATATTAGGCAATGGGCGTGGTTCATCTAGGGGATGAGACCAAGTTTCTTTTTTCGGCAAAGGAGAAATTTTGGCAGATCTTTGAAATCGTAGGCAAAGAAGGGGAAAATCATCTAGGATCGGATGAAGACTGCACAGTGCAGTAGAAACAGGAAACTGGTGCCAGTCATAGATACTTGAGCATGATATATTTTTACATAAGAGGAAGCTTGAATGAGAGATGAGTCTGCAAAGAAGCAGGCGTGGAGGTAGAGCTAGGAGAGCAGCATGTGGTGGTGTGCGTTTTAACATACTACAACCACCCGCTTTAGTTGTCCCTGCCAGGCTTAGGGAGATGGAGGGTAGGGGAAGAGAGTAGCTTCTTGCGGTTAGGGAGAGTGAACCAATGGCTCTAATAATTATTCAATGGATAGTCTATGTCCACTACTAGCTTCCGTAGTAACAGACGTTGATATGAATGATTCATTCCTCCACGAATCGTGTCCCATGCCTAGAGTTTCTGGTAAGCCTTGGACTTGACCCTCACGTCTGGAGATACCTTGGGAGGAGACTCGATAGTCACACATACTCCGATGGTGTGTTCAGACCCTTGAGGTGAGAGTTTCGGTTGGAATCACTTGGTGGCAGCTTCGAGGCCTTACGACGTTGGTTTGAGTATGGACTGGGCAATCATAGTTCATACAAAAATTGACGGTATTAGGCAAAAAGGTTGTGGTTTAACTACGACGTCGAGATGGGTTTTCCTTGGTCGGCGAAAAGGAAACCCATCGCAGCACAAGATAACTCATGCATAGGACGGTGCGTCCGATCACTCTTGATTCGGTCAACCTTACCCTCGTGGAAGAAGTCGTTTTGAGTTTCAGTTCTAACAAGAATTAGAGACCTCTAGAGTTCGAGGATGACGATCACGTCTTTATACGGGTCTCACCTCGATGAGGTTTACGGAGATGTGGCCAAGGAGGTAATTTATCTTCGAGGCTCAGTGGACCTTCTTATGTCCTCAGGTGGGTAGGCATGGTGGTTTACCGCTTGACCCATCCACCTCAATTGCACTTGGTGAACGGCGATTTCTGTGTATCTCAACTGAAGAGATACATACTCGACCCTTCGCATATCCTCGACCATGAGGAGCTGGACGATGGCGATGGGGTGACTTTCACGGAGGTTCCAGTGGGGATCGAGGATCGATAGGAGCGGATCCTATGAGGACGGTCGATTCCTCGGGTGCACTTTCTTTGGATGTACGGGAACCTCCAAGTAAGCACATGGGAGCAGAAGGCTCAGATGCGTTCTCAATACCGCTTTTGTATCCCTAATCTATGTTAAAGCTTTATGAGGACATAAATCCTTGAGGTGGGAGTAATGTAAAGACCCATAAAATTCAAGGGAAATTTTTCTAAATTTTCTTTTGGATTTTACAAGAACGCAGTTTCTGACGGCACTTGATTCTAAGGCCCGGTGTTCCCAGAATCATTTTCCGAAGTTTAGCTCTGGTAAGTTCAGTGAACGAATGAGAGCGTTTTTCTAACTTTTGAACCGGTGCTCGGAATCAAATTCTGAGGGCACCGATGGAATCCCAACGTCGGTATTTGCTTAGAAACACCTTTTCTGGAGTTGCGTTTGCTCGGGAGTGGTTTACAATTTTTGGGGTTAAGTTAATAAATAAAATAAGAGTAGTGCGACAATTTTATTTTATTTCACTTAAAGCTGCTTAACCTAAGTTAAGAAGATAAGGTGGGACCCACAATATCCTACCCACTTGGTAGGATATTTGTGAGGTGGGGCCCGCACGAGCCCCACAGTTTATTTCCTTCTATGTTACGTACCTGCACACCCCCTTTTTAATGAAGTCAACCATGCGTTTATTCTGGTTAAAAAATGCCTCATTAAATTTGGCGGTTAAATCGTTACAATTAATTCATTGAATTAATCGTTCATTTCTTATCTTTTTAATTTCAAATTCTTAAGTTATGATAATAAAATAAGGGAAGGACTTATTTTATTATGGTTGGGTTTTTGTTGTTTTAAGTCTTTTGGGAGAAAAGGAGAGGTCTTGAGGATTCTTCGTTCTTCGACGAAGAACGTGAAGAACGCACCACCGCCGACAAAGAACGCTGACCTCCGATGAAGGACGACGGTGAGAGACGCCTCCCTCGGATATCACCTAATTCCAATGACGTTCCTTCTGTGAAGCTTTCTTCCGCGATGATCCTCTTCTTCCACGACGGTTAATTCTACGACGAACTCTCGTTCGATGACAACGCTTGAGGTAGGGGTTTTGTTTAAATTTAATTTATGTGGATTATATCCTCGGCCTTTGTTTATTTTTGTTGAGAATCATTTGAGCTGTATGTTATCCTAATAACGGGAGGAGGTCGGACGGCATGAACACGGCCGACCCTCCTCCACCTTTTGTTGGTTGTACTCGTTGCGGCATGAGCAAAGGCGGCGCGGTGCAACGACACCACGTGGAAACAATAAAGAATGGGCGAAGAAGCACCATGCTGTTGCGTCAAGCCGTTGTGGTGATTCGAAGGCTCTGCAGATTGTTTAATTGACGGCGGACCGACAGGCATTGACGGAACCGGCCGCTGGGGCAGTTTGATGTTTTCGCAGTAAAGTGCGAGACTCGAGGTGAACGTCGGCGTAGTCGGATTTGAAAACGGACCACCGGAGCAACTCCAGTGGCCCACGGAATTCACCGGTGGAGTGGGTCGCCTGCACGGCAGCGGTTCCAGCGGACTCACCCGGTGCGAAATAAGATGGTCTCTAGGGTTACAAGTTGGAGGCGCTGCATGTGGTTGAAGCGTGAGAAGATTGAAGAAGAAATGGAAGATTGAAGACAGAAAAGTATAAAGAAAATAAATTAAAATTTAAAGGAAAAAAAAGAATCATATGAATGGGTGATGCACACAAAATTTGAATATGGATTTATGCGTGGATTTTGGGTGTGATATGTTGAGGGATTAATTTAAATTCAAAATAATAATAATATAATAATGTTATTATTATCTTTTGTTGGGAAAACTGTATTTTGACGGTATCTTCTTCGTGCGACCTCAGTTTCACGAACCGCTAGTGGTAGTGCGACCCTAACTTCGAGACAGAATTTATGAGTCTAATATTGGATATCTTTTTCGGGATTTGGTTCGGGTACCCGAAACGCTCGTACTTAATAGATTTAATATTATTATTAAATCTTTGACCCGCCATAACTCATGCGTGCGATGTCTGATTCACTCACTGTCAGTGACGACATGAATATGTCTTTAAAACGGTCAATTCAAGTCTAATGTTGGATACTAAATTCTGGTTCGTGTCTTGGGACCATGAAACACCAAATAATAATAATATTATTATTATTACGGGATCTTGTATCTGATATATCTCTCTTATACGGTGTCAGAATGACGAACCGTCTGTGATGTTACGACGCTGGAATTAAGACATATGTTTCCAAACCAATTTTGAATTTTTATGTCAAGGTCGATGTGCGGGCCCCACGAGGCCCAGTTCGCGCATGATGCAGTGAAATGAAGCTTTTTCACTATCTATCCGTTTTGGACTAATGGGTTGTCCATCTCGTGTGTTTTTTCATATGGATCTCAATGGTGTCACTAGTTTGGTTAACCGGTGTCTTTTGAAGAAAGACTGGGTTGGATCGTACACAAAACCAACCGGGCCCTCGGAGCGGAAACACTTATAACTTGAGATCCGGACGTCCGATTGATGTTTCGTAGACTTTGATGGATTCCCCGTGTTGAGACAGAACTTTTGGCATACATCGCCTGAGATTTGGATGTAGTTGGATAGTGGATGGGTTGGATTGTACCCGAAATCCAACCGGGCCCCTGGAACAGAAAAGCTGATAACTTTCAGACCGGACGTCCGTTTGACAAACCGTCAGTGGCGTTGGTGATCACGTTGAGAAATGGTCCCTATGAGTATACCCTATCGATTTTGGGGTATAGTTGAGATACAGCCAAGTTGGTTCGCACTCGAATCCAACCGGACCCCTGGGACGAAAAAGATAGTAACTCACAGAACGGGCGTCCGATTGACGCACCGTCTGTTGCGTTGAGACCCCTATGACGAGGCGTCTTTTGAGATACTTCTTAGTGGGAATTTGAGATACATGGAGTATTGACCTGTAGCTCATGGAGAGGACCCTCCCAGAGACGAGCGTACTGAGTACAGAGACTGTGTAGCCGGCTGAGACCCGACGACTGCTTGACCGACTCGACTTGGAGTGAGTCGACTAGCCCAGTGTATAGAGCACTACTTTGTTTGGGTACAGACCCATGGCAGACGAAGAACTACTTTGTGACAGTGCAGACCCGCAGTACTCATCCGGAGAGTACCTCTTCCGGCTATTAGGGGGTGTGCACTACAATGTTTAGGTGGAATACCCCGGCGGGAAGCACTACTGTGTTTGGGTGGCTGTCCCGCTGTACTTGACAGGAGGAGTACCTCAGCAGTCTTAGGTTAGTGACCAGTACCTCGAATTCATGACAGGACCACTGTACACTCCAGAGACGGGGCTCTTCAGTAGTTACAGTTTCGATAATGAAAATCCTGGTTTGAGCTGAGTCTTTGATATTTGTGTATACCTCATGTTTGATATGGGTCACTTGATAAATTAGGTGTATGTTTGGGCATATACCTGGGTAGTGTTTATCCGTTGATTTCATAATCTTTGCGTTTCCTCATGATTGAGATGGGTTACTTGATAACTTAGGTATATGTATGGGCATATACCTAAGTAGAGGTTATCTGTTGAGATATTCTTTTTGGTTATCCATGTTGGTTTTAGTGAGACCTTGAGAGTCTTAGGGTCCCTACTGAGTATCTTTATACTCACCCCTACACGGGCTATGCCCGCACCTTGTTGTGTTGGTTGCAGATGACGGGCAGTGCTAACAGAGGCCGAGTGTTCGAGGACTGGACGCTACCCATAGGTGGACCACTTGACGAGTCTGTACCCGGAGGTGGACCACATGACGAGTCAGTATCCGGAGGTGGACTTCATGATGAGACGACACACAGAGGAGGTTGACGGGCGAGAGCCTTGTGGAGGCTATCTGTACCTACCCTTCAGGTAGGATCCGTGGTGGACGATCCAGGAGCTACGCCATCGGTACCTACCCTTCAGGCAGGATCCGAGGAGGAAGACCTAGGAGCCGCATCCGTTCTTCCAGCTGTTTTATTTTCTATTGTACTTTTGTTTAGTTTTAGTTGTACTTTTAGTTGGGTTAGTATTCTGGCGCATTTACTTTTCAGCACTTTCTTTTGTACTTAGTGTTTTTCTTTCGCTTGTACTCTGTGGTGTTTTGTTTACTTTTATAAAGGTAATGTCTTCCCAGTTATCAGGATTTATGTCTTTGGTGCCAGTCGCCAGCCCCTGGCCTATGGAATGCGGGCTTGGGGTAGTCACGGCACGGGCCCCGAGGACGGGTCGTGACAGAATCATTCCAGTAACTATAGTAATTTTCCTATCAGATTACTATATAAGAACATTGGTTGGGATATTTTTTGACATTATAATTTTAATGGGTGAGATCAATCATTCTTCATATCATATAATATAGATAAGTGGTCAAGAAGTTTATTTTCAATAGCGTTTTTACTATAATATCCAAATCTGTTTCTTATAGAATCGATATCCTCAAAATTAACCTTGTTTTAACATCTATGAATAAGAGAATATTTATAAAAAAATGAGTAATTTGATTATATATGGAGATTGATTTCACATATATATGACCTATATTTCCCCATAATTAACACAAAGACTAAAATTTCCTCCACTATTGTGGAGTAAGTGAGATTTGATATGTTCAATATCTAGATAGAAAATTTCATCCCATATTTCTTCATTTTTGTTTTATAATTAATAATAACTCATAGTGAAAAGTACATTGAATTGCACATGATATTTGGTATCATACATTAATTAGGTATTATAAACTGGTTTTAAACTAACTCCTTATTTAACCTATTGAATATTTGATGGAATTATTTTCTAAATTGAATTTTTCATCCTATTAAATATGCAAGGGACAAGGGTTGGACTAATCCCCTTGATGAAAATTATAGACCATGAAATTACATTTCTATACCCTTTCAGTCGTTTATGGATATTTTCTTCTGGTTTACCTTCCAATATTTCAAAAAATATAAATTAAAAATGTTTCTGTTGACCCATGAAAGTCATATTTTTATGTTATTAAAAATTATTATGATTTTAGACTTGTTGGTTTTTCCACTGATGGTGAAATATAACTATTTCCTTACCCATTTCTTCTTTAAAAATTTAAAATAAATTATTATGACATATCACTTTAGTAAATCAATGAGATTTTCTAAATATCAACAGTTTTTAAATATTGTGTTTAGATAAATCCTATATTTTTTCATATTCATAGTTAGTTTGACACTGTAACTCATATTTCGCCTTATATTCACTAATATGTTATGAAAATCAATAACCTGGAACAAATGGACTATTTGTAACCTAAAATATTACTATACTCCCCCATTTTAAAATTTAGTTTTAAGTGAGGTGCCTCAATTAATTCATCTCTAGTGGTCAAGAATATTCTTCCCCATATAACAAGAATCACTTTTTACAATCCATGTCTAAAAATAGAAAATCATAAAGCATGATAAGCTTTAGACCTCTAAGTAGATTCTTTTTTAACAATACCAGATGGAAATATAAGGGTTATTTTATATAATCCAAACACTATACCAATGTGATTGAGATTTCTATTATCATATTTTCTATAAACATATAATGGAATCATGAAAGGTATTTATCTCAATAAAATCAAACATGTCAATGTTTATTTACATTTAAATTCATAGGTAATATTAAATCACTTTGGAACCTTGATACATTATAGTATATTCATTTAAATAATTGGAATAAAAACATTTTTGAGTGGTACTATGAAAAATTCTTTCAATATTATTTTAAATGAGATGATGTTGTTCAAGAATTCCTTATAAGATGAAATTTTTGAATATTCTTATGAAAATTGAATATCAACTCAAATCTTCTATAATAGTTGAATTAATTTATTTAAGTATTAGTATGTATTCATTTCTAATACATTTGATCCCAAAAAATGATGTAGGATAATCATTGGATCTATCACTACTATGAGCTTGATTTAGAGTCAATATCCTATAGTTTCATTACATTTTTTTTAAAATTTTCATTCAAATAGTATAAATTCCATTTCCCATTATTCTAATCATGAAAATTTTTTTATTAGAAAACTCCCTTTTTCGGGTAAAACAACCACCTCATACTATACAGGTTATTACTCAAGTCATTTCTTGACAGTATATCCATCATGTGTTGTAATTTTCATACATCCCACTCAATGATTTATTTTATTATAGGTAAGTAATTTTCTTTTTCTTTTCATCTTGTTTTTATTATCATGTCATGTGATATGAATTTATTGACTGTGAATTTTGGATGGTTATATTGTATAAATTAATCAATTCATGAGAAACATAATGTTACACAAAGAATAAATTTCTTAAAATTCAACTAATATCTATTTATCTCTTTAATATATTGAAATTTTTTTTATCACTTGAATATAATTTCATAGATGTAGAATCTTTGTTCCCATATGTCCCTATATTGTTTTAATGTTGGTAGAAAATATGATGATTCAATAGAAATTTAGCCTTCCTATCTCGATTGATGTTTCCTTTTGATTTCGGAGTGAGGTCTGGGGAATTCATCCATCATTATTTATAGGTATTTAAGAAGGGATCATTATGTATGATATATCTTCAAATGTATTCCTTAAAACAAGAATTATCAGCTTGATTTTTCAATGATTCATTGGATGACATATCGTAGTTCAATTAGTGATTGGAAATATGGGAAAATATAATATAGTAAATTAATTATTTACTTTCTCTATATATAATTGAAATTATGTTATAAATTTTTTTTGTATGTAAATAATTTTTTCATTACTATCTTCTTTCATTCTTATTCGGTAATGAATCACTTTCCTCTAATGTTCTTTTATTCTGAATTGGTTGAATTCATTTTATAGTGAATCTTCATCTCATCAACTAACTTTTCACTACAGTGTACATATAAAATATATTTGCTTTCCCATATAATTAATCTGTCTATATATAAAATACTTAGGTAGAGAATTTGGAAACTGGTGATGAGGACAATTTTGGTTTTAATTCTCGAACCATTCACATGTATCATGGAAGGATTCTTCATTTTTGAGGATGAATGCTAACTCTTTGGTCTAGATATCCTTATTTCTCAACGTATGGTATAATCATATTGAGGATTCACTTAATATATCTTCAAATGTATTGAATATGTTCTCCCAATGTCACAATTTTCATGTTTTAGCAGTCCCCTTTAGACAGTATTGGAAACATCACAAATTGTGTTCATCCACAATCACTATTTAATTTTTAATGTACTAAATAGTTAGTAGGAACTCATTACTAAAGTATGAATAATATTTGAGTGGTAGTTTATTTAATATATTATTTTTTTGTTGAAGATATTTTTTCAGGTCGTTGTTTAATTTATTTTGAGTAATTGAGATAAAAATGTGGATTCCAAAGAAACAAGTCCCTTGAAAAAAATTATAAATTTAGATGTTAATGTTAATTTTAGATAATCACCATAGTAAATTTAGGATCACATCTCTTATAATTATCCATTACAAAGTGATCATCATCCATGTCTTTGGTCATTCTATCTCTTATAAAGTAAAAATACCTTTAAATCTCTAGAATATGAATTTTTAGTTCCACAGTCATAATATTAGTGTTAATTAATAGTAACAAGTAGATATTTGTATTAATAAATTATTATATGTGTAAAATTATTTAAAACAATAAATTTTATATAATTTTTTTCACTATTATTTGATATTTCTAAGATTAATTTAATCAATATACATAAAAATTGTGTTTGAATTTTTAGCTTTCAAAATGATAAAACTTTTTATTGTATAAAATGTGAATTGGTAGATACATTCCTCCTTAAAACGGATCAATGTAACACCTTTGGAATTTATTATATATTTCACATTAAATAAATCATGATCAAAACCTTATTTCATACGCAACACCAAACCAATAAAAGACATGATATATAATATTAAAATTAAAATAATAATATTAAATATTACATAAAAATCATATTTATTGAATTAAATGTTATAAATATCAATAACCATATTATTAAATAAAAATATAAAGTAGAATAAATGACAAAGAGTAGTACATATACCATCCCAAACTATTTTCACATATATATTTGATCTATTTAAATTATTATTCATTACATGAAATAACAATTCACACCATAATCATATTAGTATAGAATATTTGGAACTATGGAAACATAAAAAATAGTTCATAATAGTTATACATCATCACCCACATAAATCATTATAATTATCACACTTCATTATCATATCAGAAAGAAATCCATTCCTTGTAACCTGGGCAAAGAAAAATAATAAAGGGTTAGCTCATATGCTCAAAAAGGGTAAATAAGGGAGATATCGGTGGTCATATAAGTATAACATGCAAAATGGGAAAGTGAATATGAGATTAACATTTCAAAACCTTACCTTAATTATCAAAGATCATAATATTGAGTCATGGACTAAATATTGGATGTTTACAAGACTAGAATCATGAAGGAATAAAATAACTCGAAACATGAGAGATTTATATAGGCATAAGGCATGGAATTGTGGAATATAGATAACTATAGAAAATATTTTCCTAAATATTTATGTATAATTTCCAATACTATCATAGTGTAATTGTTTCATTCCACAAAAAATCGTAGTAGTCGAGGTAAAATATTAATACTAACACAATGGAACATTCCCTTATTCAAATTAGTTCACACCCAATTTCAGTCTTGTTTATCTCTTGATATTTCATCCATTACCTAATGAATTATAGGTACCTATAGGTACCACAAGTCACATAATTAAAATAACTTTTTTGTTCCACAAGATCATAAACCGTTCATCATATCAGAACTAATGAATTAAAATGAGATTAATAATCATTTCATCATAACATAACCTATGAAAATGTACTTGGTTTCATAAAAATCATTCCGTCATAAACATAAATCATCCTGAGAATTAATAAGGTTAGTACCCTTGGATCATATCCCAAATAATATTATGAAACAATGAATGTTGTTTTCTTTGATGAAACAGAATATCATTAAATCATTCATGAGGAAAATAACATTTCCATTTTTAAATCAATTATTAAAAATACAAAAATATCAAACAAAATATTATAGAGAAGATTTTAATTTAAAATAACCACGTAAACTTATAATATATGATTTGAAATATCAATCATGTATTATAGCTAGAAATTCCTTTAATGTAATTTAAATTAAAAAGCATTCCTTCCATTATTTTTTTTAAAAACTCTCAAAGTACATTGTTCTGATAATGATAAGGCAATTAAATTCAAACCATTTTGTAAAAATTAAAACATGGGAAAATAATACATTAAAAAATTATAGGATAATAGAAAAAATACTTCTTTAAAAAAAATTAGACACGTGATATGGAAGAAAATATCTTTTCAACCAAAGAGGAAAATAATGACTCTTTTTTCTTAAAAATATATTTTGGTTTCTCAAGTATATAAGTTAAGGAGAATAAAATAAAAAAATGTATTTTAATTAAATTAATAGATTTTAAGAAATTTCATGAGTATCTTGAGAGGATGATCGTAATATTTCTTCGTCATATATTAATAAAAATCAATCCTTATAAACAATGATATTAAAACATAAAATCCATTACCTCTAGTTCCAATTCCTACACATGTTTTAGGAAAACCTATATAATAAATATAAAATTATTATAAATATTATTGTAATATAGTTTATATATATATATATGAAATTATATATGATTTACAAGTAAACATTTATCAATAAATTATCTTCAATTCATTATTAATATCGCTATAGCGGGTAATTAGTGCATATTTTTTCTTACAAGTTTTAGTTTGGTAGTATTATACCATTAATTTGATCACCGTTTCATCATCATAGTAGTATTGATGATGTTATAATTACCATATATATTTATTATATATATATTATTCCATAAATTTTTGGGATAACAAAAAGAATTACACCATTCACATAGGAGGTAAGTCATACGTACACATGAAGGTTGTTTTCATTTTTAAACGAATGGAATGAAAGAAATTTAAATTTAAAATAATGATTATAATATAATTATAAAATAATATATATAATATAAATTCATTCAAATTACCATCAAATAAAATATTAATGGAAAATGAATCACATTGCTTCATGTTTAGGTTAGCCCACATGTATGTACAAGAGATGTTATCATTTACTATAGGATTTGATTATAAGAATGTAGATAAGATAATATAATTCCATAATTATAAATGTTTTATAAATATAATAGATTAATATTAAACCCATCGTAATAACTATCCCTAAAATTTTGTGTGGAAAAATGAATGGTATCGCTATATAGAGTTGATATGTCGTACGTTAACACATGGTACATTCACTACACATTTGATGGAAAAGAGGGTGTATTATACAGTTTTAATAATAACAAAAAAAATATTGTATATCTATGATACTAAAGTTATTATTTATTTAATAATATAATATCTTATGAGGATAAAAATTACAAATTTAAATGAATGCGATTGATAAATGTGATTGCCTCTTCTTTGAAATGACTCCTTTATAACTCCTTTGAAGGGATCTAGGGTTGATCTTTTTGAAACAAAAAAAAACTATATGATGTGTCTGGGAAATTGGAAAATTAAATTTTTTTATTTTGCTATAACTAGAAGGCTCAATGTGGTGTAAATAAGAGAGATAAAGGGGTTCTTTTATAATTGAAAGGAGGCGATGCTTTCAATTTCATTAAATATAATATTAATGTAAATTAATTTTGACATACAAATGAAACCAAATTGAATTTTTTTTGGGTAAAATGTAAATTACTATAAATATTATAACCTAAAAATATTACTATAATTTTGGTCCTCATTATTACAGTTAACTTTTAGTTTTAACTGCATGTTATCCATTTTGACAATTACGGAAATATTAATGTTTTCTGACATTTAATGGTTTAAAATTTTAATATAAACTTTAAAAAACCCATAAACGGACCATTATTAATTTTTATAACCATATCCCATTCAAATTTCCTAATATAATATTTTTATGGATTTTATAGCATTTTAAAAATTATTATTCATTATAAATATCATTAATTTCATTTTTGAAGCCATTCATTTAGTTTAAATAAGAATACATCTATTAACATGGGAAATTAGAATATAATACGTTGGAACCTCAATAATAATACATATATATCAATAAATTTTTTTGTACACTTTATCTAATTCAAATATTCTCACATTTAATACTTTTAAAATCATTTGTTGAATTTTTTTATTAAATAACGAAATAAAAAATTAGTTTTTCATAAGAAATTAAGGTCACTATATGATTAATATATATATATATATATATATATATATCTAGAAATTAATTTCACTAATCCTAATATATTCTCTATTATTTATTCATAACATTCATTTATCAATATTTGGATACATAAGTGATATTAAAAATAAATAGAGTGAAAATTTGTATCCTTCATTGATTTAAATATTATATAAGTCATTTTCATAAGAATGTATGTATTAAACTAATATATTTATAGTATAAGGTTATAATGATATAATTACATCAAAAAAATCAGAAATATAATGAATCATTTTATCCTTAGCACGCAGTTTTATCCAAGAGTAACATAATTTACCCTTTACTAAGGTGATAAATATTACCATAGTTAATATTATAATAAACAAAAAATAAAGGGGAATATTTAAAAATTTTGATCCTCCAAATTAAAAATATGGAACTAATTTTATCTAATTAAATACCAATAAATGGATGAATGTAATTTTAATTAAATTACTGAAATTGTGGTGAAAATCACTTTATTGAAAATACATTTTTAGGCATAAAACTAGATTTATTATTATCCAATGAATAAAAAATAAAAGATATTTTTTAAATGATTTTATTAAATATATAATATATAAATTTCATTAATATAAATCACTAATAATGATTAGTTTTATATTTTAGGATATAAATACATTACACACAGAAAAAGGGTTTTTCAAAAGAAAAATTTCAAAATTTTCAAATGATTTTTATTTTCATTTATGATTCATTAGTAACCAATGAATTAACTTTATCAATGTATAATTCATAAATTTTAATAATTTAGTTTTTACTTCTCATACTCCTCAATCAAATGTAAATGTGATAATAATATTTTAATAGTATATCATTATTCATCTAAACTCGATGTTGCGTGTAATGCAAGAGTTTAGAGAAATTAAATTTATTTTTTAAAAAAATATTTCTAAATATATCAATGTGTTTCATTATATACCATTTAAAATAAGACACCCTTTAAATATTTTTACTCATGTAAAAAAATTAAGGACAATTTTTCCCCTTCATATCATAAAATTCCCATATAGCTTCATCAAATTGGTAGGTTATACACAAAACATTAACCAGGTGAGTTGTCTTGTTTCAATGTAAATTCTATCTATGATCTAGAATCACAACTAGTTTTTTCTCAAAACACTAATCTTTCTCCCCTGGTATGGCCTCCATGTTTAGTACATTTGAATAATAATGTTTGTAAATCCTCAAAAGAGATATGGAACACATCTTAAACATTATCGAGATTCGATGGGAGTTCCAACAATATATTATCCCAATATGGTCAATAATTTCAAAAGAAACAATATACCTTGGTATGAGCATTCCATAAATTTAAAATCTCATCACCCATAACCATGGATCTAATCATACGCATTCATTATCACAAATAAAAAACTCTATATCTTTCTAATTATTTTCAACATATTTTTTTACTCTATGTTTCTCTTATGTGGTGTTGAATAGATCAAACGTTATATACCATTTTATTGACTTGATGAGGTCCCAATATCATCCATTATCCATACTCATTCAATCACTATGGAGTTATGCACTCCATACAGTATAGGGATTCATAAGGACCCATATAAATGCTATAGTGAAATCTATTTTTTAAGAAAATTCTTCCCAAAGGTTGGTTTTGATCCCAAACACCTTTTAAATCCATAGATCAAACTATGGATATTTAATATGGATCATGACAGATACATCTATATATTTTTTGTTCCTAAGGATGAAAAGTATCACTGAAACATTACTTTTTATCTAGAACTAGATGATGTATTCTCAAAAAAAGTGAGGTAAACATCTGATCAAAATCTGATTGAATTGATGGTGGTACACAATTCAATATTAAAACTTCCATAATATATAACTATGTAAATTGATCAGAAAATAAATATTATATGTTGTTATTATAGTGTGATGACATCATAAGTATTTTTACCATAATTGATATTTTATAATCCCATTTTGATGTTTTGATAATTCTAATGACAAACATATATGGTGATTTATTCCCATTCTAATTTTGGTATGGTTAATGGTGGTATTATCCCCATAGAATTTTGTCTCTCATCCTTCTCTTGTGGACATAATGAGGGCTGATAGGAAATCTCAACACTATCTATATTCACACCTTCCCACAAAAAATAATCTTTCAAATAATTATACATCTTCACGCATCCAGGATGAATAGTGAATAATGAACTATAGCTTCATCCAATGGCTACATATAAAAATTAAGTACTAAAGAGAAACATACACAATTAAAAAAACATGTTATTCTATCATAATCATGGTTGATCTTAGGAACATTTCCAGCATCATTTAAAACTATACATGTTCCTTATGTACTTTTTTAATATTCTATTTGATAGATAGTTTAAAATTAGTTTATAAAGATAATATAACTTCACTCCCATCAGTATATCATGATCCATCCTTTTCAATTCCAAAAATATCATATTTTTTATCCTCATCATTGATAAGATAGAATGATCCTTATAAATTATAGAATTTCCTCATTATTTTCTTTCCTAGGGTGGTAATGTATTAAGAATTCATGATCATTAATCATCAAAAACAATATTATTTGGTGCATGTTGTGATACTTTTAGTTGAGAATATACTTTAATATTTTGGGATGAGTATATATATCACACATTTCCCCATAGTGATAATACCACTATATCAATAAAGAAAATTACCCAGTTAACTCCCTATCAGGAGTTGGGTAATTTTTCATATGGACATTCAATTATCCTAATGTATAATCTACAACCATATCATTATCCCTATAGATATAACTTAGTTATTTTTTGGATGCATTATTATATATTAAAAAACCATTCTATAATCCATGGTAGTGTAAGCACATGTGTACTAACTAACATTCTCCTCAATTCCTTAAAACATTCATCATATCCACCCATTTAATGGAACAGATCACCATTTTGATTTAAAATGTTTTTTTTGGTTTTCATAAACCTGAAAAAATGACAAAAATCTTAGATAAAAATAAATAAAACTAAGAATACAATAGATACCAGTCATAGTGCTTTGTTTGGGACAATGTCCAATAACATTTTTCTTTTAACGGTCTACACAAATTCCCTGACATATGATTATATGATCCATGAATGATACTTTCTAAACCCAAAATTCACTCTTGATAACTTTTTAATATATGTTCTCCTTATCATGGTCCTCAAAAAAAATTTATAAGATATTAATGCTCTTACATACACATTGACTATGTAATAATTTCATAAACAATTACTACCACAAATAATTAATTATATTTTATAATGAAAAAATTCAATTAATATATGAAGATAGAGGGGTAATTAAAAAGACCTATTAAGATCATGATAAATTTATAGATTCCACACTTGTAATGAATTTATTATTTGTTATATCCACCTTATGGACCATAAATTGATGATATTTAAAATGAATAAAAAACATGGAATATTATTGAGTGATGTTAAAATGATCAAACATGTCATCAATATGTGGCAGAGGATAATTTCTCTTGATGGTGATCTTGTTAAGTTCATGATAATAAATGTAGAGTACCATTGATCCATATTTCTTATTAACAAATAGTATAGGTGAACCCCAAGGATATTCACTTGGATTAATAAATCCCTTATCAATATTCTCATGGAGTTTATTTTTCAATTCAAGAAAGTCGATTGAGTCTGTTTGAGATGGAGTATTTTAAATAGGGGTAAAACCATAGATGAGTTTTATTGAAAACTCAAAATCATGATTTGGTGGAAGGAAATGAAATTTATCTATAATGTAATAAATCTGCTGCTATAAAATAGGAATATATAAAATTTTTATTTTATCTCCAACCATCTAAGAAAACCAACCCATTCGAAAAGAAATCATAACCAATTTAAGGATTTATCTTCCATCAGAATTTCATTTTTTCCATCAAATTGATACATGATGATAGTTTGGTTTTGAATTTCAAAAATAACATTTGTTCATCGTAAATTGATATGGCGTATCTGTAATGAAATCCAATACATTCCCAACAGAATATAAAATTATATTATATTAATAAAATGATTTGTGGAAAACAAATTCCCAAAACCATCAACTAGAGGGGAATCATAGACTCTGGATGTGATCAGAATACTTCATGTTTTTGTAATACATTATAAACATATACTTTTTGTGGTTGTAAATTAATAATCAAATAAATTTATTTAGATATAAAAGAATTAGTATATCCGAATTAAATTGAGACACTAGTAGTTCTAGGGTGGATTGTATAAGAACATTTCACTATGTCGTAATCTCACCCATCATTAGAAATAGTGATCATATGAGATCTCCATTAATCTCTATTCATAAAATGTTGTTGATGTCAATCATAATGATTAACTATAGAATTTTAGCACTGGTTAACATAATGCACATACTCCTTTAATTTAAAACAATGGATTGTGGGTGGGTCTTTCTATGGTGGTTTCTCTATATTCAAAGCATTTGATGACATCATTTTATAAGTTCATTGTTTGACTTTTGGATGACCATCCTTTCAACTTTTTAAAAATATGACAAATACCTTAAATAAATTTTACCTACTATTTCCTTCAACATTTTTAGAATAATGGGATCTCATATACTTTACCCAATGGTTTTTAGAATTTCATATGAATTAAATATTTCTTTTATTGTCCAAAAAATATGATTTATGTGTAACTCCACCCTCCATATCCACTTTTCTATGACATTGAATGATTTATTGATAAATAATGAAGCCCCTTATAGATAAAGAGCATAGGAGTCGTGATTTTATGAAACTAATGATTCGATCAACTATATGTTTATATTATATGATAAGACCATAATCATACCTCACTTGTCTATAAAAAGTTTTCCATAGCTACTGATGAATTCATCATCCTTCTATTTTACGTAAATAAATTCACTATCATTTTTTGAATAATATGAGTAAAATAAATATTGATAAATATTATTTTAATTTAATATAACTCCATAGATTCAATTTCATCATGCAACTTCCTATTCATGATAAGATCCCACCATTCATCTTCTTCTCGACCCAAAAGATAAGTATCCAAAATAACATTATCATTTTCTAAAAATAAGAGAATATAAAATAAATTATCTATGAAATTAATTCATTACACTTGTCAACCAACTAAAATAGGTGGTGGATTCATTATGAATTACTAAAAATATCATTTTCCACTTTTTAATCATTTGGAAGATCGGTGAGACTCATATATTAAGAAATTTGTGTGATCCTGAAAATGAGATTTTGTATTCTATCTCCCACAAAACTGTATTTATTAAGAGGAAAATCATTCACTTTTTCCATCACAATTAGAATTTACAGTACCCTTTTATGTTCCACCAATAGAATAATTCCAACCCATAGTGTGAGAAATAAAATGCACAATTAAAAAACATACAATCATGAAATAGAATTTAATGGATGTCTAAATAATGACACCTTTTTCTATGATAACATAAGTTAAACCTAATACATTCATGATTATTATGAAAACATTAAGATTTTTTCCTCTATTTAGACATTTCCATATAGTTGTAAAAAATATTTTTCTTTATATTTTCTCAATTGTTAAATAATATTTTAATTGTTACAAACTATAGAGATATGAAATTTTTATACATTGATATTACATATAAGTAGATGAATATTATTTATTCAAAGTAACAATCAAAGAAAAACTGTATAGGTATAGTATATTTCTAAACACAACAAGTAAAAAATATTTCTATATCATCTACCATATAGTTATTCATAAATATCACCATTCATAGAAATATCAATCTTTAATCATTTCTTCATAACTTGAAAAAATAAAATATAAGAAAACGCGATATTTTATGATCATTATGTATAAAAAATTATTGACCTTAATGATCACAGAGTAATCACACAATAAAAATTGTAATGTTACATAATATTAAAATTTTGGAACCATAACCTAATTATAATATATTATAATCATGATACATGTCATAAATCATGGTAGTTTAAAAGACATTAATCATAATGGAATCAAAGAACCTGATCAGTGAGAGAATAATATAGTCATGGGAAATATAATTTTTCTATACACATGAGAAAATAAAATGATTTCCATATTTTTAAAGGTGTATTTTCATGACTACCATAAAGAAATTGGTTCACACCCCAAACCATCATAATAGTTACGGTCACTCCTAAAATAATCAGAGTGAAAAAATTCCCAAACTATATTGAGTTCACTACACATTTCTGTTTAGTTTATAAATATAGATATATATATTTAACCAATTCATTAGAATAGATATAGGACCATACTATAAAATAATTAATTCATATAGATGTCTTCTATAAGATCATAAACCAGTCATCATATGAGAACCCCTGAAAAGAAATAGGTTTCAAAAACATTTCGACATAGAATATCCCATAGAAATGGAAAGGGTTTTATGAAACTCCATCCATCAAAATCATAAAACATTAAGATAATTAATAAGAATGGAATTCATGAATTATATTATTTACAAATATAATGAAATGTTTATGGTTGTTTTCTTTGATGAAACCAAATAGCATTAAAACATTTTTTAAGAAATTAATACTCCTATTTTCAAATATCTTCTTCAAAGTAAAAAAAATTCCAACTTGTTTTGGAATAAATTTTCATGAATATAACCATGAGGAAATGTAATTGAGTATTCAAAACATATATTTTCTATTATGGGGGGAAATTCTTCTCATGCCATATCATTTAAAAAAATTCTTCCAAACACTTATCAAAAAAATACAAAAATCGCATTTCATTGAAAATGACATTATATTTCTTATCAAACAATTTTGAATGATGTTCAAAATGGGTAAAATGGATTAAATTAAACATATTAGAATAGTAAAAAAACTTTTCCAGATTATTTTTTGAAATCATGTATATGAATGAAAAATATTTTTGAACGAATAATGAAATAATGGTGATTTTACAAAAAAAACATATTTTTTTCTATAGAGTACAAATGCTGAGGAAAATTAAATTAAAACATATGTATCTGAGAAATAACTTTTAGGGAATAAAATATATGATAATTTTGAGACTTTTATCATAATATTTCATCATCAACCCCTAATCATAAACAATCACAATAAACAATGATATTAAAACATAAAACCACATACCTTTGGTATGACTTCCTTCATAAGATTTAAACCCTTATATAAAATAAATAAATATTTGTTCTAAATCCCATCATAGAACCATTATCATATATTAAGTACCCTATATAATTAATATTAACCTTTTATAGATTTTTTAATATTAATTATTTATCAAAATCATTATTTTTTGTGAAAGTTTCTTCCTTTTTCATATAAGTTTTTGTATGGCAGTTTCAGTCATTGTATTATGATCATAGTTCCAAAATCAATTGAATATTAATTATGGTATAAATTTAATTTATATTTATTATATATATTAATATATATTCATTTTATATTCTTCTATAATTTTATGTGATAAAAAAATGAATTACCCCATTAAATGAGATGATAAGTAGTTTTTTCGCATGCATGTTATTCTCATTTTTCAACAGAATAAATCAAATAATGGTGAATAATAGTTAAACATTAAAAAATGATTATTATAACATTCATATCCTATATATATTCATAAAATGTATCCTCATTACCATCTTGTAAAATATACAATATAAAATGAACCAAATCGATTCGTGGATGTTGTAATCCACACGTACGAATGAGAGAGTTTATCATATTCCAAAAGATTCGATTGTAAGAAGGTATATAAGATATTATCATTCAATTAGTAAAATTTTGTCATAAATATAATATTTTAATATTAAATTAATCATAATACCCATCCATAAATTTTGGATATGAAAAACAAGTTGTATCACTTCTTGGATAACGTAAGGAATAAATTCCCATGTGTGATACTTTCACTTCACATTTGGTGTGAAAGAGGATGCAATATGGTGTTTTCATAATAATAATAATATTTAAAAATATTTAGGATACATAAGTTATTATATTATGATTAATATTATTGTTTTGGTGGAAGATAAATAAAAATATAAAATAATGTGAATTTTTATGTAGTTTAACTTATATTTGAATACAATCCTTTAGATCTCCTTAAAATAGCACATGGGTTAGAATTTTTGGAAGAAAAATAGCTCTATGATGTGGAAAAATAATTTTAAAAGATAATATGCTATATCTTTTTCGAGATATAAAGGTCAATGTGGTTTGATGAATAGAATGGAAGATTCCCTTTTATAATTGAGGGGAGGTGCACTCATAAAATTTCATAAAATATAAAATTAATAAAATTTTATTTTTTTCTCAAAATTTCATGAATTTTATAATATTATAATATAATATGATTATGAGTCCAAATAATCCCATCCAACTAATTTTTGACATGTTTGGATCATATTCCTACCCTTATCTTTTAGTTTTAACCTCTGTTATCCCTTTTACTATCAACTTGATATTATGTTTTGAAACACATTAAGTGTTAGTGATGTTAACATAAAATAAAAAATGGCCCATAAATGGATCATTGTTTATATTTTCAACCATATTTCATAATTGTTTTCAAATATAATATTTTTATGAATTTGAAAATATTTAATAAATTATTATTTTTTTATAATATATCATTAATGTCATTTTTAACACTATGCATTTAAAAAAAATATATAAAAGGGATAATTATAAAATAATTGATTTAAAACATTGTAATTTGTTATATATATCCATAAAATTCTAGTCATAGAGTAACTCAATAAAATTATACCAATTTTTATATTTTTTAAATAACTTTTTTTTGAAATGGAGAAATAATGCACTGGGGTTTCATAATAAATTAAGGTCGTAATTTAAATAAAAATAATCAAAAGTAAATGTTTATCAAGAATATAAATTTTTTAAGATCAAAATATATAATTATATTCATTCATATATTTCTTTTTTCATTATGTGGACGCATAAGAGTTATTAAAAATAAAGGGAGTGGACTTTTTTTATTTTTCTTTAATTTAAATATTATATAAGACTTTTTCATGAAAAAACATCCGTTAAAAGAATAAATTTCTTCACTAATTAGATAAAGTTAGAATTACAAATAAAAAAGAAATTATCGAAATAATATGGCTTCTAACGTACTTTTATCCTAAACTAACACAATTTACCATCTAATGAGTTGATAAATTTTACTATAATTACTATTCATATTAATGATAAATAAAAGTGCTCTATTTACCAAATTTAATCCTATTGATTCAAAATATTTAAATAATTTTATCTAATTCATTTCTTATGAATAGATAAAACAAAATCTATTTTTTTTTTGTAAAATGCGATAATACTGTCTTTTAAAAAAAATACATTTTTAAGTAAAATTTTATTTATTAATATCCTATTATTAAAAATGTGATAGATAAATTCCAAAAAAATTATTTAATATATTATATATACTTTTCATAAAATAATTCACCAATAGTGACTAATTTAATTTTTTATGATAATAATACATTGTGCACATAAAAACAGTAATTCAAAAAAAATATCTTTTACTTTCAAAATATTTTAGTATTCATTTTTAATAAATTGATAAGTAAGAATTAAATTTACACATGTTTAAACCATATAATTTAATAATATAATTTTTTTTATTCAAAAAACCAAACTAATTTCTAGGTGAAAATATTATTTGAAATGTAAATTATTCTGTCTAATGTCAATGTTTCGTGTAACAAAATAAATCGATAAAATTACATTTATATGAAAAATTACTTATTTAAAAAATGGAGCCTTATAGTAAAATTAGTAATTATGAATCCCCTTTTTTGATAAATATGTGAGGCCTATTCTATAGGTTTTACATATGAAAATCCCATGCCAAACTACACTAAATGAGGCACTAGAGAAACTTTTCATTAGAGAAGATGAATATTATGGAACTAACTATGAGATAAATGGTAGCTAAAGTAACTTCCATAATGACTACCAAAACATAATTATTCATTAGGTCTCGCATATAAATTATTATAGAATATATAAGTAGAATTTAGGTTGATATAAACATGTAACCATCAATTTAATACATTCAGTATTTATATGGCAGGAATTTTTGTACATTTAACATTTATATTCCTAAAGTGAAAGAAATATTTTTTTATTAAAACTGAATTTATATTAAATTCCCCCATTAAATATTTATTACTTGGTAATTAATATAATTAATTTCATTTCAATCTTGAATGAAACACTTAAAACCAAATATTTGTGTATTATGTATGAATATATTAACTTAATCTATGTCACCACTAGAAAAATAATTAGATTATTCCTTCATCATATTTTTTATTTTATAATTCACAAATTAGGTAATTATTTAAATTATATTTTTGGGAATACAATTATATTTTTTCGGTTTAATATTATTTAACATGGAAAAATTAAAAAAATATGTTCCTAGAAAATTTTGTTTAGTTTTAATATAAATAAATTAAAATTCCTATCATTGAAATTAAAATTAAATTTTTTATCAAATAAAAAAAATACACTCATTTAATTATTAATTAATGGGAAATAATATTGAAACACTTAATTTTCAATGGACATTTTTTTACAAAAAATTGTTTTTTCTAATTCTATTGATTTAATTTAAAGTCCATCTTTATCAAAATTGGAAGTTTAATTAGATTAAATGGAGTCAAAAATTTGAATCATAATTTCAATATTGGGTAAAATGTGTTATTATATTTATTTAAAATATAAATTATTACCTTTGTTTATTTTTAATCAAGGATAAAAAAGTGAAAATGAGTTACATTATATCGACCATCGCTTAACATAAATTGATATTACATCATTTTAGATGAATACTAGTTACATTAAAAATTACATTCCCAAGGAATTTATTTTTTAAGTGTCTTTGGAAATATGGAACAAAATTTTCAAATCTTTTTAATGATAATAAAGGCTTCCAACATAGATCTTCCTCTTTGGTACTTATACTTAAATCATTTCTTCACAACCACAGGAAAAGAAACATCATAAATGGGTGAACTGAAATTTTAAATAATGGTAAATAAGGGAAATGCGAAAGCAAAACATGAACATAAGGTTATGAGAACATGATCATAACATTTTATGATCATACACCGTATATCAAATATCATAATCATGAGAAATGTCATAAATATTGGAAGTTTATAAGTCATCAATCATAATAAAATAAAGAGCTTAATCCATAAAAGCATAACATATGAATAATATAAGAAATTTTGAAAAACATATCTATGTATAACATCATTAACAAGTTGAAGTATAAATAGGTTCACACATAATGTTAATGAAAGTAAATCATTCCCTATCATTGATATATAGACAAGAAACTAGGTCCACACATAATGCTATGAAAATGAAATCATGTTATAACCAACAATTGAGATCACATAATCAGTTTACACATAAACATAAGAAATGAAAACTCGGTCCATGAATAACATTGTAAAAATGTAATAAGGTTTTCACATAACATTATAAATAGATAATAAGGTTCACTCGTAACATTTTCAACTAGTAATATGGTTCACACATAAACTTATGGACATGAAATAAGGACCATGCATAACACTGTGAATATATAGTCTGGTTCATGCATAATATTTATACTTTTGAGTTAGTCAACATTACCAAATGCATTTGGGGGATATGTAGGTCCAACCCAAAACATAACAATATTCATCATACATGTTCCATCAGAATATTAAAACATTCATCATATCCTGATACCTATAATGAGATGAATTTTATAAACATAATTTTCTATCCTTTAAAATTAAAAGAGTATCATTAACATTTCATCACGAAATAATCTATTGGAAATGGAAATTATTAATAATAATTTCATCTAATAATAACTTGTGAAAAGAAAATAGGTTTTGAATGCCACAAACCTATGTAATAGAAATGGGTGTCACAATAATCATTCCATTAAAACAAAAACCATTCATGAAAAGATATGAATATAACCTTTGGATCAATTCCTTTATGGTAATGATTAGCATCAAAATATGTCATTATATATGAAAAATTACATGGAAATATATTTTAAAAACATTTCTTAATGAAAATATAATTTCATCAGCAAAATTTATTTTTGAAAACATAATACATTTAGAAATAAATTTCCTTATAAAATGCATTGAGAACATATAATGAATGCATTATATAAATTTGAAAACCATTTCCCTTGAATACATATAAAATAATCATGAACCCATTTTGAAATTCGTTAAATTGAAAACTTATAAAACATTCTTTAATTATTCTTGGAAACCATTTTGTTAAAAATACATTGAAAACATATAAATAAGTACTATTTTTTTATAAAACCATTTAATTGAAAACATATAAATGATGCTTAAAACGTTATAAAATCTATTTCATTGAAAATTAATTTTAAAAATCATAAAATTTACCTTTAAAAAAGGATAAGGTTGATTAATAGAATTGATATCGGGTAAATCCGTACATGTCGTGGGAGGAAAAATGAATATTCCTTTTTCATACAAAAAATAAGTTATAGAAATTCGTTGTTCTAAAAGTGAAAAGTATATTCCTTTGAAATAATTTGTAAATGAAAAAAAGGTTAAAAACTACTTTTCATGGTTATAGAATAAATGAATATTTCTGGAATCCCTTTTTGAAAACATGGTTTTGAAGTAATACAGATTTCTGATCAGAGAGAGTTTAAAGTTGGGATTTCCTAAAAAAGACTTTCATAACTATATAATATATCGCAGATTAGAATAGTGATACAATACATGTATATAAATATAATAAATATAGGATATTATAATGTAATTAATTTTATTGGGATATGGATTATAAGATTTCAACAATGGAATCATACTCATAAACAATCTCAAAACATTTTGTGATTCTTTCAATAAAAACTTTTCACATAGGAACATTGAACCATACTCCAAATTTGATAAAGTGAAATTAAATTATTCTTAAAATATAATTATATTGATTAGATTCATGATATGACATTTCAAATGTTGTATGTACACCTCATATGTTTATAACATGGCATGTGTCTCAATGAAGGTAAATTGAGAAAAACAAATCTGACAACTTTGGTAAATTATGAAACATAAATACCACAAAAGAAATTTTCTAGGGTATATTGTAACAGCCCAAGATTTTATAAAAAAATATTATTTTTAATTTTATTAATGTCTTGTGTTGTACGCTACACCAAAAGGAGCTTGCACAACACACATCCTTGACTTGACTTGCATTACACGCAATCGCGACCTTCCTCGATAGCGTGTGTAGTACGCAATACCGAGTTTCACTAAACAACGATATGCTATAAAAATATTATTAAAACTAGCCGTTATGAATAGTAATAACCACTTTTTGAAATCCAGTAAATTTTATTTTTCAAAATGAACTTTATTTTTGGATTCGGAGTATCGAATTTAGCCTAAGGTGAAATTTTGGTACTTTTCGGATAACTTTCATATTCTGATGAATAGTGAAAATTACTAAATTATAATTAAAAACAACTTTTTTAATCGAAATAATTAATAGTGATAAATAATTAATTTGAGTGGTTTTAAAGTATATTTAGAATATATTTTTACAATTTAATACAATGTTGGTCATTGGATGTAGTTTCACATTTAAACTAGACATAAACAAGTGTCAATCTTTTGATAGATATTGTTTCTTAAAAACACACTATTTGTTTTAACAGCGGGATTTGATTATAAAATTAATTAATGCAACTTTTATGTTATGAATTTGGTAAAATAGACTTCATTTTTGAATTCGGAATATGAAATATAGCTTGGGATGAAATTTTGGCATTGTTCTGAAAAACATCAATTTTTGATGAATAGTGAAACTACTAAGTGGTAGGTTAAAAACTGAATTTTGCATAAAACTTAATTTTACCGCTTCTGTGAATGGAATTTCGAAAATCCGAGAGACACGGTTAATATCAAGGACTAAAATGTGGTTCAATGAGATGAAAATAATTTTTTGGTGAATAGTAACTTTTTACTTTTTTTACCACGGTTAATAGTAAATAAGGTAACTAAGGGTAAATATGATATTAATATTACCCTAACACATGTCCTAATTCTATTGGACAAGTGTAATTCGACCAAAAACAAACTTAGGAATAAAATATGACCATTTAGGCCCACTTGGATTAGATTAGGACATTTATTATTAATTTATTTAAAGAAGGGTTAAAATAGTTAAAATCAAAGTTTAATAAGTAAATCATTTTTAATATGGGGTTATACATAAGATAAATTCGACTATAAATATTCATTAGAAAGATAAAAAGATTTACTACATGATGGTATTTTATTTGTAATTTTTAGACATCAAATAATTTAATTTATTTATGACACCAAGATGATGCAGTAATTATCTTGTTAATGAAATATTGACATAATTGATGTTATAAACACCAAAATAAATGTAAGTTGAGACTTTTTATGAATTCCACTAATTTTATAGGTTACTATGATATATTAGTGTTGATTTAATCAACTTGGTTCGAACATATAATTCTGTTAGGACTTTCAAAAAAATCATATATCAAATAGTGTCAAAATTGACACAAAATAGTTTTTAAATCAAATATTATATTATTAATTGTTATTTTATTCCTAAAAATCTAAGGTTCGGCCAAATGACTTAGATAAGGATATATGTATTAATAATATACAATTTGGGGTTCGTTTGGCATGTTATTGTATGTTTATTAACCATATAGTGAAAGAAAACAAAAAGACACGGTAAAAGTTAAATTATTTAACTTAGAGTTAAATCTAATTGATAAGGTTAAAATAATACCCTAAACTTGTCTAAATACTATTGGTTGATAGGATTTCGACCCATCCCCACTTTATCTTCGAAATAAGACCCTTTGGAACCATTATAAACCGATTTTGACTTTAATATAAAATAATATTTTGAGATATTCCTAAGGTGCCCCTCTCCTCCCCTATAAAAGGACACCTCCTCCCCCTCCTCCTCACACCAATTTGAGCACTCAATCTCGGCCAACCCCTGCCAATTTATCCTCTCCACTTCCCTAGCAACATCCTAGAGGTTCTGGTCTTCCTCAAAGACCAATTTTAGTGCCCTAAGAGGAGGTCTCAAAGAGGCACTTCAAAGAAGAGGTAATTACCGTTACCAATTCTTTCATCTTTATTTCTTCTTCCACTTATTCTTCTTAGGTTGTTTCATTATGAAGTAATAACATCAGTATCACTCATATACGGATATGTTATTATAAGTATGAAACAACCCTATTTCACCATCTATCCATCCTACGGAATAAGAAATCACCGCGCGTGCGTACGTACGGAATACCGTCTCCACGCCGTGGTGTAATCTATTTTCCACCACCACCTTACATGGATGGGTATAATGGTGTAAAGAATAACTATACATAGTTATTACAACATCATATTGATTCTGATATATTGTATAATACACTCCAATTCAATTCAATATTTATAGAAATGATATCATCGCTCGTGCGTACGTACGGACTACCGTCTCCACGACGCGATGAGATTCATTCTCCATGTTAACCATTTAAGAATGATTATAATGTATATATAAGAAATAATAATGAAATATATGACATTATAAAGCTACTGGATTTATGTATATATATACATATGTATGTCATTTACTTACTTCCATTTCAAGACAATAAGGAAAGGAAAACAGCGTTCATGCGTACGTACGGACTACCGTCTCCATGAACGGTGTTTTTCATTTTATTTATCTACCTATTATATATATATACTGAATCTATATGATATATAAATCATATTTTATATTCTGGAAGTAAGTAAATCATGATATAATTAATAATGATGTCAAGAACAACAAGTCAAAACACCTACGATAAATGAATCGATTTTACCCAAAACGCTTCTTTAACATGGAGTTTACAAAAAAAACGGGTAATATAATGTCATAAGTGAACCATATATGATATCATAACAATGAATATGATTCTGTAATAAGTCAATAACATGATTTAAATCATTATACAGGAGGTTCGGACACTTACAAAGCAAGTCGGACCTAAGGTAAGGGAAAATATCACAATCTCATTTTTATCCGAGATTGTTTATTCGTAAGTATTTACTGGGGTGTATTTTATCATCCACATCCATGTTCCCTCAATATGTAATATTGTTTCCATCCACTTGAAATAGTTTAAATCCAATTTTACCCTTAGGTGAGTTTTTATAAAAGAATATGAAAGGAATCTTTTGTCGTTTTTCCGTACGAGGTACTTTTTGACTTTTCCGACAAAAGTACGAAGAATGTTTTTTTTAACTTATACGGCATGAATGGATTTTTAAAACATTACTTCAAAGAAGCTTCCTTTACAAGTATTCAAGTTTATTTTTAATCAACTTCTTTTATTTTAAAGTTGTATGACATGTTATGAAAGGAAAAATGTTTTTGAAGAAGAAAGGATATTTTCCTCAAGAATTCAATTCAAGTGTTTTATCAAAATTATTTTCCATCTAAGATAATAAAGGGTTCTGTTTCTATCCATATTTTTACATTGGTTTGACTATGTTGTGATGGAATTATGTTTATGAATTCCTTTATCTTATATGAATTGATTTATGATGTCATGATGTTTCAAGAATCCCATTTTTGTTATATGTGTTATGCGATGATGTATGTTTTATGATTATGTGGCACACATAGAAAAGGATTCATTATAAGATGGGTGGGACCTATATCTCCCTCCAATGCATTGGGTAATGATTTTATATCTCATGAGATAGACATGGCTGGAATGGTAGGTTATACCGGTTCAGTGAAACAGGACTGAAACGAGGATTACTCGATTCAGAAAGGGACTTTGTCAACTAAGATAGTCTTGGCAATGAGTCTTGACTAACAAGAAATGATTCTCTATGATTATGTGTGTATGCCACAATGAGTAATGTTTTAAGTTATGATTTCATTTTCACTTCTATGATTTATCCCATGCTATGATATTATGAGCTCTTTTGCAGGTTAAGATTTCCAAAAGCTATGTTCCTATGTATATGATGTGATTGATATTTCTTTTGTTTACCCTTACTGAGCATTTGAGCTCACCCTTTTATGTTTTCTTTTCCCCAGGATATAAACAATGGTTTTAGGTATAAAAAGGAAGATCTTTATGGGAGATGTTGAAGATCTTCCACCACAATTAGAAGTTTACGTTCCGAGTTTCCAAAGACACTAAACTATTACGATCCTTGTGTGTGTGTTTTTGTTATGTACTAAGTATTCCACAAATGTAATGTAATGTCCATGTACGTCAAGCTTCGGGTCTTTACAGTTGGTATCAGAGGAAAGGTTTAGTCAACCTTTGGAAACTAGGATGCGAAAACGTTAGTAAGATCCCTAGAGATATTTCTAAGGTATGTCTAGGGATGCCCCTAAGGATAAGTATACGTATAGGATATAGTCCTAGAACTATGGTAACGATATTAGATTAAACCAAAGATGTTAGATATTTAAGTTACTCCCCCTTTATTATGATTTTTGCCTCTCACACTATTCTTTTTTGGGTTTTAGAATATGGCTGGAAACAAGATGATTCACGATAATGGAGGATATGATGGACAATGGAATGATATTCTTCATGAGCAACCAAATGAAATGGGATTTGGATGCCCAAACATCATTATTATGCCGAATCAGCAATCACACAACATGATCAATAAAGTAAAATTTGGTAAGTTTCCTGACTCGACTAATAAGAGAAAGATGGAGTTCCATGATGATCATAGAGGAAAGAAAGTTCAATTTCCCCTATGTAAATCATGTGGGAAGAGGAATCAAGGAGAATGTTTCAAGGGAACTGGAAGATGCTTTGGGTGTGGAAAAGAAGGACACAAAGCAAGTAAGTGCAAAGGAAAAGGGTCGGTTAACACCATGGATGAGGATAATGGTATTGCTACGACATCAAAAATGGTTAAGTGTTTTAAATGTGGAATGTATGGGCATTATGCAAACAAATGCCCTAAGGGAAAGACTCATGAAGAGAATCAGTATGGTCATATGGGTAGTATTTATGTGGATGATGATTAAGAGACTACAAATGATATATGAGATGAAAGAATTGTTGAAGCTCGGTCAATGGTTTAAGAATGTTGTGGAATGATTACATGTTTATCATGTGTAATGTTGTACTATGGAATAAAGAGACATCTGAGGATTGTTACACTGTTGTCTTTCCTTGAGTTATGAAAGTGTATGATTAATGGTACCACTATCCATGAAAGGTTATTCAGATATTTTTGGAATGTAGATGATATGCGCATAATGAAGGGATAAGGAGAAAATTAAATGTTTGATAGTATTCATGAGCTCATGATTGATATAAGGACTAAGTGATATAATGGTTTGAGTATATAGAATTTTGAGGATTTTGGTATGTGGAAAGTGTTAACTTTTAACTGCACTCATGTTTTCACTAAGGTATTCAAGAGAATACACGATTAAGGACTTTGAATGTTTGGAATGTGACCAACAAGACATATCTTATGATATGTGGGGATCAACGACAGTATTAAATCTCTGGTAATCGTTGTCACTATATTATGAGAGTGGACTGCAGTATTATAAGCCTAAAGATTAGACTGGATTATGTTGGACATAAGTTAGTATTGTTTAAGGATAGAAGATTTTCGATATTATTGATGGGATGTTATAGTAACGCAGTTTTAGAAAAAGGGACAACCTGCAGGACGGGCGACAGCCCATCGCTTCGGACAAGGCTGTAGGAATCGAACCCACAACCAAAGTGCGACTGGCCTTTATCGCCTACCACTGGCCTACAGGAAGTCCCTGTTTAGTAGAAACTAGTTTTATTATATTAAGCAGTATGATATATGAAGTATAAGTCCATTTTAGGAACTATATATGATTAATCTCACTATAGAATGACTTATGTATATTTAATAACTTTTGCTTACCTTTTGTTTGAGACAGATGGAATGACCCGTCATTCTATCACATGATCTGCTAACACTTCACGAATAACAAATTCAACTTCATTTATTTAAGAGATGAAGTGGAAATTGTTCAAGGCACGAACAACAGTGATATTGTATCAAAATAAAGTAAGTATTTATTCTAATTCAAATTTTCAACTTTAGGGAAATGATCTTGAAAACCAAAAATGTTGTCCTAGTGATCTTATACCTGATGAATCAGATGGTACCTTAGATCGTCACAAATTTATGGATTTGTGATTACTGGATTTTCCATAGCCATGTTCTCTACCACTCTCCATCAGAACATGATGGTTAGATTTCTCTTCCATATCCATATTTTCACCTATGTGGAAACCCAGTGATTAGTTTATTTGGGTAATCGTTACATTTCATACTTTTGTTTTTAAAGCCAAGTTTTGGTATTCCCTTTTACGATGTGGGTTTCTATTAAAGAAACTTTCAAATAGTAAACCATTTATAACCCCGACGAATTTCGAGGGCGAAATTCATTTTAAGGGGGGTAGAATGTAACAGCCCAAGATTTTATAAAAAAATATTATTTTTAATTTTATTAATGTCTTGTGTTGTACGCTACACCAAAAGGAGCTTGCACAACACACATCCTTGACTTGACTTGCATTACACGCAATCGCGACCTTCCTCTATAGCGTGTGTAGTACGCAATACCGAGTTTCACTAAACAACGATATGCTATAAAAATATTATTAAAACTAGCCGTTATGAATAGTAATAACCACTTTTTGAAATCCAGTAAATTTTATTTTTCAAAATGAACTTTATTTTTGGATTCGGAGTATCGAATTTAGCCTAAGGTGAAATTTTGGTACTTTTCGGATAACTTTCATATTCTGATGAATAGTGAAAATTACTAAATTATAATTAAAAACAACTTTTTTAATCGAAATAATTAATAGTGATAAATCATTAATTTGAGTGGTTTTAAAGTATATTTAGAATATATTTTTACAATTTAATACAATGTTGGTCATTGGATGTAGTTTCACATTTAAACTAGACATAAATAAGTGTCAATCTTTTGATAGATATTGTTTCTTAAAAACACACTATTTGTTTTAACAGCGGGATTTGATTATAAAATTAATTAATGCAACTTTTATGTTATGAATTTGGTAAAATAGACTTCATTTTTGAATTCGGAATATGAAATATAGCTTGGGATGAAATTTTGGCATTGTTCTGAAAAACATCAATTTTTGATGAATAGTGAAACTACTAAGTGGTAGGTTAAAAACTGAATTTTGCATAAAACTTAATTTTACCGCTTCTGTGAATGGAATTTCGAAAATCCGAGAGACACGGTTAATATCAAGGACTAAAATGTGGTTCAATGAGATGAAAATAATTTTTTGGTGAATAGTAACTTTTTACTTTTTTTACCACGGTTAATAGTAAATAAGGTAACTAAGGGTAAATATGATATTAATATTACCCTAACACATGTCCTAATTCTATTGGACAAGTGTAATTCGACCAAAAACAAACTTAGGAATAAAATATGACCATTTAGGCCCACTTGGATTAGATTAGGACATTTATTATTAATTTATTTAAAGAAGGGTTAAAATAGTTAAAATCAAAGTTTAATAAGTAAATCATTTTTAATATGGGGTTATACATAAGATAAATTCGACTATAAATATTCATTAGAAAGCTAAAAAGATTTACTACATGATGGTATTTTATTTGTAATTTTTATACATCAAATAATTTAATTTATTTATGACACCAAGATGATGTAGTAATTATCTTGTTAATGAAATATTGACATAATTGATGTTATAAACACCAAAATAAATGTAAGTTGAGACTTTTTATGAATTCCACTAATTTTATAGGTTACTATGATATATTAGTGTTGATTTAATCAACTTGGTTCGAACATATAATTCTGTTAGGACTTTCAAAAAAATCATATATCAAATAGTGTCAAAATTGACACAAAATAGTTTTTAAATCAAATATTATATTATTAATTGTTATTTTATTCCTAAAAATCTAAGGTTCGGCCAAATGACTTAGATAAAGATATATGTATTAATAATATACAATTTGGGGTTCGTTTGGCATGTTATTGTAAGTTTATTAACCATATAGTGAAAGAAAACAAAAAGACACGGTAAAAGTTAAATTATTTAACTTAGAGTTAAATCTAATTGATAAGGTTAAAATAATACCCTAAACTTGTCTAAATACTATTGGTTGATAGGATTTCGACCCATCCCCACTTTATCTTCGAAATAAGACCCTTTGGAACCATTATAAACCGATTTTGACTTTAATATAAAATAATATTTTGAGATATTCCTAAGGTGCCCCTCTCCTCCCCTATAAAAGGACACCTCCCCCCCCTCCTCCTCACACCAATTTGAGCACTCATGCTCGGCCAACCCCTGCCAATTTATCCTCTTCACTTCCCTAGCAACATCCTAGAGGTTCTGGTCTTCCTCAAAGACCAATTTTAGTGCCCTAAGAGGAGGTCTCAAAGAGGCACTTCAAAGAAGAGGTAATTACCGTTACCAATTCTTTCATCTTTATTTCTTCTTCCACTTATTCTTCTTAGGTTGTTTCATTATGAAGTAATAACATCAGTATCACTCATATACGGATATGTTATTATAAGTATGAAACAACCCTATTTCACCATCTATCCATCCTACGGAATAAGAAATCACCGCGCGTGCGTACGTACGGAATACCGTCTCCACGCCGTGGTGTAATCTATTTTCCACCACCACCTTACATGGATGGGTATAATGGTGTAAATAATAACTATACATAGTTATTACAACATCATATTGATTCTGATATATTGTATAATACACTCCAATTCAATTCAATATTTATAGAAATGATATCATCGCTCGTGCGTACGTACGGTCTACCGTCTCCACGACGCGATGAGATTCATTCTCCATGTTAACCATTTAAGAATGATTATAATGTATATATAAGAAATAATAATGAAATATATGACATTATAAAGCTACTGGATTTATGTATATATATACATATGTATGTCATTTACTTACTTCCATTTCAAGACAATAAGGAAAGGAAAACAGCGTTCATGCGTACGTACGGACTACCGTCTCCATGAACGGTGTTTTTCATTTTATTTATCTACCTATTATATATATATACTGAATCTATATGATATATAAATCATATTTTATATTCTGGAAGTAAGTAAATCATGATATAAGTAATAATGATGTCAAGAACAACAAGTCAAAACACCTACGATAAATGAAACGATTTTACCCAAAACGCTTCTTTAACATGGAGTTTACAAAAAAAATGGGTAATATAATGTCATAAGTGAACCATATATGATATCATAACAATGAATATGATTCTGTAATAAGTCAATAACATGATTTAAATCATTATACATGAGGTTCGGACACTTACAAAGCAAGTCGGACCTAAGGTAAGGGAAAATATCACAATCTCATTTTTATCCGAGATTGTTTATTCGTAAGTATTTACTGGGGTGTATTTTATCATCCACATCCATGTTCCCTCAATATGTAATATTGTTTCCATCCACTTGAAATAGTTTAAATCCAATTTTACCCTTAGGTGAGTTTTTATTAAAGAATATGAAAGGAATCTTTTGTCGTTTTTCCGTACGAGGTACTTTTTGACTTTTCCGACAAAAGTACGAAGAATGTTTTTTTAACTTATACGGCATGAATGGATTTTTAAAACATTACTTCAAAGAAGCTTCCTTTACAAGTTTTCAAGTTTATTTTTAATCAACTTCTTTTATTTTAAAGTTGTATGACATGTTATGAAAGGAAAAATGTTTTTGAAGAAGAAAGGATATTTTCCTCAAGAATTCAATTCAAGTGTTTTATCAAAATTATTTTCCATCTAAGATAATAAAGGGTTCTGTTTCTATCCATATTTTTACATTGGTTTGACTATGTTGTGATGGAATTATGTTTATGAATTCCTTTATCTTATATGAATTGATTTATGATGTCATGATGTTTCAAGAATCCCATTTTTGTTATATGAGTTATGCGATGATGTATGTTTTATGATTATGTGGCACACATAGGAAAGGATTCATTATAAGATGGGTGGGACCTATATCTCCCTCCAATGCATTGGGTAATGATTTTATATCTCATGAGATAGACATGGCTGGAATGGTAGGTTATACCGGTTCAGTGAAACAGGTCTGAAACGAGGATTACTCGATTCAGAAAGGGACTTTGTCCACTAAGATAGTCTTGGCAATGAGTCTTGACTAACAAGAAATGATTCTCTATGATTATGTGTGTATGCCACAATGAGTAATGTTTTAAGTTATGATTTCATTTTCACTTCTATGATTTATCCCATGCTATGATATTATGAGCTCTTTTGCAGGTTAAGATTTCCAAAAGCTATGTTCTTATGTATATGATGTGATTGATATTTCTTTTGTTTACACTTACTGAGCATTTGAGCTCACCCTTTTATGTTTTCTTTTCCCCAGGATATAAACAATGGTTTTAGGTATAAAAAGGAAGATCTTTATGGGAGATGTTGAAGATCTTCCACCACAATTAGAAGTTTACGTTCCGAGTTTCCAAAGACACTAAACTATTACGATCCTTGTGTGTGTGTTTTTGTTATGTACTAAGTATTCCACAAATGTAATGTAATGTCCATGTACGTCAAGCTTCGGGTCTTTACATATATATTTAAATAAACCTAATTTTAATTATAATAATCATATAATATATACATGGGATTTATACACACCACACAAAAGGAATAGGTTGGGATTAATGCATTTATCTTTGGGAAATAAAAAGTGAGATGAAATCCCCATACATTTGGTGTTGATGCCCTTCATACTCGTAAAAAATTCTAGTATAATGAATGTATGTTTACTAAAAATACCTTATATAATCATAATCTTATATATAATACCATTTATGTTTTTATTATTACCTTATTGTACCCTCAGGTTGATAATCTAATGTTAAGGTTTCACATCAGTTAATATTTTCTTTGTTCTTAAAATCGGTCTTAATTTGTTATATCTTTTGTTATTATAATTATATAATGATTTAAATAACTCAAAAAATTATATAAATAAAATTTATATTAATAATATTTTTCTTATAATGATCTATTGAATATAGATATATGAAATGGAATTCATTGTTCCTGGAGACAGTAAGCCATACATATGCATGATTGTTGTTTTCATTTTTATTTTTGTCTTGATAGAATGAATGTAAATGAAAAGTATGTATATATATGTATATATATAATAATTAAATTTTAATTATTATATCATATATATCATATAATTTCCCTAAGACCATCCTTATTGAATTTCATGTATTGTGTCAACAAATAACATCACTTTGAGGGGGCGGTAGTCCATACTTCCTGAAACGAAATTATCTTGTTTACCCACAATTTAAAGTATAAATATATTCATTTTAAAAAAATAAATAGTCATAAAGAAAAAATAAATGAAATATATAAAATATATAAACTTATTTTCTATAATAAATTCAACCATGATAGGGAATAATGAAAAAATGACATATCATTATTTTGTGAGGCGGTAGTTAACCATACACAAAAATATTATATTTGTAACCCATTATAATGAGGTGTGTGTAATTTTAGTTCAATGAATTATCTTAAAGACATAATATTATGTAAAATGTAATATGTTTTTAATATAATAATTGAATAATGATAGTGTATTTGTGCATAAATAAAGAAAAAGAAAGGACCTTGAGAGAAGTCGTTACCTCTTAATCGTGTAACTCTATTTGGCTTGTGACAAAAGTCTTCCTTGGATTGATTTCTTCCCAATGTGAGGCTTCTAGAAAAAATGGAGGGATATTTGGAAGTGTATTGGGTATATCATGGCAAAAACAGAGTGGTTTTAATGGTGTAAGCAATAGGGAGAGTTGGTGTCTTTTTTTAGGGAATGGAAAGGATACACTTTTCATTTTTTGAAAACAAGTTAGGTGTACTGACATTTATTCATAAAAATGTAAAACTTCCAATAAGGGAAGTCTTATGTTGGAATAATGGATATAAAATTTGTTTTGGAGATGATTCTAGGATGTTTTGGGACTTATAATTAGGGTCTACTCTTTTATTAACCTGATTTTTCTTTTAATCATTTTAATTAATTTTAATCACATTCAGTAATCGTTTTGGTCCAATACAAATTTTAAAATTTTTTAAACTATAAATTTTAATAATTCCAAATACGAAATACATTTTTTCAAATTATAATCACATAATTAAAAGAAATTAATTTCAAAATAATCATGCTGATAGGATGGAACTGCAGGTTTCTAAGTAAAAATGTACAAACGCTTCCACAGTTTTTATAAAAAATTTGAAGGTGAAATTGAATCAAATGACATATATTTGCATTAAATTTTATTTTCTAATTATAAAATTCAACCAATATAAAATATTATATAACCATATAAATGAGTAATATGTAAAAGTAGTTTTGATTTAAAATTTATGATAAATTACTATTAATCAAAAATGAAACCTACAAAAAAATACAAAAAATTTGTCATAATGTAATTTTTCTATTTTCAATTCAAATTTCATGTTTATTTTGAAATATTAAATCCTTAAAAGTTACATAAATGGATTTAAATTGTTTCTCGATTACATTTTTTTAAAACTCCCTTTATAAAAATATAAGTTGTTAAACATAGAATTGGGTTTATTATTATCCTATATCATTAAAATCTATTATATGATTATCAAAATTTATTTTTTTTATATATAACATAAAAAATGAAATATTATCATCCACTATTAGTAATTAATTTAACTTATTAATAACAATTGTTTTTACATAAAAGGATTATAAAATTAGTCTCTTTATATTCATTTGGTTTTTATACTCTTTTCTAATTTTTTGGTAAGCAGTGATATAAACTATATATGTTCAAAATCTTGTTAATCATATAATATAAAATTTAATGGACATGTAATATCATATTACAGAATAATATTTTCATACAGAATTATTTTTCGGTAACACTTGGTCTTGCTTGTTACGTATGCCATCAAGGAAAGATAGTATTGCATGTAACCTAAACAAACCATGATGTTCAGTATAGAGAATGATATAATTTATGTTATTTATAGTGAATGAATAACTTCATTTAGCGCATAATTCAATCTATACATAGTTCTTTAACATAAAATAATCTATTTTCACTGTGATGTGAAATGAAAAAAATATCAATATTATTAAATTAATTCACAAAAATTAATTCACAAAATCTCAGGGTGTTAAATTATACCCAATTAAAATGAGTTCCTCACACTAAATATTTCTATGTTATAAAAGGTTTAATATTTGAAATTTCATTTCATAAAAACCCACATTGTAAAATTGAATACTAAAAATTCCATTAAAAAGGGAAATATTGAACTCTAATGGTTACACAAAGTAACTCATAATGAGATTCCGATATAGGAGAATATAGGTGGGAAGTGAAAACATGGATACATAATAGAAGTCATAAAATCCTGTCATAATGGGGAGTGATAGAGAAAATTTTAGGAGGATTTTATCAATCACAAAGCCATAAATATGTGATGACCTAAGGGACCTTCTGATTCATCAGAAATGAAAGTATTATGAAAACATTGTTGTGTTCAATATCTATTTTCCAAAATATGGTGCATTTTCAGGAAAACATAAACAAGAATTATTTCAAAAAAACATCACCCTTTATTGTTAATTGATCCACATAACTTATTTCACTGAAATATAAGGTGACTTTTTCATTTTGGAAGTACTAACAGATCACGAGATCCATGATATTCCCTCCCATTTGATGTCAGTTATCATCAACACATATTAGTTTGAACATGCGATCCAATATACATAAATCATCATTTGGAGAGATAAAAAATTAATATTTCTAAATTAATATAATGATTCACATAATCATTCCATTAATTTTTAACCATAGAATCCTTCTGAAATTTGAAAATTCAGAGAATTGTATAGAATACCATGAAATCAAAATAAAATTTATCCCCCATCTATCAAAAAATACATATTAGTTGTCATATTCTAAACGTGTGAATGTAACGTCTCGGACCCGGGTGCCATGCAACGGGTGCCCCGAGCCCAGTTCTCCACAAGACCACAAACACATTTCCCCAAACACTAGAGGCTTTCGACTAGCTGCGAGGGCCCAGATCTGATAGTGGGGAAACTATGCCCTCATTTTTCAAGGTGTAGTGAAGCAAAATTTAAATAAAACATACAACGACAGCGGAAGCAGTAAACCATAAAAAACTGAAATAAACTAAAGAAGTGGATATAACCAACTTTGTGTAAATGATGATGCACTTGTTTCATTTTCTAAGAAAATAGCCAGAACATGTTATAAACCAATACAGTAAAAAAAATATTGAGTACAACAAAACAAGGAAAATAGCTGGACGTGGCATCGCGAGCCTAGGCTCGGTCCCATGCCCTCATACTCCTCAGCGGCATCCAAGTACCTGTATATGGACTTTTTCCCCTATGTACACCTGTATAAACGTAATCTATTTGGGCCAAAAGGTGTGGCCTAAACAGGGTGTGAGAAATATATCTCAGTAGACATCCACTAAAGGCCCATGCCCAACTACGTATGAGCATGCAACAATAGTGTGAAATAGTAAAATTAAATAAAGTAAGAAGTACTAAAAAGTAACTAACTTAACAATTAAATTTCAATTTTATTATTCATTTAATTTATTTAATTTCGTAACATTCTTGTGCTCAATAGCACCAAGCCTTCAGGCCAACCGAAACCGTGCACTCAGGCTAAAATAGTAAACCATTCCCTTAGTCATGCCCTCAGGCCATACAGAATCCAACCAGCAGGTATTTCCCTCAAGCGTAATAGAAACCACACTCTCAGGATTAGGAAGTGTCACCCTCAGGCACAGAAGTCAAGCCCTTTAGCACGAAAGGTTTCCCTCAGGCCAAATAGAACGTCGCCCTCAGGCTAAAACAATCACGCCCTCAGGCTAAACAGGTAACCGGGCCATGCCCAACATGTCAAAATGCAGTAAACAAGCAATTCCACTCAAGGAAATTCTATAATTACTACATTAAAAGCATACTCTCGGGTATCCTGACCAAATGGCTAAATAGTGGGACACACCCCTGGGGTGGTTCCGGATCCAAGAAAAGATCCCAACTAGCATTTAATTATCACAATTTAATCACCTATGCAATTCTAGGCATTAAATATAGCAACGGATTCAGCCACACGACACCCCAACATGGGTTAGTGGCACAAAAACGCACAAAAACGCATGATAGTTGGAAAATAAACACAAATCCACCTACCTTATACACTAACGAACGTTATAACCGATCGCCGACTCCCGAAATTCCAAAGAACAACGTAGATCTGACGAAGAACAAAACCCATTAAAATGTAAATAACATCCCCTCGAGAAAGAATTGGTAAGCACGGTACCAGGAAAGTAGAGGGCTTACCCGTGCGTTTCCAACGAGATAGTCCGAAGCCGAATCAGATTCCAGACGAACACCTGGAGAAATTTTCAAAGGGTCGGTTGTCCTCCTTGGCTCCACAACGACCCAAATGCCTTCTCTGCCAAATGAGGAGGCTACTTCCTGTTTTAAGAAAAAAAAAAGATTACACGGCGTGTACTTATGAGTACACAGCGTGAACTTATTTCATTAAACTATTCATTTGGCGGCACTGACACACTATTCAACTGTCGACATGAGTACACAACCTATACTATAAAGTACATGGCGTGTACTATCGCCCAGCTGTCGGCTGCTCCACTGCCTTACTGTTTAGGCCTACCGACCAACTACACGGCGTGTAAGGTACTAATACAAGGCATTTGGTCGGTTCTAACACCCTTCATCGTCGACATGGCTACACGCCCCGTGTACTCATCCCCACACGGCTAGAAGTACACGACGTGTGGAAAACGTACATGGCGTGTAGTTCCAAAATTTTGGATTTTTCCCCATTTTCCATATTTTCTCAAAAAACACATAAGGAAAAGGAAAAATAAGAATCCTGTACCTCGAAAATAAGAACTGAGTTCATAAAAACATCTCTCTTATAGCAATTCGTCCCCAAATTGACCTTCCTAGGGTGGCTAAGATAAAGCTCAGAATAGCTCTGGCCACTAAGCACGTATGTTGGCCTCCCGCTCCCAGGTCTCGTCTTGCACTCGGCCATGCTTCCATAGCACCCGTACGAGAGGAACTGACTGGCCTCGGAGAACCTTCGTACTCCTTTCAACGATACGGATCATATGCTCCTCAAAGGACGCATCATGCTAAAGCTCAACCTCCTCTAGTTGAATGGTGTGAGATGGGTATGAATGGTAGTGAGGCAACTGAGACACATGGAAGACATCGTGCATGGCGCGGTACCGCTACGGTAACTGCAACAGATAGGCAACCAGCTCGACTCTCTCTTGAATCTCAAATGGTCCCACACACCTCAGTGAAACCTTATGCTATCTTCTAATCCGCTTGTGTCCCAGCCTCGGAGAAACACACAAGAAAACATGATCCCCGACAACAAACTCCAAAGGTCGTCTAGGGTGATCAGCATAAGACATCAGATGTGACTGTGCGGTATCCATCCTCTTCCGAATCAACTAGACCTACTCAAATGTCTCCTGCACGAGTTGTAGACCCAGTAAAGCTACCTCACCTACCTCTAACCAGCACAGAGGTGATCGTCATGGCCTACCATATAAAGCCTTGTATGGTTCCATCTCAATAGTCTCCTAAAAACTATTGTTATAGGAAAACTCGACTAAGGGTATGTGCCTCTCCCAAGAGCCCCCAAAGTCTAGGACGCATGCGCGCAGCATGTCCTCTAGCACCTGTATCGTCCACTCTGACTGGCCATCTGTCTGAGGGTGGTATTCTCTGCTCAGAAGCACCTGAGTACCCAGTGCACTCTGAAAACTCTGCCAGAAACGAGAGGTAAATCGGGCGTCTCTATCACAAATGATAGAACGAGGGACCCCATGAAGACGTACTATCTCTCGAATATACAGCCTTCTGAGCTCGTCAACACCGAAGGTCTCCTTGATCACCAAAAATTGAGATACCTTCGTGAGTCTATCCACAACAACCCACACTGCGTCATTTTCTCTAGGTGACCTCGACAATCCCATCACAAAATCCATCAAGACATCATCCCATTTCCAATCTGGAATGGGTAACTAGTGTAACAGGCCGGCTGGCCTCTGGTGCTCTGCCTTCACCTACTGACAGGTGGAACACCTCATAACAAAACCAGATATCTCCCTCTTCATACACGACCACCATTATTGACGCCTCAAGTCAGATACATCTTGGAAACCCCGAGATGAACTACCCAAACTGAAGAATGAAACTCCCATATTAGCTCCTTATTTATATCCCCTAGAACCCATACCAGTCCTTGGAAACGCAAAACCACATCATCACCAATCATCAAACCGGGAAGAGGGCCCTCACTTTCCACCGACTCCCGTAGAACTAGGCCTTCTGAATCCGATAGCTATCTCATCATCACTCTGTCCAGGAGTGTAGATGTCACAAAAAAGAGGAAAGTCAAGTCTTCCCCTGACTGTCATGCACCTCTAGATGCATCTCAAAGAACAAAGCCATAATATCATACACATTACTAGCCTCCTACACTGCCTGTATTTGAGTCTTCCGGCTCAGTGCATCAGCTACTGCATTACCTATACCAGGTGTATAGGCAAGCACAAAATCGAAGGACTGTAGGTACTCAACCCACCTTCTCTGCCACAGATTCAAGTAACACTGAGAAAAGATATTCCTGAGGATTTTGTGGTCGGTGAAAACCACAAAAAACTCTCCTAAAAGATAATGTCTTCAATTGCTCAATGCATTCACAACTGCATCCAATACAATATTATGGGTCGGGTAATTCCTCTCATGTGGTCTCAACTGTCGAGATCCATACCCAACAACTTGGTCGCCCAACATCAAAACGGCTCCCAGCCCAATCCCTGATGCATCACGGTAAACTGTATTGCTCTTTCCCTGCTCTGAGAGTATCAGGATAAGTGCTGATGTCAACCTTCCCTTCAGGTCCAGAAAAGTTGTTTCACACGATTTTGACCTAACAAACTTCACACCCTTCTTAGTCAGACCTGTCAACGGTGCTGCTAAGCAAGTGAAGTCATGTATGAAGCGTCTGTAGTAACCAGCTAGCCCTAAGAAGCTCTATATCTCAAACACGTTTATAGGCTGCTCCCAGGAATTAATTGCTATCACCTTCTCTGGGTCTACTACAACTCCTGCCTCTGAGATGATATGACCCATGAAGTGAATCTGGTCCATCCAAAAGTGGCATTTCGAGAGCTTAGCATATAGATGATGCTCTCTAAGTGTACTCAATACGATCCCAAGATGGGTGGCATGGTCTTGTCGAGTGTGAGAGTACACCAAGATGTCGTCCACGAATACCACCACAAAAGAATCAAGATACGGATGGAACACACAATTCATCAGTGCCATGAATACTGCTGGTGGGTTCGTGAGTCCGAACGACATAACCAAGTACTCGTACAGACCATATCTGATCCGAAATATTGTAAGAGGTATATCCGATGATCTCACGCGCAGTTGATGATATCTGGATCTCAGGTCAATCATTGAGAACACTCGTGCTCCACAAAACTGATCAAGCAGTTCCTCTATCCTCAACAAGGTATATCGGTTCATAACCGTCAACTGGTTCAGCTTTTGATAATCCACACAATGTCTGAGGGTATTGTCCACCTTTTTCGTAAAAAGAACCTGAGAACCCCAAGGAGAAGTATAGGTTCGGATAAATCCCTTTTCCTGTAACTCCTCTAATTGCCTCTTGAGCTCCTTTAACTCAGGCATGGCCATCCTATAAAGAGGAATGGACACCTGTGTTGCGTCTGGAACGAGATCAATAGATAAATCCACCTCATGCACCGGAGGTAGACCTGAAAAGCCGTCCGGGAAGACATCCCTGAAACGATCATCAACTAGAGGGAAATCCATCTGACAAGTCCCCTGATCATCCAGATATAAGCTCTCTATCTGGGCTATGACTCCACCTCACCCATGATGCTCTGGTCCAGCTCGACTCGCCTGAACATCCCATTTTCCCTTGTATAGAAACTCACCGCCATCTGGTGACGTGAAACTCACCCTGTGATGATAGAAGTCTACAAAGGCTCGAAAGGGAACCAACCAGTCCATCCCGATAATGACATCATATATCATCATCTCCAAGACATAGAAGTCCCAAAGGAAGTGATGCCCTCCAACCTCAAGGGTCACTCCTTCCACTGACGCACACTATCCATCCTAGTCCCCAACGGAGTTTCTAGTGTCATGATATCAGAAAAAGAAGAAAAACAGCGCCCAAGGATCTCTACAATGGGAACAGATATGAAAATTTGTGTAGCACACGTATCAAAAAGTACTGATGATAAAAATAGAAGCTACTATAATAGTAACTCTGACTGTAGAAGGTCTGGGATCCTTCTCCTGCTGTGTCTTTTGCACTGCATATGCCTGCCTAGTGCCGCAGCCCTACGACACAGCCTGGCTACCCTGAGTTATCCCACCCTACTGCCTCTACTATCCTGGTGTCTGGCTACCACGACCAATACCACTATCTCGGCCTACACGCCCAGACATATTCCAGTTCCTAGACTGTTAAGAAGCCACTGGTCCTGCTCCCGCATGCGGAGTTTGCACAGAACCCCTCTCACTAGCCACTGGTAGAAATGCCCTACCAAAGTGTTGCAGATGACCCATATTGCCGCAAGCTCGGCACTCCACTGGGTCTCGTGGACGCTGCGGCATCTTGTGTCACTCTCTGCCAAACTGGTACCACCTGATCGGGCCACCTGAAGAAGCTTCCTGGATGGTACTGCCACCCTGAGAGAAGTCCATCTGTCTCTTCTTCTTGCCAGTAGAAATAATACCAGTAACTGGTGCTGAACCGCCATGGCCCACACCACTAGATTCCAATAGGTTCCTCTCAGAAGTCAGTTCCTGGTTTACAATAGCGTGTACTGAAGGCCACCTGAAAACATTCACCAGCGCTCAGATGTCATACCGAAGACCATACTCAAAACGTCTGTCTCTCAACGTCTCATCACCCACCAGCACGGGTGCAAAACGTTGAAGCTCAGTAAAACAAGACGTATAGTCCATCACTGACATAGCGCCCTACTGCGGATTCATGAACTCTCGAGCTCTATCATCCCTCAGCGTCTGAAGAAAGAAGAAGTCATAGAATACTGCCTGAAAATCTCCCCACACCATGTATCTGTGATGCTCTGACTGGGTGGTAACATCCCACCACCTCTTGGCGGATTCACGCAGCATGTAAGTCATGAGCTTGACCCTCCGCCCCGGAGGCATCTGAAGATGCTCGAAAATAGTCTGCATCGATCTTAGCCTAGACTCTGCAGCCTGTGGTTCGCCATCCCCGGAAAATGTAGGTAGATGCTACTGCTGAAAGATATGTGTCATCTCATTCATCGATGTGGCAGCTTACGGTGCTTCCTGAAAGGTCTGCATGAACCGCATAAAGCCTTCACGGAACTGTGCCTCCATGCCTGTGTCCGGTATAGCAGCTGGCGTCACATCTGGCTCTGCTGGTGGATCAACTGGTAGCCCATGGCCCACCATCTCCGGAGTATAATCGTCCCCGCTCTCCTGGCGAACAACTCGCAGTCATCTAGGTGGCATGACACTACATGGTCAAAAGCATGCCTCAGATTCATGATTATTAAGATTGAAAATCAAAGGAACCACAATGGAAACAAGAGAAATAAGGCATTAAAAATTAGAAAAACAAGACTACACGGTGTGTACAACGACTACATAGTGTTTACTTGACTTCCCTTCCCCTGTCCAGGTCCTTCTACACGGCTTCCGTTGAACAAAACTACACGGTCTGTATAATATCTACACGGCGTGTACGGTGTTATTTTCCAACTACCTGTGTCGTCTGTGACACGGCCGATTACTCGGCTTGACACCACACGATGTGTTACACCCGCACACGGCGTGTACACCACCCTGTTTTCCCACCACACAGCTAACTCCACACGGTCTGTCCTCGGGCAAGACTACACGGTGTGTCCCATAGGTACACGGTGTGTTTAGGGAGAGGTGACATCGGCCCCTGTTGTTAGTTACACGGCCGAGTCCCTAGGTCACACTACACGGTGTGTCTATAATTTGACACGGCGTGTTCTGTCAAGGATTTCACTGAACCGTGTTGTTAGTTACACGGCCAGACTCCGGGTCACACTACACGGCATGTCCATTTGGTACACAGCGTGTTTTACCCAAGCCTTTCCCTAACCCGTGTCACCACCCACACAGTTTGTGACATTGGAAGAGACTACACGGTGTGTACTCAAGGTATACAGCGTGTACTCAAAAAGTTCATTTTTCTTCCCGAACAAAAGAGCATACACGGCGTGTATAAAAATACTACATGGCGTGTATACTGGGTTTCCAGACAGTATGCCTCAGAAACATCCCCAGAACCCAGATAATACTGAAACTAACACCTAAGTGTCAAATTCTGACCCGTGGGGGCCCATACTCCCCACGAATCAATGTTTGACATCTTATATGTGTTATAACCAATATAAAGTCAATGATCCACCAAATTCCGGTCAATGGGGGGCCATACTCCCCAAAAACCCAAGCATGGAGTCCATTCTATAAACAAGCTCAAACAGAAATACCATATCACAAGGCAAGTATTTATCAAGCAGCTATCACAACAACATTCTATATTAGAACAACAACTATCACAACAACATGAAAATTCTAATGCACCTACAGGGCATGGAAACTAATCATGGAATGTGATTTCTAGCATGTGCCTATATGATGAATGAGATGACATACCCTCATCTCATCGGGTTGCAACTAAATAGAACTCATAGATAAAATATAAACTGCACAATCTCAATGTTCATCACCCAACGGTGAAAACATATCAACCGTAAAATTTCAAAATAAAAATAATGCAAAATACGAGGTAGACTAGATTTTCCCTGTACACAGGTTAGCTACGCCCAGGCACAACTTATTACCAACTACCGTTCCGTCTTATCCCTGACTACGGCTCCAAATAGTATATCAAAGAAAAGAATCTCCTCTGATACCACTTTGTAACGTCCCGGACCCGGGTTCTACACAATGGGTGCCCCGAGCCCCGGTTCGCCACAAGACCTAAAGCGCATTTCCCCGAACGCCATAGGTTGCTGAATAGCAGTGAGGGCCCAAGTCTGATTGTGGGGAAACTATGCCCTCATTTTTCAAAGTGTAGCCTAGAGGAATTTAAATAAAACATACAATGAAAGCGGAAGCAGTAAACCATACACAACTGAAATAAACTACAGCAGAGGATATAACCAACAATGTATAAATGATCATTCTACATGTTTCATGTTCTAAGAAAATAGCCGGAACATGTTATACAACAATACAGTTCAACAAAATATAGACTACAGCAAAATAAGAAAAACACCTGGCAGCGGCATCGTGAGCCTAGGCTCGGTCACATGCCCTCCTACTCCTTAGTGACAGTCAAGTACTTGTATCGGGACTCTTTCCCCTATCTACACCTGCATAAACATAATCTGTTTGGGCCGAAAAGCGTGGCCCAAACAGGGTGTGAGAAATATATCTCAGTAGGCATCCACCAAAGGCCCGTGCCCAACTGTGTATAAGCATGCAACAATAGTGTGAAATAGTAAAATGAAAAAAGTAAGCAGCCCTAAAAATTAATTAACTTAATAATTAAATTTCCATTTTATTATTCAATTAATTTATTTAATTTAGTAATATTCTGGTGCTCAACAGCAACAAGCCCTCAGGCCAACCAGAACTGTTCCCTCAGGCTAAAATAGTAAACCAAGCCCTCTAGCTTTCCCCCAGGCCATACAGAATCCAACCTGCAGGTATTGCCCTCAGGCGTAATAGAAACCACACCCTCAGTCTTAGGAAGTGTCGCCCTCAGGCACAGAAGTCAAGCCCTCAGTCACGAAAGGTTGCACTCAGGTGAAATAGAATGGCGCCCTCAGGCTAAAACAGTCATGCCCTCAGGCTAATCACAACAATGCCCTCAAGCTAAATAGGTAACTGGTCCATGCCCAACATGTCAAAATGTAGTAAACAAGAAATTCATCTCAAGTAAATTCTATAATTACTACATTAAATTCATACCCTCGGGTATCCTGGACAAACGACCAAATAGTGGGACACACCCCTGTGGTGGTTCGGAATCCAAGCAATGATCCCAACCAGCATTTAATTATCACAATTTAATCACTTATGGAATTCTAGGCATTAAATATAGCAACGACCTCAGCCACACGACACCCCAACATGGGTTCGTGGCACAAAAAACTCACAAAAACGCATGACAGTTGGAAAGTAAACACAATGCCACCTACCTTATATGCCAACGAACGTTATACCCGAATGCCGACTCTAGAAACGCCCAAGAATGGCATAGATCTGACAAAGAACAAAACCCATTCAAACGTAAATAACTTCCCCTCAAGAAATAATTGGTAAGAACGGTACCAGGAGAGGAGAGGGCTTACCCGTGCGGTTCCAAAGAGATCGTCCGAAGCCGAATCAGATTCCAGACGCACACACGGTGGATCTTCAAATGGTCGGCCGTCCTCCTTGGCTCCACAATGGCTGAAATGCCTCCTCTGCCAAATGAGGAGTCTACTGCCTGTTTTAAGCCGAAAAAACAAAGTACACAGCATGTATTTCTGAGTAGATGGCGTGTACTTCGTTCATTTAACTGTTCATTTGGCGGCACCGCCACACTGTTCAACCGTCGACATGAATACACAACTTGTATTCTAAAGTACATAGAGTGTACTGTCGCCCAGCTGTCGGCTGCTCCACTGCCTTACTGTTTAGGCCTGCCGACTGACTACACGGCATGTAGTCGGTTCCAACACCATTCTTCACCATCTTGGCTCCATTCCCTATGTACTCATCCCCACACGGCTAGAAGTACAGGGCATGTGGAAAAAGTACACGGCGTGTAGTTCCAAAAATCAGGATTTTTTCCCATTTTCCATATTTTCTCAAAAAAACCTAAGGAAAATGAAAAATAAGAAGCTCGTACCTCAAAAATAAGAACCGGGTTCTTACAGTGAATCCCCTCATCATATATTCCCTTGAAACATGGAAACTAACTTAATTATAATAAATCCATTTGGAAAACATGCATTCATACTTATTAAAATCATTAATGTATACATTCAATAAATCCAAGAAGTTGTAAACTTCATCTTGATGAAATAAAACACTTTTTCAATGATCAGATATAAGGTAATATGTAAAGTTCTATTTACATATTCACATCTAGAAAATCATTATCCACGCATAATTATCACAATGTCAGGAATTATTTAATGGTTAACTTCCCTTAATTAAAATACCACCTTTCCCCAAAATCACTTTTTCATTTCTTCTTCAAAAAAAATATCCTTTTCAATCCTTAATGAAACCATATACTAAAAATACATATTTAATTCATGATTCATATAATATAATTATTGAATTAAAAAATATGAATACTTCATTAATCCAATTTTTTTATTAAATTATTACTTATTCTTCATCAACTTTTTCTATAATACATCATTCCAAGAATAAAAATTGGCTTCATGTCTTAAGGTTCCTCAACCTCAATCACATCATGCCTCTTATGTATAATGTTAAAAATATTGGAGGAACAACATAATTATTTTACATATCGTTTACGGTCCCTTTATCATCAAAAGTATACCCAATACTCATACCACCTTTATATTTCTCTTTATGATATATCCACATGGGAAATCCATTCACATAAAGCCCGTTTATTACACACATAAAAAAATAACCTTTGATGATGTCTTAGGGAGGCTAATTTTATCATCCATTTCAGTAACTGGACACTTTATTTTCCCAGGCAGTCACTTTCTTTATGTTCATTTTTCAACATTTGAAAAATCTTCTTGTTCCTATAAGATGCACACATATGTGATTATTTCCACATTCATGACATAGTGTAAACATGCTCTTATATCTAGTATGTTCTCCATTACCCAAAATCTTACCAAACTCTAACTTTATCTTCATTGGTAAGTCTAAGAGTTGGTTAAGATACACGTTCTTGATCATGATTCCTGAAAAATGATTTTCCATGATCACAATATCTTTTACTCTAGTGATCATCCCACATGACATCTAATCAAAAAAGTGTCTGTCACATTCAACATTAATCTAACTACTTCTGGTTTTCGTCCTTGACAAAAACTAAAAGCATTATGTGTGCATTACTTATCATAGTATATAACCACATAATCATGAAATTACTTACTTATTGTATTTGTAAATCATGGAATCTTCATTAATATATGAATCTATAAGTTTTTCATAATTTATTCATATCCATCATATAATTAAGTACATCATGATGGTTATCAAAGAGTCTATGAATTTCCAAATCATATCCCATATGAGTGTCCACCCTGGTGTGGAGAATGGCTCCTTGTTGTGTACCATATTAATTTGAGTCAACCTAGATCATCGTGTCAGAGATGTTACCCCTTAATACACTTATACAAGATCCACATTCACTTGTATTATCTATAAAATGATTTATATCTAATTAACGATTAAATTTTTCTTTCACCAAAATTGTAGGACAGATTCCCCTACATTTTTTTATTTTTTAACAAATCATAAGACATGTATATCAGTTTATATTTATGGTTTTCTAATCCTTCTTATGATAAATGAATCATTCCTTTGATACAAACTATAGAGAACCCCACATATCATAAATGGATATTACATCATTTTATATGAATATTCATCACCTAACAAAAATACATTCTTGAGGAACATATTAGTTTATTGTCTCTGGAATCTTGGGACAAAATATTATAACTTTTTGAAAGATATTATATATTTCCCACTAATATCTTCCCCTTTACTAATTCATCTTAAACCCATTCTTCATAACCTGGGGAAAGGAAACATAATAAACAGGGATCTAAAATTCTATGTAAGGGTAAATAATAGAAATTTATACTAATAACATAAAAATTATTGTATGAGAACATGAGATTTACATTTTAATATCATACACTAAATATCAAAGATCATAATATCATGACATGGAATAACTATTAGCTTTTCATAAGACATGAATCATGAGGAAATCTAGAGCACATGCCACGAAAGTATAACATTTGAATAAAACCGGGAATTATGGCATACACATAGACATATACCATCATGAACATGTATATTTAAATATAGGTTCACACATTATGTTAAGGACACAAAATAATTCCATCCCATTAATTTATGGACATCCACCTGGGTTAATGCATAATTTTTTGAACATCCAATCTGGTTCACACATAACATTTTGAAAATGCAATCCGGTTCCCACATAAGCATATGGACATGGAACCAAGTCCATGAATAACATTTTGAACATGTAATCTGTTCCATTCATAACATTATAAACACATAATATGGTTCAATCATATCATTGTGAACATGTAATCATGTTCACATGTAATCTTTTGGACATGAAACAATTCCTTGTCTAACATTGTGAACATGTTATCTGGTTCATGCATATCATTTATTTCATGATTCATCCAACATTAACCATTGAATTAGAGGCAGATATAAGTCCCACCCATCTCATAGTAAAATCCTTCATACATTTTCCACAAGATAATTAAAACTTTCATCTTATCATGACTTATTTAGAGAGATGTGTTTTTATAAAAGTCATATCCTAACCCATGAATTAAAATGGGTATCATTAACATTCCATCACATCATATCTTTTGGAAAAGGGGTAAGTTTCATAATCATTTCATTGAATCATTACTCCTAAAAATAAGTGGGATTTTAAAGTATATTATAGATGGAATATAAATGGGGTTCATAAGAATAATTCCATCAAAACATAAACCATTCAAGAAAATATTTGAAAATAACTATAGAATCATTTCCTAGAATGGAATGAGTGGCATAAAAAGATGTCATCTTAGTAAAAAAATCAGTTAGAAATATATTTTGATAATATTTCATGATGAAAATATCCATTCATATGTGAAATTTATTTTTTTAAAACAAAAAACCTTTATAAAATAGTTTCCTTGAAAAATCCATTGAAAACATGGAATAATGGACTTCAATAATTTTGAAATATTTTTCCCTTGAAATCATAAACAATAATCATGAAAAAAAAATTAAATCCATTTTATTTAAAAACTAATAATATAATTTCAAAAAATAATTAAACAATATATTATAAAATATACTGAAAACATATAAATAAGGCTTGAAAATGTTTTCTGAAACATTTTCCTTGGATACTTATAAACGAAGCCTCAAAATTCTATGAAAAAAATTGTATTTGAATATTACTATTGAAAATATATTATTAAAAAGTAGCTTATAATCATGAAAAGGAATCTTTGTAGTATATATGATAGAGAAATCCAAACATTTCATATGAGTTCAAAAGAACATTATTTTTACAAGATAAAAAAGTGTAAGTAATGAAATGTTCAGAAAGGGAAAATAAAAATCCATTGGAAGCATTGGTAAAAGAAAATATGGGTCAAAGTTTTATTTAAATATTATAAAATAGTATAATATTCTCAGAAGCCCTTTTTGAAAATGTGGTTTTAAAAGAACATTGATTTATGAACGAAGAGAGGGAAAATTCGGGCTTTCACAAAATCTATTTCTTAACTAAATTATGTACCTATGACTATACACATTTAACAAATTCATTAATATATCATGAATAAACATAGGATAATAAAATTAATTATTTTTCATTTTATATGGATTATAATAGCTATATAATTTAAGAATAATCATAAACAATTTCGAAAAAGTGATGATATTGTTTCAATAAACACTTGTCATTTAGTAACATTAAACCATACTGTAACACCCCAAGATTTTATAGTGTGTTATTTCTTCAAAATAATTCAATAAATTTCACTACACGCAACACCAAGTTCAATCGCACCATGACTTACCAAACAAGCCATTCAAAAGAGGTTATGAATAGTGTTAACTAAATTTTAAACTTTATATAATCCTTGTAATTTTAGAATCCATATTATGAGTTTCTTAGACATAATGTAAGAACAAATTCATTTTCAGTATTGCAATTTCACCAACGTTTAATATTGAAACCTTTTTAAATACAATATTTTAATCTTTTTGACTAAATGGGGACATCAAAAGAAAAATTTTAAATGAAACATCCCAAGCTTCCACGGTACACTTTCCTTTGAATAATACAGTAGCGTGTGTTGTACGTAACTTCAAGTTCTAACACACACCACAACTAATTAAAATAGCCATTGTGAATAGTAATACCTACTTTTTGAAATCATAAATATTTTATATTTCAAAAATGGACTTCATTTTTGGATTCGGAATATCGAAATTAGCCTAGGGTGAAATTTTGGTACTTTTCGGTTAACTTTTATATTTTGATGAATAGTGAAAATTACTAAATTTTAATTAAAAACAACTTTTTTAATCAAAATAATTAAAAGTGATAAATTATGAATTTTAGTGGTTTTAAAGTATATTTAGAATATATTTTTACCATTTAATATAATGTTGGTCATTGGACATAATTTTACAATTAAACCGAACATAAACAAGTGTCAATCTTTTGATAGTTATTATCTCTTAAAAACACGCTTTTTGTTTTGACAGCGGAAATTAATTTTAAATTAATTTCTGCCACTTCTGTGTTTTGAATTTAGGAAAATGGATTCCATATTTGGAATCATGATGTTCAAATTGTGTATATAGGTAACTTTTATTTTTAGACATTTTGAATAATTACTGCGGTAAATATTTTATTTACCATGGTTAAGGGTAAATCCGGTAAATAAGGGTTAACAAATAATATTATAATAATACTAAATTACCCTAAAACGTGTCTTAACCCTATTGGTTGATACATGGTCGACCATGGGCATCTTTGGGTCAATTTTGGGACCCCATGGATCCACTTGTAAGTGATAATGATACTTTATTTTAATTAAGTTAAAATGAAAACAAAAATGACACAAGCATATATCTTTTAGCAAAACAATTTTTACATAGGGTTATATATGTTGGAATTTAGATTATAAATATTCATTAGTAAGATACAACGATTTCCTACATAATGATATTTTATTTATAATTTTTAGACATTAAATAATTTAATTTATTTATGACACAATAATGATGCAGTAATTACTATAATAGTGAAAAATTAAAATAATTGATATTATAAATACCCAAATAAATATAATATGAAACTTTTAAAGAATTAAAAAAATTTTCTAGGATAATATGATATATTAGGATTGATTTAATTGACTTTGTTAGAAGTAATCAATCTGTTATGAGTTTCACAAAAATCAACTATTGAATAGTGTCAAAATTGACATAAAAGAGTTCTTAAAACAAATATTATATTATTAATTGATATTAAATTCCTAAAAATATAAGGTTCGGCCAAGAGACTTATATAATGATAGGTTCATCATTAATGGACCACTTGGGGGTCTCTTGGATGTATATAGTAAGTTTATTAACCATATTATATAAAAATACAAAGAGACATTGTAAAAGTGAAACTAATTAACTTAGAGTTAATACTTAAAGATAAGGTTAATATAAGTACCCAAACCTGTCTAAATTCTATTGGTTGAGTTGTTTTAGACCCATCCCCATCTTAACCTTTTAATTGTAAAATTTGGAGCCATTAGAAACCGAATATGAATTTATTATAAACTAATATTTCTAGCTTTTCCAAAGGTGCCCCTCACCCCTCTTATAAAAGGGCACTCTTCCTTCTCATTTCTTCACACCTTCAAAGCCTTTTTGGTTCGTTCAAACTCTGCCCAAATACTCTCCCAACATCCCTCACTACAACCTAGAGTCCTTATTTTGATCCGAAAGCCAACCTAAGGAGCCCTTTTGATCAAATCAAAAGGAAGAACCCGGAGAAGAGGTAATGTTTTCACCACCCCTTTTCAAGTTCCTTTCTTCTTCCACTTCTTCTTTCTTTGTTCTTACCATTCTAAAATAATAACTCCAGTATCTCACATATACTTTGATTTTATTATAAATATGGTACAACCATATTCAGTATTCTATCCACCGTTTTAATAACATGTCACCATACGTGCGTACGTACAGCTTACCGTCTCCACGTCGTGGTGTAATTGTTATTCAATATATTATTATTTGGATGCGTATAATAATGATGTGTAACTCATGTAAATAATAAATATAACATGTTAATTATTCTGTATATATGATATACCATCCATTTATATATTATTTTAATATCAAAAGAATGATATTGTCGCTTGTGCGTACGTACGGACTACCGTCTCCACGAACGCGATGAGATTCATTCTCCATCGTATCCATTCAAGTATAATTATCATTTGATGATTTAAAAATGATGTTAAAGACTTGATATCATTCTGTATATGAATAATATACAACCTATCCTTTACAAAAATGTCTTACGTGACAAAACATATAAAAGAAAACAAGTAAGTTAACACCCGAAACAACGATAATAATAAGATATTATTATAAATCGATATTAAAAGATCATATATGATATCATATTAATGTATATGATTCTTGTATAATTTAGTAACAATTATTTCACCATTATAAAGGAGGTTAACCTACCCCAACCAAGGAAAATTACAAGGTAAGGATTTATTTCGCAATCTCTTCATTATCCGAGATTGTTTATACATAATTATCTACTAGGACCTTGTTATCATCCACGTCCATGTTTCTTCAAAATGTATTTAAAAACATTTCTAATATTTAAAATAATATGGGTTAAAGTCATTTATACCCTTTTTTGACTTTTTTTAAGAGGTTTATAAGGGAATCTTTCCGTCGTTTTCCAAACAAGGTGATTTTTAACCTTTTCGACAGAATTAAGATAAGAATGTTTTTTTAACTTATACGGCGGGTGCGGTTATTTTCCGCCGTTATAAAATCGTCAAAGCTTCCCTTAAATGTTTATAAGATCATTTTCAAGAAAATGTTTTATTTTATATGGCTCTTAAATGGTTTCAAAAATAGAAAGAGATATTTCTCTAAAAAGTGTTTTGATTTCATCTATGTCAACATCCTTTGACGGATTTTACGCTTATTTGAAGTTGATTTATTATGATACAAAACTTCCATATTGTAATAATGTTTTGTGATATGTTTGATTGTGGATGTGCCATTTATATAGCATTCATGGTTTATGAGTAAAGTATTGACATTTCGTATGCTAGTTTCAATAAGAATTTTTATGTTATATTTCAACCTTTACTTCATATGAATGTGTTGGACAAGTATGTTCCAGGTTGGGGACTGGTTAAAGTATGCCCTCCAGGTTGGGGACTGGTAAAAGTAAGCCCTCCAGGTTAGGGACTGGTAAAAGTAAGCCCTCCAGTTTGGTCTCCGGTTATTAGATGGACTCCGGGTTGGTGTCCGGTTATTAGAGGCACTCCAGGTTGGTGTCCGGTTATTAGAGGCACTCCGGGTTGGGTTCCGATTACAGTTAGCCCCAAGGTCTTGGGATGAGGCCTTGACCAAGAAATTAAAGTTCAACATTATGCATTCCAACATTATGAAAGTGGTTATTGATTTTTGCATGTGATTATTCGATTAGTAGAATATCCATGTGAATAAGTAAATGGCATTATTTCATTTTATTTATGCCATACTATGTTAAAAGTTCAAGATTAAAAGGCTTTTGTTTAGTTATACATTGCCTTAAATGTTTATTCTTATTTATAAAAGTTTCCGCTATATTGTTATCCTTACTGGGCATTTGAGCTCACCCCTTTTCTATGTTTTATTTTTCCCAGGAAGTGAAGAAGTAAATTATGAATGACCTGCAGGGATGTTATGTGGGGATATGAGTGTGGTTTATGGAGACATTATGTTGTTGTAGTAGTTTTTCATTTTATGATGTAATGTAAAACTTATGAATAAATCTAGTGTTTCCAAGGCTACTAAACCAATAGGTCTTTTGAGATTTTATCTTTCTTTTGATCATGCCAATGTTATGTAATAATGCACCGACTCTGGGTAACTGGGGTCGGGGTGTTACAGTTGGTATCAGAGAAAGTTTAGTACAAACCTTGGAAGCTAGATTTAGATAAACTCTGATTAGAGCACATAGACCTAAGATGAACTTTGAGGATTAGTATAGAAGAACTTCCTAGAATTTTGGTATTGTAGAGATTTTGTGAGTTTTCCGAGCAATACATCCCTTTCTGGATACGAGCAGGTAGAGGCGGCTCTGGCACAGATGTACCTAGGGGTAAAACCCGAAAACACCGCTTTGAGCTAGACTCGAACGGGAACTGGTGCACGACAACGGGCCTTGCTGCACTCTTGGTTACGACACTCCCGGGGGATATGCTTAGAATAACTCTCATTTTCATTACAAATCATTATGAAGGGTTTATGAGTATATACTTCCTCAAAGAAAACATTTTTATGTTTATGGATTATATCCATAAATAGTTCAATTTATGTTAAGTGTTTTATAAGTATGGGATTATGTATTTTGATTCATAAACTGATCTAGTGTATGCCATTGTTTAGAAATGGAGCCTAGTAGAAGGAATGAGAACTCCAGAAATGCACATGATCCAAAGACAAGGAAGGATCATATCTTTCATGGTCTTAAGCTAGAATTTATAAGAGAAATAGTCTCCCATGTATTATCATCATATGAAGAAATAATATCATGTGTTGATAAGATAAGTAAAGAGTTTACTGAGTCCTATGGCTTTGAAGGGAAGCAAGAGAAGAAAAGGATGGAAGAGAGAAAGATGGATAAAGGCAAGAGGGAAAAGAAGAATTTTCCCATATGTGGTAACTGTGGAAAGAAACACCCTGGAACTTGCCTGAAAGGAATGGGAGTTTGTTATAAGTGTGGAGGAAAAGGGTACAATGTACCTGACTGCAAGGGTAAGAAAATGGTTTCAAATGTACAATGCTTCATTTTTAATGAGTTTGGACACTATGCGAACCTATGCCCCAGTCATCAGAATATGCCGCAAATGATGCTATTGGATAATAATAAAGTTATGATACTACCATAGATGAAGATGAATGATTAGAGTTCTTATGTTGATTATGTCAATTGAGTGTTGTATCAACAATGTACTTGTTATAATAATTATGGAGTATATAAAGATTGTACTGCAGTACTATTTCATTAAGGACTTGAGATTGTGTGGAACAAAGAAAAGTGACTCAATAGAAGGCTAAATTTTTGGAAAATATATGGTTGAGAGAAAGATAAACCATAATATGGTTCTGATACCGAGGTAGTGATTTTAGAATAATACATGATTGATTTGGATAAATTATATTGGATATTCTTGACTACCTTGAAGCTGATTAATGATTTGTATATTCCATAATTGTTGGGGTTTAAAACATTTTTGGATTGATGAAGTATATGAAACATTCTATATGGAATAAGGGAGCATGAATGTAATCAATAAGGATTATGGTAAATCAGTATGTTTCAGTGTTTTAAAAGAATACATGATGAAGGTATTAATATTCTATTACAGGGTAAAAAGGATCCACATTATGTTTACCTTCCTTATAAATGTTGGACTGTGAGTTTGGACAAAAGTATTTTGGATAAATTCTAAGTTTGAGAATAATTTTGGATTGCCATAAAAGGACAACCCGGAGGTCGGGCGGCAACCCGTCGTGACCAGAAAGGCCGCGAGACTTAAACCCGAAACCGAAGGGCGACAAGGGTGTATCACCTACCAATGGCCCACGAGATGTCCTGGATTAAATAATGTAGTTTTTATTAAAAGATCTTGTAGATGAATTATAAATTCGTTTATTTTGGAACCCTATACGAATAGTGTAAATAGAATTTTTTTACGTTCTATTATCTTTTAGAGTGAAAGATGAGTTTGTGGTAGAAATTTATTAATGGATAAAACTCTAATTATAAAGTAAGTATATATCCTTATGATCATAGCCAATCTCATAAATAAATTCCTCAACATTAATAAAAGGAACTTAGAACAAAAATGTTGTCCTAGATGGTACCTTAAATCATCACTAATTCATGGCTTTGGGATTGTTGGCCTTTTCATAGCCATGTTCTCTACCACTCTCCATCAGATAATTGATGGCTAGATTTCTCTTCCATATCAATATTTTCCTACATGGAACCCTAGTATGTGTTATTTTCGGTAATCTTCATACTTTCCACTCTTTATTTTAAATATAGGCCTCGTTAATTCATTTTTCGATGTGGGATTTCAACTAATATATTTTGAAACGTCAAAAATGTGTTATGCTAATACCCTATGTTTTGATGAACCTATGGTATTTCAAATGATCATAGATTGATGAATTTAAGGACCTCAATTATACACTTGTTTGTGATTGATTATCTCAATCACTGCCTATAAATATTTATGTTTTTCCTCCAATTATAGGTCTCTAATTGCCACCAATGTTCTCCTAATCGAGATCATAATTTAGTGGTGACCCTTTCATTTCCCTTTTCCTCATATTAAGACTAAATTTTAGTAACCTAATTTCCGATGTGGGTTTTCCCACAAAGATATTTTCTATTTTCAACCTTTTATTTTCAAAGAACAATTTCAAATTGCGAGGACGCAATTTATTGAAGGAGGGGAGAATGTAACACCCCAAGATTTTATAGTGTGTTATTTCTTCAAAATAATTCAATAACTTTCACTACACGCAACACCAAGTTAAATCGCACCATGACTTACCAAACAAGCCATTAAAAAGAGGTTATGAATAGTGTTAACTAAATTTTAAACTTTATATAATCCTTGTAATTTTAGAATCCATATTATGAGTTTCTTAGACATAATGTAAGAACAAATTCATTTTCAGTATTGGAATTTCACCAAATTTTAATATTGAAACCTTTTTAAATACATTATTTTAAACTTTTTGACTAAATGGGGACATCAAAAAAAATTAAAATGAAATATCCCAAGCTTCCATGGTACACTTTCCTTTGAATAATACAGTAGCGTGTGTTGTACGTAACTTCAAGTTCTAACACACACCACAACTAATTAAAATAGCCGTTGTGAATAGTAATACCTACTTTTTGAAATCATATATATTTTATATTTCAAAAATGGACTTCATTTTTGGATTCGTAATATCGAAATTAGCCTAGGGTGAAATTTTGGTACTTTTCGGATAACTTTTATATTTTGATGAATAGTGAAAATTACTAAATTTTAATTAAAAACAACTTTTTTAATCAAAATAATTAATAGTGATAAATTATGAATTTTAGTGGGTTTAAAGTATATTTAGAATATATTTTTACTATTTAATATAATGTTGGTCATTGGACATAATTTTACAATTAAACCGAACATAAACAAGTGTCAATCTTTTGATAGTTATTATCTCTTAAAAACACGCTTTTTGTTTTGATAGCGGGAATTAATTTTAAATTAATTTCTGCCACTTCTGTGTTTTAAATTTAGGAAAATGGATTCCATATTTAGAATCAGGATGTTCAAATTGTGTAAATAGGTAACTTTTATTTTTAGACATTTTGAATAATTACTGCGGTAAATATTTTATTTACCATGGTTAAAGGTAAATCCGGTAAATAAGGGTTAAACAATAATATTATAATAATACTAAATTACCCTAAAACGTGTCGTAAACCTATTGGTTGATACATGGTCGACCATGGGAATCTTTGGGTCAATTTTGGGACCCCATGGATCCACTTGTAAGTGATAATGACACTTTATTTTAATTAAGTTAAAATGAAAACAAAATTGACACAAGCATACATCTTTTAGAAAAACAATTGTTACATAGGGTTATATATGTCGGATTTTAGATTATAAATATTCATTAGAAATATAAAACGATTTCCTACATAATTATATTTTATTTATAATTTTTAGACATTAAATAAATTATTTTATTTATGACACAATGATGATGTAGTAATTACTATAATAGTGAAAATTTAAAATAATTGATATTATAAATAACAAAATAAATATAATATGAAACTTTTAATGAATTAAACTAATTTTCTATGATAATATGATATATTAGGAGTGATTTAATTGACTTTTTTCGAAGTAATCAATCTGTTATGAGTTTCACAAAAATCAACTATTGAATAGTGTCAAAATTGACATAAAAGAGTTCTTAAAAAAAATATTATATTATTAATTGATATTAAATTCCTAAAAATATAAGGTTCGGACAAGAGACTTATATCATGATAGGTTAATCATTAATGGACCACTTGGGGGTCTCTTGGATGTATATAGTAAGTTTATTAACCATATTATATAAAAATACAAAGAGACATTGTAAAAGTGAAACTAATTAACTTAGAGTTAATACTTAAAGATAAGGTTAATATAAGTACCGAAACCTGTCTAAATTCTATTGGTTGAGTTGTTTTAGACCCATACCCACCTTAACCTTTGAATTGTAAACTTTGGAGCAATTAGAAACCGAATATGAATTTATTATAAACTAATATTTCTAGCTTTTCCAAAGGTGCCCCTCACCCCTCTTATAAAAGGGCACTCCTCCTTCTCATTTCTTCACACCTTCAAAGCCTTTTTGGTTCGGAAAAACTCTGCCCAAATACTCTCCCAACATCCCTCACTACAACGTAGAGGCCTTAGTGTTATCAGAAAGCCAACCTAAGGAGCCCTTTTGATCAAATCAAAAGGAAGAACCCGAAGAAGAGGTAATGTTTTCACCACCCCTTTTCAAGTTCCTTTCTTCTTCCACTTCTTCTTTCTTTGTTCTTACCATTCTAAAATAATAACTACAGTATCTCACATATATTGTGATGTTATTATAAATATGGTACAACCATATTCAGTATTCTATCCACCCTTTTAATAACATGTCACCATACGTGCGTACGTACGGCTTACCGTCTCCACGTCGTGGTGTAATTGTTATTCAATATATTATTATTTGGATGCGTATAATAACGATGTGTAACTCATGTAAATAATAAATATAACATGTTAATTATTCCATATATATGATATAACATCCATTTATATATTATTTTAATATCAAAAGAATGATATTGTCGCTCGTGCATACGTACGGACTACCGTCTCCACGAACGCGATGAGATTCATTCTCCATCGTATCCATTCAAGTATAATTATCATTTGATGATTTAAAAATGATGTTAAGGACTTGATATAATTATTGATATGAATAATATACAACCTATCCTTTACAAAAATGTCTTACGTGACAAAACATTTAAAAGAAAACAAGAAAGTTAACACCCGAAACAACGATAATACTAAGATATTATTATAAATCAATATTAAAAGATCATATATGATATCATATTAATGTATATGATTCTTTTATAATTTAGTAACAATTATTTCACCATTATACAGGAGGTTAACCTACCCCAACCAAGGAAAAGTTCAAGGTAAGGATTTATTTCGCAATCTCTTCATTATCCGAGATTGTTTATACATAATTATCTACTGGGACCTTGTTATCATTCACGTCCATGTTTCTTCAAAATGTATTTCAAAACATTTCTAATATTTAAAATAATATTGGTTAAAGTAATTTATACCCTTGTTTGACTTATTTAAGAGGTTTGTAAGGGAATCTTTCCGTCATTTTCCAAACAAGGTGCTTTTTAACCTTTTCGACAGAATTAAGATAAGAATGTTTTTTTTAACTTATACGGCGGGTGCGGTTATTTTCCGCCGTTATAAAATCGTCAAAGCTTCCCTTACAAGATTATAAGAACATTTTCAAGAAATTTTTTTATTTTATATGGCTCTTAAATGGTTTCACAAATAGAAAGAGATAATTCTCTAAAAAGTGTTTTGATTTCATCTATGTCAACATCCTTTGACGGATTTTACGCTTATTTGAAGTTGATTTATTATGATACAAAACTTCCATATTATAATAATTTTTTGTGATATGTTTGACTGTGGATGTTCCATTTATATAGCATTCATGGTTTATGAGTAAAGTATTGACATTTCGTATGCTAGTTTCAATAAGAATGTTTATGTTATATTTCAACCTTTACTTCATATGAATGTGTTGGACAAGTATGTTCCAGGTTGGGGACTGGTTAAAGTAAGCCCTCTAGGTTGGGGACTGGTAAAAGTAAGCCCTCCAGGTTAGGGACTGGTAAAAGTAAGCCCTCCGGTTTGGTCTCCGTTTATTAGAAGGACTTCGGGTTGGTGTCCGGTTATTAGAGGCACTCCGGGTTGGTGTCGGGTTAATAGAGGCACTCCGGGTTGGGGTCTGGTTACAGTTAGCCCCAAGGTCTTGGGATGAGGCCTTGACAAAGAAATTAAAGTTCAGCATTATGAATTCCAACATTATGAAAGTGGTTAATGTTTTTTTCATGTGATTATTCGATTAGTAGAATATCCATGTTAATAAGTAAATGGCATTATTTCATTTTATTTATACCATACTATGTTAAAAGTTCAAGTTTAAAAGGCTTTTGTTTAGTTATATATTGCCTTAAATGTTTATTCTTATTTATGAAAGTTTCCGCTATATTGTTATCCTTACTAGGAATTTGAGCTCACCCCTTTTCTATGTTTTATTTTTCCTAGGAAGAGAAGAAGTAAATTATGAATGACCTGCAGGGATGTTATGTGGGGATATGGGTGTGGTTTATGGAGACATTATGTTGTTGTAGTAGTTTTTCATTTTATGATGTAATGTAAAACTTATGAATATATCTAGTGTTTCCAAGGCTACTAAACCAATCGGTCTTTCGAGATTTGATCTTTCTTGTGATCATGCCAATGTTATGTAATAATGCACCGACTCTGGGTAACTGGGGTCGGGGCGTTACACATACTCTCCATGTGAGAATATGAAATAACAAGGATATTTAAATTTATTTAAAGGAATGGTATTTATGATATAATATTTCAATTTCATTTTTTATACCTCATATAAAAATATAGGTTCATAACATGGCATGTGTCTTTATTAATGTAAATTGAGATAACATTATCTTATCTATTTAGTATCTTTTGAAACATAATCCCAATGAACGAAAGATCAATGAATATATATGTAAATACCGATAATATTAATTATAATATAAATATAATATATTAATGGTTAGTATACAAACCACAAAAAAATAAATTGGTGTTAAATGAAGCATTTATTTCATTGAAACAAAATGTGAGATGAAATCCCCTTGCCTTGAATCTTAAATCTTTATGTACTCATACAATATTCTTGTATAATAAATTTATGATTATTATAAATATTTTAACTAAAAATATTATTATAAATATTTTAAATAATAATATTATTATATATAATAAAATATATGGACTGATTATGACCTTATAAAACCTCAGTTATTAACAATCTTATATTAATGTTTCACTTCAGTTAATATTATCTTTTTTCTTCGCATGTGTCTTAATTTTTTATATCATTAGTCCTAATACATATATAATTATTTGAAAAATGTAAATCATTATAAAAATATAATTTATATTCATTATATTTTAATTATAATAATCTATATAAAATAGAATTATTAAAAGGAATACACCCTTCATGGATATGGTAAGTTGTATGTACGTATAAACATTGTTTCCATTTTTATTATCCTATTGAAAGAAAGAAGGTAAATAAAATATATACATATATATAAATATATATCATTATTATAGCATATTTAATAAATCATATATATCATATATTTTCAATAAACCCATCCATAATACATTCTATTTATTGTGCGAACGAATCACGTCGCTTTTAATGGGTGGTAGTCCACACATTCTGAATTGAAATTATTGTATTTACAAAAAATAGAATGTATAAAGATATTTGTTTAAAAATTATTATATCTCATTAAATAAATAATAAATATAATATATAGCATATATAAATAGAGTTTCCATCATAATTTACACCATGATGGGTGGTAAGGAACAATGAATTATGTTCGTTTTTTGAGGTGGTAGGTCACTATACACAGAAACAGTGTTCTTTTTACCCGTTAGATAGAGGTATGTGTATTTTTAAATAGAATAACTAGAATAAGATATCTAATTCTATTTATGGGACATGTTTTGTTATAATATAATTTAATAAATATAGTTTATGGGGTGGATAATGAAAATAAAATAAGGAGTTTGAGAGAAGTCATTACATCTTAATCGGGAAACTCCTTCTATTTTGTTTCAAAAGGATTCCTTAGATATCATAATTAAAGAGAGGAGTATTTTGGGATTAATTGAGGGATTTTGTAAAGTTTATATGGTATAAATTTTATGAATCAATGTTTTTTGATAGGTGCGAGTAAGAAGGAGAGGTAGTGGCCGTTTATAGGGAATGGAAAGGACACACATGGCAGTGGTTAAAACCAGATATGTGTCCCAACGTTATTACCTAAAATAAACATTCCAAACCAAAAAAACTCAATAAATTATGTTTCATGGAAGAGAAATTCCATCCAAAGGGTTTTGGATAATTATATAGGTCATTTTGGGTCTTATATTTAAGTTTTAGAACTTTGTTAACCTAATTTTATTTCATAATTATTGTAATTAATTTTAATCACATTCACTAATCATTTCGATAAAAAATATTTTACATTATTATAAATTATTTATTTTTATTAATTAATATATGGAATCCATTTTTCAAAATAATAATAACATAGGTGATATAAATTAATTTTAAAGTAATCCAGTTAATGGGAGGACACTACTAGTTTTTAAAGAAAAAACATACAAATGTTTGCTAGGTTTTTATACACAATATGAAAGTGAAATTGATTATAATGACCTAAATTAATTTAAAAAATAATTTTATAATTACTATTTCTAACCAATTTAAAATATTATTTAAACTTATAAATGGATAACATGAAAAATAAGTTTTGAATTAAAATTCAATATTTTTAACTATTCATTAAACAATAAAACCGTACCGAAAAATATGAAAAATTTCTCCTAACCTATTTTTTATCTTTAATTAAAATATGATTTATATTTTTTCATATTAAATATATAAATGTCTTTTATATTGTATTTGAAATTAATTTTTCAATAAAAGGTGGTAAAATACATTATACATGTTTCGGTTTTTAAGCATAAAATTTGGATTGTTCTTTTCTTATAACTTTAAAATATATTGAATAATTATAAGAAATATTTTTTTGAATATATAACATATATATTTTATAAATTTCTGTCACTATTAGTATTTAATATAAATTATTAATATAAATACTCTTTTTTCACATAAAAATAGACGTTTATAAAATCAGTCACTTTATATTCGTTTGGTTTCTATATTATTTTCTAATTGTTAGCTGACCAATGAATTAAAATTAAAATATTCAAAAGTTTTTTAATAATATAATCTTAAATTTAACAAAAATTTTATATTCAATTAAAAAATAATATTATTATAATGAATTATTGTTCGGTAAAACATGGTATAATGTGTTATGTAGGGCATTAAGGAATGTCAGTCATGCGAGTGATGTAATTTAACCTCGGTGTTCCACATAGAGAAAGATAAAATTTACGTTTCTTGTAGTGTATAAATAAATTTGTTTCATATTAATCATTCCATACATATTTAATTAATAAAAATATAATATTTTTCAGTGTGGTGGGAAATTGAAAATATAAAAAAGATTAAATTAATTCAGAAAAAAATAATTCAAAATAGATAAGGGTGTTATAAACATTAAGTGAATAGAATTAAAAAAATATTCTATAATATAATTTTTATGATATAAAGTCATACCCACTTGTTTCAACAACCATTCCTCATAGAACTCACATAAGTCTCATGTAATTCCATTCTTAACACTTAATAACATTCATTTACCTGGAGAAGTCCCATTTTTTCATCCAAAAAATGATACAACTTTGAATAACTCCAAGACACAATACTAGTCCAAAATAGTAATCAATTTTTGACATTTTACCTCTTAAAGAGTCATATTTTATTTTTTAGCATTTTGTTTCAAGAAGAACCCTTAAATACTCTATTTACCATACTTTTTTTTATATCTCTCGTCCAACCTCTATCAAATATATTCATTGCATATTAATATAAATACATAATGATAATTTTTATACTAAAATGATATTATATTTATGGTTTAACCATTATATATCCATATCCCAACTATTAGGATAATGAAAATTTCCCTCTTGTTACAAGTGGACTTTCACCTTAATGGACGATGTATTAAATTTTTCATAACCACTATACAATTATTGTTAGAAAATGTTATATAATGAATAAATATTATATTTATAAAATTATTAATACTTTTAAAATAGAAATTAATTTCTACCAACATTCATTTCTCAAAAAATGAAAATGTCATTTGTGCATATATATTGACTACCACCTTCATGAACAATGACTTTTATTTTAAACCATCATCGAATATGGAAGTTTATAAAAATAGATTTAATAAATAACTAGTATAATAAAAAAATGTTTAATATTATTAAAAGGTAAACCATTTTCTATTTTCCTCTCATTCTATGTAAAATGAAAATGTCGTATGTGTATACATGTGAACTACCACATCAATGGAAAAAGTATTTCATTTTTAATAAAAAAAATTAATCATATTATCCATGTAATAAATTTAAGGAATTAAAATAGTTTTTAGGCCATTATTGAAAATTCATCACGGTTATATAAATATTTAAATTATTATTGTTATATAAATATTATTTCATAAAACATCTCCAAAACAAACTCATCACTAATTCAATCTTCATAAATCATAACTGAAATATTCATAGAAAAAACATTAATTTATATATTTTTATAATGCATATATTATATTAACATAGATAATCTATGAATTATGAAAATGGTTCTGAAGAATGAAGATGGATATTGAATTTTTAAAACACGTGATAATTAATCAAAATCATTAACATCTAATGATGTAAATAAACTATAACCAACTAATAAATGTATAATAAATCCTTCTAATTGAAGAATATATAGGGTAATATATATATTTATAATATTCTAAAATAATATATTTATATATTTATTTTTTTTAAACATTGCTAAATCACTTTTTTTAAGTCGAGATTAAAGGTATAAGTTTCTTATCTTAGAATTTCTTTTTTATGAAACATTTTGTATAACAAACATATTTTCAATTTTATGGATTATATTATAAATATATTAAAATTTATATATTGATTCAATTTATACATATTTAATTCAAATATATATTTCGTCTTACCACTTTGATGAATATTTTATTAAATGTTACTAAAGACAGAAGTGTTTTCATCTAAATTTTTCTTCAATGTTGCCAGCATTCAAATTACGAAGTAATTCCTATTTTATTTGAATTGCACATGGAAATTTTTTAATGTATTATTACTTAAGTATATCAAATGTTATTTAAATGTATTTTCATGAATCATTTCTTTATATAAATTTTATTCAATTATTAACTAATTCAAAAGGGGTTTTTTAATTCAAATATCCATTCCTCAGTTCTTATGTTGCTTCCTAAATATTAGTATTATATTAATTTTATTTCACCATAATATTTAATTTTACAAGTATTTATCTATATATATATATAATGACCTTTTTTATTCCAAGACTCTTCATTGAGGAATTTTGATCAATGAAAACTCCAATGTTGGTAATAATAAATCCTTTCTTCTATAAAGACTATTTTCCACCCATTAGAATATTCTCTCTTTCCAAAAATATTTTATTTTATACATTTGAAAATATAAATATCTATTAACACATGTTATCTTAATATTTTTTATTAAATTTTCTAAAAAATATGATTTACTACACATTTTATGATGTTGGTTACAATAAATATTTTTTTAATATTAAAAAAAGCATTCCTTTCAAGATAATATGTTTTATATTCAATTCCAATGTTTATTTCCATAACCTTTACGTGTTTTTAATGGATCCATTGTGAAATAATATTTTCAAAAAAAATTAATCATTTTAAAAACATTCTCTTAATATTTTTGGAATTAAATTTTTAATATGATCCATAAATACAAAATTTATGAATATATTAAGATCGTTAAAAAAACAATTTTCTCTTATATTTTCCATATTACATTTATATGAAATGAATTTATTTTTGTGGAAATTATTTTTCATTAATTATACTAAAAATTATCTTATGCAATTAATATTTTGGTAGATTAAACTCATGGTATCAAATTATCTTATTCATGACTCATTCCAATGAGGTGTTATTCAGAGTTTTCATAAAAAGTTATTTTTACTCTAACAATTATTAATTATTTTGAAATAATAATGGATATATTATTATAAAAAATCCACATTCTTTTCTTATGTGTCTTGTGAAACATTTCACAGACATTTTCTAGAAACCAATATCTTTTTTTAAATGTGTTTTAATTATGTGATTATTTAAATATGAATGTTTTCATTTCCACTTCACAAAAATTTGTATTGTTTTCATTATGTGAAGGGAGTGAATGAAATTATGTATCCTATAAATCCCTTTCGTAATGGTTGATATATCAACGAATAACTGTGGGAGGAATGAATGTGATTCCTAATCCACTGTTTCTTTTGGGTCTAGGACAATATTCTTGAGCCACTATGTGATTAGAAGAATGGATGTGATTATTTGTCCACTATGTGTTGGGATGTAGGGTTGTGACTAAATATACACTATGTTATGGTATATATGATGGTATTTCTAACTCACTATATGATGGGATGTGGGGACATTATTAATAATCTGTGTTGTGATTGGAACATGTTTTCGATTCCTGAAAAATTATGTTATAATTTTTGTTTTTATGCTTGTTCCATAGTTCCTTGTCAGGATACATTTCCCTATTAAATATTTTTTATTAGTAATGTAACATTATTATTATTTCATGATCCATTATACCTATTCCATTAAATATGTTTTATTATATTATATTTTATGTCCTAATATTTTTACTTATGAAGTAATATTATTTTTCAATGTTATTTTTAATTAGATATTTCTCCTATGATCCTTTTTCCGTAGATTATTATGATCAAAACCTTGATGAACTATTTATATGGTTTTCATTTACTTAGTTTTTAGGTCACCCATTCATAGGTTTACATTACTAAGGTTATAAAGAATAACATAACATATGAGATGTCTAGAAGGAAGTCAAGTATGATGTAAGAATAGTGAAATGGTCAAAAGTGTAATAATATAAGTTCTATATGTAGATAATCTACAGAGACGATAAAAATTATATAATAAACAAGTCAGTGATTGAATAAATCACAATCACGTTCATTAATATATCTATATTCATTATAAAAATATTAATTATTTTTTCAATGAATGAAATAAATTTTTCTAATTAAACTCTTTTATTATATGGTTTTTTAATGAAAAATTTTAAAATTTAGAATATGAGTTTTAATAAATGAATACCATTTTTTAAATTTTATAATATAAATTTAAATTTGGTGAAATTTTTTAATTTTCATAAAATATTTATTTTTCAATGAAGAGTGAAAAATATATATATTTTAAAAAATTCCATTTTTTAGTAAATTAAGTAATTTAAAATTAAACATATTTTATGATTATGGATTCATGAAAATGAATAATTCAATATTTTTATTTATTCAAAATAAATTATTTTTGATAAACATTACAATTTATTTTAGTATATATATTTTTTGGTTTAAAAAGTGTATTTTTTGAAAATTATTTTAAAGTGCCAAAAGTATCTCCATTTTAATTGTATAAAAGAATTAATATTCAAAAACTTTTTAATGGAAAATTATAGATTAAATATACTTGAATATAATTTATATTCATACAATGATTATTATTATTCATACTCAAAGTGGTACATGACTAAAGAACACCCATTCAAAAAAATTTATTAGTAGTGTAAAAGACATAGAGAAAGGCCAATATGATACAAGGACAATACCCCGTCCAAAATAAAGGAGACTAGAACCATACCTGTAATCATGATCAGAGACATCATCAGTTGATTCCCACTATAGAAATGAATTCCTCTACTTGAAAATCACAACGTACAAAACTCTGACCATTTTTTACTCTATAGTGGGTTGTGTCCTAAAATGATCAAGAAATTTTGTTGTGGACCAATCATCATGACCGCATCCTCGACCATGACATTTCGAATGATGAAACTATTTCCAAGAATTTGTCCACCACAATGCCCCTTCCATTTCATGTCTCCTCAATTAGTTGAGACCATTTTCTCATCCATTCTATGTTCATAACCCATTGAATTACTATGGATGGAATGTACACCCAAATCTACTTAAATTTTCTCAAAAAATATTTTCATTTTTTACATGACTACATTATATCGACCATATGTGAGCTTTTTATTGAAAAATGATCATCTAAGGGAGATTATCTTGGTTTATTCTCAAATGAACTTTTCCCAACTTCATTATGAGATGACGTATCCGTATAAATAATGTCTGACTGACGATTTTTTCTAGATCTCTACATAGGCACCAGCTTCTGGTGGTCTGTTCCATCCATTCCAACACTACATATTGTGCCACCTTTTTGAAAATGGTTTATTCAAGCCCATCCTTCTTCTAGTTTTTAAGTTAAACAAAAATTCCATCTTTTGTAGGCATATATAGATGTTGAGTTCCACTATCCACTACTTGATTAGAGTTAATATAGTATCATATTTTTTCTTGAAAATTTCCCTTCATAAAAAATCACTTTTCCTCAAGTCTTTAGGTTTTGTTTTAAATTAATTTTTTTTAATTATTTGTATTTAATTTAAAAAATTGATTAAAATATATAATCCAATTAATTTATATTATCTTATAAGATTTAATTTAATTATTTATTATAATTCCTAGTGAAAATAGAAAAAACTAATTCCATTGGTTAAGGTAAAAATGGATTTATTGGAGGGTTAAACTAAAATATTGGTTATGATAACCTCAAAACATGTCAAAAATATATTGTATGGACATATTACAACCAAATTAATGTATAATAGTCATTAAAGATCTATTTTTATCTTTATTACATATTAAAAAAGTGGGAATAACATTTTAATTTTAAAAATTAAAACTGTGACTCCCACCTCACATACAAAAGGCAACACCTATCCTAACCTATTAACACTACAAAACCACATTTGTTCATACAGAAAATAAACAAATGAGTTAAAAAAATTCCCTCCGCAATTTCTATAATTCTAATTTTGATTATAAATTCATTATCGGAAGTCATCTGGTATAATCATAATGTGGTTTCCCAAGAAGAGTTAAATTTCCAAACAATGTGTTTTTATTTTATTTATTATTCAACCAACGAAAAAAATATTAAACTATTTATTTATCATAAAATATAAAAAATATAACTATTTGTTATTATGTTAATGAAATAACCTATATCTTTCCACTTTTTCATGTAATGGGATTGAAAATCATCATTTGTGGGTAAGACATACTACCACCTTATGAACTGATGTCATTCATTTTCCATAATCAACTTTGACATATTTTTTCAATGATTAATTTAATATATATTATATTAGTAACAAATTTATATTTTTATATTTATGATATAACATATACCAGCACACTTTCAGTTCAATATGGGATATTATAACAACACTCAAGTGTGTGGCGGACTACCACCCTGTGAACCGATGTGATTCATTTTTCACTACAACATTACCTGGAAGGTAATAAAGATAAAAGATAATTAATGTATATGATATTCATCAAATAATGATTATATTCTGGAAATTTATATAATTATGAAAATATAATATATAATACTATTTTTAACTCTACAAACTGATAACATCGTTCATGTATGTGTGGAATAATCCCTCCATAAAATGATGTGATTATTTCTTCCCCAAAAACATATGTTATATATATGAGTATATTTAATGAAAAAATATTATATTTATTTTATTATTATCATTATATGAATATGAAATATTACTAATCTTCTTATAATAATTATATTTAAAAATAGAAACATTACTAAAGCGTACGTATGACCTACCCTATCCATGATTGCAACGTTTTAAATTTTTCATAACCATTATTAATTTTTTTAAATAATATTTTGTGTACAAATATGTTAATTATTTAATGATTTATATTCATGATATATTGTCTGCGTTGGGTGCTCTTGGCACATCGGGTTGCGGAGGCGTGTTTTGCACCTATCGTGGGTTCGTGAAAGGATGCTATCATCACGCCATTGGAATTGGTACCGCATTTGAAGCGGAATTTTGGGCCATGGTATATGCCATCAGGTATGTTGTCCGCTTTAACTAGGAACATATATGGATTGAATCTGACTCTCAGGTTGCGGTCCACTCCTTGAGCACCAAGACGCGCCAGGTTCCGTGGAGTATACTGCCGCAATGGGTGGGATGTATTAATGATATTGCGCGGATGCGGGTGGAGGTATCACATGCCTACCGAGAGGCGAATCAGGTGGTGGATGCACTGGAAAAGCGGCCGCTCACAGATGCAGGAGAGATGTGGTCTTTTATGACCCCAGACTATTTCGTTCCACTGGTGGAGGCAGATAGGTGTGGGGTGGTGCACACTCGCTTTTGTAATATTCCCATTATGCTTGACTCTTTTCACTCTATTTATTTTATTTTATTAGGACCGGCTTACACCAGAACCTGGCTTTTCGGGTATATTCATGATATATTGAATAATTTCCACTTTTTCCACAGTCATCCTATCAAAGTAATTTCTAACACATAAGCCAAATATCATTGAAACACGTGACATAAATATAATATATTTATTATTTTTATATTTTATGCTAATAAGTGAAATAAACGGAATAATAAACCAAAAATGATATCAATAAAGTGAATAATGAATATATGTTTTTTATTCTCAAAAAAAATATATGTGACATGTCAGACTCGAGGAAAGGGACTTCGGGTCAATTTCCAACCATTGAGGAATATTTTGATGTTATGGACATATGTGAATTTTTTTATGTGTATACAAAACCATTTTTACATTTTATTTCATGAATTATTCAATTAAGATGATATTTTTTTAATATTATTATTTAATGGGGCTTATGATTCAAATGTTTTTTAGTGGTATGGAACTTCTCATTAGAAAAATTACATTCCTAATATTTTCCTCCAATATATGTTTTAATCAGTGTACACATTTTTAAAATTATTTTATGAATGTGATTATATTGATATGGGTGTTTTATAAAGGAAATTTTTCATTATTATGAAAATATTCAATGAGTAATCCTTGTACATAATGTTCAGCATTCATTACAAATGATTAAAATAATATTATAATTTATTATATATGGAGAAAATTTATTTTCCACCACTATAACCATTACTAAATTGTTATATTAATTTAATATTTTGTATATTTTGTATAATGATAATCCACATTTAATTTTTGTAGAAATTATTTATTAAAAAGTCTTTCTCAAAAAATGGTGTTTTGGTATTGAAAGCGATTTTTCCAAAGAAAAGAATATTTTGTATTGGAAAATAGTATTTTAAAATAAAATTGTATTTTTGTATTGAAAATGGTTTTCCAAATTAAATGATTATTTTTTTATTGAAAATTTTGTTTAAAAAATAGAGATTTTTTAATTGAAAGTGGGTTTAGAAAAGATAAGTGTATTTTATTATACAAAAGTGATGATCTTTTGAGAATAATGGATTTTTATAATTATATTATAATTGATATGGGGAGGATTAAATTTTTCTATCCATGATATGTTACATGATTATTATACATAATAAAGTGGTTATCATTGATATCACTATTTGATCCCATTATAGCCTATATGATGGGTTTCCCCAGATAACATCAAGTGAGCATGATATATCTTACATGAATGATGCACTAAGATAGTGTTGCAATGCATTGGGTAATATTCTATATCTTAAAAGGAATGATGGTTGGAGTTTCTAAAGGGTTCCTCTGATGGATTTAATGGTTCACCATTAACATATGTCATGGGTTTAGAATTGGTTGTCAATGTGATACCCTATGTTAATGAAAAGTGTTTTTAATTAATTGTTATGGTTTTTAAAGGATTTCCTTGAGAATATGTGTGTGTGTTTTCCATGTGAATATTATTTCTATCATACACTTATAAAAATTAATGAAAAAGGAATAGGTTACACATCACTAGTCATTTTTTCTCTAGACTAACAATTTTATTACTTTTTTATGTCCCTTACATAGATTTTGGGGATCTTAAATTGTTTTTAAATGTTTTTTAGGGTTTAAAGATGGGTAAGGTAACTGAATAAGTCAATTTGAATGATTTCATGATTCTCTATGAAAAGAAAACATACATTATTTTAATATTTTTATATTATTGAAAAAATGGTTACTATGGGAAGTACAATTACTCGGCCTTAAAACATTACATAATCATTTATTAAATGAATAATTCACATTGAAGATCTTTTTAGGTTTAGAGTTTTAGACAATTAGGACATAACTATTACATCTCAATGATTACAAAGTAGACACATCTACTCAGTTTCAGTTTTTTTCACAAAATAAAAACTCTAGAATAAGAGAGTCATGTCTAGTTCCATGTTTTAGATAACATGACATTTTAGTGATCCCATCCTTGACCCTATTCCACTTTATGACATGTGAAAAACATTTCAAAAACATGGGATGGGCATAAAAAAGCACAGTAAGGGATATAAAAATACGAAAAGAAAACATTAGTCCAAGAATACATAAGAATCAATGAAATCATACTTTACTCATAAAACATAATCACTTAAAATACCCCATGAAATAATAATATTTATGAATAACTCATAGAAATCATAATATGTAAATGTAACTTGAGTCATTCATAACATTCTTATGTAGGGAGTAACCCTCATGGTTATGTTTGGAATACCCACTAGTGCAGAAAAAAAAATTTACGTCACCATTTTTTACGTCGGTTATATAAAACCGACGTCATAATATGTAAAATGAGGTTTTTTACGTCGGTTATTTAATAACCGACGTAAAACCCTGTGTTTAGTACACCTTTAACGTCGGTTATTTTGATAACCGACGTTATTAATAGCACGGGTTCGTTTTTTACATCGGTTATACATTAACCGCCGTAAAAAACAGAAGCGGGGGGCGTTTGTTACGTCGGTTATTCAATAACCGACGTAACAAACGCGGTTTTTGAAGGCCTTTTTACGTCGGTTATTTTATAACCGACGTAAAAAAAGAATCCGCAGATGTTTTTGACGTCGGTTATGGAATAACCGACGTAATAAAACGCAGATTTTGAGCCCTTTATAACGACGGTTATAGAATAACCGACGTAAAAAAAGAATCGGAGGAAGGTTTTTACGTCGGTTATTGAATAACCGATGTTATAAATATTTTAAAAAAAATTATAACGTCGGTTATTGAATAACCGACGTGATAACTCATTTAAAAATTTACCCAGACCCGTGGATTGTCATTCGCGAGTTTACCTTCGACAGTCGCGACTCGTCTCTCTCGCGCGTAAACCCGAATCGGCTCGTCCATTTCGTTGGTTTAGATTCATTTTGCGATCATCGTTTCTCATATTTAATCTCCTAGGATCAATCATCTAAACTCACAGCACTCAGGTAATCCTCCCACTCGTTCGTTTTTTTTCGCGGATAGTATATATATATATGTGTTGTGATTTTTTTGTTGAAACTAGCTAAGATTCTTCGATTGCGAACCCTTTTAACTCGTTTTGGCACCATAATCTTATTTATCATCCCTAGATCTATTTGTTCGACTTGCAATATTGAGTAATTTTATGATTTCACTAATTTTTCATCGTTTTCTATAAATCCCCGAGAGGGTTGGGGCGTGTCCATTTGGATGGGTTGCCCTTTTACAGTTGTTACTACTTTCTTCAAACACAACCATGGCATAGGTGCATGGATTTGGGGTCGGGGGTGTCCAGGGGGGTTTACAAGGGGGTGGGTGGGTGTGGGGGGCTGTCCAAGGGTGTGGGTGGGTGTTGGGGGGTGTCCAGGGGGGTGTCCAAGGGGGTAGGGGGTGGGGGGTGGTGTTTAGGAGGGGTGGGGGCTGTCCAGAGGGTTGGGGGGTGTCCAGGGGGGTGTCCAAGCAGGTCGGGGGTGGGGGGTTGTGTCCAGGAGGGGTGGGGGTGCTTTCTAGAGGGGTCGGGGGGCTGTCCAGAGGGGTCGGGGGGTGTCCAGGGTGGTGTCCAAGGGGATGGGTGGGTGTGGGGGGCTGTCCAAGGGAGTGGCGGGCTGTCCAGAGGGGTCGGTGGGGTGTCCAGGGGGGTGTCCAAGGGGGTGGATGGGTGTGGGGGGCTGTCCAAGGGGGGTGGATGGGTGTGGGGGGCTGTCCAAGTGGGTGGCGGCCTCTCCAGAGGGTATTTGGGGTTGTCCGGGTGGGGGGGGGGCTGCCCAGAGGGTTGGGGGATGTCCAGGGGGGTGTCCAAGGGGGTAGGGGGTGGGGGTGGTGTCCAGGAGGGGTGGGGGGCTGTCCAGAGGGGTCGGGGGCTGTCCAGAGGGTTGTGGGGTGTCCAGGGGGGTGTCCAAGCAGGTCGGGGGTGGGGGTTGTGTCCAGGAGGGGTGGGGGTGCTTTCTAGAGGGGTCAGGGGCTGTCCAGAGGGGTCGGGGGGTGTCCAGGGTGGTGTCCAAGGGGATGGGTGGGTGTGGGGGGCTGTCCAAGGGAGTGGCGGCCTGTCCAGAGGGGTCGGTGGGGTGTCCAGGGGGGTGTCTAAGGGGGTGGATGGGTGTGGGGGGCTGTCCAAGGGGGTGGATGGGTGTGGGGGGCTGTCCAAGTGGGTGGCGGCCTCTCCAGAGGGTATTTGGGGTTGTCCGGGTGGGTGGGGGGGCTGCCCAGAGGGTTGGGGGATGTCCAGGGGGTGTCCAAGGGGGTAGGGGGTGGGGGGTGGTGTCCAGGAGGGGTGGGGGCTATCCAGAGGGGTCGGGGGATGTCCAGAGGGTTGGGGGGTGTCCAGGGGGTGTCCAAGTAGGTCGGGGGTGGGGGTTGTGTCCAGGAGGGGTGGGGGTGCTTTCTAGAGGGGTCGGGGGCTGTCCAGAGGGGTCGGGGGGTGTCCAGGGTGGTGTCCAAGGGGATGGGTGGGTGTGGGGGGCTGTCCAAGGGGGTGGCGGCCTGTCCAGAGGGGTCGGTGGGGTGTCCAGGGGGGTGTCCAAGGGGGTAGATGGGTGTGGGGGGCTGTCCAAGGGGGTGGATGGGTGTGGGGGGCTGTCCAAGTGGGTGGCGGCCTCTCCAGAGGGTATTTGGGGTTGTCCGGGTGGGTGGGGGGCTGCCCAGAGGGTTGGGGGATGTCCAGGGGGGTGTCCAAGGGGGTAGGGGGTGGGGGTGGTGTCCAGGAGGGGTGGGGGGCTGTCCAGAGGGGTCGGGGGGTGTCCAGAGGGTTGGGGTGTGTCCAGGGGGGTGTCCAAGCAGGTCGGGGGTGGGGGGTTCTGTCCAGGAGGGGTGGGGGTGCTTTCTAGAGGGGTCGGGGGCTGTCCAGAGGGGTCGGGGGGTGTCCAGGGTGGTGTCCAAGGGGATGGGTTGGTGTGGGGGGCTGTCCAAGGGGGTGGCGGCATGTCCAGAGGGGTCGGTGGGGTGTCCAGGGGGGTGTCCAAGGGGGTGGATGGGTGTGGGGGGCTGTCCAAGGGGGTGGATGGGTGTGGGGGGCTGTCCAAGTGGGTGGAGGCCTCTCCAGAGGGTATTTGGGGTTGTCCGGGTGGGTGGGGGGGCTGCCCAGAGGGTTGGGGGATGTCCAGGGCGGTGTCCAAGGGGGTAGGGGGTGGGGGGTGGTGTCCAGGAGGGGTGGGGGGCTGTCCAGAGGGGTCGGGGGCTGTCCAGGGGGGTTTACAAGGGGGTGGGTGGGTGTGGGGGGCTATCCAAGGGTGTGGGTGGGCGTTGGGGGTGTCCAGGAGGTGTCCAAGGGGGTAGGGGTGGGGGTGGTGTTTTGGAGGGGTGGGGGGCTGTCCAGAGGGTTGGGGGGTGTCCAGGGGGGTGTCCAAGCAGGTCGGGGGTGGGGGTTGTGTCCAGGAGGGGTGGGGGCTGTCCAGAGGGGTCGGGGGGTGTCCAGGGGGGTTTACACATCGATTTGTTTTATATTTCAAAATTGTTTACATTCAAATTATGATTTTTTTCATATAAACATATATTTGTCTTATCTAAAAAATATATATATTTTTGCTATTTGTTATAGGTAATAATGAGTTGAAGTTGGATTACGGCACATCGAATGAGCAATGAATATGAGGAAGGTGTTGATGCCTTTTTGGAATTTGCTAAACGAAATGTTCCAAGTAGTGAAATTTTTTTCTGTCCATGCCTGAAATGTCTGAATATGAAGAAGATGAAAAGTAGAGAGATAAAAGATCATCTGATTTGTCATGGTTTCAATCCGAGTTACAACCCTTGGATTTGGCATGGCGAAACTGGACAGAATGTCACTGATGATAATGAATCGCAAGATGGTAACTCCGATGGAATTGAATAAATGATTCGCGATATTGTAGCAGAACAAATTGAGATAGAACCGACAGTTGCACGTCTATATGGTGATGCCGAAAAACCATTATATCCAGGTTGTACAGATTTTACGGTTTTGTCGGCGGTGTTAAGATTGATTAACCTGAAGGCGAAACATGGATGTAGTGACAGAAGTTTTACAGAGCTGCTACAATTGATGAAAGACATTCTTCCAAAAGATAACGATATTCCAGATTCACATAATAAGGCCAAAAAAATATTATGCCCGATGGGATTGGGATATAGGAAAATACATACCTGTCCGAATGACTGCATTATATTTAGGAAGGAATATGAATTTCTGAAAGAGTGTCCTAAATGTGGGACATCACGGTATAAGGTGAAAGAAAAATCACAAGCTGATGTAGAGATTACAAAGCTCCCTTCAAAGTTATTTTGGTATCTTTCTATAATTCCTCGTTTCAAACGTTTATTTGCTAATTCACATGATGCAAAAAGGTTAAGATGGCATGCTGATGAGCGGGTATGTGATGGAAAAATACGTCATCCAGCTGATTGTCCACAATGGAAGAAAATTGATGCCCAGTACCCTACATTTGGAAATGAAATTAGAAATCTGAGACTAGGCTTGTGCACAGATGGAATGAATCCATACCGAACCCTCAGTAGCACACATAGTTCATGGCCTGTTTTATTGGTAATTTACAACCTCTCTCCTGAAGTTTGTATGAAGCGCAAATATGTCAGGTTGAGTATCATGATCTCTGGTCCAAAGCAACCCGGCAATGATATTGATGTATACTTGTCACCGCTGATTGATGATTTGAAACTGTTATGGGCTGATGGTATTAGGGTGTATGATTCTTATAAAATGGAATATTTTCAACTGCATGCAGTGCTTCTATTCACTATAAATGACTTCCCAGCATATGGAAATTTGTCTGGATACAGTGTTAAAGGGCATAAAGCATGTCCAATTTGCGAACAACAGACGTCATATTGTAAATTGCATCATGGGAGGAAAACAGTGTATATGGGTCATCAAAAGTTTTTGCCTATGGATCACCCTTATAGAACACTAAAAAAGGCATTCAATGTCTTACAAGAATTTGATACTGCTCCTCATCCTTTATCCCCAGAATTGTATTTTGAGAGGGTGAAAAACCATGATGTGACATTGGGAAAGACACAGAAATCTGGTAATGATAGACATATTTGGAAGAAAAGGTCAATATTTTTTGAGCTACCATATTGGAGGTATCATGAAGTCAAACATAATATTGATGTCATGCACGTGGAGAAGAATATTTGTGATTCTTTGATAGGAACATTGCTAGATATTAAAGGAAAGACAAAAGATGGGTTGAATGCAAGGTTAGACCTACTGTCAATGGGAATACGTTTGGAGTTAGCTCCCACTCCTAAAGGAAGACGAACATTTCTTCCCCCGGCTTGTCATACATTATCGAAGAGGGAGAAAAGTAGCTTCTGTCAGTGTCTTCATGATATTAAAGTGCCTCAAGGTTATTCTTCAAATGAAAAAAATTTTGTCTCATTGAAAGACTTGAAGTTGATAGGTATGAAACCACATGATTTTCACATCATGATGCAACAAATTCTACCAGTTGCACTGCGTGGAATATTGCCCATCCGTGTCAGAAAGACTATAATGAGGTTGTGTTATTTTTTCAATTCAATTTTCAACAAGGCGATTGATGTGAATGCTTTGAACATTTTGGAAAAGGATGCAATTTTTATACTTTGTCATTTGGAAATGTATTTTCCTCCAACTTTTTTTGATATGATGGTGCATTTAATGATTCATCTGGTTCGAGAAATAAGGATTTGTGGACCTGTATATCTTTGTTGGATGTATCATTTTGAAAGGTATATGAAAATATTAAAGGGATATGTTAAAAATCCATATCGACCTGAAGCCTCCATTATTGAAAAGTATATTTCTGAGGAGGTAGCAGAGTTTTGTACGAGCTACTTGGCTACGGCGCAACACATAGGTTTGCCTCCATCTCGCCATGAACGGGTTAATAATGAGGGAAAGGGGATTCGTGGCTTGAAAGTCAAATCACTGTCAGCTGAACATATGAAGAAGTTAGAATCATACCTCTTGAATAACATAGCTGATGTTCAACCGTATATCACATTGCATATTAATGAGTTGAAACAATGTCATCCAAAGAAGAAAGAAATGTGGATTTTGAATGAGCACAACAAAACTTTTTTGCCATGGTTTAAAAAGACCTTGCTTGGTAGATCAGATGTATCAGAGACATTAAAATGGATAGTGGGTGGTCCATATTTAAACGTGATAACATGGTCCGCTTATGACATTAATGGCTATACATTTCATACGAAAGCTCAGGACAACAGAAGTGCAGTTCAGAATAGTGGTGTATTGGTGTTTGTAGAAGCAATGCATTTTTCGAGTGCTAAGGACAGAAACCCAATTTCGGCATCAAGTGCATATTATGGAGTGATTGAAGACATATGGGAGGCTGATTACTTTAAAATTATAGTTCCCGTTTTTAACTGTAAATGGTTTATCGGTAACAACAGTGTCAGACACGATGAATTTGGAATGACACTTGTTAATCTGAATAGATTGGAAGACACAGCTGATTCTTTTATAATGGCAATACATGACAAACAAATTTTCTATGTAGTAGATCAATCAGATATGCAGTGGGCTGTTGTTTTACAAGGGAAAAACCAATATGTTGGTGAGGATGAATTCTATGAAGCTGCTGATTTATGTGAGATCCCTACTTCCATGGAAAGATTAACAGAACATAATGATGAGTATGTTGAAGACATGGTTTGTGCCATAAGGAACGATCACGACGAAGGAATTTGGGAAAACAATCCAACTGTAAATTCCTAAAATTACAGGTAACACAAGTTTATTTCTTGTTTACATTTAGTTTTTTCATATAATGTTAGATACTGTAAATTTTTTACTTATTAAAACATGTATCAAACCAAAACGATAAAACAATAAAAACCTTAAAGAGGAGAAGTCCTGGGCGCACCGGCTGGCCGGTGGTGGATCACCGGTTGGCCGGTGGTCCAGACAGAGAGCCTTCCTCTCTGTCTGGATCACCAGCGGCCGGCCGGTGTTGAGCCAGCGGCCGGCCGGTGGTTCAGACAGAGAGGAAGGCTCTCTGTCTGGTCCACCGGCCGGCCGGTGATGAGCCAATGGCCGGCCGGTGGTCCAGACAGAGAGGAAGGCTCTCTGTCTGGTCCACCGGCCGGCCGGTGGTGAGCCAGCGGCCGGCCGGTGGCACCAGGCAATGGGCAAGTCTACTTCCTGGGTCCTCCGGCTGGCCGGTGAGCTCACACTGGTTGACCGGTGGACTCAGTGATCCACTTTTCAGCTTTCTTGGGCCAACTCCTTGGCAACCTTTTGCCTGTGTTTACCATGTTTATCATTGTTTATCATGCTTACCATATTACCAATGTTTACTATTATGTAATTGAGTACACTTTTCTATTTGTGAACTAATGTTTGTTTTTTTGATTTGAAGGAAAATGACAGATCAATCAGTTGATCAGCCACATGATTCTGGAGATGAGCATATTGGTCATACATCTGGGGAGGAACATTCACATGCTCCTATTACGAAAAAGAGTTCAAAGGTTGGTAAGCGTGGGTGCACACGTTTACCATAATTATCACTTGCCCGTACGAAGGAGGAGAGGATAGTCGGGGAGTTTGATGATGATGATCTTCCTAGAGGTCCAAATGCTAATGATTTTAAGGGTTTTGTAGCAACTCAGGCTAAGAGCAAAGTAAGCATTCTCTATGATGATTGGAGAAGTGTGGATAAGGCGATAATTTCTCAGCTGTGGGAGACCATTTTGGTAAGATCTTTTGTTATTGTTTGACTGTTCTTTAAATGTTTCTAGTATATATAATATTTTTAACCTCTTTTTTATCAGATGACATTTGATATTCCTGACACTGGAGGAGTAAGGAAGAAATTCTTATCGTTGGCTGCTAGGAGATGGAGGGATTTCAAATCAACCCTCTCATCTGATTTCATTTATGGTCATAGGAGTCGTGAGAATCCATGTCGTATATATCCTTTTATAGATGAAGACACATGGAGACAATTTTTTGAAAATAGAAGAAAAGAATCATTTTTGGTAAGGGCAATGTAAACTTTTATAAGCTTTCTTATATAAATGATCTTATTATTGTTTTGTTAATGATTAATTATTCTTAATTTACAGCAAACAAGGAAAGCTCATCAAGAGATCCAATCTAAAAATGTATACCCTCATAGTTTATCTCGGGGAGGGTATGCATTATTGGAAGAACAAATGATGGTAGAAAAATTTCAACAACTAAGAGCTGAGTCTTCAAGCTCTGGAGAGGTGGCCCCTCCATCCCCTCCATCTAGACATGAGAAATGGAAAAGAGCTCGGAAGGGCAAAAAAGGACAATATCTTTCGGAAGAATCGAGACTCGTAGTTGAGAGGATTGTAAGATATCTATTTTATTTATTTAAGTTTACTATTTTCGTCATATATTTCCAATCATTATAGAAATGTTCAATTAATTATTACAGGACTCTCTTGAGGAGCAGAGTTCACAGGGGACATTTACACCAACTGGGAGGGAAGATATTTTATCTGTGGCATTGGGAAAGCCCGAACATCCTGGCCGTGTAAGAGGATATCCGGCAGGTGTATCGGAAAGAAAAGTGTTGCCACGTTCCTCAACTTCTAACGTTGAGGGAGTTTATAAAAAAAATAGAATCCTTGGAGGCTGAAGTCCATAATATTAATGCGACAATGGAGGAAAAGATTAGAGCATCGGTGCAGTTAATGTTTGCAGACTTGCAAAGACAATTTCAGGGTGCAGCTCCCACTCCACCTTTCCCAGTAGCTCCCACTCCCCCACCTCATCCTGCGGACCCCATTTTTGATCCTCCTCCTCCGCCGCAGCTACCTACTTATTGTGAGTTGTATGTTGATGATCCTCAACATCATATAGTTGCATATGGGATGGTATATTGTATAGGAGATACAGTTCATCATCAACAGTTAGAGGTAGAGAAATAGAGGGTCACTGTACAGGATATTATAGATAGATCACCTCGGATACCATTACCTACAAATGAGGTGACGACAGTTGGACATAGTATCGGCCATTTTTTACTTTGGCCATCCAGACTTCTTCGACTCATTACCATAGAGGTATGGATGTTATATCTTTTATTTTGTATTTTTATTAATGTTTTATCATTTGAAAACTAATATATTTTTCAATTTATTTTTACAGGAATACTTCAAAGGTAAAGAAATACTGTATAGACAACAACAAAGACAGATAGCTATGACATCAGATGCAGATAGTAGCAGTCTTGACAAATTGTCAAGATATTCAAATTTGTTGGCGGATCATTATGACTTTACAATGGAAGCTCATGTCTGTGGACGTGAACTATGTGTGGGGATTATGAAAACTGATATCATGGAGTTTGTCACTGGAGTTAAGTTGGGCATCAACGTGGTGCAAATTTTTATCATGTAAGTCTTAACACCTTTTCCTTGCGTTATATTTATTAAAAATGTATACTTATGTCTGCTTTGTATTAGGTATCTGTATAAAATTTGTGAGAGGAATGAGCTGACAGATGTATATGGATTCGTGGACCCACAATTGATTTCCCCTGAAGCATGTGCATTGGATGAGGAACAAAGAATGCTTTATATTGCTGATAGATTTGAAAAGAATGTAATCACACAGTGTTGGATGATGCCATTTTGTGAGAGGTATGAAACACATCCCTCTCAAAGAGTTAATTATCTTTTAACATAAAAAACCACTAACGTTAAATTTCCTTTTATCAGGGATCATTGGATGTTAGGGGTTTTTTGCCCTAGGGAGAAAACACTTTATTGGATATGCTCTCTCCATGATGATGTGCGAGAAAGTTTTAAGAATATATTGGAAACGTAAGTTTCAATTTCACAATAGTTTTATATATTATAATGAATTTTAAATTTACCCCATTCGTATTATTTTCTAACAGGGCATGGGTCCACTTTCGAAAAAGCGCAATGAAAAGGAATTTCAAGATCAAATATGTACATGCGAAGGTAAATATCCATTTATAATTTGTACATTTTGATTTATTACATAAAAATAATATATTGAATTTACACTCATTCAAACAGAAATGTCATGAGCAACAAGGCATCATCGAATGCGGATATTACATGTTAAGATTTATGTATGAAATAATAACAACTGGGACAGTTCTGAGTTTTGACCTGGTAAGATTTCCTCTTTCTCATAATATTTCAATTTGATTTATTCATTATACACGTTGACTACTATCCTTTTCCTTTGTAGCTTTTTGATGACCCTCAACCCTTTACTGCTGAAGATATCAAACACTTACAAGTGGAGTGGTCAAATTATATTACAGGTTTGATTGACTTTTAGTTGTTTGTAATGTAAAATGTAATTTTGAATATTGTCAATGTAATTGTGTATTTCGTAGTCGTTTAGGTTGGATTTAGTTTTTTTTGAAGTTGACAGTGTGAGTTTTGAATGTTATATAAGTGAATGTTTAATTTTTCTCTACTTCTTGTTTTGGTCTACTGTTGATGGTTTTTCTAGTCTGGATTTTGGTATGGGGGGAGAGGTTCCAAGGGGGTGGGTGGGTGTTTGGGGGGTGTCCAAGGGATATGGGAGGGGTGTCCAAGGTGTGTTTGGGGCTGTCCTAGGGGTCGGGGGGGTGTAAATGAGGTGGGAGTTCTATCCAAGGGGCCGGTTGGGTGTAAATGAGGGTGGGGGGGCTGTCCAAGGGGTGGGGGGTGTCCAAGGGGTGGGGGGGGTGTCCAAGGGATATGGGAGTGGTGTCCAAGGTGTCTGGGAGTTCTGTCCAAGGGGTCGGTTGGGTGTAAATGAGGGTGGGGGTGCTGTCCAAGGGGTGGGGGGGTGTCCAAGGGGTGGGGGTGTCCAAGGGATATGGGAGGGGTGTCCAAGGGGTGTTTGGGGCTGTCCAAGGGCTCGGGGGGGGGGGGGGGGGTGTCCAGGGGTGGGGGGGTGTCCAAGGGGTATGGGAGGGCTGTCAAGGTGTGTGTGTGGGGGGGGGGTGTCCAATGCGTGTTTGAGGATGTACTAGGGGTCTTGGGGGTGTAAATGAGGGTGGGGGGGCTGTCCAAGGGGTGGGGGGTGTCCAAGGGGTGGAGGGTGTCCAAGGGATATGGGAGGGGTGTCCAATGGGTGTTTGAGGCTGTACTAGGGGTCGTGGGGGTGTAAATGAGGGTGGGGGGGGGGGCTGTCCAAGGGGGGGTGTCCAAGGGTTGTGGTGGGGCTCCAATGTGGTGGGGGAGGGCTGGCCAGGTTCTTAGGTGGGTATAGATGAGGGTGGGGTTCAGTTGGGGCTTGGGGGAGGGCTGGCATGGTTATTTTTGTTTGGTTTCTGGTTGCTTTTTGGTGAGAGCAGTGCAATTATTTTAAAAAAAAATTCCTTTCACGTCGGTTATTTTATAACCGACGTGGTAAATAAATCGGTAGGGGTTTATCACGTCGGGTTTTTCTAGAACCGACGTGATAAACCGTTCCCGGGGCTTTTATCACGTCGGTTCTTAATATAACCGACGTGCTAAAAGGCCTGGGAATCGATTTACCACGTCGGTTATTGGATAACCGACGTGCTAAAACGTTTCCCAGGCCTTTTTATCACCTCGGTTATTTAAGAAACCGACGTGATAATAGGCCAGGGGAAGGGTTTATCACGTCGGTTATGACATAACCGACGTGATAAACGATATCCCAGGCGTTTTATCACGTCGGTTTAGGGAATAACCGACGTGATAAAGCCCCCCCGCGCATATTTATCACGTCGGTTATTATATGAACCGACGTGATAACCACCGTGATGTTAGGGATATTACGTCGGGTTTTAAATAACCGACGTAAAAAACGTTATTTATAACATCGTCCGTATTAACGTCGCCTAAAAACCGACGTAAATAATAAAAAATAACCGACGTAAAAAATGTATTCTGCACTAGTGACCCATCAAAGTATATTCCATAAATCTCTTCAGAGAAACCTTAGAATTAAACTCCTTTACGTTAACCAATGCATTGGAGAGTTATCTTGGGCTCACCCGCCATTAGTTTTTCACATAACCACCCAATTTCATAAACAACGCCCTAGAACCATAACATAATCGTATCACATAAAACATACATAAAGGAAACATAACATTTCCACAATTCAATAACAATATATCAATGAAACACATTGATATAATCAAAACATTATCATAACCATTTTCAATACCAAAATAATAGAAAAGTAAAACATGGTATTAATTTTTCATTTAAAAAAAGTTATGCCTTGTAATGGAAGCCGAAACTCAGATAATCGTCACAGTGGTAGAGAAGTCGTTGCCGCCGTATACGTAAGACAAAAAAAACATTACCTTTGTCATTTAGTAAAAAACATCATGTTAAAAGATTCCTTTTTAATGAAATCAAAAGTCAAAAGTGTTTATTATACAGCTAATAAAATAAGTCCGTATATAAATCGAAGTATGCCTCAACGAAAGAAGATTGGGATGAAGTCCCGTACAAAGACATTATCCTTAGATTAAGGATAAATAAATTACATATTTATGTGTGAAAAATATAAATACACCCAATATAAGTGGATATTAAGTGTAAAAAAAATCAGAGGTCATCCACACATATTCATAGTATTAAATAATCAATAAGAAGAGGTTTAAACTAAAGAATTGAAATTTGGTCAAGAAGTTTGCTTATTGAAAATCGACAGCCTAACGACATCACTTTAAAATTCCGAAAATGAGTTGATGAGAGATAAAAAGGGTATCTCATCGCTTGGAAATAAAATTCACAGAAATAAGGATATATAAGAACAAATCCCAACATTATAATATGTAAATCAAAATACCTAACAAAAAGATGTCTTTTTAAAAGAAAAGGGTGAAAGGTTCCATTACCGATTTGGGTAACATTCAAAACGTACACCCCATGAACAAAGGACTATAAAATTTTGACGTAAATTCCCAGGACTGAAATTATATTACACAGAGAGTATAATAATAGGATGTACATACACCACACAAAATGAAATAGTGGAAAATTTAGCATGAATCTCACGAGAATAAAAAGTGAGATAAAAACCCCTTAACTCGTTGTATTCAATCGAGTCGTATGACCAAAAGATAATAAAAACCAAATGAATCACATAATACCATGAATATAAATATAATAATGATAATATATATGAAATTGAAATACGCAATACACCACATGAAACAAATAATTGGCGACCAATGGAAATCTCACAGAATTAAAAGTGAGATAAGAAATCCTCTTACCTCAAGTCCGACTTATTTTATTCGTTTCTTTATATTCCTAAATAATAAACATTGGTCAATTTATAATTTCTCAAGGAGTTAATTTAAAGATTATTATTCAATTAATATCTCGTATAATCATTTTATAATAATTAGTTAATTATGTGAGTTCATATCATACGGTTTGTTGATGTTTGGTAGAAGAGTTAACAATGAACTTGTTTTAAAAGAATTACCCATATAGTTATAAGTACATCATCTCCATAATGGTGTTCATGATTTAAAAATATTATATATCCAGTATATATGTATTCAATAATATTTCATAATGTTTGGAGATAATAAATGAAATTTACCATTCATGGAGACGGTATGTCGTACTTACTCATAAATGATGCTTTCATTATTTTGTCATATTAATGGACTTTAAAACTAAATTATACATAGATATATTATAATTCTAGTATAATATATATTTTATATAGGTATCACAAGTTTATTAATTATATTATTTATAAATTCCATGTTTTTCATGAACGAGTTACATCACTTGAGGGGGCGGTAGTCCACACTTCCTCATATGAAATTATCAAATTTTCACAACATGCAAAGCATACAGTTATGTTTTAAATATATAATAAAGAATCATAGAGAGGAAATAAATATAATATATATCATATATAAATACAGATCCATCATAATGGCTACCATTAGAGTTGTTAAAAGAAGATTTAACAATCATCGTTTCGTGAGGCAGTAATTCGCCACCCACAGAAACAGTATGTTCTTTAACCATTAGGCGGAGGTTTGTGTAAGGGTATGTATAATCCTTATCATAACAAAATCATAATATATTGAGGATAATTTTGTTATTATGGGATCAAATATTATGAATATAGTGGTGACTGAAGAAGGAAAATAAAAGAAAGAAACTCAAGAGAAGACATTACCTCTTAATCAGGAAACTCTTTTTGATTTGATCCAAAGGCTCCCTTGGAAAGACTTATGCCCACAGTAAGTCTTCTAGGAGTAAGAGAGGTATATTTAGAGATAATATGATCAGATTTTGGACGATACAATGGATTGATAGGTGTGTGTAAATGGTTTGTGGTGGGGTCCTTTTATAAGAAGGAGGAGGGTCACTTTTGGAAAGTCTTGAAATATTACTTTATTATAAATTGATTTTTGGATTTTAACAGTCCCAAAATGATATATTTTGAGGAAAATGTGATTAGGGTTCAAAATACACCCATAAAATAGGTTTTAGACATGTTTAAGTCCTATATTTTACCTTAACTGTTCATTTTTTTTAAATCGTTCATTAATGAGGTAATCAGTGCATCATCATGGTGTCATAAATAAATTAATTTATTTAATGTATAAAAATTATTAAAAATATAACATAATGTAGGAAATGTTTTTAGATTTTAAATTAATATTTATAGTCTAAGATATCATTTAATTAAACAAAAGTACAATTGTTTTACTTAGGATATACAAACCTTTGTTATATTTCTCGTCTTTTTAAAAAATAATGTCATAAATGTCACTATTACACCCATGTGACTCCATGGGCCCTCAAGTTTGGTAAAAATCATCCCATGGTAGTCCATGACTCAAAAAAGATGATTTTGAAATATTTTTGGGTCATTTTATATTATTATGATATTAATTTATTACCCTTAAATACCCGATTACAAATTAATCACGATAATTAAAGATAATTACCATCATTACTATTCATAATGTCCAAAAACAAAAGAGTCTTGATTATATAATTTGGAAATTATGATTACAAATATGGAATTGATTTTAACGAATTCCAAAGTCAGAAATTTCTGTAATTAATTTAAAAATAATTATCGTTGTTGTAACCAAAGACGTGCTTTTAAGAAGTAATATTTATCAAAAGATTGACTTGTTTTTACATCCAATTGAAAAGTTAAATTACATACAATGAACATAATTGTATTAAGTGATAAAAATATAATTCAATTACACATTAAAAATAATTAAATGGACTATCTAACTATATAATAAAATTAGATGAATAAGCAATTTTGTAGTAAAATGCAGTATTTTTCACTATTCGTTAAAAATTAACACTTGTCAGAAAAATACAAAAAATTTATCCAAAGTAAATTTGATATTCCAAATTCTAAAATGATTTCAATTTTAACAAATTCAAAACATATTAGTTTCATAATTTATTTTATAATTAATTCCCGATGTCAAAACAAATAGCGTGTTTTTAAGAAACAATATCTATCAAAAGATTGACACTTGTTTAAGTCCAATTTCAATGTGAAATTAATACGATGAACACCATTGAATGAAATGGTAAAAATATATTTTAACTAAAATTTAACACCAATTAAAAAAATTATCTAACCATATAAATAAATTATATTAAAAGGAGGTTTTGAATTAAAATACAACATTTTCACTATTCTTTAAAAAATGAATTTATCGGAAAAATAACAAAACTTTACACAAAGTAAATTTTGATGTCCCGATTCTAAAAAAGGATTTTATTTTTTCAAATATAAAAATAAAATTGACAAATAGTAGTTTTAAAAAAATTCTCCATTAAAAGGCGGTTAATCAACCTTTTAATGAATATTAGAATATTTATGCTTAAAATTGGTTTCATTCTCATTTTAAGCATCTTTTATTTATTGGGTAATTTTAAAAATATTTAACAAACATATATAATCATTTTGTAGTATTTATGTTCATTCCCACTATTACAATGGCTAGGCGTTAACTACCATTTAAAATAATATAATTATATTATTAGTGTGCAACGTAAGATTTTAAAGAAACTCGTCGTTGCGTATTGGGTACGCCATTGAACATAGCATTCCCTTTAAAGTAATATTAACATTTTATTCACAAATATTAATAAATATGAAATTGTTATATTCTTTATTTACCCTGTATGTTACAGGAAGTGACCTATTTTTATTATATGGTTTTGTAATGTATGAGTTATGACATAATTCTATAAAAAACTTTCCACAATGTGAAGGAAATTTAATTATTGACTAAAACTAAATATAATGTTATGTATATGGTTGGGTCCCTTTTCATAGTATTAGAGGTTATTTTAGATAACATTTGTGGTTAGGAGAATGTTAATGAAATAAAATTGAATGATTTTACTTTATAGTTTTGTATAAATGATATAGAATTGTAAGAGAACAATGTTTGTTTATCTGAAAAATATGACTATATATAATGGATTTCCATAGTGTAAAAAGTAAATCTATAGTGGGAAGGAAGTAATAAGATAATATAATTCAAAACATGCATCTCGAGATTTTTTTAATTTGAACATAATGGTTATTTGGAGAGATGGATTATTTGATGGAATATATAAATGGTGTTGGTATCAATGATAAAGGGGAACCTGGTCTACCATGAAGGAACATGTCAATACTAATAATTTCAAAGGAAAACATCCCTTATAATTTCTTGGATAATTTGACGATGTGGTATTCAAAAGATGTATCAATATCCTAGATATTAAATTTGATGTCCTTGGATGTTCATAACATCAATACATATCTCAGAAGATTTATATTTTTGAAGGAGAAGTTAATTGACTGTGGTATTTGTTTGAAAAAACTATAGATAAATTTGATATTGATGTAATTTAATGGGAATTTTTGAAGGAAAATTTCATTGGAAAATATTTCCCATAGTGTTTTTGTAAATGATGGATAGGAATTCATATAATTGGGGAAGAAAGATGATTATTTGTTAGCTACATATGAATAAATCAACAAAATATTGGTTAGGTATGTTGTATATTTTATATAGTACACTGATTGAAAAATTAATAGATTCTATGCATGGATAAAAATATTATCATGAAGATAATTGTCCATATTATAATTTATATTTATTAATAAATTTGTTTTTGTGATGAGAAATTTAATATGATATTTAATGAAAACTCTTTCTCCCATGATGAAAACTATAAGAAAAGGTCATGCTAGAAGGAAACATAGAAGTAGCAGACTGTGATGTTTAGACAAAATCCCCCAAAATATTCCTTTTACGGTAAACATAATTTCATGGGATATATTATATAATTAATAAAGTCTTTCTTATGTGATCATTTTTGTCATATAGATCATTAATATAAAGAAAAGAGTCATGAATAACCAAAGAATGGGTTAACCAATAGCAATCCAATTGTGAGATGTTTTAGTTGCAATGATTTAGTTCATTTTCCTAAAAACATCTGGAAGATAGTTAAAAAGGATGTAAGTCATCAGGATCAAAATTAGGAAGGTGTTTTAAATTCATTTTCTATTACTATAATTTAGGATGGACAATAGAATAATGTGGTAAAAGGTGTGATACTTGTTTATGTGAATTATATCAATGCCTAGTTTTAATCTAGACAGTAGTATTCCTTGATTTATAATTAATTTTCATTTAAGATGGAAATATAATCATAATATAAGAAGATTGAAATTCTGGTGATAACTATAGGTGGAATAATTAAATAATCCATGATTTATAAGAATATTACTATTGTTATTATTGGGAGGGTGTTTTTTGAAAATCATATCTAACAATATTTAGTAGAATATTTTATCACACATATCAAGATTGGATTTCAGTTTTTATGCTAAACTATATTTTATAGCTAAAAATGTTATGTTCAATGATTTCATACCTTTTGATAACATATCCAAAATATGAAAAATTCATTAAAAATGGTAATGAATGTTATCTAACACTAGTCGTTGAGAATAAAGAAACAATTAAAATTAGTGATGTAGTGATAGTGAATGAATACATTGATGTATTGCCAGAGAATATTCCTTGTGTTATAAATAATCAAGAGATACAGTTTACTATTGAATTAGTGTGTAATGTGAACCCTATTTCTCAAACCTATTATGTAATGTATTATATGGAACATTTATAATTGAATATTTAATTAAATATGTAATTGAAAAATGGTTTCATTTGACCTAGAACTTCTCTTTGGGGTGCTCTTATTTATTTTAAATAAATATGGACCAATTATACTTTGGATTCACTAAATATATTTGAATAACATCATAGTTAAGAATAGGTATCATTTTCCTCATAATGACTAGATTTTTTGATAATTTCTATGGGGATTAATATGTTTTTAAGGTTCATTTATATTTTGTTTACCATCAATTGAAAGTGGAGTAATATGACATTTTTATGACTACAATTTCGACTAGATATGGGAATTATGAGGTTTTAGTTATTTCTATTGAGTTTTGAAATAATTCTTATACATTTATGGATATCAAGAATAATGTTTTCATTTAATTCTTATTTTTTTTAGGTTCTAATTATTGATTAAATTTTGGAATATTCTAAAAGTCAACAACATCCTGAAAGACACCTAATCATTATTTTTCAAAAGATAAATTTATATTAATTATATGGGAAATTAATAAAATATTAATTTTGGTTATATAAAATGTTTTTCTATGGAAATATTGTTTATAATGATCGTATTTCTATTTAAAATACTAAATGATTTTTTTTATAGAATTCCTATGACCGATAAATATGGGAGAGATTAAAAGTTTTCATTATATTAGCGAGATACTACTCATGGTTTATTGGAAATATTTAATTGTTGTCTAACCTAGAGACTAATTTAAATCCAAATGATTAAAATAAATTTGGTAAAAGGAAATTGTTGATTTTTTTTCAAGAAATAAATAGATATTGGTGAATGATCAAATTTTGGACCCACCTCCCAAAAATTGTTTATTAGTCATCTACCATAATTCTTAACTGAAGTTACTTGGTTGTATTCTACTGCAGAGGAGATTTTTTATGATTCATTTTAGTTGAATCCTCAAAAGATCAATTATCCTAAAAATGAAATATAATTACCTTCTATGGTATGTTATTTAAAAATTTGGAGGAATCATTTTTTTAGAGTGAAGTGTGAAATTTATACTAATCACAAAAATTTGGATTATATATTAACTCAGAAATAATTGAAGCTGATATAGAGGATATGTATGGAACCGATCAAGGACTATAATTTTAAGATTCATTACCATCCTTGAACATAATACAAATTTGGTGATGCATTGAGTTGAAAAAACAGTGATACGTTAATGATAATACATTTGCAATGTGACCCTATAGATAAATTTTTGGTAAATTTTTTCCTAGATTTTATAGATAGAAGGACACTCTCTATTTTTATTCTTCTCCAGTTCAATTGAATTTTTCAGAAGAAATTACGAAATCTCAATAAGAGGATAATTATTTTCATGAAAATGTAGAATTTTTGTTAAAAGGGCCAGTTTCCAATATTTAATATTGATTAATTAGTTTCATGAAATGTAAAAAGTCTATTTGTGCCTTATGGTTCTTTATTGAAGAAATAGATATTAAGTGATTATCATAGTTCTCTATTTTCTATTCATCTAGGAAGCACAATAATGTACATAGACATTATACATAATTACTGGTGGGATTTAATTAAAAGATATATTTCTGACATTACCATGAAATATTTCACACGTAATCATATTAAAGAATAAAAACAATTACTGAACAGAATTATTCATCCTTTTCTAGTACCAGAGTGGAAATATAAAATATAAAATTAATTTCATGGTAGGATTAAAAAATACTTCTTGAGGTAACGTTATGATTTTAGTTATTATTGATTGATTAACTAAATCTATGTACTTCAATACCACTTTAGATAATATTTCATTATATCTGCTTTATTTATTATATTTGAAGGAAATATTCATGTTACAAGGAGTCCCACTCTTCATTGTATCTGACCATGATCTCATAATCACATCTAATTTTTGTAAAGGAACTCAAAAATCATGGGGAACTAAATTATATTTCATAAAGACATTCCATCCTCAAATTGATGGTTAGTTTAAATTGATGATTCAGACCATGTATTATATTATTTACTCTCGAACAATAGATTAAAAAGGAAATTTATGATCAACATGTTTCTTGGGTTGAGTTTTTATAATATTTTTCATTATATTATACAAATGGGACCACATAAGGTATTATAGGGAAGGAAGAGTCAGATATTATCTTTTTGGGTTGAAGTAGTAGAAAGGATGTTTATAGGGCCTATGTTAATTTAGGAAATGACTAGTATATTATAGTTGATTTAGAAAAATTTGAGTATGACTCAGAGTAGGAAGGTAAATTATGTGAATAAACATATGAAAGATATTTCTTTCACGGTAGGTGGTCATGTCATTCCCATTGTACCTCCATGGAAAAGTGTTATGAATTTTGGAAAAAATGGTAGCCTAATTCTATGGTCCATATGACTATATGAATTTATTTATAATGATGGATTATTTTCTTAATGATTGGATTTCCTACAAAACTTATCCTATATAAACAACATTCTACAAGTAATGATGTTAGGGACATATGTTCCACATTTTTCTCGTGTTTGGGTCTTTGAAGTAGTTATGTTAGAATAAAAGATTTATTTTTACGAATATACTTTTTAGATTCCCTAATATAGAGATTTAGTTTTATGAAGTAATATTATTCACTAGGTTATGATTTTATGGGAAAATCATATTATTGAATAGGTAACATTAGAATATGTAATTATTATGAAGGAAGGATATCCACATTTTTTAATAAGTTAATTCAATTTTTTGGACACAATTTCGATAATATAAAATAATGTAGAAACCAATATAATGATATTATAAATCGCTTTATGGTTTATTGATACAAGTATATTCATTATAAAAATAGTCTGTACTTTTAAACTAAAAAGGAAATGTTTTTAATTAAACTCTTTCATTTCATTTCTAAATTATTAAATTCTAAATTTTATAATAATATTTTTAGAACAGAAATATCTTTTTTATGATCATAATATCTAAATTAAATTAGGTTTAAATTTTTTATTTATTTAAAAAAATTTATTTCTCTATGCATAGTTCTAAATAATGATTTTTTTAAATGCCATTTTATTTAAACATATTATGTAATTTAAAAGTTAAATTATGATTTTAATATATATTTTTGGTAAAATAGGTAATATATTATATTTAATCAACCTAAATTATTTTAAAGGAACTAATTTTTTGTATTTTAGTGTATGTTTGTCTTTCGTTTTAAAAATGGGACTTTTATGAAATTGTTTTTTGAAGTGCATAATATTTATATGTTTAAATTATTTAAAATAATCCTTAATAAATAATATTTTAAATTAACAAAATATATTATATATAATTAAATATTAATTTATATTTTTAAAATGATTATTATATGTTATAGAGTTAATAAAAATCATGTTTTCACAAAAAAAAATTGGTTTTTTGAAAGACCACATTTTCATAGTGTCTCCAAGTTTTGTATTAAATTACATTTGTTTAAAACTAAGAATTGAATTCTATAAAGTTGATTAAATATTTAGAGTAATAATAATATATATTATATAATTTTTTAAATTAATAATTATCCTCAATTAATTGTAAAAAAATAATTACCATGATAAAGGTAAAGATAGATTTACCGAGGGTTAAACTAAAATGATAAGGGTTAAAATGACCAAAAACACCTGAAAAATATATCTTTTATTTAAAATTTACTTTTAAGGAATAGTGGGAAACTACACATGTTTAACATCCAGAATCAATGAGTGCAGTAAGAAATCACAAAATCATTGAGAACGAGGATATGATTTTTGGATTCACTTACCCGGTATAGCTCCCACTAAAGTGTCTAAACCTTCATATATAGATTCTCCTGGATTAAATATTAAAAAAGTTCAATCAGTGTGTCCTAAGTCAGGATGTACTCATTCATGTCTATCCTCCCTTTATTGAAGCCTGATTCCAAATTCGAACTTGTTGGTCGACCCAAGACTTTTGTTCCTTAAAGACATCTTTCCAAACCTCTCTTTCAAAAATTCTGATCATATCCTTTTCTGAATAATTGATCTAAAAAACCCCTTCCCACAACTCTATCATATAATGGAGAATATTTTCATGGTATTCCTTTTTACCCTCATCGTACTTTTTCTTTGTATCACCCATCCCTTATTCCTTGGAGGGTCCACACATTGCCTTACCGTTTCAACTGTTATGGATTGATCTCTTATTTTGATTCTAGTATTGAACTATAGATACACATTTTATATCCTCGACCCTTTTTTAGATATTGTTTCCATCAGCTTTGGAAGATGGTAAGAGTCTTTCCGACCATTCTCATTATTCCCATTAATCGCAATGCAACCCCTACGTCATGGATCCCCTTTCGTGATTTCTTCTTCCTTGGACTGTGATGTCCTATAAATCGCATTTCCTCTACACTGTATATAGGTAATTGACTAGAAATATCGTCATCAACCTCTTATAATGGTGTCTGTGATCCGCGTTTATCAGGATCCAGAGCCAGACATGAAGCCTCCAAGTCTCCAAAGTTGTTGGACAGGGTAATTGGTGGCGAAGAACTCTTTGGAGAAACCCTGCCTGACACCCTCACCCATACCTCATGATAACCATTATCCCTGCTACCAAAAGAACCTCCCTCTGCCAGGGGATCTACATTAAGTCCTTCTCCAATACCCATATGAACTACCCCTTCACACCTCTTAGTTTCAGACTGAACCTCTGAAATCCTCTTCGCCGTCTTCTCGTTTTCCTGGTTGTCAACCCTTTGTTCGACCACTTTCTCCACTAGCGTAATGGGGAGAGATCTGACAGTTGAAGCCACTTGTTGTCCACAACCCCTTGTCATCACAATTTGAGATAATGATAGTGTATTATGATCCACCCCTCCCTTGGCACTGATTTTTGATCACCAAGAAAAACATAGCTAGAAGTAACCTCATCTATTGATGCAGGAAGATACGACCCTGCCTCCAACCGAGGAGGCTCAGCATAGAGTGCTTGAACTAGAGTAACTCCAGAGCATATCTCATTCAGGATCGAGGGGCAACACATATGGAAATCCATATGCCGATTTCCAAGAATACTACAAGACAAACAAAAGTCGAACTAGTTCTCAAGAGCCACAGATTAGAGGCAACACAATTCATCACTAACCTCAATCCAGATAGCATCAACCATAGGATTCGATATATACACCTCCACGCATATACAAGGAGAAATTGGATGTCATAATAATCATGAATGCTCATCAAAGACTAGGAATATCCTGAATAGATTACCTAACATCCTGAGAATGTTAGGTTTCTGGTATAGAAAGAGAAATCCCAGGAAACATACCCAAATCGCCATAACTGGAAGATCACATTTCTAGTGAAACTCATAACTGCATCTTAGAAGGAAAAAGAAGCAACCATCACAGGATTGACTCCCTTTGGACCACGCTATAAAAAGATATTCATCATAATCAAAGTGCAAGATAATGTGGCGTAGATCCAGAAGACCAATGATGACTCGTTCCTACAGGGGATAGATGTTTTAACAAACCTATCAAAATTATCGATCGATGGTCTTCAATGACCAAAACGAGCAACTGGGGATAATCCATGGAGAGATTAAGCCCCTGTGAACTCCTGTAAAGAAATCGGAAGAGAAAGAACCCCTCGATGGAATGTGGAAATTTTAGGGAAAAGGGGAATATGGGAAAAGTTTTGGAGGGTATCTAGATTTGTGAATGGGGAGAATAATGGATGTGAGGAGAAAGAGGGGTCGGGTGGGTCGGCCATCGCCGCTTCCTGAATGGGGCGCTACCGCGGCTAGGGATCCATGGGGGGGCGGGGCGAGAGCCACACTCCATTCTACAACAATGAAATTCCCCAACATATAAAATCTATTTTATTGAATTATTTGGACATTATAATACCTAGGGGTAAATAAAATTATATTATATGTCCTTATTTCATGTCAACAACTAGGGTACACATTTTAATTTAAAAAAATTACAAGTGAAAGAACCATGTCACTTATACAAAGCCACCTACAATCCTCCACTCTTAGAACATCCAATCCCCATTGGTTCACCCAATACCTATCATGACCCATCCCCCGGGGCCCATGTCGTGACTACCACAAGCCCGCCTTACATAGGCTAAGGGCTTCCGACTAACACCAAAGGAGTATTCCCTAAAACTTGGAAGGTATTTCCTTATAACCTGAATACTCTCACAGCCAAGCACACAACAAGATATGAATAAAAAATACGGTATAGTAAACAAGTGAGTATATTAGGTAAGAGGGTCTAGAATACAAGCCCAACTAGAAAGTACAAGTACAACTGAAATTCAATACAACTAATGAAAAGGGAATGTGAGAGCTACTGGGTCATCCTCTGAGGATCCTACCTGAAGGGTAAGTATAGATCACCTCCTTAGAACACTACGTTCATCTGTCTCCTTCGCGTATCGACATGACGTATGGTCCACCTCCATGCATCGTCCAGTTCTGGTACTCTCAGCCTCAGTCAGCGTTGTCTGTTGTCTACAACCAACACAACAAGGTACGTGCATAGCTCGTGTGTGGGTGAGTATAACGATACTCAGTAGGGACCCCAATACCCTCAAGGTCTCACAAAAATCCATCAAGTATAAACAACAAAGTATGAAATCATCAAATAACCCTACTTTGGTATATTCCCATTCATATACCTAATTTATCATGAAATCCATCTCAATCATGAAGAAAAACACAAGAAAAACTGACTCAGCTCAAACCATGATTTATTCTAGGGGTAGTGTCATGTAACATCCCCAATCACATTATCGAAACCGTGGGTGCAGAAGAAATTCTCCTCTATCAAGTACAGTGGGATTGTCTCAACACCAAGGCGCTTCCCTTTAACCTTGGACTACTAAGGTACTCCTCCTGCCGAGTACCATGGATCTACCACATCACCAAGTGTGCTCCCCACTGTGGGTCTTCCGCATCACCAAGAACCCTCCCCCTCAAAGCCTACTGAGGTACTCCTCCTGTCGAGTACCATGGTTCTTCCGCGACACAATGGTGCTCCACACAGTGGGCCTAATGCGACACCAAGGTGCTCCCAACTGGGCTAGTTGAGTCACTTTGAGTCGAAACGGTCTGTAGTCATCAGGTCTCAGCCAGCTACTAGGTCTCCTCACTATGCTCACTCGTCTTTGGGAGGATATGCTCCACATTCTACTGGTAGATACTCCAACCATCACAAATTCCCATGGAGAAGTATCTCAAAGGTCTCCCACATCATTGGGGTCTCAACGCAATAGACGGTGCATCAATCAGACGCCTGGTCTGTGAGTTATTAGCCTTTTATTCCCAAGGGCCCAGTTGGATTCGTGCTCGATCCAACTTGACAGTTTCCCATTTCAATCCAAAACATGGTGGAGTATATCGAAAGGGACTGTCTCACTCCATGATTTCGGCACCGCTGACGGTTCGTCAGACAGATATCTGGTGCCAAAGTTATGGCCAAAAGAAAGCAATGGATTGTAGTGGGCTCGGATCATGTCCGACCCGGTCGGATTGACCCGGCCCGACCTGGCTTGGGTCGACCTAGTTCTGTTTGACTCGGCCCGACCCGCTGGGTCTATCTCGGCATGTGGTGCGGCCCGGAACGTGGTGCGTCCCGGTCCAGTGGGCTGTCTGACAGGCCGTGAGGGCCGCGAGGGGTCGCATGGCTGCGAAGGCCGCGGGTCGGCTCGGCCGCGAACAAATGCTTGGCCGAAGATAGCGGCTCGGCTCTAGGGTACCGTGAGGGCATGGGGCGGCTCGGCATGGCCCAGGGCAGCTCAGCCGCGAGGGCGCCGTGAGGGTGGTTCAATCGGGATGGCGCCGTGTGGGTGGTTTAGACAGGATGGCCCCGCGAGGCCTGTTCAGCCAGGAGGTCTCTGTGAGGAAGGTTCGGCCGCAAGGGCACCATGAGGACGGAGTGGTCGTGGTGGCTCAGAGGTGGCACCGGCGACGAGGGGGTTCGGCCTGGGGAGTGGGACCGGTTCGTTCGGGAGGACGAAGCACCGCGGGGCAGCTCGGCTAGGGCGCCGAGCTGGGGCGCGCGGCCTGTTTGTCCAGAAGGGCATTGTGGGTGGCTCAGCCATGGCACAAGGCTGGTGTGGCTGGGCAGCTGGAGTGCCACGAGGGCGCGAGGCCGGTTCAGCCAGAAGGCCAGAGCTCCATGGGCTGAGGTGCGGCGCAGGTCACCAAGGCCATGAGTGGTGATGTCGTTCCCTTCATCACCTTTCTCACCTTCCTCCATTTCGAAGAACGCCTAAATTCAACACAAGGATTACGGAGAGGAAGAGTCATGTTAGTTTGGCCCACACTATCTGCTTTAGGGCGGCAACATATGGCTCAACATAAATATAATGAAGAACATCAAACCTTCCACAAAGATTGTTCCCATCCAACAGAATAAAACATCTGCATTCTTTGTTTTAAAGGAAAATAAGATCATTAGAATATAATCATTCACAAATTAAACCCCTACCTTGTTCGCTTGTTGGAGCCTGCGCAAGAAGGTAGTACAGTCGTCGATTCATCGTATATGAGGACGTTCCACTTCGAAAGAAGTACCAAGGAAGAAGGTTGATGGAGGTCGGTGTTCTTCGTTGGGGAGCACATTCATTGTTGGAGAACGTGTTCTTTGTTGGGGAGCGTAATCCTCCAAGTGTTGGGCATTGCGTCACTTTACCGGCGCTTCGTCACTTGGTGAATCCATCCAAAATCCTCCACCCATGCTCCATATATATAATATATAGGGGTAGGTAAGTAAAGATTATGGAATTTATGACGGTTCATTTATTAGGAACCTTCCTAAATTCCAACAACATTGTTACTTAATTTAAAAAGGGGGCAAGCCAATTAAATAAGTTGGGACAATTAAATGTATCTTCATTGGAACAATTAATTTTGAGGAAGATTAAGAGGCTCCGCCACATTAATGAGAGATTTTAGAGGTTTTTCTCTCATTAAGAGGGGAGTTGATAGGTTTCGGCATCGAATGGTCCTCACCACTATAACCACTCATGGGAGGTTAAGGTCTCATGGTCCCCACCACCATAATATCTTATGGGAGGTTAAGGTCTAGTGGTCCCCTCTTCTCAACATCCACAGGGAGGTTTAGTTTTGGTGGACCCCACCTCCCAACACCCACATGGGTGTCGCAAATAAAAATAAAGTGTCACACACTTTTATTTTTATTTTATTCTTTCATGAAAAACCCAAAAACTAACTTTCACCCTCGACCATATACTGTCAAGGTGAATGTCTACCTAATCGTAAACCGGTGATGCGAGTTCAACGGTGCCCTCAGATTTCAATTCTGAAAACCGGTTAAAAATTTAGAAAAACCCGCTCGCTCGATTTGCAAACGTACCTGATCAAAAGTTAAGAAATTAATTCTGGGCACTCCTAGCCTTAGAATCACGAATAGTCAATTTTTGGGACTTGTAAAATTCCCATATATTTTAAAAAAAAATACATTGAAATTCCGGTTCTTTACATTCTACCCACCTCAGTATTTACATCCCTATAAGCCACAACTCAAATTAAGGGAACAAGTGGGGGTAATGATCATTCATTTGAGCCTCCTACACCCTTGTGCACTCCTGGAGGTTCCCGTGATACCAGCGAACGCACACCAGAGGTATCGACGGTCCACGAAGGACCTACTCCTGTTGATCCTCAATCTCTACTGGACCCTCTGTAAAAGTCGCCCCATTTTTGACCTCTAGGTCACCACGGTTGATGATTTGAGAAGGGTCGTGTATGTATCTCCTCAGCTGGTATATGTGGAAGATGTCGTGCACCCGGTCCAATTAAGGTGGAAGAGCTAAGCGGTAAGCCACCTCTCCAACACTACTGAGGACCTGAAAGGGTCCTATGAATCTCGGAGATAACTTTTCCCCTTGGCCAAATATCCACAAACTTCGTCGAGGTGAGACCAGTAGAAAGACGTGGTCACCATCCTCAAACTCCAGAGGTATTCGTCTCCTATCAGAATATGACTTTTTCCTGCTCTGTGTAGTCTTTATCTTCTCCTGGATAATCTGCACCTTCAAAGTGGTATCTCGTATCATCTCTCGTCCCACTAGTGCTGACTCCCCTAAGTCAGTCCAACACAAAGGTGATATGCAAGGTCACCTATATGACACCTCAAAAGGTTCCATCCATATGGTGGAGTGATAGATATTGTTGTATGAAAACTCCACCAATGGCCAGTGATCCTCCCAACTGCGACCAATGTCTAGGACACAAGCACATAACATGTCGTCAAGGGTTTGAATGGTCCGCTCAGTGTAGCCATCCGTGTGAGGACAGAAGGCGGTGCTCAAATGAAGATGCATCTCGAAAGCCTCTAGTAACCCCTTTAATAGTTGGGAAGTGAAACGTGTATCACGATCGAAGACAATCTTCGTGGGTACTCTATGTAGCCGCACATTATTATGCACATAGAGGCGTCCTAAGCTCACTACTGAACCCTGCTCTTTGATCATAAGAAAGGGGGTCGACTTGGTGAGTCGGTTGATGATCGACCAAATAGATTCATGACCCCTGGATGTATGTGGAATATCTTTTAGGAATTCCATGTATATCCCTTCCCACTTCAACTCTGGAACCTCTAATGGGTGAACCAAGCATGCTGGTACCTAATGTTCTACCTTCACTTGCTGAAAAGTGAGGCATCGAGAGACAAACTCTGCTACAACTTTCTTCATTCCTGGCCACCAGTGCTATCGTCGGAGGTCCTGATACATCTTCACCACCCCCGGAATTAACACTATAGGGGATGTGTGGAACTCCCTTAAAACTTCCTCATGATGTTAAACTGGTACAATAGTGCGTCCTATGAAGAGGATGAAGTTCTCCCCACCTCCAGAAAATCCATCAGGTGCATGTCCTATGGATATCTAAGCATGTCGAGCCCCGTAGTCAGCATCCCCATGATGTGCCTCCCTGACTCGATCAAGAAGTGGGGGAGTGACTATAAGATACTAAAGAAAAGTTTATTCATCACATTCCACGAAGGATATCTGCAAAGTGACCAGCTGCTTCATTGCCTCAACTAGTAGCTGTATACCAGACCTCCTGCTGAGTGCATCTGCAACAACATTCCCCTTCCCATGAGTATTGACTATATCAAAGTCATATTCCTGGATGAACTCAAGCCAATGTCATTTTCTCAGGTTCAGGTCCTTCTGAGAGAAGATATACCTAAGACTCTGGTGATCCAAGTAGAATGTAAAATGTTCCCCAATCAGATAGTGTCGCCAGATCCTCAAGGAAAAGACCATTGCTACTAACTCAAGGTTATTGGTAGCATAGTTCATCTCATGTTGTCTCAGCTGTTGAGAACCATATGAATTCACTGCTCTCTCGTGCATCAGGACACACCCGAGTCTGGTCCCTGATGTGTCGTAGTAGACTATGTACCCTACGCCCTTCTCTGGAAGCATCCCGATGAGGTCACTAGTCAGCATCTACCTCAGCTTCTGAAAACTATGTTTCCATTTCTCCGACCAAACAAAGGGTTCACCCTTCTTTGTCAACACTGATAGTGGTGTTGCAACTCTAGAGAAGCCTGGAACAAACCTCTAGTAATATCCAGCCAAACCTAGTAAACAACGTACCTCCATCACACTCTTGGGTGGCTCCGAAGAATGCACCGCCTCAATCTTCTCTGGATCCAATGCAACTCCAGCCTCCGATATGACATGTCCCAGAATGTGAACCTCTCAGATCCAAAACTAGCACTTCAAGAGCTTATCATAAAGATGGTTCTCTTGGAGTGTATCCAGTACTACCCTCAAGTGATAGGCATGCTCCTCCTCAGTAGTCGAGTAGATCAGAATGTCGTTGATGAAGACTACAACAAGTGATCGAGGTATGTCTGAAATAGCATGTTCACGAGTCCCATGAACACTACTAGATCATTGGTCATGCCGAATGGCATAACTAAGAACTCTTTATGGCCATGCCGGAATCTAAAATTCATCTTCTACATATATTCGTCTTGAACTTTGAGCTAGTAATAGCCTGATCTGAGGTCTATCTTCGAGAACCACCATGCTCCCTTTAGCTGATCAAAGAGGTCATCAATCCTCGGGAGTGGGTACTTGTTCTTCACAATCACCTGGTTCTGGCACCAATAGTCAATAAAAACCCTCAATCTCCTATCCTCCTTCTTAGAGAATAGAATCAGGGCTACCCAGGGAGAAACATTTGATCAGGCGAATCCCTTCCCCTATAAGTCATCCAGCCGTACCTACAGCTCTCAAAGCTCTGCGAGAACCATCTGATACGCTGGTGTAGATATCAATGTCATCATGGTGTACAAGTCAATATAAAAGTCCACCTCTCTATGAGGAGGTAGACCAGAAACATCACCAGGGAATACATCTGCATACTAGTCCACCACTACAGGATAGCTCTGACTCTAAACATCGACAAGTATGAGGGTAAGGATATCCAAATGATGAGTAATTGGTTGAAACCTACTTCGGGAAAGTCCATCATGCACTGCAAAGGCTCCCTTCTCACTGGTGAAGGTAAAACTGGTCACATTCGTGCGAACACACCACACTTTGTTCCTAATACATTCAATCTGAGCATGGAATGTAGATAACCAGTACCTACCCAAGATGATTTCATAAAGCCTTGACGCCGCTACTAGGAGATCTCAGATGAATCTGTCACCTTCTACAGTAAGCTCGCACTGCCGAAACCAGTGTGTTATCGTCGAAACTGCACCCGTAAGAGTCTCTAGACATAAGTATCGAGCCAACAGCTCCATCAGAATCTTGGATCTCTAAACAAGGGCAGTGGAAATGAAAGAATGACTAGAACCTGTGTTTATATGCACATGAGCTATGGTGGAGTAGACACAAATCTCACCTCATATCATCTCTAGAGTTCCATGGTCATAGACATCAGCTTCCTAGAGCTGAGCTCGACCTTTTCCACCAGCTCCCTGTGGTTGGGGTGGACCACCTGGTGGTGGTGGTGGTAACATCTTGAAATATCTCCCACTACCAGCTGCCTGACCAGATCCTCTGCCACGTCCGCCTGCCCCATGCGAACAACAATGATCAAACCTCTGTCTCTAATTGGGTAGTCCTTTTACCATCTTCTGATCATCCATACGGTGGGTCAGACAGTCATGAGCTATGTTACCCTGCTCGCCGCATGCATAACATTGTTTGATACCGGCATGTCTGTCTCCACTTCGGGTTCCCTGCACAATTGATCCTGAGTCATGCGGTCGTCCACCTGTAGGGCTGGTCCTCTTGGACCTCTATGACATCTATCTTCTGCCAGTTGTAGACGACTCCACTACGTGATGACTGGTAGTGGGTCTCACTTCTGGTAACTGCTCAGCAAGGAAACTCTACACCAAGGGGTCTCTCCCTAACACCCCAGCCAGCGTTGGGATGTTGAGTGATATCATTGATGCTCTGATCTCCCTCTTGATCCCTTGCTCAAAGGTTTGGACCCTGAAGAATGGCTCTTGCACCATATCTATGGAGTAGCGTGAGAGGTCTGTGAACCTTGATGGGTACTAATCCAGAGTAATGTTGCCCTATGGCAGATGAAGTAGATCCTGAATGCGCACTGCGTGAAGAGCTGTTGGGACAAACTATTCCCAAAACAGGCTCTTGAAGTCTGCCCAGAAAAGCATCACCTCATCATGAACCTGGATCATCAAGCTCCACCAACTGTCTGCTACTTCCTGTCGAAGGCTACCAGAAATAATCACTATGAGATCTGATGGTGTCCCTACCAGTCGAAAGACTCTCACTACAACCTCCATCCAATCCCCTGCCACCTGCAGGTCCATCTCTCCCCTGAACATGGGTGGCCTCTAGCGCTGGAACTCGTGTAACACACTCATGCGGCATGCACCGTCTGCTGCTGGGGCTAGTGGAATTGGTGGCCCAACGGGTAATGGTACTTCTGGTACCTCCACTGGTGCCACTACTGGAAGAGGGCCATGCACCAAGGCCTCATCACTCAGTGGACTATCAGTGCGTACAACTCTCTGAACTCTAGCTGATTGTCTGCGTGGTGGAATCCTGAAAAGAAATAGGTGTACCACGGTAAAAAGTTATACCTGGTGAGCTGACTTGGTGAGCTGACATAAGAAATCACAAAGATAACTTTTGAAAACACACACGTAATATGTTTTTTTGTGCAATGATTCAGAAATTAGAATTTAGGGTCCTGGTGTATAGATACGTTGGCCGTCGCACCATCATTGAACTCCTTGAACTGATAACTGCACTCATTACCCTTAACACTATTTCTTGATAGAAAATAAATATCAGATTCTTATTTCTGTGGTATAACTGACTCCTCTAATACCAATTTGTCACGACACATCCCCCGGGGCCAGTGCCTTGACTACCACAAAAACGCCTTCCATAGGCTAGAGGCTGGCGACTAGCACCAAAAGCGTATTCCCTAAAACTGGGAAGGCATTGCCTTATAACCTGCAAACTCATGTATCCAAGCACACAAAAAGATACGAAGACAAGAAAACTATATATTAAATAATTTAGTACAGTCTGTAAAATGGGCTAGAATACAAGCCCAACTAGAAATTACAAGTACAACTGAAATGTAATTCAACTTATGAAATGGGAAAGTTAGCTGCTGGGTCATCCTCTGAGGATCCTACCTGAAGGGTAAGTAAAGATCACCTCCACAGCACAACATGACCTTCTGTCTCCTCCCCATATCGACACGCCATATGGTCTACCTCCAGGCATTGTCTAGTCCTGGTACTCTCAACCTCAGTCAGCGCTATCCATCGTCTGCATCCAACACAACAAGGTGTGGTCATAGCCCGTGAAGGGGTGAGTATAACGATACTCAGTAGGGATCCCAAGACCCTTAAGGTCTCACAAAAATCCACCAAGGATAAACCAAAAAGTATGAAATCAACAAATAACCCTACTTAGGTATATGACCATACATATACCTAAGATATCCGGTAATCCATCTCAATCATGAGGAAAAACACAGAACAACTGACTCAGCTCAAACCAGGATTTATTCTATGGGTAGTATCAAGTAACATCCCTAGTCAAATTGTTGAAACCTCGGTTTCCGGATAACTCCTCCTCTATTGAGAACAGAGGGCCTACCATGACACCAAGTCACTTCCCAATAACCATGGACTTCTGAGGTACTCCTCGTATTGAGTACCGTGGATCTTTCACATCCCCAAGTGTGTTCCCCACCATGGGTCTATCGCATCCCCAAGCACCCCCCCCCCGTAGCCTGCTGAGGTACTCCTCCTGTCGAGTACCGTGGGTCTGTTGTGACACCAAGGCACTCCCCACTGTGGGTTTGATACGACACCAATGATCTCCCCACTGGGAAAGTCGAGTCACTCCGAGTCCAAATGGTCAGCATTCCTCAGGTCTCAACAAGCTACTAGGTCTCTGCACAATTCTCGCTCGTCTCTAGGAGTATCCACTCCACAAGATACCGATCGATAAACCAATTGTCAAAAAGTCCCACTAATAATTATCTCAAAGTTCTTCCACGTTATAGGGGTCTCAAATCAGAAAACTACGCGTTAATCGGGCGCTCGGTCTGTGAGTTATTAGCCTTTTAATCCCGGGGCTCGGTTGGATTCGTGCTTGATCCAACCTAACTGTTTCCCATCTCAATACAAAACTCATTGGAGTATACCCAAATGGATCATCTCACTCAATGATTTCTAGCGCCACTGATAGTTCATCAAATGGATGTCTGGTACCAAAGTTATGGCCAAAAGAAAGTAAAGAGTTGTAATGGGCCTGAGTCTAGTCTGACCCGGTCAGACTGACTCGGCCCGACCTGGCTTGGGTCCACCTGGTTTGGGTCAACCCGGCCCGTGGTGCGGCCCGTTCCGCTGGGTGTCCTAGCCTGTACGGCGGTCCGGCTGGCCGCAAGGGCCGTGAGGGCCATGAGGGTCCGCGGGGCAGTGAATGTCGTGGGTCGGGTGAGCCATGGGGTGCCACGAGGGTACGAGGTAGCTCGGCCTGGCTTGGGGCGGCTCTGTCTGGCCTGAGGCAGATCGGCCGGGAGGGTGTCACAAGGGAGATTCAGTCGGGAGGGCGCCGTGAGGCCAGTTCTGTAGGGAGGTCCCCATGAGGCTGGTGCGGCTAGAGCGGCTCAGAGTCGGCAGTGGCGACGAGGGGTTCTGCCAGGGCACGGGGCCGGTTCACCCGGGAGGCCAGAGCACCGCAGGGTAGCTCGGACAGGGCACAAAGACGGGGTGTAGAGATGGGGCGCGCGACCGGTGTGGCCGAGAGGGCACCGTGGTTGGCTCTACCTGGGCGCAAGGCCGGTTCATCATGGAGGCCAGAGCGCTGCAGGGGCATGAGGTCAGTTCAGCCAGAAGGCCGGAGCGCCAAGGGGCGTAGGGCGGCGAGGTTCGCAGAAGCCACGAGTGGCGACGTCGTTGCCTTCATCACCTTCGTCGCCTTCCTCCATATCAAAGAACACCTAAATTAACTATGAGGATTACAGATAGGACAGTCCATGTTAGTTTGGACAACACTCTTCGAATTAGGGTGGTAGCATATAGCTCAACATAAAAAGAATGAAGAATGTCAACCCTCCAACAAATATTGTACCCATACCACAAAAGAAATCGTCTTCATTATTCGTTTTAATAGAAAGGAAGAACATGAGAATATAATCATACACAAATTAAACCCCTACTTCGATCGGTTGCTAGCGTTGGCACAAGAAGGTAGTACGGTCATAGTTTTGACTTAGATGAGGTTATTCAACGTCGGAAGAAGTACAAAGTAAGATGTTTGAATGAGGTAGATGTTCATTATTGGAAGAGCGTTCTTCATTGGGGAGTGCGTTCTTTGTTGGAGAACATGTTCTTCGTTGGAGAGCGTAATCCTCCAAGTGTTGGGTGTTGCGTCACATTACCAGCGCTTTATCGCTTGGTGAAGTCGTCCAAAATCTTCCTCCCAAGAAACATATATATAAAATATGGGCGAAGGTAGGTAACGATCATGGAATATATGATGGTTCATTTATTAGGAACCTTCCTAAATTCCAAATACGCTGTTACTTAATTTAAAAAGGGGGAAATCCAATTAACTAAGCTGGAAAAATTAAAGGTATATGCATTGGCACAATTAATGTGGAGGAATATCAAGAGGCTCCTCCACATTAATGATGGATTTGAGAGTTTTCTCCCTCATTAAGAGGGGAGTTGAGAGGTTTAGGCCTCGGGTGGTACCCACCACCATAACCACTCATGGGAGGTTAGGGTATGGTGGTCCCCACCACCATAACCTCTCATGGGAGGTTACGGTCTGGTGGTCCCCACATCCCAACATCCATAAGGAGGTTTAGTTCTAGTGGACCCCACCTTCCAACACCAAAATGGGTGTTGAAATAAAAATAATGTGTCACACACTTTTATTTTCATTTTATTCATTCAAAAAAAAACCCAAAAACTAACTTTCTCCCTCAACCATCTGCCATTGAGGGGAGAGTCTCCTTAAGTGAAACCCGGTGATGCGAGTTCAACGATGCCCTCAAATTTCAATTCCGTGCACTAGTTCAAAAGTTATAAAAACCCGCTCGCATGTTTACTAAACGTACTCGAACAAAAGTTCAGAAATTCATTCCGGGCACTCCGGACCTCGGAATCACGCACAATCAATTTTCACGGACACATAGAATTCCCATATATTTCAAAAATTTACATGGAAATCTTGGGTCTATAAAATACCATCCCAAATAAATTACTCAATTACATCTGATTGCTTTATTTTCATTAGTTTTATCAAATATACTTTTTATAAATACATTATTTATAATCCTAATGTGGTGGATTGGGAAGAGGTAACATTCCCAACTATGCATTTTTTATATCTTCTTACACCCCCTTAAAATATGTTTTATTAATTATTATATAATAAAAAATATTAAAAATATATTTATATATATTATTTTACTATAGTAACCTAAATCCATCACCTATTTCATCATATGGGTTACAAAATCATTATTCTTGTGTGTGACAGATTACTCCTCACAGACAGATGTCATTTTTTTCAATCATCAGAACTCATGGATTGTTATAATGATCGATTAAACATATCCAAATGATATTTTTAACATATTTATAAGTATGGAGTTATTATACCACAGATATCCTTTTAATTTCCATTTCATTTGGGAAATGATAATATTGTTTCTTTGTAAGGTGGACTACTACCTCATGAAGCAATGTGATCCATTTTTAATAACTCTTAACATGGAATTTATTAAGTATAAAGATTATGAATATTATTATATAGATTAACTAATAATGATATTAATAAAAATAATATATCATATTCATTCTTGCACTGATATATGTTAACTTTATTTGTGTACATGTGCACTACCACCTATACAGAGCAACATGATTATTTTTTTCATAACAACACAACAATGATGATATATATATGTATGTTAACTTCAATAATATACTATTTATAATATTATTATGATATTATAATGTTAAAATTTTCTATACATTCTTTCCATATTCATAAGTAAAATTGGAAACATTACTTATGTGTATGTACGGTCCAAAAACTTAATGATTGTAACATAGTCCATTTACTTATAACTATATTTCATAATTGGTTTTAAAAATTATAAATAATTTATAAAAAATATAATTATTTATGGATTGATTTTATAGGGATTCAAATTAATGACCTTTTTTACTAATAATTAACCTACTTTTGTAATTTTTGACATATACACCAAATATCATCAAAACAACCAGAAAATTTTCAATCGATTATGTTATTGAATGTATAAAGTTAATAATTTCAATAAAAGGACTAAAAAATTAAAAATGTTATTAAAAAATTAAATGATGAACACAAATTTATTATTCAGGATGATAATGAACATATGTGAGATATTAGACTCAAGCTGAGGGACTTCATTTCAATTTCCATTCATTGAGGTATATTTAGATGTTATGCCCCTATATTATTTTATGAGGTGTACACACAAGAATTATTGAAATGGTATATCATGAATTTAACTATTATCCTAATATTTAGTTATTTTATTTATATTATTTCATGGGTTTTATGATCCAAATGTTTCTAATTTGGTAATGGGATTTTCATTACAAAATTTATATTTATAGGTTTTCTAACATAATTATTTTCATTAATATAAATGTTTTTAAAATGATTTCAGGAATATAAATATAAGTTCATGATAGTTTTATAATGGTCATTTTTTCATTATTTCAATATTTTTCACGAATTATTATTTTCATGAAATGTTCTACATTACTCATAAATGAAAAATGGAATGTTCTATTTTAAAAAATAATGGGACAATAAATTTTTTTCTAACCTATAAATTATTTGAACCCTGGATTCATTGACATGATTTTATGATTCATTCAAAGAAACATCATATTCCCTTGTTTTCGAATTTTGTTAATAAAGTAGTTTTTAAATGAAAATGGTATATTTTTATTGAAAATTATTTTCCAAATGAAATTGGTATTTTTGTATTAAAAATTAAATTAAAAAAATGATATTTTGGTATAGAAAATGTGTTTTAAAAATAAAATGGTATTTTTGTTTTGAAAATAAACTTTTTAAAAGATAACATTATTTAATATTTTGATTTTTTTCAAATAATAAGTGTATTTTGATATTCAAAAGTGATTATATTATGAATTTAAAAGTTTTTTACAAATGTTTTATGATGCAAAAGTGAAATAATAATAATTATATATTCAATATATGGTATATGATAATTATAAATAAGAAATTTTTGTGCCCAAATTGCACTGGTGGAGCCTGTTACATCTTATACAATAGGCCTGTCTTGCTTGTGATAAGGGAGAATTATATAGCTTATATAATGAGTAATCCTCGATAAAACTCTAATACAATGGATAATTATTTTTATCATAACATTAAATAATATGTGAGTTTATAAATGGTTTTCCCTATGAATTTTACAAGTCTCTTGTTAAATGTAATATGGTTTTAATTTCAGTTATGAATTTGATGATCTATGATATAGAAAATGGGTTTTAACTAATTTATATAGGTTTTATAGGATTCTTTTGAGAATAAAGTGTGTGTTTTTCTTTTAAAAATGGTTTATGTCATAAACTCATTGAAAATTGAATATAATGGAAGATGTTACATTAGTTTTCAGATATTTCATTTTCAAAAAAGTTGTAATTGTTTTTATAGCCCTTGCTGATATATTTTTTTCTCCTCACATATTTTAAAATGTCTTTCACATGGTTTAAATATTGGAAAGGGAAAGGAAAAAAAGTTAATTTGATGGTCGTGTTGATTTTATATGAAAATAATTCATGATTTATTTTAATATATATATATATATTATAAGATAAATGTACAGTAATGGATATGTTTGAATTTCTATTATATGGTTTTGAATTTTTAGTTATGAACATATTTTGTAAAAAACTAAACCTAAAATGGAGATCAATGTCAATAAAATTTAATTCATAATGAAAAATCAATATCATTAATGTTTAAGGTAGGGTATATATATCTTTGGTTCATGGAGTTATGTGAATATTATGTTATGTAATGTATCAATCAAAGAAATATATAAAATTTTATCTTGGTCCATCAAACATGTTATCGATTCATATGTGGGTAGAAATTATTTTTATCACCAATCCTAGGAGTTTATGTTGAGGGTATCTTAGTAGGTATCCGAGTATGGTGTGTTATTTTTTAAACAAGATTTTAGTAATTATCGAGATATGAAATAGATAATCTATGTGATAACTTTATGTATATACCTAAATGTTGGAAAATTCCATACATTTTTAGTAAATTAGATACTATATTGTTTCTTTTCAATGGATTCTCATTGTAGAAGAAAAAAAGTGAATGTATGCTTGGGAATAGATGCACCAAGGGTAAATAAACAAAAAAAGGGGTGGTTGTGTATTAACTCGAAATTCACACAAATCATGAAAGTAGTCATAATGACACAACATGTTTGAAACTCGAAAGGGGTGTTCAACATTAATTTGATTGATATTTATGAACCATATAATGGATTCGAATATATTTTTGTTATAAATCATAGTTTCAATATAATAAAGTACAACCTAGTTTAAACTAGATCATTTATAATTTTATCAAACTATAACATAATTGAACTAATGTAATAATAGTTTTAAATGAATTTTCCATAAGGTAATACACATAAATATAGAGATTAGATATCAATATGTTTATTTAACACGATTTTTTTGGATACCGTCATGTTCATTTTAGTTTTAGTATTTCACTCGAAATTGGATAACAAAAATAATGTTTTGAAAACCATGTCACCCTAAATTCCTATGAATTATATCCATATATGGAGTTATTTATGGAAAAAATGGTTTAAAATATCTATATATTACAATCTTTAATGAAAATATGTGTTTCTAAGTCTTTTATATGTTAGTGTGGTTAAAAGCTCATTAGATATTATATCTTGAGTCATGTCTATGTTATAAATAACCATATATTTTCTTATTATTTATCGATAAATAAAATTGTGAGGATGAACTTTTTTTATGGGGGGTGTAAGATTCTATTAACATAGAATATATTATTATTTTCAGAAAATATCATTCATAAATTATTTCACCCAATTAAGATATAAAATAGAACCATGATATATATTATAAAAATTAAAATATAAAGAATTAATATTTTTGTCATCACAAAAAAATTTAATTATCATTTATCAATAGAACAAAAAATATATCAAAATCAAAAAAATATAATAAATGTAAAATCTTATTAAAATAAATTGGTATAAATTAATTTTTCTATTAATATAAGAGAGGTAGCTTCATTAGGTTTTTCCCTATACTAAGTCAAATCTAAACAAAAAAAGAAATTATATCCTCGGAGAAAACTAATTTGGGAGAGGTAAAAGATCCTGGAAATCACTACAATATCTATGATAGTTGAACCATCACCTGCAAAATCCACAACTACATTTTTAAACATAATTTTTACATATAAATAGTCTTAGTATATGTAATTAGAAGATTATAGTGATATAAAAATATACTTTCCAATGAAATTATTTTTTTATAAAATCGCATTTATTTTAATAAATTTCACACATATAATTTTAATGTTAAATAAAGGTTATGTTTAGTAAAAATTTATTAACAATATCTAACCCCATTATATATTTTTTACTAGTTAATTAATTATAATGAAATTAATCTATGATTAAAAGATATATATTTCATAATTTTTCTTCTTCATTATGTACCATAATATTAAATTAATTTTCCTTTATAAAAATGTAATTTGGTTAATAATTTTTCTATTAGAAATTTATATTGTCAAAATATGTAATTGGTTCAATTTAATTTTTAGGCATAAAATTAATATTATGACCATGATGATTCATTACCACAATAAATGTAAAATGGTTATTTTTGTTGAATTTATTTTACAGGAGTTTCATTATTTTTTTATAAATATATTAAAAAGGACTATTTTAAATAATCAAAATACTATGATATGGAAACAGATGGGAAAATATATTATCATAAATTTAATTAGAAATTTATTATAAACAATAATAAAAACACTTAATATATAAAAATTAAATTTTCCTCAAAAATTGTTTATCTATAACATATGACTTAAAATCAATGATATTTTTCTCATAAGTAGAATAATTTAGATTAAATAAATTCTTAATTTTGATTCGTAAAATAAAAACATGTTAATATTGATAATCCTATATTTTTAGTAAAATAATAATTTTTATATTTAATTTTGAATCAATGTTTCTAAGGGTAAAAATTAATAACATTATGTGGCTCTAAGTTTACTAAGTCAACCTAATAAAAAGCGTCAATTATACATTTTTTGGTTATAAATTAATTCCCATTCTCCTTGCCAAACAATACCAACCTAAATCACATAATTATCTTCTAATTCTATTCATACCCAAAACCTATCATCCATTTTATGGAAAAATCCAACTTTTCCACATATTATAGGATCTCACTTCCAACTACTTCCAACCAAACTACTAATAAGTTAAATTTTCTTATAAAACTTTTGTGCAAAAAGTGTGAAACCATCAAGTACAACTAGAAGCATTAAATGTAGTAGCATATAATATAACCCTTAAAGGCTAAATTAAACTTATTATATGCGACCAACCTATATAGTTTCTATGATAGATCTGTTACCTCTTTGTTCTGTCCTTCTTTGAGAATGTCTTCAAAATGATGGGCTAATTTGTCCCTTATCTTCAGGAACTCCTCCACTGTTAACTTCTTGTCATTAAAGCGCCTCATCAGAATTGGAAATTTTTTCTTAATCCAACTTTTATGTTCCATGTTTGTGTCCACTTGCATTGTGCATCTCTTTATCCTTTCTACATCTTCTATGAAATCATGAATGGTTAAGGATGTATCAACCATCTATTCAATTGAAGGAATAAAGAGGTCCCCAATCTTGTCTGTGGCCTCTATACAATCTACGTACTACGAACTAGCAGCAGTCACCAGTGGAGCACCAACACTTTTATCATGCTTCCCCAACACCCCCACCATTCCTACCTCAGAAGTTAGATCTGCTGTCAGGTTTTTCTCCCACACAACTTCTCATAGTCATCCCTCTTTGTCCAGACCTTCATCCATCCCAGGGCACTCCTACCACATAGTATCTCCCATGATAGTGGAACAAAATTCTGAGGGATTATGCTTACTCATCATGCTGGTGGCTAGATCCACACCTGTCGTTGATGGAGTACCTTATGTTTAAACTCTTGTACTCTTACATGTTGCCTTCCCTGATGATCTGGTTACAATTATCTTTGGGTTTTCTGAATAATCATTAAGTGGTCTTTATTTTTTATCCCCATTGAGGACCGGGAAATTCCCAGCCATGATGCTCCCTTGTTTCCCTTTCCTTAATCCAATTCCCATAATAGAGTCTTGATCGTATACCAAGTCAGGGTGAGAATCCCCTTATATATCATTTTATTCTTCATATTGTGTGTGTTTCGAACTGGCATGTTTGCGCTTCCTTCTTGGGATAACAGTTTTCCATCTTTCATAGTCCATATTCTCCTTCCCATCCTTGTTCAACACTGAGAAACTATTATGTATCATGAGAGATGTAAAATATTTACAATGTTAAAGAACCCGGTGGTGTGGAGACACTTCCACCATTTTGTTGATGTTATGTATCTCCCCAAGAACCCTCACTTAAGATATAATGCCCACACCACCCTGGAATGGGTTTCTCATAGTTACCTGGCTACGATTCAGCCCTCCGCCCTTAACAGTATCACTATAGGAGAGGGAATTAATAGATAAAGGACCCCCGAGGACTGCTCTGTCATCTTGAGAATGCCTAAATCATTAAGCATCCTTGAAAAAATGTCATTAACTCTCATGCCCTGGATCTTCTTACACGGCTTGTCGCACTGAGAAGCAAGAATTGGGGTTGAATCAAGAGATACCGACCCCTCTTCCTCCATCAACTGGATATAGTTATCAAACCCTTGCCTTCACACTACCTTATGATTCCCAAATTTGTTACACGAGGAGCAGAAATAAACCCATGTCTCAAAGATAAAATGTTGCTTAACCTGAAATTATTCACCTACGACAGTCCACAAAAAATTGACTGGAGACTTGTAAACATCCACTTCAACACATATTCGTGGAGAGACAAGGTGAAAAACAACCATATTTCTTCTGTCCGAGCACAGAAATATTCCAGCTAAATTACCTAGCATTCCAATTATAGAGGTATTCTGAAAAGGGAGAGGAAGCTCATGGAAACTAAACAAAATTTCCGTAGAAGGAGATTACCACTTCATAAAAAATTCCACTGTCCATTTGAATAGGAATAGGTGAAAGCAGTTTCATATGCGAGGATTTCTGGACCAGGCTTGGATCATATCAGTCTCAGACACAAAGAGAATCATAGGGTGCCTTCCATCGAGAAGGCCAATAGTTGCACGATATTTCAAACCCCATGAACCGAAAACAAATCAGTCAAACATGTCCAATGAATGTCAGTGATGCTTAAATCATGCTACCAGAGTCAGGGTGTGGTGAGAGGATGTAGCTGAAAATTTCGATGTCGATATCGGAAGAGCTGGACATCCCTCAAACAGGTTTGGGATATTAGGGATGAGAGAGATGATAGAGAAAGAGGGAAGGGAGTCGGGAATAGAGAAGGGTACAAATGGGCCATGGCATCCTTATGGTGGAAGAGGTCCCTCCCTAGGAGGGGGAGGGATGGGAGTGGTGGGAATTGCCACAGCTAGGGCATCGCGGGAGAGCAGGATGTTGGGTGTGTAACGATATTATCCCAATCAAACTCATATTTTGAAATTCCTATTAACCAATAACCATTTTCACTCTAATATAGTCATATTTATTTTTTTAAAACCCCTTATTTCATAGATAAGCCTCAAATACTACATATTTATTATGTGTTTCATGCTATGGTTTATGTCCTCAACGTGAGTACATCCAACTCTTTAAACTTTTTTCACCATGCTTATCATCCCCCCTCTAACAAACCAATTATAAATATATGGATAAAATTAAATTAGATTAATTTTTATTTAGAAATGTTATTTTATATTTGGTACAACCATTATATATCCCCATAAAAAACATTCAATATATTTTAAAACACCACTCGTGTTATGTGCGTACTAAATCCACCATGACAGACATGTTTGTTTTTCTATAAACACCTTACATGTAATGTTAAAAATTGGTGTCTAATTTATAATAAATATTATTATAAAATGATTATAATTTTGAAACGATAGATCAATTTCAATCTTCTTTCTATTTGTAGAAAAATAAAATTTTCATTTATGTGTACTTGTAAACTACCGCCTTCATGAATGAAATGTTTTATTTTTCATCACATCCATACATGGACTTTTGTTATATTATATTTATAAAATAATTATTATAATCATATTTTTTTCATTCATTATATATAAACCATTTTATACTTTCTCTTCTATATATATAAAATGTTATCTTTTTCTGTGTGTACATGTAGTTTACCACCTCCAGTGAATGACATAAATAAAATATTATCACCAACCTAATTTTATAATTATTTTAATTTATAAAATGAATTAAAGGTAAATTTGTGATAGGATTATCATTCATGTAATATTTTACTAGTTATTTTTATAACTACTCATTTTCATTAAAAATTACCACAATTTAATTGTATCTGAAGGGAACATCATAAATCAAAAGTAAATATTCATAGAATGAATTTACAACCATATAAAAAATCTAAAAAATAAATATAAAAATGATAAACAATTGACGAATGATTAGCCTGGTATACTTGAATGAGTATATGTCTCATTGTTTTAAAACATGCACGAAAAAAATTAAAATCAATAACATTAAATGATGAATACAAACTCTAACTAACTAATAAATGTATAATAATATAATAAAAAGTTATTATAAGTTTATAATACATAGATTAATATATATTAATAATATTTTGATTTAAGTTATTGTGATTTCTTATTTTCTTGATATAGGAGTATAAATTTATTTTATGGATATCGAGAGTAATGTTAATGGTTTCTCATATCAAAATGTTCATCATTGAGATATGTTTTGATTTTTTCACTTATTTTCGACTATATAATTTATATACATCCAATTTGAAAAAATATATCATGATTATAGTAATATTAATTGTATATAAATAACTATTTTAACTTCTATATTTCAATAATATTATATTAAAATTACACTATTATTGAATTGGAATATATTTTAATTTCCCTTCATTGATGTATGTTTTCAAATTATGAATCTGTTATTTTTTTATGTTCAACACCATTCAAATTTTTTTGTAATATTATTGATGATTATTTTTTGGGATTTACATGTCTTTTTATGAATCCATATTTCATATTATTTAAATTCAATTTTTACCAAATTCATAAGGTATTTTTTACTCAAATATTCTTTCATGAGTTATAATCTTTCTTTTTGAATTATTTCTTATTTATTGGGTTTCTACTTGATATAATTATAATATTTATTGATTACACTCCTCTTATCTGATGAATTTATTTCACCACAAACTAATTCATTGAATATAATATTTCTCATTATTTTTAATGACTAAATATCTTCCATGTCCATATTTTTAAATTATAAAAATGTTTCCCATTATTTTGATAAAAATATTTAATAACCCTTTTGATATTAATGTTTTTATTGTTTTTTGAAATAATACTTAATAGTTTTTGAAAATTTGGGTTTTGAAATAATTATTATAAAATATTAAAAAAAATCCTTTCATGACCATATATTTTATCTTCCACTCTATACTTCAATTGGAAAACCATCCATTAATCCATTATATATCATTATTTTTAGAAATATATTTTCCTAAACATTTCCTATTCCTATATTTGATGAAATATTCAAATGCGACCCATAGATTCATATTTTATAACAATATTATAATGGTTTTATGAATAATAATTTTTGGTTCATTTTTCATTTTATTTATTCTCACAAATGTATTTATTTCCTTGGAAATTATTTTTCCATAATTACTATCGAAACTGTTTTATATTGTTTTTTTATTTTATTGGATAACGGTATGGTATCAAATGATCAAATTCATGATCCCTTCTTATGTGGTTCTATTCTATGGGTTATTAAAATGATGATTTTTTTATATATCAATATAATTTGATTCCTCCTCTGATTAAATAAGTGATATGGTCGTATGATACAATTCACCCCCGTCAATATATGAATTATGAAACATTATATGGAAGCCTCTATGAAACTCATCTCTTTTTTATTAGTATGTTATGAAACATTTAAAATATATATCATTTTAAGTCATAATGGAACACTTAATTTTTTCATAATGTGATATGTCAGACCAAAAGTATACATACCTTAAATGAATTGGATTAATGTTTACATAAAATTTGATATTTTTTGGAGTGAGGAATATAATTTATAATCTACAATGTGATTAGTGGATTTGATTTCACTCCGAATCAACTTTGGGATGTGAGGTTGGGATGAGGATCCCGATCAACTATGTGATGAGAGGTAGGAATGTGATTCATAATCCACTATCTGTTATGAATCAGTGATGTGATTCCTAATAAAATATGAATTTTTAACCAATTTTGTGATTATTTATCCATGTTTTTATGGGAGTCATGAATGTGATTTTAAATACACTATGTTTTGATTTTTGTTCTTTTTTGTTATTGTACCTTTTTATGTTTCATTTCCATTTTATATTCTAATATAATTATCGACACCTTATCACTATTATTTCAAGATTCCACCATCTTATTCTATGGTATATGTTTTATAATTAGAGATTAAAATTCACTATATTATTCCTTATGTAAAATTATTATTATCCCTATTTTTAATTTGATATTTTCTTCATGATTATGTTTTCTCACATAATATTGAACGAACACTTGATGACATGATGATATGTTTATTACATATAGATTACTTGACTTTATTGATTATGTTGTTTCCATTCCCTAGGTTATGAAGATGATTTCAAAATATTATTCGTCTAAAAGGATATCGTATATAGTTAGACTATAAGGAAATATTAAAACGTTTTATAGAGTATGTTTTTTTGAAGCTAACCTCCAATAACAAAAATAAAAATTATTTTTTTTATTTTTGATTTATTTATTATGTGTAACATACGATATATGAAAATATAAAAAATTTATTTTTGGGAAATATCAGTTGGTGATATGGCCGAGGTGTTGGAATGTTTTATAGAGGTAGGATATGGTGTTTTGGTATAGGAAATCGCAGATTGGATGTTGTATCATTTCTTTTGTGAATTTCTCTAATCCATATCCACGTGGTTAAAAGGTGAAATTCATAGGTCAAGAATACTCATGTGAGCATGTGAATGAGAAGTGTTGAGGTGTGTATTGATGTAATTATCAAATTAACACAATGATGAACATTAGTAAATTATTTAAGTAAAATGAGTACGTGAGCAATGAATATTATCATTTGAAAATAAAATTATAATCAATTGGGTTATTGGTTTATTTTTATTACCTTACATTTCAATTGATTGAATTACTACTTTCTTCACTATAAAACTCACAATATTTATCAATGATCTCTATTAAGAAACTATTATACTTATTTGTGTAAATAGATATCCCACTAAAGTTACCCAAACTAAATTTACTAAAGATATGTACATCATTGTAGTATGTAATTAATGATTGGTTGAGCCTCTTGGGAAAATTTAATTTTCAGAGATGTAAGTCCCCATATCAATTTTTAAGGAAAGTATTTTTACTCAAATTTCATAACTTATTCCCCCTTGAGTATCTATTACTTAATTAGAAGAGAAATTTTTTTATAAATAAGTAGATTGATAGAATATGATTCATTACAACATTAAAATAATTAACAACTACAAATATCTATAACCCTAAAATAGGTTTATCCAAACTTTTTTATATAATTACAGTCTAAATTGTAAATGAAAAACAAAAATTTTGTTTTTGGGTTCTTGGGTGAATCTCCCTCAACTGGTCTAAGCTCCAAACTCTTCTGTACTCTATTAAACTAACATCGATTCTCAATGATTTGGATCTTTTTATTATAGTTCCTATGGCATTATATGATCAGCTAACATGGATTATAATATAATTACAACACAAAAATTTGGTAAAAAAGTATTTTCCATTTGGTTAAGCTCTAGTAACTTGACCTCATGGATTAACATCTCTCTCCCTTGGATTAACTTCCATCATTCTTCTTGTTATACAATTACTCAATTTTGTTAGACATAATTATATAGGGATTCCCTTTCTCAAAAAAATATTTTATTAGAAACTTCATTAATTACCCACTATTTTTAATATCCATACCATTCTTATAAATTTGTCATTAGAAACCATTTTCTAACTTTTTAGTTGAATTCAAGAACTTTTGGGAATATTTAAAACTTCTAAGACTCAATTGAAATAATTTTTAGAATTGTATCCCTTTAGGTGAAGCATATCATGTGCCTCATAGAAAAATTTGTTTATATTATAAAACTATCATTATGTAAATGGTCATTGGGATGCATTGATGTTCATGGGTATCTGGTTGTTTTTAAAGAATCAATAATCTAGAAGTTATCCTAAAAACACTCAATAGTGTAATAATATTTTAGAAATTTGAAAGCTGACACCACTGATGTAAGTAATGAAAATATAGATTAGGTCTCTATAATATATATACAATACCTTTTAACAACAGTACATTTAAATTTTAAAGAAAAGAAACAAAAATAATGAAGAATGAAATAGGACAACAACATCACAGAACTAACTTTGTTCCAACCTCGCACTACTCCTTTGGATGAACACCCAACATTTGGATTATGAGTGAAAACCCAAATTAAAATGTTTCAAAAAAATGATCTATAATAAAAACATAATTTCATATTTGAATAATATAATATAACATTATGTGACCAACCCACCATTCTATATATGAATCTAACTAACCAATATTTTTTTACCACCATATGATTATTTTACAAAACTACTATTTAATCCAGATAACTTCTGAAAATATATTTTAACAACCTAAATAAGAATATTGATGTGAAAAATTCAAGGATCAATAATCAACCCCCAATTCTTCCACACATTGAAAACATTATTTATAATTTATTCTTCACTCAACACCACTTTGTTACTCTAAATCGGGCATCATTTTATTCTTAATAGTAACATTCAGATGTTTGTAATTTTGATGATTCTTAGCAATAGTAAAAACAAGTATATTTATCACCAATAGTAAAAATCTATGTCTTAAATAATATTTTTCTGGGATTCAAAAAGTCTACTCAATCAGTTACTTTAATTCTCTCTTTTTTTCATCCTTTGGTGGTACCATGGTCATTTACATTGTTTCTTATCATCCAAGAACCACTAAGGTGTAAAATTTACTAATAATAAGTTAGTTGAAGGAAACCATGAATATATGAACTAGATTATAACATCTATATTCCATTTATATATCAAGTTGGCCTTCCCAAAAAAAAAACATCCATATGAAGTGATACTTTAGTTTACTATACATTGACAGGGAGTGTATCATTCAATTAATAACAAGATTAATCAATATCATATTGTCCTATAAAACCCATTAATTTTCCATCATTCTGCTGATGTCATTTAGTAAGGACTTTAACAATATAATATTCCTCTAAACACAAATTATTTCAATGTAATTTTATCCATTAATTCTTTCCCAACTAATTATTGATTTCTAAACACATATTCACAATACTTCTTCTAAATGTGAATACTTTTCGAGTGGTAATTCTAAATATGTTCTAATCTCTTAAAATATATGAATCCCCAAACCAATACCATGGGTCATATATATCTAAATAGAGTATCATTTCATTTTATCCATTTATGTACTAGTGCATCTACTTAACAATTTCATAGTTATGAATTATTTGAATAACTATGGGACTCACACTATAAACACAATGTCAAACCTTATAAAAATATAGAATATATAACTCTTATTATGATATATGAATATGGAAAATGTACCATTTTCTCATCCTTATCATTCATTGTTGGTTAATTCATCTTATATGATAAAAAATTCTCATCCTAAAGTGGGGTTACATTCTTACATTATGTCATTTAAATTTTTCCACAAACTTTGTGGATATACTCATACTACAACAAAAAAATGATTTTAGATGATAATTTTCCCCATATTTGTTAATCGAAAATTCCTCTCTATTGAACCATTATCATTCATATAAAATATTATATATTTTTATTTTATATCATTATTTTAATATATCCTCAAACCAATTATAAACATATCATCCACAATGATATGTATATGATCATCCTCGGATAACCAAAAACATTCCAGTAATAAAATTTATCTATATTTCTCTAAATGAATACATTGTATATCATAATTTAATTTAATTTCTTGTTATAATTAATTGTTGCATATTTAAACCAATACAAACTCCATTTAATCCAACCCAACCGATATTATATTCCCAGTTCAACAGAATATTTTTAAAACTATATGATTATTTTATTCTCCAATTAACCATGAATGAATGAGGCATTCAAATATGACTATTTGGGATATTGAACCTCAGTTGAATCCATTTTTTGAGATATAAAATGTATTGAATTCTTCACAATTTATGAAATTTTATTTTAGAAATAGGCACCTTTAATATTTGAAATACATTCATAACAAGCTATCACAGGTAAAATTTCTTATAAATAATTAATTAATTGAATGTGTAGAACCACATTTCATGATGTTATATATTCCTAATAGACTGTTTCATTGGCTACCTTGATCTACACTTGTGAATTTAAAATATCAATTCTTGCATAAAAACTCATACAACCTCTAAAATCACATAAGTTATGTTTCTTCTATGATTTCACATTCTATCCCATTTATAAGAAACAAAAGGTGCATGTTATTTCCAAATATAATCCCTAGGATCATATCAGACTTATATTTCTAGAATAAAAACTATTAATCTACACCTTCTAGAACCAATGTGTATAAAATTTCATATTTTATATCCCTTCCAAAAAAACATTAGAAATCTAATAATTGTTTAATTTATATATCATTAGATAAACTTGTAAAATACTACTTCAATATGAAACATCACCTTACATAGAAAATTGTATCTTAGGAACAATCGCTTTCCCAAAAAAACAAGACTTTTAATAATTACAACAGGAATATTATTTTCAAGTGTTTATTATTTGATCTAAATTACATAATCCATCAAGTACTGATCACATTATAATAATCCACTAATTGTTGAAAATATTATGAAATATAATTATCATTTTAATTTTAATATAAATTAGTTGAAATCTAATTTTATTTATTTTTATAAAAAAAGAAGAATTCATAGGCCTTTACAATAACCTAGTCCCTCTCCCAAGAATTGAAATGAATGTATTGTATATAGTGGAATTCATGGAGATGTATGAAATCCCCCATCATTTATAATAATTTTTCGTTCAAAATTTCATATCCCAAAAGAGTGAATGGAATCAAATTGAATGATATATTGCACAGAATAAGTCAATGGCCCTAAAGGCCCTTGGGAAACCAGTGTGAATCAACAAGCATCAATCCCTCTAATTAAAGGACCAACTCGTCCTCTCTATGACCCAATTATGATATATTATTCATGGTATCATCTTCTTAAACCCTAATCCATTCATCTAGTAGATCCTCTAAAACTTTTTACTCTTGTATTCTCTCCCATTTTTAATCCTTATGTATTTAATCTTAGATTTGGTATCATTTTATACCACGGATATCCCTATGATTGTTTTTCTAAAATGACAGAAATTTTTTTAATAGATAATAATCACACTTTCCATGTCATATCATAGATGAATGTGTGATAGTATAAAGATAATTAGAGAGAAAAAAACCAAGGATAGGACTTACTCAACCATATGAACTAGCTTTAACATTAATTTATTCAATTTCAATTTTTCTGTATTAATGGACACCTTCCACTGATTCATAAGGATGTAGTCCTAATGTGTTATATAATCCTTTCTTCCATGTTTCAGTATTATTTTTATATTTAGGAAAATTTTCCCCATATCACCCTCACGATTGATATGTTGATTTCTAACCTCGTAGTTCTAAAATATGATCATCAACCATGAATATATATATGTATAATTTTTTATATATTTAATATACCATCCATTACACCTTTTCCGACCACCATGGAAATCCATTTGAAATTCCACATTCTATTCCTAAACATAGCATAGAAATCAAAACAATTAAATTATCCAAATAATATTTGATTCTTTTATAACCCCTAAATGTAACACATCACTTTGAATTATGTATTGATTTCATTTGATGTTTACATGGAAAAATAAAACCATTACACAATATCTAGAGTTTCATTACCTGATGTTTGAACCTTGTTGTATATTCTATCATCATAGTTTCTCATTATACCCAAAAAATAAATAGAATTAAAATAAGAAACGATTCAAATTATTCATGAATCCAGAGGATTGTATACATATAAAAATTGTATTCTATTATTTAATAAAAATATTTTTGGAAGATATTTTGGAAGAATAATTTCTTGAATTGACCCTTTAGACTTCTCAACCTTTCTTAAAATTCCCCCTTTATAGACTCATATAGTATATGTAATCAATGTTAGTTTAATTACATGAACATATATATATATATATAGACTCCCAATTTCCAATCTATATATCATTTTTGGGAGAATGATTCAACATCACTTCCACACAAAATATATTTTATATAGAATCAAGGATTTCATTCCAATGGATCACCTCTTTTAGAGATTGATCCTAAATTTAATCAAACTCTATGTTAAACATACTTGTATATTTTATTTCCATGCTAAACATCTCATCCATTCATCCTTTATGTGATGAGATAAGATCAATGCCCACACAACCCTAATAATTCATTATTCCCCATTATTCCAACGAACACTAGTTCATATTAATGTGATTAATATGATTCATGAAATAAATTCCTTTCAATATATTTATTGTGAAAGTTCAGTATGTATGAAAAAAAAATCTAATAGAGGTTATATTCTTATACATGATGGAAGGTGTAGTCGTTAACTTTTTAATAGACATTACATATTGAATTTTGAGGGCCACATTCCAATAAAAACCCATATAATGTAAATGCATTATTCTAATCAAGAATTTCAAATTTATCCTTTGACAATGGTTCTTTATTATGTCCCTTAAATAAAACCTATATATTTCTTTAATATAAATAGTCTTAATTTTTTCTCATATAGAATAAAATATCCAATCAATTAAATTTACCAATACCGACGTTACCCACATTCAAATCCAACCTTCTAAAATCAATGTAATCCAACTAATAATGAATAAAATAAAATTTAATAAGAACTACTTGACTGACTTTTAATTTATGGAAAGGCATAAAATGACACACAATATAAAAATCAGAACTCATGGACATGGATTTAATAATATAAAATCTAAACTGAAGCAATGATATAACATGTTATATTGAAACCATTTATTAGGATGATGACATATTGAAACAAAAAATATGAAATAAAAATTTGTCAATTTAAGAAGAGATTAAACCTAATGTTAGTGACATAGCATCAAAACAATTATCCAAAATAATTATATAATATCTTTTCAAATCTTTTACTGAAATAGAATTATTAATCAAATATAAATAATAAAAACCAATTTAACAAACTAAAAATCCATAATTTACATCTTTTAGATGTAGTACAACCTCGCGATTGTAACACTACAACTATTTAATAAAAATATATATAATTCAATTCCCAAGAAAGAAAATTATTAAAAATAATCATAGAATTGGAAGATAAAAATTGAATAGTATAATATATGATCAATTCATGAAACTCCATTTTTATATATTTGTCTATTATGTGAATCTATTTTCACCACTATTCTATCATTGCAGATGTCCACCACATAATCAAAAAAACCACTAAAATATTTATTATTGTACTACCTCAACATGTATCTTTTGGTGAATCATTAATACTTTTCAAATAATGATTTGTTTATTGTTAAATTGTAGAATGTTTTTAGAAACTACCAAATTAATTGGAATAGCCTAGTATTAATATACCAATAAAATTCTAGTTATGTTTTATAACATCAAAAAATTACTCCTTATATATGATTCAAAAATAAGGCTAGAAAAATTAAATTGTAGTTACGATTTACCCTTTCTATACATAATGAATTTTATTGAATCATGGACATATCATTCAGATACTATATGAGACAATTTGTCTTTAATGAATCATTTTCAAGTGACTTGGGTTGTGTTTAATTGAGAACGTGGTCTTTAACTCCTAAATTTTTAGATTCTCTCTAGATATGGGATCACATTTGTGATTATATTTCCTCTATTTCATAAAGCGTGTTATCAAAAAAGTTGATATGGGTAGATAATGTATTTTTCATTGGTTTCTACATGATAATTTTAGTATTGATGATATCTCATGTGCTTCTCCATACTATATTCAAGGTTTCAAAAGACTTAAAAAATATTACACCACATCATTTTATTGGTGGATGTTGTCTCATAATGACGAATATGGGCTGTCATTGGAATGTTATCATACACTCAATCAATAACATTGGTATCTATTTACCTAGACATACTCCTATGTTCTCTGCTATAATGGAATGTTTTTCTTAATCGAAATATTTGGAATTATGCAATATTAAATTGGAATTATAAATCCTTCTCAAATGGTTATGTAAAAATACATTATAAATGAGACATATCCATGAGGTTCCTAACACAGAATCAGTTTTCCCCCACTGTAATATTATCATTAAAATTTAAATTTCAATAATTTTAATCACCATCAATTCCTTCATCAAAAAGTACATCAATTGTATTGAAACACATTCGATAATAAATAAATCTCCACAAATTTCAACATGATATAAATATTTAAATGATTAATTGAAATCCATGATTGAATATGAAAATTAAGATCTTGTTTCCAAATTCTCTAAAATTATAGAAATTTCTATAAAAAGAAAAAGGTAAAAAACCAATAAAACATTGAAATATTTATATAATACACAAATCCCCAAGGAAGAAGATCACCACCGTAGAAAACTTTTTTATGTTATAAAATGAATTAACGATATAAAATAAAGAGATTTAAATAATTCCATTATTCTATCTTTTTTCGATTATACATTACATAACAACAATTTTTTTTTTTAATTCATGAAGATAAAATTGTGGGGTGAATTTATAAAGGAAGTTACACAAATAAAACTATCCTATATGACCCCATAAGATAGATTAATTCTTAATGTTCTAGATAAATTTTATAAAACACATAAATTTTAACCCCCCTCCCCATTAATAGAGAATCTTAATTAATTTCAAACACATAATATTTTATCATTGAAATTGTATTGATCATGATTATTCTTCTTTGAATGACAGTTGGTTCCCTTAATCCATTTTTATGATAGTAACATATGGTGTGATTATATAGGTTCCTCAACCAAAAAATAATTCTCCGCAGATATTGTTTTCTCATTCACATTCATCTTCCATTCCATGATCCAAATATGCAACATAACCTGGAAATATGTACATGATCATGCCTTTTATTCATAAGTCTCATCAAAATATCAATATTAGGAACCCTATTATACATAGGGTCCTTTTAATTTACAATTTTATTATAAAATATCTTATCCCCAAATATTAATATTAGGAACCCTATTATTCTTATTTTTGGTTCCCTATTCTTCAGTTTTCACCAGTGGACACCCTATAACTTCCTCGACATTCCCAAATTAATTCCTCCCTTATCATACAATCCAAAAAATAGACGTCTTCATCACAATTTTTTTGGCATTAAACTGCATAGTTTATTTCAATATATTTTTAAACAACATTAAACTAAAAATTAAATATTATCATCATCTTGGATAATCATAAACTCTAATTTGATGTCAAAAACTATAATATATAAATTTAAACTATATAATTAATCTTTTTAACTTTCTAGATTTCTTTAAACACTCAATTTTTGTTTAAAATATCTCAATTTGAATTTAACCTATAGAGTAAATATTATCTCATATATTGATGGATTTATAATATAATGTTATATTTAATTTTTTATTGTATATTTTTAACTATAGAGTAAATAAGAAGACAATCTTGTATGTATTTAATCTCTAAAGATACAATTATTTTATTTTTTTGTGATAGTAAATTATGATGTAAATATAACTAACGTTTACAATTTATTTTAATTAAACCCAAAAATTTATGGAATATATCCATTTAAATGAATTCAATTAATTTATTCCTTTATTTATATCCATTACCAATATTAAATTAATTGTTTCATAATTTTGAATCCTTATTGTTTATTAATACATTTATTTCATAGTAGTTCGACTTGAGGTTCTAAATGGAAAAAAATAAATTAACAAAAAATTATTTTTTGAACATTTAGAATTGGAATTCATTGATTACAAATTTGGTACAAATGAAGGGAAATGTTTGAAATTAAAAAAAGATGTTTTTTAAATAAAAGTATTTTCAAGCACCAAATGTGTTTTTCAAATGGAAATTAATATATATATATATATATATATATATTAATTATGCTAAATATATTTTTAAAAATATATATTTAATGAAATATTTTGATTTTAGTATAATTGTTTCTACTATATCATGATTAAAAATAAATTTATTTTTAGTCTTAGAAATTCATTTCTCTAAAAAATATTTGTTTCACTAAAAATGATTAATTAAAATTTAATTTATAAAACATATAGATATTGAATTTGATAATATATATTCCAAATTTTTAACAAGAATAATTAATATTATGCAAAATGTTAAACTTAATTTATAGTCATTATGAATAGTAATTGATGTAAATATCCCTTACTCCCATAATAGTTAAAAGTGGTTAATGAGGGGTTAAACTAAATATAGAATCATTAGAAATAATTAATTTCATTTCTAAATATTATTATATAAATATAATACTATCCTTTATCATCTAATCTTTGAACATTATTCAATTTGATTCCATATGTAAATGACAATGACTTTTTTATATTTAAATATTATCAATAATTATAGGTGTATTAATCTTCTCGAATATAAAAAGTAAACCAAATCATCACTTAAATACTCCACTTTATTCTTTAGCTCAAACAAACCCTCTAGAAATATCTTCTCAAATTCCCTTTCCTGGACCTAGAGGTGTTCATCTTCTTAAAAGACTAAATTATGGTTATTCTAAAAGATATTAATATGTGGTACCTCAAAGAAGAATTATATATACATATAAAACATTTTCAAGTTTCATTATACATATACATACTCAAAATATGTTTTATTCATACTAACATAATGTATCTTGTATCATCAATATACTGATATTTTATAGTGATTATTTTACCACAATTCCCACCATCTTTCTGTCACCATATTTCATAGTTGGTTATTAAAATGGATTTATTGTTAGTATATGATATTTATGAGATAATTATGAATATATAATAATATGATCATACCTAAAATCTTACCTTCACATATGATGGAAAATTATAACATTTCTCTTCTTTATATGTGGACTACCACCATCAAGAAGCGATGTGATTCGTTTTTCATTAATGATATACATGTTTCATAATAATGATTTATAAAAAATAAATGTGATATATTTTATATAATAATTATTATATTCAGAAAAATAATAACTTACCTTTATTTTGGTATATCCCTTGAAAAGTATAAACGTACCCCATACCCATATATGGACTACCCTACCCATGAAGTGATGAATTGAATTTTTATCACCATTTTATATGAATAAATTTAAAATTATATATAGTTAAATATGATACTTATACCATGATTCATATTGTATATTTTATTATTCCATGACCGTGCTACATGAACCATAACTATCAAACCGAATCATACATGGAAAATAGGACACTTTTCACAACAATGTTGTCATGATGATGAAATTGATAATAAAAGAATAAATGGATTGTATAACGGATTGATAAATATTATGTTATGTATAATATTATTATGTCATATCGGTATAGTATATATATATTTACTCTGAATGATGTTCTAATTCGTATCAATTAAGAAGAGACTTGAGGTAAAAGATTTATTTTACAATCTTATATTTTTTGGCATTATTGGTGTTAAATTTACACTAAGAGAAATTATATGATACGCATCCATTAAATCCCATTAATTTTATTAAAAACTATTAATTCCTATAATTTTCAAGTAATTTTACCAATTATATTTCATTATAACTGTAAATTACAAAAAAATGTATTTAATATGAGCTGAAATTACTTTCTCTTTGGTCAAAAAACATCATATTCAATAAAATTTTTCATCAAAATGGTTTTAAAAATGATCATATATATAGTCAAATAAATTTTAAAACAAAATTTCAACCATTTATTAGTTTATTTTAGATTGTCTAAAAAATAAATTTTTTAGTTTTTTTAATAGTTTAATGATTTAATTAAATAATATGGGAAAGGAATTTGTGTTTTAACATTTAGCGTGTTTATGGATATTCCGATCATTATGAATATTATGTCAGTTGAATATTACATAACATGTTTCCTTGGTTATATTTTATTATATGATTTTCCCAATATCTATGAATTATAGTTAACACTTTCGGAATTTAAGAGGCTCTATTTTTCATGTATAAAAAAATATTGAATGATCATTTAACTTTATTTTTCACCTATGTCATCATCCTTTAAGTTTTGTTACTCATCACAAGGGGTATGATTCTAAGATACTATTAAATATAATTATATTTATGTATTATGATAATAAGGATTTAATAATGATTCTATAAAAAAATTTCATTAACTCAAGTTAATTTATTTCGGATGAAATCCCAATGAAAAAAATTTCTTTTCATTGAGTAACACTATGACGAAATGATGGAATGTTATTGAAACACATTTCCTTAGCATAGATTATTATATTATGAATCGATGTTTATATTTATGTTCTTATGGAAAAAATATGTATAGTTTTCCTTATATAAAGTGTGGTTTAATTAAAAACCTCCTATGATTTCGTTAATGTGATATAGATATCTCATGTGTTGTTAATGGTATGTGTTGACATGATTTTGATTGTATATTTTAAAATTTTTATGTATTTATAATAATTTTATAGTTTATGAACATAATAAAATGTATGGACATGATTATATATAACAATTTCCATATTTTGATTTGTGAGTACGATTTATTCTAGATATTCATACGATATTTTGTGTAAAAATTATTTTCAAAATCATGGCTCCAAAAATAATTATTATTTTGTTTTTATGATTCCACTTATCAATGTAATGAATCCTAAATGATCTTACTACATTAAATAACTTATCAATCAAAATTATGGACATGAAATGAATTTTCAATTAATGAAATGTACTTTTCTTAATTTTAATATTATATATTGAGAACATTTCCTTGATTATGTTATCATACACATACGACAGAATTATAATATTATGAATAATATATCCCATGAAAACCTATACTAAGAATTAATGATCTCCCTTTATTTTGTTTTCCTTCCTCGGGTTATGAGGGAAGGTTTTATGAATGATATTTCAGGAAGTGTACAAGTATTAAAATATTTGTGGGAGATCCTGAAGATATTTTATTAAATAATATGATTATATATCTATACCCCATGAATATAAACCTTTACGGACCTCAAGCATGTTTAATTCTAATATATATTTAATATTTATGTAAAATGTTATAATATTTATATATTCTATGCTTGGGTCACCATATTTGGTGTCAGATTAATATTTCATTATTTATATTGAAAAAATTAGGTAAAATGTGAGGTTAGAACCTAACAAATCCAATGTTAAACCAAAAGTGATATATGATTAACCTAAAGTGTCGTAAGTTGTTAAGAAGGCGTTATAAATTGATCCATTACATGAATTATTTTTTTTATTTTTTATTTTTATTATTCTATCTCAATACTAATATTCGTAATTTTTTCATTTATTCAATGGATATAACTAAAATAAATAATACTTTCAAGAACTGTAATGGGAAAGGCAATGTCCATCATCAATAGAAACTAAATATATTTGAAGTGGTGATTCCATATACTATGGCATTGAATACATAACTCTCAATATATGACAAACAACATGAAACACAGACATATATATAATTTTAAAATACAATAAAGAGGGATTAATGAGGATATGATAATTTTGTGAGACAACATCCAAAATCCTTCAATTTATCTTTTGATCCACTATTTTCTGATCAGTGGATCAATCTGATGAAAATATATTTTCTCCTCTATTATTAGAGCATTGGATTATTTTATTTGCAGTTTATCACATAGAAGGAGAAGCAGATAAATGGATGTTAATTATCAAAAAATTTAAAGATGACAAAAAATACTCTCTGGAATTGGAATATTTTTAAGTTATATTTATCAATAAATACATTCCTCAAAAACATAACATAAATAAATAAATTTTCATTATAATTATTAAATATAAGGTTGGTAATATCATTGGAAACAATGAAGAAATAATCAAATGTTATTTTAGGTATAATTATAGATTTATAATAAGCCCAGTGAGAAAAAGTATTCAGTTCATTATCATTTTAAAACAATTTCATTGGAAGGTGTTATCCATAAGAGAGTTTGGTAACTATGATGAAATCATTTGATGTTCCATGATGGTAGAAATGTAGAGTGTGACTCCAATAATTCATCACTATATTATGATAAGAATAGAAAAATGAGAAAAATATAGAATATTAAATGTAAAATTCCACGGAGGAATGGAATTTTGACCACATAAATTCAAAAAAAATGTAGGGGAGAGAGCTCGTGAAATTTCCCAAAATTGAATAATAAATGATTTAATTTTTTTAAAGGATATAAATTGATATATTTGCGAAAAACATTATTAAATGAAATAGAAGATAATTGTCACGACCCGTCCTCGGGGCCCGTGCCGTGACAACCCCAAGACTGCCTTCCATAGGCGAGGGGCAGGAGACTAGCACAAAAGGCGTAAGTCCCGATAACTGGGAAGACGCTGCCTCTTTAAAAGTAAAAAAACACCACAGAGTACAAGCGGAAGTAATACACTATGTACAAAGAAAGTGCTGAAAAGTAAATGGTCTATAATAAAACCCAACTAGAAATACAGCTACAACTGAACAAAAGTACAACAGAAAAAGACAACAGCTGGAAGAAAGGAAGCATCTCCTTGGTCATCCTCCATAGATCCTACCTGAAGGGTAGGTACAGATAGCGCAGCTCCTGGATCTTCCACCACATATCATACCTGAAGGGTAGGTACAGATAGCACAGCTCCTCAATGCTCTCGCTCGTCAACCACCTCCGAGTGTCGTCTCTCAGTGAAGTCCACCTCCGGATACTGAATCGTCGGGTGGTCCACCTCCGGGTACCGTCAAGTCCTCGAACAATCGTCCTCCGTCAGCACTGCCCGTCATCTGCACCCAACACAACAAGGGACGAGCATAGCCCGTGCAGGGGTGAGTATTACGGTACTTAGTAGGGACCCCAAGACCCTCAAGGTCCCACAAAAACCAACAAGGATATCCACAAAGAAGATCTCAACATATGACCTCTACTTAGGTATATTCCCATACATATACCTAAGTTATCATGTAACCCATCTCAATCATGAGGAAACACAAAGATTATGAAATCAAAGGATAACCACTACCCAGGTATATGCCCATACATATACATATGTTATCAAGTGACCCATATCAATCAAGAGGTATTCACAAAGGTCAAGTCTCAGCTCAAACAATGACTTTCATTATCAAAACTGTAACTGCTGAGGAGCCCCATCTCTGGAGTGTACAGTGGTCCTGTCACGACTCCGAGGTACTGCTCACTAACCTAATACTGGTGAGGTACTCCTCCTGTCGAGTACTGTGGGCTTGCTGCTACAACCAAGCGCTTCCCACCATGGGTCTGCCGCTACAACCATGTGCTCCCCCTAATAGCCTCCAGAGGTACTCCTTCTGTTGGGTACCGCGGGTCTGCCACTACAACTAAGTGCTCCTCCGTCGTGAGTCTGCCACTAAAACCAAGCCCTCCCCATCATAGCCTTCAGAGGTACTCCTTCTTTTGAGTACCGCGGGTCTGCCGCTATAACCAAGCGCTCCTCCGTCGTGGGTCTGCCGCTATAACCAAGCGCTCCCTAATGGGATATCCAAAACACACCCAGTCGATCGTTCAAGCAGTCGTCAAGTCTTAGTCGGCTACAAGGTCTCCGTACTCTACACGCTCGTCTCTGTGAGGGTCCGATCCATGAGTTATAGGTCGATACTCCAAGTATCTCAAAGTCTAATGAAGAAATATCTCAAAGGACTGCCTCGTCACAGGGGTCTCAACGCAACAGACGACACGTTAATCGGATGCTCGGTCTATGAGTTATTGGCTTTTTCATCCCCGGGGCCTAGTTGGTTTCACGTGCGAACCAACAAGACCGAATCTCAACTATAGCCCGAAATCTCATAGGGTATACTCATAGGGACCGTTTCTCAACGTGATCACCAATGTCGCTGACGTTTCATCAAACAGACGTCCGGTCTGAAAGATATCAACTTTTCCGTTCCAGGGGCCCGGTTGGATTTTGGGTACAATCAAACTCAGCCATACTCCAACTGCATCCAAACCTCAGGTGAAGTATGCCAAAATTTCCTTCTCCTCAAGAGGAATTCAACGAGACAGACAGCGTGTCAATCGGACGCCCGGTCTGTGAGTTATTGGCTTTTTCGTTTCAGGGGCCCGGTTGGTTTCGTGATAGAACCAACCCGACTGTACTCCGACGGAATCCAAACCTCGAGTGGAGTAAGCCAAATTTTCTGTCTCATCAATAGGAATTCAAAAAAGTCGACGGCACATCAATCGGACGTCCGGAACTCAAGATATAGGCGTTTCCACTTCGAGGGCCCGGTTGGTTTCGTATCCAACCCAACCCAACCGAACCCAATGTTCTCCGAAACCTTGATTGTAATATGTCAATACGACCATATCGATCCAAGGATCACATAGCCACTGACGGTGAGTTGATCGGAGGCACGTAGCCCAAGATATGGGAAAAAGAATGCAAGGGGTTCGAAAACGGGGGGTCTGGGCCCGGACCGACCCGTGCCAACCCTCCCTGGGACGGCCCGAACCGGGTCGACCCGACCTGAGTCTGGGTCCCACCCGGCAGGCGCGGCCCGGCCCGGCCTATTTGCGACCCGGCACGGGCGTGGCCTGGGCGCGACCCGGCACGACCGACACGGGCGCAGCCTGGTCGCCAGGCGGGTCAGCTCGGCCGGTAACGGCTGAGCGGAGCGGGGGGTGCGCTGCCCCCGCGTGAAGGATCCGCGGCCCCGCGTGGGGCCGCCCTTGCCAGCAGACATGGAAGCCGGCCTCATCCCTTGCTTCGCCGGTCCCGCACGGTCGCGGGACGGCCGACCCACCGCCGCGGCTTCAACCGCGGTGGTTCTCCACTGCGGCGCGCCGGGCGCCACCACCTTCCGCCGCCGTGCTGGCGTGGCGCGCCGGTGGGTTGCTCCACGGACCACCGGATGAGTTCCGGTGGTTGGAAATTCACGCCGTCTTCGCCAAAGGCCCTCCTGGGGTCCTTCATTTACTGCAAGGACCTCACATCGCCCGTACGGCTTGTTTTGTTGATGTCCGCCATTTCGCACACCAAGAATGAAAGGGGCGGTGGGTTCGGACTTGTTCATTGGTCCGCACCCACCGCGTTAGCGGTTTTAAATATTTCACAAAAAAAGTTTAATCATATGCTGCGGGTATAAATCACAAAGATTTAAATGAATCAAACCCCTACCTCCTCAAAGTCGTCTAACGTAAGTTCTTCACGGAATTGACCGTCGCGGATGAAGAGGATCATCGCGTCGCGGAAGGGGAATCGCGTCGTTGCGGTACACGGTGTCGCTTAAACGGTCTCCGAGGGTTAATGAAAACACACAGATTTAATTGCACCATTTAAACCCATGATGAGGGTAAAATACACAAAGGAAATTAAAATGATCTGTAATCCCCTACCTCAATCTGTTGATGATCGAAGATTGTCGCGGTGAAGGATCATGACAGAAGAAACGTCGCGGAAAAAGGATCGTCGGCATCGCGGTACACGGCGTCATGTCATTTATCTCCGAGGGTTCTGCGTTCTTCGCGTTCTTCACGTTCTTCATGAAGGAGGATGAAGAACTTAGAGTTTCTCTAAATCCTCTCAACAAGCCACCCACATGTGTTGGTCTTATTTTATTCTTATTCCAACAAACAAAAAACAAAGTTAAGAAACGAACCATTAATTCGGTGAATTAATGGTAATGACATAACTTTCCAATTAATAGGGGCGTTAAGAATTTAAGAAAACGCACTGGTTGACTTTCATTTAAAATGGGTTTTCGCGGGTGCGTTACTTAGAGGAAAAGAAACGGTGGGGCTCGTGCGGGCCCCATATCACAAATATCATACCTAGTGGGTAGGATATTTTTGGGTTCCACCCTATCCACTTAACTTAGGTTAAGTGGCTTTAAGTGGATTTAAGTGAAATAAAATAAAGTTGTCGCACCACCTTATTTTATTTCTTAACTTAACGCCAAAAACTAAAAACCACACCCGAGCAAACGCAACTCCTGAAAAGGTGTTTCTAAATAAATACCGGTGATGTGATTCTATCGGTGCCCTCAGAATTCGATTCTGAGCACCAGTTCAAAAGTTATAAAAACCCGCTCATTCGTTTACTGAACGTACTTGAGCCAAACTTTGGAAAAAATTTCCCGGCACACCGGGCCTCGGAATCAGGTTCCGTCAGAAACCGCGTTCTTGTAAAATTCCAAATAAAATTAAGAAAAAAATTTCCTTGATTTTTACGGGTCTTTAAATTACTCTCTTCTCAGGGCTTTACGTCCCTGTAAAGATACATGATAGACTAGGGAAACTAACGTGGTACCAAGCACACAGCTAAGCCTTCCGCTCCCATGTGCTCACCTGGAGGTTCTCGTACTGCCAGTGAATGCACACCCGAGGAATCGACCATCCTCATAGAATCTGCTCCTGTTGATCCTAGATTCCCACTAAAACCTCCGTGAAAGTCACCCCATCACCAAAGTCCAGCTCCCCATGGTCGATGATATGTGAAGGATCACGCATGTATGTCCTCGGTTGAGATACATGGAAGTCGTCGTGCACCTGGTGCAACTGAGGTGGATGGGTCAAGCGGTAAACCACCCCGCCTACCGCGCTATGTACCCAAGAAGGTCCACTGAACCTCGGAGATAACTTTCCTCCTTGGCCACATCTCCGTAATACTCGTCGAGGTGAGACCCGTATAAGGACGTGATCGTCATCCTCGAACTCTAGAGGTCTCCAATTCCTATTTAGAACTGGAACCCGAAACAACTGCTGCCACGAGAGTAAGTTTGACTAACTCAAGAGTGATCGGTCGTATCCTCTTCTGCATGAGTCTATCCTGTGCTTCCTGGGGTTTCCTTTTCTCTGACAAAGGAAAACCCATCCCGACATCGTAGTTAAACCACAACCTTTTTGCCTAATACCGTCATTTTGTGTATGAACTGTGATTGCCCAGTCCATACTCAAACCAATGTCATAAGGACTCGACGCATCCACGAAGAGATTCCAACCGAAACTCTTGCCTTGAGGGTCTGACCACACTGTCAGCATAAGTGTGATTATCGAGTCTTCTCCCAAGGTATCTCCAGATGTGAGGGTCAAGTCTACGGCTTACCGGAAACTCTAGGTCTGGGACAAGATTCATGGAAGGAAGAAATGATTCGTATCAACATTTGTTACTACGGCAGCCAGTAGTTGACACAGACTGTCCCTAGAATTATACATAGAGCCATCGAGTCACTCTCCCTGACCACACGCAGCTACCCTCTTCCCCTGCCCTCTAGCTCCCTGGGCCTGGCGGGGACAACTAAGGCGGGTGTTTGTAGCATGTTAAAATGCACACCACCTCACGTTGCTCCCATAGCTCTGCCTCCATGTCTTCTGCTTCGCAGACTCATCTCTCCTTAAAGCTTCCACTTCTTGAAACAATTAACATGCCCGAGTCTCTAAGACTTGGGTCGGTTTCCGGTTTCTTACTGCACTGTGCAGTCTTTATCCGCTCCTGGATGACCTGCACCTTCTTTTCCTATGATCTGAAAGAGATACTAAAATTCCTCCATTGCTGAAAAGAGAAACTCAGTCTCATCCCCTGGATGATCCACACCCACTGCCGAATACAGTCAATCCTGACATGAATGATGCATTCATGCCATGGATGACTTCGTAAGGCATCGACGTAACTACCAAGAGATCCAACTGTCACACTTGCCTCCAAGGGTTGAGTCACATTGTCAGCATCAGTGTGAGGTCACTGGGTCTCCTCCAGTAGAAATCTCGAAAGTGAGGGTCATGTCAACAGTCATAACTGGGACCACTCAGTATCAACCAAACAAAAGGAACGGAAAGAAAACAAAGATAAATGTCTTTTTATTATTGCAGCTCATAGTACAAAGACACGAATATAACAGCAACATGGAACTATAAGTAAAAGGGATGTATCCACTAGTTCCTCTCCTGTACACTTGCTCCCGGAGCTCTACTACCTTGTCCACTGCTCGGCTGTTTCTCAAGCACCCGCCACTGCTTCTTCCTCAGTGGCTCCTCCAACGCCTGTGGATTGACTGTGCGAGGAGTTGGACAATCACATGCTAGGTGACCCTTCCTGCCTCATTCATAAAACTTACTTCTCCTCGTACGACTGTCTCTGGTCCTCTTGGACCTCTACATCATCTGTCTACTACCGAAAGATGGCTGAGCTACTGATCGAAAATCCTACGGCAAAGGCAGCAGCTCCTGAACATGCTCGGGGTGTATTGCTACTGGCACAAACTCCACCCCGAAGAAGGTCTTGAAGTCTTCCCATGTGAAGGTCATCCTGTCGCAAAACTGGAACAAGTGGCTCTCCCACGTGCCTACTGCTTCCTGAAGAAGGCTGGTAGCAAAGATCACCATGAAATCTGCCAGGGTCCCCACAAGCCTGATGACTCTTACAACAGTATCCAGCCAATCCTCATCCTCCTGAGGGTCCGTCTCTCCCTGTAACCTTGGTGGCCTCTAGCGCTAGAACTAGTGCAGCGTGCTCAAGTGGCGTACATCGCCTACTGCTGGGGATGGTGGCATCGGTGGCCCAACGTATGGTAGTACCGCTGGTGCCTCCGCTGGAACCTCAACTGCAAGAGGGCCCTATACCAAAGCCTCATCGCTCGGCAGGCTGTCAGTACGCACATCCCTCTGGTCTCTAGCTGGTCATCCGTGAAAAGGCATCCTGAAAGAAACAACGTGACACGGTCAAACGATTATACCTGGTGAGCTGACCTGGTTAGAGCTGACATTTAAAAACTTCTTGAAATACACACGCAATCAGTGTTTTCGTGCACAAAGTCAGAAATCTGTTGTCAGGGTCCTAGGGTATGGATACGTCGGCCACCCGTACCAACACTGGACTCCCGGAACTGAAGACCACACTCGGTACCCTTAACACTATTGCTTCACAGAAAGAAAATATCAGAGTTATAATTTCTGCAGTAGAACCGACTCCTCTGATACCAATTTGTCACGACCCGTCCTCGGGGCCCGTGCCATGACTACCCCAAGCCCACCTTCCATATGCTAGGGGCTGACGACTATAACCAAAGGCGTAAATCCCGATAACTGGGAAGACATTGCCTTTATAAAAGTAACAAAACACCACAGAGTACAAGCGGAAGTAAAACACTAAGTACAATGAAAGTGCTAAAAATTAAATGGGCCAGAATACAACCCAACTAGAAATAGAGCTACAACTGAACAAAAGTACAACAGAAAAAGACAGTAGCTGGAAGAAAGGAAGCTGCTCCTGGGTCGTCCTCCACGGATCCTACCTGAAGGGTAGGTACAGATAGCGCAACTCCTAGATCGTCCACCATGGATCCTACCTGAAGGGTAGGTACAGATAGCACAACCTCTCAATGCTCCCGCTCTTCAAACCCCTCCGAGTGGCGTCTCACCGTGAAGTCCACCTCCAGATACTGACTCGTCAGGTGGTCCACCTCCGGGTATCGTCCAGTCCTTGAACAATCGTCCTCCGTCAGCACTACACGTCATCTGCAACCAACACAACGAGGTGCGAGCATAGCCCATGAAGGGGTGAGTATAACGATACTCACTAGGGACCCGGAGACCCTCAAGGTCTCACCCAAACCAACAAGGATAACCGCAAAGAAAATCTCAACAGATAACCTCTACTTAGGTATATGCCCATACATATACCTAAGTTATCATGTAACCCATCTCAATCATGAGGAAACACAAAGATTATGAAATCAACGGATAACCACTACCCAGGTATATGCCCATACATATACCTATGTTATAAAGTGACCCATATCAATCAAGAGGTAAAAACAAAGGTCACGTCTCAGCTCAAACCAGGACATTGATTATCGAAACCGTAACTGCTAAAGAGCCCCGTCTCTGGAGTGTACAATGGACCTGTCATGACTCCGAGGTACTGCTCACTAACCTAAGATTGTTGAGGTACTCCTCCTATCGATTACTGTGGGCCTTCTGGTACAACCAAGCGCTTCCCACCATGGGTCTGCCACTACAACCAAGCGCTCCCCCTCATAGCCTCCAGAGGTACTCTTTCTGTTGAGTACTGCGGGTCTGCCGCTACAACTAAGCGCTCCTCTGCCGCGGGTCTGCCACTACAACCAAGCGCTCCCCCTTATAGCCTCCAGAGGTACTTCTTCTGTTGAGTACAGCAGGTCTTCCGCTACAACCAAGCACTCCTCCATCGGGGGTCTGCCTCTACAACCAAGCGCTCCCCACCGGTCTATTCGAAACACACCGAGTCGATCGGTCAAGCAGTCGTCAGGTCTCAGCCAGCTACACGGTCTCCGTACTCTGCACGCTCATCTCCGTGAGGGTCCTCTCAATGAGCTATAGGTCGATACTCCATGTATCCCATTGTCCCATGAAGATATATCTCAAAGGACCACCTCGTCACAGGGGTCTCAATGCAACAGACGGCGCGTCAATCAGACGTCCGGTCTGTGAGTTAGTGGATTTTTCGTCCTTGGGGCCCGGTTGGTTTTGCGTGCGAACCAACAAGGCCGAATCTCAATTTTACCCCGAAATCTCATAGGGTATACTCATAGAGACCTTTTTTCATCGTGATCACCAACGCCGCTGACAGTTCGTCAAACGGACGTCCGGTCTGAAAGATATCAGCTTTTCCGTTCCAAGGGACCAGTTGGATTTTGGGTACAATCCAACTCGGCCATACTCCAACTGCATCCAATCCTTGGGAAAAGTATCCCAAAAGTTCCGTATCCTCAAGAGGAATTAAACGAGACAGACGACGCGTCAATCGGACGCTCGGTCTATGAGTTATTGGCTTTTTCGTTTCAGGGTCCCGGTTGGTTTCGTGAGAGAACCAACCCGACCACACTCCGATGGCATCCAAAACTTGAGTGGAGTAAGCCAAATTTATTTTCTCATCATGATGAATTCAACAAAGTCGAAGGCACGTCAATCGGATGTCTGGAGCTCAAGATATAGGCGTTTCCACTCCGAGGGCCCGGTTGGTTTCGTATCCGAACCAACCCGGCCGAACCCAATGTTCTCCGAAAACTTGAGTGTGATATGTAGAAACGACCGTCTCGACCCAAAGATAACATCGCCGCTGACGGTGCGTTTATCGAAGGCATATAGCCCACGATATGGGCAAAAGACCGTAAGGGGTTCGAAAACGGGGGGTCTGGGCCCGGACAGACCCGGCCCAACCCCCCCTGGGCCGACCTGAACCGGGTCGACCCGACCAAGGTCCGGGTCCATCAAGGCCGGTGTGGCCCAGCCCCGTCGCCCGGCGGGTCCGCTCGGCCGGTTACGGCCGAGCGGAGCGGGGGGGGGGGGGGCTGCCCCCGCGTGAAGGATCTGCGGCCCCGCGTGGGGCCTCCCTTGCCAGCGGACGTGACAGTCGGCGTCGTGTCGTGCTTCGCCAGTCCCGCGCGGTCGCGCGATGGCCGGCCCGCCGCCGCGGCTTCAGCCGCGGCGGTTCTCCACGGCGGCACGCCGGGCGCCGCCGCCTTCCGCCGCCGGCGTGGCGCGCCGGAGGGTTGCTCCGCGGACCACCAGACGAGTTCGGTGGTCAGAAATTCATGCCATCTTCGCCAAAGGCCCTCCAGGGGTCCATCCTTCACTACAAGGACCTCACATCGCCCGTGCGGCTAGTTTTGACGACGTCCGCCATTTCGAACACCATGAACGAAAGGGGCGGTGGGTTCAGACTTGTTCATTGGTCTGCACCCACCGCGTTAGCGGTTATAAATATTTCACAACAAAAGATTAATCATACACCGCGGGTATAAATAAAAAAGATTTAAATGAATCAAACCCCTACCTCGTCGTAGTCGTCGAACATGAGTTCTTCGCGGAATTGACCGTCGTGGAAGAAGAGGATCGTCGCGTCGCGGAAGGGGCGTCGCGTCGTCGCGGTACACGGCGTCGCGTAGATGATCTCTCAGGGTTAAAGAAAATACACAGTTTTAATTGCACCATTTAAACCCATGCTGAGGATAAAATCCACACATGAAATTAAAAAGATCCGCAATCCCCTACCTCAATCGGTTGATGATCGAAGATTGTCGTGGGGAAGGATCATCGCGGAAGAAAGGTCGTGGAAGGAGGATCGTCGGCGTCGCGATACACGGCCTCATGTCGTCAATCTCCGAGGGTTCGGAGTTCTTCGTGTTCTTCACATTCTTTGCATTCTTCGCGTTCATCGTGTTCTTTGCGTTCTTCGCGTTCTTCGCGAAGGAGGATAAAGAACTTAGAGTTTCTCCAAATCCTCTCAACAAGCCACCCACATGTGTTGGTCTTATTTTATTCTTATGCCAACAAACTAAAAATAAAGTTAAGAAACGAACCATTAATTCGGTGAATTATTGGTAACGATTTAACTGCCCAATTAATAGGGGCGTTATGAATTTAAGAAAACACACCGGTTGACTTTCATTTAAAAGGGGTTTTCACGGGTGCATCACTTAGAGGAAAAGAAATGGCGGGGCTCGTGCGGGCCCCACCTCACAAATATCCTACCATGTGGGTAGGATATTTTTGGCTTCCACCCTATCCGCTTAACATAGGTTAAGTATCCTTATGTGGCTTTAAGTGAAATAAAATAAAGTTATCGCACCACTTTATCTTATTTCTTAACTTAACGCCAAAAACTAAAAACCAGACCCGAGCAAACAAAACTCCAGAAAAGGAATTTCTAAGAAAATACCGGTGCTGTGATTCTATCGCTGCCCTCGGAATTCGATTACGAGCACCAGTTCAAAAGTTAGAAAAACTCGCTCGTTCATTTACAAAACGTACCCGAGCCAAGCTTCGGAAAAAATTGCTGTGCACACCGGGCCTCGGAATCAGGTGCCGTCAGAAACTGCGTTCTTGTAAAATTCCAAAGAAAATTAAGAAAAAAATTTCCTTGAATTTTACGGGTCTTTACAATAATATAGATTCATCCAACGAAGTTCAGTGTTTTTCATATAGGGATACTGTTAATTAGGTGAATCGGTTCCCTAAACTATGTTATAGTGAGGAATGTGTGCCTAAAAACCCTAAGAAAATTGATAATTGGGTGTCAATTATTTATAAAATTGACGAGGATAAATTCAAAAATTTGGTTAAATGAAGTATATTATAGATGATGAATTTTCTTACAATATCACATCACCATCTCCATGATTAGTTTCTATGTTAGAAGTAAAAACACCAAATAGAATAATGATCTTACCTTAAATTATAGCTCCTCTATGATAGAAGATTTTGGGAATAAGATTCATAAAAATATTTAAATTCTATACCTATTTGAATTTGATTTTAAATTGAGAATGTATTATATTTCTTTATATTGATCCCATATCAATTTTCAATTAAATCATGTCACATTTGATATTCAGAATCCTCTTATGATATTTTGTTGGAATATAGATGATAAGAAACAATGAATGGAAATTTCTTTTACAAAATTTTAATGTGGGATGTTAAACTCAAATATTTAAGGATAAAATAAACATTTAAGATATTCATTTTAATTTCTAATATATATTTTTATTTGTGTATGACATTATTTATCCTCCTATAAATTTTTAATTTTAGTTTTTATTAGAATTTAAACATGGGGATACACCGATTTCAAATAAACCATATAAAATGAACCCATTTGAGTTGTAATAGTTAAATAGGATAGTCTAGGAGAATCTAGATAAATTATTAATATGCCTATGTCTATCACAATGGGATTCACATATTATTTTTTTATAAATAAATATGGGTCAATGAATCTTTTCATCGATTATAGAGAACATAACTATTTAACTATTATGATTATGTGTAATGTACCTTGTATTGATGATATTTATGACCCAATTCGTGGAGCTTGATACTTTTCAAAGATTTTCCTTCATTCATGACATTGTGAATTGATGGTATGGAAGTAGGATTCAATAGACACAGACTTCAATACATGTTAAGGTAATTATGTGTTTATGGTATTTATTTTTAGAATTAACAATTTCCATTATATTTAGGGATATATTGAATAGAGTGATTATAAATTACTAGGATATTTTTTTGGTATTATTTATGGATGATATTATAATATATTCAATGGGAATGGATGATCATGGAGACCATTTTATGAAAATTTTAAGACATTGGTCGTAGAGAAATTTTCTTCCAAATTAACCATCTGTTAATTTTGGATACATGGGGTTTAATTCCTGGATCATATAATCTTATGTGATGGTATATCAGTGGACCCTTCAAAGACGGAGGTTATTGAACAATTCAATATGCCATATCCAAAATTTGAAATCTTTAAATTTCCGGAGTTTAATGGATAATATCTATGATTTTTATGGGATTTATCATGACTATCTTATCCCCTAAATGATATTAAAAATTAGCGGGGATGTATCTATATATAGATGAATGTGAAAAAATTAAAAGATATTATGAGATGATTTCTCAAAAAACATATGCTCACACTACACTATTATAGATATCATGTAGTGGTCTACAAAGATGCATTCAATTAATGAATAATATGTGAAATCATTTAGAACAACATGGTGATATATTATACCTCATTCTAGTTGATAATTCATGAGTGAATTTACCTAAATCCTGATTTAGAGATAGTGGTGAATTTTTTTCTATAGAAATATAAAGTATTTATTTATACAGTGAATGAATTTATATAAATATTGATCATAAAATATTTAAGTACATATTCACATATAAATAGTTCAATATAATCTAAAGAAGATTGTACTAATTGATTAATAATTATGAAGGCACAATATATAACAACTCTTGGAGGGTTAATGTAGTGGTTGATCCATTGAGTTGTAATAATAATGCTTTTTTTCCATGATGATAATTATAAAGGATATTGCATATATGGTTTTGAAGAAGACGGTCCTTGAAATAATGAGAAAAGGGGAAGATCATATCTTTCTCAAATTAATGTTAAACTATTCATCCATGTGATTATTAAATATTCATATAAAGTGTATTTGGAGCTACAAATAAGGTGAGAAATGATCATAAGTTTAAACATGGATTTTATGGAATGATATGGTCCAAAAATAGAGTTTCTGATATCAATATAATGATTAAATGAGTCATTGTATTGTTCTAATCATTCAACATTCTCTATTCATATTGGATGTATGTTGATGTATAGATATATAATAGAATATTTCTCATGGGATAACATGAAAATGGATATTTTATAGTATGTATCTCTATAATAGGTAGGAAAAAAATTTAATGATAATATATAATAGTCTAAGGTAATTTTATAACTATTAAGGATTATATAATGGAAGTGGAAAAAATTACCATGAATTTAGTCATTGAACTACAAAAAACATATAAATTTAAAAGTTCAATTTGGGTTATATTCCATCAGAACCTGTAATTATTAAATTCTATTATAAAAAGATATGATTTATATCTAGATAAACATAAAAATATATACATTATTAGATTATAAAGGTTTCATGGAATGGAATATTCTATGGTATTTTATAAGGATCTATGGTTTACCTAGACATTGTTGAGGGTTCTTCATCATTCTTTGAATAAGATATTGATATTTAGATTTACATATCATCATAAATATAATGGAAGGTACAGGAGGACCATTTAAGCCCTAATGGATATGTTGATATCTTTTTTCTAGGTATTTAAATAGTGGTTAGGATCTATATGTTCCTTTGAATAAATTTTTAAACAATTATATCTTTCAATAGTGAATTCAAATAGATCCTTATAATGGTATTTTTGTAAGGAAGTGTTGAAATACAATGTAATGGTATAGAGATGAAAATGTAAATATATTGGTATATAAGATTGATTATTAAATAGAAGAAGAGTTTATATTAATTTATCAACACATCCGGGTAGGTCATAGTCGATATAAATATTACGAATGCAATCATCGGTTAGATATAGATTTTAAAAAAGTTTACATTGTATTCCAATGAATATATCCATAAAAAATAGGTAATGGCATTTGGAAAGAAGGTTAATCTAAGCCCTATATATATCAGTTCCTGAAAATATCTTGATTATATTGAGAGACTTGATTATCTGTTGAAACTTATACTAAATATATCTTTATTTCATGATATGCACAATGTTTCTCTCTTGATGAACTGGATACCCAATGCATTACATTCACTAAACTCAAAGTATATACAACTAGAGAATTATAACTCTTATAAGGAACAAAGAGTGTAGATTCTATATCTATGACAGAAAATGTTATGGAATATTACCACTCACATTGTCAATGTTTTGTGGAAGAAAATAAATTTTATGAATCATCACGGGATCCCAAGGATATGGGGAGGTGAAATCATCATTAGATTATTATATTAAGGTGATAAAAGATTGAGGAATAAATTATTATAATTAGAGAAGAATATAACATGACTATATTTTATGATATTTTTATTTTTATGTAAAGTTAATTTATTTGATAACCTTCTATACACATAACACTGAGTTTAAACAAACCATGTTATAATATTGAATTATTTTTATTTAATATGATATATATAACCTAACAATTGGATTTATTGGTATGATTGAGACCAACTAAACTACGAAAATATATATTTTACCCATATATAAAATGAAATAATTTTTTTATCAAATTGTTAGATGTGATGAAATATGTTCAAGTAAGAAAGATATCTTTTTCTAGAAAACATTTTTATACATGTAAAGTGTTTTTATCATAAAAAATTATCTTAATATATATTGGGGAATGATTTTAATTATAGTTTTATATAATATATTTTTTATATTATTTTAACATTTATATAATGGTATTTACTATTTTTAGAATAATAATAAATTAAATTTTATAGTTAACAATTAATTTTTCTAAAAATGGTTTTTCATTATCTCTTGCATGTTATTTTAAATTAAATAATTATCAGCTATATATATTTAATTCGATAAAATCTATTAATTTTTTGGATCCTAATTGATACTATTATTTACATCTAACCAATATGTTTTTTGTTTGTTATGAATAGTGGCTAAGGTAAGAATTCATTCATATGGTAAAGGTTATCAGGGTTTAAACTAAAGAGATATTTTTTTAAAATACTTTAAAATCATTTCTGACTAATATATGATAAATTTATTTCCATCCTATTTCATCATATCTTTGATCATTAGTCAACATGGATCCACAAACCCTTGAGTGTCAAATTATTATATTTTATTATTATTAATATCTACTAGTATCCCATTCCCCTCACATAGTAAATTGTAACACCTCTCCACTCTTTTCCACACCACTTTATCACTTTTACACTACCAATCCATAATCAAATATATTCTCAACTTGCGTATTCATGAACTATAGCTACATATCTTCATTAATTGACAACCCATGGTTATTTAAGAATATATTCAAAGGATAATTCTAAATAAATAGGAATAAGTTTATCTAATATTTATCATGTCTCATATTCCTTATACGTCCTCTAAATCGATTATTTCCATGAAATCATAATGAATCTAATATTAATAATTTATTAATATGTTTTAAAGATTATGGGACAACCATTATCATTATTCTTTCCATCGCTATCTTTCATGGTTGGTAATTACGATTGATTTATGGTTTATATATGAAATATTTTACAAAATTCTTATTATAAAAATATTATTGATTATATTCCTTATCAACTTCCCATTCATTTCAAAATGTTAAAATCACTCATGTGTATGTGTGGACGACCTAGTCAATGAAGTAATGTGAATCATTATTCATCTCCAGTTTAAATGTATTGTAATACATATAGATTTAATGAATATAGATTATGTTTATGATATAACAATGATTATAAAATTTGGAAATATTATGCATCTTTCTTTAATTCCATCCACTAAAAAGTGAAAAAATAGCCCATGAATATGTATGGACTACTGTCTCCACAATGTGATGTAATTCCATTTTAATAATGTCAACATATAAATTGTTATATAAAATTATATATTGAATAAATGTGATAATTATGTAATGAATGTGATACAAGATGTAATTAAACATTATCCATGGTGTAAGGATTATAACCATCAAACTGAGACATATATAGAAAATGTATAAGTTATCTTTGGAATTTCATTTTTAATGATGCAATTATTAATTAAATAATAATTATAAATTATAATATATTGATTAAAAATATGTTATATGTAATATTCCAATATAATAGAGCTATAGTAAATCCATAATTATTATATTGGTGGTTCTGAAAAATATAAAGTATGATGAGACTTGAGTTAAGGGATTTTTGTTAAATATCTTTTATTTTTGGGATTTGTTTTTATAAAATTTCAATTGAGGGAAATTATATGATCCTTATCTTTAAAATACCATATATTTATATATCATCTAGTTATTCTCATAATTTTCTTCAAATAGTAAAATCCCAATATATTTTTTATTGAAAATGATATGGAGTATTCTTTCATAAAAAAGAAACCTAATTTCATATTTTGTTGATTGAATATTTATTCCAAGACTATATTTCTTAAATTTTTTTCAATAGTGTAATTTTATATGAACTAATTATTTTTATAGTCATTTTTAAAATATTTTAATTTCATTTAAATGATTTAAAAGGTATTTTTTAAAATTATTTTTGTATTCTTTATTTATGAATTTTATAAAAAATTATAAAGGAATAATTAATTTAATGTTTAACACATGAGAAGATTTTCCTATTGTTATTACTATTATGAAAATTAAATTTTCACTTATAATTTTATAGGATTATTTTCAAATAAAATATATTCCAAATTTTCTAGGAATTTTTTGATTAAATGACATCAAAATAAATGAATTATTGTCTCATTTTGTTGATTGAATCGTTCAAGTGATATTTGAAATATATTTTTCTCTATGTTAGTATAATTTATTTAGTGGTTTTTTTACTACAGACATGATTATATGATATCATCATGTTTATTTCAATGAATGGGTTATAAATATGATGATATATGGATGATTATATGATACTATTTTATTTTCAATAGGTTATGCTATAATAAAAAGATGAAATTTTTATGAAGCATATTTCAATATCATTTATTATTATATACTGAATTCATAGTTCTTTTATTGATATAGAGAAATAAATATGTATAGTATTCATAATTTGTGGGATGAGCCTATTAAATCTCTCTTATTGATTGGGTAATTTGATATAGATATCCATTGATATGATGATGATAAGTGTTGAAATGAATGTGAAAAAATATGTTCACTTTTTGATTCATGATTTTTATTCCTACAAGATATCATCTAAAGAATATTTGTGGACATTATTGATATAGATATGTTCATATTTTTATGTTCCATTCTTATTAAGTATAGCTATTCTCACAAGATTATGCATGTAAAGTATTGATAATAGTTATTTTAAAAAAATTATTATTCCATGGGCTTATTTTTTTACATGTCTATGTTATGAATCTAGGATGATATGTAATTATTTGACACCATTAAAAAATATTATTGTAAATATTTATTGATTTTTTGGTTTTATGATATTGAATTTTATTGGTTTGAAACTTTTATATTGAAAACATTAACATATTTTGTTATCATCTCTTTTTGATCATCTAATGTTATTATAATTGATATCTATCAATTTTACCCTTACTGAGTATCTAGGATCATCCTTCCTTGTGTTTTTTCCCTACAATTTGATGGTAGGATTTATGTATGACTTTCTAGGGGGGAACCTGAATGAAGAACATTGTGGGATATTTTTTTTGTTTTTTAAAAACTATATTGATTATATTTATATTCTTCAAATATATTAAACATTTATAGTCCTTAAGAATGTATAATTATGATACATATTGAGAATTAATAAAAAATAATGCAATATTTATTGAGGTTATCCTCCGGTGACATTATATTTTGACCCCAAAATGAACTTCATGGGCTTAATATGAGGTTTTAACCCATAATGTTCCATTTATAAAAAAATAATCTACCTATATTCCACCCTTTACTGATTTAATATATATTTTGACATCATTGAGGCATAAAATAACATTTTAACTCCCTTTATAAATCTAAAACACTAAGTGACATTTAATCCATATATAAACTAAGTGTAACCAATCAATATTTTAAGAAAAACATTTGTTTACCTATGAAAAAAGTGATGTAAAATTTTATTCTTTGTACCATAACATATGCCTAAAATCACTCAATCATTCAATTAATTATACTCACCATGATCAAGTAGAAAGGGATGCAATTAATCAATGTCCCCTTGGATGAAACTATGAGATATTCCTTAATATTATTAAATATATAATAGAGTCGGAAAAAAGCTAATGATATTGTGTGTGGAATGATATGGCATATCATCCTCTCTACCAAAAAATATAAAGAATTTTTTTCTAAAATGAGTAAAATTGGAATGTTATAAATAATATTATAATAACCCATATATTCTATTATGTGTATATCCTTTAAATTTCATTATAATTATTTTTATTTTACATAATGTGGATGACTAATAATGTTATAGAGTAAAAATAGGTGTCCCATGATTTTTTGTATTTCAGAAAACTGATTGGTGTAAGTCATGGATAGACCAAATAGTTGTTTGAAATTGTGCCCCCTAGTCTACATAGATCCAATAACAGTGTGGAACATTTCAGTGCTCATTATTGGGTTGTTTGGTTTTCCATATCTTCCTAACCGGTAACCCCTTGACATGTGAAAACTCTACAATATTTTGTATATTGAAATAGAATGGTTTGTCCATGGTATCTCAAACTTGGTGAATGAACAATTTAAGGCCCCTATGTGGAAAATATTACATGCATGGTTTGTGTACGGTTTCAAATATTATACATAAAAACCGTGGGACCCCATTATGACTAGTAAAATTATTATTTTCCCTATAAGGGAATATATGTATAAACACCTTCTTTTATTATTATTTCCAATGTAAAACCTCATTTATTTATCTCATTGAATCGTCCAAAAGATTATAACTAGGTTCTTGGATAAATATTCCATCCAGAATCTAATTTAACATTCATTCATCTCATTGGATTTCCACTTGTATGATCTTCACTCCCTATGTTCTTTTCATCATTTTTATATCTATAGGTATTGCTATTTTTGTGTGATCTCATGCGATCTATTTTTAGAGAATTCATTTTTTTCTCTATTTTCATCAGATCTACAACAAACCATATGAAAATACTGGATTATTGTTCCTGTACAGAAATAAGGTAGGTTCTCTAGTAATATTTCATCAATGTATTGTTTTATATTTTTCCCCTTCTATGATGCATGTTGTTATCACTATGTATTTCACCTAAAATGAATATACCGTAAATTAGTTTAGCATTCTAGAATCTAATGACTAATTTAGATCCAAAAATATATTGGAGGTCATCAACCTCAATATGGACCACTCTATTAGGTCTACCCTTTATAGGGATACTTGAACTACATGGTTATATATCCAAATTACCCATCATTGTGTTTTGTTTGACTTCTAAATGGTAAAATCATAAATAATAATGGATAAACATAGTGGTGTAGCATGGTTTACACACTTATCAAAAATAATAAATTAAATAGAATTTGAGTGTTTCGACCATGTAAAATATTATAATAGAACAATTCTTATTCCCTTATTAAATATATTTTCTAATGAAATGCTATTTTTTCACTTCTTAAACTTGTATTCCTATTATTACTTTTATGTGTTATAGGCATGGATTCCATTACACTATGATATTTGGATTTGGATACCCTATTCATAGATATGGGGGCATAAAAACCCATACACTACTATGATATTCCATAATGGAATCCCTCGCACCTATGATATATTGGAATGCCTTCCATAGTTTTAATTGATATGGACATAGTGTCCCATACAACAATGAAACATGGGAAAAGATACTATTATTGATTATAATAAATTGGAATGGTGAACCTCATTAATAAATATGAATGAACATAGATTCCATTCTATATTATGATATATTGGAATGATTTCCCTAATGTTATGATACATGGTCTTGATGTCACTTGTCTTAGGTGATTTGGCATTGAGCCCCTTGATCATTGAAAATCTCAAGCTACTACCCTTGGGTTCTTGAGTTACAACTTAGGTCCAGAATAGTATATGTTTCCATATCTAAGTATTTTGATATCAATATATATATTGACCATTTATATGTATACATTTAGTACCTTGTTCAAATATTAACTAGAACATGACGAAGATGGAAGTGTTATCCTAGTGTCCATTTGGAAACAGAGTTGGCCGCTTACTAGTTTTATTTACTACCTTCCAATATATCTACGCACTGCTAATAATATTTTCACTAAACTTGTATTTATAGACATTATTGGTGGTGAAAAAATGATTTTATCTCAGAACATATCTAGAATGTTAATGTTACATAAGATCATTACGTATATGAAAGCAGGTACCTAGGAATTTTACAAGTTGATGATGCTTGAGTGATTATATCATGGGAGAAGGGGAGCACTGAACTGAGATATGGATTGTGATGCTATTTGAGAAAATAATTTAGGTTATTTATCTATTTTGATTCATGTATTGTATTATATGCCTTCTTCCACAACATTTTCATTCATTTTGATAGATACATGACATTACATTAGTTTTTATATGATACCAGATGTTGTCGTTATTGACTATTTGTTATATTTGAATACTTTACATCCCATTGTCAGATGATATTATGATTCAGTTATTTATCTATTTATTTCACCAATGTGATACTTTTTTAATGATTTTATATTCTCCCCACTATACCAACTTCGAATCGCATTGATTATTAGTAGCCTCTATCAAATTTGGAGATGTTCTTGATGCCATGTGACACGTTGGTTCAAAACACTCTTTAGTATAATCTTATTCAACATGTTGCAATTGGTATTAGAGGGTATTTTAGTTTCCTTACTATCTTGGGAGGGTAAAAAAGGGAATAAGATGAGTTGAAATTTTTTAATGAGCATGTTATTGGGAGAATCTATTCAGCCTTTAGGGAAAATATAATTTTCCTATAATGGGATATAATGGTATGATTTATTTTGGATATAGTCGATGTGATTCAACTATTGGGTGATGCACTTGATATGTGATGTTATTGTAATTATGATAACAGATTATATTTTATCCTAAGCCTGTCATGGAAAGGAATTATTTCCCATCTGTCAATTAAGGGACCCTATAGGACTAACAAGTCCTGAATTATTCCACACCATGTATAATTCATTTCTTGAATACATTATACTTGTTTTATTTTCCTTGAATGATATATATGTAATGAAATTAGCATTTATGGATGAAAAAAGAAATTATCAAATATATTATTAAAGAGTTTGAATCAACCAAAATGTTGTTTCCCATATAGTTTGATAATTTCAACATAATTAAAAACTTATCACTTTTTGAGTTATATAACTAAGGTTTCATATATTGAAATTTTAGTGTATTTTAGGTTCATGATTGCAATTTGTAATATAAAGAGTGTATTTACCACTCTAGATTCCAAATGATGATTCATATAGTAAAATAATCACATAATATTTGTACTATTATGATATCAAATGTAAGTGTCTGATGTTGTTAAATGAAACAAAAAAATTCATTATAAAATTATTATGTATGTTTATATTTTGAATTTTACATTTGATAATTTTACTATTATCTAAATAAAATAATTCTTCAGTCTTAAATTTAGATACTATATCTATTAAATGGTGATTCCAATGTAAAATTAAAGGGTTTATACCTCAAAAATGTGCAATTGGAAGTCCACTTACATGTAACCTTATATTAAATCATAGATATTGATCAATAATTGACCTTAGTAGTTGGAAGTATATAGTGTCTCTCATGTTCTTCATTAATGTTCCAATCATTCTTACATAGGTTTCGGCGCAAGAAGAAGGGTGTGAATTTTACTTAGTTTGGACTATACATATCCTATTCAGGTGTCTGTGACCTTTTTCATTACCAAAACCTCTCTAAGGAAGGTTCTTGGAATTAATTGAGTTATCCCACCACAATATCCTATAGTCATGCACAAGGAGGGTGGTAATGACCATTCTCTATAGGTGGTTGGCCCTATGCCAACAATGTTGCCTCCAGTAGTTCCGCATGTGGAACCTCCTTTTATCATTGAAGTGGATAATGATGTCTGATTTCAAGAGTCAATTTTGCAGATTATAACAAATATGAATGGAGCTCCATGACCTTCCCCTTCTATGGGTTAGTTTTTGTTAGAATTTCAATAATAGCATCTTGCTACTTTTTAATGATATGGTGGCCCCAAGATGAAATTTTGTGGCATGAGAATATCATATCTATCATAAAGGACCTTGAGACACCACCTAAGAAGAAATTGAATCATGATAAATATATGATTGGTGGATCCACCAAACAATGGATAGATATTAAGAACCCAGAATTCCACTATCAAGATGTTATTTTGGGGGATCTTCAATCAGTAATATATGACTATTTCTTCCCTAAGACTATAAATATAGATTATTATAGGGTGTTCATGAACCTATAGTAGGGTTCCATGTTTTTTATGGACGATTCATTTCATTTTATATAGATTTAGATATTTTTTACTATATATACTGCTGATGAGACAGTGAAATCAAGATGATTTGATGAATGGATTTTGCATCCTTTTTTATATTAGTTATTTGTATTCAGTTGAATGTCTTGTATTATATAGTAAACTAGGTTCCCATTTCAAAAAGAAACATGGGAGAAGCTGATGGTGTGGGCCAAGGAAGTATGGATCTGATATAGGGATGTGGTTTCACTTGCGGGCAAAAGAAACATTTTGGGACTATGCACATAAGTAACAGTAATAAAATGACTCCCACAAATACTCACATTTTTTTCACTAATGTGGGATGTAGTGTAATAAGATTAATTAATTTCATAAAAACCCCATTGAGTGTCAAGGTTGTAAAATGTTGGAAAATCATTATTATTTTTGTCGGACCATCCCATTTATGCCTAGTGGGAGAGGATCAATATCATCACTAACTTCTTGAGTAGGATCAGGATCACCTCACTAGGAATAAATGTATATTACTACATGATGTACAAGTAGAGTAAGATTTAATTGATGAGCTCGTCCGACTTCATATACATAGTGCCAGTAGAGCAGACCCACTCAATGTAGTCAAGTTGCAGCACATGGTCATGGATCTGGCATGATTTATTTAGTGTGGCCTATGTTATGGAAGAAGGGTACCAAATCATCTACTATTAGAAGTAGTATTCCAGTTCCCTCTAATATAATGTATTTCTTATTTGATATGGATTCTTCACATTCCTTCATCTCTATGTCTATTTTGGAATTCCATGGAATTTATATTGAGTACTTGTATCATGTGATGACACATGATAATATGTTGGGGATTTGATTGGATTGTGTTCACCTATGAAAGGAATACCAACATGAGAATGGAAGTTATTATTTCTTATGGGACCTCATTACCTTGAAATTATGGGCTTTCATGTCATACCCACGATGGACAGAATAGTCCCATATAACAATTATATGGATTTCTATCACCGCAGGGTATCCATTACAACAACTGAGGTAATTAGTTACCTTCACAATAGGGAATGGGACATTCTAGAAATTAGAGATGGACTAGTGTATCGTAGTTTAGGTGGAGTGACTACCCAGATTTATTTCCTTGGAATGAAAGATTGAGGGCTAAATCATGTAGATTTCCGCCTGTAGTAAGTTTCATAGGGATTTCGTCCATGTCGACCTCTCTAAACTACCTCCAAAGAGGAAGTAAAAATTTTCTATTGAGATAGTGACTGAAGATAAACCCATACTCAATATTAATTATTCGATAAACAGTTCTATGTTGCGTGATCTTAATAGAATGATGGAAGATTTGGATGCCAAGGGTTTTATATAGACTAGTACTAATCCTTGGGTAAACCATCCCTTTCAATAAGAAGTCAGACTAAACCATTAGGTAATTTATGGAATACCAGAAGTTGAATTAGCTAACTATGAAGAAATAATATCTTTTTTCCTTGTATATATTACCTCCTTGATCATCTCCAAGAATCTAGAGTATTCTAAACGAATGATTTTAGGTCAGGAAATCACCTGGTGTAGGTTAGAACTATTGAAATACTACTTACTACTTTAAGAAGTAGGTATGGTTCATATGAATATCCAGTTATGTTGTTTTTTATTATGAATGTGCCCACTATTTTCATGGCCTTTATGAATAGGTTTTCCATACCTACCTATGTTAGTTTGTCGTGGATTTTTTTTTGGAAAATGTCTTGGTGTATTCAAATACTCAATGTGACCATTCCAAACATTTTGAAATCATATCGAGCACACTAACATATATTCTCTTATATTATAATATCACAATGTGACACTTATAGATCGACAAGGTCCACTTCATGGGTTAAATTATATTAGAGGAGAGAGTATCAGTTGACCCATAAAATGTGAGTTTCATAGTTAAAGGGGAGAATCCCAAGAATGTGTTTGGTATAAAGACTATCTTGGGGGTATCTGGTTACTATTGGAATTTCATGTACGACATAAGATGCCTTACGGTATGTCTTACTAGTTTGAATATGATTGTTGTGATGTGGTTGAAGTCTTAATAATTTGGGAAGGTCGTTAATGAGCTTAAAGGAATACTTAAATTATAACAAATACTAACTCCTCCAAATCCTAAAAGAGGCTATACAATGTTATATAAAGCATAATGCATCGAGCTAGTTTCTATAATGATGTTTGAGTATAAATTCATTGTGTTTAAATATCTCCAATTGATAGATCATGAGAATAATAACCTAACACATGTCTGGATCTTGAATTTTTTTTAGGAATTGCATTATTGAAGGCATTATCTGATGGAAGATCTCTTTATACTATTTCCGAAGAAATGATCCTGAAATATATCTATGTAAAATGTCACTTGAGTCTCAAGAAACAATGATGGATTGAATATAATTAGTTATTGGGAATGGAATTTACTATATACCTGAGAAGGGAAATGCAGTTGCTGATATAATGAACCATAAAAATCACACACAATACATTATATTTTCCACTAATTAATGCAAATTGATTAATTTATTTAATGAGATACATATACTATTTTATGAGAGTCATGATCATTCTATTCTAATAACTGTTGAAATCACCACTTCCCTCCTAGATAGTGTGAAGAGAAAGTATTCTCAGATCCTAGAGGTTTGTTCCTATGGTATGGTATCTCTGGTGGGTACCCTACCACAGATTAGTTTATTGATGGAGATGAGATCTTGCATATATGTGATCCTATTTAGGATCTGACACACATTCCTGAGGATAAGATGTTAGAGTCAATTGTTTCCCAATGGGTAGGGAACTGATGTTTTACTATGATGTATCATGATGTGTTCCATTATTATTTGTATCATGGGACGAAATGTAAGATAATGGGTTTTATCACAAGGTGTTCTATATGTCTGTAAAAAAATTTGGAACACCATCATCCCCATGGATTGTTAAATATTTTTCCAATTCAGAGATAAAAATGAGATAATATGGAAATAGATTTTGTGGTTGGTTTACCGAGTTATCTTCATGGTAGCGATGCAATTTGGGTATTCATCAATCGACTAATAATGGTTTCCAAAATCATTTATATTTAGATACATTCTACATTGACGATATGGGAAGACTATATATCAATGAGATTATATTTTTAAATGGGTTCCATAATATCATCCATTCAGATAGGGATTCTCATTTCAAACTGATGCTCTGGAAAGGATTACTCAAATCGTTGAGTAAAATGGTGCTTTAAAACACAAAATTTCACCCACAGACCAATGTCCATTTAGAACAAACTATTTCAATCCTAGAGGAAATTTTTTTGAGAATGAATCATTGGTTTCAATGGTTTTTGGTGGAAGAATATCCCTATATTTTAGTTTTTCAAAAATAATATAATTCAAGAAACTATTCAGATGGTTGTATATGAGGGATTATATAGTAAGAAAAAATTTCACCATTGTGATAGATATTGGTGGGAGAGGCAGTACTACAAGGTCTAATATCATTCAGAATACAATGCGGTAGATGCAACTGATTGGGAATTGTATTGAGACTTGTCACTCTAGAAAGAAATCATGTGTGGATTACCATCAATTGCTTTTTCATTTTGAGGTAGGGGACCATGTTTTATTATGGATATCACCCATACATGGGAATATTAATATATGTATGAAAGGGAAGCTTTGTCTCAATTTTTTAGGCCTTTTGAGATAATTGATAGGGTCCCCCCAATTTCCTATTGGTTTCTATTACCTACTATTATCGCACTATGCTTGGAATCTTCCACATATCCCACCTTTTCCATCATCATCCTGACTTGTCTCATGTTTTTGACAAGGTGGATGATAAATTGGATGTCAATGGTTTTCTAGGAGTATCCCATAAGAGTAACTTACCGAAACATGAATGATCTTCAGGGATGATTTTCCTCTTATTATGGGTGTTATTGGAGTGCAACAGAGTATAGGAAGATACTTGGGTGTGGGAGGCCGATGTACATGCTTAATGTATAGAGTTATTATTAAACTGTTTCATAATACCCTCAGAAGGTAAATTATGAATTTAATTACTTTAATGGTAGAATAATGTATGAACCCATATTTTCTATGAGAAAGTCTATTAAATTTTTTTAAATCTATTATTTTTACATAATGTGCATTTATAGTAATGTAATAGATAAAAATTGGGTGTCAGCGGATTGTTTATACACCAAAACCTAGGCCAGTGGAAGCTATAGCTAGGCCACATGATTACTTGAAAACGTGTTTCCTAGTTCACTTGGTTTCAACTATCTATGTTGGATTTTTTGATACAAAGAAATTGTCGATATGGTTTTCCCTAATGGGGAAACCCAATCCTACCCACTATAAAAAAACTCAACAATATTTAACATATCCAATTAACATTATTTTCACAAGGTTTCTCAGACAATGTGCATGAACTGTGCAATCCTCTTCATTTGACATTAGGTCACACATGGTTGGTTCATGTTTTAGAAACCCATGTGACCAATATATGAAACCCCTATAAGTGGGGTAAAATAACCATTATCCCTTAAGCTATTATATGTTTAAACCCTTTATCCATTGTTATTTCCTATGAAAATTCCTATATTTCCTCCCATTAAATCATCCACTATAATCCAACTAGTTTTAGGGATAAATCATCAATCAAAATTCTTAATCTAATTTTTTTCATCTCATTGGTTATACACCGGTATGTGATTCACTCCTAGGCTCATTTTTTCATTCAATCTATGATTCTATTTTATTGTGAGATCATTTTCTTTATTTCAAGGGAATTCATCCGTTTTTCCATTTTTCTTCCGATTAAGACCAAACTGAAGGCAGATAATTGATGTATGCTCATATTTAGGCTTAAGTTAGGTTGTATAATAATTATCCCTCAAATTATTTTTTCATCTATTTTTTTCCTTTTCTACTACATGTTAGTTTCAATTTGTGTTTCCTTAAAAATAAATTTGACCTAAATTGGTTGCATATTCGTGAACATAATGGCTTCATTAAATCCAAAAAATATGTTGGATTTCTCAATATCATTATGTGTCACCCTTCTAGGTGTGCCATTTATTTAACTATTTGGCATACATTGTTACATAACCAAAATAGCCATGAGGTTATTTGGTTTTACATATAATAGGTGATATCATAAATAATGATAAATAATAATAGGGTTATATCATGTATCACACACATATCAAACTATACTGAAATAAATGGAAAGTGAGTGGTATGACCACTTCAAACGTTTTAATAGAAAAAATGTAACATACTTGTAAATTTTGTTGGTAATTAACTAATAATTTTATTTTGGATATTTATAAATTCATATACTGCATAATTATAAGGCCCCAGCCTTAAACCTTTCTTAATATTGAGTTATTACAAGATTACACATTGAGGATCTTTTCAGGTTTAGTGTTTTAGAGAATTATATCATAAAACATACATTACATTCCACATTTACACAAAGTGGTTACATAAAAGATAGTATTCATTTTTTTCCATCAACAGAAACATATTTAAAAATAAATCATGGATTCTTTCTTGACACTTCTTGACAGTATCATCATAACATGTACATTTCCCTTGACCTGTGAAAAACATTTCAAAAAAACATGGGATGAGCATAAAAAGCTCAGTAAGGTTTATAAAAATATGGAAAGGAAAAATGAGTTCATATATACATAAGAATGAAATCATACTTTACCCATAAAACATAGGCACTTTTACAAACCTCATCAAATCATGAATAAATCATAGAAATCATAAGACATAAAAGGTAACTTGAGGCATTCATAACATTCTTATGTAGGGATTAACCCTCTTGGTTACGTTTGGAATACCCACCACAGTATATTACCTAAATCTCTTCGGAGAAACCTTAACGTTTCACACCTTTGATTTACCCAATGCATTGGAGAGCTATATTGGGCTCACCCGCCCATATTTTATCATGGAACCACATGTCTTCATAACAATTCCCAAGAACCATAACATAATCTTATCACATAAAACATGCATAAAGGAAACATAACATTTCCACCTTTCAATAACAAGATATCAATACAACACATTGATATAAAAACATTATGAAAACCATTTTCAATACAAAAATAAAATAAATTTAAAACATGATATTTATTTTTCTTTTAAAAAGAAGTTATGGCTTGGAAAGGAAGCCGAAACTCAAATAATGGTCATGGCGGCAGAGAAGTCGTTGTCGCCGCATACGTATGACAAAAACATTCCCATTTGTCGTTTAGTAAAACGATTCATATAAAAAAGAATCCTTTTTGGATAAACATAAAAGTCAATGGGGTTTATACACCGTATAAAAGAAGGTTGTTTATAAAAAAAATATGCCTCAATGAATGGAGATTTAGACGAAGTCCCTTACAAAGATGGTATCCTTGGTTTAAGGATAAATCAATTACATAATTATGTCTAAAAAACGAATACACCAAATATTAGTGGATATTAAGTGTAAAACAATCAGAGTTTATTCACACATATTCATAGAACGACATATTCAAGGAGTACAAGTTTATCCCAAAGAATTAAATTTGGGTTAAGAAGTTCCCTTGCAAAAATTTGACAACCTAACGGCGTCACTACAAAATTCAGAAAATGAGTTGATGAGAGATAAAAAGGGTATCTCATCACATGGAAATAAAATTTAAATCAATAAGGATATAGAAGAACATATCCAATCATAATATTATGTGAATTAAAAGACATAACAAAAGAATCATTTTAAAAAGAGGAGGGTGAAAGGTTCCCTTGCTGACTTGGGTAACTTTCGAAACGTACACCCCATTGAAGAAGGGTCATACAATAAATATGTAAATGCCCATAAATGAAATTATATTACCCAAAGAGTATAATAATGGGAAGTACATACACCACTCAAAGGAAATGGTGGAAAATGTAGCATAAATCTCACGGGACTAAAAGTGAGATGAAAAATCCCTTACGAAATCTCGGCAGCCTAATGACGCCACCTAAAACATCCAAAATAGATTGATGAGAGAAAATAGGGTCTCTCATAATATTAACACAATGTTTACAGAAATAGGAATATAAAAGAACATCCCCAAACATAAAAAAGAGGAGCTTAAAAGATGTGACATGGAGGAGAGTACTTAAAAAGAAAGAGAAAGGTTAGATCTCTTACGAAAATTCGGCAGCCTAACAGCACCACTCAAAACATCAAAAATGGATTGATGAGATAGAATAGGGTCTCTCATCATATGAACATAAAAATTATAGTAATAATAATATAAAATAACATCCCAATAACAATAAATATGAGCTTTAAAAGGAATGACATAAAAGTGTGTACTTAAAAAGAAAGAGAGGAGTAGGGTCTCTTACCTCAAGTCCAACTTGTCTTGTTCGTTTCTTTATATTCATGAATAATAAACTTTGGTCAATTTATAATTTTTTAAGGACCTCCTATAAATTTTATTATTCAGTTCATATCACATATTTTAATTTTATAATAATTGGTTAATAATATGAGTTCATAGCAGACGTTTTTGTCGATGTTTGGTACATGAGTCAAAAATTGAACTTGTTGGAAAAGAATTTTCCATGTAGTTATAGGTACATCATATCCAGAATAGAATATATGTTTAAAATATCATATATATCCAGTATATATTAATTTTATACTATTCCATAGCATTTGGAGATAAAAAATTAAAAGCACTGTTCATGGAGACGGTCAGCCGTACGTACGGATGAACGCTACTTTAATTTTTTGTCATATTAATGAAATTAAAACAAAATGAGATATATATATATATATTATATTTCCAGAATTATATCCGACATTGATATGTAATATATTACATATATCTCCATTATATATATGTACTTATAATAGTACATAACATTTCGAGATAAGAAATGAAATGCGCCGTTCACGGAGACGACAAGCCGTACGTACGCATGAACGCTACTTTCATTTCTATCTCATACTTTAATGGAAAGAAAATAATAATTATATAAAGGTATATTATAATTCCAGTATAAAATCATATATAATAACTTTAAATCCATCCTTTATACGTCCCACATATGGCATTAACGAATCAAATCACTTTGAGGGGGCGGTAGTCCGCACTTCCTAAAATGAAGATATCACGTTACCCATAATGGAAACCATAATGGTATGACATAAATGAAAAATACAGAAGCTTAAGTAAAACATAAACATATTATATATCATATATAAATATAGTTACATCTTATTGGACACCATTGAAGGTGTTATATGAGTGTTGAACAATCATTGTTTCGTGAGGCAGAAATTCGCGATCCACAAAAACAATATGTTCTTTAACCATTAGACGGAGGTGTGTGTAAGTGTAGCTCGAATAATTAACATAAAAAAATCCTGCTATATTTAAGATACTGGAGTTGTTACAAAATGAAAGAATAAAAAGAGTTTAGGGGGTTGGAGAAGCAAAATAAAACAAAAGGACTCAAGTGAAGACATTACCTTAAAATCGGATAACTCCCTTTGGTTTGAGCTCAAAGGATTCCTTGGGAAGCCTTCTGAACAAAGTGAGGCTTCTAAGAGTTATAGAGGGATGTGGAGAGACAAAATGGGAAGGGGTTGGCTGAGCGAAAGGCTTTGGAAGTGTGGGTAAGGAGGTAGAGGTGGGGGCCTTTTATAAAAGGAGAGGAGGGGCACTCTTGGAAAGTAAAGAAATGTTACTTTATTTTAGAATGAGTTTCGGTTTTTAATGGTCCCAAATTGAAGTGTTTCTAGGAAAAGGTGATAAGGGTTATAAATACACCCATCCAATAGGTTTTTTACATGTGTAGGTATTAAATTTTACATTATCATTCCATTTTATTTAAATCGTTAAATAATGAGGTCATCGCTGCATCATCATGATGTCATAAATAATTTAATTATTTTAATGTCTAAAAATTATAAAAAAATTACTATGATGCAGGAAAATTTTTTATCATTACAATGACTATTTATAGTCAAATATCTGACTTGTATAACCCCATGTAAAAATAGATTTAGTAAAACATCTCATGTTTGTGTCATTTTTACTTTAACATTAAATAAAATGTTATTTATGTCATTTCCCAACCAAAGTGGCTCCATGGGGTCCCCAAGTTGACCCATGGATTGTATTGGTCGGAAATGACACATCCAATGAGGGTAGGAAATGTGTCATGATCATCTCATATTATTGAAACATTATTTTTACCTTAAACTATACAAATTACCTCTAATCGCGATTAAAAACATAATAAGTTACTATTCACCAACAAAATTATTCTAATCCCATTGAACCACATTTTAATTATTAATGAAAACCATGTATGTCCGATTTTTGAAAGTCAAAACACAATGGTGGTAAAATTTCATTTAAACGAAAAATCAGTTTCTTAAGTACCACTTAGTGGTTTCACTATTCATCAAAAATAAAGTTTTTCAGAAAAATACCAAAACTTCACCCTAAGCTATATTTGTTATTCCGAATTAAAAAATAATATCTATTTTACAAAATTAAAAACATATAAGTTGAATTAATTAATATATTAATTAATTCCCGCTATCAAAACAAATAACGTGTTTTTATGAAACAAAATGTATCAAAAGGTTGACATTAGTTTAAGTCCGATTTCATAGTGAAATTAATTCTAATGACCAATATTAGATTAAATGGTAAAAATATATTCTAATTTCACTTTAAAACCACTTAAAAAGATAATCTATTCATATTAAAAAATTATATTAAAAAGAGGGTTTGAATTAAAATACAATATTTTTCACTATTCATTAAAAAATGATCTTTATCGGAAAAATACAGAAAATTTACACAAAGTAAATTTTGATGTCCCGATTATAATGAAGAATTTTATATGGTCCAATAGAATGTATAATATTGACCAAAAATATATTTAATGACGGTTCGCCATCAAAATTTTATAAGTGGACCCTTAGTGAAAATTAGAGTATATATGCCTAAAATTGAATTCTTTTCGTATTTTAAGCCTTTATCCTTTATTGGATAAATGTAAAAAAAATTAACAAACATATATAATCATATGATAGTTATTTTTATTCATTCCCTCCAATAAAACGACTACATGTTAACTAACATTTAAAATAATATTATTTTATTATTAGAGTGCAACGTAAAATTTCTAAAGAACTCGTTGTTGCGTATTGGGTAAGCCATCAAGCATAGTGTTCCCTTTAAATGAATATTAACATTTTATTCAAAAATATGGATAAATATAAAAATGTCATATTCTTTATTTACCTGTGGTTTTACATCCTTCCCCCCTTTTGGGAATTGCGTCCTCAAAATTTTAAAATTGGGCTCGAAAACATCCTTGAAAGTCCCACATCGGAACAAGAGTCGGTAAAACAATCACTTTAATATAAAGGGAGAGAAGTAAAGAGAGCACCTGAGTTAACCCATACTTGGATTACAAGTATGAAAATATGGACATGGAGGAAAAAACAAAGGGTTATGTTCTGATGGAGAGTGATATTAAACATGTCTAGGAGAAAGTTAACCATAAGAAAATCACAAACTTGTGATGGGTTAAACGGTATTCGATTCCCCAGTAGGAAAAGTTAACTGACAACACATTTTTTTTAAGTTACTCTTCATTGAGGAATTTATTTTTGACCTTAAGGAAACAAACTTACTTGTCATGTAGACTTTCAACTTTTACTAGATTCCTTAATCAAACTCATATTTTCTCCAAAATACAAGTATTTAGGAAGACTTGTTCACATTAAGAGTACTATAATCAATTTCTAGAGAATCACCTAATCCAAAAAAGAGAACTATATACTTCCCATGTCTTTAGACTCTAACCAAAACCAAAACCAAAAAGGATAGTAAAAGATCAGATAATCTAGAAAAGGATAACCCTTTATAAAAAGAAAATCTATTCTTAATCTCCAAAATTACACCAACAAAACCCAAACTTCAATGAGGACCATTTGATAAACAACTTGTCCATAAAATTCATCAAATTAAACCAATATAAGATTGAAACCCAAATATTTGAATGATTTAGTCACAAAGTCTTCCAAGTTAAATCATAACATTTATCTCCAAACAACATCAGTTGCTCCTAAAGTCTCGTATTGAAAAGTAATTAACCTAATCACATAACCTCCATGATAGGTTAATCGTTTTCATAAATAACCGAAAATCAACTTACTCTTAATTCATAAAGTCAACTAACTAAAAAGAATAAGTCATACCAACCAGGGACTTCACGTAATCTAGTGGTAGGTGATAAATACCAGTCACACTTTGGTTGTGGGTTCGATTCCCGCAGCTCTGTCCGACACGACAGGTTGTCACACAGTCTGCGTGTTGTCCTTTTTCCAAACTATATAATTCTCAAATCATTCCCCAAAAAGAGATAAAATCTTAAAATATAATCATAACATATTTTAACCTCAAGTTTATCTCATGCCTTTAATTTTCCATCATAACATATAATAACCCATAATTACCTCAAAAGTAAGGATCATATAAACTCTAATGGTTACCTTAATAATTATTACATGAACTTCCACATCGATTGGTCATCTTGTACATGATGCATTACAGAACTTACCAAGGTTAAAATGGTTGATCATGACTCCTTGATAGTTGGTTTAGAACAACCACGAGTTTCCTTATTGAATCCCCCATTTCATCCAGTCTCTTAATCAGAGAACTACCACAGTTTCCTTTAAACCTATTGTCACTTTGGTGCCTGCTAGATCCATCCATTCAATAAAAACAGAAATGTCAGTGTGAGTATATCAACCAAACCATCATGTACTAATGAGGAAGATAAACACTAATATATACTTACTCATTCACTTTATCTAAAACTAGGACTCTTTTTAAAATCCTAACCATTATGGTAATGTCACTTATGCTTAGAGAATACCCTAACCTATAAAGTTATATAAACCGACCTCTGATACCAACTATAAGGCCCCAGCCTTAAACCTTACTTAATCTTGAGTTATTACAATATTACACATTGAGGATCTATTCAGGTTTAGTGTTTTAGAGAATTAGATCATAAAACTTTTATTACATTCCACATTTACACAAAGTGGTTACATAAAATATAGAATTCATTTTTTACATCAATGGAAACATATTTAAAAATAAAGCATGGATTATTTCTTGACACATCCTTGACACTATCATCATAACATGTAACTTTCCCTTGACCTATGAATAAAATTTCAAAAAAACATGGGATGAGCATAAAAATCTCAGTAAGGGTTAGAAAAATATGGAAAGGAGACATGAGTTCATATATACATAAGAATGAAATCATACTTTACCCATAAAACATAGGCACTTTTACATACCTCATCAAATCATGAATAAATCATAGAAATCATAAGACATAAAAGGTAACATGAGACATTCATAACATTCTTATGCAGGGAGTAACCCTCTTGGTTATGTTTGGAATACCCACCATAGTATATTCCCTAAATCTCTTCGGAGAAACCTTAACGTTTCACTCCTTCGCGTTACCCAATGCATTGGAGAGATATATCAGGCTCACCCGCCCTTAGTTTATCACAGAACCACCCATCTTCATAACAATCCCCAAGAACCATAACATAATCTTATCACATAAAACATGCATAAAATAAAACATAACATTTCCACCTTTCAATAACAAGATATCAATACAACACATTGATATAAAAACATTATGAAAACCATTTTCAATACCAAAATAAAATAAATGTAAAAAATGGTATTTATTTTTCTTTTAAAAAGAAGTTATGGCTTGGAGAGGAAGCCGAAACTCAAATAATGGTCACGGCGGCGGAGAAGTCTCTGTCGCCGCGTACGTAAGCCAAAAACATTCCCTTTTGTCGTTTAGTAAAACGCTTCGTATAAAAAAGATTCCTTTTTGGATAAAAGTAAAATTCAAATGGGTTTATACACCGTATAAAACAAGGTTGTGTATAAAACAAAATATGCCTCAATGAATAGAGATTGAGACGAAGTCCCTTACAAAGACGGTATCCTTGGTTTAAGGATAAATCAATTACATAATTATGTGTGACAAACGAATACACCAATTATAAGTGGATATTAAGTGTAAAACAATCAGAGGTTATTCACACATATTCACAGAACGACATATTCAAGGAGTACAAGTTTATCCCTATGAATCAAATTTGGGTTAAGAAGTTCCCTTGCAAAAATTTGACAGCCTAACAGCGTAACTACAAAATTTAGAAAATGAGTTGATGAGGGATAAAAAGGGTATCTCATCACATGGACATAAAATTTAAATCAACAAGGATATAGAAGAACATATCCCAACATAATATTTTGGGAATTAAAAGACAGAACAAAAGAAGTCTTTAAAAAAGAGGAGGGTGAAAGGTTCCCTTACCGACTTGGGTAACTTTCGAAACGTACACCCCATTGAAGAAGGGTCATACAATAAATATGTAAATACCCATAAATGAAATTATATTAAACAAAGAGTATAATAATGGGATGTAAATACACCACTCAAAGGATATGGTGGCAAATGTAGCATAAATCCCAATAGACTAAAAGTGATATGAAAAATCCCTTACGAAAACTCAGCAGCCTAATGACGCCACTTAAAACATCCAAAATGGATTGATGAGAGAAAATAGGGTCTCTCATAATATTAACACAATGTTTACAGAAATAGGATTATAAAAGAACATCCCCCAACATAACAAATATGATCTTAAAAAAAGTGACATAGAGGAGAGTACATAAAATGAAAGAGAGAGGTTAGATCTCTTACGAAAATTCGGCTGCCTAACAGCACCACTCAAAAACATCAAAAATGGATTGATAAGAGAGAATAGGGTCTCTAATCATATGAACATAAAAATTACAGTAAGAGTAATATAAAATAACATCCCAATAACAAGAATGATGAGCTTTAAAAGGAATGACATAAAAGTGTGTACTTAAAAAGAAAGAGAGGAGTAGGATCCCTTACCTCAAGTCCAACTTGTCTTGTTCGTTTCTTTATATTCCTGAATAATAAACTTTGGTCAATTTTGAATTTTTTAAGGACCTCCTATAAATATTATTATTCAGTTCATATCACATATTTTAATGTTATAATAATTGGTTAATAATATGAGTTCATATTAGATGTTTTTGTCGATGTTTGGTACATGAGTCTAATATTGAACTTGTTGGAAAAGCTTTTTCCATGTAGTTATAGGTACATCATCTCCAGAATAGAATTGATGTTTTAAATATCATATATATCCAGTATATATTCATTTTATACTGTTCCATAGTATTTGGAGATAAAAAATTAAAAGCACCATTCATGGAGACGGTCAGCCGTACGTACGCATGAACGCTACTTTCATTTTTTGTCATATTAATGGAATTAAAACAAAATGATATATATATATATTATAATTCCAGAATTATATCCGTCATTTATATGTAATATATTACATATATCTCCATTATATATATGTACTTATAATAGTACATAACATTTGGAGATAAGATATGAAATGCACCGTTCCTGGAGACGGCAAGCCGTACGTACACATGAACGCTACTTTCATTTCTATATCATACATTAATGGAAAGAAAATAATAATAATATAAAGGTATATTATAATTCCAGTATAACATCATATATAATAACTTTAAATCCAGCCTTTATATGTCCCACATATGGCATTAACGAATCAAATCACTTTGAGGGGACGGTAGTCCGCACTTCCTAAAATGAAGATATCGCGTTTACCCATAATGGAAACCATAAAGGTATAACATAAATGAAAAATAAATAATCTTAAGTAAAACATAAACATATTATATATCATATATAAATCTATTTACATCTTAATGGACACCTTTGAAGGTGTTATATTAGTGTTGAACAATCATCGTTTCGTGAGGCAGAAATTCGTCATCCACAAAAATAATATGTTCCTTAACCGTTAGAGGGATGTGTGTGTAAGTGTAGCTCCAATAATTAACATAAAAACATCCTATTATATTTAAGATACTGTTGTTGTTACAAAATGAAAGAATAAAAAGAGTTTAGGGGGTTGTAGAAGCAAAATAAAACAAAAGTACTCAAGTGAAGACATTACCTTAAAATCAGGTAACTCCCTTTGGTTTGAGCTGAAAGGCTTACTTGGGAAGACTTATGACCAATGTGAGGCTTCTAAGAATTTGAGAGGGATGTAGAGATACAAAATGGTCAGGGGTTGGCCGAGCCAAAGGCTTTGGAAGTGTGGTTAAGGAGGTAGAGGTGGGGGGCTTTTATTAGAGGAGAGGATGGGCACTCTTGGAAAGTAAGGAAATATTACTTTATTTTAGAATTAGTTTCAGATATTAATGGACTCACATTGAAGTGTTTCTAGGATAATGTGATAAGGGTTAGAAATCCACTCATCCAATAGGTTTTGGACTTGTGTAGTTCTTAGATTTTAAATTATCATTCCATTTTATTTAAATCGTTAAATAATGAGGCTATCGCTGCATCATTGTGATGTCATAAATAATTTAATTATTTTAATTTATAAAAATTATAAACACAATAAAATGATGGAGGAAATATTTTTATCTTTCCAATTACTATTTATAGTCAAATATCTGACTTGTATAACCCCATGTAAAAATTGTTTTAGTAAAATAGCTCATGTTTGTGTCATTTTTACTTTAACATTAAATAAAATGTTATTTATGTCATTTCTCAACCAAAGTGGCTCCATGGGGTCCCCAAGTTGACACATGGATATTCTTGGTCAGCAATGACACATCCAATTAGGGTAGTACATGTGTAAAGATCATATCATATTATTAAAACATTATTTTTACCTTAAACTACACTAATTACCTCTAATCGCGATTAAAAACATAATAAGTTACTAATCAGCAAAAAAATTATTTTAATCCCATTGAACCACATTTTAATTCTTAATGAAAACCATGTATGACAGATTTTTGAAATTCAAAACACAAAGGTGGTAAATTTTCATTTAAACGAAAAAATCAGTTTCTTAAGTACCACTTAGTGGTTTCACTATTCATCAAAAATAATGTTTTTCAGAAAAATACCAAAAATTCACCCTAAGATATATTTGTTATTCTGAATTCAAAAATAATGTCTATTTTACAAAATTCAAAACATATAAGTTTAATTAGTTAATTTATTAATTAATTCCCGCTTTCAAAACAAATAGCGTGTTTTTATGAAACAAAATGTATCAAAAGATTGACACTAGTTTAAGTCTGATTTCAAAGTGAAATTAATTCCAACGACCACTATTGGATTAAATGGTAAAAATATATTCTAATTTAACATTAAAACCATTTCAAAAGATAATATAATCATATTAAAAAATTAGATTAAAAATAGGTTTTTAATTAAAATACAATATTTTTCACTATTCATTAAAAAATGATCTTTATCGGAAAAATACTATAAATTTACACAAAGTAAATTTTGATGTCCTGATTCTAAAGAGAAATTTTATATGGTCCAATAGAATGTATAAGAGTGACCAAAACTATATTTAATGATGGTTCGCCATCAAAAGTTGATTAGTGGACCATTAGTGAAAATTAGAGTATATATGCCTAAAATTGAATTCTTTTTGTATTTTAAGCCTTTATCCTTTATTGGATAAATTTAAAAACATTTAACAAACATATATAATCATATTTTAGTTATTTCTATTAATTCCCTCAAATACAACGACTACATGTTAACTAACATTTAATATAATATTATTTTATTATTAGAGTGCAACGTAAGATTTCAAAAGAACTCATTGTTGCGTATTGGGTAAGCCATCAAGCATTACGTTCCCTTTAAATTAATATTAACTTTTTATTCACAAATATGGATAAATATAAATATGTCATATTCTTTATTTACCTGGGGTGTAACAATAAAACTTTTATGATATATGGTAATAGAATCCCTTACATTGGGATATATAGTCATGGTGACAATATTTTTCTATGATATGGGTGTGGTGACCCATACACTTCTATTAGATATTTTAACAGCATCCCACACACCTACGATATATGGGTATGGTGTCCCTATTTTTATTAATAATGGGCATGAAATTCTTTACATCTCTAACACTTGGGAATAGAGACCCTTATGCCTTATGAAAAAAGGGAGTAGATACCATCATGAATTATGATGAATAGTAAAGGAAACCCTTTTGTGTTATGGTAAATGGGAATGACATCCCCACTGTTATGATAAATGGTTATGAAGTCCCTACTATTATTATATTGGGCATGCCATCCATTGATATTGAAATGTATTATTAAACTACCAATGGATTCTTTTGTTACACCTCAGGTCTTTAATATTATCAGTATCCAGATATATGGCATTATATTTTACAATGTATATAGACTATATACATGAATACATGCGGTTACTTTTTTGATGATTATCAGGCATGGGCCATAGAAGGTAGTGTCATATTGGTGTCCTTCAACAACCATATTTGAGCAGTTACTATTTTTATTTAGTCCAAACTAGTATATTTAAAAACTACTCATATTATAACTACTGAATAGATATTTATAGACGTTGTTGGTGGTGTCCTATTGGGTTTATATTACACTATATTTGGTCTACTGATGGTACCTGCACAGATTATGTGGATGCTAATAAGGACTGGAGAATGCATCGAGTTATTAATTCTTGAGTTATTATAACATGTAAATAGGGGAACACATGACCGTGCAATGGATCATGATGCTGTTATGGATAACCATTTTAGAATTTTTGATATTTTGATACACGAATTTTATTACAAGACTACATCAATGAATGCCTATTTTCTTTTAATTAATACATTAATTATATCGGTTTGTATATGATGATCGATGTTGTCATTGATGATTATTTATTAAATTTTGATTCTTTACCATCAATTATCAGGTGATATTATGATTTCTTGATTTTTCTATTTATTTTACTATTGATCTACTCTAACCATGAGGGAGTAGTATTCCAACAATACCACCATAGACCCTCGCAACTAGTTGGTAGCCTCTGGAATATGGGGAGACAGTCTTTAATAAATGTGACCCACTGAATTGAGACACTATTTAGTGCATCCATGTCGATATTCTACAAATATATTTTCATGAAATTAGACTTGTTATGTATAATACAATGTTTGGGGATATTTAAAATACCCCACCTTTTGTATTTTGGTAAATTTATCTATTATGTATTGGAATGAAGAAAGAAATCATTGCTGTCATGTATATATTTTTTGATTGGGTTTTGGATAATTTTTGTTGAGCCAATGTAAATATATTCTATAACATGTTATATAGTTACTTTAGTTTAATTACTATTAGATTTGTAATTTACATTATTTTAATTGAATCTAAAAATAAAATCATCCTAATATTTCATATATATGGACTCATCCTTAAAAAATTAGACACTCATGAATTTTTATTCATGATTACACTTTCTATGATTTCACGGATATTTATAATTTAGGGTTTTGGGGAATTAAGACATAAATCGTATATAATAATCCCATATATATTAAAAGGTGTACAAATGCACTCATTATCAATTTTTTACAAGATATAATTCTATTAAAATGATACACATTTTCTTTTCATGAAAAATATTGGTGAAATTCGACTTCAATTCTTCATTATTCCAACTCTTCCTAAATCCCTATAAAAATGTTTAAAAATATGGTATACAAGGAAATATTTTAGTAAGGGATATAAAATAAATCAATATATTGGATAATTTTAAAAAATGAAAACCCATAAAATGAATAATTTTAGGCATTTTTTTATGAGCATACAAAAAAAATCATATCAACATAGAAGACATATTTTTTTATAAATGATAACCTTTTAAACAAGTTATATTTAAATGGAAACCCCTATATTAATCTTTTATAATTAAATTCAAATACATTTTCCACTCATGTTAGAACTTATAAGAGCCAGGATTAATCAATAGGATAAACCTCCCTGGTTAATCCCCTCCTTATTATCATTGATGAAAAAGAAACAATACCAAAGGTATTGCAGTGTAATATCAATCTCACCTATAATATAACTTGTATTGGTCTCAAAAATTATGTAAACTATCTTTTAATATTTTATATAATTAATAATCCCATGAATAAATTATAAAATAACATTCCATTTTCACATAAAATAAGTGAGAAATATTAATTTATTTTGAAAATAATATAAAATTAAAAAAATCCAAATATATATTGGAAATGATTTTATATGAAATAGAAAATGTTAAAATTTAAAATAAAACATCAATGTAATGATATGTGAGGATTTCATGAAACTGTTTTAATATAATATATGTAAAATAGAAATATTATTTTACAATTCGGTGAAAATTTTCATAAGTGAACCATATGGGAAAAATTTAAAAGTTATTTTTTAAAACATTCTGAAGAAATTAAAATATGGTTGAAAATTTAATTTTTAAGCTGTTGAAACATAGATAAAAAAATTATACATATATTTAAAAAATCATGGACATGGAAGTATATTTTCATAAAGGAAACATTAATGAAGTATTTTTAAAATAATTTCTAGTACTATATAAATCATCTAGCATCATATATTATTTAACTAAAAATTTATAAAATCATATAAATTATTTAATTTATTATGACCCATATTTTTGTTAATACACTTATAATTATCCATGTTATTTAATTTATCAACATGTTTTATTGAGTTACATAATTAATTATCATTCAATCTGACATTTTTAGGACTTTTGAATCATATGTAGAAAATGACCTAGTAGGTTGACAATTATCAAAGGGGTCATTATTTAATTCGATACAAAATATTATTAGGGAAATTATTATAATTTATATTAATTAAAAAATATAACAATCCATGAAAAGATTTTAGGATAAACTAATCACGTCACATTATGGGGTTGTTGTCCACACGTACGGATGAACGACAATATCAATTTTCCATATATAAAATGTTAAGAAAATTGATGATATAATATCACTAAATATTGATAATTTTGAAATAATATATATATATATATATAAATATAAATATATTGTAACATAATAACCATCCATTTGAGTTGGAAGTGGAAAACAAAAGAAATTACTTCATGGAGGTGGTAATCTACACGTAAAGACACATGTTGTTTTAATCTTCCATTGGATGGAAATGGAGAATAAAAATCATGGTACCATAATAATAATAATATTTTATTATATTTAAGTTATTGGTGTTATTATTTCATCATGGTTAATTAATATTTAAAATAGGCAGTCTATGAAATAAACATGGAATTGGATGTTTGGAACATATTCCTTCTCCTCAGATAACCTCACCGGCATACATTTTAATCCATCTCGGATTGTTGTCTTTGTGAGCCTCATATATATAGGAAATTTAGAGAGATAATATGAAGATAATTTGGTATAATATTTCTGATCTATAGTGCTCGAAATCTGGGATTAATAAAGTATAGGAGGTCCCTATTAATAAGAGAGGGGAGGGTCGCCATTAAAATTATATAAATTCTTTAAATAATATAAATTAATTTTCATGTTCATGTGGATAAAAAATTAAATACTTAAAATATAGAATGATACTAAATCTATTCCATATTATAGAGATAATTTTGTACAATTTTAGGTGAATTTTTACCCTTATCTCTTAGTTTTAACCACCAATTAACCCTTTTTATAGATATCATAATATTAATGATTATTACTTAAATGAGACATTAAAGTCTATATAAAGGAAATAATGAACCATAATTATAGCATGGATGATATTGTCAACCATATCATATTAAATTTTTTGATGATAATATTTTTATGAATTCTGAATCCATAAATAAAAATATAATTTAACATAATAAACTATTATAGTCATTTTCTAGAGAATTCCCATATTTTTAATTTAATTTAATCTGTGTAGTTATTAAATTAGAACGTTAATTTTAATACGTAAATGATTTGTTATTATAATCTATAAAATTCATCTGAAAAAATAATTCATCCAAACTATATTAATTATAATGATTTTATACTCATTTACCAGATTTTTATTTAATTTGTAGAAGCACTCAATCATTATTTCATAAGAATTTAAGGTAATTATTCTATAAATAAAAATTAAAAATAAATTTAAATTATATAATAAATAATTCAATTTTAAAATAACCATTTATAATAGAATATAAATATTATTTATGCATTTGAATAAATTATAGATATTTAATTATAGAGAGTGGCATTTTGAATTTGTACTTTACTTAATAAATTGTAAATGTTATAATCAAAGAAATTAGAAATTAATTACCAAAGTTCAGAGTGGGGGGTTTTAAGGTCTAGAAACAAATATAAAACAAAATAAATACCTGTTTTGTGTTTCTTTTATTTCCTTACCCCATATTTTTAATCATGTGTTACACGTTATACTTTTATAGAGAAGATATATGTTTTCTGTAGTTTCTATTCATAATGACCAAAAATAAAAAGCACCTATTTACTAAATTTGAATATCCTAATTCAAAATATGAAATTTTTCCCAATATTTACCTTCATAAATTGGGATAAGTAAAATTTTAATATAAATGTGTTGAACATGATGATAAAATATTTTTAGATAAATTTATTTTTATACCAAAAATTAATCTTATACAAAAATAAGGTATATTAATAATTACTATAGAATTAACTAATTTATACATAAATAAGGGATACTTATATTAATTTAATATAAATTTCGAATAATAATGATGTTTGGCATTGAAAATTAATTTTAGTTTTACATTAACTGAAAATTTTCACTATTCAAAGTGAAATCAATATCTTAAATGAAATCTAAAAATATCACCCAAAGATAATTTTGATATTTTCATTTAGAAAATGAATTTAATTTTTTGATATGTAATTTCTAAAAAAACTATATTATCTATATATTTAATATAAGATAATACATGAAAAAAATAGTCTGAATAAAATTAATTACTTTTTGATTTAAAAAGACCATGAAATTATTAAAATGAAAGTATATCTAAAAAATATATTTCAGGAAAATTTATAATAAATAAAATTAATTTATTTTCACTAAGTTTTTTAAATAATTGCACATTTTTGAAATTGAATCCTACACATTTTTTTTACAACATGAAAAATAGGGATATTTTTCATTCATAGCATTTTCAGATTCACATGTTTCTTCTTAAAACATATGGGTTTTAAAAAAAACCTTAATGTTGTGAATCACCATATTATGAAACATGGTCTTTCATTAATTAAGAATTTAAATTCTATTTTCACCATTAGAATGTATCAATTCCAACATTACTACCTCAGGGATCAAAATAAGAAATGAATCTGAAAAATATTGTCTGAGTAATGAAACAAGAAACACATCATGTACCTCATATAATAATGAAGTCAAAGGAACATGGTAAGAAACTAATCCAAATATATCAGGAATTTTATATTGTTCAATAAACTACATACATAATGTTTCATTATTACCAAAATACATAATAATTTAACGTAAGGATATTCTATGAAAAAAATTAATCACCTACCATGAATGAATGATATTTTCTATTTTTATCTGCATGAATATTTTTTATACATTGATATTCCCTCATACACTATTTAATTACTATTACTTTTTAAGAAATATATTTTACTAAAACAAGTCCAATAAAATTTTTTAACATACTTCATCCTAATAAACTTGAGACCAATTCCACTTTTCATATAACTCCTTAAAAGGTTCCATCAGTAGTCTCGAATGAAAACTGTTATTATATGAAAACATTACTAATCAGATTTAATGATCAAAAAGTACATATAAACCCTTTGAACTTTATTAAATCATTTATTTTGAATTATGAATCATTCAATATATCTATAAATCATATTATGCATGAAATGATGTGTTGAAATTTAATTTAATACCCAATTATTTTTCATGGGATTTCATAAATTTTAATTAAACCATGGATCATAATCAGATACAATAGTGATTTTAATTCCATGTTACCAAACTATATATATAATATATATTTAAGAATGTTTATCTAAAGTCATGTTATCAAAAATATTAATAAAATGATCATATAGATTAAATTTACGAACAATATCCTAAATTTTAATATTACCTCGAGATGTATTTGGAAATATCAGTAATAAAAACATGGATATACATTCCAATTTACACTTTGTAAATATAAAATATTGATGCACCAATTATAGTAATAATAAAGAGCCCTTATCCTATTGATAAATAAAATATTTTTTTATAAAAATCAATAATGTAATTATTCTTTCAATACAACTAGTAATACACCTAAAGGTTATATTAGATCTTTGTAATTCTTAGAATATTTAAAAATAGGGATCTTTGAACGTCAATCAATAATTCATTTTTAACTAGTACACATCTAGTATACACATCATTTTTACCAATTTCATGAATCCTTTATTGTTAATGTTAAATTGATTTAACATATGATTCTCTACCTATTCTATATTTTCATACAAATCATGATCTTCCATATAAATATACTTAATTCATCTATAAAATGGCGAATAAATTGACACATGAATAAAAATTGATGAAATTCCTAATTGGAAAATATAGGGAATTATTTACTAAATCTTTTACCAGAGGATCGTGTTAGAAATGTTGCAGGGTTAATGACACGTTATATTTTAAAATAAAAAAACAAATAATTTCTTTCTTTTTTAGGAATATAATGATTCATACTATCATTATCCTTAAGTATTTATAACCATCTTGATTTCCACATGTTCAGATATCTTTGATTTAATTTATACTTTAATCCTTTTTATTAGAATATTTTTCACACATTAGTCTATATAAATTATGTATATATATTTATTAAAATATAACACCACACAAATTATTTCATGATCAATTATAGGATAATTTCTCTTGAGGATTAAATTATCTTTAAGAAAGAGCATTTACCTAATAATTACATATAATAAAATCACCATTTCCCTTTAATGAAGAATCACTTATGATGATAAATTCATCCTTTCTAAAGAGAATGTCCAAAACTAAAGCATTCACCAATAAATTTTTTGGTTTCTATAAACACTCAACACACTCTTTCTTCCAGATGAATTTAAATCATTTTTGATATAACATAGTTATGGGGATATATACATAAAAAATATCAATAAACCACTGGTAGTAACACAAAAATCAAAAAAATCCTGAATCTCTATGAAATTTATTGGTCTTGAAAATTATTAAACCATAATAGTTTTGTTAAGATAAATCGTAATTTCATCATTAGAGACAATATTTCTAAGTAAGTATTTTTAAAAATTCACATTTTCTAAATTGTATATATACATATTGCATGTTTTTATTAACGGTGTGAAGAAAAATCCATACCATTCTTTCATGATACTCCCCACAATTAGAATATATATAACAAAATCAATAATAAATACCAAAAACATATCCAAATAGTCCTTGAAGACTCTATTTTTAGGATCAATGAATATATCCAATGAATATTAAAAAACATAATGGGAATTTCCATAAACACATATTGCTCAAATGAGGTAAAATCATCCTCATCAAAATATAAGACTCCTTTAACTTCAATAGATGGTACCCAGAGCTCAGATGAATCTCCGAAAATACTATGCTCCCCAGAGTGGATAAAAAAATTAACTATACCAGGAAATACTTACATTTTCTTAATGGAAATTTTATTTATGGCTCTATAGGCATCAAAAATACTCATTGAACAATATTTAAATTTACCATATAAAAATACAGTATTAATTGGTGATATACATGGATGAATTAAACCTTTATCAAGAAACTCAGGAATGTTTTTTAAACTTATATTGTTCTACATGAACGATTTGATAAGGATGTTTTGATATTTTCTTAAAATCATGAACATTGATAAAAGAAAACTCAACCTTCCAATAATGAACTTTACTAGGAAATTTATCAGTAAATGCATCCATACATTCAATTCCTACAATTACAACACTGAATAGAACAATTTCATTCTATATAATAACATATTCTAAAAAACATTCACTATGATAATTTTTTAATTTCATAGCTTATTTATATGTTTTCAAAGATATTAAGTAATTGAATATAAATTTATTATCTCTACAATCTATCGGTTTAGGATAAACTAGAATCCAATCTATACACATAATAATACCAAACTCTATTATGGGATGTTCAACACGATTTCCATAAAACAATTAATATTAATAACAATTGGATGATTATTATAAATATTTATTTCTTTAAAAAATCAACTAGAAATTTTAACCAAAATCATTATATTTAATTGATGAGGTGATATTATTATTTTAATTTCACCTTTCTCATAAATGAAGGTATTGAAAGATGCATTGTTAAACAAGGAATCAAAAAAACTCCTATAGACATTTTACATACATTTCACTATTGAATTACACGACCGATCATCGAAAAATATTGTACAAAATGATTTTTCAAATATATTCTTATTTTGATAAAGATAATTTCCATCCATTGTGAATCACACCAAACATATGGTAAAATAATTACACAAAACATTTCAATTAAAACATCAAAAAATATGATTTCTATATGGTACCCCATTCATGGATTTACCAATAATCATTCTATTATAGTCACAGGGAATATAATAAAACATTTCACAATAACACTACTCATAACATGTCAAAAATTTCAAAAAATTATTTTTAAAATACTTGGAAGATGTCGAGGGATTACAAAAAATAATCTAAACTAACACTATTTATACTCATGTCATCAGAAGGTAGATAAGTGTCAGAAATCTCAATTTCAACTTTATCTTCAAACCAAAAATGCTTCAAATAATTTTTAAATTCTAGTTATACCAAATACTATTATATACTTTTTCTATATCCAATGTTAAATATATTAATTTTAAAATCATGTTCCTCTATATAATTGGGTTCTTACCAAGATAATGTTGTAAAAGTTTCTTCTTTCACTGCTAACAAATCCTCCATTTCTCTCCTCAATTCAAGTAATTGTTTCTCCATTCATTATCATGTAGCCTTAGGGAAAAATTTCTATAAGGAAAATTCGTCAATGTATCTCAATTCATAGAATCATGTTCTAATATTAATATTGTATTCTTAACCAATGGAAACCATCAATTATCTTCACATTCAAAATGATTAATGAAAATACATTATTTTTTACATTATAAACACTCCATGGAATTGAATATATTTTCGTTGTAATTGATCAATCCTTTATAAACATTGGATCTAAGGATCCCATAATAGTTAGAGGCTGATGTTTCATATGTTTTTCATATTTTGATATTTTCATTTGTGTTAAATATTTTTTCTCTTTAATGTGAATTCTACCACAATTTATAGAATATTTCACTAATCCGCTGCAACAAAATATAATCAGTTCTAATTACATCCATTCTAGGAATCTAATTTGGAATGATATTGTCTACTTGATACCATTATTCATATTTTTTCCTATTTAAAATGTCAAAAAAATATTCTAAACAACATTAGATAATATGAAGGAACATGGTAATCTTTAAATTCTATATTATTTCAACATAACCATAAGTTAGTATATCACAATGATATTTTAATAATTTAATCCCAACCTCTAAATAAATATATAACATTCCTCTTATAATCATTACGAAAATGAACATAAAACATTTTATTATATTTATTTTCTAGACAAGAATAAACTTTTTTACATTTATAGGATCTTTAAATCCCTAGGTTTTTAGGATTATGTAACAAATATTATATAAAATAATATGAATTACAATGTAGGATATTCCACTAAGTATCCATTTTTATGAAAATATTTATCTTTAAAAATTAAAAATGATTTCTTTTCATGGGAAATATTCTAGAAATAAATATTTACACATTCCATTTTTTTACTAATACTTATTCTAAATTTTTTATTTAAAATGTTGGATGTCAAAAAATGGTCTATATGGGATATGAAATAGTGGAATTCATTTGTCTATTGAACAAATGAAAACCCATTATATGGTTACCTTAACAACATTATTCATTGATTAGATAAAATAAACAAAATAAACATAAAAAGCATACTATTTTTTTAAATAAGAAACATTGAAACACATAATAATGATATAGAACCCCACGTAGTCATCTTCAACAAATATATTAAAATCATAAATTCCCAAGTGTAAAAAATAACTGGATCCTTATTAAACCTATAGGGGGAACCACCACAGTTAACTCACTCTATAAATCAATTAAATACGTGGAACATTATTGAATTTATTGTAGTTCTATATTAGGATAACTCAACATATAATCTATATTGGGATCACCCATTATATGAAAAACATCAAGACCACCAGGAAAAATTTGTAAATATCATGTAACATATCATGAATTTTTTTTCAAATGTTATATATTTTCATCATAAATCCCTTCAAACTATAATTAACCCAAATTAAAATATCATTCTATCTTCACGTAAAAATATGGAGCAATGTCACATTATTTGGGAAAAAAACGAATTTAAAAATTATTAAAATGATTTTATATAGAAACAAATATGAAAAATTATTAATTTATTCTTATATTTAATGATAATTCATAATGGTATAATATTCCACCCATTCCATCTTGGTTAAAGAATGAAATTCATTGAGACATTTGTAAAATGAGTCTAAAGATAGCCATATAAAAAATGGTAAAAACATTCCTATTTGAACAACTATAAAAATTTAAAAATATCATAAAAATTTAAATGTATCATCCATTCAGTCATAGATAAGAATTTTCTTCAATGAAATTAAAATATTGTGGACATGGAACAAAATATGTTTGAAGAGATAAATTATAAGTATAATTTTAAATTAATGTCTCATACCTTAATTAGAGTTTAGTGGTAAATTATGTAAATCAATTATGACAAAATTCAATTATTATTTTCATTCCATATAACTATTTTTTGGTTTATTGAAATATCATTATTCTTTTTTACATAAAATATTTCCTTGTTTTATTTATTATTTAATTTCTTAGGTTTACATTAGTTGTTTTGAAGATGATTGAATCATATGTCCATAAGGTCTTGGGTAAGATGACTACGGTTAGTGGGATCATTTATCCATCATATAAAAATATTTATCACTTATTTATTCTTATTTTTATATATTCAACACACATTAATAACCATCCATAAAAAATTTTCACAAAAATAAATCACATTACTTCATGGACGTTGTGGTCCACTTGTATGAGGAAAATTATAATTTTCCAAAGGATAGAATGGTATGAAGGAAGTTTATAACATATATTTATAGAATGGTAATTATATATTTTAAATTATATATATATAATAAAAGCATTATTGTACCCATCCATGTGAGGTGGTGAGGAAAAATGAAACCCACATCTTTGTGGATATGGTTATCAAAACATATACATGAGAGATTTTTTCACATTCCATATGATAGAAAAAGTGGTGAAAAATAGTTGTTACATAATCATAATAACATTTTAGTATATGTAAGATATTTTTGTTAGTATTTTATCAAGGTTAATGAATATTTGAATTAGGTAAATGATGAAATAAACATGAAATAGGTCGGTCAAATCATATACTTTTCCTCTGATAACCTCTTTGGATTACACTTTCAACCTTCTAGGATTGGTTTTTTATTAACACCAGCGCCACTAGGAAGTGTAGGGTGATTTTTAAGATGGATTTATATAGGTATTGTATGAACTAAATTTTTCAGATGGTGTGATGAAAAGAAGATGTCATATTCTCAATTTTTAGTATAGGGAGAGGAACCCTTTGGATTATATAAAGTATAGAATTAATATAAATTAATTTTTATTTTATTTTGTAAAAAATATTGTATTTATAATAATGTTTTATAAGGACTCTAAATAGTCACAAAAAATAAATTTTTTACATTTTTGGATGATACTTCAACTATTATCTCATAGTTTTAATACCATATTAAATATTTCGACAATTAACATGATATCAATGTTTTTTAAAATATAGTATTCAATATGTTTACCATGATAAGAAAAGTTAATCATAAGTGAAAATATATTATCAAATACATAACATCAACATATCGGAAGAATATGTTTTTATGAATTTTACTTTGGTAAAACAAATATTTTTTAACATAAAATACCTCTATGGTCATTTTTAGGACTATTCACATAGTATGAATTTCATGAAATCAAGATACTAATTGAATTTTAATATAAAATTAAACACATAAACAATATTCCATATTATTAAAATAATAATTTTAAAATAATAATTTAATCAAATTATATTGCTTTTAATGTCTTTAAAATCATATATTGGATTTTTTTTATTATATGGACAAACACTATTTAGGCATTTCACTTGAATAAAAGTTAATTATTACATTACCAAAAAATGAAAATAAATTACCATGATAAAAAATAATAGATATTTTTTATATCCATTTATATCCAATGATAACTTGTTTTTCCATGTTAAAAACAATAATGGATATATAATGTAATAGAGTGACAAATTTCAATTTATCCATCAGATAAAATGTTATAAATGTTATAATAAAATGAAAATATAAATAAATTATGACAATAGGAATGATGGAAATTTTTTGTAGGAAATATCTTAAACAATAATACAATAAACTATTTTAGAGATTTTTTTAGGATGTAACCCGTTGTTTTAATAATGTTTTATCCATTTTATACTTACAAAGGTGAAAAATGTTTAGTTCATATTCATAATTAATAGAAATAAAAAGGAATTATTAACCATAATTTAACCTACTTAATAAATATATAATCTATGTCACTTCATTAAATTTATATTATTTTCTAAAATAAATTTTAATTTAATTAATAAAACTGTAATAAAATTTTGTTTTTTGAGAAATGTGTTTTAGCCACAAAAATTGATTTACAAAAATAAAGTATAATTATTATTATTATTTAATTTATTAGATTATTTATAATTTAATATTTATTACTTCAATCTATTATAAAATTTCTATTTTAATTAAAATTTTCACTGAAAACTAATTTCAATGTTACAGAAAATAGTTTTTCCACTATTCACTAAAAAATTAATCTTCCCTAAAAAATCATGAAAACATTTCATTAAATAACTTTTTATCTCAATTTTTAAAATTAGATTCATTTATTTAAATTAATATTATTAAAATTAGATATTATACTTTAAAATAAAATCGTTTAAAATAAGAAAATGAATTTAGTAAGAATAAAACAATTTATTCCTTGATTAAAATTTTTTTTAAAATTTTTGCAATTAATGTAATTATATAAAATATAAGTCATTAATATTTATAAGGAATGATATATAAATATTATTACCTTGTTTGTTACATCATAAATGTAATGTAAATACCCCAACCCTAGTTTCATGGATCTGGTGCCTCATATTAATACAATGAATGGATGACAAAGAATCACATCTCGAAGGACCAATTATTTTAGATGTTTTAGAAACCAGATTATATAAATTAACTTTACATTAAAAATTTAAAGGAAAAAAACATATAAAATCCACTTATAACACCCAAGAACTCTTAGACAGACATTGCAAGTCATTCATAGTGTACCTCTCAGAATCCTAGTGAAAAGAAACATGTGAATGGGGTGAGATTAGATGCTATGTAAGGGTAAAAAATAAAGTAGAAAATATTACATAAATAGTATGGTATGATGAATAAATAATAACACATACCATTAAAACATATTCTTGATCATAATATGGCAGTAATAAAATCCTAATAATTTTTTTTATAAATAATTACATGAAACATCACCATAGATATTCTTTTAGTAGAATAATAACAAGATTTATCAATTAATAATATCATAATGCAGTAATGGATATTTCAGACATCATAATCCTATCATGATGGACTCGACCAACTCTTCTCAAAATAAATGGTTAAGACATCATCCAAAATCCATTTTGGTTTTTCCTCATGAGACATACCAATGCATGGAGGGGCTATAGCGGTCCCAGCCTTTCACATACTATGTCCAAAACATTCTTCATATTTCAAATAAATTTATATCATCAAATAAAATTTCCACATACCTCTTTGATGTATCATTTATTAAATAACTCAAATTAAACATTGATAGTTTTTTTAAGAAAAAATTCTTTAAATATTGCGAAGTGTCCCTTACCACCCTGAAAAATTTAAATCATAACCCCTTTTAGTATTTAATGAAACATGGAATTTAATTATAATAATATAACACATTATATAATATATCAAAAGGAATTCTATAGACCACAAGAAATAAAAAATTGTTAAACAAGGAATATATCTCACAAAAGAAAAAGTGAGATGAGAAAACTCCTTTTTATCCTTGGAAAGAAGAGTTATTTTGGAAAATCATTGGTATTTTTAATTAAATAATATTGGGAACATGTATATCCAAAAAAAATTATTGACATTTTAATTATATTTTAGGAATAAATGATGTCCCATTGAAATGAAATCATATAAAAACAATTTTTGGGAAACATTAGAAATAAATCCTTTTAGTGTTGTTTAAGGAAAATATTGAAGGGATTTAAAGAGGAAATGGATATTTTTTTCATAAAACCAGAAATGAACCAGGATGGTATTTAATGATAAAATGTTATACTATATAAAAATAATGATGGCTTTTAAATATTAAAGATTCCACTTGAAAATAGGTATGATTTCAAGAAGTTCCCTTTAATCAATCATGTTTATCAAGAAGAACTGATAAGTGAACAATTTAAACACATGTAAATACCCAATAAAGAAAAATTATATTATATTGATATATTATTTTGGAAAATATAATCTGAATTTTGAATATATATAAAAAATTAGGGGGAAATACTTTTGATTAAATATTAGAGAAATAGTAACCCAAAGGAAAAAAACATGTCTTAGGGTCGAATATCTTACCAATTTTTAAATAATATAATCATATTCCCTAAAAAAGGATAAATTTAATTCCATTAAAATAATGAGATTCATGATATCATACATAAATGGTCTGTATACATACACCATACACAATAAATATTGGTGAATAAGGAATAACTCACAAAAATGGGATTGAGATGAGGAAACCCTTACCTTATGTATGAATGAGTTCTACACTTGACATTAATGTCCTAGACAATCAATTAAATAAATTAATTAATTAATTTAGAACTTTATATACATTTATTATAATTCTTATGTTTTTATTAAGTTCATTTATGGCCTTATTAATGAGTTATAGTATTTAATTTCATCGTTCATGAGCCTTTGTTTTTCAGTTATCATGATCATTTTGCTTGTTTGTAAGTAACAAAGTTTATGTGGACTGGTTATAAATCTAAAAAATTTACTTTATATGATAATATTTAACATTAATAATATTAAATGGTTATATAATTATTTTTTTATATTTTATCTAAATGAGTTATTAGATAAATCGGTAGTGATAATCATTTAGATTATTTTTGGGGTTTTTGATCATCACAAACAAGTTTTGTCATTTATATTAGAACCATGTATATAAACTGGTTAAATAAAATTATATAGGTTATAATATTAAAATTATAGTCTTTTTTAACCATAAAAATGGTATCATTACTAACCTTGAAGATTAAATTGCTGAACGAATGTTGGTTGTCTATGAAAGTTGCAGATCAGCACCTCTCCGACAATGATTTCATTTTTTTAAATAAAAGATAGAGTGTAATGATATTGATGATGGGTATTACATTCACATGATATCATTATAGTGTTTATATGATAATTGGGCTATCATTATCATTTGAATATATTATTTTAGGAGAATATAATAAATAAAATAACATAGATAGAAAATAGAATGAAAAAGAAGAAGAGTTTACCTCTTCATTAATCCTCATTGAGAATCTTGTTAAGTGGATTGATTAATGATTTTTATGATACCAATAGATTATAGACCTAGGGGTTTTGGGATGTGGTTGGGGAAGAAATTTTAGAGGGCCCAAAACTTGGAATTTTTGATAATATGAGGGGTTGAGGTGTGGTTTTTATAGTGGAGGAGAGGGGTAATTTCTCATTATTTTATTAATTATTTTATAATTTTTCTCAAGAAAAGCAATATTATTTATTCTTGTGACTAGATACAGTAATGGGATCATGATATTTCGAACCAATGTTCCCTATATCAACCATAAATCATCCATTACTCTATAATTCATGTATTTATCATTTATCATAAATTATCGTATTATACTATTCACAAAAAATTCAAGTATTTTTGAAAAATCTTCAAAATTAACCTTATCAATTTTAAGATGTTTATAATTTAAAGTGGAATCTTTTTAATGAACATATTTATATAAATATGAGAAAATTATCTTTTAACTTAAATCATCAGTAACTCAAAAAAAAGTTTTTTAAATTAAAACTGATTTTATAACACTCTAAAAAATTAACTAAGGTCTCATAGAATAATCCTAAAATAATAAGAAAGCTATTTATTTATTTATAAAAACATTTTATGAAAATTAAATTTTTTTAAATAATTTTATAAATTAAAATATTATAACTGAATGTTAGTTATCCATAAAAATACCAATATTTATTAATATTTTTAAAAAATATTCACTTACTTATACTATGATATAATTATATCATACCTTCATTTATAATATTCTAATATTTTATTTATACCTTCATGAGTGAGGTTACTATACATTTTTCTAATTTTCTATTCATAAGGTTCATATTACAATTCATAAAGGTAGATTACTTTTCAAAAGGTTTATGATACTAATAACTGAAAAATTATAAAAATCCTATCAAATACGTGATTTGTTTCTATAAACACATTATTTTCCTTTAGTTGTGTCTTTAACTATTCCTTCATCATCTCATGAAACAAGGTGTATCATAAGGTAAAATAATATCTAAATACTTGTATAAGGATAAAATTCCACAATTTCATAAATGGTTAGATTTTAGAAGAAGGTCATTAAACTTCCATAATAAACTTATTAAAACTCATGAAGCTCCCCTTAATCATTACATACCAACAAGGGAGTACATTCTCTATATATTCTCATAAAGCATGGTAATAACTTGAATTACCATAATTCCTTATCAAATGTTTTCATACTTCATTATTATTTTTGGAAAACATAATAATTTATATATATTCCTCAAGTCCTATGATGTTGTGGACTCTACCTCTTTGTCGATAGTCCATTATTTAGATCCAATATAGTAATTTCTATCCCATTTACAATATAAAAAATTCTTATCTCAGTATTATGAACATATTAAGAGATTTATTTCCCTCAACTAAATACTTTTAAAAAAATTTAACTTGCTACTAAGTCATATGTCTTGAATACCATTCATTATACAACCTCAAATCTTAAATGAACTAGTACTACAATACAATCCTTATATATTATATAATTCTTGCAATCAGCACATCGTTGATAAATAATTAATTGAAATAATTATTGAATCCAAACATAATCACCTTAATAATTCTTGTCCATCCATATTAGTTACATAATATCAACCATGATCCATTTTCTTATTTTTGGTGTATAATCCTTTGACACATGGGACATTTATTTGCATAGTGTCCAATATCCTTGCAGTTGAAGCATTGTAAATTGTAAAACTTTTTCTTAACCTTGTAATCTCAATAATGGTGTACTTTCTCTTCAAACATGTAGAAAACTAACATTCCTTTTAAGAATTTACCAATGTGTTTCATCCCATAATTATAACAAGTGGGAAAATACTTCATTCCCTTCTTAACTTTATCAATAATTTTCCCAAATTTTCTCTTCTTCTATTTCTTCCTTTTTAAGTCGTAATACATATAAAAAATTTTCTCATTACTGATAGTACGTGATTCTATCTACCCATATGATAATAATTTTTTAGTGGGATATTCCCTTCGAAATACTGGCTTAAACCCTTCGAATAAATGATCATTATTACTCTTTGGATTATGTGCATCGATGAGGTTACCATTACTTCCATTAATATCTATTTCTAAACAATTTATTACAATAAATTACATCACATCATTATGAATCATAATTTATAAACCAAATAATAATGAAATACATAACATAAATTGAAAATTTTATTCATAGATAATCTCATAATCATATACATGGTTTCTTTGAAAACATTTGTACATTTAATTCCTTCATAATTGTTTTATAATAAAAATTTAAATTAAAGTTATCATATACCTTAAGAGTGTCAAATGATGTGCATAGTAAGGTCCATTGTTTTGTACCGGGTTACACCAAGTTTGGCCCAAGTCACCTTGTCTGAGATGTTACCCCTAGGTATATTTTTTCCTCAACCACATCCACTTGTAGTATCCAAGCATGGATTTATTACCTGGAAGACCAACATAATATCTACCTTAAAAAAATTCTATGATGTAATTATATACATAAATGAAAATTCTACCTTAGGATTATATTATATAATCTATGTTTTATAAATATTGTTTCCAAAGTTGATTCTAAATATACAATTGTACCAACAATAAAGACCCTGACTCTAGTTTCCTAGAGCCAGTTCCTTATTTTTATACATTGGAATGATTAAAAAAAATAAAATCCATAATAAGAAATTAGTATAGATATTTGGAAACTAGATTACAAATAGAAAATTTACATACAAATCTTTAAAGTAGAAACCACAATGAAACTAAATTGACAACACCCATGAACTCCTTGATTTACCCTACAATTAATTCATAATGTACCTCTCTGGATCCTGGGAAAAAGAAACATATTAAAGGGGTGATATTAGTTTCTTAGTAACAGTAAGAAATATAGTGGAAGATAAAACATAAAAAGTACACCATGATGATTAAATTATAACAAATCCCATTAAAACATAATCTTTGGCATACTATGGTAGGAATAAAATCTGAATAAATAATTATGTATAAATAATCACATTAAACTTCACCATGGTTGTTCTACATGTAAAATAATAACATGATTTATAAATTAAAAATATCCTAATGAGGGAATGAATATGTCAGACATCATAAACCTATCATCAAGGACTTATCTTAGACTTTTAAAAAAATGGTTATGGCCTCATCCCAAATCTTTTTTTGTTTTGTCTCATGAGACCTACTGATGCATCGAGGGGATATAGTGAGACCCACCCAGCAAATACTAATCCCAATTCATTCCTCATGGGCCAAATAAAGTGAAACTTAAAATGAATGTGTCGCATACCACCTTGAATTATAATAGATGAAATTACTCTAAAAAATCATTGATAAATTCTTGGGGAAAATATTATTTAACCATTAAAAATTCTCCCATACCACCTTGAAACATTTTCATCATAATCCCTTTTAACATGAAATGAAACATGGAATATCACGATAATGTTATAATTAATTATATGATACATCAAAGGGATGTAAATGCACCACACCCATGGAAAACATATGGAATAAGGAATATATCTCATAGATGTAAAGGTGAGTTGAGAAAAGTTCTTTTTCACTTTCGAAAGATGTTCTCTTTTGGAAAATAATATTTATTTTTCAAAAAATAATATTATAAACATGTATATTTCAAAAAAAGAAAAGGTAAGGAAATTTAAATTATATTTTAGGAACAAATAATTTCCCATTGAAGGGATATCACGTAAAAGGTTTTTAATAAACATTAGGAATAAAATATTTTAGTGCCACTTAAGGAAATTATTAAAGATATTGTAAAAGGAAAAGGCATGATTGTTTTGATAAAACCTAAAATTAACCAAGGTTTCTTATCATGATATAATTTTTTATTTTTTAAAAAAATTATGGCTTAAAACTGACTATATAGTTCTCTTGAAAATGGGTATGAATTGAAGAAGTTCTCTTTAATGAGGTTTCTTTATCGGAAAGAATTGAGAAGGAAAACATTTTTAATCATGTATACAACGAAAAAAGGTGTATTATAAAATATGGATATATTAGTTTGGAATATATCAACATTATTTAGATAAAATTTATAAAAAATAATGAATTATTTAATTTGAGTAATGGGAGTGAAAGAGTAACTGAAGGAAGAAACATGGGTTCGAGTTTAATCACTTACCACTTTACAATCAATCGAATTATATTCCCCAAAAGTAATAGAAAACCAAATATATATTTAATGAAATTAAAATAAATATATTAATGATATGATACATCCATGGGAATTATACATACACTGCACAAAAGATATTGTTTTGAAAGAGGAAGATCTCACAAAAATGGAAGTGAGATTAAAAAACCCATCTGAATGTGATCTATACGTGACATTTATTATTGGATAATCAATTTAAATACATTAATTAATTAATTAAGTAAAATTTATAGATTTATTATAATATTTTTTTTATTATGTCTATATATGGCCTCATTGATGAGTTGTAGAGTTTAATTTCATCATTTTGGAGCATTCGTTTTCTTGGATTTTATGATTGGGTTGCTTGTTTATAAGTAATGGAATTTATGTGGAATTGATATCATTATAAAAAATTGATTTTATTTGATAATAATTAAAATAAATAATATTAACTCTTCATATAATTCTATTTTTATATGGTATAAGGAATATTTATAGATAAAACATTAGTGACAATTATTTTGATTATTTTGACTATTTTGGATCATCACGAACTAGTATTGTAGAAGGAATTATTATTGTGTATGTATGATGGCTCAAAAACATTAAATAGGTTATAATAAAAATATTATAGTATCTTTTCCAAAAAATGGTATCATTACCAGCATTGAATAAGAAATTGAATAATGATAGTTCATTGACCACGATGGTAGTAAATGAGAACCTATCAGACAATGATTTCAATTTATTAAATGAAAGAGAGAGAGAGTAAAAATATTGATTATGGGTATTCCATTAAGATGATATAATTATTGTATATAGATGATGCTGGAAAAATCGAGATAATGTTAACATTGGATGTGAGGAGAGTATAACAAAAGAAATAACTTGAATATAAAATAAAATGAAACAGAAGAGGATTTTACCTCTTGAATTCTCCTCCATGAGAATCTCTTTAAGGGGATTGATTTTGTACTTTTAATAAGAAAAATAGGTTTTTGAAGTGTGGTAGGATATTTTAAAGGGGATTGGGAAGAAATTTGACACGGCACAATACATGAAAGTTGTGAGGAGAAGAGGGGGTGATGGTGGTTTTTATAGTTGAGGGGAGGGGTAATTTCTCATTATTTTATTTCTTATTTTATTATTAAGCTCATGAAAAGAAATATTATTCATTCATGTGACGAAATAAAGTAATGAGTTATTTTTATTTATAACCAATGGTGCTTAAATCATCCAAAAATAATCCATGACACTATAATTGATGGATTTTGTATTTTTCGAAAATAATTGTTTTTTATTGTTAACCAAAAATTCATGTATTTTAGAAAAATATAAAACATCATCTGTACAAAATTTTCAATGTGTAGAATTTAAAATATATCTCCATTTTATGAATTTTTTTTTCTAAATCTGATAAATTAAATTTTTAATAAAAATCATAAATTACTCAAAAATACTATTTTTAAAATTCCTACTGATTCTATAACACTCTAAAAAATTAACTATGCTCACATAGAAATAGCCTATAATCATAGGAAAAAAATATTTATTTATAAAAACTTTTTATGAAAAATAATTTCATTTTAAAAAAAATTATTTACTATAAAATGGTAATTAAATTTTTATTACCCATAAAAATACCAACACTTAATTATTAATTATTTTTATATTAAGTAACTTATACTAAGTCAAAATAATATTATACCATTATTTATAAGATTTAAATATTTTTTTATACCTTAATGAGTGAGTTTACAATTCATTATGACATTTTACTTTTCATAAAGGGTCATATTACTAGTCATAAGGGTACATTACTATACTAATGCGGCACGTTACTTTTCACCAATAAAATTATGTTGACCCTGTCAAACTCTAAATATCGTACTGATCGCAACCATGTATGGTTGTTTTTTAAAATTAAAGACATTGTAGTGGAAAAATTATGTAAAGTGGGCTATTGAAACTATCTTGTTTAAATAACAACAATGACAATATTTTGTTCCATAAAGACTCAGGGTTTTGTGCATTACAGTATTTTTCAAATTTATTTGAAAATTCTTGGGATGCAACATTAATCACAATATTTATTCAATAACTGATTATATCTTGCATGAAATCTTTTTACTCATTTACTATTTATGATGTAATATATTTTGAGATAAATAATTTTACATAAAAACATTCAACGCAAATATAAATTTTTATGACCAACATTTGAAACACCATAAAATGGAGATGGTGGTGAATTAATGCATGAAATAAATTCTCTAAATCCACTCAGTTAGATCTTTTTTAGAAATTATAAGAAGTAAAAATCATTCATGCATACCAAATATATATATGAACCATTTAATTATATTTAATTAACAGGATCATAAGTATTATTAATTTATTAACATGATTAGATATGTTGAGTATTTATATCTTTAGTCAAATTCTAGTCTCTTTAAAAAACTATTCCACTATTAACTAATTATTTTATTTTGCAATGTTTCATTTATAAGTCATTATGACAAACCACATCTTACATATCCATGATTTTGTTTAGAAAACTATTATAAATAAATTGATATTAGAAAAATATAATTAATGGTAAACTATAAAAACAAAATACATAATAGTGATTTTAATCTTCAACAGTATGTTATAATGAATAATTTATTTCTCCTTATATACTCTAGAACATCAATATAATGTAATATTATCACTATATATATTTTCATGTGTTTCATTATCCTCCCTTCACATATGTACACTTTCATGATATATATTCCATTAATATGAAATCATTAATACTCAACCAATCCCTCAATTATAGGTTAATTTGTACCTTGTTTTCCTGTCTTTTTCACATTATAAAGTCATAAAAATGCACATTTTAGTGAACATATATCACTTGAAAAAGTTTCGACGCATTCTAAAATAAACTAAGATATAAATATCCACTGTTCTTAATATATCCATGACTAAATTATTTTAAATGACCCAATGAATGAGACCCTTCTACTGAATTCATGTACTTCACAATCAATAATGTTGATATCTTCCTCTCCCAGAATATTTTTTGATACCAAATTTTATAGTTTATTTTATTAGATCCACCAAAATATATAATAGATAACTATTATATTGGTTCATTAACCAATATATTTCCTGAATTTATCTATGTAAACACTTGGTTCATTTTAAATTCTAAATTCACCCCCATCGAAACACCGAAGTACCAAGATATAGACATCATATATACAAAATATCCTCTAGTTATTATCCTCATTGAAATTTCATGTAAAATTATATATGTGTGAATTCATTTAATTTTGTAAAATATATTATTGGTATAATTCTTTAACATAGCAGTCACTATAAAATTCTTTTATCAGGAAATCATTTTATCTATGGATAATGAAACACACTATATTAGATTGATTAGTCCAATGACATGTGTTTTACTCAATGACATAGCTTTAATAACTATATTATAATATTTCTTTACCTTATAGAAAGTATATTATAAAATAACTATATTGAAAAATTGAAATCAACATTTCTATTGGACATATTTTAATTTTTATTGTATTCACAAAATTATTTCTTTTAAAACCCCAATACCTTAAAAAACTAATTCCTTTAAATTTTAATCGTCTTTATTAATATATGGGTTATATAAAAGGATTATAATTTCTATGTAACTCACCAAAAATACTCTCCCCATTTAGGTGTGTATTTAATTCAAACATTCTCCCTCATTAGTTATAGTAATCCAACACTTCAACAGAACCATTTCATAAATTCAAATCCTAATTACAAAATATTATAACACAAACAAATTAACTCTTTTTAATAAAACAATCATAATATTCCATGTTTTCTAGACAAAAATATTCATGTGATTTTTAAAAAATCCCAATGTTAATGTTTTGGAAGGTAAAAATTTATAAATTCTCAAAGATAGGAAAGTCTCACAAATGATTTATAAAAAATTATATTTTTAATCATTAAACCCACCAAAAATTCAAAAAAAACATGGTATAATTATTAATTATCATATAGAAAATATTTAAAATTGTTCTAAATTGAATTTTTTCACCGTAAAATATTTTATTATATAATTTTAAAATCATTTTATAAATTAAATAATATCAAACCATTACCTTATATTTGAAAAAATATTAACATATGAAATAATTCTTTATAATATCCACCAATAGTTATACTTTGTTTTTTCATAGAAATTATAAAATATCGACTTCTATTGATAATTTTTTATACCTCTTGAGTAGTATATATCTGACAATGATATTAAATTAAAATTTATTCACTAATAATTATAGTAAATATTACATAAAATTGATATCCGCTATTGACTTGGACCTTAATAAAAATTATAATGATCATGAACTTAGTTAACATACATTACAAGTTATTATTCTTAGGATCATTTATATCTAAATAAATTTATAGAATCTGAAGTCATTAATATATTTTTTTACTTCCTTACCCAAATATCATTCTCTATACGCAATATGTGGAGGAAATAGATATCATGAACACCTAATAGTACATAATAAGATTCCAAAATATTGAATGGGATATAATATATATAGGTACATACTAAGATCGCCACAATTGTGTATGAATAACAGAACTTATCTAACAATCATCACTAATACATAATGGTTATAAATTTTTAATAAAGTACTAATTTTTTAATCTCATGGCCATTTCTCAAGGATTCTATAATCATATAGTATATATCATTATTACATTATTGATGTTTAACACTTTACTATTTCAATGTAAGTAAATAAATGTGTTTTCTTAGGATATAATAAAGGTAAAAACAAATTCATATAAATGTATATGATAACTTATCGTATTATGTATAATTAGGGTGCATCCCTTTATTTATTTTCAATTTCATTCCATTATAGTTATCAAAGTAATTTTAGGTAATCTTATTTCTCCTCCATGTATCATTTCCAGTTTTTTCAACTCTACTTTTCTCTTTATAATAGTCAGTTTCTTGATATCACTAGTACAATATTCCATATTTCATAAGTTATTTGGTCTATACTCGTTAAGTGTGTAGTGAAACCCTTATTATCCATTTATAAAATCCTATTTTAGCATATCTACCGTGAAAGATGAGAAGCATGGTACACTCAATTGAACTACGCCACTATTGTGGTATACTCACTTGATAATCACTAATCCCATTGATTAGATAAAATAATATTACAATAAATCATTTTTTAAATACTATATATTTTTAATTAATACTATAAATAGAAATTCTATAAAAAATCAGAAAAATACCTCTTACTCATTAGATTAAAACATTTAGGAAGAAGCTAAAATATGTTTAAATTTTAAAATATATGTAAATAATACATTAGAACTAATTTTATCTCCCCTTGAAACTAACTAGTGTTGGTCAACAAAAAAGTTAATGGAGTTGAATTACTAATTATTAACCTGGTGAATACATAATATAGAGAAATATAAAAATCGAATATTGAAAAAAAAAATTGGAGCTAATTTCCTATAAAGGAACTCTATTATAGTGGTTACCACTCACACCATTTGTATCCAATCCCCTGACATAGGAATTATAATGGAATATATCATTAAAATATCTATAATATCCACTAAAATAAATTTATTACCCATAAAATTATCCTACTTCTCTATGTCAACATATATTTTCTCAATTTTTACACTCCTTATAAATTTTATCAGTTTATGGTACTATTTCCCATATTCTGTTCTAATGTTCTATACCAATTATAAAATAATCATATAAATTTATACTTATATAGATTAATAGTGTTAAATAATTTGTTACCTCTACGCTCCTTTCAATATATTTTTTCCATTTCAATGTTATAATATTTTCTTATTAGTGGAAAATAGTGATGGGGTGAATTGGATTTATACTATAATAGGATAAATCAGTTTGTAATGCGATAAATTATTATTCCAAACTGATTTAGGTTGGATCGGTTAGGCTATATGAGTAACAATATATGAAGTAAACTCTATGTATTGGGAAAATGAAAATAAAGTTATTGAGCTATAAAGGAGTTGATTGTTATAAACATAGTAACATTACATTTCAAATCATTGTGCGCTAGAATATAGATTCCTTGGATCTTATGATTCTATGATAATGTTGTTTCTTTATGGTTGTCATGATTATTATAGGGACTACATTCAAATGGGTTGATGATGGTGCATAAAACTATTCATCAGAATGATTTTTTCATGAATTATTATATTTGAATGCTTATATTGACTTCCTTGACTCAAACTAATTACTCTTGCATGAGAATTCCATCAATGATGTATTCATTGTAAAAAATTATTCTAAAATAGTTTTACTATATAGATGTATTTCTGTTTTAATTTCAAATGTTTATCACCTAGAATTTGGTTATTATAGTGTATGAATTGGGTGATTCCACAATCATATTTAATGGGATGGGAATTTGGAATGGCAATTCTACTTAGGATCAATATTTGTATTGTTCGACATGGGAATTATAGTGTACATTGAAGCTATATGAGGCGGATCAAGTGTAGTGAACTAATATTTCTTAAGATTATTAATAGTACTAATAAGGAATCAATGTGTTAGTGTTGTATAATGGACTAATGATAAAGGCTTGTTTTGGGTGTTTATTGTGTGGTAGAGGTGGCTTCATGGATTTTTTTGCCATGTAATGTAGATGCTCAGTGATTAGGGTATCTTGAAATCAATTTGTCATTCTTAACATTTAATGAGTCAATGTATGAAATGATTTTTTCTCGGGTAAACTATTCATTGGGGTCATGATCCACTATGATCTATGATAATGGGTCTCATAAATAAGCTAATTTTTGGTGGTTTTTTGGTTACTGCTTGAATTGGATTTGGTCAGTATTATGTGGTGCTATTTGTAATGGTGTTCAAAGACATTTCAGTGAAAATAATTTATGGATCATTTATAAACCATTGGAATTTAATGTTGATTGGTTACCCTACTATAAATAAAAATAATATAAAAATAATTTCCATATATCATAAATATTGTTCCACTCTAAAAATTAAATAAAACTCAAGATTTTAACGCTGAAATTGATGATAAATTCTCTAATAAATTATAATAGATGCCCAATTTCAAAATTTTATTTAAAAAAAACTATTTATTTTTTCAAAATATTTTTTTATATTTATTAATTTTTAATATAGAAAAATTAAAAAAATTACTAAACAACTAAATAATGACAAAAATTGTTAAAATACCTTAATTAATTTGTAGGTGCCACGTAATATCATAAATTGATTATAAATATAAATAAATTATCAAGATAAAATTTGAATCTAAAATAATAAAAATAGAATACTGCCTAATTATAGCTTAGGAAGTAACTCGATACATCATTATTTCAATAATAAATCACTGTAACAGTACAAATCATGAAAAAGTAATCGATCAATTTCATAACATAGACCAGTAATAAAAACTCAATAGATTATGTGATGAAGTATACATGAAGACCTTATCCAATTGTTACCCATCCCAAATTTCTACATACACGAAGGGAATTCGCGAACCCCGCAATCTGGTGTCTAGCACATGAGCATCAACAATAAACAGAGGGTACGATTCCACTGAAACTGAAGTATAAAATATGATATATATTCATATTTATATAAATAAACTATGGAATAAAACATGAATACATATATATGTCATAATAGAAATAGAACAATAGAATTTAATAGATGTAATAGTAGAAATGTGATCTCTAAGTGACATGTCCAGTAATAAAGGATGACAAAGCTAAGCAGCTACCGTGAGAGTCTATATGTGATAACATGGGAAATCACCCACCATATCACCATCCTGCAAGCTTACATCGACTGGAAGAAAACACCTCTACCTCACTGTGGTTCCATGCCTATCCTTCCATCAAAATATATATCCATTTTTATGCATCACTAAAAGGGTACGAAGGGTGTGACCTAATAGGCTCAGTAGGGTACCACCCAAGGGTTCCATATTAAGTATCTATACATTAATATAAAAATGATCAACATTAAAGAAAAAAATGAATGATGTAAAATTTTACATTTTTTATATGAAGATCATCAAAAAACAATTTAACTTCCACTTTCCCACATTTCCAAAAAAATCTGGTTAATCAGTATCAAATAATTTCATACACCTATATCAAAATAGATATATCATGTAAAATAAAATCATGTATCACATATAAAATAATATTTTTGGATGTATAATAAAATAGTACAAGCCAAAAAATCAAAAACAGCCAAAATCACAAGTAACATCGCGGAAAAGATCCAACTATTTGAGGATATCTTGGAATAAAATACTCAATATAATCTATCACACATTTATAAAGAATGTATATATATTCATCAAGTCTAGACAGTAGAGTAACCCCCCAGAAAGTGAATCTAAATAATTCTAAAAAGTCCTTATAACTATAGGAATAGGGAGAAGAGAAACATCCCATGAGTGAACACCTGACAGTGGATGAAGCCTAATACAACAGCTGCCAGATATGACAACAACATGATTCCAAGGTGATATATTTTCTAAAAAATTCTTCAACAAATTTCACTAAATAATTCCTTGAAAACCATTTCCAAATGCTTTAAAAACAATTTTATTTACCAAAACCTAGAGAAACACATCTTTAGGAAAACCCATTTCCACTTAGATAATTCCAATTAATCAACCGTTCCATTTAATATAATAATAAAATTTATCAAAAAATAGAAATACATTTTACTAACACAAGATAGAGATAGAAGCACCTACCTCAAAACTCATGTATCACATGACCACAACAAAATCCACTACCAAGAAATAAATAATGACAATAGGGGCCCAATAATCAATCAAGAAATAACATAATTGATTCAATTTAACAAAAGTGTCAGTGAAGAGTAAATATTATAACATACCTAAAAAATGCACGCCAGTAACACCATAACTAACAAAGAATTTTCCTTCAAAATAAGATAACACAATGGATCTAGAAAAGATTCTAGATAATTACCAATATATATGAACTGATCGGATATTTCAATGACACGGTGCTACGGTGATCAAATGCGACGAAGAAGAGGAAAGTATTACACAACCATATAAATTCACTATAACTAAAACAATGATCAATCAATGAATTAAATGATCTGAAAGGGTTTGAGGAATCTAAAATATATATAAGGAAGGGTTCTATTTAGATAACAATGAAGGAAACAAATGAGTACTAAAATATCATCCAACAAGCCTACATAAAGCCAACCTTGAATGACTTACATGGTGTGTAACCTCTTTTCATGTTGAAACTATAATATCTACTGAATATTGTTAGTCAATGATTGAATATTCTAATTTAAATTAAATTCTAATTCCAATAGAATTCACTATTATTATTAAAGTGGGTATTAATAAATGTGGAATTATATTTTTTTTTCAACGTACAATGATTTTTGAGTTTGAAGTTTTGATTTTATTTTTTAATTTTTGGTTATTATGATTCAAATTTTTTCTCAATTGATTAATATTTTTCAGGAGTAACACTACCATGAAATGTATGTCGAATAGAAAAGACATGCCACAACCAGGAAGCCTTCCATATAGGGAATCACAATAAGGATAGCCAACCAAGACACCTAGGAGAGCCTACACAAGCCACGACTACATGGGGGAATCCGGACCAAGCATAGGTGTCTTATGGGTATTTAATTCCATTGGTGGAATAGGTGAAACAATTCCCACATGGGCCACATGTGAGCATCCCACATGTACATGTGTGAGTCTTCATGTGGGATATCATCCCTAATATATTTCGTTTTTGATGGGCATATGGCACCATGACTTATATACAGGCTCCCCCCATTCTATAGTTTTGATGTTCGAGAATATTTAGTAGGGTAATGTTCACATTTTAACAAATTCAGCATTATTTCAATCTTTATCCTACACAACTCAAGCTGGATACAAGGATTTTCTACTCTCCACCACTCAATGCCACCCAACCACAATTTCTAGTCCCAAAAATGCCATTGAATCGTCATTGAAATCTTCAATCGATCTCCTTTTAAAATTTCTTCACTTGGGACCACCAGGGATATCTTTTTTTCCTTCATAAGGCCTAATTTGAACCTTATTAAAATCTTCATTGAGCTATATCTAAGGCTGACTGAATGATGAATCGCTATTACCATGGACCTCTATTGTTCTCCACTTCCCCACAACTCAATGTCACAATCACATAATCAATCAACACATCCTATGCAATACACATCCATCCATACATGTATATAAAAGGATTATGATGTCCATGTACAAATAGCTAATAAACCCAAATCTCTGGTACTTCCAAATACATCACTATAGTTCTTGCAGTGGTTTAAAATAAAATATACATGTAAGGATCCCTTCAGTTCTTGGTGATGACCTAGCAGTGATGGTCGTGGCTCCAGCCCCCTCTTCCCCATTAGGGAGAGGGGGTAAAATTGTCTCATATTCATTGTCGGTGGAGGATCGTCCTTTCAACCCTTTTACAAAATCATATTTATTCCTCCCATTCCATCGATTTCTCTTTTCCCTAAGGTACCCGATCTTCTTCTTGGCTCACCTCAGCTTGTGATTTCTTCGAAGGAGTTCAACGAGGCCTCATATATTCACCAGCTGACGCTTATAGCCTATTTCAGGGGTCACCATCCTTCTGTTGATGAGTTAGACCAGTTTTTCATTGATTCATTTGATTTTCTAGAATCGGTAATGGTGGGCCTCTTTAATCAGCGTCAACGGATGATCTGTCTATCCTCGGAGGATGATCTTAACACTGCCTTGTCTCAGTCCCCTCATGAAATCAACATATGCATCTTCTTTTAACATCATTGGCCTTTTGATCTAAAATTAAATCATGACGTGCCCTCGGATATGGTTTGGGTAAGCTTCCAATAACTACCTCTACCATTCCAAAATCCCTCAATTTTACATATATTAAAAAATATGGTCGATGGATATCTATGTTCGGATCGTTGGACACCGGCAGTTTTTCATCCGATCTCCCCTCATATTTGTGTCTAGGATGATGTCTCTAAGGATCCCCTGGAGTTGTTGTGGATTTTGGTTGGAGAGGAGTTCCACTGGAAACAAAGGATTGTGTATGAATTGTCGACTGCATTCTTCCAGGGGTGCCTCCATTTTGGTCACTTGATCCCTGTCTGTCATCGTCGGTTCAAGGGTAGGAAGGTTGGGCCCAGCGGTGTTGAGGGGAATGTGGTTCTGTCTAGGCATGTTTTAAGTCAGAAGGTGCGAGAGTGTGATGGTTTGGTTGGGCAAGGGGAGACGCTCGAGGACTCTCAAGTGGTGTAGGCTCTGGACATCACAGGTGCGGAGGCCAGTGCTAAGGATCAGCAACAGTGGCCCACCATGCGACCTCCGGTGGCAGTAAAGGTTGTGAATTCTATGGTGGATGAGCTGTTGATTTTGGAGGTGTTTTCATGTTTAATAAAATACTTGGGAATTCATAAGCTAGCAAAAAATGGTACCTTAGCTGTGAGTTTGGTAGAGAATGAGGGATGAAGGCCTATTGGATCTCATGGGCGGGGCAGGGAGGACGTGAACATGAAACCTCACTACATGGTGCGAGGATATGATCATCCCATGTGAATGGATTTGATGTAGGGTAAATCCTTCCTGCTTGCGGCAATAGGTTCTCAAAGTGGAAATGAAAGGTTGAAGGATAGGGATGTTTTGGGGTCCTTAGATTTCAACACCATCGGAACCCATTCCGAGTTATTGGGCAAGGTTGGGGATGGGGGAAAAGATTTTGCCTTGGGGAAGAATATATGTAAGGAGTTGAGTATGCAGATGGCGCACACGGATGGAGCAGAAATAGAGTTGGGGGAAGCACTTTGATGGTTTGGAGGTCCACGACCCCACATTACCTCATGAGCAGGAGTCTTCCGATGATGATAGTTACTGTCACCCATCAGTGGATAGCATGGTCCGAATTGAATGGAAATGCCCCCGTATCCCTAGAAGAAAGAAAGTGAAAAAATGCATGAGTGACATAGGGAAATGCATTATGCTATAAGGGAAAAATCCAAGGTACGAAAATACTATTCATACCTTCCAAAACCAATGGAGACTCGGTCAGCAAAAAAGGTTGGAAAAAAGGAACGTAATGATGCTCGGATTAGGGAATGTGAAGAATCGATCAGGAATTCAAGAGACAGGGAAAGGGATGTTGAGGAGTGCTTGAAACTTATCCTTCACTCCAAGGAAGAAATGATATAATCAAGTCTCTAACCCAATGTCTTAGAAGAATAGATCCAAAAAATTAATGAATGTAGGTTGCAGGTTGATGATAACAAAGAGAAAGATGTGTGGCTATAGAAACACGATCGCATACTGGCCCAGGGATTCAATTAGAGAAAAACCGACACTGATGAGTTTATTCAGGCAATGTAAAGGATGATCACTCACAATGAATATCTTATCAGAAAGGATCTAGAAACCTAGGTTAGCACGCTATACTGGTATCTCTATAGAGTTTTTGAGTCATTTCATCGTAGCTTGGTGTTTAATTAGTTTTTTAGTTCTTTTGGTACGTAGTGGTTTCTTTGTTGAAGAACAATTGTTTACCATTTTCCAAAAAATGTATTTTTCTGAATAAAAATTTTAATTTGGATGGTTGGATGTATGATTTAATGAGGATGATTTCAAGGATCCTATGATATTATGATAGATATGCTTGCAATGATGATAAGTGGAATTTTTCACCAGGAGGATATAACATCACCATGTAGGCATGACCAAGTTCATTTGTTTTCTATTTTCATTTTTTTATTTTTTTATTTTTTACGTTAAATGAAATTTTCATTCACTTTTATGAATAAGATCCATGCATTTCTCTTCAAGTGGACCACCCATCTTCTTCTTATTTTCTCCTTGATCTTCTCATTTGAATTCTAACATTGCATCCTTTTTTATTTTCTCATTTCATTTTATTTTATTTTTATTCTTCCTCTCTTCATTATATTATAAAATTTTTATTTTGTGATTTAATTTTATTTAACTTATTTTTTTATCATTCCCATTTTATTATTATCTTTACTCCTTTTTATTTTATTATTTTTACACACTCTTCATTATATCCACTAAGGGATATCTTACTCCTGATAAAGGTTTGTTAAAATAAGGATTAGCATATGGGATGTAAAGGTGTTCTTCAAATCTTGCTAAATTTTTATTTTATGAATTTTGTAGATATGTGTTGGATGAATGGGTTTGGAGAATGTCCCCAATTATAGGAAAATAAAATCAATTTCTATTATCTTATTTAATTTATATTCCCTCTCTTCATTAGTTATTTCTTCACATGATAAACTCGAGACAACGAATGGATGAAATAGAATTTGATTGAACTAGGTCATGGAATATGGTATACCCTTGACCATGGTGTGTCATCAACCTTGATTATAGTAGGAGTGGGAATCTATATTTCTTATGTAATTTTATAATTAAAATTTTATAAATAATAGGATAATGATTGATACATGATATTTCACAGAAAAATTATAAAAATAAATATAAAAAAAAGTAGAATAATGATTTAACCCAAAACTAAACATAAGACCATGATATTTTCTTTCTACATCCATTCTATTCAGATTTTCATGTAAGTATAAAAATATAATTTCAATAATTCCTGTATTTTCACTACCTTTGAAAATAAAAAGATCCAAAAAATAATTTTACAATTTCTTTCATAAAATAATAATGAAAACAAGAAATTACACATAGATACTTTGAAATGAGAAAGTGAATAAATAATAAATATCCAAAAGAGAGATTACATTGGTCAGACTCTATGCTTTATTTTTATAGCATTTAAACTTTTCCTTTTCCAACATACTACAATAGGTGTGTTGTAAAATCATTCACCATTACTAGTGATCCATTCAGTGTTTTTTTATTTTCACATTTGATTGTATTTAATTGATAAAAAATTCAATAAAATTTATTTTTTTATGTCATTTTCAAATGATCTGGTCTTCAGTTCATTGAAAATATACTCATAGGTGAATGAATGAGAATCATATTATACTTAGGAGACCCTCCCAAAAATATCTGATGATATTATGATAATGTTCACAAAAATTAATTGAGGCCTATAGATAGGCCTTTATCCTCATGATTTAATGTGCATGGTTGATCAACTCTAAATAAACATGAAACAATTATAGTAAATGAATGAATTTACTTTGGAATTCTGTAGTTTTTCTAAAGAAATCATCATGGCTGAGGCCCAATTCATAGAATATCCACAATCCAACCGTTTTTGGAATCATATTATAGAAAACTGTGATGAATTAGGGTGAATTCATGATGAGAAATACATTATTTATGAATGATGTGTGTGATATCAACATGATATGGATGTCTTCTAGAATGAGATTGAGTTACAACATGATCTCCGTAATCCCAAAAATTTATAAGATCTAGTACTATTTCTTGTCACTCTAGGTTTGGAGGAAAAATCTAGACTAGTAATGTAATTTCAGCAAAAGATGGACAATCCAAAAGAACTTCCTCCATCCATTGTGATCCATCATCAAGAGTTATTCATCACTAAATAGTTTATTGAACTAGAAACAACTCAGGGAGATAATCTTTTCTAGAAAAATATTTTTTTTATTATAATTAATATAATTTTTTTATCACTACTAATTATTGTATATTTTCAGATATGGTAATTTCATACCATGTTGCAGAGGATGGGGAATAAATAGAACATGAAATTTTTGAGAAACATCTTGTATCTAACAGACATTATTAAACAATAAATTTATGAGGCCCATAAATAAGTCAATGTTGTTGATCTTGAGGAAATAAATACACAGGCTTCTCATATTTAAATGGATAAATTGCATGTTAAAATTTAAATTTAAATTTTATCCAAGTAAAAATACCATTTACTTCCCATTTAAACATTAAATTCATGTAGCACATCTTGATCCAATAATAAAAAGCATGAGTAGGTTTCATATGTATCACCCAAGAATGGGGATGATTAATACATCATCCTACCCTTACCATCCGCACTGTTCATAATTCTGAAAAGGTATGGTTTTCATATACACTATACAAAGATCATTCTAAAACAACAATAAAAAATATTAATCTAGGAAAATTCAAATGTGGTGGTTCATTTCTATGAAGCCCCATCTATAATCAGATTTTGAATAATATCTAGTACTTCCCTCTAGAGGTAGTAAAAATTCAGGACCCAATAGGGGGATCATATAGAGGCTTATAATTATATTTTATTTCTGTAATATTATATTTGAATTCCATTTGTAGGATTACACCATCATGCATCCCAATCCCCCTTGTACTATTTATCATTAATGACATGATTCATGGGAATAATTTAGTGGTTCAATTTATTAGGTCTGCATTGGAACAAGGAAGACCCTAAATAGTCATGAAGGAATAAGGAAGAAACATCATGATAAATGGAGTTAACTTTTAATGTTTATATTTTAAACTATATAAATCATTTTAAAACTAAATATTTTTATATTTAAACTAAACATTTCTTGTCCATACTTGAATTTATTCCTTAATCGAGTTATCAAGGAGACATGGGCTTCTTAGTAATCATAATATTCCATGATTTATATTCCAATTTTATTTAGTTGGCATGTGTAAAATGGAATATTGAATTATTGAGGTGAATAATGGATATTAAAATGAGGACTCATGATTCATATAAATAAACTAATTCTTATAAATAAATTTTCAATAAAATTATTTCACCCATTAACATTAATAATGTAATATGAATTGTTTAGTTACTATTAATAATTCCATGAGTGATTTTCTGATATCATATTTCTCATTCCTTATTATATTTCCAAACAAATTTCTTTTTATTTTATATGAAAGACATTTCATGAGTGATCTTAGAGAATTTCACTCAACATAACTTTCATTTTTCTTATCGAAGCCATGATAGTTCTAGAAATAATTGAAAATTGCATAAGAATATTTTTAAAATACCATATACTTAAAACACTAATTTTACATCAGTAATTATTTAAACTATAGAAACCAGTAATGGCCTATTTAGGAATAATCCATGTTCCAATCCATTTTCATCCATTACTACTCTCCACTTAGTATTTTCATGTTATTTATATATTAAACTGTGAGGGTGAATAGATTTATAGTGGATGGGATGAAATACATTATATGTAAGTAGGGCGGGGGTGATATATATGGGGATTGCGAATGTTTTATATTCATTTCCCCAGTTATTGTTTTCCCCTCTTGAATAGAATACTAAAAGACCAAAAATATCCCAAAAATAAAAAATATAGGTTTTGAATTAGAAGAATAAAATATCACCATTACTCGAATGAGGTTTTTTATATTATGTAGTTAGGTGGTGCACGTGAGGTTCATTCTAATAATAAATTTTGATAAATTCATATATGTAAAAATTCATTGAAAAAAATGTATATAATTTAAGAAATCAATATGAAACCCAATTATTAATTATGATGAACTTTTTAATGACATTTTCATGGAGTTTGGGGGAAGTTCATGTTTATACTAGAAATGGGTGAATTTCATTCATTGTTTATATTTGATGTCATTCTTTATACATTAAGAGATAAAGAAAATCCTTGATATTTAATTTTAAACATCAAATCCTACCACTGTTATGCCTTAGAGACATTTAATCCTTAATTGAAATGTCATAATGATTTAATGTGATTTTTTCTTTACAAATGAATGAATTTATTTACTTTAAAAGCCTACAGATAATGAACAAGTTCTCATGATATTATAGTAAATATAATTTAATTAATATCAAGAGTGATGAGTAAAAAAATTCAAAAGAAAGGTAGATCATGTTTTGGAATGTTTTATAATAATGAATTTAAGAACATGAATGGGTGACATAATAAGTTCCATTATTTTCTAAATGGATTGTGTAAATGACTATATATTAATTTTTTTTGAAAAATTTAGATATTAATATTGATATTTTTATTGAATATATGAAAATTTTATTTGACATTTTATATTACATGATTTTATTATTTTGGAATATAAATATATTTAACATTGTTGACCTCTAGATTACTTATTAATATTTTATTCTTGAGACAAATAATGGTTTATGTGAAGTGGTATTTAAAAACACTCATATTTGGAGCATATTTGTTTCAATTTTTACTAATTGTATATGAATTTCGATGATAATTCCCAAATAATTCAGCATTTTATCCAAAAGTTAATATTTATAAATGTGGAATTAAATATTGATAAAATAAATTAATATTGTTTCGATTCAATTTTTGATTGTCTATCTGAAATATTGGTTATTTTACTCAAATTTTCAAAATTTTGTTTAATATTTTTCCGTAGTAACTCTATCAAAAAGATTAAGGCCAACATGCTAGCTAGATATCAACTAGGAAGCTCACCACATAGATAAGTCCAAGAGGGATTTTCGGAAATTAAACTTGAGAGATCCAGCATGAGCCATGGTTTCATGAGGCAATCAATACCAACCACAGGTGGCCTAGAGGTGGTGAATCACATGGGTGGTGGGAGGTTTTCCAAAGCCCACACGGACCTTGTGTGTATGGACCTTATGTACTTTTGTGATGTTTCATGTGGGAACTTGTATGTACTACTAATAGTTTTGGATGAGTATCCCACAACTTTAATTATATTAAGGATCCATCCACTCAAGTGTTTCGATGGGGGATATGATCCACTTTGGTAATTTTAACATTTTTAATAAATGCATCATGACTTCACTCTTTCTCTCACACACCTCACCTTGGATACAAAGATCTACCACTCTATACTACTCTATGTCACATAGACACCACTGAAAATATAAAAAACTACATATAAGCATCATTGGAAGATCTAACCCAAGATCAATCTCCACTATCACTACGTGAGACAATAGTGGTTCTACCATTTTCCCAAGGATGACCTCCATTGAGGCTCATGTATAGCTTCATTCTGCCACATTGAAGGTCATATAAAGGAAGCTTCTCCACTGCCATAATATTCTACTACTCACCATATCCCCTCTACTCACTACCATTATAATGTTTCCAAGGCCCTCATCCCATACAAGACACATTCCACTATCCACGAACATAGGAGGACCCTCTATTCCATGTGGAAATATCTAAACACCTTAAATAATCGACAATATCTGAATCCATGACCGCAGGTCCCAATGTGTTTATATTAACATAAATATGTAAATATCCCCACAGATTCACAATATTTGAATAGGATGAGGTCATGTCTCCATAGAGCATATATAAATATATGTTCACCGCAATTATAATTTGACTTCAACAGAATGAGGTGAATTGATCACCAAGTATGTTTAGCCATGAATAATTTCTTTCATGTTTTTTGTTTTTTAGATATTTTTTAGTTTTAATTTTAAATGTTATTATAAATGTAATTTACATATAAGAATCATGATTATTTCTTCAAGTGAACCACCCATCTTCATATAAACATACTTTTATTATTCTTATTACAATTCTAATATTCTTATCATTTTTCATTCTTACATTTTATTTTATTTTATTTGTATTCTTTCTCTCATACTCATCTTATTCTATTTTTATTTTGTTATTTAATTTGTTTTATCTTCTTTTTTTCTCTTCTCATGTCTTAATTTTAATATTTATCTATGTCTCTTATTTATCTCCTACAAGTGATCTCTTACTTTTGATAATTTATGGATGACCCAAGGATTAGTAGGAGGAGGTCAAGGTGTTCTTGAAGTGTTTCTTACATTTTATTCTATGTTTTTAGTAGTTATGAGTGGCATGTATGGGTGTGTATAATGACCCCCATAAAATGAAACTCAATTATATTTCTATTATTTTAATTTATTTATTTTCCATATCTTCATTGGTTAGCACATCACATGATGGAGTTGAGCTAACTAAAGGATTAAACATCATTTGATTGAGCTAGATCCTTGAAGATAACACACCCTTGGCCAAGGTGTGTCATCAGCCATGATTAAATGAGGAGGTGAAGGTTAGGGTTTTCATGGTATTTGAGATTTAAAATTTTCTAAAAAAAGGATATTAATTCATGCCTGATATATTTCAGAGTGAAATTATCAAACTGATTTTAAAAAAATAAAGGAATAAAATTATTGTACAAAAAATAGAACCTAAGACCAAGTTATTTTTTTTTAATTTTATTATGTTCATAATTTCATCATAGAATATGTGTATAATTCCCATATTTCCTGACATTTTATTATATTACATAATAAAAAACCTCAAAAAAAATATTCCATTCCTTTCATAAAACAATAAGAACAATAAAAAAATTGGCATATGTGAATTATAATGAGTGTGTGAATAACTGTTAAATATCCTCGAGTGAGAGGACCATAGTTAGACACTGTGATGAATTAATAAAATGTTTAGAAATTTTATTTTTCCACACATCATGAAAGGATTTCTATCACATGGAATTCAATCAATGGGGTCCTTTTTGTCATAAAACCCCATCTATTTATTCGAAACCCAATTTTTCATATTACATGACATACAATCTTAACACTATTTTTAATATTGAAATGACATGTAATATTTAAATTTGTGTAATAATCTCACTACATGATCCTTGGAAGCATTATATTTTGTTAACTCCCATTACATAGAGTGTATCATTTTAGAAGATACAGAAAACTACCAATTCTTACATGAAAACAAAACCACCTCAGGTGTTATTTAAACTCTAGGAGAACCTCGTTAATCAATTACACTTTTATAACCAGAATCCATTTATTCAAACAAGTATACATACATAAACATTATTTAATTTTCCATATAAAATGTATCTATCTTTAGAGTGCCAATACACACACAATAAAATTGGAAAATAACTAAAATGAATGGAATTACCTAGAAGTGGTAGTTGGATGTTTGAAAATCCTTGCCATAATAATTTTTGTCCATGTAAAGTAAATTGGAATAATGAGGTCTAGTAAATATTTGTGGAGGCTACTGCCTTAATAGAATCTTCACTCCCTTGTATCATTCGAATATAGTCTATGCCTCCATAAAACATTGACTAAACGAATAGAATCCCCCTGAAATACATTAACTTGAGTGTCATTAATCTCTATTGGCTACTCTAAAAGAGAAACAACTAGATCTATCTTCATCTCTTCCCATCATATAATGGTATATGGATCAAGATGGAATAACATGATCTTTAATATATGGAAATATCATGAATTTATATCATCCAAAATAGAAATAAAAATTGATAAAAAATCATCTTAAGACACTCAATGGCCCCAAATGATCCAACATATCTCATAGATAATTTTCTATTTTTTTCTATTCAGATGATGACCTATGCACAGAGAAACTTTTAATAAAACAATATAATAAATGGGAAAGTCTAAATAAAACATCATTTATGTGTATAATATATATGATGAATCTTCACAGGAACCAAACACTAATATATATCATGAATCCTCATAGACGTATCCCAAACCAAACTCAGTCCCACCAAAGAAGATTCACCCACCTCTTCCCAACAAATAAATGACATGAACGGTTTCCTATTAAAATAATTTAGGGATCCATTTTAATTTATGAATGATAAATATTTTTAAAAGAAAGAAAAAATAATTAAATATGGATACCCACTTATCTATTGAAATCCATGACACATACATTGAAAAAATCCTCAAACATCTAAATAACACACCCCATCTGACTATCTATCTATGAATGGTAAGTTATACATAACTTGAATTGAGTCACCATCACCTCCTGAAGCATCCTCTAGAACATATAATTAAACCTATGATCCCCATGTTATATAATGTAACAGGAAACCCCTTGTGACCCCACATTTTTCTTCACATACAACTTACCCATATCATTAACTTTAGCAGTGTCCCAGATCAGAATAAAGTTATCTGACATTTTCAACTAGTCAATCGCCTCCCATATTGTATTAGTTCCTACGAAATTACATGGTAATTAAATGAAAAATCCCTTTTATACCTCATCCCATTTTCATAATGAAACTAATAGATTTTGGATCATGTCAAAATGTTTCAGATGCTCTACCTTAAATTGATGGCATGTGTAACAGTGGGTCACATAATCAGAAATGCCACTCTTCATGCCATTCCCAAAAAATCATAGTCTCTTGTAATAATAAATCATAATATTTAATAGATGAATTGACCATAATAAACTATTATAATTAAACAAAAAACGAGCTACATAAAGATACTAGAATGAAAAATTGATTTCCAAAAGTAAGAACACTATCTGTAGACAGAGACCAGCCATAAATTATCTCCCCACTATATAAGGATTCTTCAATTCATCTAAATTAATTTACCTTCTACTAAATCAAAAAAAATAGACTAATAGAGAGTTAATTATTTCCAGAACTACTTAAAAACATTCATAAAACATCATCCTGAGCATCCAGAAGCAAATGAAAACAAATGCCCATAAGGTCAATCTTTCGTCAATTACAAAAGAGCTTTGGATGAAATATTTCTTCTAAGAGATTATGTAACAACATTTTACATCCCAGGGGTGTAGTTGATATCATATTGAAACATAATAAGGTATTCCTTCCAATTCCACTATATTATATTAATGTCCTATGAAAATATATAGGTCAAACTTTTGTGGTCTAAAATGACTGTAAACCTCTCCTCAAAATGACAATTCCAAAAAAAACGTAAGTGCATGACTAACTATGGAAACCACTAAATCATGGGTTGGTTAATTCATCTCATGTGGTAGAAGCTAATGAAATCCATTATATACTAAATAATCACCCTACATGAGCACACAACCCATACCAATGCCAAAATAATCACATAAAACTATATACATCATGATGATCCTAGGTATGATCGAAATGGTAAATGATGTAAAAACTATTTTCATATCATCAATAGATAACTGAAATTTTTCATCTGATATTAGTTTCAACCATTTTTTAGAAAGATAATTCAGTTCTGATGCCAAATTTAATAAACCTTGGTGAACGATTTATCATATCCAACAATACCATGGAACCTCCAAATCTTAAACTAATTCAATGGATCTTCCCAATACAAGATAGACTTTACCTTCTATGGATCAACTGATAAGAAATGATCAGAAATCACATGAAAAATAAAAATCACATATTGGATCCGTAAATTTTATTTTGAAATCATTCCATACAATTAGAGAATCCTTTATAATTATAAAACCAATCCAAAATGGTTCTTGTTATCATCCTCAAATATCAAATAAACCCAAATATCATCCATGAAAACTAACAAAAAGTGTCAAGATATTGATGGAATATCAGATTCATCAATTCCATAGAATCCACATGAGGATTAGATATATCAAATGAAATCACAATATATTTTTAATGGACAAAACTGCCCTTGGTAGCCATCTTCAGTATATTAGACTCCTCAACTCTGATATGATTATAATTTGATGGAAGATAGGTCTTTGAAAACCACTTTTACAACTTTAACTACTCATAAAAATTATCCATGTGAGGAAAAAGATACATTTTATTAACTGTAACCTATTTGTACATCTGATAGTCCACAAGAAATCAGATTGAACCACCATCTTTCTTAAAAAAGTGAACTAGTGATTCCAAAGGTGAAACACTAGCGAACAAAACCTTTTCTATCAAGTCATCCAACTAAATATTTGTCTCTTTAAGTTCCACTGGTTCAATAATATATGAATCTATCGCTATGTGCTATGTATCTATCACTAGATCCATCATATACTCCACCTCCCTATCAGGATTTTAAGAAATTATTTTTTCACTAATGTGTGTCTCTTTTTAATTATGGTATAATTCTCTATTATGGACCTAATATTGATAGTTAATGAGTTCATAGAGTTAATGGGGGTGTTTGAGGCTTGTTCAGAGCCCGGAACTTGTATTATTTTTATTGATAAAATGGTAATTCGCAGGGTTATAAGAATCCAGGATTGGAAACACTCATTGTTAGTTTTAACCATTTGAGGATAGGATATTGAATGGATTAGAGTTCATGGTTTCCCCTATTTGTGGTATTTGGTAAACACGACTATGAGAAATCTGTAGACATAATTGTAAAGGTATTTTATAGGGTTGTCTCATAATTTCCCTAATCATGTGGCCTTATCGTGCGGTTTCCCCCATCCTATAGTAGATTTTTCATGGTTGGTTCGTGGATTGAAAAGTTGTGCAACCAAACTATGAAAAGGAATAATTTGGGTGATTTTAAAAAAAAATTACTTAATGATATGTTTTCATTCACCCATCCTTTCCCTTTTCCTGTTCCATTACCCTGAGCTATTTTTCTTCATTTCGGTACCTCTTCAGTATTATTCCCATATTTGATTTTAAGAATCATTCTGGATCCTAATTCGACTATTGTTCATCTCATTGGATCCATAGAGGGATTATCTTAATTTCAATTTAATTTTTAATCATTACTATTACCACCAACAATGCTATTTAGATAGAGGATCATTTGCCAAATTTTTAGGGCGTTGAAATATTTCTCAGATCTCGTCTAATCCAGACCAATGAATAGGATGATACTAGATGAGGATAGTCATACGAGAATGAGGTAAGTGGTCTATTACTCATCCATCATGTTTTTTCATATTATTAATTGTTGTGTGGGAGTAGTGATTTCATAGTATGTCATCTGATTAATTTATATTCCATGATTTTAGTTTTTAGAACCATGTCCTATGACCCATTCCATACATTTTATTCATCTTTGGTAGTTACACCTTCAATTTAGACCACCCCATATAAGGTGTTTCTATATTTATACTTTTAGTAACTTTTTGTGATTATTATTTCCATTGTTCAGGTCATATGAAACACAAAATTGTTAAAGGTGTGTGTTTAATTAAATAAATGAATTTAAAAATATTAATTACTCTCTATTATTCTCACTGGACCTGCCCAAGATAAGTACATTAAATTAATAAAACAACCTAAAATCAAAATGCATCTATATTGTATTTAAATGACTTGGTGTTATTAAATATAAATGTATTTTTTCTTGTATGTTTGTATAAAACCATTACTCTTATGATGTAAGGTAGTACAATAAACAAATTCATTTTAATATCACCCTAAATGATTGAATGGTTTCTTGTCCCCTTATTTATTCAAACTAATGAAAGGACAATCTTCAACCTCTTGAAATTATTAAATGGTATGACCATTAAATGGATTAATAAAATAAATAAATCTATTTTTACGGGGACTAATATTATATATATATATATATTGAAATCATTACTATATGAATGGTAAAACTGAATTTTGCTTTTTCATTTCTGATGGAATTCCTTCAACACTCATGGAATCCATTCTAATTTAAGGATTTTTATTATCTTAGTTCGGACCTGCCTTGGAACATGCTCCTCTCCTATTAGTGGAATCCCAATATAACACCATGGGATACCTTTTATATCATTTATATGATTCCTTGGATAAACTCTTTTGATCCAGCATGTCTTCTACAAACATGAGGTGCCTTGGTTAAATGATTTTACTTAGTCAATGCTTACCCATTTAACCTTGGATGTTTTACATGGACTTGGTAAGAATCACTATTATGTAATTATATGGATGATTCTCCATGGATTACACTCTGACCAATTAGACAAGATTCATTTACTACTATGTTGTCGACCCTTGAGATATTGTTTTCATTGGTTATTACCTTCTAAAATCTTCATTATTAATATCATCATGATTCCTTGTAATATCATGGACCATTTATTATTTTGTTATGTCTAGATGTCAGTTCTGGTATTACATCAGGTGAAATATTTATATAAACTGAAATTAATTAATTAATCATTAGGTTATTGAGATATGATGTTTTATAAACAGCTGGCGGTGTCCTACTAATATTTCTATCACACCCTGTTTGGGCTTCCATGGGTACCCAGGAACACGATATGTCTATAGGTGTTGACAAAGGGAATCATATGGCTTCAAAAACTCGATTTCTTGCTTACTAATGATGGATCTGGTATCAGATGACTGAGATGGAGATTAGGATGATTAGAATACTTTTTGGATTCCTTTTTCCTACTTTTTTATAACATTATTTTTTCTATTTCTCTATTTCAATGATTTCGTGTTTTCAATATTCATGATCTATCATCATCATATTTTGTATATCATTTTTAGTTGTTCAGATATATATTACTTTAGTCTGATTCTTTTGTGGATATTTTATTACTATTACTAATTCCACTATTTACCTTATGTTATCATATTTTTCCATTGTTCTATACTCTAGTAATGATGGAATAGTATCCCTATGGACACATCTTATGCCATCCCTAGTAGTGAGTAGCCTCTAACATTTGGGGAGATGTTGTTGAGGCCATGTGGATAAATGAGGTTGAGGGACATTTTAATGGAATCTAGTTACGAGATGTCACAAAATGGTATCAGAGTGAGGTCCCTTTGTTTCATTTCTATATGGAGACAATAGCCTTGATATTTGGAATACCTGTAAGTTGGTTATAATTCATGCTTGGGAATAACTAACCCATGTTTTGTGTAAATGATGAGTCTCTATAATTATGATTGTTGTTTTATTTTTTTCCTATTATAGTTGATATCATTTCCCCATAGGGTGATGTACATGCTATTTTCTGGTTATTATTTTAATTATGATTTACAATTTCTTTTATCCATGGCATGATGGTATGAGTTCAAGGATCATTATTTCCTGAATCATTATAGGACCCTAGAATATACATGATATGTGTATCCCATGTCATATAGGTCAATTTCATTTCTTTCATTACTTTATATTCATCTGAATATTGAGTGAGTCTCTTTTATATATATTTATTTTCTTTCTCTTGGGTTGTGATTGCGGTATTTCCAATTTCAATTCATGAGGAGTATGAGACCTAGTCAGTTGGAATGAGTAATTTATGAAGTAAATCCATTATATATAATTCAAATGGGTGTCGATATCAATTATAAGGACTATGTGTCCTGATTCACTAGGACGAAAAACTCATTTAAAAAGAACCATGATATATGAAAGTAAGAAAAAGAAATTTATAAATTTGAAATCAAAATCATGAAATCAATGGTTTAATGACCAACACAGTTATAGAGTAATAATTTTTCATTTTATTTATAAGATATTAATTTTACACTAAAGGGGATGATTTTTTCTGAGAGCATATTTAACACGCAACAATGGGTTGCTCTGAAATCTTACGTTGCACATAACATTGAGTTATACAAAAAATAATACAATAATAATATTATTATTTTAAATGTTAGTTAAAGCCTAACTGTTGGAATAGAGGGAATGAACGGTTTTAACTAAATTTTTAAATATGGATTACACATGTTTAAATAATTATTCATTTGTTACAAAATTTATTTGAGATGAAAATAAAAACTAATTGAATATGAAGGATAGTTTTCCTAAAAACATATTTAAAAGATAATAATTGTGTTTGTAAAATTATATCACTCTTCATGGGTTTTTATTTAATGAAAAATATATGTTATATATTCAATGTAATTTTATAAATTCTTTTTATATGTTTTTTAGATATTATATAAGAACAAATTCAATTTTTCAGATAAAAGAATTTTTTTCCCAAAAATGATCTTCTACCACCATTTGATGGTGATCCATTTTTAAATCTATTTTTTGTAACATGTATATATTCTATTTAAAAAAATAAACTCATCTTTTATAATTGGAAAATAAAAATTTACTTTGGATATAATTTTTCTATTTTTCTCAAAAATACATATTTTTATGAATAGTGAAAAATAAAACATTTTATTTCGAAACTACATTTTCATATAATTTATTTATATAGTTTTATTGAGATTTTAATTGGTGTTAAAGTGTATTTATATTCCTTTAATATCATTTAATCTAATTTTTATCATTGGTAGTAATTTTAATTTTAAATTGTCCATAAACACATGTCAATATTTTGATAGTTCTTACTTCTTAAAAATCAATTTTTTGGTTCTAAAAACAGGAATCACTTTTTAATTAATAAAAAATTATTTTTGTTTTTTAATTAGAAAAATGAATTCAATAATTTGAATTAGAAGGTACAAATTTTTTAAATAAGTACCTTTTATTTGTTTACATTATTAATAGTAACTTCATTATTAGTTTTTACTTATCATGGTTAAAGGGTAAATCTGGTAAATAATGGTGAAAAATAAAATTATAATAATATAAAACTACACTGACACATGTATTAATTCTATTGGAAGAGATATGTATGACCATGGGAATATTTGGGTCGATTTTAGGACCCCAAGGATCCACATTGGTGTGATAATGACATGTAATAAGAATTAATTTAATGTAAAGAGAAATATAACATTAACATGTATCCTTTACTAAAACAATTTTAATATAGGGTTATATAACTGATAATTTTGAATATAAACAGTAAATAGAAATCTAATAATATTTCCTACATCATGGTATTTTAGTTAGGATTTTAATATTTTAAATAAATAATTGTAATCATGACACAATGATGATGCAGTGATTTCTTTATTAACAAAGGATTCAAATATATTAAATAATAAATATTAAAATAAATATTATTTGAAATAATTTATTTCATAAACGAAGTTTTTGGAATAATATGACATTTTATTATTTATTTAATGTTTTTTCTAAGGAATCAGGTTGTTATGATTTTTTAATAAAGTCATGTATGAATAGTAATTAAAGATCAGAAAACTCATAACATAAAACAAAACATAGTTTATTAAATGATTTTAAATTATGGAAAATATATTATTCAGAAAAATGGTTATTATAAGCATAAATATGTTATAAATATATTTTTTTGGAATTTTTATAGGATATGGTAATAACATTAACCCACGATGTGTAAATAACATGATATCACTATAATATTAAAAATTGTAAAATATGGGTTAATCCAAAATGTTAAGGATAAAAAATATTATAATATTGTCTAAATATTATTGGATAATGGTTATTAGAACCAAAATAAAATTATATTATAATTAAATTAGTTTTGACCATTTTTAATCAAAATTAAATTTATGATAAATTAGTATTTCATGACTTTCATAAACTCCCCCTCACCTATTCTGTAAAAGGTCACTTCTTCTTCACTCTATCTCAAAATTACAATGACTTTTAGATTAGAAAATACCTTTCCAATAATATATATAGAATACCTACCATTATCATAGAAGCATTACCTTGGGAATAAGTCTATTCTAGAAATCTTGTTGGCTCAAATCAGAAGAAGTTACCCGATTTAGAGGTATCGCCTTCTCTCAACTTCCTTTCCATTATTTTCCTTCTCCACTCCCAATGATATATTTTTTCTTTTGTTACATGAAAAAAATATTATCCTCAATATACTAGGATGTTTTTATGAGATTTATTAGAACTAAACTTATTCCCACGTCTATATAATGTATAAGAACATATTGTTTGTGTGTACGACGAATTACTGCATCACAAAATGTAGATCGTTCCATTTTCTCCTTCCTCCTCTCATGGTGGCCATTATGATGGAACTATAATTATATATGATATATATATTTTTTATATTGTCTCTTTCTTTCAATAATTTTTATTTACAACATACCATTATACATTCCATAATGTTTAAATATAATAATTTCACTTCAAGAAGAGCGGACTACCATCCCCTCAACATGATATGACTCAATCATGAATTACATACAAAGTATAATGGATAGTGTTAATGAAATTATGAAACATATATAACATATATATTTTAATATAATTATAACTTACTTGGGAAACATTTAGTTTTCATTCCTTTAATATGACTATAAAATAAAAGTACCATTCATGCGTACGTACGACTTATCAACTCCATTAATGGTGCATTTAATTTCTTATCTCAAAATGTTATGGAATATTACAAATACATATATAATGGATATATGTTATATTTAAATCATTAATATCATTCTGCAGATGAATTATTTTTTACTACATGGACAATTTACACCAAAACAAGGTCATTTTTAACTCATGTACCGAATATCGACAAAACATCTGATATTAACTCAAATAATTAAATAATTGATATATCATGGTAATAAGAGATATTAAATGAATAATAAACATCAAAAAGTTTCTAAAAAAAGAATAAATTAACCAATGTTTTTTATTTAGTAAATTAAGCAATGAACAGGACATATCAGATTTAACCTAAGGGAACTTCTTAACCCAATTTCCATTATTTGGGTTAATCTTCTACTTCATCAATATTGTCGTGCTATGATTATGTGAGAAATAAATTTTGATGTCCTATATTTTATTTCCACATTTTATATCTATTCTTATAGTTAATAAACATAATCAATCTATTTTATTTACAAAATGATCATTGTAAGGGAATTTCTAAACTAAATTTCCACTCATTGGGTTTTATGCATACTTCATTTATTATATTATTCAAAGATTATGTGTGGAATAAATTTTTATTTAATTATGTTCTAATTTCCACTCCCCTTTTTGTGTGTATTTTTTTCAACACATAATCACCCCATTAAAAAATTCGTACGTCATTTATTTGAACATTGAATGGGAAATCATAACTCAATCTCATTTCATTGAGTTAAAAATCCATTTTATTGGGGGTTTTCAATTAATATGTGTGAACTATCTATGGTTGTTTTACACTTAATTTCCTCTTTTATTTTGTGTATTATATTTCTCATACATAATTATGTCATTGGTTTTTCTTTAATCTATGGATACAATCTTTATAAGGGATGTCATCACAATTTACATTCCATTGAGACTTATTTTTTGTTATACCGCAATCCACTTTTATATTGTGTATACAATTCCTTTTGACGTATTATATAATTATTTTCCTTATTCTCTTGATATTATATGTTTATGTTTAATTTTATTATTTAGTAATTTTTATTCAATTATTTTCTAAAGTCATAATGGAATCTTTAACTATAAAATTATTTTAAATGATTTCATGATTTCTTCTTCAAAATATTTCTCATTAATGACCATGTTTTCAAAATTGTTTTATAAATTTATTTAGATGGACATGAGTGTTTTAAAGTGTAAATTCTTTTGAAATGTTTGAAATTGGTATGGGGATCTTTGATTAAAAAAATATTCTTTTTTAATGTTTAAATGGTTTTATAAATGTAATGAATATTTCAATATCTAGTATTGATTTCCTCCAATTGTTCAGTGAAATGTTGGTAATTTAAGTCTATTATGTATTGTGATTATGTAATGGTACTTGGAAATTTTCTAGGTGGTTACGTGATAAACCAAATATAGGTGGTTTTTTGGTTAACGTATGGAAGGTGAACCTATGATATCTCTACAAAGAATTGGTTAATGAGATGAAGGTAAACGATAATGTTATTCCTATGAAATTTCGTGAATATATTGTTTTGGTTATTCCAAATGTTACCATGAAGGTTACTCCCTGTGTATCTATTGTTGTGATGGTATTGAGTATGATATACTCTATAATACCAAATTTAGGATCAAAATAATAATGATACTGAATGTAGTATCTAATGATGCTCAAAATACCAGAGGGGGTGAATTGTATACTTTAAAAAAACTGGAACTTTTAATTATGGTTATCTTTAACCAGGTTAGACAAGGTAATTCACAAAACCTCAAGTTCTACTCACTTTCTTGATTCCCAAAATATGATTCTGAAAAAGTGAATATGGAATGATGTTTCTGGAAAATAATGCTTAATTAAATATTAAAAAGATAAAGATTCTATCATAAATCGTATAGAGTCTTGCTAAATTTGAGTACAATTATAAGTAATTATAATATGGATATAATTTCCTCAAAAATAAAAAATGAAGCAGAAAACTTGAAACAAAACAAGGAACAAGATGTAAATCTTTTAACCAAGAGAGAAGGGTATCAAAAATCCTTGGATAAAGGTCCCTTGATTTATACTTCAAGAAAGTCGGTCTTACCCACACCATGGTAAGCCCTCGATATGAAGATCAGAGTCTATCTTACTATCCCTAAAATCCCTAAACTACAAGGTAGTCGGCACATCTTTCTTCCTCAGCAAGGAAGCCCTCAACTTCAAGGTAATCGGTACCTATGTCTTCCTATCCTCCGAATCCCTCGATTGTACACAGCAACAATCACAGTCGCACAAAGCAAATTTGAACAAGAAGTTCAGTACACACTAAGAAAGAGAGTATCTCTCTCTAGAAATCACTTCAGATCAACAGTTTTCCAAAAGTTTTGATCACTTTCAAATGCACTCTTATTTATAGGTACAGATCTAACGATCATCTCCCTCCTCCAATGGTCATATTTTCCTGGAATTTTGGAGGGACATGTACATGTGTCACTCAAAAAATGGTTAGTTAGTGACTAAATGTATGACATAGTTTTATAACAAAGACAAGTGTAAGAAAAAATATTGTTACATAACCAAAATCCAAAATTTGTAATGTAAGAAAATAAAAGATCATATTCTAACCAAAAATGATTTCGAAGTCTATAATAAAATGATATTCGGATTCTGTTTTCTATGAAATTTGTAACCTGAACTCTATATAATTCCGGAGTCTGAATTTATTAGAATTCGGAGTCAAAACTCAAAAGAGTTTGTAACCAAAATTCTAAGAATTCAGATTCAGAACTCAGAAGAGTTTGTAACCATAATTCTGAGAATTCGGAGTCAGAACTCAGAAGAGTTCAGAGGCTGAATTCAATGAAATCATAGTCAGAACTCAGAGTCGGAAAACAAAATTCTCTTTATCTAAGTATTATATGATTCCACGGTTTTAGGCATGAAATAGAATTTTACACTTAGTCATGATAATGAACAATTAAAAACATGCTAAGGATAAAATTCCTTGGGAAAGGAAATTTTTCCTTAGAGAAGTAAAACACAGGGTAAAATTAGATTTTCCTTGAGATAAGGTGTTTGTGATTTACCATACAAGTATGAATGGTACAGTTATAAGGAAACCTAATTGACTCAACAATCTCCCACAAATATGAAGGAAGGGAAAATTCATAAGGAAAAACTTATTGACTCAATAATATCCCTCTTTTTGGAAAGCACAAACATCCTTATGAAAATGAATATAAGGACAAAGAAATATTTTTCTAGACTTTGAAATAAAACTTACCTCCCTTATCATATGGACAAAGATGAATACGAATAACTCCTCCTTAGGCTTTGGAACACTAAGGATCATATTCTAGATTTCCGAAATGAGATTTATCATTATCTTGAGTAAAAAAATCTCTACAATAAAAACCCCCCTTAGATAAACTCCCAATTACTTAAGGATATTTCTTCTTTACATAGCATTCTTTTTCCTTTCTCCCCCTTTGTGATTTTCAAAAATAATTTTAGGGAATGGAAAATAGATTATACTACCTGAAAGGTTATTAAAAATCATGAAAAAAAACAAGAAACCAATCATTTCATTAAGATTTGAATAATTTGTACATGGAAAGAAAATACAAAAAAATATTGGATTGGATCTATTTTCCTTACTTTTACTTCGGTATCAATGTCTTCACTATGGTTTTCAAATTTTTTAGCTCCTTGTGGTCTTTCTCTGCTTGCTTTGAGATCTGATCCTGATCCTCTGACTTCTTCTCTAATGCTTTGATCTTTTCTTCTTGAGCCTTTAGATCCCCTGCCTGAGCCATCAACAACTCATCTTGCATAACTAGCATTTTTTCGATCTTGATACGAATATCCCTTTCCCTCTTCCATCTTTGGGAAATATAATACCACATTCCATTCAAATATTTTACCTCTTGAACTAGTGTATTCTTCTCAAGAGTATGCTTTTCGTCAAATCTAGTCCTGAGATCATTGATTTTAACATCTTCACTATAAAATGCTTCCTTGACATCATCTTGTTATTCATCGTGATTATATAATCAAACTTATTGAAGAAATACAGATTCACTAACCTCTCTCAATAAATCTTCCACTCCAAAATCGACTTGACAGTTGACATCTCTTGAGAAAGAACTTCACCAGACATTCGGATTTGAGCAAGATTTTAGAGATTCTGAATGGGCTTTTGAAAGGGGGGAAGATCTTCAGCACGCAAAGGCTTGAAAATTGATGTGGGAAAACCCTTCGTGGCCCTTTATATATGTGTTATAAGTGATGAATGCACTTCGAAATACAATCCAATGGTTGAGAAATCTTCTGATTAGATCTGACGGTTGAAATGATAGCTACAAGAAACATTTGGTAGGATCTAATCTTTTGAGATTTTTTAAAGGAAAATAATTGGATTTAAGGAAACTAGAATCCAAAAAATTTAAAAACACTAAAGAAAATACTAGTAAGTAAACGATGACTATGAAAACATAAGAAGGAAAACATACCTTTCAGAGTTCCAGGAAGATTATTCGTAATAGGTAATAATATTCATGAAGAACCTTGAATTCCAAAAAAACCCTTGACTAAAAAAATTACGATAAAAAATTTGAGTATAGAAATCATCATTATAAATATTATCATTAATAAAATATTCCTTACGAAAATCTCAATTACAAAAATATTCATTACTAAAATTTCAAGTATGAAAAATTTTTGTAAACTTCATTACAATTTTTTTGAAAACTTCACTATGAATTTTTTTTAAAACTTCACTATGAAATTTTTTAAAAACTAACAATCAAATGTACTCCCCCTACAAAAAATATTTTATTAATGTATGTAGATTGGTTTCAACAGGAAGTTAACAGGGAAAATTACCTTACAGTTATCAATCCTATGTTCTGTTTAATGTATTAAAATCTATCAGAGGGTAAATATTTTGTGAAAATATCATCATGTTGATCTTGAGTTCCAATAAATTGAAGAATTATATCTCCTTTTTGTGTGTGATCCCTAAGAAAGTGATTACTAATATATATTTGTTTTGAATGAGAGTCATGTGAATGGTTTTTACTAAGGGAAATGGCACTTATATTATCCCACAAAATTTGTGTTTTGGTAAAACTAATACCATAGTCTGTGATGGTGTGTTACATCCACAACACTTGAGCACAACAACTTCCAGCTACTACATATTCAGCTTCAGTAGTAGAAAGTGCTACTGAGTGTTGCTTCTTGCTAGACCAAGAATCTAAAGAATCTCCTATGAAATGACAAGTTCAAGATGTACTCTTTCTCTCCATTATACATCCACCAAAGTCAGTATCTAAAAAACATTTCAAAACAAAATCATTTCCAGAAGTATAAAATAATCATAAATCCATGGTTCTCTTTATGTAGCAAAATATTCTTTTCACTGCCTTTAAATAAGATTACATAGGATTGAATTGATATGTTGCACATAAGCATACAGAAAACATTAGGTCTGGACGACTAGCTGTTAAGTAAAGTAAACATTCTTTCATACCTCAAAAAGATGTTTGATCTAATGGTTTACCAACTTCATCAAGATCATGTGTGTTTGATGTACCAATGGGAGTACTAATAATCTTATTGTTGTCATATCAATACTTTTTAAGAATATCTTTAATATACTTATGTTGGGATATATAGATTCCTTCTAGTTTTTGAGAAATTTGAAAACCAAGGAAAAATGCTAACTCACCCATCATACTCATTTCAAACTCAAATTTCATTAGATCTGCAAAATAATCAGTTAAAGATTGCTGAGTTGAACCAAATATAATTTCATCAACATAAATTTGAACAATAAAAATATTTTTTTTAACTTTATTTATAAAAAGGTTTGGATCTTCATTTCCCTTAACATAATTATTTTGAAGAAAAAATCATGTAATTCTATCATACCAGGATCGAGGGGCTTGCATAATTCCATTCAATGCTTTGGTAAGTATAAAAGCATGACCAGGATGTTTTTTATCTTCAAAACCAGGAGGTTGTTCAACGAAAACTTCCTCCTGAACATAACCATTATGAAAATCACATTTCACATCCATCTTAAAATGTTTGAAATTGAAGAATTCTCCAAAGGAAAATAAGATACGAATAGATTCAAGTCTATCTATTAGAGCATAGGATTCTTCATAGTCTATTCCCTCTTGTTGATTATAGCCTTTAGCAACTAATCTAGATTTATTTTTTTACTATGATTCCATTTTCCTCACACTTATTTCCAAAGACCCATTTTACTCTAATAACAGTAGTTTCATTAGGTCTTTCAACCAAGGTCCAGACATTAATCCTTTAGAATTCATTTTGTTCATCTTGTATGGATTTAATCTAATCATCATCACTTAAAGCCTCATTAGATCTTTTTTGTTCTAAATGGGAATGAAATTCTATTCGTTCTACATCATTTCTTAAGTAACTTCTAGTCCTTATAGGTTTATTCACATCACCAATGATACTATCACTGGGATGATTCATTAGAAACATCTGATTTGGGTTTTGTAATGTTTGTTCATCAACATAGGGTAGGAAATATTCTTGGGTAAATGCTTCAGAAACATTTTCATGGACATTTTCCTTATCAAAAGGATCTTATATCAAGGGTTGATAATTAGTTTATGAAAACACATCTGAAGATGTAGGTTGGGGTTGTTTAAAAACAAATGGATTAGTTTCATCAAATTTTACGTGTACTATTTCTTCAACATAGAAAGTGTTTTTATTGAAAACTCTATAAGCCTTAGAAGTTGTGGAGTAGCCTAAGAAAATTCATTCCGCATATTTTGGTGTGAATTTATGTATACTATATTTAGTATTCAGGATGAATACCTTGCAACCAAAAACCTTAAAGTAGGAAAGTCTAGGTTTTCTACCATTCCATAAATCATAAAGAGTTTTATTAAAAAATATCTAATTAAAACTCGATTTATATTATAACAATAAGTGCTTACAACTTCATCCCAAAAATGTTATGCTATAGAATAATCATTCAACATGGTTCTGGTTATCTCTGGAATAATTCTATTTCTTCATTCAACAACACCATTCTGTTGAGGGGTTGTAAGTGCTGAGAAGTTTTGAGTAATGCCTTTTCTACTACAAAATTTTCAAAATATGATTTTTGTAATTATCCTCTATGATCACTATGAATTGATTTCATGGAAAGTTTTTCTCATTTTTAACATGGTATCTAAAACTTTTGAAATACGAAAAATCTTCCGACTTCTTTGCTAGAAAATAGACCCACATAAATCTAGTTTAATCATTAACTAAAACAAACACATAATACTTGCCTCCAAAGATTCCAGTTTTTGTAGGACCAAAAAGATCCATATGCACTAACTATAATGCATCAGTAGTTGAGACTTCCCCGATTGATTTGAAACTTGATTTATGTTGCTTTCTATATTGACAAGGATCACAAAATTTTGATGATTCAAATCTAAGCTCTTTTAGATCCTTAACTAGTCTTTTCTTTGAGTGTTTTCATAGGTTCTTAAGGTTACAGTGACCTAACCTTATATGCCATAACCAAGAATGATCTTCCATTGCACTAAGGCAAGGAAGATCTTGACTCCTAAAGTCTTCTATATTTAGTGTGTATACATTTTCTTGCCTATGGGTAGAAAGAATGAACTCTTCCTTGGAATTGTGTACTAAAAACTTTTCATTCCTAAAATTCACATAGTAGCCTTCATCAAATAATTGGATTATGCTAATGAGGTTGTGATTTAGACCCTTAACAAATAAAACTTTTGAAATAATTGTTTTTTCAAGAATAATGATGTTACCTATACCAATAATTTCTCTCAGAGCATTATCTCTGAAAGTTACATTTCCTCATTTTGTTTTGATAATTGTTTCAAAGATGTTTTTGTTTCCAATCATATGTTGGGAACATCCACTATCCATGTACCAAGTATTGTTGTGGGTAATCTCTCTATTTTGCTGAAAACAAAAGTGTTAATGTTTTGGAACCCAAACATTCATGGATTTGGAAATTTCAGAATGAAAAATTTTAGGTACCCACATTTTCCTAGAAAAATAGGCTTTATGAAATCCTAAAGACTGTGTTTTTTTAAGGAATAATTTTTTTCCCAATGCCCACCGCACTGACACTTAGCATAGAATTGAGCACTTTTAGGAATAAAATAATTGTTTATAAAAATTGTTTTATAACTAGTATAACCAAAACTTGAATTATTCCTTAGAGGTAGGATTTGAGAATACATCTTATCAAAATTTTTATTACCTAAGGTAAAGATTGATAAACACTTCCTCAAAGAAAAAATTTCAAATTTTAGTTTGATAACTAATTTCATGTCTTCTAAAACATTTGATTTTGAACTAGAGTTAGGCTCGAAAACATTTTTCTTAGAAACTACATTTTCTATATCCTTAAAAAGTTTATTCTTCTTGGAATTTACTTCCTCAATATTTTCTGAAATACATTCAATATCAAAATTTTTCTTATCAAGATCATTAGAATGATCTGATATTTCCATAGTGAAAATAGTACTCCTAGAATTTTCCTTATCGATATTTTTCATGAGTAATGAGTTATCAATCTCAAGGAGCTTTGAAAACCTAGAAACTTCTTTATAGGTAGGTAAATTATTATCTTCATCAAAAGAAGACTCTTCATCCTAATATTCCTAATATTTATCATTACTAAAATTTTAATTTAAAGAAAAATTGGTCATTGATTCATCATTGTGTACCTTAGCCATTAAAAAATGATTGTTAATAGGTAGTCTAGCTATTTGACCAAGAATATTCTATCTAGAAGATTCGTAATCTGATGATTCATCTGAAGAGTCACCACCACTGGCACTCCAGGTGTCATTTTCATTCATGACTTTCTTAGCTTTATATTTTTAGTACTTCTTTATATTTCTCTCTGAATGTTTTTTATTTCTATATTTTCTTTTAATCATAGGAAAATCAGGTCTTATATGTCCAGCTCTCTTGCATTCATAACTTGTAACTTCTGAATCATTTTTATCATTCCTTTATTTTTTCTTATATCTAGATTGAATGTTATTCTATCCAACAATCTTGTTCATCCTTCGAGTAAGATTGGCAAACTCATTTTTTGAAGATTCAATTCCACTATATTCATATTGAATAACAACCTTCTTAGAATTGGATCTAGTAACTCCCTCAGGAGTCTTGGATTTTGTATGAATGGAAGTTGTAGTAAAAGAAACACTTCTATTCCAATTCTTCTTCTTTATGTTATCAACATCTCTTTTCATTCTGGTCTCATGTTGAAGAAGAGTTAAAAAACATTCATTAAGAGAAATCTGAGGAACCTTTCTGTTCTCATCAATAGTAGTCCTCTTCGATTCCCCCTCATTTGGAATAATTTCTAGGATTTTATCAAAAACATCTTCATCATCTAATCCTTTCTCATCCATGGATTGTAAACTATTCACAATAGTCGTGAATATTTTTTTCACCTTACATATGGGATCTCCATAAGGAAAGTAGAAACCATGATATTTAGATCTGAGCATGGATCTTCTAGTTTCAATTACTTTGGAAGTTCTAAAGCAAGTAACTTCAAGTTTCTTCTAAATACAATTTGTTGCTTCACAAGTTGAAATTTGGCTATATATATTTCTAGTCATGGAAAAAAGAAATGTATTGTGTACCTTATAATTCAGTTGATATTCATTCTTTTCTTGATTGGTAAAGGTAATAACTTCCTTGTTAGGGATTTTATATCCTCTAGTAAGCATAACAAAATTATCAACTCAAGTATTAATAATAAAAGTCTTCATGCGATCTCTCTAATATTCATAATCATTCCCATCATAAATAGGTGGTCTTGTTGAATTGGGATTCTCTATGGAACCAAAATTGATTCATGCAATCTTTAAGAAAAATCATTCCACAAAATCTTGTTAATAGAAAACGTTTGTAAACAAAGAAAATATTCCTCGGTAGGGAAAAAGATAGAACAATTGTATCTTTAACCAAAATATGAATCTGAACATTATGAGTCTGAAAAACTGATTCTTATAATGAGAATAGGATGAAATCTCTTCTGAATCTAATCGTGAGACTAATTTAGATTGAACCAATGCTCTGATACAAATTGTTGAGATGGTATTTGAGTATTATATACTCTATAATACCAAATGTAGAATCAAAATAATAGAGATAATAATTGTAGTATGTAATGATTCTTAAAATACAAGAGGGGGTGAATTATATACTTTAAAAATTTCTTTGGAACTTTTAATGATGGTTACGTTTAACATGGTTGAACAAGGTAATTCACAAAATCTCTAGTTCTACTCACTTTCATGATTCCGGAAATATGATTCCATGAAAGTGAATCCGAAAATATGGTTCTGGAAAATGAAACATAATGAACGTTTACAAAGATACAGATTCTACTGTAAAGTGTATGCAATCTTACTAAATTAGAGTAAAAGTATAATTAACTATAAGATAGTTATACTTTCGTAAAAAATAAAAAATGCAGTATAAAACTTGTAACAAAACATGTAACAAGATGTAAATCTTTTAACCCAAAGATAAGGGTATCCAACAACCTCGGATAAAGGTCCCTTGATTTATACATTCAAGAAATTATATCTTACCCACACCAGGATAATCCCTCAATACAAAGATCAGATTCGGTCTTGCTATCCCTGCAAGGCCTCAACTTCAAGGTAGTCTACACCTCTATCTTCCTCAACAGGGAAGCCCTTAACTTCAAGGTAGTCGGCACCTCTGTATTCCTATCCTCGGATGCCCTCTATTTTACACAGCAAAAATCAGAGTCTCACAAATAAAATATGAACAAGAAGGTCAGTACTCACTATGTAAGAGAGTATCTCTCTATAGAAATCACTTCAGATAAACATTTGTCCAAAAATTTTGGGCTCTTTGAAATGAGATCTTTTTTATAGGTATAGCTCCAACGGTCATCTCCCTCCTCCAATGGTCATATTTTACCTAGAATTTTGGAGAGACCAATAAACGTGTCACTCAAACAATAGTTAGTTATTAACTAAATGCATGACATTGTTTTATAACAAAAACAAGAGTAACCAAAAATATGGTTACATAACCAAAATCCAATATTAGTAATGTAATAAAACAAAATTTTAGAGTCTAACCAAAAATGAATTTTGAGTCTATAATAAAAGGATATTCATATTCTATTTTATATGACATTTGGAACCTGAACTCTATAGAATTATGGAGTCTGAATTCATTAGAATTCGGAGTTAGAACACAGAAGAGTTCGTAACCAAAATTCGATGAATTTGGAGTCAGAACTCAAAAGAGTTCGTAAACAGAATTCAGAGAATTCAGAGTCAGAACTCAGAAGAGTTCGGCGTCTGAATTTAGAGAACTCAGATTCAAAAGTCAAAGTCTGAAAACAGAATACTCTTTATCTATGTATTATATTATTCCAAGGTTTTAGACATGAAACCCAATTTTACACATACACAAGATAATGAACAATGAAAAACATGGAAAGGATAAATTTCCATGGAAATGGAAAATTTTCATTATAGAAGTAAAACATAATGGTAAAATGATATTTACCTTGAGATAAGGTGTTTGTGATTTTCAAAATAAGAAGGAATGGAAAAGTCATAAGGAAAACTTATTGACGCAACAAAATCCACCAAATATGAAGAAATGGAAATGTCATAAGGAAAACCTTATTAAATCAACAGCTATGAAGGCTACAATATATTTATTATATAGATGCCACATGTTACCTTTATCTTTTATGATTTCATTGAAGTTGTGTAGTAATCTTATGATTATATGATGTAAACTATGTAGTTTATGTTTTATGGGTGAAATGTATGATTTTGTGAAAACAATTTCATGGGAATTAAATATTCATGGAAAAAACATTATTTTACTTATTTTATTTTCCTTACTAATCTTTTTAGGATCATCACATGTGTTTTAGTATTTTTCACATGACTAAAAGAGTAACTGTGTCAAGGATAGGATCAGTGGAATGTTATGCTGTTAAAACATGAAATGATATCATCTTTATATTTAATAAGTTTTTGTTTTATGAAAAAAAGGATAGTGAGTAGAGGTGTATAATTCAAATATATATGTTTTTATGTAAGAGTTATTTCCTAATTCCCTAAAACTATAAACCTAAAAATATTCATAATCTTAATTGTTGACTTATCTCAATATTATCTAACATTTAAGGTTATGGCCTTATAGTTGGTATTAGAGGAATGGTTTAGACAAATTTGGTGATTATGATGTTTTCTAAAGGGTTAGGGATATGATCAAGGATTTATAATTTTATGGTATATTATAATTTCAATGACCTAGAAACCCCATTTTGAGGGTTTTTTTATTTCATAGTGATTAATGATATTTTCGGAGACATTCACCTTTGAGGAAATTAATGGTTATTAGTATTTGGGATAAAATATGTTAGGTATGAAACAACCTATGATGTTAAAAAAATTTATAGTTTTTTAAGATTTTGTCTCATTTTTTTAATATTATTATAATTATATAGTCTTTGAAAAAGGACAACACCCAGACCGTGTGACAACCCATCACGTCAGACAATGTTTCTGGAATCGAACCCATAATAAAAGTGCCACTGGGATGTATCCCCTACCTCTGGCCTACATGAAGTCCCTAGTTAGTATAACTTAATATTTGTATTGAAATTATTTTATGGATTAAGAATATGTTTATTTTTGGAACTTATGTCTCTGTAGAATTTGGGTATTACTATTTAATTTCTGAGATTAAAAATAGTTCATCTCTTTAAAAAGGATTTTTATTTGTTGGGGATTAACTGATCTTGTACTAACCATTTTGGTTTCGGTTAATGTGTAAAGATGGCAGAAATTTATAGTTCATCCCTTGGGGATTATGTGATTCTCTTGAGAAAAAATGATTTTGTGGTATAAATTTATTAAATGATAAAAATCTACATATCATGTGAGTATATTTCCATATGTTCTTATTATAAGTAATAAAATAATTCATGAAAATTATGAAAATAATCTTATAACAAAACCTTTTTTGATTTACTTTTCATATTGTGAAATCAATTATCGTTTAACCCATCACACGTTTATGGTTTTCTTGTTATTATCTTTCTCCTAATCATGTTTCCTATCACTATCCATCAAAACATTATGGTTAGTTTTTCATAGAATATCCATGTTTTCCAACATACAATCATAGAATTTTTTATCTAGGGTAACCTTTTTACTTCTTTTTAATTCATTTAATTGATTGTTTTATTGAATCTTTTTCCGAATTAGGATTTTCAATGAAGTTTCTGAGCCTAATTTTAAAATTTCAAGGATGCAATTTCAAAAATAGGGGAATTATGTAATGACATAAATATTTATATAGTAATACTTTTTAATTTATATTCATATGATATTAATTTTATTTTAAAGTGTACTCTTTTTTCTGATAGCATACTCGACATGCAAGAACGGGTTTCTCTGAAATCTTACGTTGCACACAACATTGAGTTATACTAAAAAATAATTCATCTATAATATTATTATATTAAGTGATTTATAATTCCTAGCTATTATAATGGTGGTAATTAATAGTATCAACTGAATTATGAAATATGGTTTACATGTGTTAATATAATGATTCATTGTTTACCAAATTTATTAGAAATTGAAATAAATAACAATTGAATACAAAGGATGTGTATTTATGAAAACCTATTTTAAAGAGAATAATTAGGTTCATAAAATAATATCAAAATTTATGGATTATTATTTAATAGAAAATATATGATATATATAAAATAAATTATTTTAAATTCATCTTATATTTTTTCTAGATATGATTTAAGAACGAATTCAATTTTTCATATAAAAGAAGTATTTTTATAAAAAATACTGTTTTACTACCTTTTGATGGAGAACCCTTTTTAAATATTATATTGGTCACTTTTATATAATTTATTGGAAGTAATTAACTTCTTCTTTATAATAGGAACATAAAAAACTACTTTGAATGTAATTTCGGTATTTCTCTCATAAAATTTATATTTTTTTGAATAATGAAAATTATTACATGTTAACTCAATAATTCTTTTTAATATAATTTATTTATATATTTATATTATCAACATAATTATTATTAATGTATAATTGGATTATGTTTTTATAACTTAATAAAATTTCTTTCATTTGGAGTAATTTCTCTTTTAAATTGGACATAAAAACATGCCAATCTTTTGATAGTTTTTATTTCGTAAAAACCTACATTTTCGTTTTGACAGGAGAAATTAATTTTAAATTAATTTTATTAAATTATATGTTTAGAATTTTTAACAATTGATTCCATATTTCAAATAACAGGGTCCAAATTGTGTAAAAAGGTACCTTTTATATTTTGACATTATGAATAATAGCTTCTATAATTTTTTTAATTACCATGGTTAGAAGTTAAATCATGTAAATTAGGGTAAAAATATTAAAATAATATAACACTATCCTAACATATGTAATAATCCTTTTTGATGAGATATATCCTACCATGGTAATCCTGGTATAAATTTTGGGACCCCATGAAGCAACTTGGGTGTGATAATGACATGTTATAGGAATTATTTTAATATAAAAAGGAATATAACATAAACATGTATATTTTATTCAAAAAATCAATATAGGGTTATATAAAATATTGTTTTTTCTATAAATTGTCATTATAAAGAAAAAAATTTCCTACATCATGGTATTTTAATGATAAATTTTAGACAATAAATAAAAAAAATTATTTATGAAACAACAATGATTCAGTGATTGCTTCATTAATAAAGGACTCAAATAAATGATTTTATAAATATGAAAAAAATATTATTTGACATAATTTATTTCATCCATGAATTTTCTCGATGAATATGACAGGTTAGTATTGATTATTTTTTTTTGAACTAATCAATTTTTTTATGAATTTGTAATTAAGTCATATATGAATAGTCATCACAATTGAAAAAATTAATAACTTAAAATATAAATTATTTTATTAAATGATATTAAATTCAAAAAAATATAAGATTTATACAAACGGTTAATATAACACCAAATATTACATAAATGAATTTTTTTGGGACTGTTGACATTATAGGGTAATTAAATTTACCCAAAATGTGTAAATAACGCGATATCACTATTAGATTAAAAATTGTTAAATAAGGGTTAATACAAAATATTAAGGATACAAAAATAATAAAAATTTGTAGAAAAATTATTTTATGATGTTTAATGGAAAAAAATCGTATATTTTAATTTGAGGAGTTCTTTACCATTTTCAATCAAAATTGATTTTATAATAAATTAATATTTCAAAACATTCTTAAGTGCATATAACCTCTCATGTAAAAGGGATATTCTTCATATCTTTATCTCACACATCTAATGCCTTTTAGTTTTGAAGGATATGTCCAATAATATTTCTCAAATATCTACCTTACTCTTTGAATTCTTACCTTGGGAAGATGGAAATTCAAGAAATCCTTTTGGCTCAAATCAAAAGATGTTACCCAATTTATAGGTGACGTATCCTCTCATGCTCGTTTCCATTGTTTTCCTTCTAAACTCCCTATGATTTCTTATTATATTACATAACAAATCCAGTATCATAAATATACTAGTATGATGTTATTATAATTATTCTAACTACTCTTACACACACCTATATCTAATGGATATGAACATATTGTTTCCGTGTATGGTGAACTACAGCCACATGAAACGATGAATGTTCAATTTTCTCCTACCACCTCTCATGGTGTCCATTATGATGGACTGTATTTATATAGGATATATATTATATTTATATTGTCGCTATTATTTTTTATTTTTTATCTAAAACATAACTTTTTTCTTTCCATAATTTGTAAATATGATAATTTCATTTGAGGAAGAGTGAACTATCACCCCCTCAAAGTGATATGACTCATTAATTCAATACAAGGAACATATAATGGATATATTTACTGAAATTATTTAACAAATGTAACATATATATTATAATAAATTTATCACAAACCATATTTTCATTTAGTTTTCATTCCATTAATATAAAAATGAAATGAATGTAGCATTCATGTGTACGTACATCCTACCGGTTCCATGAACGGTGCATTTCATTTATTAAATCAAATGTTATAGACTATTATAAATACACATATACATGATATATATATATATATATTATATTTAAATCATGAATATCATTCTAGAGATGATAGGCTTTTGTCTACATGAACAATTTACATCAAAATAAGTTCTTTTTCTACTCCAACAATGAATGTCGACAAAACGTCTGATATGAGCTAAAATAACTAACTAATTTATATAACATGGTAATAAGTGATATATAATAGATAATAAAAATTAAAAAAGTTCTAAATAATGTAAAAATTAACCTATGTGAATTATTCATTATGTTAGTGAATGAACGGGACAAGTTGGATTTAGGTTAAGGTAACTTCTTAACATAATTTGTATTCTTCGGGATAATATTCTACTTCCTGATTATTATCATGCTATTATTGAGTGTGAAATAAAAAATGATTTTCTATATTGTATTTATACTTTATCTATGTGTACATATAGTGAATACACATAATCAATTTATTTTATTTACCAAATGATCATTATAGGGAAATTTCTAAACTCCATTTCCACACATTGGTTTTACACATACTTCATTGATTTTATTATGCCAATATTGAGTGTGGAATCACTTTTTATTTATATATGTTCTAATTTCAACTTCCCTATTTGTGGATATACTATTTCTATATATAATCACCCCATTGAAAAATTGTTACGTCATTTATATGAACTTTCTAAGGGAAATCTTAAATCAGTCACATTTCATTGAGTTAAATATACATGTCATTGGTTTTGGTATTTCAAGAATATGTGTGAAGGAATTATGATTTTATTAAAGTCATTATTCTCTTATATTGGGTGTATTTATATTTTTCAGACATAATTATGCCATCTATTAATACTTAATCTTAATATACGATATTTGTAAGGGATTTCTCCTAAATTTATATTCCATTGAGGATTATTTATTTTTATGCACCAATTCAATTTTATTTTGTATATGTACTTAAATTTGACATATTATATATGGAATACATTTATTTTCATGATATTAAAAGTTTTTTTATTTTTTAATCTAATTATTTTTAATCATGTATTTTCTCAAGTGTTAAGGGACTCTTTGACTTAAACATCATTTTAAATGTTTTCAGTATTTATTCTTCTAAAAATTTCTCATTATTGTCCATGATTTTAAAATGGGTTTAAAGATGTATTTTTATGGACATGAGTGTTTTAATGTATAAATTACTATCAAAAGTTTCAATGTGCAATGGGAAACTTTGATTAAAAATCATCTTTTTAAATGTTTACATAGTTTTGGAAATGTATTGAATATTTCAATATCATGAATTGAATTCTTGTTATTGATAAGTGAAATGTTGGTAATTTCAATCTTTTATGAGTTGTGATAGAATAATTAAACTTGTAAATTTGATTGTTGGTAATGTGGTAAACCAAATATAGGTGGTTTGTGATAATCGTACGGTGGATGATCCTATGATAGCTCCCCAATGCATTGGTTAATTTTTCGATGTAAAATTCTAATGTTTCTCCTAAGATATTTAGAGAATCTAATGTAATGGTTATTTATAATGTAACCATAAAGGCTACTCTCTATGTATCTATGAAAGCTACAATGTAAGTATGATATATATGCCACAGGTTTCCTTCATGTTTAATTATTTCTATGAAGGTTTATGTGAATATTACAATTATATGATTTAAACAATGTATTTTTTGATTTATGGGTGGAAAGTATGTTTTTTGTGAAAATGATTTCATGGGTTTTAAATATTCATGGAAGAATAGTATTATTCCATATTTTAGATTCCTTACTAAGTTTTTTTTTTGCTCATCCAAAAAGTTTAAATGTGTTTTCACAAGACATAGAGAATAATATAGTCAAGGATGAGATCAAGGGAATCTATAGTTGTTAAAACAGGAAACGATGTCATGTTTCTTTTTAAAGAGATTTTGTTTTATGAAAAAAATTGATAGTAAGTAGATTTGTCTACTTGTAATATTTACGTTGTTAAGTATGAGTTAGGACATTATTCTATAAAAATATAAAATTGAAAAAATATCATGGATGTTTATTGTTGACTTATCTAAAGATTATACGATTTTTAAGTCTAGGTCCTTATAAATGGTTTCAAGAAAATGATGAGGCAATGTATAGCTGACCCTTTATCTACTAGAACCACTAAAAATTAAACAAGGGAACATAGAAATTCATGGCCTTCTATGTGGGTATTTTGGGGTATTATACAATGGGTTGTATTCCCTTTTATTTTTAGCTTTTATTAGTATTCCTATCTATGATCATTATACTTTTTTAGAAGCATGTGCTTGGTATATGTAGACTAACACTTCTACGACGTCCTCGTGTCATGCTCTATGAGGGTGGTGTTGATCACTCACTAGACATGGTGTGCCCTGAGCTTCTAGTCTTACCATCAATAAATACACTTGGGTAATTTCTTATTGTACCTTATCTGGGCATTGATTCATAGATTCATGATAGATTATTATGTCTAATGATTTTTCTGTAAGGTTCTCCATTGCCTGTACCAATGATAGCTAATCTGACATGTGAGTTCCGATAATAGGATCCTCCTACCTTCTTAGGGGATATGGGTCCACTGGCTACTAATTCTTGGCAATAGTCTATCATATCTATCTTTGATCATCCGATGACTCTTCCATAGGAGAGGGACAAGATTGACACTTATAGGCTGTTGAAATTAGCCAAGAGTTGGTCAGATGTCATTACCCTCGCTAGTTTCCATCAAGACATGGTATGGGATGACTTACATACTATTTTATAAGATTATTTCATTCTACACACACTAATAAATGACTGGTTTGTAGTATTTATACATATAAAAAATGATGATGTTTTATTTTTTGTATTATTTAGTGCATTTCCTTGAGATTCAATGATTTTCACCACTTCTAGCTAGTGATGAGATTTCACGTTCTAGATGCTTTGATAGTGGGATCATATATTCCATTAATTCTATGTTTAATATTTTTTCCAACCAGCATTATCTAAAATAGTCAATTGGGATCTTATCACTAATCATAATCTGAGTGATGGTGATAGTACTAGGAAAAGAGATCATTGTTGGGGTAGGTTAGTAGTTATTCATGTACTGGAAAACGTTCCAACTAGGTTTTTCTTTAGGGAATTGGAAACCAGAGTACCCATACATGTACCTATATGGTGTTTCATTAGTGTGGATGATAGAGCACTTGAAGCCTCAGTGTGATATAAACCCTCAAGAATGACGATCTTACGGCCATAGGGGCATCTTCATAGATTCCTTCAGACCATTCCATTATCTTCCTGTTGAAGAGGATCTGAACAAGATATAACTTCAAGGGAAGGTTCTTTTATGACACATCAGGCGAGGAGTTGTGTTTGTACTAGAAAGACTGTCTGTGGAGATGTTCTTGGACATGGTAGCCAGACTCCTGATTATAAGATGTCCGAGATAAGTTATTTTGATTCTGGTAGTCCAACTCTTGTACATGTCCATGTATTAGTCCATTTTCAGGAACTATAAAAAAATTCAAGGTTTAGGATACCTAACCATCTACAATATGAGGTAATATTCTAATAGTATCCAGAAAAGTATTTTCATAATTTGATATTGGATCTTCACAGTCATCCATCTACTTAGGTATCATTGAATGTATCAGTTTGTAAATATAGTATTATTGTGGTGTAATGACCCTAGACACATCGTTCGGAGTATGTTCATAGGGAAAACAATTTTCCCTGATGTAGAAATTTATTAACTCTATTGAGGACTTTTTTAGGGATTATTTGTTTCAACGTCATTCTCGGGTTGGATTAGTTAGTTTCATATCATCCCTTTGTATACTGTTTTCATTTTAGTGTTTCGTTTACTTCACTAGAGGTATTAGTTATATAAACAAGGGTGATTGGGATGACTATGTTAGTAGATCTAGAACAGATCATCATGGGCTAGGTGGAGTGACTTCCTAGATTGGAATTGTCTTCATAGAGGATTAGTGATTACATCAGGATGAATTTCATCTACTAATAGATCATTTTAGGGAAAATGTTTCCAAATATTTTTCTATCTTACCTCCAAATAGATAGGAATATTTTTTGATTGATCTCATTCTAGGAGCGTCTCTAGTGTCTATTCCTCCATACAGGATACTACCTACTAAGCTCCAGCAGCTTAAGTGAAAGTTGTAGGATTTCAAGGCCAAAGGTTTTATATGGCCCAACACATCTAAATGTCCATTACCCATTATTTCTCTAAGATGGAGGATGTTACCCTTAATCTATGCATGAATTACGTTTGGTGGAACCATCTTGTAGTGAATAACTATTATCCACTACCTCAGATAGATGATCTCTTCAAATAGCTTTGTGGATTTTATCGTTTTTTCTAATATCGGCCTAAGATCACGCTATCATCATGTGCGAGTAATTCCACTATACATACCTCTTATAGATTTTTGTTTTATGAATTGTATGTATGTGTACCTCATAATTCCATTCAGTATAAAGAAACCCACCATTTTAAAAGAAGTGATTAATAGGGTTTTCCAACACTATCTAGAATTTTTTTCATGGTATTTATTGAAGAAACCTCAGTGTACTCCCACACTCATAGTGACCATGAAAATAACCATTAGATCATTTTTAGTACACTAATAGATAATCATCATTACACCATGACAGTGTGTTCCTCTTTTGGATAGATAATATTCACTTCTTGGGTCTTGTTATTTTGGTATCAAGAGTCTATGTTGACCTAGAGAAAGTGAGTGTTGTGGTTTCTTAGGAGCATCCCAATAACATGTTTGATATTTATAGTTTCTTGGGTATGGATACATATTCTAGGAATTTAATATAGGACTTCTTTCCCAGTAGTTCACCACTTTCAAATCTTAAAAATAATAGTTTAATGTTCCTATGGTACGAGGAGTGAGTGAAAACCTTTGAAGAGATGAATGGGAAGATTGTCTCAGCACTTATTATGACTCTTCTAAATGACAGAAGAGGATATATATTGTTTTTTGATACATTAAACATCATATTTGGAGTATTTATCATGTAATAGGATAGATTCATTGTGTATGGATATCAATAGGTGAGGCCTCATTTGAAAAACTACCCTATGCACAAACTTAAGCTAGCAATATTTGTCCATTCCTTATGTTCTAAGAGACATTATCTATTGGGTGGGATATTTTTCATATATACGGACCACAAGAGCCTCAAATATATCTTAACACAGCATGAATTGTACATAAAATAGTGAATATGGGTCTAATATCTCCAGTACTTCGATTTTGAGCATTCCTAAACACCAGGAAATGGAAATACAGTAGCAGATGCACTGAGTCAGAAAACGTAGGCACATGCCATATGGGAAGCCAGTGAAAATTTGAAGTTAATTTCTATCTTATATGAGATACATCTGATGTTTCGTGATATTCATGACAATCCACAACTGTTATCCATTATAGTTATCCCTTACCTCTTTGAGAAGGTGAAGAGAAGGAAGATTTTAGATCCTGAAGGATTAGTTATCCATGAGAGTATTTAAGGTGATAACCTGCCTCCAAATTGGTCTATGGACAGAGATGATATCTTTCATATACATAAATGTGTATGGGTTCTTTAAAATATAATAGAGTGAAGTTAATACACAAGTCAAACACCTTATAGTGGGAAGTTCAACCAGACATCTCCAATATGAATCAAGATATTCACCACCAACTTTGTTGTCTTAAGATGAATCATCAGTTAGTAGTCTTTATTACTTGGTTTTCCACCTGTCAGAAGGTGAATCCAAAGCATTAAAGAGCTCATATCTTGGTACAACCACTTCCAGTACCATAATTGAAATTATAATATGTTTCTATTTACTTCTTAGATAGTTAATTTAGGTATCGTAGTAGTAGCGGTGTAGTATAGGATGTCATTGACACATAGACAAAAGTTTCCCACATCATTCCAATATAGGATACTTCCCTAGTTAAGGATATGGGATGATTTTATTCCCATGAGATCATTTCTCTACAATGGTTCCCTTGTACTATCATTTAGAATTTGGATTCTCACTTCGAATCATGGTTCTATTAGGTGTAATAGAATGCTATGGGTATATGGGTACTTTTGAGCATAGATTTTCACCCATATACTGATGGATAGTCAGGAAAGATGATACACATTCTAGAGGATAGGCTCCAGAAATGCATTGAGTATGAATCCTTGACTTTTGAAGATCACGGAATTGGAATATTTGTCTTCTTGAGTTCTCCTATAATAATAGCTTTCAAGAGACAAATCAGGTTTCTCCTTTTGAGTCCTTATATGGTAGGCCATTAAATTCACCACTATGATGGCTAGATATTGGAGACTCATTCCTACTATGTCATAATATCTTACAAGAGACGTCAGAGTAGGTTTAGAAGTCTATGTTTCCAATGATTACTTCTAAATCATTAAATAAAGCTTATACAGATCACCACTAAATACCTCTAGAGTTTGAGGTCTGGGATTGTTTTTTCTTGCAGGTATTACCCAGTCTTGTGAATAAATAGATATAGAGGAAGGTGAAACAATATTCATGATTTTTCTAGCATTTTGAAATTTTGAAGAGAGTTGTACTGGTATCCTATCATTTGATACTACCTCTGATGAATCATTACATGCAAGACATCTTCCACATTTCACTCCTTCATTGATATCATGTCGACTCATCTCATAATTTTGAGCCCAAGGAAGTTGAGCTATATTTTGATTATTTATTTGAGGAGTATCCAATAAGTATCATTGATCAGAGAACAATGTATCTCTAAGGTTTGTCTGTCCATCTAGTATGGGTGAAATGGCACCAGAGTAATGTATAAGAAGATAATTGGGTGCGTGAGGCTAACTTACATGCCTAGTAGACGGTGTTTTCTCAAACAGTTTATTTCAACCCTTGGAAGGTGAACTCGTGGATGACTTCCTTTAATGGGGAAGATTTTAAGAACCCTATTTTTCACTTAGGTATGGATAAAATAATTTTTTTTGTATAAATCATTTATATAGACCCAATTTGGATTCCTACTAAATTCACGAATGTCTCGGGGGTGCCCGGGAGTTTTTTTGAGCTCGATCCTAGTTTTTTGGGAAAAAATGGAATGTCGTACATTTATAAGAAACCATGTGGGGTAGGCCTCATAGTTAGTTATAACTGTTTAAGGAGGGACCATGAGTTGGAGTAGGGAACAATGTTTGGCCTAACTGTTATATTTCAGTAGAACGACCATGTGAAAACTATCAACAAAATGACAAAGTTATTTTGGAAATGTGGAACATAGTTTCACTAACTATGAGGCCTAACTATATTGGTTCCACCTTCCTACAGTATATCATGCATGGTTGGTGAATGGTTGAGAAAACCATGCATCCAAACCATGTGAATGAAAAAATAGGATGATATTATAATTTTTTCCTTAATTATATGTTTTAATTCAGCCCACATTTGACTTTTCTCATTACATTACCATGATCTCCTTATCCTCCCTTTTTGACCACTTTTAAGACAATTATAGGAATTGACTGAAATTGATCATCTAGATTCTAAATTGATTTCCATTTATCTTTTTCGATCCACACTGGTAAGATCTTAATTCTCTTTTAATCATTGATCGTTATTCTTCCAATAAACGATGATATTCACATTTAAGATCATATTACATATTTTTAGGGAATTGATATTTTTCATAGATCTCATCCAATCCATGCCAAACTATAGACTAATACTGGATGAGAAGAGTTTTACAAGTACAAGGTAGTTGGTCTATAACACATCCCGTGCATTTCACCATTCACTAAATTGTTCGGTTCATGCACTGATTTCATCGAGTGTCATATATTAAATTTATAATCCATTATTATAGTCATTAGAACCATTTTCTAATGCCCATTCCATATATGTTATTATTCATTGGTGGTTATGTCCACAATGTCGACCACACCATGTAGGGTGTTTAAATTGTAATGCTATTAGTAGATTTTTGAGTCTATTAGTTCCATATTTCAGGTGAGATGTGACTTTACATTGTGAAAATGGAATGTATATTTTATGTATGTAACTTGGTCTTATTAAATTTAAATTATTGTTCTTTTTTCATGTCCATAGGACCCCTTGAAACGTATTATATAAGGTAGTGGAATGAACCCAATGAATTGAATATGACTCTAATGAAGTGAGTAGTTTAATGGACCTTGGGCTTGTCACACTAATGAATGGAAATTCTTGGACCTCTTGAACTTATTAAATGGTATAATCATTTCCTAGATTAATTACATAAATTACTTCAATTTTAAGGTGAATAATTGTATATAGATGTTGACATCATTACTATTGAAGTGGTCATAACCAATTATGATTTTGATTCCTGAGGAAAATCTAAGAGAACTCATTTACACCATTTTGATTCAAGGATGTTGGTTTACATGGTTGAGACCCACAGTAGAACATAGAAAGCTCATAGTCAAGATAATTTTATCATTGAGATGGGAATGGGGTGAATTAGTGATAAATTCATCTTTTATGATTCCTTGAAACAACCTTCTCCTCCTGTTAAATATTCAATTCCTTGCTGAAAAAAATTCAACCACACTTCAAAAGGAATAAATGTATTTACAAGGTAAAATATTAAATAAGAGTAGCTTTTTCCTTTGTATTGTTTGGAAATGGTCCAATACCCTACAATCCATTAGAAAACAATCCTTATATTACAAATAGTAGGATATACAATTACACTTTTGTAGAACTATGTAAACAATTCAATTAGTTTGAGTGCACACTCTTACAAGTTACCAATCCTTTTTTCAAATCCAAAAATGTATTCGATTGAAAAAACTTCTTCAATTTATTACATATAATATGGAAACAACTTCTTTGACATTATTATTGAAAAACCAAGTCCTATTTTCCCTTTCGGATTTTACAAGTCTAATTTCTCCGAGTATGATTATATCTAATATGATTCTTCTTAGCATGATACTTCTTCATAATATTCTACCCAGTATGAAAAATATAAATTTTATAGAATATGGTATAGATGAATCGACACTACTTCAATTCTCTTTTTTCCTTGGATTGAAAAAATTATTACATAAATCCTGATCCTATTAATTCACCCTAATACAATAATAAACAAAATAAAATTGGTATTTTGAATATGGAAATCATATGAGTATGAAAAACACTGAGTATTATGATTAGCTGAACATAATGTTTTGATCTTGTCTCTTATCATTCACTTTAATCCATCAAAACATTTTAAACAAAAGTGAATATAGAATCATCTTCTTTTCTCAACAACTCAGAGATTTTCTCTTGTGAATAGTATATAGGTTGTCATAAAAGTACTATGTTCATTTCTCCTTTTATAGGTGACCCTTGATTTTATTTTGTATGAATCCCAAAACATTTACCGATTAATCAAACTCGCCATAATCACAATTTCTCATAAAATCTCAGATTATTTTTGACTTCATCATATCCTCTCAATTCTTCTCAATTCTTCTAAAATTGTTACATCGTATTTAGAATTTCATTTCAAAAGATATTACTATTAACAATCATGGGTTTGATTTTTTGAATCTGATTTCATCAATAAAAAACTATGTACCAATTGTAATAATGTGTATGAAGAAATGGATACCACTCAAATTGCTGACTAAAACCATTATTTTGAATAAAAAGACCCCCCTATATAATTCATTCATTAAACACCACTTTCAAGCTCATTTAACTTCATCACATCTTATATTTACCCAATTGAAAAAAACATCTTCTTATCCTCTTATCTTGACCCACATAAAAAATCATCATCTTCTACTCTTCTCCTGACCCACATGATGAAATAACTTCAAAACAATTCAAATTTCATTTTTCTATTTTTTATGTAATTCAATCAACCATCCATCATAGCTTGATTTCTATTTTCCCGAGAATGATCATTTTGAGTACTATCATTTTTTTCTTGATCCTGGGTATGGTCACTCTCGATATAATCATTCTAAATATGATCATACTAGGTACGATATTTTTCATCCTGATTCTGAGTACGATAACGCTATGTATGAATGTTTTCTTATGAAAATGATTGATGATTGGATTCAATACTACCTAAGTACAATTTTCATGAGTACTATTTCATTTTGATCGGTAGCATATAATATTTCTCTTCCACCTGGATAATATAAATTATGTATGATTTGTAATACCTCTCTTTCATTTTCGTCCATAAAGGTTGTATCCTATGTTCTTTAATCATTTAATGATTTATGTGAAAAAATATCAGAAAATAATCTTCACATTAATTTAATCATAGTCATGGAGACTCTAATTCCCCATAAATAACGATTTATTCGTATTGAATACATAGTGAATCTGATGAAATTGAATTCCTCATTACAATCTTCTCCCATTCCAAACTCAAGGTGATTCAGATAAAAAACATTTCATCCAGATATCCTTTTCTCATTTACATGGACAATGTTATTCTGATTCATTAGGAAACACAAGTCTAATTTTCAGTATTATTTTCTCCAAATAAAAATTGAGGTGATTTCCCTTTCATCTTAAACACCCATTACAAAACAAATCCTTCTTCTATAATGAAAGAAAACATTTGAAACAAAAAACCATCATCTTAACTTGGTTAAAAAAATATACCCCTTTGGATTTTTTTGTCAAGCAAGTTTCATTAATTTATAAACATTGTATCCTCAAGAAATGGATTCCATATCTATTATTATATTCTTATGTGAGCTAGCTTATTATTGGATATAAAAATCATTGATAGAAAAATCATGTTTTCTAAAAGTAGTTATTATGATAACCTTTATCTTTTTCCATCCATATATCTTCTTCAACCTCAGCTTTTCTTCAGCCATCTTGGTATAAAATAAAATTTATTTTCCTACAACCACTCTAATAAATATATATAAATGTTCACATGAAAATAAATGATGAATTAATAACTTACCCACAACTTGATCTTTTTACAAGCATCAAATGGATAGATTTAGGAAAAAATTCAATTATACCTTTTGGAAACACTATCTAAAGGTAAAATAAGAGAGGGGATAGATACACATACCTCAACCATGAATATATGGTGGCAGAAAACCAAAGTTTAGCCTCAAGTTATAGAATGATTCCTTTGTTAATGTTTTAGTGAATTTGTTAGCAACTAGTAAAGATGTTAAAATATACTCCATATTTAATTTAATCTTATACACATTCACATTGATGAAATAATATTTGATATCAATATATTTGGAATGATAATTTTGAACAAGATTATAGGTGATATTGATTGTTCATTGATTATCACAACCCAATAGCAAGGGTAACTTCACATCAAGAAGTAAATCTTACAATTGAGTTTTCTTCCAATAAAGTAATGAAGTAGATTGAGTGAAAGAAATATACACATCATCAGCTATACTATGAGTTACATAATTTTTTTTCATTTATTTACACAGGAGAAAAGGTCTCATCAAAGTCATCCCACATCAGTGTCTTGATTCTTTGTTTTATTCTGAGTAATCAATTTGTTATGAATTTTTAAAAACGAAAAGTATGAATAGTGACAAAAATTGACATAATTAATAATATAAAATATAAAATTGTTTATTAAATGAGATTAAATTCCTAAAAATATAAGATTTCTCCAAATGGTTATTATAAGTGAAAATATGTTATAAATGGAATTTTTGTTGGATTGCTAAAATTATAAGGGAATTACATTAACCCACGATTTGTAAGTAGCTTGATATCACTATGAGACTAAAAAGGTTAAAATAATGGTTAAAACAAAATGTTAAGGATACAAAAATACTAAAAAATGTATAAAATTTATTTTATGATTTATATTCGAACAAAAATCATCTTATATTATAACTAAATTAGTTTTGGACCATTTTAAATCAAAAATGAAATTATAATAAATTAATATATCAAGAATTTCTTAAAGAGCCCCCCATAATTCTATAAAAGGGAACGTCTTCTTCTCTTTTTCTCAAACATCGAAAGACTTTTAATTAGGATGGATCTCTCCAATATTATTTCTAGAATCCCTCCCTTACTCCTAGAAGACTTACCTTGGGTAGAAGGCAATTCAAGATAGTATTTTTCCTCAAATTAAAAGAAGATTCCCAATTTAGAGGTAATGTCTTCTCTAAAGTTAATTTACTTTAATTTTCTTCTCCCCTCCCTATTATATCATTTATAATTTATTACATAAATATAATAGAATATTCAATATGCTAAAATATTTTTTTGTGAATTATTTTAACAACACTTACACACACCTCCATCTAATGGATACAAACACATTGTTTCTGTGTACGATGAACTACTTCCTCATGAAACGATGTTTGTAAAATTTTCTCCTACCACCACTCTTGGTGGAAATTATGATGAACTGTAATTATATAAAATATATATTATTTTTATATTTTTCCTATTCTTGTTTATTTTTTTATTTAATGATACTTTATACTTTCTATAAAGTGAAAATACGATAATTTCATTTGAGGTGGAGCGGACTATCTCCCCCTCAAAGTGATATGAATCATTCATTACATACATGAAACTTATAAAGGTTGGTGTTAATGATGTACCATTTAGTTTTCATTCATTTAATATGACAAAGAAATGAATGTAGCATTCATGCGTACGTACATCCTACCGTCTCCATGAACGATGAATTTCATTTCTTGTCTCTGAATTTTATGGAAAATTATAAATAGATATATACTTGATATATATTATATTTAAATAATGAATATAATTCTAGATATTATATACTTTTTACTCTACAATTTACATCCAAACAAGTTCATTTTCGACACCAAAACTGAATATCAACAAAACATCTGATATGAACTCAAATAACTAACTAATTTTTATAAAATGGTAATAAGTGATATAAATGAATAATAAAAATTAAAAAGGTACTAAATAATGTACATATTTAACTATGTTTATTATTCAGGATTTCAAATAATGAATGAGATAAGTCAGAGTCAGGGTACATGAACTTATTAACCTAATTTCCATTCTATGGGATAATCTTCTACTTCTTGATTATTTCTAGGATATTATATTAGAAATAAAATTTGATTTTATATATTTTATTTATACTTTATTTATGTGTACATATTGTGAATAAAAATAATTGATCTATTTTTTTACAAAATGATATTTGTAATGGAATTTCTATACTCAATTTCCACTCATTAGGTCTTACGAATGCTCCATTGATTATGTTATTCCAAGAATATGTGTGGAACCACTGTTAATTTATTTATTTTTTAATTTACACTTTTTTTATGTAAATTTTCTATACATAATAACCCCATTAATATTTTCTTACGTCGTTTATATAAACTTTGTAAGGGAAATCTTAACCCAATCTCATTTTATTGAGTTAAATATCCATTTCATTGGTTTTTTTTCAATAACATGTTTGAATGAACTATGATTTTTTTATACAGAATATACTACTATAGTGGGTGTATTTATATTTTTCACACAGTATTATGTCATTTATTTATCCTTAATCTAAATATATGATATTTGTTAGTTATTTCGTCTCAGTTTACATTCCATTAAGACTTATTTTTAATTATCCACCAATTCACTTTTATATGGTGTGTATACTGGCCATTGACATATTATATAATTAATATCCTAATTATCATGATATTATACGTTTTTTTAATGTTATTAGTTAATTATTTTTTCTTCCAGTATTTTCTCATGTGGTAGGAAACATATTAATGAAAACATCATTATAAATGTTCTCATGATTTCTTCTTCTAAATATTTCTCATTAATGTCCATGTTTTAAAATTGGTTTTCAGGATGTATTTATATGGAATTCAGTTTTTAAATGTTTAAATTCCTATAAAATGTTCTAAATTGTTATGGGACACTTTCATTAAAAATTATTCTTCATAAATGTTTAAATAGTATTGGATATGTATTGAATATTTCAATATCATCAACTGATTTCTTGTGATTGATAAGTGAAATGATGATAATTTCATATGTGTTTTGATTATGTAATGGTATGTGAAAATTTGACGGTTTTTTACATGATAAAAAAAATATAGGTGGTTCCATGATAAACCATTGGCGGGTGAGCTCATGATATCTCTCCAATTTATTGAGTAATGTGACGGAGGTAAAGAATAATGTATCTCCTAAGAGATTTGGGGAATATATTGTGAAGCGTATTTCAAATGTAACCATGAATGTTACTACCTATATTATAGTAAATACAAAAATGTAGCTATAATATAGGTTACATACGTTTCCATTATATTTTATTATTTCTATGATGTTTTATACGAATATTATTTTTACATTTTGTAAGCTATGTAGTTTATCTTTTTTGGGTGAAATGTTTGATTTTTGTGAAAAAAATTTAGTGTGTTTTAAATATTCATGGAATAATAGTTTTATTCCTTAATTTATATTATTTACTAATTTTTTTATGCTCATCCCACGTTTTAAAAAGCTTTTCAGAAGACATAAAAAAGAATAGTACAAAGGATGCGATCAAGGGAATGTTATACTATTAAAACATGAAAAAATGCCATGTTTCTTTTTAAATAGTTTTTACTTTATAAAAATATGGATAGTGAGTATACGTGTCTACTTGTAATATTTAAGTTGTTATGTATGATTTATGACCTTATTTTCTATAAAAATAAACCTAAAATGATCCTCAATGTGAATTGTTGACTTGTCAAAAAATTATGTAATGATTACGTCTATGGATTTATAAATTGTTTCCAGAAAATGATGAGGCAATTTATAGTAGGCAGATTATCTACTAGAACCCTTACAAATTAAACTATAGTAATTACCAATATGTGGGCTTATAAGTGGGTATTTGGGGTATTATATAATTGGTATTATTTACTTTCATTTTTTATCTTCTGTTACTATTTCTATCTATCTTATTTAATAATGTTCAAAACTGTGTGCTTGGTGTTTGTAGACTAATGTTGTTATGACCTCATTATTTCATGCTCCTTGAGGGTGGTGATGATCATGATCCAGATGTGGTGGGCCTTGAGATTCCTGTATTATTGTTATGAAATATATATGACTCATTTTCTATTGTACCTTATCTGTTCATTGATTCATTGATTCATGACAGATTCTCATGTCTAATTATTTCATTGAAATTCTCTCCATAGCCCATACCAATGATGGTTAATCTGACATGTGGGTTCTAGCAATAGGATTCTTGTCATGAACCAGGCCGGGTAGCCATTGGACCTGGCGCCCGAACCGGTCTACGACATGGCCCAAAGGGCGTTCTTGATCCCCACGGGCTGGCACAAGTTCCCGGGTATCATAAGTAACAAGTGGGAATGAATTTACCCGAAATAGTAATCACAAAACATCTGATAAGATAAAGAAACAGAAACTGCAAGTATACAACCAAACAGGGCCTTAAACAGAAAACAAAAATCAGGGGTTTACAACCTGAACCCACAACCAAGACAAGAGAAAACAAAAGAAAATCAAACTCAAACCTCCAAGCAACCAGAGAGACGCAGCATCCGCACACCACAAAACCATCCTGCACGAGAAGACCACCAACAACCAGAGCCACCATCGCTGAGCACGATGTCACAATCAGGAATACAGAAGAAACAATGTCTACATACACCCAATGGTGTATATAGGGTGTGATCTAAAAGCCCAGTAGAACGCCACCCAATAAAAAGGATCCACGTGTAAACATTGAATGACTAATACATTTACAGGATAAAATAATGAAAGGACACCAAAGCTTAAACAACATTACAAAAACAGTTTCTATAAAGAAAACACTTTTAAAGAAAACAGCTTAAACCAAAGTAAACACCCATGCATATAAGAAACGATAAAATCTTAACAACAACAAAAAACACAAAAGTTTCACCGTATGCCGATGGTAAGTGTATAGTAGTCAACGACCAACAAAAGTGGGAGAGGCCCTAAAGTACTAAAGCTGTGTGGGGCCCTAGAACCTCACATCTTGGTGAACCATTTCATACATTATTGTGGACGAGCCACTGGTAGGGAAACACCTCCTACTATAGTGGTCTCTGGTCATCATCCAAGGATTAGTTAGTTTTGTAAACGTCAATCCAGATAAGTGAAACTGGGCCACATCCACTCCTGTATCACTAGCACACTAGTCTAGTCCACCCACCTAGTACCCATGCTTCCCCTTTTTGTGATAAATGTTGTTCCAGTCTCACATTTCATGCCAAACTCGGACAAGTAAAACGACCAGGGTGTCATATAAACCAAACGCTACACTTTCACACACACAGAAAACCATTTGGAAAAGAACTCACTTCAAAAGACATTACCCAACTCAATTAAAACAATTCCTGCATTGCTAATAATTTTTTATTAAAACATTTTAAATTTTCATCGTTAATAATTTTATTAAAAATCATGTAATTGTTTGTAAACAAATTCCTTAAAAAGAATTATAACACGACTTTACACACAAAACCACTCAACCTTCTTTCATGACCAAACACACCCAACTCCACATCAAGAACACAAATTGCACAATTTTCACCTTTTCACAAAACAAACACAAACTTTATAAAAACACTAGGACACAAACATTGCACTTTGCACATTTTAAAAAATAACTGCAAACATTAATAAACTCTTGCAATTGAATGAAAAAAATTTCCAGACAATGAATTCACCAACTGCAAACATTAATAAACACTAGAAATTTACTAAAAACAAGTTTCCAGACAAAGAACGCACCAACTGCAAAAATTAATAAACACTAGAAATTGACTAAAAAACACGTTTCCAGACAAAGAACGTACATGCACCGCATAAACATACTACTAAACGAAAATAATGCATAGACAACTTCATGATAATTAGATCTTCACCCATAAAAATTAATCAAGTAATATTATAAATTAACTAAGCAAGAAAATTATCTTATCAAACAATGATTAAACACGAAACCACCTACCTTGGGTGTCGATGATCCCAATACTCAGTGAGAAACTTGAATTGCTCATCAAACGCACTGCAAAAAATCCAAAACAATCCTTAGAAACAAAATATCGACAAATTCATCAAAAGAGAAACAAAATCAGCACAAATTAATCACAAAACAACATGATAACTCACCCCAAGTGAAAAGCAGTTTAGAGAAGGGGAAAACGGGTGGAACCAAGGCCTCAGAAGTTGGTCACGTGAGAAGTGGGTCGCTAGAGGTGAGCTCGAGGGTGTAGGGGTGCTGGTTGGGAGGTCGGGGTTCAAGGGGGAGGTCGCGCTTCCAGCCGGCCGAGAGGGAGGTTGCAGGCTGCCGGTGCAGTAGTACCCGGGAGTAGCACTGCGGTTTGCTGGAGTGGGAGGCCGGCGAGGGCGACATCGGCTTGTAAGGAGTTCGGCGGTGGTGCGTCACCAAACGGAGCCGGATGGAGCGGCTTGGGGGGGGGGGGGGGGTCGAGTTTCCAAAGGCGGAGGGTGCTGGTCGAGCGAGGGCTAGGTGCGACTAGAGGAGTGCTGGTGTGACATGGGGGAGAATCGCGCAAGGGAAAGGGAAGTCGACATCCATGGTAGAGGGGAGTTCAGCGCGATGGGAATGGGGGAATAAGGGGGGTGCGGTGGCCTGGGTAGCAGGGTACCGAAAACAAAGAAAAAAAGTGAAACCCTAAACAAAAAGGGGGAGGAAATAAAATAAATAAAAGATAAAAAACAAAATAAAACTAATAATGATATTAACATTAGTAATAAAATTATTCTTAATCTAAAACATTGAATATAATAATAATAATAATAACAATAACAATAACAAAAATAGCCTAATAAAAGTTACATCCTTAAAAAGATAACTTCAATTAGGAAGTTAACAATTTCAATTAGAATAATTAAGAATGATGATGATAATAAGTTATGGTGATAGTAATAATGAAAAAGAAAATCTTTTAAAAATAATAATAATGCTCTTAATAATGACAATGAGATTAATAATACTAGTAATTATATTAATATCCTAATGCAAGTAATAATAATAAATAGAGTAACTTAATAATCATCATTAATATAAATAATAATAATACACAATAATAATTAATAATATCGTGAATAATAATATTACTATTATCAGTAAATCAATCAATTAATTTTTTATATAACTATTATTATTTTTTTGTACTTTTATTTTACGACCCACTTAATTTTATTTCATCATTGTTAATTAACATCTTTTAATTAATAGGACATCGGCAGGTCACCAGATGGACCAGGCAAGGCTGCACGGTTTCAAAATTGTGCCTCGCTTGAGTCGCGCGGTCTCAAACTTCCATTGCATTATCATTATATTAATCATCACATAATTTTTTATCTTCCTTGAACACCAGGCATGACATGCGGTGGACAAGAAGAGGTCACACGGTGACCCAGGCGAGGCCTCACAGCTTCGACCGCATTGCGCTGGACGCAATCAAGAAAAAACACACAGAACCCGAAATCTTAAGTTAGGTTTTGACCCAAACTACCAGACTCAAAGAAAAATAATAAAATAAATAATGGGAAAGATACGGGTGTGACCATTCTCCCCACCATAAAGCTTTCTTTTCCCGGAAAGCCACTATTAAGGGAGAGAGTCACATCCGAAAACAATACCCCCTTAAGGTCCAAAGAGGATCCCCACAATCAACAAGCGAAAAGAGTCAAAAGCATCGTTCTCAGAGCAAGTGACTCAAATACATCTTTGTGGAACTCATAAAAATACATTATGATATGTTTCGCGCACTCAAAAGAGCTAGAACGCCTCCAGTTGACTGGTCAAGGAAAACGACTCTCACACATCCGGAAACCAACCTCACAAGACGATACAACTCAAACCTTATTAAACGAAAACCACACCATTTGGTTATAATGAACAAAGAAGCTCAAACCCCGCCCAAGGAACACTCTTATCACTTATCACCAAGCCATTTTTAAAAAAAGAATCAAAAGTTCAACATGGGGAGGCCTGAGGGGCTCCCCACCATTAGGAACTCGCTGACGCTCGAGACGAGACAGGAAAACCGATAGGGGGAGTTCCGGGCGGACTTACCACCATTAAGGAAATTCCCACACCGATTTATTCTAGAGACCTTTGTGCGAGACCCATCGCGGGTCTCACCGCCATTAGAAAGAACAAAGGATACATAACTTTGAAAAATTCTCGAGGGTGACCAAACACCCCACCACAAGGGGAGGGGAGGGAGGGGCCCAACCACCCAGGTGTCAAAACAACAACCTAAGACCCGACCAACACATCCACATCTCAGGATGATCATTATACAATTTTGGGACCGATTTCCCCAGTATACTCTCAAGGACCACTAAAAGTGATTACATCCAATGGGACGCTACCCCCAAGACTTCAAGGCATCGAGGCGAACATTCCTCCACATAGTCACTAAAACCTTACCCAACCAGACGGTTTATTCGAAATGGAAAAACCATAGAGAAAAATATAAGCTTATTTCACTTTAAACACCGATGACAGAAATAAAGTCGGGGTTTCATACACTCCCGGGGTTCCGGAACACACGCCAGCTTCACTCCAAGGCCTATGGCTGGAGCCCTGATGTTTGAAGCATCTCCTGCCTCGCAGTCAGGTATAGAGGACTCCTGAGCGGTGCTCCTCCTTTTGGTGTCACATGAAACCACACTGCTACTGAGACAACACCAACAAACACAACACATTATGACATCCAACTGATCATACACAGAACATTCACTAACACCAGATCTGAAATGGTGCATGTGCATCATCCTTTTCCACACTGAATGAGAACACGACACCATGAATCGTCACCTGAATGTGCCCATTGTTGTAGAGAGGAACATTATATGGAGAGGGACTTCAAACTGAGTCTTAAACAACACATGACTCCTTTAATCAACCGTATCATCCCCATGCGACTGGGTCTGCCACACTAGTGGCCTAACGTAGACCCCGTTCATAAACGAAACCACCGAAGGACCAAAGGTCATTTAGAATAGTGGTCAGCACCGAACATTCCAGGATACTTCCACCATTCCCCACTGGACTCTCCTTCAACATTTCCAAAAAGATCATTCAGATTAATGAGGTCAAACATCACCCTTGACAATCAAAGAGAACTCACACTGCATGATGTCATTGAACATGACCCTTACAACCGATGAAAAAAAATACTACAAAGCCCTTCAAGACTCTTGTCAACACTGAAAATTTTGAACCGCCTTCACCCATTCACGCTGGATTTCCTTTTGCTGTTTCTAGGAGAAACCTTCAAACACGACAATGTCAAACTTCATACTAGATGAGTTAGACACTCAAAAGACCAAAACTCCCTTTAACTCCCATCGCGTCTGTCATTCCGCTGCGAGAGGATCCGCTTATTTGTAAAAAGGATAGGTGGGTTCAATTATATAATTCATGAAGAGATTACTCTGATAAACTGGAGGTTCGGCCAACGACGATTTTCCTATGGCCGCACTTCAATACCATGTCAACGCTTTATGGGGGGCATACACTAGTCATGAAAGAAAACCATGGACTCAACCGAACTGGTCCAATGGTCAAGACATACCACAAGCAAACACCAAACGTGCAGGGGGAACCACTGTAAGGGATCCTTGATGTAATCTTCAAAATAATTCACAAACCAAACGCTTTCCTACCAATTTACAAATAAGAAGTCAAAATCGGGACACAAATCATTCTGAAAGTATCCTCAGCTCAAAACGCCCCACATCTGACATTTTCAAAACACAAGGACACGCCACACAAACACCGTTTACTTAAACCCAATTTTTTTTCTTTAACAAAATATTTTGAAAATAAGCAATCCTACTGGGTTGAAAAAACACCAATGACGTCCCATGAGCCTCACACATGCATGTTATCATGCCGCAGCGACACCCACCTCATGTCCATCCAGGAACTCATCCGCTCGTCCAATTAACCATTTCCATTTTCGTATACACTCATGCATGTGGTTCCCCATGAGAGCACCATGGATTAAAACCAAACCTTTCCATTTTTCAAAACCAAAACATCCAACCCCCACTTTTCAAACCTCACACACTATTTCATTTTTAAAGGGCTTCATTTGAAAACATTTTCCATGACCAAAACATTTTTACTTGAAAACCAAATGTCCACAATTTCGAAATAAAGAAACAAGGAATAGTGCATGAGAAAACTAGTGGCAGTGGGTGACTAGAACATATGGTTGGTGGCCATACACCAATCACACCACTGCCACGAAAGGTATTTTAGGACAGTGTCCCCACATCAACATGGATTTCCAGACCCTCCGAGATCACTGGGACCACTGACCTTACCCCTTTTCATTTCCATTAGACAAGATTATCCACAAGGACCATAAACTCAGACAAACCACAATACACTTTAGTAACTTGAGTCCTGCCACGAGGTGTGCTGGCCAGGCACCTTACTCGCAGCCTAGACGTCGTGTCCCGAAAAACTTAACTCCAGTCTGCCATGACTCTATCCCAAAATATAATGACCCAAGAGAGAAAACATGGGCCTTTGATACCATTTTGTCACGAACCAGGCCGGGTCGCCATCTGACCTGGCACCCGACCCGGTCCGCGACATGGCCCGAAGGGCGTTCCCGATCCCCACTGGCTGGCACAAGTGCCCGGGTATCGTAATTAACAAGTGGGCACGATTTTACCAAAAATAGTAAACACAAAACAACTGATAAGATAAAGAAACAGAAACTAAAAGTAGACAACCAAACATGGCCTTAAAAAGAAAACAAAACGAAGGGGTTTACAACTTGAACCCACAACCATGATAAGTGACAACAAATGAAACTCCAACTCAATCCTCCAAGCAACCATAGAGATGCATCATCCACAAACCACAACACCAACCTTCACGATAAGACCACCAACGACCAGAACCACCATCGCTGAGCACGATGTCACAACCTGGAATACACAAGAAACAAAGTCTACAAACACCCAAAGGTGTATGTAGGGTGTGATCAAAAAGCCCAGTAGGACACCACCCAATAAAAAGTTTCCATATATAAACATTGAATGACAATTACATTTGCAGGCTAAAATAATGAAAGGACACCAATGCTTAATCAACTTAAAAAAACAGTTTCTATAAAGAAAACACTTTTAAGGAAAACAACTTAAACGAAAGTAAACACCCATACATATAAGAAAAGACCACAATTTCACAAAAAAACCCAAAAGTTGCACCGTATGTCGATGGTAAGTGTATAGTAGTCCAGGAGTACCGAAAGTGGGAGAAGCCCTACTGTACTAAAGCTATGTAGAACCCTATAACCTCACGTCTCGGTGAAACATATCATACATTCCCATGCACGAGCCACTATTAGGGAAACACATCCTACCATAGTGGTCTCCGGTCATCATCCACATTTTAGTTAGTGTTGTAACCTTCAATCCAGCTAAGTGAAACTAGGTCGGAGCCACTCCTGTATCACTAGCACGCTAGTCTAGTCCACCCACCTAGTACCCAGGATTCCCCTTTTTGTGCTCAATGTTGTTCCAATCTCACATTTCATGCCAAAATCAAACAATTAAAACAAATAGGGTGTTAAATAAACCAAGCACCACACTTTCACACACACAGAAAACCATTTGGAAAAGGACGCACTCCAAAAGACGTTACCCGACTCAATTAAAACAATTCATGAATTGCTAATAATTGATTATTGAAAAAAAATTTAAATTTTCATCGTTAATAATTTTATTAAAACATATTAAATTATTTTTAAACAAATTCATTAAAAAGAAATATAACAAGACTTTAACACAAAAAACCACTCAACCCTGTTTCATGGGAAAACACACCCAACACCACATCAAGAACACAAATTCCAAACTTTTCACCTTTTCACAAAACAGACACAAACTTTATAAAAACACTAGGACACAAACATTGCACTTTGCAAATATGAAAAACTAACTAAAAACATTAATAAACACTATAAATTGACTAAAAAAAAGTTTCAAGACAAAGAACGCACCAACAGCAAACATTAATAAACACTAGCAATTGACTAATAATAAATTTACAGACAAAGAACGCACCTACTAAAAACAATAATAAACACTAGAAATTGACTAAAAAACAAGTTTCCAGACAAAGAATGCACATGCACCTCATAAACATACTGCTAAATGAAAATAATGCATAGAAAACTTCAAGATAATCTTATCAGCACCTATAAGAATTAATCATGTAATATATTAAATTAACTAAGCAAGAACATTAACTTATGAAACAATGTTTAAACATGGAACCACCTACCTCGGGTGTCGAAGATCCCAATACTCGGTGCGAAACTTGAATTTCCCATAAAAAGCACCACAAATACTCCAAAACGTGCCTTAGAAACAAAATATCGACAAATAAATCAAAATAGAAACAAAATCAGCACAAATTAATCCCCAAACATCATGAAAACTCACCCAAGTTAAAATCAGTTGCGGCGAAGGGGAAATGGGTGGAACAAGGGCCTCGAAAGTTGATCGTGGGAGAAGTGGGTCGCCGGAGGTGAGATCGAGGATGGAGGGGCGCTGGTCGGGAGGTCAGGGTTCAAGGGGAGGTTGTGCTTCCAGTCGGCCAAGAGGGAGGGTGCAGGCTGCCAGTACAACAGTTTCCCGGGAGCGGCGCTGCGGTTCCCTAGAGTGGGAGGCCGGTAAGGGAGACGTCGGCTAGTAATGAGGTCGGGGTGGTGCGTTGCCAAATAGAGCAGTCCAGAGCAGCTTGGGGGTGGGAGAGAGTTGACGAAGGCGGAGGGTGCTGGTCGGCCGAGGGCTAGGTGTGACTAATGAAGGGATGGTGCGACGCGGAGGAGAAGCACGCAAGGGGAATGGAAGCCGACAGCCATGGGAGAGGGGATTTCAGCGTGATGGGAATGATGGAAGAAGGGGGTGCGACATCCTGGGTAGGAGGGTACCGAAAACAAAGAAAAAAAGTGAAACCCTAAACAAAAAGTGGGGGAATAAAATAAATAAAATATAATAAAATCAAAATAAAACTAATAATGATAATAACATTATTCTTAAAGTAAAAATTTAAAGAAAATAATAATAAAAATAAGAATAACAATAACAACAATAGCCTAATAAAAGTTAAATACATAAAAATATAACGTCAATTAAAAAGTTAACAATTTTAATGAGAATAATTAAGAATGATGATGATAATAAGTTATGATGATAGTAATAATGAAAATGAAAAGATTTTAAAAACAATAATTATGCTTTTAATAATGACAATGAGATTAGTAATATTAGTAATTATATTAATATCATAACGCAAGTAATAATAATAAATAGCGTAACTTAATTATCATCATTAATATAAATAATAATAATACACAATAATAATTAATAATATCTTGAATAATAATATTACTATTTTCAGTAAAACAATCAATTAAGTATTTATCTAACTCTTATTATGTTGTTTTACTCTTATTTTATGACTCAATTTTATTTTTTTTCATTGTTAATTAATGTCATTTAATTAATTGGACATCGGCGGGTCACCCGGTGGACTAGGTGAGGCCGCTCCGTTTCAAAATTATGCCTCGCTTGAGTCGCGCAGTCTCAAAATTTCATTGCATTATCATTTTATTAATCATCGCGTAATTTTTTATATGCCTTGAACACCGAGCATGTCATGCGGTGGACCAGATGATGTCACCTGGAGACCCACGTGAGGCCACACCGCTTCAACCGCGTTGCACTGGACACAATCAAGATCAAAACACACAGAACATGAAATCTTAAGTCCGGTTTCGACCCGAACTACCCACCTCAATGAAAAATAATAAAAATAAATAATGGGAAAGAGACGGGTGTGAAAATTATGCTACCTTATTGGGGGGATTTGGGTCCATATGCTACTAAAACTTGTCTAGAGTCTATTATATCTATTTTTTATCATCTGAAGACTCCTCAAGAGCAGAGGGACAAGATTTTAACTATTAGGTTGTGGGAATCCGCCAAGCGTTGGTATGCTGTTATTACCCTAGCTAGTCACAATGAAGGCATGGTATGGGATGACTTATATACTATTTTTTATGAGTAATTATTTCCATAGAAAATAAAATAGGACTAGGATAGATACTTGAAGCATATAAAAAAGGATGATATTTCATTTATGTAGTATTTAGTGTATTTCAACGAGTTTCAATGATTTTCACCACTTCTATCTAGTGATAAGATTTCACATTCTAGAAATATTGATTGTGGTATAATATATTCCATTCAAACCCAGTTGAATTTTTCTCCTACCTACCATCTCTAAAATAGTAAATTGTTATCTTATTATGGAGGATAATCTGATTGATGGTGATAATACTAGGAAAAGATGATCATTTTTGTGGTTGGTTAATTGTTCTTCATGTACTGGGAGACGTTCCCTCATGGTTTTTATTTAGGGAAGTGGAAACTAGTGTAACCATACGTATACCTATATGTTGTTTCACCAGTGTGGACGATAAGTCACCTGAAGCCTCAGTCTGATAGAGACCCTCTAGAATATCAAGATTTACGGTTATAGGGGGCATATTCCGATATTCTTATGGACCTTTCTATTATCTTCTCAAGGAAGATGATATGCAGTAGCTCCTCCTTAAAGGGAATGTTCTTTTACGCCACTTCATTTGAGGATTTAAAGTAGCATGTGAGATACTATCTAGGGAGGAGGTCATGGACATGGTATCCAGAATCATGATCAGCATAAGTTCAAGAAAAGTACTCATGATCATGGTAGTCCAACTTTTGTACATGTCCATGTATCAGCCCAGTTTCATGCACTATAACAAAAAATATAAGATCAGGCTACATGACCATCTAAAAGAAGTGGTAATACTCTCGTAGTCTCAACTAACGTATTTTTGTAATTTAATATTAGATATTCACAATCATTCATCTTTATAGTTTTTTTGTAATGTATCGGGCTGGAAATACAGTGTAACTATGATGTAATGATATTAGAAAAACCGTTGAAAGTATGGTCAGAGGAAACCAATATTCACCTTTATTTATAAAGCTATTATTACAATTGGGGTAAAGTTTTTTGGGATTATGGAATCAAATTCATTTTCAGGATGGATTAGATAGGTTTGAATCATTTCATTGTAGACTATTATCACTAGAGAGTGTTGCTACATCACTAGAGGTGGCAGTTATCTAAACATGGGTGAGTGGGATGTACATGTTAGAAGTTCTAGAATAGAGCACCTTGGTCTAGGTGGTCTAACTGTCCAGATGTGAATTATATTTATAGAGGATTAGGGATTACACCAGGATGAATTTCATATGCTAACAGATCATTTTAGGGATGGTTTTTCCGAATATGTTTCTATATTACCTCCAAATAGAGTGGTATATTTTTTTAATGATATCATTCTAGGAGCATATCCTGTGTCTATTCCACTATAAAGTATGGAACCTACTAATCACCAATAGCTTATGTAAATGTTGGGGGATTTCGAGGCCAATGGTTTTATATGGCCCAACACTTCCACATGTTGTTCACCCATAATTTTTCCACGATAGAGGATGGGACCCTTAATATATGAACTAATTACACATGGTTGAACTATATTATAGTGAATAAAAATAATCCATTACCTCTTATAGGTGGTCTCTTCGACTAGATCTGAGGATTTTGGATGTTTTCTAATATCGGCCTAAGATCATGCTATCATAAGGTGTGAGTCATGCCACTAGACATACCTCGTATATATTTTCATAGTAGGTATTGTATGTAAGAGTACATTATAATTCCATTCATTCTGAAAGACACACCCACCATTTTCATGGAATTGGTGAATAGGTTTTTCCACCCCAATCTAGAATCTTTTATCAGGGTATTTATCGAAGAAACCTTAGTGTACTCTCAAACTCATAGAGTCCATGAAAAGAAACTTGAGACAATTTTGAGTACACTAATAGAGAATAATATTTACACCAACCATGTATTTTCCACATTCTTATCAACAAGGTTCACTACATGGGATATAATATATTTGAATCTAGAGTCTATGTGGACCCAGATAAGGTGAGTGTTTTGGTTTCTTAAGAGCATCCCAAGAACTTGTTTGAAATATGATGTTTCTTCGGGGAATTATAGAAATTATAGGAATTTTATATAGGACTTATTTCCCACTAATTCACAACTTACTAGTCTTAAAAATTATGGTTTCATGTTCCAATGGTCAGAGGAGTGTGTGAAATCATTTCAAAAGTTTAATGATATGATTGTCTCGGCACCAATTCTGACTATTCTAGATCCTAGTAAAGGCTATATAGATTCCATTTATTCATTATAAATCATCTTTGAAGTAGTGATCATGTAATATGAAGGATTAATTGTGTATGGATGTCAATAGGTGATGTCTCATCAGAAAAAAATACCCTACGCAGAAACATAAGCTAGCATAAGTTGTCTATTCCTTATATTGCAGGAGACATTATCTATTGGGTGGGATATTTGCAGTGTATATGTATCATAAGAGACTCAAATATATCTTTAGACATTATGGCTTTCTTCTAAAATAGTGAATATTGGTCTAACATCTCCATTCATTCGATTTTGAGCTTTCTTATAAGCAAGGAAATGGAAATGCAGTAGCGGATGCACTAAGTCAAAAAACGTGCAGGCATGAAATATAAGAAGCTAGTAAAAATATAATTTAATGTCCCTATTATATGAGATAAATTGCTAGTTTAATGATATTGATGATAATACATTTATATTATCCTTTGTATTTACCCCTTCCCTCCTCGAGAATGTAAAGAGCAGAAAGATTTTAGATCATTAAGGCTTAGTTTTCTATGAGAGTATTTAAGGAGATGGCCTGCCTGCAGATTGGTATATGGATAGATATGATATCCTTCATAGAAATTTATGTGTATCGGTTATTAAAAATATGAGAGATAACTTAATACACAAGTCAAACACTTCTTAGTGGGCAGTTCATCTAGACATCTCTAATATGAATCGATATATGAAAAACCAATTTTGTTGTCTTTGCATGAATTGTTAGTTTGTTGTCTTTATTACTTAGTTTTCCACCTATGAGAAGGTAAAGGAAAATCATTAATAACCTTCTATATTTATACATCCACTTCTAATCCCATAATGTAAATGGGAATATGTTTCTATGTACTTTTTTGTTAGTTAATTTTGGTATCCTAGTGATAGTGGCGCAGTATGGGATGCCATTGACAGACTGAAGAAAGCATCCCACTTCTTTCCTAACTAGGATACTTTATATGTTGATAAGATAGGATGATTGTGTGTCCATGAGATCATATGACTAAAAAGGGTCCCTTTTATTATCATTTCAAATTGGGATTCTCAAGTCACATCATGGTTTTGTTAGGGGTTACTAAAATCTATGGGTACAAGGGTGATTTTGAGCACAAAGTTTCACCCTCAAATTTATGGATATATATATTTGATGATACATGTTCGGGAGGACATTCCATATTATTTTACTAAGCATGAATCCTTGAATTTTTTAGTTCATAGGTTAAGAATATCCATCTTCTCAAGTTATCCTTTAATAATATCTTTAATGAGACAATTCAGATTGGTCCTTTTGAGACCATGTATGGTAGGTTATGTCGTTCACCCTTATGCTAGCTAGAGGTAGGAGAGGCATTCATACTAGTTCATAATCTCTCGCAGGATACTTTAGAGTAGGATTCTATAATCAGGTTGCATATATATACCTATCATTCTAGACAGAAATCTTATGCCGATCACCAATAATGTCCTCTATAGTTTGAGGTTGGGGATTGCGTTTTCTTGTGAGTATCACCAAGTATTGGGAATATGCAGATATAGAGGAAACTAAAGCAACATTCATGATTTACTATGTCGTTTGAAATTTTGGAAAGATTTTCCCTGGTAGAAAATCTATTGATACTACCTCATATGAATCATTCCAGTCATGAAATCTTCCACATTTCACAGCTTCCCTAATATCATGTCGACCCTTCTCATAAATTTGAGCCCAATGTAGTTGAGCTATATGTCAATGATTTATTTGAGGAGTATCCAATAAGTATCATCCACCGGAGCACAAAGTATCTTTAAGGCTGGTTTGTCCATCTTTTATGGGTGAAATGATAGCATAGTCATTTATATGAAAAGAATTGGGTACGTAAGGCCAACATACATACATATTGGATAATGTTTTCTCCGAAAGTGTATTTCCTCCCATGGATGGTGAAATCATGGATGAGTTCCAATAAGGTCAGAAGATTGTAAGAATCCTATTTTTTATTTATGTATGGATAATATTATTTTTTGTCTAATTATTTTATGTAGACCTAATATGGATCCATACTAAAATCACAGAGGTATCGGTGGTCACTGAGGAATTATTAGAGCCCGATCCAAGATTTTTTGGTAGAAAATGGAATGTTTCAAATTTATAAGAAACCATGTGGGGTAGGCCTTATAGTTAGTTTTAACCGTGTGAGGTTAGAAAGTGGGCTGCATTAGGGCACAATTTTTTTCCTAACTATTCTATTTCAACCGAACGACCATGTGAAAATTATCATCAAAATTATAGAGGTGTTATGGAAAGTTGGAACATAGTTTCCTAACTATGAGGCCTAAATGTATTGGTTCCCCCATCCTACAACATACCATGCATGTTTAGTACAGGGTTGGGAAAACTGTGCAGCCAAACCATGTGAATGGAAAATTTGGATGATTTTATAAATTTTCAAATAATGATATGTTTTCATTCATGCCTCTTTTTCCTTTTCTCATTTCATAAACATAACCTCCTTATCCACTATTTTTTATCCATCCTTAAGCTAATACTAGGAATTGATATATAGTGATCATCTAGTGTCTGATTCTATTTACATTTATCTTGTTGGATCCACATCGTTAAGATCTTAATTACTTTTAAATTTTTCATCATTATTCATCAAATCAATGAGACTATTTAGATATAAGATCATACTCTCTATTTTTAGGGAATTGATTTATTCATATATATCTTCCAATTCAGGACAAACTATAGACTGATACTAGATGAGGAGATTCGTACAAGTACAAGGAAGTCGGTCTATAACTCAACCCTCACATTTCTCTATTCTCTAAATTGATGTGTGAATGCACAAATTTCATAGAGTGTCATTTGATATATTTATATTCCTTTTTATAGTTATTAATACCATGTTATAAGACTGATTCCATATATGTTATTTTTCATTGGTTTTTTCCTCCAGAATGTTAAACACCCCATGTAGTGTACATAAATTGTTATACTTTTAGTATCTTTTTGAGTCTATTAGTTCCACTATTCTGGTGATTTATGACGTAAAATTGCTAAAATTGAAATGGAATGTATATTGTATGTATATGAATTTATCTTATTAAATTTAAATTATTGTTTTGTTTTATATCCATATCACCCCTTGGCACTTGTTATTTTTGGTAGTTGAATGAACCTCATGAATATAATATGACTCTAATGAAGTTAATGGTTTCATGCCCCTAGGCATTTTCACACTAATATTAAGAAATTATTGAACCTCTTGAACATATTAAATAGTCTGACCATTTACTGGATTAATTAATTTATTTAATTCAATATTAAGGTTCATAATTTTATTTTCACCATGACATCATTACTCTATAAATTATTTGAATCAAGTATGATTTTGATTCCTAAGGGAAATCCTTGAGAACCCTTTTACACCATTATGATTCAAAGATTCTGATTGCCTTGGATGGGACCCACATTGGAACCTGGAAAGTTCATATTCTGCATGATTGTATCACTTAGAGGGGAAAGTGGTGAATTAGGGATACTTTCTTCTTTTATGATTCCTTGAAACAACCTCCACCTCCTTTTAAAGATTCATTTCCTAATTGAAAACAATTCAACCACACATCTAAATGAAAAAAATTATCTATAGGGATCAATATTCTATATGAGTATATATGTCCTTGGTATGGTTTGGAAATGATCCAATACCATACAATCTACTAGAAAACAATCCTTGTATTACAAATAATTGGATATACTCTCACACATTTGTAGAACTATGTAAACAATTCCCTTAGTGTGGGTGCACCCTTTTAGCTAAAAAAGGGTAATACAATGATTGTGTAACAACACAAGTTATATATTCTTTTTTTTTCAAATGCAAAAAAATATTCAACTGACAAGACATCTTCAATTTCATAACTAGAAGACATTAATAACTTCTTGGACTCTATTATTGAAAAACCAAGTGCAATTTTCCCAGTCCATTTTTCCTAGCCGGATTCATATGAGTACAATTCACCATGATGTGATTCTTCTCAGCATGATACTTCCTCATAAGATTTTCCCTAGTATGAAAAATATAATGTTGATAGAAAATAGTATAGATGAATGGATACTACTTTAATTATTCTTCTTCCTCTATCTGTAAATCCCATTACAAAATCTTGATCCTGTTAATTCATCATAATACAATAATAAACCAAATAAAATTTAAAAGTCCAATATAGAAATCATCTGAGTATGGAAAACAATTAGTATGCTCATAAGCTAAATATATTGTTTTGATATTGTCTCATTTCTTTCACTAGAATCCATCCAACCATTTTTCAACAAAAGTGAATATCGAATCATCTTCTTCTCTCCACAACTCAAGTCTTATATCTCATGAATAGTATATAGGTTAGCATAAAAGTACTTTGTACTTTTCTCTTTTTATAGGTGACCCTCTAGTTACTTTTGTAGGATACCCAAACCTATTACCAATTAATCAATCTGACCCTAGTCAAAATTTCTACTAAAATCTTAGATGAATGTTAACTTTGTAAACTCTTCTCAATGCTTCTCGATTCTTATAAAAACATTACTTATTATTCATAATTTCATTTCAAAATATAGTCTTACTTCAATTAATGGGTTTGATTTTCAAAATTTTATTTCTTCATAACAATGCTATGTACCAATTTTAATAAAGTGTAGGAAGAAATGGATACCACTTAGATTGTAGATTATAACTTTTCTTTTGAATACCAAGATCCTCCTTGATAATTCAATCATCAATTACTACATTCAAGCCAGTTTCACTATATCACATCTTCTATTGACCCTACTGAAAAAAAGATTCTTAGTCTATTCTATTGACCCAATTTAATAAAAACATCTTCCCCTACTCTTCTCTTAACACTCATAAATAATTCACCTGAAAACAAATCATATATTATTTATCTCTACTTTGAGTAACTCAATCAAATATCCTTCTCAACAAGATTAGTATTTCCCTAAGTATGATCATTTTGAGGGCAATCATTTTCTTTTTAAGCCATGGTACGATGACTCTAGATATGATCATTATGAATATGATCATTCTAGGTACAATAATTATCTTCTTAATCCTAAGTATGATCATCATATGTATGAATGTTTTCTTATATAGATGATGGATGATCAGATGCTACAGTCCCTCAGTACGATTTTCATGAGTATTATTTATTTTTGATCGAAAACATATCCTTTTTCTCTTCCACCCAGATATAATAAATCTATATATGATTTGTATTACCTCTTTTCCCTTTTATTCCATAAATCATGTATCATATGTTATTTAATAAACTTATGATTTATGTGGAATAAAAATCATCAAAGCATAATCACATTCAATTTATCGTAGTCATAGAGACTCTAATTTTACATCAAAACAAATGATTTGTTCATATTGAATACATAGTTTATCTGATGAAAACCAATTCCTCATTATGATCTTCTCCCATTCTGAACTTAAGGTGATTTGGATCAACGCAATTTCTTCCAAATATATTTTTCTTAATTAGATGGAAAAAGTGTGTCTGATTCATTAGAAAAAAAATTCCAATTGTCAAAATAATTTTTTCTGAATAAAATGTGTGGTGATTTCCCTTTCATCTTAAAATTCCTTAACGAAACAAATCATTCTTTGACAATAAAAGAAAAAATTTTGAAAAAATTCACCACCATCATCAAATTGGTTCTAATAATCTCCCCCTTGGGATTCTGTTATCCACCATGTTTCATAAATCAGTGAACTTTTTATTCTCATGTAATGGATTTAATATCAGTTATTATAATCTTACATCACCTTGCTCATTACTGTAAATAAGAATCATAGATTAGAAACCCATGTTTTAAAAAATTAGTGATTCTAACAACCTTTTTCTTTTTCCTTCTTTATCTCTTCTTCAACGTTATATTTTCTTCATCCATATTTGAATAAAATAAAGTTTATTTTTTTAAATCCACTCAAACAAATATTTAGAATCGGTCACACAAAATACAATGATGAATTCATAGCTTACTCATAACTCCCCCTTTTGATAGGCTTCAAATTAATAGATTTAGGAGTTAATTCAATTCTACCCCTTGGAAACTCTATATAAAGTTAATATGAGAGAGGGGATAGATAAACATTCCTCAATCATAATGATAAAGGGGTTGGAAACCCACGTTTAATCTCATGTTAGATAATTATTCCTTTGGTAATGTTTTATTGAATATTCTAGAAACTAGATTTGATGTTTGAACATACTCCCGATTAAAATAAATATTCTTTACATGCACTAGGATTAAATAATATTGATATCAATTTGTTTTGAATGAAAATATTCAATAGGGTTCTAGGTGATATTGATTTTTCTTTGATTATCACAACCTAATATCAATGGTAAGTTACCTTCAAAATGTAAATATTCTAATTCATTTTTCTTCCACAAAAGTTTAGTAGTGGGTTGATTTAATGAAACATACTCAGCTTCAGCTGTATTGAGAGTTACTTAATTTGGTTTCATTGAATCAAAACTAACACAATTATTTCCTAGAGAAAATACTCCACCAGACTGTTGTTCCTTTGTTAATACGTTTCTGAAAAACACATTTGTCTTTATTTTCTAACCCATCATCCATTACATTATCAATTGGATTTTTAAACATCTTTTTATCCATAAAAAAAATTAGGCGTGTTTTAAATTTTCCCAAAAACATATAACACATTTTCGAACTTAGGATTTTTTGTAACTTCTAAATTCATCAATTTTTTAATCTTGGCCACATACATAACTCTCCTAGATTGATTCTTTTCAAATATAATTCCATATTTATTTTCAAAATATGAAGGTAGATTTCATTGATCCTTATAAGGTTTCTTATTTTTAGAGAACTCACCATCTTTGGTGATATAGATTTGAAAACCTTATTTATTTTCTCAGATTTTGAATGTTTTTGTAGAACAACTTCCAACTATTTTTCTTTTTCTTTCACCTGCACTTCCAGACACTACCTATGATTTTTTCATATTCATGATATTCCTTTAAATCATCAAACTCTTTTAACTTATTTTATTTCCCATCAATAAAAATTTTTGATTACTTATTAGGGAACAATCAACTTCAAAACATTTGTTTTTCTTTTCAGTCTTCTAATAATTCTATAATATTAATTCAAATATTATTTCAAATGATATTAAAGAGGATTTTATTCTTCTTCTAAAGTAATTATTCTAATTTATTCTTCATTTACTATTGGTATAAAAGTATTCTCAATACCATACTCAAATAATTTTTCGGATTCAAAATCGATGTCTTATTCTTCATCATCTTTAGATAAGAGGCTTCTTCTTTTAGAATTGATGAATTTCCTATCTTTCTATACAAAATACAATTTTCCATTATCGCACAATATATTCCATGATATTCTTGGATTTATTTATTCTTCAATACTATCATATTCTTTATTTCATTGATAAAAATTGAAAAAAGTGCCCAATGACTCCGTCTTCCAAGAAATTCAAGCAATGTTTCCCTTTGAATTTCCATGTACCTCTTTTATCATTTATAAAAAAATGAATAAATTATTGTCAAGATTTTTTCATACCTCATTTTTTTAGTCAGAATCACCAACATCATTTTCAATAAGAATATTTTTTCTTTTCATTCTTTTCATCCTTGAAAGACATTTCTATATCATACTTTTCTTTGATTTTCATAGCTTTATACCTTATAATTTCGAAATTAATTAGAGTGCTATGAAAATCCTAAAGACATAATGTTTTGGGATCTTTATTTTCTAGTGAATAAACATTTACATTATACTTGTTAGTAAATACTCTCAAAATTGTTTTGACCACTGTATAACCGTTTAGCATTTCACCAATACATCTAATAGTACTCACAATTTCTTTTACCCTATTAAAGGAGCCCTTAATAGATTCATGCTCACCCATATAGTAGTAACATAAGGTCATTTTATGTATTACCTTCTCTTATCTAATCATATCCAACTTGAAATATTGTCGATATTACTTTGAGATTATATGTATACTAATCTTTCTAGGAACTACTTAATGATTTTTATCTCATTAGGGTTGAAATGATTACACTAACTAGAAATTACATAAAGAACATATAATTCTTAATAAGTCATTTTTAAAAGAGTTTCCCATTAACAAAATCATTTTCTATAAATTATTTATTTATTTATTTATTTAGTAATACAATAAAATATTCTTATTTTTTTAAATTGATTATCATATTTCATTTTTATATAAACAATTTTCATTTACTGCTATTAAAATGAAACATAGTATTTTTTTATTGTGTTCTTAAATAGTGTTTAATATGTAGAATTATTTTGTTAATTTTATAAAGGATAAGAATTCTAAAGCATATATTTATTATTTTTGGGCATATGAAAATTTTCCTTCCATGTTAATAGTATTCTAATTATTTTTAAAATCATAGTTTTACATCATGTCATATTATAGTATATACATTATGTGGTTTTTAATTTTACATATCCTAATGTCACGATTTATTAATTTTAACATTGTTTTTAAATTAAATAGGATAAATGATATTGTGTGATTTAATTCAATATATAGGGAAATATTTTTTAAGTAAATGAGGTGTTATTTTATTCATGATTATTTATTGGGAATTAATTTTCTAATAAGAAAGCATATATTTTTTATTAGGATAATATATTTTTTATTTTTATACTATTTATTAGATGTTTTTAAATCTTTCAATATTTTTTTAGATTTGTGATGTGATATAATTGGCTACATTACAGGCTAAATTATTTTTGGTTTGATATTTTTTTCGTTGATTATCAATTTTGCATATATTTTCCTTATGATGTCATATTATATTCTAAAATTATGTCTTAGTATTTTTATATATATTGGTTTTGATGAATTTTTATCTATGTATATTCATGTTATTTTTAGTTTTTTTTTTTTACATTCTCCCTTACTATAAAAGTTAATAAATTTAATTTTTTTGTTTATAATTTTATGTTAATTGGAAAAAGTTATTCTACTGTATTTTTATTATGAGAATTCATTCTCTTGAACATGGTTATAATTATTAGCCTACCATTCTTACATTTATGTAACATTAGAGTACTTTATATAGTTTATTTATTGTATTCACGGATATATTATGATCATACCCACCTTGTGATAGTACTGATATTACGTATAGATTACAAGTATATTAACAATTAAAGGAACTAATGCATGATTTTTTTATCATTAGAGAATAATTTATTAAATTAATTTAAATATAAAAATATCACATATCACAAATGATTATTAATATTATAGAAGTGTATCACATTGTTAAAAATAATTGTATTCCACTAATTTAAATAATATATGTCACCAAACCACTATGTAATGTTATTTACGTATTCAAGAAGTTATTTTCTTGGTAAATTAAAATTAATAATTCATGAATATATATACTTTATTTAAAAACTATTAATTTCATGTTATGTATATATTAGAAAATTCTATATATTTATAATTTATAATGATCGATCCTAACAGGTATCTATTCAAGTGGTAGTATCTATTGTTTTATCAACATATTACCTTGAATAACAACTATTTTAAAGGTATTTATGTTCTTGATAAAGAATAGTTTCTCTGGTAGTTATCTATTCTTAATAAATAATACATTTTACTAAACCACAATTTAAGGTTATTTAATTATTCATGGCAGTTTTTTATTGGTAAAGTATACGAGAAATGGAAGCATGTATATATTTTCACCCAAAATGATAATTCTTCTAGTAGTTATAAATTTAGGTAAGAGTATTCTTGATTATAAAAATATGATTGATCTAAGAAGGTATATATTCAAGTTGGTGTATATTTATTAAATCAGTAGATTTATTTTTACAACGATTATTTTTCAAATATCCGTAATTGACTAAAAATATTATTCATACTTTGGTAAATCATTTATTATTATTTTTTAATAGCAACATAACCCATTAACTCCTTGATTTTTTTTAAAAAAAATTAGATCGTCAGAATAACAATATTATTCATCTTCCATGATAGGTAGTATTATAATTTTTATTTGAACATTAAATCTACCACAAGAAAATTTAAATAATTTTCTTTTTTAGTTATGTTTTTTTGATCAATTTTCTTTTTCTACTCAATTTCTCTATTATGGGTGGATTTTTTGGAATTTGTTTTTCTATAACACACCACATGAGATTGATAAAGTATATATGTCATTGTAGGTAATAGTTTTTTGGAAAACATTTCAAAATATAATCCTTGAATTATATCCTTATAAATAAATAAGGGTAAATGGTACCTTTTCATTGAAAAATATAGAAATATTTGTAAAAAATTAGTCAAATAATAAGTATTATAACCAGTTTTCAATCATTAATATAAAAATAGTTAGCCTTACCCATCTATGATCCAAATTCTGACTATTTTGTTGTCATGATTGGGAGATAATGTTTGAAAATATTATGAATCATAGTTTTAATGGTCGATTTGATCATTCTAAGATGATGAGAACATGAATGAGATTCTTGGGTCCCCGTATAGTTTTTATGTATAAAATCTATACCTATATGTATATATTTTTAATTCACACCCAGATATATAATATGATATTTCGGTGTATATATATATATTGTGTGAGTATTTATATTATTATTTGTGTTCTATAAATTTGTAATCTTATATGTATTTTAAATATATTTATATAAATATAATCTTTATTTATTATTTTGAACATTTATATTTATAATATTGTGAAATATTAGTGTGTGATATAAATTTATTAGGATCTTCTAAGTGTTAAATAAACCATTATTTTTTATTTAAATTCCATTTAATATGTTGAGTGTTTAAGTGTAATATTTCATGATTTTATCATTTCATTTTATTATAGATTTTCACATTGATGATCTATCAATATGAAATAGATTTTATTCATTATAGTTTTCTAATAGTACTCTACATATAATATAGTATATGTGGTGTATATTATAGTTTTAAGCTATAAAGATAGTGATATATGTTGATTAAAATCAATATATATAATGAATAGGTTATTTTACTATGAATTTACTAATGAATTAAACTAATTCTAGAAAGTTTACAATTGTCTTTTATCAATATACATAGTTCCCCATCATCTACCCATGCACAGTCCAATCAAACGATAAATAAACCTCAAATCCCTAATTCCATTTCCCAACATTTTTTCTTACATTATTCTATTCAATATTTAATTTATATTTACATTATTACAATATACATTATTCTAATTTATATATTATTTTATTTTATTTTGTGTTTGAGAATGTCCCAAAATAATTAAATGATATTTTTATAGATATATACACATTTTAAATTTATATTATTTTAATGGTAAACAAGTATCCTTTAATAAATATATTAATACAATGATATTATAATTAATAATTCAAAAAAATCTACCAATATCAACTAATCATTTTGTATTAATTATAACTTGATTTTATTCCATGCATCTCCTTCATAAACATTATTTAAGAATTATATTTGGATATCATAAGAGAGAACATAAATTGGTGACTCATATTATTATTCTCCCAGAAATTCAAATGTTCCACATAAAAGAAATTTTATTAAACTTTTACCATTAAATGATTTATTGGATTCATTTATTCTATGATATACTTGTTTAGGAATAGATCATTTCTTACATGTTGAGATACATTGTTTCAGCTGTTTTCCACTTTCTCTATATGATATAGTACTGAGTTTGATTATTAAATATTATAATTCCTATAATATATTACATTGTTTGAAAACATAATATTAAAATTATATTTCTCCTATGATCATTTTTTTAAATTAGATTCTGTAAGTATTTTTAGTGGTCTACATTCTACGTATTTATATAATTTTTCATTACAAATTCATTAACAAAAATTCACATTCCAAATATTTATTTCAACAAGTGAAATATATTAATTATAGTTAATTATTTGATACTCCATTAAATACCACATAATATTATATTGTTAGTGATTTATAATATTATTAAAAAAAATCATATTCTTATTTTTTTCAATATTTATTCAAAATAAATATATTCCCATTATTTATATTTTGTTCCTTAAATGTTATTTCTATATTATATATAATAGTAAATATTCTTAATGTTATGATAGGTTATAGATAAAACTTATTTTTACTTTGGCTACAAGGTCACCTAGGATTTTGTTTTCATAATTTTTTATCAATTTAAATTCTAAAAATTTCTTGTAATGAGATATTTTTTCAGTATGTTGTTTTTTTAATTATTTTTCCATCTATATTTTAATGTTTTTTATTTTTATAATAAGATTTTTGGATGAAATTTTTTAATATTTGAATATTCATTGATATGGAATTCCAAAATGAATTTAATTATTTTATTACTATGTTATTTCAATATGTTTTAAAATTATTACTTTATTAATTAGGACATATTATTTTTTTGAGGAAGCCAAAATTTAAATTCCAATCCCTAGTTGACACAAAATTAAAAATAATCACCTGAGTACTTTTCTTTTAACTCTATTATTCCAAAATATTTTTAAATTATGGGGGTCCAAACCACTGTATATTTATAATTTTATTTTCATTTCATAATGTTCATCATATTGTTGAATATGTAAACTCAAAGAGGATATATGGATCTTTACCATAGGTGGATTCCTTATCCTATTTGAGTTACATTACCTATCACTTTCTCATGGACTTCATGTCTATTTATTATTTAATTATGAACTATTGTTGAATTAAATTTACTCAATTTGTTTCATTGAATGGTAATTAGTGAAATTGGGGATAAATATATTTGTTGTGATTTTTAGAATGATGATTGGGAACCTAAGATGGTGATATGTAGTTGAATAAGGTTTGACATGTTTAAACTGAGTACATAGTTGTGGAAATGTTAATATGAAATGAATCAGTTAAATGGAAAATAATGTAATTATTTTAGAATGGTGAAAGAAGAAAATAAATTTCGAATGACATATAATAATGTTATATTAGGTGAAAACTAGTAATTATTAGTTTCATATGGTGGAATTATATGTTTCAATATGTCCCCATGATATGTTAAGAATATATTGGTGGTTTTACATGGTACAATTTCTATTAAAATGTCCATTTATGAATATGGAAATTAACTATAAGTGGGATAAGCATGTAAAACCAAATTTAGTGAATTTATATCAAGATTAAAATATATATAGGTATTATTAGGATATATTTAGAGGAATATAAAAATCAGGGAATTGATTTTTAGGCTATAAAATTGTTAACAATCTTAGAGAAATAACATGAAGTTCTTTGGGTGTTTGATATATTCTCAAGATTACCAAAGTGTGATATTGGTATGATTTATGAGAATTTTTAAATGTTAATAAAACTATTTAAAAGGAATATGTAATTTATTTTATGGGTTCAATCATTACTAATGTTTGTTAAAATATAATGTATAACGTTTTTCCTCAACAGGGTTTGTTAAGGTGTGATTTACATGAAAAAATTTTATATTATGTAGCTAGAAATTAATCCATAAATGGTTATATTTGAAATATAGTTTTGTAATTGTAGGGTAAATAAACTAGAAATGATATATGGTATATTGAGACCTTAGTGGATATTATTTATGTGTATTGGGATGCAAAAAATATTATTTATAATATAAATAGTTTTTTTAAATTCTATGTTTATTTCAGATGCTACGTAGTGGGGATAATGTGGAAACAAGATTTATGATTATAATTAAATGATGTAATATTTTGTGTTTTAGTTATGTACAAGGTGTTTGTCATTAACCATGTTGTGATATGTTTTAGTATGTTAAGAGTAACTTATATATGACTTATAGTGGGATTTTCTATGAAATTTCATGGAATAGAATAATCAACCATGTATATTATTGACCCTTTTAGAAATTATACTATTATTTATATATTCACATACTATATTCTTGAGTTTATTGAGTTTGGTTTGGTTTTTAATAAGGATTATGTTCTCACTCACTATACATAACTCATTTTGTATGTAAAAATATAGTGCATGATGTTTATATTAATTAAAAGTGGCCTTTGTATCTAAGTATGGATTTCTAGAGATAGATACAATGTTAGACTGCATTCTTATAGATTATTAATGACTATTTTTTAAACACATCATTAAATTATTTCTTTCAATCAAATTTCTTATGTACTTTAATATATGACCAAACATTGATTTTATCATGACTACTTGATATTTTTGGGTGTTTCAATGTATTATCTCTTTAATTCATTATTGAAAGTTAGTGACTCGTGGAATTAAGAAATAAATATCACAACATAACAAGTGATATATGTTAATTTATAGTTACATAGTTCTTATAACATGAATACTAAAATATGGGTGTCATGTTTTGTGTAATGAAATAGAATTGCTAATATTTTATATAATCATTTCATATCATCTATTCTAAGTTATCATAAAATCAGTAATATATAATTTGATGATTTATTTAAGGTATGTATAATGGGTTTGAAAATAATTTAAATGATTAATGATTTTTTTCGTAGGTATATTTACTATGTAAGTACTATTATAAGTTTTAACAGATGGAGGATTTGATTTCTATAATAGTAGGCTATAGGGTATGATTGTTTTTCCATTTATAGGATATACCCATGGTTTAAACTATGTAAGTATGAATTTTTTTATTTAATCGAGAAGAAACATCCAATGATAAAACCATAGATGTTTCTTATAAAATCCACAGTTTTATCTTTGGTATTAGGTGATAATATCAATGATTAAACCTGGGTTTTAGCTATAAATTTCCATAGTTTTAACAACTATATTATTTTAAAATTTCCATTAATAGATTGTGGTTAGAAAGATATGTCATTTAGGTATAATCCATAGATATACATGGCATACTGCCATAGATTAAATAATCAATGTTAAAAACCCCTATTATTGTGGTTATAATAGCCTTGGTTTGGGAAATCATGTCTCTGAACTATTTCCATGGTATTTGTACAATATCCCAATTTTTAATGACTCTATATATGAGACTATTAATGTTATTTTTATAAAAACCTATTTCAATATTAGTACATGTGCCTTCTTATTTACACAAGGGTGTACTCAATGAATTCATCAAACCTAATAGTACCTGATTATCAAATATTACTTATTGAAAAATAATATACCTATAATTTTAATTATTATAGATTTAAACTATTTTAAATACTAATATTATTTTAAAACATGATAAATATTCCATACGGCTAGATTTATTGTGATAGTTTTACTATTTAATTCCTTCATCACTCTTTAACATATATTCTATATTATAAAGAAAATTATCAAATTATTATATGGTTATCCACATCTTAATAGTAATTATATCATTAATTTTATTATTATTTTATTCTTATCTCACCAATATATAATGATTTCATAGTTGAGACACCAATAATTCTTATACCAAGGATGCACACAATATTATAAAAAAGGATATTCACTATTATAAATATTATAAATATCAAGATATATTGTTATTAGATACTCTATCGATGATCATTAATAAATAAACTCTATTTTTACCTCTCTATAGATCTAGAAACTCTATGTCCCCTAAACTAAATTATACCTCCATATGTTATATATAAAAAAATTATTCAGTCCAATGAAAGTTCCACATATCTTGTTATAAATGTATGTATCTGTATGATAATTCATAATGTATACTTTTATGATCTATAAAGACTATAAAAATCATAATTAGGATAATCTCCCATCAATGTTTCAAATAAAATTTTACTTTCCCACAATAATTATTAAATGATGTTAACAAATTAAATTCACAATAGAATTCTTCTACAAACCATTGGTAAATCCCACATAAGAATATGAATATTCTATGTGTAGATACATTCTTCAGAGGATCCAATAAAACTTATACACCATCATATGTTATATATACAACAAAAAATGTTACAATATAAAATGACGTATAATGTGGTCCTCATGAAATTTGAAATAAACTTTGATAGATTTCAATTAAACTATTTCCCTTATAATAGCCCCAATATAATCCTAAGATGATATTGATGTTCATATTCCAATCTCAAGTAGTCTATAATTTCATCAATGAAAATTACTATGAGATATTTTAGGCATTGTTGTAATAAACAACATGTCCTTCCAATAATATTTTTTCGAGTGTCTGTAGCTACCAACTAAATGAATAAGAAATTAACGTTTCTATAGAGATTTAAGAATATATATTTTTAGACTTACACAATAATAATTTTCTGGGTGATAGAAAGGAATAAAATGATGTAAACATTAATTTAGTGTGAAATTTATTCTAAAATAATAACCATTCCATGTTATAAAAGTGACATTTCTTAGTATGTTCAATAAATAAAGATTATAATAAATATTTTATGCCATTTTCTAGATGGAACAAATAAGATTCTTATTTAAAAAAAATTAGGATTCATAAAATAGTCAATATGATTATTTTACAGATTATATAGATTTCATTAGGTTCATTGGTATGGTTAGAATTTTTGGAAATCTAATTTTATATGGAATAAACATGATGTATTTATTTAAAATATTTCATCGTGGATAATGAGGAGACCATGAGGATTTATCTGGTTTATATGAGTTATTAAACATGTAATTATTTTATTTCTTGGTCTATATAAGAATTAAATAATGAAACATTATTTTATTAAATCACACCAGGTTTAATGTTAAATGGGTATGAATTTAATTAATTAAATAGTCCTCTATTTCCTATGAGAAATATAAAACATCCCTTTTATTTTTATATCAGGATTTAATAATTGAAAAGATCTATTGTATGGTATAAAAATTTATGATTTTATTCTAATAAAATTAAAATATTTTCAAATAACCTAAAAGCTTCATGTTTTATCCTATGACTTCTCCTCAAATCTAGGGTATAATTTTAATAACCTAAGATATTTTTCTTAGGATATTATGCTTTCATTGATTTATTTATTATTCAGAGTGATTGTATATAGGATCTAATCAAAAATAATTAGAATCCTTGGTTGATTTAATATTGTAACATAGTATAATGAATATCTATATTCGATCCATTTAGGGGAGTAGATGTATGCAAAATAGAACATGTGTATTAGTTAAAATAGACAGAGGATTAATAATTAGAGTACATGGTTGATGAATTTTTATTTTGGAAATTAAGGATTTGATAAGGTATGTTTTTTAAAAACACTTCTCTTTATGAGGGTATGGGTGTTTATAGTTTTGTAATTCATTTTTCAAGGAAATATTCATGTGGTTATATATTAATATTGAAGGGGAATTTTATTAATAAAGGCGAAAGGTTCAATTATTTTTTTTATATATTTTAAATTATAAAAATTATTATATTAATGTATTAAATTTTAATTGGTTGAATTTTATAGTAAAGTATAAAATAGATACTATATTGATGTTTTAATTATTTTTATTTTCTATTATTATGGGGTTAATACATTTCTTATTCTATATAAATTAAGAAGCGATTAAGATTACAATGATATCCATATGTTATATTACAATATATGTGAAATGAATGGGTATTTGAAAATAATAATTATATTTTGTACTCTAACAAGGTTGACTTAATATAGTATTAAAAATATCTAATCAGACATCATATTAAAAATATGTTGTTTAGGAATATAATTATGAGAAATTAAGGAGTATTACTCAAAAGAAATTACTCATTTATGATTCATGGAAGTTGAAATTGAAATGTCGATTGGGTATTATGATAATGATTGTATCTTGTCAGCTTTTTAGATAAATTTATAAATAATTCACATAGAGAAATTTATAGGTTCACTTGTTGTGTAAACATTTTATTCTTCATATTTCTTTAAATAATAATATATTGTTTATAGATAAGGTATTAAAAATAATTTGGGAGTGGTGAAATGTTAATTGAGTTTTTTTAGCACATCATTTCTTCATTTATTATTTTTGTGATGTTTAATTTTTTAGACTGTATTCAATACAAGAAGAAAAATCTATTAGGTATATATAATATCTGATATCCATGACTTATTAGATTTGTTTTGAATTTCAAAATATATAATATATTTTATGTTCATCAAACAGCCTATCATAATGCTCTGAGAGGATATTGTATTCCCCTTTAAGATGTTTCATTCAATTGACATATTTACTTATCAAATATTTTATTCCATAAGGATATCATATTCTCTCATAGAAAATTCCTATGGTAAGTGAGTTTCAATGTACATTTGGTTATTATTATTATAAATTATTAATTATTAAATGATTCATACAATTTTTTGGTGACTGTGATTTTTGAAATGATATGATTTTATGGACTAAAGTACAGATAAGATATAATAACCATTAATTTATATCATAATAGAGTATATAGATTATATTATCCAGATAAAAGTGAGGGTTTTTTATAGGTTATATTACCTAATACAATGACATAATGACCCAAAATTTTATTAATTCTATATTAGTTGGATTAATTTTATTGTTATTCTAGGACATATTAGAGTGGAGTACATGGTAGTTGGTTAAAGTGGGGTTCAATTTTATAATTTAATTTTTCATAAGTAGGTTATGTTTAATACCCCACTTCCCCAGATGACTAGGTGGTTCCCTGGATGATAGTTATTCAAAAGGCCTCATGTACGCCTCCCTTTACACCATAGGAATCTTACTCTAATCAACGTTCTATGATGTTACTATGTGGATAATATACCCCCATATAAGAGTGAGAATCAAATGAAATAATCAAAAAACAAAAAAATAGAGTATGTAGAATCAATAAAAGACATAAATGTTATAAAAATTGGAATATAGTATGTTGACATAGGTTCCTACAAGAATGTATGAACTTATTATATTCTTTTTTTAACACATACAAAAATATAAAAAAATAAAGTACATATTATTCTCTATATAAATCTACGAGAATCACCACATCCTAATATATTAATATATACTATCTATTCTACTTGATCATTCTAACACATGGAATATTACTTGACTGATTCCAAGATTAGTGAATTCTTCTTGGGTGCCAAATTTAAATGACTCCCATAGTCTGGTGTGAGTACAACCTATTAGTAAACCAGTAATGATATCCAAAACATAACCAGTAACAATTTTGATGGAGCATTTTTTATGCTCATTAAAGAAAATCATGATATAAAACAAAATTGGATATTTTACTCATGATCTAAGAGTAAACCCTAGAGTGACTACACATTATTTCACAGTGAAGGATTTTCACTGAGCACATAGAATAGTCATGTGAATAGTTAGATAAATTTCCCAACCATAATGTCATCATTGTATTGGGTTATAGAACTGTATTTAAGGTAATACCCTATGCATCAGATATTGTATTGATACCAATATCACAATCATGGTAATTATCCTAGTAATCTTATAATATAATCTAGATAAGTAAAAAAATATGAGAAACTATCCAAGGAATCTCATATATTAGCCTCAAATAGCCACATCATATGGAATAACCGTAGTATCTCAATATATCATTAACAAATGGATATATCAACAATAATAAATTAGGAATATCATCGTATTATGTTCAATAAGGATTGTACTAAAGAAAAACAATGGATTCTCGTCATATCGGGATCAATAACCACAATTCGATACATATCATTGGAATCACAATTTTGATCATGTGTTTGATCGAAATATGAGTCATATTGGAAATATATATTCATCTATTATAAAATTACAATCCTTAGAATCAATTTATTTCATATATTATCATCATTAAACACCAAATCCAAGGACATATCTAAGGCATCACATCATATCTGGATCAACAAATAGATTTTCAGTAACATCATAAAAATGACATTCATAACTAAGTGAGGGAACATCATCATTCCACTAGTATCTTATTTAAACATATGCATCATGGAGTAACAATCTAGTAACATCTCACATAATGATCACCACATAAGATGACCATTAACTGAGACCATTGCATATATCTTGGGACAAACTCTAATTTGAAAAAACTAGACCATAATAATAATTTCCCATATTCTAATATGTAATTCAATATTTAAAATGAAATTTCCTATTTAATACTCATATCTAGGTTGAAGAAAATAATTGTTCACCCAACAAGTTTCCCAATGTCCTATAATATCTTGGATACCTTACATAAGTTCTTTTATTTTAATCTCATCCCTTGGGTTTATATAAATCTCTATGAGGGAGTAAATGAATCGACCTCAACATAATTATAACATGATTTCACTAGCTTCAAAGGAATTAAACACAAAAATCACTCTAGATATATGACATAACTCCCATCTCCCATTTTCATGATAGGGTGGTCTAATCACCTACCATATCTATAATATTACTTATGGAATACCTAGAAATCTATTCACATAATTGAGGTAGATAAACACTCATATCTCTCTCTATTCATCTAGATTATATTTTATAAAGAAAATATATGTCCAATCATGACCTACACAATCCTCTCATCTCTTTATAATACTCTCCTCTAAAAGGAGTCATCTTAGGTAATTTTTTTTCCCACCCTATTAGGAAATTTTATTTAATTCATATCCCATTGGAAATATACACCACAAGTTATAAATATATTAGGAGAATCCCAACCATTAAAGATAATGGAATTATGACTATATCTAATGTTCCAAAATGGCACCAAACCCATTATCCATTTTATAGAATTTATTTTATATTATATATTTTTATTTAAATAATAAAAACTGATCACCCTCAAATGGTGTGACCACATATCACATTAATATAAATAAATTATTTTTACGATAATTAAATTCATGGGACCACCAATATAATATAATGTCATTTTATATGAAGAAAATCATGACCACTCATTCCAAATATTCTCTAAGAAACACATCATCCCCTGAGATCCAATCTCATGTAATGATATATAAATTAATCAATTATAACAATTTACAATTATTTTTTCAATTTAATTAATTTTGTAATAAACCAATGAAACATAATTGTTCATCCCACTATATTTAAATTACTACCAAACAAAAGTGATGATTTTTAGTGCACCCCTTACAATATCCTTGTAAAATAATCTTATCAAACAACAATAGTTTGATGATCATTATAATTTAATTTAATCAAGAATCCCAATAAAAATTAGTAATGTGAGACACCTTAATAGAAATGTAATTTAATGCTGTGACATATTACTCTTGGGATGTATTCTATAAATATAGAGAAAAATACCTATCTAAATAACATGGTTCTACCATGATCCCATGGAATTATCTCATGAATAGTGATGAAACACAATTAAAATTCATAGTAAATAAGAGAGAAGAAGAATGGGGTTGAATGAGAATATGATGTCACCATAATCCCATTGAATCAATCTAAAAATTATTTAAATTTAGAAGATAATAAATTTGTGGGAGGGAGGGCTCCACATGTTTTACACACTTGAGTATATATGAATCGTGGTGGGAGAATTATAAATTAATATTGAAAATCCATAATTTTAATTTTACTAAAGAAATATATAATGAAATATAATTTTTAAATATGGTTATCAAAACTTATCCAAAATATTAAAAAAATTCATTCCAAGGATTCAAATGTTATACAATATTTGATGAATGTTTTACTAAACCATGCACCAACAAGAAAATTCCCTCGAAAACATGGATTTTATATTTTTCATGGTATATATTGAACATTTTTTCAACCATATGCCACAACCATATATAGAACCACCTCATATAGATTATATTGATACCCACATAGTTCACATTTAATTTTTAACTAACCATGTGATGTAATGGTGAAAATTTTAAATGGAATGAATATTCATCACATCTGTGGGTCTTTCTGTTTTCCCCAAACCATGAAACTTAAATGGAAAATTTATGAAAAATATCCAAAATTCCAACTAAATATCTCAAAATTCACTGACGAAAAAAAAAATCCCAATCTTGATTTATATCCACAATCTCATCTTTTAAATCTTCCAAATTTTATAATTGAAATTAAATTTCCAGTTATCAAAATGGCCTCTACAATGATAATAAAAAATTCCAAAAATTCATAACCTATAATAATGATGGTAATTACAACCCCCACCAAAACAATTATCATATTGGGAATTCATGATAGCCTTTAGGGAACTTATCCTAACATATCATGATTGTCAATTTCATCCTATCTCATTATGTTCTACCCCCAAATGTTGAATGATATTCCAATATGTTATACTAAATAAATTTTTTAATTTTCATAATAATTTTTACTAAAATTATCTTCCACCATTGATTTACTAATATGGATCTTACACATGTTATTCTATACTGATAGATGGTAATTTTATCCACTGATTCATACTCATGAATATGGTGCTCTAAACAATAATATTTTGCTCATAAAGCGTGATTCTAGGACATGGTTCTCATCATCATTGGAATCTCCAATTTAAATGAATTCACAAATGGCCTTCAAAATAAAATTCGCGTTTTCCATCCCAAAACATCTGATCTCACAAAAAATTACCATTTTGTAATACTCTGAATATATTTTACCATGAATACTTAGTTTCACACACTAATTCACTATAACATAAACCAATCTTGATACCTTAATTATCAACAGTATCCGGATATTATCCATATCACCACACTAATGTTTTAATGTAAAAATTTTTATAACTAAATGGATTTTTCCTTTGAACAAAAAAACTAGAAATATGGTTTTCACCTAAGCATGTGTGCATCTATAATCCAACTCACACTTATTCCATATTTGGATACCAAACCTAAATCACAAAAAGAATCCAATACGGAACACAAAATTTAAATAACAATCTAACCAAGGAACTGAAAAAAATGATTTCACCATCTCATCATCCTCTAAATTCAACCCCCACCATCTAACGACTGACTACAAATTACACTTAAACCTATGTACAAAAGGTAAATACATTCATATGATATGTTATTTATATTACCTCACATAATGGTTAAATTTTTTTGACCCTATCATAACTAAGAGATAACAAAAAATATATGTAATTATTATTTCATGGATCACTAGGAATACATTCCATGAAAATTTCCACAATTCATTTCTTTACATGGGTCACAACCTCTATTGAACAATGATGAAGTCACCACCATTTGGATTCCCTCATATCGCTCCATGGGTGAAACCTTAATAGATTTTATCATTACACATGTGTCTCTCCTCCTAATCCACACTCAATAATTTCATCAATTCTTAACCTTAGATAGCCCACACCAAAAACCCATTATCTAAGATAAATATTATTATCTATTACAGATGAAACACCTCTCATTTTAATGAAACACCATTTGCCTCCATTACCACCAGAATAATTTCAAATACATAAGTCAATGAACCATTCACCACTTCTCAATGATCCAAAATCAATTGGAAAAACACATAATTATTATATACTACATTGATCTCATAAAATTGATTATGAGTATGATGTTGCAACACCTAATCATATTGTCCAACTCACTCTTCCATCAGCCATATGCCATCAAACTAAGATCATTTTTTCAAAAAACATACCATGCCATGAATTATGTAAACTTCATCAACCAATAAGCACTACCATGGTCTTATTCTATAGTTTGAAGTCATCATACTCATTATTTATCTAATAACATGGTCACATTCCCCTTAGATGTCATTCATAGAACAATCATCATCTACCTTTGTGTTATCCATCCTTAATCCACCCATCCAAGATCATGATCCGCTCTATCATTAGTAATACAAACTAAAATAAATAGATCCATGAATCCTTATGATATTACCCTAAATATTTTTCTTCAATACCAAATCAGCATTGAGTGTTTTAACTCATAAAATTATAGAGAATTCCTATGATTATCCCATATATCAGATAACATTTCCCATCAATGAAGCTCAAACATAGTGCATCGTGATGTTTTTTTATATCATAGGGAACACCCAAGACTGATGTAAACCATCTTTGAGGATACCCTTGTTGGTCCAAAATCATTTATATAGTATTAGGGAAGAAAATACTAGTAATTAGTCACAACACCCCACTTACAGGTATACTAAGAAACATCTTAGTGCATAAGGATCTCCGACATAACCTATAACTCTGGTCCCACATTGATTATGGATCTAGGAAAACAATATTACTCCTATATGAAATATCAAAAGGAAACTCAAGTGAAAATTAATCTATACTATTTTATCATATATATTTTCATTTGGACTCACATGCAGAGTCATTAGACACAATAAGAAACTAATCATCATAATTAATCCACACATGGGACTACACTTTTAATGAACATGATCTCATGCATTAGAATGTATATAACATCATTACCTTTTAATGATCCACACTAAATATACTATAGTTAAATTTTATGGTTATATATAATTCAACATATATTTTTGGGAAACAACCATATAGGTTGTTTTTAAAACATCAAATAACCAAATCCAATTTTATTTTCCAAACTAGTACTAAAGTCCCCAATTGTGGAAAAATTATCAAGGTATCTAGTACCTATACCAACCCATTAGGGCTCACATTACATTATATACATAGATGGAGATTATAGTTTTTTTAAAAGAAAATATTATAGAAATATCAATATTCATTCTCATTAGAGAAAATATACCATGGTCCATGTGAAAAGATTGATACCAACATCTTATATAAGAAATCACACTAATATTTTTATTCATACATTAAAAAATTGAAATATCTTCTTTCATGATATTAATCACAAATAGGAACTCATATTCAATATGATTCAAATATTCTAAGAATTATGAATGTACTATTTCATTATTCCACTACGAGTATATATAGAAAAAAAATAAAAATTCAAATTCATATATTATTTTAAATAAATATCTCAACACTTACAAAGGAAAAAGTATAGTCCCAAATCCTTTTTATCCTATTGTTCGGGTCAAAACATGATTTCATGAAACACTATTATTAAGTCCATAAAAATCAATATAACATTATTATATTATTTTTTCCCATCTACTAAAATAGTGGGACAAAAAATATTTAATACTAATTTTTAATGGCATATCACCCTGAACAATATTTGGAGTCTCAACTGATGGTTCATCCTAAGTCCCCCATCACATATTTACATATGTCATAGGCATTGAAATATTAGTATTGGTATAAGGTGTAACTAAAAAGTGAATATATAATCTTATTAGAGTGAGAAACAATGAAAACAACCAAAAAAATCTATAAAAATAATCAAATTAAATGTATTAAATAAATCAAATTCATGATATAGAAAATGGATTGAAGTGTACGGACTCATAGTCATAAAAACATTAATCAACCAATCCCCCATTGTTCTAAACACATGTATTAAATAATAAAATAGAATAAAGTTTATAAGAAGATCTAATTCTATTCTTTAGGCTCACCTTATCATGATAACCAAATCAATATGACCTATCCTAGCTGATTATCCAACATTTTTCCTTTGTCCTACCAGAATATGTGATTAGTAAATATTTGTTGGGTAAATAAGTGCCCTGACTGTCTGTGTAGAGTATGAGTACAACATATTAGGAAACTACCAATAGGGTCCCATATAAAACTTGTAAGTATTGTGTATTCTCAATTTATATTTATATGAAAAATAAATATAGTTCATAATCATAAAAAATAACAATTTCTTATCCATGGGTTCTAAGGTATCACTCATGATTAACCATATTTCGTTTAGCTAGTTCAATAATATCACAAAGAACCTAAAAAATCATGTAATTTGTTAGGTAAATGTAATAAAATAATAATATCAAATAATTAGGTGCATGAACCATATACAATGTAATACCCTAGGCTTACTATATAGTATTATGTATAATAGAATGATCATAGGCATTATCCTAGGAATCCCATAATATTATTTGTCATAGTAGCCATTTCATAGAGAGTATCTTAATCACCTCACCTTATCTAGCTCAAATGAAAAAATAAAAGCGAATGATAGCAAAATCTCATCGTACCATGTGCTACCAAAAAATCATAGGATATATTATAGGAAAATATTAGTATCAGGATCAAACTTCCAGATCCAATTTTATAGGCTAAGCAACTCATCATATCATGATAAAATGGAAATATTATAGGTAATAACATATGAATATCATCATATCAGGTAGAATAACTAGATCCTTTGATATATACTAGTAATAACATATTTCATAAGGCATGAGAGACACATCCCAAGAACAGTAAATGTCAATATGAATTAGGAAAAAATATTCTTCCTTGGAATTTTAGGTATCCATATAGATCCTTTTGTAAACCCAAAATCCCATGATGTATCCTAGTAATATCCTCATCTTAGAATCAATGGACATATCATGTGTAATATCCTAGGAATTTTATTTATAAATACACGAGGCTATTGAATCCCTCTCATGATGTCTCATGTTATCATATCTTTCCAGGTTCCAACATCCTCATAATAACATCTCACACAATGATAATCCCATGGGATTAAATATTTTTGAACACATCACAGATCTCTTTGTATGGCCTATCAATAGACAACCCCATAACATAAGATATTCTCTATGGTTTAGCCACATAGTTTGTTAAATAAAGTTCTATCCAAGAAAATCATACATTATAAGGTTGTATAGACCATGTGATTTGGGCACATAGTTTACAACACAATTTTCCAACCATACAAATCCCTATGAAATAAAAAATAGAGGGTTTTCTCATTTTATCTACAACTATGCACCAACCATCTTCCATAACACTATACAAAATCACCATGAATTAGTTACTCTAGAATCCAAATGGTTTTCCTTAAATAGTTATCTATCCGATAGGGCTAACTATGTATGTTCAAACAAAACTGAACATTCTATATGAATGTGGACCCACATAGATTTCCCCAAAACATTAAATCGAGATAGCACATCATGTAAATAATCATCAAAATTATAACTCAAGTACTTAATCATTAATTGACGACATAAGAAACCTACCAATCCTTGATCTATATCCAAAATAATCTCCTTTATATTCTCAAACTCACAAAAATTAAATCTAAATTCTAATTATCATAATTAACCCTAATCCAGGAATCAAAATTTCATACTTTCCAATGAAATTCCCTATGAATAAAAATATGTGTAATTACAATAGGAATTGTTAATTTTTTTGGTTTTTAATAATGATTATTTCATTCACATTGATTATATGATATACTCTTATATGTTAATATCATTTAGTTATGATGTGTTGTATAATTTTATACTATCCATTTATATATTGTTTTTTTCTAAAAATTTAAAAATTAATTTCATAAACTGATTTATATTACCTTATTTCTAGTCCCCACCTGTTGGTTTGTCAAAATTTAGCTCTAAATATTGACCATGATGACACTCTTAAATCATAAGGAGTCCTAGAAATTTCACTTTATGATAAAATAGTATTAGAGAAAGCTTTAAGATTTAAAATTCACTAGTAATGAGTTATATTTCCATTGGGTTGTTATGTTAATAATATATCAAAACATAGGATGTGATGGACAGAAAACCAATAAAAGGGATTCTAATAGTCATATTCATGTTATATGATCATTATTATCTAATATCTATTCCCAAGGGATGATTTGTGATTATAAAAAGAGACACATTTGGTGGATAATTGATATGTGGTTCAATTATGAAAAAATTCTAATTTTACTATTCAATATCAATTTTTTATGATCTTCTTGAGATATTATTAGGAATAATTTTCAACCAATTGTAGTATTATGCATTATGTATAATCACTATTTGATAAATATTTCTACAAAAATAAATCATGGAAGTGTAAATGGATTTTTACATGGGTTTTTTGTGCTTTCATATATAAAATGAGCGCTCTAAGATAATGTTTTGGTGAAAAAATAAGCTATTATACTAGTTTAGAATATTAAAATTTTAGTTTGATAATTATAAAAAATATATTAATACAATTATAATTTTTAGTACTTGGTTAATACTTTCCTAAGGTGACATTATTTCACTAATTCATCATTCACTAATTTGGTAGGATTACTTCTTACAACATGCACTATTTTAGACAAATATTAACTAATAAATATATTTTGGGTTTTTATATGATAATCAGGGTATGTAAATCTTCTTTTATCTACAATATAAGAAGGATGAGTTGTTTTCCTATTTTTCTCTATACCTCACTTCTTTAAATGTAGATGAAATCGAAAAAATAGTGTGAGTGTTGAGATTCCATAATCAACCAACAAAACACTAGTGAAACTCTTCCATTTAGATGAGAATAATTCCAATGTGGAATTATTCTATTTTTTTCTTCTTCAATATCAAGATGTAGTAGGGTAACACTTCATTCCATATGATTTTATATAAATACCAACATTGTAATGGGTTATTATTTTAATGTAAATTAAACTTTTTGATTTCTATAATAGATAATTTTTTTAGAATCATAATTTAGATTGAAATTTTAAGAGTTGTATAATTCTGTGGAGGTGATTTTGTAAAAGGGACATGACTGGTGTAGTGTTTTAGTTTTGATGGATGATGTTTAAAAAATTCTATTGGAAAATTGATTATTATTTTTCAATAGATAATACAATGGGTTTCATGGTTTTTTTAAATCATTCAAATTAACTTATATGATTGATTTTATGGTCATTTGGAACCTTTATGGTTTGCATAATGTTTATGGTGAACTCTGAAGATTCAGGAGTAAAATATAAAATTCTGGTATATACATGGGGTATGGATTAAATATTGTTCCTTGTTTTAGAAAAACTATTCAAAACATACGACATTAGTATTATAATGATCTACATAGTTGGAACATTATTTGGAAAACCATGTGGCTAAACTGTGTGAGGTAGTATGGATCCAGATAGATCTAACAACACAATTGGATCATGGTTTAGAAAACTATTTTTTTGTAAAAAATATATTAAAAAGTGTGAAATCACATTTTTCTATATTATTTTTTAAAGGGGTGGATTCTTCCCAATCACTCACATATGGATGAAGCCAAGGGTGGTGCTCCCAATTTTTTATTTCATTTCCCGATGGTTTAGGGTGATTTAGGGATTGTTTCATAAAATAATTTACTAAAGTTCTACCAAAATATTCACTTATCCTTGTTAACATATATTCATCATAAATTTCAGATGATTTTGTTTAAATTATCATTGATGTTTCCATTAGATAATAGTGGAATTATGATGATATGATGGTTCAATAGTGTATGAGGGAAAGAGGATATGTCATGATGATCAATGAATGACATAGATCACTATTTCATTAGAGATAAATTTTTTGGGTAATTTACTTATATTTTTACATAATTTAAATATAACTAGTGATTGAATTTAAGATATTTGTTAGGTATATTTCCTATGATACTATTGGGAGTAGACCATAAATATTATAAGGTTGGTTAGTAATTTTTTCTTTCTTACAAGATTACAAGATGACTAACTAAGTTATTATTAATTAATATATTATTTTTCATGTAATTATATAAAATTATACATAAATTATCAAAATATTTATGTCTCAGATAGTTGATCAGGATATGATACGAGCATGGACAAGTGTTGATGAAAAGGGATGGTCTTGGGAGATGACTGAGTTTAGTTAATGTAAATGAATTAGATTTTGGTAGGTGGACCCTTAAACAGCCACCAATGATATATGAATTTCATATTAAATGTTATATGTGGTCTCACTAGAGTGGTTGATCATAAATTTAAAATAATTTATTTATTTTATTAAACAAGAATGTATATGTATAAACTCTTATGTCGAGGGACACTATCTACCTATAGAGATAAGTTGAATATCACATCGACAAATAGTTTAGGGATTCCTTTTAATATATCACTATGAGATAAATAGAACCTTGAAGGGTTTATTTTTTATTAAATTTATTAATAATGTTAGGGCCCATTAAAGAATATATGTCCTCTCTGTGTGAGGGGGTGATCAATTGGTGTGTAGATGATAAATATTCTATTTTTGAACATTGATCTATCGTACTTTATATTGTTTATTTGATTTGAGAGAGTGCTGAGTGTTCCTATCCCACTAATATATGAATTCCTGGGTTGGTATAACATTGGTATATTTATCATAGGTTGTGTGAGGGAGAAACCATGGATGGATTATGGAGTGAGGTGAGAATTTTTTTTCTATTATTTCCACCTCCCAAAATCAACTAGATCAAACCCATAAGAATTTATGGGGTTCCATCAAAATGCTAATTTTTTATTAGAGTTTCATTCCATCCCAGACAATATGAAAAGATAAATTATTTATGGAAATAGATTTAGGATTGGGTTTACACCCAAATATCCTCAATTGAACCCATATACCATGACCAAGCCTCTTATTCATTAATAATACACTATATCTAACCATCTTGCACTTACACTACTATTTATCTCATCATAGGGCATTTCACCTAGTCACTGTTATCTGGCGTACACTTGACATAGGGAACCACTATGTATCCACATTATCCGACCCAATCCCTCATTATAATGTTATAATTGGTATGATATTATAGAACTCACATCAGAAAAGGGTTATACTATAACTCTAATTCCACTTTTTGGTTTGGATCTATGAGTCACCTTATTCTATAATTTAAAAGGGTTCATAATTTACAAGATGTAACATTCTAGAACTCAATTCAATTAAATTAATTTCCTGACCAGATTGTCATGGGTAGTCCCTCTCTCATGGGCGTAGACAGACTCATGAAAATGAGATATTTCACTAAACTGAAATTTTCATCCCAGATGGAAAGGGGTAACTTTGAATACATTCTTTAACATTCCCAGACAAAAATTATTTTAATTCGGATCCTTATACATTTTAAAATAGATTCTACCCAATAAGAAGAATGAAAAATAAATTAAATTTTATTTTTAAAAATTAAACCAATACATTGTTGAATATTTGATTAATGTAACATAATATAGTGATCCTATAAGAGAATACACTAGTTAAGCTTCTTATATGTTAATATATAGCTGGTCTTGCTTCCAAGACTTTTATGTTTTACCTCTATTTTCAAATGATAAATTTTTTTTCCTTCCAAAAATATCATCGTTATCAAATTCTAATTCCACCATATTATACACTAATATAATTCCTTTATATTTCTAAAAAATAATCCCCTTCTGACACATGTTATTAAAAAATTAATTCCATATTTTTGAGTCCCTAACATAATTTACTATGTTCTACTAGTAAATGAAATTTTCTATCAAATTCAATATGGATCTAATATATGAACATAACCTACATGAAAACATACCATAAACAACTAGTGAACATGATTCTAAAACCATCGTCATCACATTTTACAATATAAGTAATATTACTTCACAATCAAAAAAATACCATACATTATCTATTGGTGAAATCCTGCACAACATGAAAAATATCAGGACAGGTATAAACCATGGAATATGATAATAATTAAACAACTAATGGCTATGAAAAAAACTTATGTACTTAACCTCTTCAAGCCTCTTTTATTATAGATCCAATAATAAATTTAACTCGATTCACATTTTAAACAGGATTCCATAAAATCATATAGCTAAAATATTATGAAAATTTGTCCAATGTACAAAACTTTTGATAGAATCAACGTTTCAACTAGGCAGTCTCACATGATATTTATCCACAAAATCATACAAGATTACCCAACGGGTTTCATATTGAACTCATCGGCTATAATACCTTTGAGGATATAAATTATTGATATAAATGATCCAAAAATGAGTATGTTATCTATAAATATTTGATATGTGAAGAATACATCACAAAAATAATTAAAATAGTATCATTGAATTATGCCACACAATTTGTATTAATTTTAGCTCAGGTATGCATCAAACTTCTTCTACTACTACCTGGGTTCTTGGTTGTTACAATATTAGGACTTATATAGTTCTTCTATGAGTAATGTGAGGCCAAGATATGATTATGATAATGATATGTAATGATATTCCCTTTTAGTGAGAGGCATGCTACTAAGGGGGTGAGAATGAGGTGTAGAAGACAACATGTGACGTCTTGATTATGATGGAATTAAGGGTGCCTAAGTGGGAGACATTATGTTATGTCAATATTATAGGGAGGTTTATTATATGAGAAATGGTGTTGATGATTTGGGGGTCAGCTTAAGAAATTAAATCCCTGATGTGATCCTAATACAAAAAAAAGATCGGTGTGGGTTATTCACAAGTGATTTGAACCTAAATCATGGGTGAATGGTTTTGGATAATGGATTACTCATTAGACATTATATCGGATTAATAATACATGCTCCAAGTATATGTTGTACACTTGATACTATATGGGACTTTTGGGATGATTCCTCATATCTTGAAATGTAGCCTTTTATGATATGATGTCAAGGATATGCTCAAGGATCTGGATATTAATTATAATATTTAATGGATTCATGAATTCCTATGATTTAATATGTTTCATACTGAATTTTTTTTACGATTCAATGGATACCTAGGATCTAGAGGGATTCCTGGTGTTATATTTTATGAGTAATAGAATTTTTAGGATCTAGAAGGATGCCTGATAATATTTTTTGATATTATTTAAGCACCAAGAATCTGGTGGGATAACTAGCCAAATTCTATGAAATGTAAAGGATTCAAAAGATCTGTTCTGATACCCAATGATAAATTATGTGATTCCAAAGAGGGATTGGATCTTGGTGATTCTTGATAATTATTTGAGATAAATATGTTTCCTTGGGTGTTTTAGATATTTATGATGATATTAAATATTCATTTGGTGCTCCAAGGATTTTGTAAGGATGACTGATAATATTTAGATTCCTATGAGCCTTTCCAGGATACAATTATCTTCACTATTTATATATTATATGAATATGTGTGATGCACTACACACGATTATATGAATTTATTATTTATTATGGATGGATGGGATGAACTTCCCCTATTAATTTGATGATATTATGAGTGGACGTTTTCCTGACCCTTGGTATGACTATCCCATGATCTTAAATACACTCTACTATTGGATGAATAAAGTATATATTATCTTGAGTGACATTATAAAAAAATAATGATGGTATATATTGTTTATTTCATTCAAAATGTATTTTTATTTTTTTAGTGTATCACATAATCTTATATAATATTTGCATCCATTATTAGCGACACCATTAGTGTAAAGCTAAAAAATATTAATCACACCCTAATCTAGAACAGATGGAATTATTGTACTAATGTAATCTTTTTTATTCATAGCTTCAGGTAAGATAGATTTTCAAGGATGTATAATTTAGTTGGAACGCTTTTATGGAGTTTGTAATTGATTGGGATGACTAATAAAGACTGTAGTAGATACATTGATTTTTTTATTACTTTGTTTAATTTAATATATTATCATGCCAAATGGTAATTAGTTGGGATTAATGAATATATGATCCAGTTCATTTCAATGGAATATTTATATTTTATTCTTCATCATATTTTAATTTATTTCAATGGTTTTTCATTATTTCCACATTGGTTATACTCTAATTGATTTTATATATTTCATTTATCCACAATATAATATATTCATTTTATATCAAAGTCTTAGTTCCATTTTTTCACTTTTTGGCACTTAAGATAATGTTTTTATGTAAAATCTAATTTTCTCTCTCTAGTCAGAAATCTATTGTATTAAGGAACCATGTTTTTAAAATTACATGAAAAAATCATTGAAGTCCATTTTAAAAGACAATGGATTTTAAAAATGTTTTGCTGTTTTCAAATTTTCATTTGTTTGTATTCAAAGCTATTTTCAATGAAAAAAGGTTTTCAAAATGGGTTCTTATTTTAAAAATAAAATTTCAATTCCAAAAAAATATTTTCCTCAATAAATGTTTTAAAATATCTTTAAAAATTATTTCCCATCTATTATATCATATATTTATGTTAATCATGAATTTATGGGTAAATAATTAAATGTTTCCGTTGAAATTTATATTTCTAAATAGATTATGTTTTAATAGAATAATGTTGATGAAACCTATTTCTCTTTCACAGATTATATTATTTTTAAACGTACTTATTTCACGAGTAATGTTTATGATGAAATGATTTTGAAACATGGCTTTTCCAATATGTTATGATAGGATAAAAATTTTATAATACCCATTTCATTTTACGATTTTTAATATGATTATTTATGATCATGTGTAACATGTATGTATGATTTAATTTTGAGATATGTGGGACCTATATCCCCCTCCAATGAGTTGGGTGATGATTTATATCCCATGAGATAGAAAAATATGGTCTTGGGAAGGAACAATGACAACTAAGATATCCATGGGAGTAAACCATGAATACCAAGATGGTATGATGAGTGAACTAATCATACAAATATGATTAAGGGAGTGAACCATGACTACCATGATGGTATAGGAAGTGATCCTATACTACCAAGATGGACACGAAATCAATTCCTTAGCTACAATGGAAATACTATTATATGCTTATGTGTATACCACAATTCCATGTTTTTCCTATGTTATGCTTTCATTGATTATGTTCTTTATTTCCTTGTGATTCATGTCATATAAACATATAATATTTATTCCATGATTCATATTTATGATCTATGATATTCAGGATATGATCATCTATTTTGTGATCATGTTCTCATACCCTTATGCACGTGGTTATGCTTTCATGTCTCCCTTGTTTAACCTTACTGAGCATCTGATCTCTCCCCTTTTATTTTTACGTTCTCCTAGGTTCCGAAGATAGGTATTATGTTTCATGTTTATAAGAAGGATTAGAGTCATAGAGAACATAGTAAGAGTTAATTTAGCTTCGTTATTGTTGACGATCCTTTTTCATCACAGAGTCCAAAGGAATGTAAAGGGGAATGACTTAGCACAAATTGATTCATCCTTTGAAGAAAATATCAAAAATCGACAAAGGGATAAACAATGAGAAGATTGCACATAAGTCACACAAATATCCTCATAGTCACGCAAGTCCACTTTTGCGACGCATTATGGTCACGCAAGTGACTTGCGCGACCTAAGTGATAATCACCCGGGGTCTTCTCCTGCCTATAAATAGACCCTGTGGGCCCCCCATTAAAAAAAGGCTTTTTTCCAGAAACTCGGATTTGAGATCTCGGCGCCCTAGTCTCTTTTCAAATCTTCCGAAGCACTTCTAAGGTAATTTCTTACCTAGAACGGAAGATCTAAAGTGGGGGAGGAAGGCCTAAGTGTTGAAACTCATCAACACTTGCGCGCCTGAGTGGCCAGCCCTTAAGGGAAATGGCCACACTTGCACGCCGCCTTACTCCTTCAATAGAACTTGCGCACCCCTCTTCTGGAAGAACTTTAAGAGGATTCTAAAGGATTTAATCAAGAGTTTCTCAAGTACTACCCTTCTGGTTAACCATAGCGCAAGTAACACATGAGTCCTGTAGGCATACCTGTGTGACCAAGACTTGCACGCCAACCCAGTACCTGCACGCCTGCCAGGACTTGCACGCCCCTGCATTTTTGGGTGCCCTTCTTTCCCATTTCACCCCTCTTAAGCCATTCCACCTCTCCTATTCAAGATTCAGTCTTCAAGACACTCTTAAAATCAATTTATGGCATTATTTCTTGATTTTACTTCCTTATCTGAAAGAAATTCTATGGAATATCTCTAAAAACCTAATGATTTACACAACATTATGTCACTAAAGATTGAGATTTCATTCATTCAACCTCATCCTTTAAGATGAGAGAATCCTTAACCTGGGTCTTCTTTTTCAGGAATAATCCCCAGTCATAATTCTCAAATTTGGGCATCCTCATTAGGAGTAAGCCTCAAGTCCTCTAATCTGGGCATCCTACTTAGGAGTAAGCCCCAGATCCCCTAACCTGGGCCTCCCTTTTAGGAGTAAGCCCCAATCATAATTACCCAAATTATGGGCATCCTCATCAAGAGTAAGCCCCAAACCTTAATTCCTTTAACCTGGACCTCCTTTTTAGGAGTAATCCCCAGTCACAAATATGGGCATCCTCTTCAAGAGTAAGCCCCAGTCTTAATTCTTCTTAACCAGTCCTAATTTTCCTTTGATATGGGATTCCTTATCAGGAGTAAAACCCAATCACAAGTCCTATCCTAATTTGGGACTCCTTTTAAGGAGTAAGCCCCAAGTTAGAGTTTTCAAATCTCCATGAAGCACATATACCTTTATGGACCCTGTTCGTGGATTTCTTCCCTGAAGTAAATCCTAATCATCATTTATCTGGGAATTCATACATACATAAGCCCCAAATTATTTCTTATGATTGCATTTTTCATGGCACAATTGTCTAATTTTTTCCAATACCTCTTGTTTCTCACATCGAGCATGACTCACGTGAGCTTAGAGTGTAATGGTAATTATGACATCCTTCATTGAGCCATCAATCATAAAAATCATACTCCCTTACATGAACTATGTGGGTTCTAGTTCCTTTTCTAAACAAAGGATACATAGGTAGACCTTCTACGGGTTCGATCCCAACTCTGAAATAATCCATGTCCTTCTAAATGACAACAAACATCAAGTGCCCCACTGAGTGGCCTTAAAACCAGCATGGTCATCATAATGACCATGAAACATCATATATAAATGTATCTAAGGGTACCATTGACTAAGAATCACTAATAATACAGATGATTCTCTATCGATGAAGAACCTTGAATACATATAAAAGATTCTCTAAATTTCCTACATATCGATAATTGATTGTCATATCTAAAGTAAAACTCATTTTATATTTGGTAATGTAATAAGGATTCATGAACATGACTTAAATCTATAAAGAGATTTACGAAGTAGATAATAATTCCCCTCAAAAAGGAGTGATGAGTCCGACCTCCCATCCTCTCGACCAATGCAAATTCCTAAACCTCATCAATCCATAAACTAAAGAGAACCTACCTTTGGAAAGTTGGTCCGAATAGATGTGGAATCATTGGATGTTTCCGATTCTACGAAAAAACTCATTAGAAACTGATCGGAATGATTGAACTTCCCATAAAAAGGAGGTCCTCCCCGAAATCCGAGGGAAACAAAAATGGTGAACCCGACATGAATCCTTAACCTAGTTAAAATAATGTTTTACCAATTTGTTAGGCCCCTATTTAAAACTCAATGAGAGGGCCAACAAAAACAATCATTGAAAAATGTGCGCATCCAAAAGATTTAGTGGATGAATTTATCTTGATTACGTCTATTATATCAAATAGGAACTCTTTTCCAAGATCTTATGCATTTGTAGAATGACTGATCTCACGTTCACACCTGTGAATACTGCTGCTGCAAATGTCACTGCTGCTACTCTTGCTGGATCATCGTCCGTTCTAAGGATGATATAACATAATCAGCGTCTTCAATGCTGGGTATCTAATGAACTGGTTAAGGAGTACCGTCAACAAGGTACCATCCCAACTCTAGAGGCTGCCCGAAAATCCCTCCAAGTAAACAACACACATCGGTCGTCCGAACAATGATGACCAGTGATCAAGAAGTAGGCGGTTCTGACTACCGTCTCCAACCGTTTCGGGTCGTTATCCCTAGAATGCAATCACCATTCGATCCCTTATTCTGGGGTGGTGAATGAGAAGGTCCCTCAGGTCCTTAATTCAAACAAACTAGAGTTCTTCCTGAGGGATCCCACCAACAATCGCCGCCAAATTCATGCGTCAGCGCGCCCTCAACATGATGAGGGTGCCAACTCTAGGAATTAGACTCAGGTTCCTCGAACCTAAGAAAGCAAGACAAACCACTAGAGGTGGAATCCGGTCAACAGTGAGCAGGTTCTCATCTCTGCCATCTCCGTAGAAGTCCACCAACCTAACTTGGTGGAAAGCAACGAGTGAGCACATACACTTGCCTATTTTAATTCCGCTGTCCAGAAGACTCGTCTGGCAGCATCACACCAATCCCACCAGGCAATTCTAGCGGAGAACTATAGGCAGAAACATACACCTGTTTATACATCATCAGCTAGTCAGCAGGCTCGTCTGACTACATATGATGGATCTCGTCAACCACGTTTGGTGAAGTGTAATCAGTAGGCACATAAACCTACTAGTATTAATCAAGCCTACCAACAGTCTCTCTTGGTAGTATTCGGAGAAGTCAGTCGGAAAGCCCCGATGAAAAACAGGAGGCAGACTCAACTCTCTGCCCCCACACTTGAGTACTTTCGGGATTCAATGATAGGAAAAGGAGGACAGGAGTAGGCACATACACCTTCTCCAATCCCGGAATGGATGTATATTCCCATTCTGGCAGCTGAAGTCACCAAGAATATTCTATCAATTGTGAAAGAGCAGAAGCAAATCCCTGCTCATATTCTGGATGCCTTCCAGGATATTATAAAAACTTCAGCGGCATCTCATGAAAAAACACATAAATAAATCCCTACCAGTGGAGTGACATATCAAAAATTCACTCTGAAACAGACACACACATCTGTTCCAGTCCAAGAGGGTTGTGGGGTATACTCCCCCATATCATACGAACAACCAGGTCAGGCACATACACCTGATTTGAGTTGATATCGTCAGCCTAACCTGGCCATCTTTCCTGATCAGGCATATACACCTGCTCAGAGTAGCCACTTTCGTTAACAAGTGGTTTCCAAGGCAAGTAAGAAGGCGTCTAAGAAAAAGACCCACCCAGCAAAGTCAGGAGATCAAGAGCCAATCTGTAACAAGGCCTTGCTCGATTCTAGAGTTCTTGAATCCCTCAAACAATTATCTGTCGAAATTCAAGATTCTACTCCCTCATTTCCCAATAGTGGGAACATTAATTCCGATGGTCTTCAACAGACACTTTTTCATGAAGTCTTGCTTCATGAAAATTTGGTCGATCTAGAATTTTCATCTTCCGATGAGAGCCACAGGAACCCTCTGTGTGGTCAGAAGACCAAGGAGAAAGAGATCTCATATTTTGTTGTAACCTATAAAGGTGGTCCTCCCCATGATGATGAATTTCGCTGTGAAATTTCTCTCCATAGTAGTGATGCACATTGCCCAGAAAATGCTTCAGTGGACAATGTAGTGCCGAGAAATCCCTCTTATCTTGAGGCACATGCAAATGCAAAACTAGTCATGTCTGAAGCTTCATCGCTAGGAGGTGAAATACTTTCTCAATCAGAAGAGAGACAAGGGTGTAGATCATTCTCCGAACCACCCATAAGTCATGAATCTTTTAGTTTGATCAATGATTTCTCTACCAATCCTATTGAATCCAATGAAGCAACAAGGAAACACCAACTCTGGTCAAATCAGGTAGAAGAATCTTCATCAAATGAAAAAGAGGAAATGCTGAACATGAGAAAAAACTAGCAAAAGGTGAAGTGCCAGTTTTGTTTTGGCCTCTGGCTGACTCTCAGTATAATATTCTAGAAATGTTGATGAAAGATAAAATTCATGATATTCATCTCAACATATAGAAAACTCTTTGTCAGTTGAAAAAGAAAGTATTATCTTATGATGAATATGAAAATCATCTTATGATAATAGAAGAGTTACAACGTCAGATTGATTTAGCATCTCTATCAGTCTCTCGATATCCGAAGGCTGAAAAGCAGTAGAGAGCACTTCAACGTTCATGCCTTGGTGCACTAAGAAGATTTCGTCAGTTAATTGCCAATGCCCCATCTGGTATTCGTGTTAGAGGATGTGGTGTTCATGGAGCACTTCATTTCATGGTGCTCTCTACTCAGCAAAGCCTTCCGAAAATGATCTCATGCAATGTTATTGCCCATGACCGGCAATAGTCAATAGGCTTTTTCAGTAATCAAAAGCTTTCCCAGTAACAGGATTCTACTAGTTCCTCTCAAAATCAAGAATACAAAGAAAAAGTTTTTGAATTACTCTTGCATAATGAAAATTAGAATATTAAACATGTCTCTCGTTTGGAGCAAGCACGTCACCAAGTGACAGAAGTGTCATAAATCAACCAACAGTCTTTTGAACCGGGTGATAAAAGCAGATACAGGTTAATGCATCCAGCTAATTTCTGGACTAAGGTTCACAAGATCAGGAGGACTTTCATGAAGGTCTCAAACAAATCATGTCAAGAACCACCCTAGCTCTCCAGACTGGGGACTCTTTCAAACCAACCCTCGGAATCATCAAATAGGATTCGAGGAGTTGAGCGAGAACATCATGAACAGCCCCAGTCCACTGGATTGGGGACTTTCTCAAATAACCAATCCCCTCCTCAGAGAAAGTCGTTTTTTCTCGATTGGGGAAGAAACCTCAAGAGGAACGAAGAGAAAAATTATCAAGAGATTCCTTTCAAATTACAGTTCGTCAAGAAGTTCCGGAGGGATCGAATAAACAAAAGGAAATGTCTCATCAAAGACATGGAAGAATACAATATCATAGAAATGCTGATAGAAGGGATGCGATGAGTTATGCATCAATCAATTTCATCAATGGCGTTGTTGCTGATCCACCAGATGAGGCTCACTCATGGGACTCATATGAAGAGGTTCCTACTCAAGAATATGTATGCACCGACACAAATGAAGAAGGTGTGCATACACAATGTCAAAGGATTACTCAGAACCTAGGTAATCCTTCGAGTAACCCACTTCCCCCTCTCCAAAAAGGATCCAACAAAGGGAAGGGAAAGAACCATGTTACATATCCTTCCTATGGAGAAGGTCAATAGATCTCACTAGAGCAAAGGTTTGCACAATTGGAGAAAGAAATGAAGGAATTAAGAAGGTTGAATGCAGAACTACTTCAGAGTAGTCTTCTTCTTAAGAATACTGGAGTCAGTCAGCCCAAGGAATTTGTTGCAGCTACTGAGATGGATCAAGAATATCCTCCTCTATCAGTACACCCTCATAGGTCTAATCCTACGGTTCAAGTGCCACAACAGTTGGCGGTGCTATCATCAGTTGCAGCACCAATCGCCACATCTGTCCAAGCTCCAGTCATTGCACCTACCCAAGTCCAAGTTCAACTGAATGTTTCTCACAAGTTAATAACTACTATTGAGTCATTAACAGCTCAGTTAGAAACTATAGAAGGGAAATGTGTGCATGTTCAACCTGAAAATAATGTTTACCCTGAATGGGTAGATTCAATTTCTCCTCCATCCTATTTTGGGAACCCTATATTCCCTATTTTCAAGGGATCAGGTAATCCTGAACATCATTTGACACATTACGTGTCTTGTTGCGAGCCTATGATGGGAACTCCGGAGTAGCAAGAAGCAGTGAAACTCAGATGCTTCGTGCGAACCTTGTAAGGACAAGATTTTGTTTGGTATACAATCTTGAAATCCCGATCAATTACTGGATGGGAGGATCTTCGCCAAAAATTCCTCCTTCAGTTCAGCTCAACTTTGCCTAAGACAACAGTTTTCGATCATACAATCTGTAAGAAAAGGGAGAATGAAGGGGTCTCTGATTTCATTGCTCGATGGAAGGGATTAACATATTCCTTGAGTTTATCACTCCCTCAAGAAGAATTGTTGCCAATCTGTGTGGAAAATCTGCATGACGAATTACGCATGCCGTTAATCCATGTGAAATACACAGGAGAGTTTCGAGGCCTTACTTCAATCGCTCAGGAGATTGAAGATTCTCTTATACAGGCTAGGGCTAAATCTCGTGTAATTCCATCAGCTCCAGGAAGGAGAACGGGTAGGAACTGGTACAGCTATGCTTAAACAAGCACCTGTACCTGTTTTTACCTCAAAAACATCATCTTCTCGAAGGTCTCCACCTTCTGAGTGCCAACAACAAAGGCCTTTTCATCCATATGATCAAAGAGATCAATGACGTAAAGAATTTGAGGATCTGAAGAGAAAAAAATACTCTTTCTGAAATGAAAAAGTTCCTGGTTATTTCATTTCAGCTCTGGAAAACAATTTGGTTCAATTCCCAATTTCCAAGAGGCCAAACAAGAAAGGAGATGATGACCGTACCAATTAATTACATTTTCATCAAATATTGGGGCATCCCATCTAGGGGTGTTTTTTATTCAAAAACCTCATGCAAAATATGGTCGACTCCGGACAAGTCACATTTAAAGGCTCCTCATCCTAGGTAGCATGTGTCACTCCTACTGTTCCAGAGGAGGAAGGTGAATGGAAAGAAGTCAAAAGAAAAAATGCACAGATGTATGATGATTGGATGGTCCTAAAGACAATCAATATAACTCATTCTATTTTGCAAACACAATTAAAGAAACTAATTGTGTCTTCTACCATGAATTTTGCGGAAAAAACTTTTTCGTCAGAGGGAAAGTCCTAAAAGAAAGGGCATGATTCAGAGAAAGAAAAAGAATCAGAAGAAGATGAGTATTTATCAAAGCCTATATTGTCATTGACTTTGGCGGACTTCATGCCATCTACTTCAAAGCCACGGGCACCGCCCCACCAAACGGCACAGCCTAAACAGGATAATCAGAAAGAGTCTTCATCAGATGAAGAGTTAATCTTTGGTTATGTTAATATAATTCAATTAACAGATCCAAATGCCAGTCGCAGTTTCAATTTCAATGATCCTAAATTCCCTGTATCAAATAGAGGAATCAGAGGAAGTTCCAGGGGCTCAGGATACAGGGGAAGACGTGGATATTTCAGAAGTCACTATTCCAATTCTACCCCTACTAGAACTGTATACGCAACAGAAACTCTTGGTAGATCCCTTCAGCAAGCTCTACAAGAACAAGAAAGTTCTTCTACCAATAGAAAATTCATTCCTGGAACAGTTATTTTGGAAGACCGGTTGAAGGTTCCATCTTATTCCTTTCAGCAAGTAAATGGATCTAATCATTCTAATCTTCGAAAACCAGGAATATTGCCAACTCCTATCCTAATACAAGATGTATCAACTTGCAAAGAATCTGCTTCCAAGGTACCTGCTAAACCACATATTCCTATTCGAAAACGCATACCTCTGGATCAAAAGTATAATATATTGAAACACTTGGCACAAGTACCAGCCATGTTATCAATTCTGGATGCTCTGAATCTGTCAAAAGATCTTCGGGAAGCACTCATCAAGGCTTTGTCAAATCCTTAGGAGTTTGAAACTGAAATTGATGCAGCTGAAGTCTATCACATAGAGAATAATCCTGTAGAATTCCATGCAATACTAATTTTTACTGATGAAGATGAATATGATGTTGTTCATGGACATATTAGACAATTGTACTTGTCTGGCAAGGTCAATGGAGTAGATGTTCGAAGATCATTCATTGAAAAAGGTTCAGGAGTCAACCTCATGCCCATTCATACACTTCGTCTATTTGGACTCACGGAATCTAATTTATCTCCTTTTACCATAATGTTACAATGATATGATAAAAATGAACAAGAACCACTGGGTGAAGTTACACTCAGATCTCAGTTTGGAGATCTTGTATCCAATTCAAATTTCATGGTTGTTGATCAAGACACAACCTTCAACATCTTTCTTGGAAGACCCTGGCTACATCAACATGCGGTTATCCCTTCATCATATCATCAATGTCTCAAATATTGTTTCTATGGTCATGTTGGGACATTGTATGGTGATAATGCCCCGTTCAAGACATGTGAGTCTCAATACATTGAGGCGGAATTCTATCACATGAAGCAAAGGGAGAAATCCATAACAAAGGAGATTACCAAAGATAATGCTCCATATGATTTGGAAAAAATTCCAGTAAATCCATTTACACATGTGAGTACAGATTATGTGTTTCCTATCAGTCAAATTGACAAGATAGACCCAAATCAAAATACTCTTATGGAAGGATCCATAATGTCAATTACGACAATCGAGCCAGACAACATGGGAGAAATCGGTAATCTACCAAGCAGTGATGAAAGCACAAATGGTGATGTCTTCATTTCATCTTCTGAAATCCAACAAGTCTACGCTTCACCAATTAGGCTAGAAGAAGTTATAGCAACATCAGAGGCGAATAATGATGTCGATTCTCAATCCATCATCTCCTCTTTATTACCCAAAAAAGACCCTTCATCATCAATCTGGTTGGAAATGGATGCTTTTTCTTCAATATATGAAAATTTTGACATCTCTTCAGATCATGAGAATTCCACTTTATCATCTACTATGCAAGTAGAAACGGATGAAATAACACATGATGAAGAATTAGAGGAAGATCTCAGAGATTCTCCTCCAGCATTTGAAGAGGGTATCTCTACCGCTGTGGATGAACTCAGAAAAATAAATCTGGGTACAAAAGGAGATCCACACACCACTTTAATCAGTGTAGCCATGACTCTTGAAGAGCAATAGATGTATCTTTCTTTTCTAAAAAAATAGAGATATATTCTCCTGGAACTATATAGAAATGCCCGGGATTAATCTAGATGTTTCTACTCATCATTTGGGTTTACCAGAAGAACATCGAGGATTTAAGCACACTGCGTGAAGAACTCACCCAACTTATGCTTCCAAAATTGAATCTGAAGTGGATTAGCTTATCAAAGCTAACTTTTTAAAAGAAGTTCAATATCCCAAATGGTTGGCTAATATTTTCCATGTAAACAAAAAGAACAGAAAAATTAGAGTTTTCATTGATTTCAGAGATCTTAATTGTCATTGTCCTAAGGATTATTTCCCAGATCTGATTACAGAACTTCTAATTGATGCAAAAGCTGGCTATGAAGCACTTTCCTTCATGGATGGATATTCTCGATATAATCAAATCTGAATGGCCCCAGAAGATGAGGAATCTATAGCCTTCAGATCCCCTCAGGGTGTGTTCTACTACCGGGTAATGCCCTTTGGCTTAAAGAATGCAGGTGCAACTTATCAGTGTTCCATGCATCGTATCTTTAAACCCTTATTAGGGATGTTTGTTGAATGCTATATAGACGATTAGGTAGTTAAATCCAAAAAATGTTCTAATCACTTGGCTGATTTGGAAGTCATATTCCACAAGCTTCGACAACATAATTTGAAGACGAACCCCTTAAAATGTGCTTTTGGGGTAACCTCAGGAAAATTTCTCCGCTTTGTTGTATGCCATCATGGTATTGAAGTTGATCCTGAGAAGACCAAGTCAATCCTTGGTATGTCACCTCCTCAAAATTTGAATGAATTAAGAGGACGTCAAGGACACTTAGCCTATATTCGGTGTTTCATCGCCAATTTAGCAGGAAAATGATTACCCTTCACCAAATTTATGAATAAGGGAGTCACTTACCAGTGGACTGAAGAATGTCACGAGGCATTCGATATTCTTAAGAAATACCTCTTGAGTCCACCGGTACTCATGCCACCTATTTAAGAAAGACCACTTATCCTCTACGTGACAGCTCTAGAGTGATCATTGGGTTCCTTTCTTGCTCAAAAGAGTGATGTTGGGAATGAAAACAGCCTCTACTATCTCAGTCGAACCATGCTTGAAGAAGAAACATGGTATTCAACTATTGAGATGTGATGCCTGGCATTAATATTTTCAGTTCAGAAGTTGAGACACTACCAGCAACATCACGAGGTCCAATTGGTATCTCGCAATAACCCGCTCAAATTTATCCGTAGTCGTCCAATGCTTACAGGACGTCTAGCAAGGTGGGTAGTTATTTTGCAGCAATTCGACATTCATTATGTGTCTCAAAAGGCAGTAAAGGGCCAAGATCTGGCTGATTTCCTTGCTGAAAACTCTTCAGTGGAAGACACATCTTCAGATATTGAACTCCCTGATGAGTAAGTCTACTCTATTCAAAAAATTCCTCAGGCATGGGAAATGTATTTTGATGGTGCTTCGAGAAGTCCAACCAGGAGGAAAATGGAAAATCCTAAATTCAACAAGGTTGGCTTAGGGATTGTGCTCATTTCTCTAGAAAATTCAGTATTAATTTATTCCTTGTTATTGTGGGAAGGTGGTACCAATAATGAAGTAGAATACCAACCTCTCATCATAGGCTTGGAATTAGCACTTCAAGCAGAAGTGAATCACTTAAAGGTGAAAGGTGATTCCGACCTGGTAATCAAACAAGTCAATGGGGATTATGCCATAATAAAAGAAGAACTAATCCCTTTTTATTATTACATCAGAGAGTTAATGGTGGAATTCCCTTTGGAACTGAAATTTTCTTATGTCCCATGATGACAAAATGCTCAAGCTGATGCATTGGCTAATATATCCACAACTCTGGAAGATCCAAATCGGGATGAGACAACCATCAGTATTTCCCACCGTCGTGAAATTTCACCTTATGTTCGAATCGAAACAGTGGAAATTAATGAAATTTGTCCCATTCCGGAACCGTATGGTCATACTACAGGATGGATGTCACCTATTAGGGAAAACCTTTAAAATGGAACACTTCCACCTGATAGAACTGATAAAGAACAAATATGGATACGTGTGGTTAATTTTACTCTTTATGATAGCCCAGATCACCTAGAGAAAATTCTCTAAAAATGTTGTTTTGATGGAGTTCTCTTCAGATTCATTGATGGTGAAGAGACAATGGCTTTCATGAAAGAAGTGCATGCAGGATTCTGTGGTGCCCACCCGTCTGGACATAGACTGTATGATCAGATTCGAAGGCTTGGATACTTTTGGCCTTCAATGATACGAGATTGTGTTGACTTCACAAAGAAGTGTCATTCATGCCAAGTACATGACAAATTCATTCATCAACCTCCAGAGTTGCTTCATACAGCTAAATACCCATGGCCATTTTCCACATGGGAAATGGATGTGGTAGGACATTAACCTTTGGCTACGACCAAGCAGTTTAAGTACATTCTTACTACTACTGACTTCTTTTCCAAATGGGCAGAGGCAATACCTCTCAAGGAAGTCAGTTCTAAATGCAGTGTTAGCTTCATCAAGTCTAACATCATTACCATATTTGGTGTCCCTCATACCATATTGACGGAAAATGGAACCAATTTCTGTTCATACTTGGTGAAGAAGTTGTATCAAGAATACAACATCAAATCCAACCATTCATCTCGTTATCATGCAGTGGTCAACGGCCAGATAGAATCCTTTTACAAGACTCATTCAAATATACTACGAAAGATGGTGGATAAAGATAAGAGGTCGTGGCCTGATAAACTCTTTCATGCTTTATGGGCTTACCGGACTACCACCCGCACTGCAACTCGGTCAACTCCATATTCATTGGTATATGAAAAAGAAGCCGTCTTGCCCATTGAAGTTCAACTACCCTCGCTCAGAGTTGGAATTTGTGATCAATCATATACAGATGAACAATCTCAAAAGCAGTTGAATGAATTGGAACGATTAGATGAGAAAATATTTTGCACTTTTCACCACTTGGATATCTATCAGAATCGAATAGCACGATCTTTTAACAAAAAAGTTCATCTTCGTTAATTCACTCATGGAGAATTGGTATTATTTCTCAGAACTCCAATGATAACAGGAAAGAAACCTCCCAAACATGAGCCAAAATGGGAAGGACCTTATTCAATACATAGGGTCTACTCCAATGGAGCATATTCATTAATCTCGATGGATGGAGAAATCATCACTACTCTAACCAATGCCAGATTTTTTAAGAAGTATTTTGTATAAACTGCAAAGTACCTCCATTTTCCTTGCTATAGGACGTTAAACTATACAGCAATGGTCCAGTATGACCTTAAACTGCAACTTGGTCCAACATGACGTTAAATTGTGTCCCCCTTGGTCCAGTATGACCTTAAACGGTATATTGGTCCTATATGACCTTAAACTCCATCATCAACGGTCTATGAATATGACCCTAAACTATTTGAAAGTCCCTTACGTATATCAAGACATTAAACTGTGACGTCCTAACTACATGAAGCTAAACTGTATAAAATTCCCTTATGTCCAGAAAGACGTTAAACTACATAATCATCAAAGGTCTTGTATGACCTTAAACTACACTTTTGTCCAGCATGACATTAAACTGCACCATCCACGGTCCATGCATATGACCTTAACTATTCGCACTTTCGTCCATCATGACGCTAAACTGTGGAAAAAAATCCCCAATACGTCCAACATGACGTTAAATGGTGTACTCTTTTTTCCTCACTACATGACATTAAACTACACAGTCCCCCTTTCGTCCAACATGACGTTAAACTCTATTGTCCCCATCGTCCTAAATACATGACGCTAAACTGTACAGAATGTCCGTGATACGTCCTACATGACATTAAAATGTACTTTGTCCCTGCTACATGACACTAAACTATGCAGCACCAATAGTCCTAACTATAAGACTCTAAACTACATACTCCCTTTATATGTCCTACACGACATTAAACTATGCATCGTTAAGGTTGTTGTTACCTCTTGTTTCTCACACCGTGTATGACTCACGTGAGCCTAGAGAAAACCTCAACAATAACACTCTCTTTGGGCCGCTAACCATGTGTATGTCCCAACAACATCATTTTTTAGGTCATTTTCCCCAAGAACAACTTGATCATTATTTCATTATTTAATTGAATTACATGGACTTTGATCCTTGCCTTCTAGGCTGGGTATGTAGGCAACCTCCCAAGGTTAAATTCCAAATCCAATCTCTTCACATCGGTTCACCTCCATCTCATACGATGTTGATTCGTGAAACCGCCCGTAGAATCAATATCATTACACTGGTTCAGTTTCGTCATTGTTATACAAAGTTAAACAATACAATACTTTTGTCCAGTATGACAATAAACTACAATATTCTTTGATACCCTCACCTGAGAGGGAACCATTATTTACATTGATTTTTCAATCATGTTTCATTTCAAAGACTACGTGCATACATGACAACGCCCAAACCTTTTATCATGGGTCAAACCATCATTGTACTAAAGTCCCCTTTCACCCTTCATATGTACGAACCAAATTTGTACAAAGGGTATTTATTGAACTATGTGGGATTGATTCCCATCCATATGGGATACGTAGGAACGTTCGAGTGTCCCTCGAATCCAGCCCCAAGTTTTTGGGCCTATCCCCAAATTCCACTTTCAGTCGCTTGGCTGAAAAGTCACCATGACAACACACACTGTGTATTTCTTACAATGGTCTAAGCTCTATGACCCTAATATAAGATCTCTAATCCTTTTGTCCCACACGACATTAAACAATAGTTTAATAACTACGTATGAGCTTGATTCCCATCCTTATGGGATACGTAGTGAATTCCAACATTTCAATTCAGGACCCATCCACAACATGATTATGGTTAACATTGATCTGTGTATCTCTATATACATTGAACAATATCCATATTTATGTATAATAATCCAAACCTTAAATATTTTCAGATCCTCATAACCCTTTTCATGACTTCTAGTCACAAAAATGTCAATATTCTGAGAGTTCTTTTGTCTGACTGTGCAGCACGTGCCCATATAAGGCCTTGCATAAACAGTCTACATAACATACTTGTTAGACAAAAGATGCTATTATTTGACTATGCAGCCAATGCCCTTAGGTGGCCCTGCATAATTCAACCCCCCAACGGGTTTGTAGGATAGTGGTAACTTCATTCATGGGAAGAATGCCTATTTTGTCCTTATTTGTCTTAAATGACAGTATGTTGGGATCCACAAATATAGCCATCCTTAACATATTTGTCCCATATCCTTTTTCATGATCTGAAAGTATTCAAGTCTATGGTTTATATTCTCCTTCCCTACGTTTGGGTCAGACCTTTATAGGAGGGATATTTATCCAGTTCTTTGATAACCTTGTTCGGAAATATCTTCTCCATATTCAAGTACATATTTCCATATACAAAACTCTATACTTTGGATGATTTGAATCTCCATAAACGTTCACTGGCTTTTATCACAAGGAAAGTAAATTTCTGAGAGTTCTTTTGCTTGACTATTCAGCGTGTGCCCATAGGAGGTCTTGCATAAACAGTCTACATAAAAGACTTGTTATCCAAAAGATAATATTTTATTTAACTATGTAGCCATTTCCCTTAGGTGGCCCTGCATAATTCAACCCCCTAACGGGTTTGTTAAATAATGGTAACTTAATTCATGGAAACTACTTATTCTAATGACTTTTAGCTCTTTTTCATGTCATTTCTCAGATTCAAATATTTGTAAGTCATAGCTTACATATTTTCCCTCATACTTTTGTATAGTAATATGTTTTCAGATGAATTTTCAAAGAATTGAGTCAATTCTAATCCATTTCGGTCAAAGATATTTCGACCATAAACATTAGCCTTTTTATGTCTGACATGCATGAATTTAAACATCCCACAAAAGACAAGGGAACTCTGAATAAAAGTCAAGTTCCTAGCTCACTAAACATACATTTTGTATGATTTAGGTAACATTGTGCAATTAAAATGTTTGAAGTTTGTAGCATTATTTACATTAATCCTAGTAAAAATAAAACTATGCTTACGAGGACCATTGGCTTATGTAAAATCTAAATCATTTAACACAAGAGAATGTAGGTACAAATGAGTGAAGGTGAAAGTGTTTTTCATTGATGTACAAGAGTTAGAAGTACATCCACAGACTAGAGTCTCTTCTCTTTTTCAAGAATTACAAGAGGATTTGAACATAACTCTTCATTTGATTTACGGCATCCCGAGCTTCATCAGCAACCACTTGGAATTCATTCATTCAACAGGATACCATAAGAGATGCAGTGATACCAGCTCTTCTTGGAACAATTGTAAAAGAATGTTCTTGAGTGCGGTTTGAGAAAATTTTCTACTGATAAAACAGTGACTCTGTTTCTGTCCAAGAGACTTGGAAGATGGATACATGGATTTGAGAATGGTTCATTGGAAGTAAAGATCCATTTGGAGATATTACTCTTTTCATATATTACTCTAATGCAACGTTTGTCTTCTCTCCACCAACTGGAAGCGGAAAAAATTTCATCCCATGGGTTTCCCATTTTCATATCTATAAGGAAATGACAAAGAGGAATTTGAAAGTTCACACCATTGTTGTTTCTCTTAATGCACAGCAAAACCAAAATGGAGGAGTAGCAGTGCAGCTACATTTTAGGTGTATAGATCTTTGTATTTGGAACCTTGATTCCTTGCAGATGACCATGACCACACAGAGGAAGATAGATGCTCTGTGGGAAATTAAGATGATATTTCTTCAAGTACTTAGCAAAATCTGGGAGAGTGTTGTCACAGATATCATAGTAATCATGGCCAATGATGTTCATCATGTCATCAATCTTCTTACTATCCAGTTCATCAGACGTTCCAATTCCCTTGGGAACCATTGAATCTTCACAAAGGATGAATAATTAACTCTTAATTAGGTTGATTTTTCATAAAATTTGTGAAAGAGTTTGAAAAATTGGCTAAGGCATTAAGGCGCGCAAGTATGGATGTGTCTCACAAGTGTTAAATGTGCCACGCAAATTTTTCTCGTGCATGTTTTCACCACGCAAGTCCTATTACCTTGACAGCAGCGCGACGGTGAGGAAATAGTGGAAATAAGATGACTTGCGCGGTGAGAGCTCGAGAATTCAGAATGAGATGCTATGTGCGGCCAAAGACCGCATATTTATAGGCCAGGCGGCCTATCTGCGCGCCTATACCCAGTGCGCTCAAGGCCTGCACGACTCGAACCTATGCGCCAAGTGTTGCGCACTAAACACTTGTGCGCCACCTTTCCTTTAGATGTTTCCTTTTTCCTCAGATTCACATCCTCATTTCTTTCGGATCCATCTCTGAGGGGGAACTTTTGTTGATGCACCTTTTCCGTCACAGAGTCCAATGGAATGTAAATGGAAATAATTTGCACAAATTGCTTCATCCATTGAAGAAAATATCAAAAATCGACAAAGGGATGAACAAGGAAAAGATTTCTAGGAAGTCGTGCAAGTTTCCTCAGAGTCACGCAAGTCCACTTGCGTGACGCATTATGGTCGCACAAGTGACTTGCGTGACCTAAGTGATAACCGCCCGAGGACTTCTCATGCCTATAAATAGACCATGTGGGCCCCCCATTAAAAAAGTATTTTTTCCGGAAATTCATATTTGAGCTCTCAACGCCCTAATCTCTTCTCAAAGCTTCCGAAGCAATTATAAGGTAATTTCATACCTAGAACGGAAGATCTAAAGAGGGGAGGAAGGGCTAAGTCTTGAAACTCATCAACACTTGCGCGCCAGAGTGGCCAGCCCTTAAGGGAAAAGGACACACTTGCGCGCTGCCTTACTCCTTCAATAGAACTTGTGCACCCCTCTTCTTGAAGAACCTCAAGAGGATTATAAAGGCTTTAACCAAGATTCGCTCAAGTACTACCCTGCTGGTTAACCATCGCGCAAGTAACCCATGTGTCGCGTAGGCATACCTGCGCGACCAGGATTTGCGCGCCAACGCAGTACCTGCGCGCCTGCCAGGACTTGCACGCCCCTGCCTTTTTGGGTGCCATTATTTCCCATTTCAACACTCTTATGCCATTCCACCTCTCCTATTCAAGATTCAGTCTTCAAGTCACTCTTCAAAGCCATTTATGGCATGATTTATTTATTTGACTTCCTTATCTGAATGGAATTCTGTGGAATATCTCTATAAACCTAGTGATTTACACAACTTTATGTCACTAAAGATTGAGATTTCATTCATTCAACCTCATCCTTTAAGATGAGAGAATCCTTAACCTGGGTCTCCTTTTTAGGAATAATCCCCAGTCATAATTTTCAAATTTGGGCATCCTCTATAAGAGTAATCCCCAAGTCCTCTAATCTGGGCATCCACCTTAGGAGTAAGCCCCAAATCCCCTAACCTGGGCCTCCTTTTCAGGAGTAAGCCCCAGTCATAATTCCCCAAATTATGGGAATCCTCCTCAAGAGTAAGCCCCAAACCATAATTCCTTTAACCTGGGACTCCTTTTTAGGAGTAAGCCCCAGTCACAAATATGGGCATCCTCTTTAGGAGTAATACCCGTTCTTAATTCTTCTTAACCAGACCTAATTTACCTTTGATCTGGGATTCCTTCTCAGGAGTAAAACCCAATCACAAGTCTTATCCTAATTTGGGCCTCCTTTTCAGGAGTAAGCCCCAAGTTAGAGTATTCAAATCTCTATGAAGCACATATACCTTTATGGACCCTGTTCCTAGATTTCTTCCCTGAAGTAAATCCTAATCATCATTTATCTAGGTAGTAATACATACATAAGCCCCACATTATTTCTTATGATTGCATCTTTCATGGAACAATTGTCTAAATTTTACCAATACCTCTTGTTTCTCACACCGAGCATGACTCACATGAGCATAGCGTGTAAAAGTAATTATGACATCCTTCTTTAATCCATCAATCATAAAAATCATACTCCCTTACTCTAACTACGTGGGTTCTGATTTCTTTTCTAAACGAAGGATACGTAGGTAGCCCGTCTGTGGGTTCAATCCCAACTCTGAAATAATCCATGTCCTTCTAAATCACAATAAACTTCAAGTTCCCCACTTAGTGGATTTAAAACCATCATGGTCATCGAAATGACCATGAGAATTCAATATAAATGTGTCGAAGGGTACCATTGACCAAGAATCTCTAACAATACGGATGATTCTCTATCAATGAAGAACCTAGAATACATATAAAAGATTCTCTAAATTTCCTACATATCGTTAACTGATTGTCAAATTTAAAGGAAAACTCATTATATATTTTTTAATGTAATAAGGATTCACAAACATAACATAAATATATAAAGAGAGTCCCGGAGTATACAATAATTGCCCTCAAAATTGTTTGATTAGTCTAACCTCCCATCCTCTCGACCAATGCACATTCCTAAACCTCATCAGTCTATAAACTAATGAGCACCTACCTTTGGAAAGTTGGTCCGAATGGATGTGGAATAATTGTATGTTTCCGTTTCTATGAAAAAACCTGTTAGAAACTGATCTGAACATTTGAACTTCCCATCAAATGGATGTCCTCCCCAAAATCCGAGGGAAACAGTTATGTACCATTATTTTGGTTTCCACATTTCCAAATGCACTATACTAGTACAATATCTGTGTGTCAACTTGTGTATTTTTTTATGTATTCCATAAATTTTTTGTAATGATCATGTATGTAAATACTGGGTCACCATATTGGGTATCATAGGAAAGGATAATTTAACCTTTGTATTCTAGGATGAGAATACCTCAATGAGAACTCTAAGTACATTTCAAAGTATAAGTCTTCATATAATGAAATGTTTTGGAAAATATCCTAGAATTTTTGTAAATATAGAGTGTGTGGTTTTATATAAATACTTCCATGTATGGATACTACATATGGATGTTCCTCAAGAAAAAATTTACCTAAGGTTAATAACCCTTATTAGTTGTTCTGGGCCTGACTCGGGGTAATATGGTACAAGAAAATGATCCTTAATTCACACCATGTTTGACAATCCCAGGGGATATGCTTTAGAAATTCACAAACTCTTCAGAAACCATCATAAAGGGATTAGAAATAATTTGGATATTAATAACCTTGGATAAACATATGGTTTCATATATTATGGAAGGTTTCATAACTTACACATCCTATATGTGACTTTCCATGATTATTTGGTTCATCATTATGATATTTATATCTTACTCTATGCTTTAGGTCTTAGTCAAAGGCTAGAACCTCAAGTAACCATGTTAACAGTTATTATGATGTAAAGTGAAATGATTTTCTATATGAATAACCAAATTCTATGGGTGGTATAATTAAAAACAGATTTTTATGATCAAATATCATTATAAAGATATTAATCATGGTTGAATTACAAATTAACAACTGTGGTTACAATATTCTGTTGAGTCTTTCAAGAGTCAACATATACCTTCTTTCAAAGGGTCTTCTGATCCACTTGTTGCTGAACAATTTATCAGTACTGTTGAAAATATATTCTCCGTCATCCAGGTTTTGGATCATGAGAATTTCATTCATGTCGTCTATCGGTTAGAAAGGAAAGCATGCTAGTGGTGGACTATAATCAAGAATATGAGGTATTATGATGATATTGAATCCATGGATTGGGATGAGTTCAAGAAATTATTTTTCAATAATAAATTTACAAAAAATTATTTTTACAGAGATAGATAAAGAGAACCTTCAGTTAAAGAAAAGGGATGATGAATCTTTTGGTACATATGAGGATAATTTCCGGAGACTTGCGATGTATGCTTTAAGAATTATCATCTAACTTGAATATAACATTGATAGGTTCTTCACTGTCTTAAATCCAATTCTCAAAATTGATTTGGACATAAGAGACAATAGTATCTTTGAAGATATACTTCATTTTGAAATTAAGGTTGAAATGGATGTTGGAGTCATGTATCAATATCAATGTTTTGACAAGAAGAGGAATTTGGAGTTTAAAGGAAAATATAAAAACCATGAAGAGAATATAATGATCATCCTCTTATGCTCTATGCATTGGAACAATAATGGAGGAAATTTCCTAAAGGGGTCTAATAAATGTGTTATGTGTGTATGGGAAATCCATCAAGAATTTGATTTCCTGAGTGGGGGGAAGTAGTTAGCTAACATTGTGAATATGAAAAAAGTATCACAGAATGCACCTCCCACGATTCGATGCTACATGTGTTAGGAGAATTGGAAATATGATAAACACTTCCAAACAAAATGGATAGTGACGATGATTGATTTTGGAAACCTCTTCAGTCAAGGGACAAGTGTAAATCTCATGAAATTAATATTTTTTATGAGGTGTGTGATAAGGAAATGATAAATGGTATACATACCATCCACTCTATAACTAATAATGTAATATTTGATTCTATATCTTCCAAATCTTTCATATCAAAATAATTTTCTATGGGAGTTAAGACTCCACCAAAAAAGTCAGATGTTGAATTAAGATTGAAACCCCTTAATGGAATGATGACTATATCTCAAGTTTATGATTTCTCTATGGTTGAAGTTTTTGGGAATGTGCTTCAAATAATTTCATTCGACCTTTGGTTGAATTTGATGTCATCTTAGCCATGTATTATCTTTCCTTGCATAAATCCCACATCAATTGTTGAGGAAGGGAAGTTACTTTTGATATTTCATACCCTACTATGATCTTCCATCTTTGTGATGCAACGTATGAACTTCCTATGGGGTTTACATCGAGTGTATGTTTATTAATTTCAATTCAAAATGGGTTTTTAATCTCAAAAGGTTGGGGATAGAATCAAAATCAATGATATTTCTATAGTCCAAGAATTTTTTTATGTATTTCTAAGAGAGTTTCCTAGACTTTCAACAAAACATGAATTTGGGTATTAATAAAACACATACCTATATCAATACATATTTTAAAGAATCCCAGTGGAATTTCTCCAATTGAGTTTCAGTAATTGAAGAAACAACTCCATCAAAACCTTGATAAGGGATTTATTCAGCCAAGTGTGTCACTATGGTGTGAACTGATTGTTTAAAAAAAATATCGATCAATGTAACTCTTCATTGATTATTGGGAGTTTAACAAGATCATAATTAAGAAAAAGTATGCTTTTACACGTATTGATGACTTGTTTGATCAACTGTACAAAGCTCAATACATTTCCAATAATGAACTTTATTCTGGATATTATCAATTGAGGTTCAAGTATTAGGATATACCCAAAACAAAATTCCATAAAAGTTATGGAAACTATGAATATATAGTGAAGCATTTTTCTCTTACTAATTCCCAATATATATTCATGCTTTTAATAAATATTTTCATTTGATATTAACATGATTAGTTTGTGGTGGTTATAATAGGTGATATTCTTTTCTTTTAAAAGAGAAACTAATAGTATGAAGAAAACATGATATTTATACAAAAGAACCTAACGAAGGATAATATATATGAAAAATTTACAAATTTTTTATTTTGGCTCTAAAATGATTCATTTTTTGGGACACATATTCTCAATAGATCATATATTAGTATATTCATCAAAGATAGAGCATATTGAATGGTGGAATATACCGACCATGGTGAATGAGATCCATATTTTTTTGGTCAAGCTAGATATTATCAATGGTTTGTGGAAAAATTATCAAAACTATCTAATCCTAAGACAATGTTAACTCATAAGGGTGTCGTGATCCCCTAGTTTAATGAATGTGAGGAAATTTTCAATGAACTGACGTGATGGTTGGTCAGTGTACATGTGGATACATTTCACTGTAGTGGATAAGGGTCGGTAATCTTTATTTATGAATACAATAAGGGATTGGGAAGTGTTCTTGTGAAGAATAACATGGTTATTGCATATGCCTCATGACAGTTGAAGAATACTGAGAAAAATTACCCAACTCATAATTTGTAGTTACCACCTGTAATTGTTTTATTATAGATAAGGATGATTTATATTTATAGAGAAAAGTTTTATTTATATTTAAATCATCAAAGTATTAAATATATATTCCTATAGAAGGAGATGAACATGTTCTAGAGAAGATGGTTATAGTTGATAATTGTTTTCAACCGCTCAAAATATTACCACCCAATGAAAGTGATCAAGCTGGATGATGATTTATGTTAGAATGATCATGCAATATTATCCATGATAAGGATCACAAAAGATCAAATATTTATTGATTTTCAAAATATGGAGGGAGAAATCCTAAAGGAACGAGAAAATCATATCTTTCTCAAATGAATGTTCAACCATGTATCCATGTAATGATTAAGGAGGTGTATAATGAAGATAGAGAGATAAAAAAGAATGTCAAAAATATTTCTATGTTTAACCATGATCAGGATGGAATGATAAGGTTCCAGAACAATGTTGGCGTTCCTTCTATACTAGATTTCAAGAATTAATTGATAGAAGAATATCATAGTTCTTAATTATCTACTTATCCTGGAAAAAAAATGATGTATTGGGACTTGAAAGAATGATTCTTATAAAATGGCATGAATAGTGGTATTATTGAGTTTTATCTCAATGCCTTTTATTCCAAAAAGTTAAAGCTAAAATAAAAAAAATTCTAGAGGGATGTTGCAGCCAATACCCATACAGTAATGTTAATGGGAGAATATCACTGTAGATTTTGTCATTGGACTACCAAAAACCTTGAAAGCGTCTAATGCTATTTGGGTATTATATGATCTCCTTAATATGTCAGCACACTTCATTACTCTTAGTGAAGTCATCTCTCATGATTTGATTTCCCTGATATACGTTGAGGAAGTAGTAAGGTATCATGGAGTACCACATTCCATTATATCAGATCGGGATATGAGGATTTCCTAAAAGTTCTGGTGAGGTGTTCAGGAAGCATAAGACACGAAATTGAGTTTCAGCGCTACCAATCATCCGTAGATAGATGCTAAGTCTAAATGAACAATTAAAACCCAAGAGGATATGTTAAAATCTTATTCTCTGGATTTCAATGGTTATTGGGATCAACACCTTCATGTAGTTTTTTATTCTTACAACAATATATTTCAATAATGAGTTAAGTTGGAACCTTATGAATATATTTATGGGAATAAATTTAGTTCTATAACATTTTGGGATGATGTTATACAATGAAATCAATTGGGACTTGAGATTGATGAAAATATGGTCGAGAATTTAAAAAATATTCAGCAATATATCAAGGCATCTCAAATTTAGTAAAAAAGTTAATGTGATAACAATCAGAACAATTTAGAATATGAAGTTGGTGAATATGTGTTTCTATGAATCTCACCCTAGAAAAATTTTATGATATTTTAGAAGAAAGTGAAACTAAGCCCTAGGTATATCAATATTTTTAATTTTCATTATCATGTCAACATGATAGTCAATTGTTTGGAACTTCCTCCAAATCTCCCTCAAGTCTATGATATGATCCCTGTATCTATATTGAGGAAGTAAATACCTAACCCTTTAGTTTTTCTGAACTCGGAGTTCATACCATTGGAGAGGGTTCTTTCTTATGGGGAGAAACCTATTTGAATTCTATATTGTACTGAGAATGTTCTACAAACAAGACCACTCACCGGGTCAAATTGTTTTAGAGAAATAACCAGTCCAATGAAGCTTTGTTGAAACATGAGGATATGATGAAGTAGAAGAATCATCATTTTTTTTACCTTAAGTGATTAATTTTTTGGGTGAAACTCATTTTAAATAGGGTGTAATTTAATATCAGTAGTTTTTATGGCCCTTTTCTCAAATTAATTAAATTTTTACTTTTGCATTGAAATGCACTAACTCAAACATTCCTTTCACAAAACACTAACATGGAATATATTACATGGAACCAAATTGGTGTATGTTACTCGAAACATCAACTCAGCATATGTCACACGCAACACTGACATGGAGTACATTACACAAAACAGCGATGTTTCAACGAATCATCATTTTATTGTTATAATTATTTAAATGAGACAACTACAACCTAATCGTTAAACATAGTAATATGAATATTAATTACTACTTTTCTTATATTTTTTATAATATTATTATATATATATAACATATTTATAATGAAGTATATTATTTTTATTAATGTCCTTATATGTTTTAGAATATCGTATTCTCGAATAAACTGATTTTAATGTGCTTCTGTGAAAAATAAAAAAATTAATATTTGAAAAATTTAGAAATTTAATTTGATAAAATAAATATAATTTGTCTATTTAGAATTTATAAGTTATATTATGGTTAAGTGTTTGGATTTTTCTATAAAACTTCATTTTTTGGTTGAATAGGGAAAAATACTAGATTCTAAATCAAAACTAATTTAATATCTAATTTATTTGTAAGGTTAAATTATAATAAATATAGGTTATTAAGTTTAATTATATAAAATTTTTATCAATTAATAGAATTTGGGTAATTGGAAAAAAATTTACTCTGTAATTGGATATAAAAACATAGCAATCTTTTGATCACTTTTACATTAAAAACCAGCATGTCGACACTACTACGTGATTAATTTTAATTTAATTTTTCCCAATTATTTCTCTGAAATTTGGAAAAATTGATTCCATATTTGGAATCACCGTAATATATAATATATAATATGGTAAACTTAGTTCTTTAAAAAGGCGATTGGAGAATGTAATTAAAATTAATTATATCAATTAAGGTAAAATTAAGCTTAACTAATGAGTAAACCTTAAATTTAAGACTGAAAATGACCTAGAATCATTTAAAAACTGATTTTATGGACATATTTATACCCTAGAATCACTTTTATCTGCCAAATTTTATTATTGGATCTACTTTAATCATGATAAACGTGGGTGGAATTCTCACTTAAAAAAATTACAAGAGTTTCACTCCTCCTCCACTATAAAAAGGGATCCTTTCCTCTTAATTCCTCACACATCTCAAGACCATTTTCTCACCCAAAATATACTCAAATAATCTCATAACATCCCTTCATTTCTCCTTGAATCCTACATTGGGGAATAAATTCTTCCAAGGAATCCTTTTAGAACAAACATAGACGAGTTACCCGATTAAGAGGTAATGTATTCTCTCAAGTCCTTTCATTAATTTTCATTTTCCACCCCCTAAAAATAATTTTTTCCATGATTGTATAACAAAAACATTATCCTAAATATAATATAATGTTTTATTATATGGTTTTAACCTACAATTACGCATACCTCCATCTAATGGATGATTATCACACTGTTTATGTGAATGGCGAACTGTCGCCTCACTAAATGATGATTGTTCAATTTTCCTTATCGACTCTCATGGTGGAAATTATGATGGAAACACTTTTTATAGATTTTATATATTATATTTATTATTTCTATGATCTTATATTTTTTTAAAACACATATCTTTTTTACTTTCCAATTTGTGTTAATATGATTATTTTGTTGGATGAAGAGTAGGATACCACCCTCTTAATGTTAAAAGATTCATTCCTACAATTAATGGAAGGTATTAAGGATGTTCTTATAGATAATATATTTTATATATGAAATCATAAATATACTATATTAATTATATTAAGATATATATATATATATGTATGTATTTTTCTTTTTTCTTTCAACTCGATAATTAAATAGAAATAGTGTTCATCTGTATATACAACTTGTCATCTCCATGAATGGTGCATTCCATTTAATACTAATATATTATATATATTATTATAATAAACCTAAAATCTATATAAATTATCTTAATATCACGTTTTAAATTTTAGAAATCAATATATAAATTATAAATACCAATGACTTAACCAATAAAGACATATGGAAAGAATAAACCGAATATGACATGAAGTGAAACCCTAACATAGGATTGTTAACAAGAGTGTAATATAATGATGTAATAAAATCATAAATGGAATTAGATATAAGAATATAGTTCTTTAAAATATACTTATTAAATTTATATTTAATTTAAAGGTGGTTTGAAAAAGTACAATGATATTTAAGACAAAATGTAATGGGTTTTCATCTCACTTTTATTTCCGTGAGATACATGCTATGTTCACAAATATTCCAATTTTTGTGATTTTTGTATTTAATGAGGTTTTATTATATGTTTATTATACCTAAATTTAAGGGTATTAATATATAATTTTTATTACCTTTATTTTATGGGGTCTACAATTCAAATGTTACCAAATATGTAAAAATGTTTTGTCTGAATTTTTCCCTCTTTGAGACTCATGTTTTGTTATGAACATGAACTCTTTTGAAAGGTGTATATAATAAAATTTAATATGTTATATCAGGAATTCCATTGTTATCATGATATATTAATCATTATGTAATTATCTTTTCTAACATGGAGAGTGTGATCCCAAATTACCAAGTTATGAGAGTTTATTGAAAGAATGTTGTCTGTTTTCTAGATTGTTTACGTTTATGATTCCTTTAATGAAATAATATGATACATATCTCAAGTAAAATAATTATATTCTTTATTCTATGTTTATACAATATATCTCTATGTATTAGTACCACTTTTCACTATTTGGTACTTAAGATAACATTTTTAAGTAAAATCTAACCATTTCTATCTCTCTGGTCGGGAATCAATTATTTTCAAAAACCATTTATTGAAAAATGTTTTCAAATGATCATTGAAGCCCATTTTCAAGGAAAAGGGATTTTAATTTTTTATTGTTTTTAAATATTCCTTTGTATGTTATCAAACCTATTTTTTAAGAAATGGGTTTTCAAAAAAGGATTTATATTTTATAATTCATTTCTCAATACATAAAGGATATTTTCTTTATGAAATGTTTTTAAAATATCCTTCAAAATTATTTCCCATATAAGATAACATCCATTGGTTTTACTCATTCCATTACAAGGAAATCATTTATTTTTACCATTCAAAATTCGTTCTATGAATGGATTGTGCTTTGATGGAATGATGTAGATGAAACCCGTTTCTATTTTAGAGGTTATATAGTTTTGAAACCCACTTCTTTTATAGGGTTATGTTTATGGTGGCCAGAATTTGAAACCTATATTTTTTCCACATGTTATAATATGATTACATTTTTATAATACCCATTTCATTTCAAATTTTTTGGTAGGGGTTTTATGATCATTTTGATTATATATGTATGATTTAATTACGGGATGGGTGAGACCTGTATCTCATTATAGTGAATTGGATAAAGATTTATATGTTATAAGAAAGGCTAATATGGTCTTGGGAATGAAATTTAACCACAACTATTTCCATGGGAGTGAACCATGATTACAATGATTGTATGAAGAGAGAAATCATTCTACCAAAATGGACATGGGAGTAAACCATGAATACCAATATATTATGGGGAGTGATCCTACCATAATAATATGGTCTTAGAAGTAATGCCTTGGATACTATAGAAATAGTATTATATTATTATGTGTCTACCACAATTCCATGTTTTATTTTTATGTTATTATTTAATGGATTATGTTATTTATTTCCTAATGATTCATGTCTTATTAAAATATAGTCTTTCTACCATGATTTATTTTATGTTTTTTGATATACTTGGTATGATCATTTATTTTATTAATATTGTTCTCATACCCTTATTCTTATGATTATGCTTACATGCCTCCCATGTTTTCCATTAATGATAATCTATGCTCACCCCTTTTTATGTTTCATTTCCCCCAGGTTATGAAGATAGGTATTATGTTTGATGTATCTAAGAAGGATGATAGACATGAAGACCCTAGTGAGAGATAATGTATCTCACTTATGTACTATTGTTTATGTTTCTATGTTTCCAAACGTACTAGACTAGTACTGTATTCATTCATCTATTTGTATATTGTGGTATTTATTTCAAAAATGTTTTTTACTGTTAATGTATGTCTAGACTGGGTAACAATATATAAAGTACCAAATTCCCAAATACACCACATTTATCAATCATCTGAGTTGTATTAAATGTAGTCCTATATAATAAATCAGTTATTCATGTCAAATATGAACCATGGTTGTCATAGTTTGTATCAGATGAAAATATTAATTATTTTGAGGATTATAATTAGATAACACTAGAAAAATCGTTAGGTATAAGACTTAGTAAAAGAAAACATCCCAAAATTTTTGTAAGTATAGTGTTAGTGGATTATCTAGAAAATACATTCCATTATAGATATAATATGTGGGAAGGGTCTCGTATAGATGTACATTGGAGGAGAAACTCTAACATGGTGATATTGGCCTGACTCGGGGTAATCTACTTTACAAAATATTCCTTTCTGCGTAGCTTGTCTGACACTCTTTGGGGATATGATTTGGTAAATTCATAAGATCATTATGAACCATTATTAATAAAAAGATACCCATAAGATTATATGTTACGAAATAGAACATAGATAACACAGATTGAAGTCTAAAAACTCATATTTTAATAAGAAAAATGAAATAAATTAGATATCCAATTAATGTCATTAGATTCCCATTTATGGGTTTAATTGTTTAAAATACTCATCCCCAATTATCCTTTTATTACATATGATGTCTAGAAATCAGAAAAATAAGGTTAATAATCAATGTGTTTGGAAATGTGATGATGACTCTAATGAGATAGCTAATCTGATGGGTTTTTTAATTGAAAAGAAAAAAAATGAACTATCTCCCCTAACTCAGGTTTTATATAGGAACATGGATTAGTAGGAACACCCAAACCCCACTAAGAGAAAAAAATCTGTAATTGAGAGCTTCATGTGTCAAATTCATCCTACTTGAAATAAATTATATGATTCCTTAATAGATGAATAATTCATCGAATCCATTGATAAGATAATGTCCATCCTCAATACAATATGAAAGAGAAGGTTCTACAAGATATTTATCATATGGTGGAAGAAGCTGATCAGTGGTGAACATCGATCATGAATATGAAGCATGTAGAAGAGATCAAAGCGATGGAGTGGAATAATATCTGGAAAATGAATTTTGATAAATATTGTCCTCGTACTCTCCAACATAAAATGGAAGTGTATTTTCTCCCCCTTAAGGAAAAAATATGACGAATATATCAGGGAATATGAGTAATATTTCACATCACTATCATGATACACCTACAACATTATTATTACACCTGAATGCAAGGATGACCGCTTCTTTTGTGGGAAAACCCATAGTGTGTGGAAATCCTTGGTGATCTGTGACATTGATATATATGTGAAAATTTTATGATGTGACCTCAGTTTTGAAATTGATATAAGAGAATCCCAAGGTTATTTTTGGGATAAGAATCAGAATACAGAGTTTTATGGTAGTGGCCCGATAGAGAAATCTTATATTTCTACAATGTTTTAAGATCCCACTTATCAATGTTTTGAAAATAAGCACCAGATAAATTACCTTAGGGGGTGAATAAATGCTTTAGCTGTGAGAAGGAAGTACACCAATCTAATAATAGCTAATAGTAAAATCTTTAAAATTCAGTGTAAGGAGGGAATTCTACAATCAACCCCATATATGTTTTTCATTTATACAACTTCAAGGTACTATGGCACTTCAAAAACCAATTCCCTAATCCAAGGGGTTTCAAAGGTAATGAAAATACTCCAATGAAAAACCGGTGAGCTTTTTCCATCAATACCACTGAAGTGAATCGCAAAAAAAATTGGATACATGTGCACTAGTTATTCATTCAAGAATAGTGAATGTGAATTTTATTTCTCATTCTACACATTCCTTAATATCACAAAAGTTTAGTAGAACTATTCCAACACCATAACAAAGAATAGATGTAGTGATATTAGTGAAAATGAAAATGATAAAATTATTGCATCCAATGTGTATAAATCCTCCCATGTCACAATTTGTGGGATAAATTTCCTAATGAACCTTTTCATACTTCCTTTGGTGTAATTGGATGAAATTCTAGGCATGGATATTATTTCCTAGTATATAGAAAACATAAATTTCTGTCAGAAGGAAAAAACTCTCTGTATGTTAAATTGACCCCTAATTCTATACAAGTGAAAAGAGGATGATTGATCTCCTTTAACACCTTTATCTAAAGCATGGATATTATTTCCCTATGAGAAAGAATATCTACATCAAATTATTGAGTCGATTGAAAGGATCATACTTGAAGAGATTACTGCTGTGAGGGAATATTTTGATGTTTTTTTAATGAATTTCCTAGTGTTCCTCCTATAAGGGAGGTTGAATTTGAAATCGATCATATACCAAGGGAGATAATAATATCCATGAATCAATATATTATGGCTATTATGGAACATTATGAGCTAAAATACAAGTACATGAGAATCTAGATAAAGGGTTTATATTCCAAAGTGCTTAACCATGGGGTTCACCATTCCACTTTATCTAGAAGAAGGATAGTGAAATAAACATTTGAATTGACTATAGTGATCTCAATAAGATCATTATAAATAACAATTATCCCTTGCCATATATTGATTACTTTTTTGATCATCTATGTGGAGAAAATTACCACCATAGGGTTGATCTTTGGCCATGACAATATCATGTAAGGGTGAACAAAGAAGATAAACCCAAGACCACATTTCGTATAAGGTATGGGAATTTTAGGTTCATAGTGATTCCATTCAAACTCAATAATTCTCTAGAAGAATTCATTGATTTTATGAATTGTGTCTTTAGAGATTACCTCAAAAAAATTATTGATGTATTAATATATGATATCATAATATACTGTAAAAGTAAGGAGGATCATGAGGATCATTTGAAAACTATTCTAAATACCATACAATAAAAGAATCTTTATTCCATGTATAGAGAGTGTGATTTATGGTTTATCTATGTCTCATTGTTGAGGAATATCATCACATGAAACGAGATAACTATGGATCCTTAAGGGATAAGATCAATTGAAGGATAGTCGAGTCTACCATATATGATAGATATCCATATTTTGCATGGTTTATCTGGGTATTATCACTGAGTTATGATAAATTTCACATTATTATCAAACAATATTACTAAGATAGCTCTTAAGGGAGTCACGTTTTCTGGGAATGATGACTATGAAGAAAACATCAATGAGTGAAAAAGGAGGATTATCACTTCCCCAGTGCTCACACTACCCACAGTTGGAGAAATTTTCATAGTATTTTGTGATTCCTCGAATAAGGGCTTGGGTTGTGTGTTAATGAAAAATGAAAAATTCATTGACTACACCTCATGGTAGTTTAAAATTAATGAACAAAACTATCCCACACATGATCTTGAGATGGAAGTTGTGATCTTACTGTAGAAAATCCTACGACATTATCTCTATTGGGAGAAGTGTGTGATATATACTAATCACATGATCCTAAAATATATATTCACTTGGAAACCACTTAATATTCCCCAATAATGATTGTTAGAGATGATCAAGGACTATGAATTCGAAATTCAATACTATCCTGGTAGACTGAATAAATTGGTGGATGATCTATATAAAAAACATTCAAAAAATTTACCCTTCATTTTTGATTGAATGGGATCCAATATTCTTAGAATTTAAGTAGATATACACTGGAATCATAAAATAAAATCATCAATCCTTCGACAAATTATTTCTCAAATGTCTCTACATGAATGGTTAAACGAAACTCAAAAAGATATTTTCGAAATTTATAAGAAAGTGGAAACAATAAGAAAAGGAAAATCCTTGATTTTCAATGCTAATTAATAAGGAATTGGGAGATTTTTATCATGACTATGTGTTCTAAGAAATTCTATGTTAATGAAGGAACTATTAGATTATTCCAATAGTTCGAACTTATCTATTCAACCAGGAATCCCAATGATGCATTGAGATCTCTAAGAGCACTATTTTTGGGAAAATGAAGAAGGATATCACTAAGTATACAAAAATGTTCCTGGTATGTCAAAAAGTGAAGGATAAAATGAATAAGTCTAATTAGATGATGAAATCATTTCTGATACCAATATGAAAATGGGAAAACATCACCATGTACTTTTTCATCGGAAATCGTCACACATCCAATGTAATCAAAGCTATATGGGATTTTGTGAATGTTCTTACAAAGACTGAATATTTCATTGTGATTCTATAAGATTTCACACAAGATAATATTTCACAAATTTACATTTGAGAAGTTTTGAGGTTCGGTGGTGTACCACAACCAATTGTGTAGGATCGAGATCCAATATTCACCTCCCTGTTTTGAAAAAGTCTAAAGAATGATATAATCATTGATCTAAACATTAGTCTGGATTATCACCCTCAAACTAATTTCCAGTATGAGCGTACTATCCAGACACATTAGGGAATGAGGAGAGAATGTTCAATTGACTTTAATGGAGGATGGGTCCATCATCATCTTCTGGTCGTGTTCTCTTACGACAATATTTTCTACTGGAGCATCCTAATGGATCCATATGAATCCGTTTTTGGGAATAGCTGTAGAACACCTATATTTTCAGATGATGTTGTGGAAAAAACCTAATAGTTACTAAAATGGTTGTGGAAATGGTGTAAATTGTTAAAACTATTCACTTGCACATCAAATATTCTCAGAGTCGACAGAGGATCTATCCGGAAAATCAGTGAAGATACCTATAGTCTAATGTTGGAGAAATGGTATTCCTCAGCATATCTCCCTGAAAAAAAGTGATGATATTTTGGAAGAAGAGAATACATAGTCCAAGGTATATAAATCCTTTTGAGATCCTTGATCACATAAGACCGGTGTCCTATCGGCTAACACTCCCACATAAACTTTTTCACAACTCGTCCCCCGGGGCTAGTGTCGTTACTACCCCAAGCTCACCTTCCATAGGCTAGGGGCTGGCGACTAGCACCAAAGGCATAAATTCCCTAAACTGGGAAGGCATTGCCTTTATATATTGTAAACACACACAACAGAGTACGAGCTAGAAGAAAACACTATGTAAAACTATATTCAAAAGAAGTGCTAGAAAGTAAAAGGGTCCGGAAATACAAGCCCAACTATAAAGTACAAGTACAACCAAAAAATGGACAAAACAACTGAATGGTGAAAGCATCTCCTAGATCATCCACCATGGATCCTACCTAATGGGTAGATATAGATAGCCTTCTCAACACATCACGTCCGTCAAACTCCACCATGTACCGTCTCATCGTGACGTCCACCTCCGGGTACCGTCTAGTCCTGGCACTCTCAGCCTCAATCAGTGTTGTCCGTCGTCTGTATCCAACACAATGAGGTGCGGGCATAGCCTATGCAGGGGTGAGTATAATGATACTCATTAAGGACCCCAATACCCTCAAGGTCTCACAAAATCAATCAAGTATAATCCACAATTATGAAATTAACGGATAGCAAAAACATAGGTATATGCCCATACATATACCTAAGTTATCAAGTAACCCATATCATCCATGAGGGAAACACAGAAGTCACTGACTCATCTCAAATAGGTATACAAATATTTTAGAGTGATATAGATGATCATATGTAGTCACTGATTCATTTATGCTGTCGGACCCACACAGGATCCAGGACCATCAGTTGGAACTATCAGACCACACAATATTTAGGAATAGTATTCAGAGTTGTCGGACCCGCACATGATCTAGGATCAGCAAAACTATGAGACCCAGACAAGATCCAGGACCAGCTATTCTGTTGGACGCACACACGATCTAGGAATAATAGTCAGAACTGTCGAACCCACACAAGATCCAAGAACAGTCATCAGAGCGTAGCTAGCCGCAGCGTTTTCACAAAGTATGCTCGATTCCGGGAGGGTCATCTCCTTAATCCATGTTTCGATACATCAACTACCACGTTTTCCCATGTTGATGTATCCTGAAGTTCCATCTCATCAAAATAAAAACAACGTGAAAGACGATGCATCAATCGGACGTCCGGTCTGAGATTTATTGGCATTTCTGTTCCAAGTCCCGGTTGGATTTAGGATCAATCCAACCCGACCATACCACAACAGCGTCCAAACCTCAAGTGGGTTATTCAAAAAGAATCTTCACGCTCCATGATTTATTTGGCTGCAAACGGTTCGCTAATCAGACACACGTAGCCCAAGTTATGGGTGAAAAGGGGAAATATGCCAAAATGGGTCCGGGTTCGGTCCGACCCATTCGGGCCAACCCAGACTGACCCAGGTCCGGATTTTGGTCCAACCCGGTCCGCGGGTCTGACCCGACATGGGGGGGGGGGCGTCCTGGCCCGCGTTGCCAGCCCGATCCCGCACTGGGTCTGGCCTGGCGGCCCGCGGGGGGTCCGCCTAAGCCGCGTCGAGGGGGGAAAGTCGTGCATTCCCTATATATAACAAATTGCTATGCCGTTCGTGTGGGAGACAAACTGGCCCCATGTAGTGCCGGTCCTTCTCACGTGGGACCCGTTGGGTCCCGCTTCTCTCGGCTGGCCGAGTGGTCAGCCACTCCCCGCGCGGCACCGCCTCTAGCGACCGGGCGGCTCGGGCCATCGGTCTTCATCATTGCTGGCTCGAGCTGGCTGATGTCACACCACCAAGACCAATGGCCACGACCCTCCTTCGACCACCACGCGGTGCCTATTGCGCCGCGCCTTCTCCGGTGTCCCGGTGGCTCCAGCCTCCATCTTCTTTTGCGTCCAGCCTTACGCCGGTCGCCGCTGCACCTTCGTGGTTGATCAGTGGCAGCCTTCTCTTCCGGTGGTGCGGTTGCGCATCCTCCGTCCTTGTAGTGACAATAATCGCACCAACTGTATGTGAATTTTTTGCTGGTCACCAGATGTGTTTCGGTGGCCTAATTCTCGCTTCGGAAGAAGTCGCGCATTCCTTGGGTCATCTCCTTCGATCCACAACCATTGATGATGGGTAATGCTCAACCCGGGACTCAGAATCAATCACGGTGAATTTTCGCAGACTCGTAAAATTCCCATGTATTTATGAAAAAATAATTCCATAGAAATTCGGGGTCTTTACATTCTCCCCACCTCAGGGATTTACGTTCCTGTAAACTACAACTCTAACTAAGGGAACAGATGGGGGTATTGAGCACGCATCTGAGCCTCCTGCTCCCATGTGCTCTCCTGAAGGTTCTCATGCTACCAACGAATGTGCACAAGAGGTATCGACCGTCCACATAGGAACTGCTATTGTTGATCCTCGAACTCCACTAGGACCTCCGTAAAAGTCACACCATCATCGATGTCCAGATCTCCATGTTCGATGATGTGGGAAGGTTCGTGCATGTATCTCCTCAGCTGAGATATGTGGAAGACGTAGTGCACCCAATTCAACTAAGGTGGAAGATATAAGCGGTAACCCACCTCGCCTACTCTGCTGAGTTCCTAGAAAGGTCTGATGAATCTTGGAGATAACTTGTCGTCCCATCCAAATCTTAATAAACCTCATCGAGGTGAGACCCGTAGAAAGACGTGGTCGCCATCCTCGAACTCCAGAGGTCTCTGTCTCCTATCAGCATACGACTTCTGCCTGCTCTATGTAGTCTCTATCTGCTCTTGGATGATCTACACATTCTCTATGGTAGCTTGTACCATCTCGGGTCCCATCAGTGTTGACTCCCCATGATCTGCCCAGCACAAGGGTGATCTACATGGTCTCTCCTACAACGCCTCGAAAGGTGCCATCCCTATGGTGGAGTGATAACTGTTGTTGCATGCAAACTAAACCAAAGGTAAGTGATCCTCCCAGATGTGACTGAAGTCAAGGATACAAGCTCGTAGAATATCCTTGAGGTTCCGAATGGTCTTCTTAGTCTGGCCACATGTCTGAGGATGGAAGGCAGTGCTCAGATGTAGCTGCATCCCAAAAGCCTCCTACAACCCCTTCCATAGCCGGGAAGTAAATAGTGTGTCACTATCGCAGACAATAGATGAACTTACTCCATGTAGCTGCACAATATCCTGTATGTAGAGTCATCCCATGCTGTCTACAGAACCCTTCTCTCTAATCGGTAGGAAGTGGGCCGACTTGGTGAGTCGGTCGACGATCACCCAAATCTTGTCGTGACCCCTAGATGTACATAGAAGACCCGTCACGAAGTCCATGTATATCCCATCCCACTTCCACTCCAGGAAATCTAAAGGATGTACCAAGCTTGCTGGTACCTGGTGCTCCACCTTCACTTGCTAACAAGTGAGGCATAAAGAGTCAAACTCCACTATCGCCTTATTCATACCTGTCATATGGATATCTGAGCACGTCGCATCTCGCAGTCAGCGTCCCCATACTGTGCCTCTCTGACTCACTGAAAAAGTGGGGGAGTAACTATACGAGACTGAAGGAAGGCTGCTCCATCTCTATCCACAAAAGATATCTATAAGGTAGCCAACTTCTATGTCTCCTTGCCTAACAGTTGTATACCATACCTCCTATTGAGTGCATCTGCAACAACATTCCCCTTCCCAGGAGTATAGACTATCTCGAATTCATAGTCCTGGAGGAACTCACGTCATCGTTGTTGTCTCAGGTTCAAGTCCTTCTGAGAGAAGATATACCTAAGACTCTTGTGATCACATTACATGGTAAAACATTCTCCCATCAGATAGTGTCAACACATCATCAAGGCGAAGACCGCTGATGCTAACTACAAGTCATGGGTAGCGTAGTTCTTCTCAGGTTGTCTCACTGTCGAAAACCATATGCAATCACTGCTCCCTCCTACATCAGGAACCACCCAAGTCTGGTCCCTGATGCATCGCAGTAGACTACGTACCCTATGCCTTCCTCTGGAAGCCTCAAGATGGGGGTACTAGTCATCCTCTGCCTCAGCTCCGGAAATCTCTTTTGGCGTCTCTCTGACCACACGAAAGGTTTCCCCTTCTTCGTCAAGGATGATAGTGGTACTGCAACTCTGGAAAAGTCTGGAACAAACCTCGATAGTATCCACCAAACCCAGGAACCTCCGTACCTCTGTCACACTACTGGGTGGCTCCAAAGAAATTACCGCCTCAATCTTTACTAGATCCACTGCAACTCCAGCATCCGAGATGACGTTTCCCAAGAAGTGAACCTATCGAATCCAAAACTGGCACTTCATGTGCTTACCATAAAGCTGGTGCTCTCGGAGTGTGTCCATTACTACCCGCAATTGGTAGGCATGCTCCTCCTCAGTAGTCGAGTAGATCAGATTGTCATCGATGAAGACTATGACAAATAGATCGAGGTAAGGCTGGAAGATCATGTTTATGAGACTCATGAACACTTCTAGAGCATTGGTTATTCCAAATGGAATAACCAAGGACTTGTACTGTCCATACCGACACCTGAAGGCTATCTTTTGCACATCCTCTTTATGACCCCAACCCCAGTTACCCAGAGTCGGTGGATTATTACATAACATTGGCATGATCACCAATGATCAAGTCTCTAAAGACCAATTAGTTTAGTAGCCTTGGAAGTAATAGATACATTCTTAAGGTTTACATTACATAATAAAATGAAAAAAATACAACAACATTGTTTCCATATACCACACTAATATACCCTTAGACTATCCCTACAGGTTAGTCATAAAATATTTCTTCACATCCTGGGAAAAATAAAACATAGAAAGGGGTGAGCTCAGATGCTCATTAAGGATAAAAATATAGCATAAACTTTCATAAATAAGTATAAAAATTTAAGGAAATGTATAAGACTAAAACAAAACCATTTAAACATTAACTTCAGCATAATATGGAAACGATAAAACCAAATAATTCCATTTTCATACTCACATGGATATTCTACTAGTCTAATAATCACAAGAAATATCAATATCCACTTTCATAATGATGGAATGCTTATTGCCAGACTTTCACAACCACATATTCAAGGCCTTGTGCAAAGACTAAAAATAATATTTTTTCAAGGCCTTGTACCAAGACACTAGTTTGTCTCATGATACCTAATGATGCATAGAGGATCTATAGTGGGCTCCACCCATCATTTACTACGTCCAATGCATTCCTCATATATAAATGTTTAAGCATAACATAAACATTTGTATTAAAACTAGAAGATGAAATGTCAATACTTTATCCACAAACCATGAATGGTGTAAAAATAACATATCCATAGTCAAACATATAACAAAACCTTCAATACAGTGTGCAAGTTTTGTATCATAATAAATCAGCATCAAATAATCTTAAAATCCATCAACAGATGTTGACATAGGTGAAATCAAAAGCATTTTTAGAGAAATATCGCTTCCTATTTTGAAATCATTTAAAAGTCATATATTTATAAAAGAAAAAAAATTATTTTGAAAATATTCTTATAATCTTTTAAGGTAATCATCAACAATTTAATAATGACATAAAATAGCCGCACCCTCTGTATATGTTAAAAAAACATTCTTACCTTAAATTTGTCAAAAAGTACCTTGTTTGGAAAATGACAGAATGATTAATTCATAAACATCTTATAAAATTCAAACAAGGGTATAAATGAATTTATCCCATAGTCTATTAAATAGTTTGAATGATTTGAAATAAATTTTTAATAAACATGGATGTGGATGATAAAGAGGTCCCAATAGATAATTATGTATAAACAACCTCAGATAATGAAGAGATTGTAGAATTAACCCTTAACTTGTACTTTTCCTTGGTTGTGGGTAGGTTAACCACATGTATAATGGTGAAATATTTTTTAATAAATTATACAATAATAATATACATTAATATGATATCAGATATTATCTTTTAACATTGCTTTGTTAATAATATCTTAGTATTATCGTCATTTCAGGTGTTAACGGATTCATTTTCATTTATATTATTTGTTATGCGAGTCATATTTGTTATGGATGGGATGTATCTTATTAATATCGAAAATTATATGAAGACTTTAAACATTATTTTTAATCATCAAATAAAAAATAGTTTTGAATGGATACGATGTGGAATGAATCTCATCGCGTTCATGGAGATGGTAATCTGTACGTACGCACGAGCGAAAATATCATTTTCTGATATTAAAATATTATATAATTGGATGGTATATAAAATATACAGAATAATTATCTGGTTATATTTATTATTTAAATCAATTATACATCATTATGATACCCATTCAAATAATAACGTATTGAATAACAACCACACCACAACGTGGAGACGGTAAGCCGTACGTACGCACGTATGGTGACATGTCATTAAAAAGGAGGATAGAATAATGAATTTTGTTGTACCATATTTATAATAACATCAAATTATAAGAATATACTGGATTTATTATTTTATAATGGAAAAACAAATAAAAAGTAAGTGTAAGAAGAAAAGAACTTGAAAGAGGGTAGTGAAATTATTACCGCTTCTTCGGGTTCTTCCTTTTGATTTGATCAAAAGGGCTCCATAGGTTGGCTTTGGTACTAAAGGAAGGACACTGGGATAAAGGGAGGATAGTTTAGAGGTTATTGGTCCGATTTTGGCCGAGCCAAAAGGCTTTGAAGGTGTGAATTTGAGGGAAGGGGGAGTTCCCTTTTATAAGAGGGATGAGGGGGCACCTTAGAAAAAGCTATAAATATTATTTTATAATAAAATAATTTCCGATTTGTAATGGCTCAAAAGTGGATTATTTAAATTATAAGGTGGGGATGGGTCAATAACCACTCAACCAATTTGTTTTAGAGAGTTTTGTGTCACTATATTAGCTTTATCTTTTATATTTAACTCTTAGTTAAATAGTTTGACATTTACCATGTCTCTTTGTATTTTTATAGTATATGGTTAATAAACATACATTATACATCCAAGAGAACCCCAAGAGGTTCATTAATGATACAAATATCATTATAAAATTCATTTGGCAGAACGTTATATTTTTAAGAATAGAATATCAATTAAAAATATAATATTTGGTTTAAAAACTCTTTTATGTCAATTTTGACACTATTTGGTATTTTGTTTTTGATAAATTTATAGATGAATTATTACTTCGAAAATAATTAATCTAACCAATCATAACATGTCATATTAACCTATAAAATTTGTTTAATTCATATAAAGTCTCAAATTACATTTATTTAGATATTTATAATATCAATTATTTTAATATTTCATTAATTAGGTAATTACTGAATCATCATTGTGTCCTAAATAATTTAAATTATTTAATGTCTGAAAATATTATTAAATTACCACTATGTAGGAAATATTTTAAGATTTATAATGAATATTTATAGTCAAATTTATCTTCTGTATTACCCTATATTAAAAATATTTTAGTTATTAAACTTTGATTTTAACTCTTTTAACTCTTCTTTAAATATAATAATAATGAGTGTCCTAATCTAATCCAAGTAGACCAAAGAGGTTAGTATTTTATTACTAAGGTTATTTTTGGTCGATTTATACTCATCTAATAGAATAGAACATGTTTTAGGGTAATAATAATATCATTTTTACCCTTAATTACCCTATTTACTTTTAACCGAGGAAAATAAAAGTAAAAAGTTACTATTCACAAAAAATTATTTTCATCTCATTGAACCACATTTTACATACTGATATCAACTGTGTATCTCGTATTTTTTAAATTCAATTCATAGAAGTGGTGAAATTATGTTTTATATGAATTTTCAACATTGCCTAGGAGTTGGGTAAAAGATGGTGAAAAGTTCAATAAAATTTTTATATATCTAAAATTATTTTAAACTGAATCCAATGAATTACATTGAGATTATATGGGTATTATGTATCTATTTTTATCTAAAATAAATTTAAATAAAATAAATAATAATTTAAATAAAAATTCAGTTTTAAACTATAACTATGTGTTTTTCACTCTTCATCAAAAATTCACCCTAAGCTAATTTCGATATTACGAATCCAAAAATGAAGTCCATATTGAAAGATAAAATTCTTAAAATATAATAAAGTGGGTATTATTATTAATAACGGCTAGTTTGAGTGGTTGTGGTGTGTTAGAACTCAAAGTTGCGTACAACACCCGTTATTGTATTATTCAAAGAGAAGCGTACTGTGGAAGCTTGGGTTGTTACATTCTCCCCTCCTTCAAATAATTTCATCCTCAAAATTTCTAGAATATTACTGCATAAAAAGATTCAGCGGTTCTTCATCATAACTTCCTATGGTTCCCATGATGCCTCTTCCATCTTATAGTTTCTCCATATAAATTTTACTAGATGAGTCGTCCAGTTTCTCATCACTTGGTCTCTTGTATCAAGAACCTTGACAGGCTCTTCGCAATAAGATAGATCAAGTTCCAGTTCTAATTCCTCATAGGTGAGTACATGTGTTGTGTCATACATGTATTTTCTCAAAAGTGATACGTGGAACACATCGTGAACTTTGGAGAATTTTTCCGGCACTGATAAACGATATGCTACAACCTTAATTCGTTCTACAATTTCGAAAGGTCTGTGTACTTGGGACTCAATTTACCTTTCTTACCAAACATATAAATCCCTTCAATGGAGGTACCTTCAAGAAAACATGATATCCTACTTGAAATTCCAAATCCTTCCTTCAGTTATTGGCATAGCTCTTCTGCCTACATTGAGCTACTTTAATGTGGGTTTGGATTACCTTTACCTTTTCCATCGTTTCATCCACAAGTTCTGGGCCTACGAGTTTTCTTTCATCAACATCATCCAAACAGGTTGGTGTGCGACATCTCATTTCATATAATGCTTCATATGGTGCCATCTAAATACATGAATGGAAGCTATTTCTATAAGAAAATTCTACCATAGGTAAATATTGGACCCACAGACCTTGAAAGTCAAGTCAGCATGATCTCAACATGTCTTCTATGGTTTGAACAGTTCATTCTGATTGTCCATCAGTTTGAGGGTGGTAGATAGTGCTCAAACAAAGTTCTGTATCCATGGATTTCTGAATACTATTCTAGAATCTTGATGTAAAACAGGGATCACAATAAAACACAATCGATAGTGGTACTCCATGAAGTCTTACAATAATCATTAATATATATTCCTTCTAATCGTTCAAGTGGTAAACTTGCTCTTATAGTAATAAATTGTGCTGACTTGGTAAGATGGTCAACACTGATCTATGTTGCATCGTTCCTTCTAGGAGTCTTTTGTAGTCCCATGAAAAAGTCAATTGTAATGTTATCCCATTTCCACATAGGTATGGGGAGAAGTTTTAGGACTCTTCCAGGATGTTCCCTTCCAGCTTTCACTTGATGAAAAACCATACATCTTGTCACTAATCTCCCTCTTTATGTTGTACCACAAATAATGTTCCTTAAAATCTATATACATCTTAGTGCTACCATGGTGTATAAAGAAATTGGAACTATGGTCATCATAAAACAATTACCTTTTTAGATCATGGACGTTGGGAACACAAAGTCTCATCCCAAATTACAAAATTCCATCTTCAGACACAAAGTCACTCAATCTCCCATCACTCACACCTTTAATATTCTTTTGAAACCCTTCATTATCATCTGATAACTCTTTATCCTTTCTAGTAAGGATGTTTTGGTAACTATTTAAAAAATTACTAATGATCTACCGTCCATGGTTATTCCCATATCCATGTTTACTAGATCCATGTATATAGGATCCTTTTACACTCTCATCTTGTTCAAACCTCCATGATATTTTGTACTCAAAGCATCTGCCACCTTATTTTCCTTCCCCGGGTGGTATTGTATAGTTAAATGATAATCCATGAGTAGTTCAAGCCATCTCCTTTGCCTCATGTTGAGTTTTTTCTATGATAAAATATAATTCAAACTCTTGTGATCATTATAAATCTCATATTTTTCACCAAAAAGATAGTGTCTCCAAATCATAAAAGCAAAGATTACAAAATCTAACTCAAATTCATGATTAGGATTGTTATTCTCATTAATTTATTGCTATCATGATTCATAGGCAATAAACCTATCATTCCGCATAAGGATACAACAAAGTCCTTTCTTTAAAGAATCACTATAAATAATAAACCCATCATTACCGGATGGTAGAGTCATGATAAGAGAATTGACTAATTTTCTCTTCCATTCTTCAAGACAATTTTTACACTCTTTATTCCAAATAAATTTAACCCCTTTACGTGTGATCTTGGTTAATGGGTTAGGAAATTGGGCAAAATTCTGGAAAAAATGTCGATAATAACCTGATAAACCAATAAAACTGAATACCTAAGTTATACTCATCGGTGTTGGCCATTCTTGGATTTCTCTTGTCTTAGAATGATCAATGGAGATTCCATCCTTAGAGAAAATATAGACAAGAAAATATATCTCCTATAGCCAAAATTCACACATGCTAAAATTTCCGTATAATTCATGTCTTTTAAGAGTCTTTAGAATAATTCTCAAGTGATTTTCATGATCCTCATAGGTTTAGGAGTATACCAAGATATCATCAATAAATACCACTACAAAGTCATCAAGATATTCCTTGAAAACTCTGTTAATTAGATCCATGAAAATAGAGGGTGCATTAGTCAGCCCAAAAGGCATTACTGTGAAATTGTAATGAATGTATCTGGTTTGAAATGATGATTTAGGAATGTATTCCTTCTTCACACACAAATGATGATATCCATATCGATGATCATTATTTGAGAAGTATTGTGCTCCATGAAGTTTGTCGAATAAATCATCTATGTGAGGTAGGGGATACTTGTTCTTTATTGATATAGCATTCATCTCCATGTAGTCAATGCACAACCTCATAGATCCATATTTATTTTTAACAAAAAGGACCGAGGCTCTCCATGGAGAAAGACTAGGGAGAATGAATCCCTTATTACTCAATTTCTCTTGTTGTTTCTTAGTTCAACTAATTCCACAGTGGCCATTATTTAAGGGGTCTTCGATATGGGCCTTGAACCAGGAATTAGGTCAATAGAAAACTCAATTTCTCATTCTAGAGGATGTCCATGTAAATCCTCTAGGAAAACATCAACACATTCTTTCACAATAGTTACATCCTCTATTCAAACATTACTTTCCCCACCCATAGTTATTTCATTATCTTCCTCCCAAATAATTGAATTTAGTTGAGCTAATAGGGGTGGATCTAGATAAGAATTAGGTGGTGATGTTTATAATCTGTAGATAAGGTACTCTTTATCATCAAAAAAAATGTAACCTCATTCGTCTTACAATAAATTTTCACATAATGGTCTGAAAGCCAATCCATACTGAGGATTATATCAAATTCCATCATGGGCATGATGATGATATCAACAGATAAGTAACGTTTATATGCCTTAAAGGGAACTAATTCAAAAAATAAAATTGTTGCAATGATACTTCCCTTAAAAGTTTTGACTGAAAAATCCCTTGTTAAATCAAATTGGAAATATCTAATTTTCTTAGAAAGTTGGGAAGATATGAAACAATGTGACGATCTAGAATCAAATAAAGCATTGGCTAAACATGAGTAAACCATTAAATTACCTACCACCATGTCTTTCAGAGCTTCAACCTTAGCAGTAGTGATCGCATAAGCTTGGCCTTGATCCCTTTGCCTTTTCTGAGCTAAGTTTCCCCAACACTTAGGACATTAATCTTCATAATTTCCCATCTCACAACAATTGTAGAATTGAACATTGGTAGTTTATTTCTTCTCCTTGGAATCACGATCTTGGAGGCCTTTTTCGCCACAATTGTAACAGACTCCCATTTCCTTCAAGCAAGTTTCGGGGTGTTTCATCCTACATTTACTGTAGGATGGATATTCAAATTTTCCCTTCTTCCCCTTATTTGCATTTCCAGTGTGATCAAAAAAACTCTTCTTCTCTTTCATTGCTTTAAAGTCATTAAAATTACAGAATTCCATTTCTGTCTTGATATGACATGAGACAATATCATCGTACAATGAGAAGGATTGTGAGACTAATGATCGGCGATGAAACGGTTTTAACCCATCAATGAAATGATCAATCTTACTTATTTGGTTATGTATATAATCTCACGCATGGATTTCTAACCTTGTAGAGTTAGACTCATACTTTGTAACATTTTTGTCCTCATTTTGCTTCAGACGTAGAAATTGTCTTTCCATATCCGCTCAATGTTCATGAAGAATGTATTTTTCTAAGAAAATATCTTTAAACTCCCTCTATTCCATACTTGATACTTAATCATAATCCTTTGTTTTTTTGAATCAATGACCACCATTGATCAGCATCTCCAGTGAGGCAATAAACTTCCATGGAAACATTTTCCCTTTCACTACTCCCCAAAGCCTAAAATATTTTCTATAGGGAACTTATTCATTTCTCAACTACCAATGGATTTGTGCTCCCATTGAATGTTGGTGGTTGTTGCCTCATGAAGCGATCTAACATTGATCGTCCAAGTTGTGGATCAGGGTTATCCATATGGGTAAGGTTATTATTCATAACCTCAATGATTTGTCCCAGTATGGTGATTAGATGATCAGCACTAGTTGCATCACCAGATCCACTATAATTATCTTGAGTAGGAGGTAAATCCCTATATGAAGTGTGTGCATTGATAAAGATTCCATTCCTTACACTATGCGCCATTTATAAACAATGACATACACTAGATTAGATTATGAATCACAATACATAAATCCAAACTTGTAGAACACTTAACATAAATTGAACAGTTTATGGATATAATCCATAATCATAAAAAATGTTTTCTTTGAGGAAGTATATACTCATAAACCCTTCATAATGGTTTGTAAAGAAAATGAGAATTATCCTAATCATATCTCCCGGGAATGTCGTAACCAAGAGTGCAGTAAGCCCTGTTTTCATGCACGAGTTCCCATTCGAGTCTAGCTCAAAGAAGTGTTTTGGGGTTATACCCCTAGGTACATCTATGACAGAGCTGCCTCTACATGCTCGTATCCAGACAAGGATTTACTTCTTGGAAAACACAAAAAATATCTACAATACAAATATTCTAGGAAGTTCATCTATACTAATCCTCGAAGTCTATCTTAGGGCTATGTCCTCTAATCAGAGTTTATTTAAATCTTGCTTCAATGGTTTGTACTAAACTTCCTCTGATAACAACTGTAACTCCCCGACCCCAGTTACCCAAATTCGGTGCATTATTACATAACATTGACAAGATCATAAAAGATCACGTCTCGAAAGCCAGATTAGTTTAGTAGCCTTGGAAGTACTAGATACATTAATAAGGTTAACATTACATCATAAAATGAAAAACTATAACAACATTGTTTCCATAGATCACACTCATATCCCCTCAGAATATCTCTACAGGTCAGTCATAGAATACTTCTTTGCATCCTGGAAAAAATAATACATAGAAATGGGTGAGCTCAAATGATCGGTAAGGATAACAATATAGGGTAAAATTTCATAAATAAGCATAAACATTTAAAGAAACGTATAAGACTAAAACAAAAGACTTTTAAACTTGAACTTCAGCATAATATGGACAATTTAAAATAAAAAAATTCCATTTAATTACTCACATGTATATTCTACTAGTCTAATAATCACATGCAATAACAATAGCCACTTTCATAATGATAGAATGAAAAATGCCAGACTTTCATAACCACGTAGTCAAGGCCTTGTGCCAAGACTACAAATAAGTTTTTGTCAAGGCCTTGTGCCAAGACACTAGTTTGTCTCATGAGACCTACAGATGCATAGAGGAGCTATACTGGGCTTCACCCATCACTTACTAAGTCCAATGCATTACACATATGAAAAGGATTAAGCATAACATAAATATTTGTATTAAAACTAGAATACGAAATTTCAATACATTATCCATAAATCATGAATGGTGTAAAAATAAAACATCTAATTTTCAAACATTTAGAAAATCCTCCAATAAAATGTGAATGTTTTGTATCATAATAAATCAACTCCAAATAATCTTAAAATTCATTAAAGGATGTTGACATAGATGAAATCAAAACATTCTTTATAGAAATATATCTTTTTATTTTGAAATCATATAAAAGTCATATAATTATAAAAGAAAACATTTATTTTGAAAATATTCACATAATCTTGTAAGGTAATCTTTGATGATGTTATAACAGAATAAAATAGACACACCCACCGTATATGTTAAAAACATTCTTACCTTAAATTTTTCAAAAGGTTAAAAAGTACCTTATATGGAAAATGACGGAAATATTCCTTTATAAAAATCTTATAAAAGTCAAAAAAGGGTATAAATGACTACATCCCATCGTATATTAAATATTAATAATGTTTTGAAATACATTTTTAAGAAACATGGATGTGGATGATAAAGAAGTCCCAGTATATAATTATGTATAAACAACCTTGGATAATGAAGAGATTATAGAATTAACCCTAACCATTAATTTTCCTTGGTTAAGGGTAGGTTAAACTACTATATAAGGGTGAAATAATTTTTATTAAATTATACAGTAATCATATACATTAATATGATATCATATATGATCTTTTAACATTTCTTTGTTAATAATATCTTAGTATTATCGTCTTTTCGGGTGTTAACGGATTCATTTTCATTTATATTCATTGTTATGGGAGTCAAATGTTTTATGTATGGGATGTATATTTTTCATATCCAGAATGATATAAAGTCTTTAAACAATATTTTTAATCATCAAATGAAAAATAGTCTTGAATGGATATGATGGGGAATGAATCTCATCGCGTTCGTGGAGACGGTAATCTGTACGTACGCATGAGTGAAAATGTCATTCTTTTGATATTAAAATATTATATAATTGGATGGTATATCATATATAAAAAATAATTATAATATTATATTTATTATTCACATCAATTATAAATCATTATTATACCCATCCAAAAAATAATGTATTGAATAACAATTACACCACAACGTGGAGACGGTAAGCCGTATGTACGCACGTATCGTGACATGTCATTCAAAGGATGGATAGAATAATGAATTTGGTTATACAATATTTATAATAACATCATAGTATATATAATATACTGGAGTAATTATTTTACAATGGAAACAATAAAGAATACGGATGTGGAAGAAGAAAAGAACTTGAAAGAGGGTGGTGAAATTATTACCACTTCTTCGGGTTCTTCTTTTTGATTTGATCAAAAGGGCTCCATATGTTGGATTTATTACTAAAGGAAGGCCTCTAAGATGAATATAGGATAGTTGAGAGGGTATTCGGGAAGATTTTTTCCTAGCAAAAAGGCTTTGACGGTGTGAATTTGAGAGATGGGGAGTTCCGTTTTATAAGAGGGGTCAGGGGAACCTTAAGAAAAGCTAGTGATATTATTTTATAATAAAATAATTTTCGGTTTCTAATGCCTCCAATTTTGATTATTTAAAGTCTAAGGTGGTGATGGGTCTAAAACCTCTCAACAAATAGTTTTTAGACATGTTTGGTTCACTATATTAGCTTTATCTTTTATATTTAACTCTTAGTTAAATAGTTTGACATTTACCATGTTTCTTTGTATTTTATTATTATATGGTTAATAAACTACTATATATTTCCCATAGAACCCAAATTGGTTAATTAATGATACACCTATCATTATATATTTCCTTTGGCCAATCCTTATATTTTTAGGAATAAAATATCAATTAATAATATAATATTTGTTTTGAAAACTCTTTTATGTCAATTTTGACACTATTTGGGATTTTGTTTTTTCTAAATTTATAACAGAATTATTACATCGAAAAAAAATTCATCTAACCAACCCTAACATGTCATATTAACCTATAAAATTATTTTAATTCATTAAAAGTCTCAAATTACATTTATTTGAATATTTATAATATCAATTATTTTAATATTTCATTAATTTGGTAATTACTCCATCATCATTGTGTCATAAATAATATAAATTATTTAATGTCTACAAATATAAATAAAATACCATTATGTTAGAAATATTTTCATATTTATAATGAATATTTATAGTCGAATTTATCTTATGTATAACCCTATATTAATAATATTTTAGTTATTAAACATTGATTTTAACTCTTTTAACTCTTATTTAAATAAAATAATAATATGTGTCCTAATCTAATTCAAATGGACCAAAGAGGCTCATATTTTATTCCTATGGTTGTTTTTTGTCGAATTATACTTATCCAATAGAATTAGGGCATGTGTTATGGTAATAATAATATCCTTTTTACCCTTAATTACCCTATTTACTTTTAACCGTGGTAAATAAAAATAAAAGTTACTATTCACCAAAAATTATATCCATCTCATTGGACCATATATTACTTACTGATGTCAACCGTGTCTCTCAGATTTTTGAAATTTCATTCACAGAAGCACTAAAATTATGTTTTATGTGAATTTGTAACTTCTACTAGGAGTTCGGTAAAAGACGGTGGAAAGTTCAATAAACTTTTTATATATTTACAATTATTATAAACTGACTCCATTGAATTAAATTGAACATATATAGGTGTTATGTATCTATTTTGACATAAAATAAATTTAAATAAAATAAATAATTATTTAAATAAAAATTCGGTTTTAAACTATAACTTAGAGTTTTTCACTATTCATCAAAAATTGAATGTTTTCTGAAGAATACCAAAAATTCACCCTAAGCTAATTTCGATATTCTGAATCAAAAAATGAAGTGCATTTTTAAAGATAAAATTAATAAAATTTCAAAAACATGGTATTACTATTCATAATGGGTCATTTGAGTGGTTGTGGTGTGTTAGAACTCGAAGTTGCGTACAACACATGATATTATATTATTCAAATAGAAGAGTACCATGGAATCTTGTGGTGCTACATCCTCATCTCGAACTCGGAGATGGTGATATCCTGATATGAGGTCTATCTTTGAGAACCATGGATCTTCCTTTAGCTGATCAAAGAGGTCTTCAATACTCAGGATATGGTACTTGTTCTTCACGGTCACCTGGTTCAGGTGACGGTAGTCGACACAGAGCCTCAACCTCCCATCCGCATTCTTGGTGAAGTGAATCGGGGTTTCCCAGGGAGAAACACTGGGCCGGATGAATCCCTTCCCCAGTAAGTCTTCCAACTGTACCAACAGCTCACAAAGCTCACCGGGAGCCATTCGATATGCTGGTGTAGATATCGGTGTCGTCCTAGCCTATAAGTCAATGTAGAAGTCCACCTCTCTGTGAGGAGGTAGTTCTGGAACTTCGTTAGGGAAAACATCCGTGTACTGGTCCACCACTATATGATAACATGGACTCTCCACATCAACTGCTCTGAGGGTAAGGCAGGCCAACTGATTAGTGATCGGTTGCACCCTCCTCCGAGTAAGTCTGTCATGTGCTGCAAAGGCTCCCTTTTCACCAGTGAAGGTAAACGTGGTCCCATCTATGTGGAAACACCACACTTTGCGCCTAATACAGTCAATTAGAGAACGGACTGTAGATAACCAGTCCATACCCAAGATGACGTTGGAAGGCCTCAACGCCGCTATGAGGAGATCCTAGCCGAAGCTCTCACCTCCTAGAGTAAGCTCACACTGCCAGCACCATTTAATAATCATCAAGTCTACTCTTGTATGAGTCTCTAGTCATAAGGATCGAGCCAACGGCTCCATCGGAATCTCCGAGCTCAAAATGAGGACAATGGAAATGAAAGAGTGACTGGAACATGTGTTTATAACAACTGCAGCTAAGATGGAGTAGTCACAGATCATACATCAAATCATCTTCAGAGCATCGTGGTCATATGCCTCACCTACCTGAAGATGATCTATATTTTGTCCACCTAATCCCTACGGTCGGGGTGGACCACCTTGTGGTGGTGGCGGTAACACCTCGAAACGTCGCCCACTGCCAGTTGCTCGACCAGCTCCTCTACCACGTCTGCCTGCACCCTGTGGACCACCTCGATCAAATCTCTGTCTCTGCTTGGGCTATCCTTCGACCGTCTGATGATCATCTGTACGGAAATTCGAACAGTCAAGAGACATGTGACACTCCCTGTCGCATGAGAAACACATCATGTTCCACACATGAATAGCTTTGTCTCGTGTGCCCCACACAACCGAACCCGGGTACAGACGTCATCCACTAGATGGTCTGGTCCACTTGGACCTCTATGACATGTGTTTTTTTCCTACTGCAGAAGACTCCGCTACGTGATGCCCAGTCGTGGGTCTCGCTGCTGGTGAGTGATCATCATGGAAACTCTCTACTAAAAGGGTTTTCTCCAACACCCTTGCCTACGTCGGGATGCTGAAGGAGATCATCGAAGATTTGATCTCTCACTTGAGCCCCTCCTCAAAGGTCCGGGCCTAGAAGAATGGGTCCCGCATCATATATTTGGAGTTGTGTGAGAGGCCAGTGAACCTTGCTAAGTACTGTGCCACCTTCATACTACTCTGTTGTAGATGTAGAAGCTCTTGTATCTGCACCGCACGTAGGGTGGCTGGGACAAACTCTGCCTGAAATAGACTCTCGATTTATGCGCATAGATGTGTCACCTCTTCATGCACCTAGAGCATCAGGCTCTACCATATTCCTGCTAAATCTTGAAGGAGACTCGTGAAAAATATCACCATGAAGTCTGATGGTGTCCCTACTAGCCTGAAGACTCTCACCACAGCCTCCAGCCAATCCTTAGTTGCATGCATGTCCATATCACCCCAAAATGTGGGCGTCCTCTCGCGCCAGAACTCATGCAGTGCGCTCAAGAAGCATGCATCATCTTTTGCTAGGTCTGGTGGTATTGGTGGCCCAACGAGTAGTGGTACCGCTGGAGCCTCCACTATGATGGGGCCCTACACCGAGGCCTTGTCGCTCGGTGGGCTTCCATCCGGTACAAAATTCGGAACCCTGGCTGGCTGTCTACGTGGAGGCATCCTGAAAAGAAAAAGGTGCTCCATGGTCAATAAGTAATACCTGGTTCGCTGACTCAAAGTGATCACAATGAAAACTCTTGAAACTCACACACAATTAGTGTTTTCGTGTACTGAGTCGGAAATCAGATGTCAGGGTCCTGGGATATGGATACATCAGCTGCCGCACAAACATTGGACTCCCTGAACTGAAAACCACACTCAATACTGTTAACACTATTTCTTCATAGAAAAGATATATAAAAGTTCTATGTTCTATGGTAGAACCTCACTCTGATACCAATTTGTCACAACCCGTCCCCCGGGGCCTGTGACCTGACTACCCCAAACTCGACTTCCATAGGCCTAGGGCTGGCGACTAGCACCAAAGGCATAAATTCCCTAAACTGGGAAGGAATTGCATTTATAAATTGTAAACACACACAATAGAGTGTGAGCTATAAAATAATACTAAGTAAAGATATATACAAAAGAAGTGTTGGAATGTAAAAGGTGCTGGAAATACAATCCCAACTGTAATGTACATGTACAACTAAAAAAGGGAAAAAATAACTGAATGGTGAAAGAAACTCCTGGATCGTCCACCACAGATCCTACCTGAAGGGTTGGTACAGATATCCCCATTAATACTCCACGTCCTTCCGAATCCTCCGTGTACCGTCTCGTCGTAAGGTCCACCTCCGGGTACCGTCCAGTCCTGGCGCTCTCAGCCTCCGTCAACGTTGTCTGTTGTGTCCATCCAACACAATGAGGTGGGAGCACAACCCGTGCAGGGGAGAGTATAATGATACTCAGTAAGGACCCTGATACCCTCATGGTCTCACAAAATCCATCAAGGATAAACCAAAAGTATGAAATTAACAGATATCCGAAACATAGGTATATGCCCATACATATACCTAAGTTATAAAATAACCCATCTCATCCATGAGGAAAAAACAGACGTCACTGACTCAGATCCAACAGGTATACAACTTTTGTAGAGTGATATAGATGATCATATGTAGTCACTAATTAATCTAAGCTATCGGACCCACACAGGATCTAGGACCAGTAGTTGGAACGGTCAGACCCACACATGATCCATGAATAGTAGTCAGAGCTGTCGGACCCACACAGGATCCATGACCAGCTAAGCTATCGGACCCACATAGGATTTAGGACGAGCTATTCTGTCAGACCCACACAGGATCTAGGAACAGAAGTCAGAACAGTCGGACCCACGCAGGATCCAGGATCAGTCGTCAGAGCACAGCCAGTCGTAGGGTTTTCACAAAGTATGCTCGATTCTGGGAGGGTTCGCTCCTCAATCCAAGTTTCAATACATCAACTACCACATCTTCCCAATTTGATGTATCTTGACGTTTTGTCTCATCAATAGAAACACAACGTGATAGACAGTGCGTCAATCAGACCCCCAGTCTGAGGGTTATTTGAATTTCCTTTCTGAGGGCCTGATTGGATTTAGTTTTAATCCATCCCGACCGTACCCCAACTACATCCAAATATCAAGTGGGGTATGCCAATAAAACTACCACGCACTTGTATTTACACCACCACAGATAGTTTTCTAATCTGAAACCCATAGCCCATGTTATAGGAGAAAATGTGAAATAGGCTGAAACAGGTACAGGTCCAGTCCGGCCCATTCGGACCATCCCAGCTTGACCTGGGTGCGGATTGGGGTCATACCCAGTCTGTGGGTCCGACCCGGACCAGGGGGGGCGCACTAGGTTCGACCCGGCGGCCCGTGATGGGTCTGACCTGGTGGCCCGCGCTTGTTCTAGCCCAACGGCCCGCGAGGGGTCCGCCTAAACCGCATCCAGGGGGAAAGTCATGCGTGTCCTGGATATCCCAAATAGCTATGTCGTTCAGGTGGGAGCCAAACCAGCGCCTGGTGGCACCCTTCCTTGTCACGCAGGACCCACTAGGTCTCGTTCCTCCCGGCTAGTCGAGCGGACAACCCCTCCCTGTGTGGCGCCGTTGCACTGTGCCACGTCCAGAAACCTGGCGGGTCAGGCCATCAGTCTTCATCGCAGCCGGCTCGAGCTGGCCGCTTTTACACCGCCGCGGCCAAGTGCCACGACCCTCCTTCGGCCACCGCGTAGTGCCGGTTGTGGCGCGCCTTCTCTGGTGTCTCGGCAGCTCGGGCTGCTGGGTTCTTTCACAGTCGGCATTGCGTTGGTCACTGATGCACCTATGCGGTTAATCGGCCACGACCTTCTCTTCCAGTGGCGCGGTTATGCCGCCTCCGTCCATGTGGTGACAATCGTCGCACAAACCATCAACGAACTTTCCATGGGTCATCGGACGAGTTCTGGTGGCCCGATTCTCGCTCTAGAATAAGTCACATATTCCTCGATTCGTCTCCTTCGATCTTCAACCATTGATGACGTGTAACACTCAACCCGGACTAATGTCGTGTTCAGCGTCGTAATCCACAATGAAGGCGGAGGGGTCGGGCAATGTTTTTTTGGCTTGCACCCTTTGCATTAGGATGATATCAAGTATCTTTGATTCTTAATCTTAGAAGAAAGTTGAAGAACGTTCCAAATTTATCAAGTTTGAGCCGCTACCTCAGATTCCTTGATCATTGACGAAGTCACAAGAAACGAATGTCGATTTGATGTTGACAAGAAAGAAGATGCCGAGTGTGGCATCGTCGGCATTCTTTAATGATGGCGCTCCCGATTTTGTTCCGGTTGAAGACAGAAGAAGGATTCCGTCGTTGGAAGATGATGTAATATTCATTGGAGTGTTCTTTCCTCCTTGTCGTTCTATCTCTAAGAGGTCCTCCTCTCCTCCAAGACTGAAACTTACTATTCTAACCAAATATAATAGTTTGTAATCCTATTAATTTGTTAAAAAATATTCAAAACGGGAGAAATCAATTAATTGGGGGCTCCATTTAATTAATTCTCGTGTCTAGGCTCAAAATTAATTAAGGGAGTTTAAAAGGATCCACGGGTGGTGGTGGAACCATAAATGGGGAGTTCATGGGGTTTCATCCTCGGGTGGTCCCCACCAATTTAATTGTTAAGAGGTGTTTAGACCTCAGGTGGGCCCCACCACCATATCCTTTCATGCAAGGTTATGGTGTGGTGGCCCCACCCTCTAACATCCTCTTGGAGGATTTAACCACTAAGAATAAAAATAAAGTCACTACCTTATTTTTATTTAATTTAAATCATAAAACCCCCAAAAATAAATTTTATTCCGGACCATCCACCGTCAAGGTGATATTCTTCTTAAGCAAATACCGGTGCTGCAAGATCAATGGGGCCCTCATATTTTGCTTTCGAGAAACGGTTCAAATGTTATAATATCCCGCTCGTACGTTTACTTAATGTACCCGAACAAAACATCATGAATTGATTCCGGGCACACCGGGCCTCGAAATCAAGTGCCATAAATATTCACGGACTCATAATATTCCCATGTATTTAAGAAAAAAAATTCCATGGAAATTCTGGGTCTTTTAAAACTATCTCATGTACGTGAAGTACTCAATGTACCCTTCAAGGGAAAGTACATACCATATCTCTCTCATGTACTCATTCCAGAGGTGGTACCATTGGAGAATACAGTTAGAAAAGATCTTAGTTCATAGATAAAATGTTCTATGAAATAAGATATTGTCTCTAGTCAACGTGTTGTGGAGAAACCAAATGTTTTAAGAAGAAATGAGGGAACTGGAGGAAGTGATTAAGCAAAGTTACCCGTATCTATTTTAGTGTGGGAAATAAAATTTTGAGGGAATTTTTTTTAATGGTGGAATATTTTAACTACCCAAACTATTATAAATAAATTTCCCAATTAATTTTTATTAAATTTATTATTATATAAAATGGTTATAGAAAACATGTGTGCTTCATTGGTATTGTTATCTCCATTGGATATAAAATAACGTTTTCTATCATTTCCATTGATAATATTGGCATTGGAAAGTGATCACATGTTTAGTGTAAATATGGGATTTTAACAAATCTAATTGTCATAGAAAAATTAAGTGATTCCCTCAACCAGTAGGATCATACCCTATGAAGACCATTTATCACATCCTCTAAGGGATGTAGAATTTCTATGCTTACCCCTTGAATAATACAAAGATTATATCCAAAAACTTAATCATGATTGAAACCACTTATGGGAAAAGTTAAAGCTCGTCAATATCATGGAAAAACCATGTTCTCTGAACCCCCATGAAAGTCCCACCATCGCACACCTTATGTAACATACCAAGGTTTTATGAAAAAACAAAAAATTGACTTCATGAAATAATGAGTCTCTATAAAAAATTAATTCTTATTTATAACAAGTAGTTATAACCTATTTTTTTAACATAACATTTCACATTCTATGTTTTTAATTTTGAAAAATAGACATACCTGATTTCGTTCAGTAAGATATTTAGAGTATGAAGGGATCAACATATATTTTTTTGAATAGTAACATAACCCTTATGAATAGTATTATAACCTTACGAGTATTAATATGACCCCGTTTAATAGAAACCTCACCCATTTATGTATCAATTAAAATTAGGCACCTTATAAATGACAGTGAATATTTTAAAAATTAATATTTAAATGATGAAATTTTTGTGAGTAATAAATTTTTAATTAAAATTTTAAATTAAAAAATAAATTTAAAATACATAAATAAAATGTATTCAAAAATAAATATTTTATTATTTTATGATTTTATGATAATTTTAGGTGTCCTGAGTTAATTTTTGAAAGTATTATAAAATCAGTTTTAAATTAAAAATATGCATTTTCAAGTAAATAATGATTTTATTTAAAATTAAATTTCACATATTTAGAAAGTTATATATAAACTGGATTCCATTTAGGAATTATAAATTCCATAAAATAATAATGGTGAATATTTATTAATTTTAAAAAATACATTAATTTTTAGTGAATTGTAAAATCTGATAATTAACAATAAATGATGAATACATGATTGATTGAATCATAGGTCATGTATGGCTTATGTAAGCACAGCTTTTCTGAACATACATGCACTTATTACTATTTTTACACAATAATCAACACTATTTATTATATTTAGAAAAAAATGAAAAATATATTCAAAAAACACCCATATCCTCCACTATAAAAACAACCCATCACTCCCTCTTCTCCTCAATGCTATAAGACTTGATGCCAATAAAATTTCTACACTAATCCTCTTCCCTATTCTATAATCAAGTCCAAAAGCTCTTGGTCTTTCCAAATTTCTATAACCCCTTCCCTTAAGGATGTTCTCAAGGAGTATATTTCAAGAGGTAAACCATCATCCTTTTTCTTTTAATTTCATTTTCAATTTATTTTATTTTCTTGTTTTATACTCACCTATTATGTACAAATTATCATTTTAACTCTATTATAATATATATGATGGAATGATATCATGTTTATGTAATATCCTTACTCAAACTACTATATCTCTCCCTATTATTTTAAAACTGAAATCATCATTTTGGAGGTGTCGATGTATAACCTTCGTGGATGACGAACAATTGTTATTCAATTAGTTCTTTGAGGATGGTAATGAAACAATTTTATGGTTGAAAAAAATTAGAAAATAGGGATTATATATTATTTAATTATTATGTAATAATTATATATTAAAAATAATAATTCATACAACAAAACTAGTTCATTATGAACTAAATTCCGTAGTAATAATCTTAACGACTATCAATATTGTTTTATCTAATAAATCATTTTCATATTATATGAAAAAATGAAATATATAATCAATTAATCTTAAAGATTTTCATTACTATAATTTAAATTAAATTCTAGAGAATTATATCCATTCTACATGTACTTCCATACCTATATTGAAGTATACAGATCGTGAAAACTAAGGAAAAAAACACTCTCGAATGATAATCAAGAATATTATAACTGATAAATAATTCCATAAAGTAATATAATAAAATTATAATAAATAATATATATATAAGGTTAAAAATTCATTAAATAATATATTTAAATTTTTCAATCTGTAATACAATGGTCAAGTGCAGAACACTTTTGGACATATGGTAAGGGTTTTTTACCTGAACCTCCATTTTCCTTCTAGTTACGCTTATTCTCTAAGTAACTCAATAAAATTTCTAATTATTATGATGTAATACCCCTAAATTATTTTTTAATATCCTATTAATGTGTACCAAATATATTTTTTCTTTCATTTATGCGATGTTACATGTTTTAAAAGGATCTTTCAAAAAATTATTCCCTATAAACAAGCCCGATTCAAGGGAACTTCTCAAATACTTACCTATTATCAAGTGCACCCTATAATATGTTTATGACAAAATTATTTCTCTAAAGTCACTAATCTTATTATGAAAAAATATATATTAATTTTATTCTTTTTTGAAAAAAAATTCCAAAAGATCTCTTTTTGGAAAATTAAAATAATATTTTCCACAATAATTACACAGTGATTTTATAAGAGTGTTTTCATCTATTTCATATTTCTTGTTGACTATAATGTTGAATTGGTATTAATATTTTCATGATATAATATAATATATTTTATTTAATGATTTATGGTTTGTTTGACTATGTTTGTGCTATCTTGATACCATTCACCTTATTACATCGAATGATTATTGATCATGTGTAATGACAAGGGATTGTTATTTACATTTAAATAGTTAGTTTCAATATGAATTTATATTTTTTTATGTTTTTACCCATTAATATGAGGAATTAAATGTAATTATTATGTGATGGGTGTGGTCCACTATATCCCTTGAATTCATCAGTAGGTCTCAAGAGAACAACTAGCCTGTGTTTTTACCCATTATGTATGGTGTCCTTGTCCAGGCCATGAAGGTATGATTATGATTTCAATTATTACGCATTCACACATGGTAAAACATGTAATTTTATAGTTCATTTTATTATGTTAATAGTATAATATCCATGTTTTTTTATGGAATTAATTATTCATCTTTAATTTCTTCCATATTATTCTCTAATATATTTTAAAGGAATGTATTTTTAGTTGCTCACCATGCCTAGCCTTTATGATTATGATTACCTATTCTATATTATTTACCACTATTAAGCATCTGAACTCACTATTTTATTATGATTTATATTTCCTCAGGATGAAACAAATTATATTATAAATTACTTGTATGTATAATCTAGAATTTATGGATGTTTACAATGGAACTTCCTTATTTTTTTCCTTTCAAGTTGTAATTTTGAACATCTGTATGTATCTTGTTTTCCAAAGCTACTAAACTATTCAATACTTCATGATACATTTGTTTGTAATCATATGTATTTAATAAAGTAAGGAATTATCTCCTAGAAAATATGGTTGGGGTCTTTATAGTTGGTATAATAGGAACCATCTAGACAATTTTGGGAAATTAGAAAAAAAAATTAAACATACATGCCTTATAAAATTATTTTCCTTAAAATTTTCATATGGAAGGAAGGATATAAAAAATTAATATTTTTTCTCTTAAATATGAGATACTAGAAAATATAATGATAAAATCATGTTTGGATGTATTTGAGCCTTTCAAAAATCTCTATTTATAATGAAAATACCTTTATCAACAATCCAAAACCCATAGTATACTCCAATTATTTTCGGGATTAGGTTTCGTTTATTTTCTCATATTTCTTGAAAAAAAATTTACTTTATGCACATCAGGGGAACTATTCTATGGGTATATTTAGAAATTTTACCATTTATGAAATGTTTCTACCCATAATGATTTTCTGGGAAGCTGCTAAAGAGGGTGACCTCTATGAAAGTTATCAGTCTCAACTCTTGAACTTCGTTTCAAATGAGAGACTTTATGATTTCAAAAGTTTCAAACACAAGGTAGTTCAGTAAGTTTTTATAAATTGATTCCATTATTATGTTTCCATGATTTCAGTCTCCCATTACTTTTACTTAATATCCAATCACTCCACACATGAGTTTGACCCTAGCTACTTGATATGTGTTTGGACAAAATAAATTTATGATCATTGAATTATATTGGGAAAATAGATATTGAAGAAACACCAAATAATGTGGAACTGGTGAAGTTGTGAATTAAATATTACAATTTAAATTTGATAATTAATAATAATTAGGTCACTTTGTATGGAGAATAGTATTGAAGTCCAGAGGAATAAATATCTAGGAATATGTGTGTAAGGAAATTGTTAGGAAAAAAATCTGTTAATGGGTGGAGAAAGTAACACCCTAAGGTTTCACAAATAAATTTAATATAGAATGCATGAAATACCGAGTCTCTATGAAACAAACACATTAGTATTTATAAAAGTTATTTATAACATACCAGTTAGACCTAATTTTCTAATATATGTGTTTTTTTTCAGAAACCAGACATACATGGTTGCGATCACTACGATATTTAGAGTCTGATAAAATCAACATACATTTTTTGGTGAATAGTAAATTGACCCATAAGAATAGTAATGTACCCTAATGAATATTAATATTACCCTTATGAATAGTAACCTTACATATTTAAGTATAAAAAATATTAGAGAACTTATAAATGGGAGTGATTATTTTAACAATTAATAAATAATTTTTTGTATTTATGTATGAAATAAATATTTAATTACAATTTTAAATTAATAAATTCATTTAAAATAAAATAAAAAAAATTATTCCAAAAAAGGATATTTTTTTCCTACGGATATAGGATAATTTTATGAGACCATGGTTAATTTGTTAAAATAATATAAAATTAATTTTGAATTTTAAATTAGTATTTTTAATGTAAATATTTATTTTATTTAAAATAAATTTTGAAACATTTAGAAATTTATTTTTGAAAAATGGATTCCTTTTTTAAATTATACCCATTTAGTAATGGTTATGGTTAATATTTGTTTGTTTCTAATGTACATGAATTTTGTGTATAGAAAAATATGATAATTAACGATATATGCTAAATACATGATTTATTGATTCAATGGTGAGATATGGATGATATAAGAACACATGGTTCAAACTCAAAATAATTTATTACTATTTTTTTCATAATTATCCTCATGATTTATTATCTTATGAAAAATAATAAAAAATGAATATGGTATTAAAAAATATCACTTCTCTCCTCCACTATAAAAACCACCCCTCTCTCCATATTCTCATAACACCTATAATCCTTGAATCTTGTCAACAATCTGCCAAAAATACTCTTCCCTAGTCTATCCAAAAATCATGGATCTCTCTGTGTTGCCAAAATACAAAAAACCCCTTACCTTAAGGAGGTTCTCAAGGAGGATATTTCAAGAGGTAAACCCTCTTCCATTTTCGTTTAATTTAATTTTCAATTTTTTTCTTTTCTTATATTCTCCTCACCAACTCCGTAAAAATGATCATTATAACTCTAATATCATCTATATAATATAATTATATCATTTTTATGGAATATCCTTCCTCACACTTTTATCCATTGTCCTGGAGGTGTCGATGTACAACCTTCATGGACAACGATCCTTTATTCTTCAATTTCATTATCAAGCCAGGTCATAAAACCATTTTTAGTTGATAAATATTATAAAAAATGTATTACATATTATTTAATGATTCTGGAACCATTAAATAAACATAATACTAATTCATACGGAAAAATAGTTCATAATGATCGAAATACTGCCCCAATAATCTAAACAATTATCACTAATGTTTCATCTAATAATTCGTCCTCATTCCATATAAAAAGTTAATTATATATATATATATAATATCATTTATGTTGATTAGAATCATATAAATTCAATTTTAGAAAATTATATCAATTCCATATGAACATCCATACTTATATACAAGAATACCAATCATGCGAACTAAGGAAACGAACACCCCAAGTAATAATATTGTACCTTGTAACTCATAAGAAAGACCATAAATAAAATTAATAAAATTATAATAATTACAATAAATATATATAATTTTATGAATTGATTAATTAATGGATTTAATTTGATTTTCCATGATGTTAAGGTCAAGTGCAGAACTCAATCAGACATAAGGTAAAGGTTTTCTACCCGAACCTCAATTTTCATTTAGGTTACTCTTATCCTCTTTTTACCTCAATGAAATTAAAAATTATAATTATTAATAAAAATAAAATATTTTTTAATTATCTATATATTTGTACCATGGATAATCCTTATTTCATTTATTCAGAGTTACATGTTTTCAAAGGATATTTTAAAAAAATTCTTCTAATAAATATGTCCGATTCAAGGGAGCTTCTCAAATTATTACTTATTTTCAGGTGCAATATATAATATATTTTAAGACACCATTATTTTTCTAGATTCAGTAATTTTATAAAGAATACATTATATGAATCCTATTTTTGTTTTATAAAAATATTTTTCGAAAAGAACCCTTCAGTCAAATGTAAAATATTATTTCTCTCAAGAATCAGTCAATGATTTTATAATAGTATTTTCATTTATTAAATCATTATGGTTTATTCTTATGTTTAATTTTGTTTAATATTTTATGAACTATTCTACCATATTTTCTTTATTGGATTAGATTAGTTGGATTGTGGATGTTCTATCTTGATACCATTCACTTAATTACATTGAATGGTTAGTGTTTATGTTTAATTGTTGGGGAAAGTTAATTACATTTCATATGTTGGTTTAAATATAAATGTATATGTTGTTTATTTTTATCCAAATTAATTTGACGAATGAATTTGAATTATTAACTGATGGGTGGGGCCTTTTATAAACCCTTTATTTACTGATAAATCTCATGAGACAAACATTCTTGGGTTATTACCCATTATGTATGGTGCCTTGTCTGAGGCTCGGATGGTGTGGTTATAATGTCTATATTATACATTCCCTTATTATTTAACTATCAGTTGATAGTCCAAGTAATTATTCTATTAGTAAAATATCTCAGGTTATGTCTTATGGCATCATTTATTATGTTTTCATTTCTACAATATTATTCTAAAGTATATTTTTATGGCGTGTGTTTTTAGTTTCTCACCATTCCTAATGTTTATAGTTATTATTACTTTCAATTTATTATTTATACTTACTCAGAATCTAAGATCACCCTGTTCTTATGTTTTATATTTCCTAAATATGGGAATAAGTATGTTATGAATGTCTCCTAGGGATAATCTAGAAGTTATGAATGTTTACAATGGAATTTATATTTTTTTTTCATTCATGTTTTAATATTGAACTTCTTCATGTATTTGTGTTTTCCAAATATACTAAACTATTTGTAACTTCGGTGTGTGATTCCTTGAAATCATAACAATTTAATTAGGTAAGGAATCAAATCTAGGCAAATGGGGTCGGTGTCTTTACGCCTTACCATTAGAGCACTTACTGGTGTATTAAAAGAATTTTTAATAAGAAGCTAAATATATGAGTATGAATATTTTTTGTATAGAATATTGAAAATATTTCCATCCTATTATTTAAACATTATAAATTATTATTATTTTGATTTAATAAAATTGGAATATTATTTTTGTAATATTAAAAGTCAATTAAAAAATATATTTTCATGAATTAATGGATCAATTAAATAAATATTATTTTAAAAAATTTAATAAAATTTAATAAATATATATGATCATATATTTTTTATGAATTCAAGTGTAATTTTTATAGGGGTAAAAATATTATTGTCAAAAACCCCATCATTTTCAATAAATGTACATTTTTATTTTAAAATTAAACATTCACATATTTATAAAATTATTTATATTAAATTAATATTATTTTTGGAATCAAGAGATCAAAATTAACCAATGATGAAGTTTTCATAAATTTCGTAGATAGTAGAATTTTCGGGTAAAAATTAAATATTTTATAAATATACTTTGTGTTTTATGGCATCACAATGACCCAAAAGTTATGTGATAAGTAATATAAATAGGATCGATGACCAAATATATGTTTTACCATTCAAATAATGTTATTTTATTTTTATTTTATTTATTTTGTAAACCCACAATGAATCCTCTAAGACATATACTATATTTTAATATTTCAGAATCATTTCTTTGAAGACTGTGACTCACCTCCACATCCCCAAGGGTAATATTTTAATAATTTCTTCAAATTTAATTATAAAATAAAAAAATTCCCTTGGAAATAACCATTGGAAAAAACCATGGTACAGTTTGTGTTTTGGGATATTTTATTATATAGAATCCAAAACCAAAATAATGAACAAATAACATGATTTTTATATATAAACCCAACCAATATCTAATTTCTCATTACTAAAAGTCCTTGGATCATTAAATTAATCTTCCCTCAAATCCTGGTAGTCCTATCAAGGTTCCCTAATCATTAAAGAAGTCCCTCCCAAGCCCTTGGGGTCACACACTAACGTAAGGGATCATCCATTCTCCTCTTTTATCAAGTAATCCTTTTATATAATTTCGATTAATAATTATTTTATTCTAACGGGATATCATATTAAATATCCAATTAATTTATATTTTATTTAAAATTATTATAACTTCCTTTGACTCGAATTTAGACTCCCACGGTTCCTTATGTACACCAGTTACCATGTAGAAATTTAGTAAAGATTTGTTTTCTATTCATGTTTATTAATTATGTTATGCCTTTTATTTTAAAATTTATAATTTTTGTATATTCATTTTCATGTCCCTATTATGTCCCATTTTATTTCCAAAAACGTAGAGACCCCTTTCACTCTCATTAACCATTTTTATGATTTTTTGTAACATCATTATGCTTCCAATATTCCATCACAATTTACCATGCCAAGATAATTGTGTAGTAAATACAAAACAAATTATACTATAAAGGGTATTTATATTCCTAATAATATACTTATTGATTCAATAATTACATGTATGAAATCAAAATTCCATCACTAAGGAATAAATTATGATGATGAATGAATCCATGTTTTATGATCTAAGCGGCACACTTAAGCATTAGAATGAAGTGATTTTAATGGGTGCGCCCAGATAGGAAACCAATGCATTGGGTATTGATTAGTATCATGATACATTATGTAGAGAATGTTTTGACCCTGATTACATTATGGGAATTTATCCACGATGAAGTATTTGTGGCTTATCATTGACCTATGTTCCTGATTTTGTGTTTTAATTTGTTTCCACATTCCCTATGATATTATCATCATGCTATATCATTCCTTATGATTCATGTTCATTTTATTCTTCACTGATATATCTATTTATTATCATGTATCACTCATTCCATGTTTATTCCCTTACTGGTATTTATATCTCACCCATTTCTATTGTATATCCCCAAGTTATCCCAAGCAGTTTTATGTTTGAAGAAGTATTTTGAGCATGTTAAAGAAGTTTTCAATAAATATTATGTCTTACTTGTTTTATATTGTATTTAATGTACCTAATTATAAATGAAGCTAAACTTATAAATGACCTAGGATATATTAAATGTATTCTTATGTAATAAATCAATTAATTTAATGAAATAAAAGCAGGTTTGATATGGGTTCAACAAAAATTCACATTTTTTGTTTTTAGATCATTTTCCTAGTGTTGTGTAAATTTTTTACTATCTTGATAAGAACCTTAGGAAATAAACTTACTTTATTTCGATCCATGTCATGAGAATAATCTTATCTTCTAGTTGAGAATTAATCTATTTTCACTTCATTTCATTCACCTAGAGATTGATATTCAAGAAAAATATTTATGCATGAATCACTTTTAATAACTCATATAGTCAAAATGTTTTTCCTTTCTCCTTTTAATGTTTATTAAAATAAAAAAGGTAAGATAATTATATCCAATAAATCATAATTTATCCTAAAATAATAATATCTAATGTTCAAATTAATCTATTCCAACCTTAATAATTACCCATAAAAATCTGTCAAATGATTTATAAAGAATGTCCATATATTACCAAATTCAACATAACATTAGTTTTTCCCCAAGACACATAATTCAGATATTTTTTTCACTAACCAAATATATGAATACCTTTTCTACTTTAAAATCCAGGATGAAAAAATGTATGATTCCAAATCCATAAAGAAAAGGTACTATAGTACAATCCTTATATATCTCAGGATTATAATAACATGAGATCCATTGATGAAATAATTCATGAATCCAGATATAGAAAAACATTAATCATTATACTTTATTCTTAATTCATTATCTACGCTTCATCATCATATTCCTTAATAACTCCATCCTATTATTTATCATTTATAGTATCTTTATCATGTGTAGTGTAACTATTACTTGTATAACCATAATGATTATATCATTTCCCAAAAATCAATTCACAATGTGAGAAACACTAATCATAGTAATATAGTCTTGAAGAATCATTTACAATATGTCTAAATCATGAATCATATTCTAAATATATTAGTCTATAGATTTAACATTGGTTATTCCTGGAATTTAAAAATCAATAGTATGATATCCTATACTCAGAAATATCCTCAATGTCAGTCATTGGGTAATATTCCCAAACCTAAATTTTTCTAAATCTAGTTCCCAAGGTTTCTACTAAACATCCTTTGATACCAACTATAACTCTCCAACCTAAGAAGCCCAGATCTGGTGCATTACTATATTACATTGGCATGATTATAAGTAATATAATCCTAATAGACCGAATAGTTTTATTATATTTGGAATATTCGATACATACTTGAAATCCAAATTACATTTGAAAACATAAAATACAAAACGAATATTCATTGATAAATCCATTAATCTCCTTAATATAACCCATCATATCAAAATAAAAACACCTATTAATATTCTAGGGAAAAATATAAGAAGAAAAGGGGGTGAGATCAAATGATCAATAATTGTAATCATAATGAAAACTCTTTTATTAATAAATAAGAATAAAATAAGGAAAGCTGTATAACTAAAAGAAAAACAACTAAAACCTAATCTAGAGCATAATATTGAAAGAATAAATGAGACTAAAATAATTCCATATAAATAATCAAATGATCTAGATAACATTACCATGGATATTGTACCATTCGAACAATCATATTGAATATCAATTACTAATCTCAAAAGAAAGGAATGCATTATGGAGGACATCATAAACTTGTGGTCAAGTCTTATTCTAATACACCATATATAAACCATTAAAAACTCAAACAAATTTGTATCATGAGACCTACTAATGCATCGAGTGGCTATATCTTGCCAAAACCTTCACATACTATGTCCAATGCATTAATCTTATGGAAGGGGTATTACATAACCAACATAAACATTCATAATGAGAAATATGCATATGAAATCTAAACACTTTAACCATAAACCATAAATGATATAAAAATAGTGCATCCATAGTAAAACTAATCATAAACCCTTCATTACTATATTATTGATGGTATCATAAAAAGTAAACCTCAATCATGCATAATATCGTACAGTGGATGTTAATATAGATGAAAATACTATAATAAAATCAGTATATATTTTTAGATAAATACCCCTTTTACACAGAAATATTTTTTAAAAAATCAATGCATTAATAAAATAAAACAATTAAAAAATAAATTTTTGAATCAAAGTGGTCCACACAACATTGATACATTTGAGAGAAATTTGAAAATTAATATTTTAGCGCATTCATTTCCTTATAAATAAATCCATAAAGACAATTTTGAGTATGTGGACATGGATGATAATGATTTTGAATAATAAATAATAACAAATAAATTAAATTAATGTTTTTGTAATAGATTTCCTTACATAAATCCTTAAAATATTTATTTTTAGAAAAATTGAATGAAATTAAAAATAGACCTGAAATATAATTTAAAATATTTTTATATCTATATAAATAAATATCTAAAATAAAATTAATAATATCAAAATATTGAAAGGATTAATTCTTTAAACATTTATGGTTCCCCATACCACTTTGAAATTTTAAATAAAAAACCCAACAAAAAATAATATTTATCAAAACATTAAATACAATGATAAAGAATGAATTAATTAAATTATAATTCAAATGTGATATATATACACCTCATACAAGAATTTGGGTGTATAACATCAAATAATTTCCCAATGAAAAATGATCGAGGTGAAGTCCCTTACCTTGCATTTATTTTTGGTGTATGTATTTTAAAATCTTGTATAATGGTTTTATAGTTGTTATTAAATTATACTGAAATAATATTTATATTTATAATACTATTTGTGATCCTATTATATCATCTTATCACCTTTTTGATAATTATATTTTGTTATAACCATTGTTTTGGGTGTTATCTACTTCATTATCCTTTGAATGGTCGTCGTATATTCCATGTTTCATAAGTATATATTATATTTTATGCATATAAATAATGATATTACGTTCATAAATATTATATTCAATCATCATATACATTTTTATAATCATTCTTGAATAGTTAAAATGGAGTATTAATCTAATTGATTCATGGAGATGGTAGTTTTTACGTACGCACGAGTGATGGTATCATTCCCTTAATGGCAACATAGTACGGATTGCATGGTATATAATTTATAAAAAATAAAAATAATTTCATTTTTATTATATATATCTATTATATTTATCAGTATACCCATCTAATTAACATTCTAAAGAAAGTAAAATTACACACTAACGTACAACTGGTAAGCCGTACAAACGCACGTATGGTGAAACTATTTTTCATAATGTGGATAAAAGGAGGAATATGATTTTCTAAAAATTATAAAAACATCTCAATATATATATTATAATTTACTTATTACATTAGTAATGAAGCAACAAAGGGATAGTAAGCTGACGAATAAAAGTAATTGACTGAGTTGGTAAAACAATCACCTCTTCTTTAGTGGAGTTCCTTTGGATCTCCTCTTATAGACACTATGAGTCGTCTTTTTAAGAGAATAGGACCTCCAGATCATAGATAATATTTTTTTAGGAGAACTATCAAGGTTTTGGATGATCTAGAAGGCAAAATGTGGGTTGAGGAATTGAGGGAGGAGGTTCCTTTTTATAAGAGAGGTGAAGGGAACTTTCAAAAATCATTAAAATATTAAATTATAATAAGGATATTCTAGATTCAAAGACTTCCAAATTTCTTATAAATGAATAGGGGAAGAACTTTTAGATCATATATTATCATATTTGTAATTATTTAAAATTTTTATTATTTCAATATTATTTAATGAAATAATAACTCAATAAAATATCATTATAGTCAAATGTAAAATTATTCATTTAATTTGACATTAAATATATAAATATTCATTTATAATTTTAATATAATGCCTTCCAATATATATAATACATCTTATTGATATATAAAATTAATTACACTAATTAAATCATCCAAAATTTATATAAATAAACACATTTTTGTAATGAAAAAAATTTCATTAGGATCAAAATATACATTTAGGTTCATTCATATAATGTTTTATCACTATGTGGGCATATAAATGATATTAAAAACAATGAGAGTGATATTTTGTAACTATAATTGATTTAAATAGTTTATAATGAATTTTCATGGAAAGGATTTCAATATACCACTAAAATTAAATCCTAAGGTTTTAAGGGTATAAGAATGATAATTTAATAATTTTTAGACAATTTCAAGCCATGGTTATAACTTTGTATTATTGTTTTATCCCTTATTTAAACCCTTTAACTCTTACTGTGACAACATGTTTTTTAATGTGTTAATGTTAATATAGTTACAATAAAATGTCAAAAAACCATAAATGAATAATTAATGAAATATTTAACCTTATTATATTTTTTAGTGAATTTTATAATTTTATGAATTTTATATCATTTAATAAAATGTTATTTATTTTAAAGTCTCATTTACGTAAATTTTGATACTATTCATTATTTATTTTATATAATTTATCAAAAAAACATGATAACATCTACCAAAAACTTATAATATATTACTAATAAGTATATTTAATCTATAAAATTTTTGGATGTCATTAAATATCTCAAATTATTTTTATTTTAATATTTTTTAATATAATATATTTGTTCCTCCATTATTTAAACAATTGCTACATCATTTTTGTGTCTCCATTTATGTTTATTGTATTATCATTAAAATTTATAAATAAATTATCATATTGCAGATTGAAATTTTATATTTCAAATGAATATTTATACTCAAATTTATCTTTATTTAACCCTATTAAAAATTATATGGTTATTAATAATTTGAGTTCGAAATTTTTAACATATTTTTAAATAAAGTATAATAAATGACACATTCTCACCCAAGTGGCCTAAAAAGGTTATAATTTCTAGATAAGTATGAATTTGTTCAAAAACCACTTATACAATGAAATTAGGAAAAGTTTTTTAATAATTTTATAATATTAATAATATTATTCTCGCCTTTAATTACATAATTTACCCATAACCGGGGTAATTTTTTTACAAATGTTACTATTCAAAATATCAAAAAAATTATGTAGACACTATTAGACTATAAATGTGATACATATTACAATCATGTTTGTCTATTTTTCTAAATTCAATTTAGAGAAGAAAAAAAATTATGGTTAATGTTAATCCTGTAGACAAGGTGAGAAGGTGAGTAAAAAAGAACATTCAAAAGATTAATATATTTTTATATCTAATTTCAATATAAAAGTTGTTGAAAATTACCGAAATTGGATTAATATATGTATAATTGCTCTATTTTTACCATAAAATTAATAATAAATTATAATAATTATTTAAACAAAAAATAATTTTTTAAACTATAATGTAGTCTTCTTTTCTTTTCATCTAAAAATGAAACTTCGCAAAAAAATACCGAAAAAAAGCCTAATATATATTTGATAGTATGAATTCAAAAATGTTTTTTTATTTTGAGATAATAAATTTATAAAGTTTCCAAAATTTATTTTTAAAATACTAGTTCTATTAAAAGGTGTTAAAATTCCCTTTTTTCCAAAAATATAATTTTTATAGTTAAAATCATATTTTTTTTTAATTTTCTAAAAATAATTTTATAGAACATGAACACATATCATAATCTTGTTAATACTATTTATAAAATCTATTTAAATTGATATGTTATAACAGTAACTTATTAATAGATCGTGATGCCTTTGAACATGATGTTGTGTGCAACCCAAAATATTTTAAAAATAAAATGTATTTTAAAATCATAGGGTGTTTATAATTTAATATTAAACCCACAAAACATGATGAAAATAGTTTTCAAGAAATAATTTTTTCTTAATTATCAATGTTTTTTAACCAAATTCCAACATAAAATTAATTATAATGGAAATAATTGGATTTTTAATAATACTAATGAATAGATGTTACATATAAAATGAAATGTATGTTTCTAAATTAAATGATGGAAAAGTAATATTTCAATAAAATTCAATATTTTTTTACTATAAATCAAATAATCAATCATATTTGATAAATTTCAAAAAATCACTCTAAACTAATTTCTACATGATTATTTTAAAAAATAATTTTATTATATAAAATAAATATTCAGAAAAATATCCATATTTATTTATATTACTTGGTTATAAAAATAAATAAATAAAATATAGGGGAAAAATATAATTTTCAAGTATATTATTTCTTTACTCAAAATTAAGTACATATTTATCAATATAAATTATTTGTATAAAACCATTATATATTTTTTAATAAATGGTTATTTTTATTATATCAACCTTCAATCGTGTGTGCCAAAGTGAGTGGTTAATTTATTAAATTGGTATAGATACATGGTGTAAAATACCAATGGCCCGATCATTTTAGAAATCATGTAGAGATAAATAATTACATGATATCCAATATAAATTGTGGAAAAAATATAAAATATATAAATGGAAAGGAATAATCATTATTTTATTAATTCATGTAATTATTCTTCATATCCTTATGAATGGAAATAAAATAATGGTCAACTAAAACTATCAGTATGGGTACATAAAATATAAGCTATCATGATTATATAAGCGGTAAATAATGTGTAAAGCTAAATAAATTAGTACATATGACATTTAAACAATATCATGATCATGAAGTGTGATATGGTAGGAATAAATAAGGATTATATAATTTCATATAAAGAATCACATGATCTTGAAGCTAATCCTTGGATAATATCAATACAGTAATCTCATGGATAATAATAAAAAAATTCTCAATGATGGAAATGAATACTATTGGACTTCATGATCTCTAACATCACTATATCAACACTGACAAGGCTTTGTGAAAAATAGTTTAAAATTGTGGGTAAAAAATATTTAATTCGTCCAACTAATGTTTCTCATGAGACCTATCAATGAATCATGGGATATGAAATTTTGAACCCAGTAAATCACCTCTTATACAAAGAATTTATTTTATATTGAATGATAAAATTATTTTATGAGAAATACTCCTTATCAGAAAATTTATTTATTCTATAAAAATATATAATAACAATATTTCCCATGTCAATAAAATAAAATTCAAAGTAAACAAATATATGTAGAAATGATATATGGTATAAAACATTGATATGGAATATATATATTTAAGGGAAATGAAAATTCTATTGAAAATATATCGCAATAAAATAGTATTCTCAAGAAATATTTAATAGCCAAAAAATTAATCAAGAGATAATAGGTGACCATTTTTATTGGGAAATTAGTTTTTATAATAAAATAATTTTATCTAGTATAATAAAGGGAATGCAAGTGTAGTATTAAAATAATATTTTATAAAAAAATATCATTGTATAAAAATTGAAAATGTGTATAGGAAGAAAAAATTGATAAAATGGTTATTATGACCCGGAATCCCATTATTATTGTATACATTATAAAACATTCCATTCAACTTTTTGTAATAAAATTATAAAACATACATTTCATAAAATACTAGAAATACTAATTTAAAGTTATTTTAAATGTCAATTTTATAATAAAATATCCTTTATAAATAATTTTTTTAAATAAACCCACATTTTTAAATTAATTATGAAGAACATGTACTTGGAATAAAAATATATCTTATTAAAAAAGGAACAAAATAATTTTTTTAATATTTAAGTGAATGATTTAAGTCCCTAATAGATGAAAATTTCAAAGAAAATACTAAAAGTAATTAAATATATATTGGATACTAAAATTATTGGATCTTACCAAGGAAAAAATGATAAGATTCTTATTACGAAAGTATATTCCATCCCCAAGGAAAGTGAGATTTTAAAATAGATTCTTCCCTCTTTGGTAACATTTAAATTGTTATCCCACGAAAGGATATAATTTAATTAAAGAATTAATAATCATTAATAATTATGTATTCATGTTGAATAAATCAAATTCTAAGAATATACACCACATAACAAGTTGAAATTGTCATAATAAAAAATATATCTCAATGGATGGTAAATCGAGATGAAATCGCATACCTCGAACATACATTTAGATTAACATTATTTAATCTTTTTTATAATTGTTTTAAACAAATTAATAATTAATACAATAGCCATATTAAAATTTAAATTATTAAATATGATCCTTTTATAACACAAATCCTCTATTCATTAATAGTATTTTATTTTTACCCATGCTTCGAGTGTTAATTGGCTTGTTCTCTCATGAATTTTTGATGTGAATGTCACAATTTTGGCCTTTGGAATAAATTTAAACAATTTCTAGAATAAAATTAATTTCATAATGATTATATTTACTAATTATATTTTTTTAGTATCAATCTTGAATGTTAAATGAAAAAAATGAATCATATCACTTCGTAGAGACTCAAGGTCGTACATACACACGGGAGATGATATAATTCCATCAATGGGTAGAAGGGTAAGGAAGTGGATGATATATTAATTTTCCAGAATAACATCATCTCTTTATTATAATTTATATTAATTATTTTCATCATTTTTACTATCCATGTGATTATAGAATGAAAAAATTTCATTAGTTTAGGTGGATGTAGTTTTCCATACAAAAGAGTGATTTTTTTTTTATTCCGATTTAATGGAAAATGTGATGGATAAATATTATTTCATGAAATTAATAACATATAACTATGTGTTATGTGCTTATTTTATTATATATTAATTGTGAATACATAATATAAGGTTCTAAAATAAAAATTAAAATATAAGGAGATTAATGAACTTAATTAGATTCAGCCAAAAGAACATCCATTGGATCTCTTATTAAAAAATATAGGGTTTGTATTTAGGGAAGACCAAAACCTCTAGAAAGTGTATGAAGATCTTATAAGATATTTTAAGGGGTTTTTTGGTCTATATTACATTATATTTGAGATGAAGTGGGGGTGGGATACACTTTTATAATTGAGGTGAGTGGAACACTTTGATTTCTTAAATGTTTTATAATTATGTTTCTCAATATCATGGAAATTTGGAACAAGGATGGATACTATTATAAGTTAACAAATATAATATCAAACTAAAACATACCAATGGGGTTATAACAATTTTTTACGTCATTTTGAGCCTTATCTTTATAGAAAAACTCCCTGGTAAATCAGTTTATACCACAACTAATGTAATTAATTTTTATAGTTTTTACTATTCATTATGATAAAAAATTTTGTTTTCCATAATAAATAATATTATTTATACTGATTCCAAATATGGAATCCCTTTTAACAAATTAAAATTATTTGTTTTATATTTTAGTTTGAATAAAAACCAGGAAATCATTTCAAAAAATGGTTTTGTAAGAAATTCATTTTTCAAACATAAAATAATATTATATTAATTATATGTGTGGTAATTATAATTAAATGGATTCAAATTTATATATTTAGATATATAATATAAAATTTTCATTTTTATAATTCATCATTATAAACAAATTTATTTAATTTAAATGGGTAGAAATTATTTCTTTTCAACAATTTTTTTTTATAAAAATACAATTTTTCTAAGCAATTCACCTTTTTACAAACAAATGATCTTATATTCATTAAATAGATTTAATATATAATAAATATTCAATGATAAATATTATCAAAAATTATATTTAAAAAATAGGATAATATATATATAATACATTTGTTGTTATTCAAGAAAACTTATTTACTATTGAATATTTTAAAAATACATTGTAAGATTATTTTGACTAAGTAAGTTCAAAATCGATTTTCATCTGATAAAATTTAAAAACATCTTCTATGAAATAATAATATATAAATTGGGTTTATGTTTTATTAAAATATAAATTTCATCTACTATAATTAATGATATGATGTTACATTCCTCCATCCTATAGAAATTTAATCCTCAAAATTTTCATTGATATTACATTCCAAACAAATGAGTCATGTTTTTCTTCATTACATCCTATGGTGACCACATTTATTCCTCCATTTTTTTATTTCTAAAATGATCCTTTACTAGTCAAGTCTTCTAATTCTTTATTACTTCCTCTATAGTACCAATAATCTGGATGATCTCTTCATTGTATGATACATCATGTTCTATTTCAATTTCTACACAAGAGAACAAATATATTGGGTTTGGCACATACATCTTTAATAATAAAAAATGAGATACATAATTAACATTAGTGAAAAACATTGTAATTTACAATCTGTAATCCACTAATCCAAGGCATTCAATAATTTGAAAGTGTCTGATGTACATGACGATCATCTTTTCCTTCTCACTGAACCTTATAACACCCATCCATGGAGGTGATTTCAGAAAAAACATGACCTCCCACTTGAAATGATTAATATTTCCTATGGATATAAATATAAATATTTCTCTTAAATTGTTTTTCTTTAACATGATCTTGTGTAGTATTTACCATTTTCATTATCTCTAAAAAAACTTATGCACCTACAAGTTTCCTTTTAAGAAAATCATCCCAAAAAGTTGGAGTATAACATTCCTTTCAATATATTTCTTCTTTGAATGGAAATTGTTTTTAATGAAAAAATATAAAATGGTAAATACCAACCCCACATACCATGAATGTCATATGTTAATAGCTACAAAATTTCATCCAATTTTAAAATTGTCCTTTTAGACTATCTATTATATTGAGGATTGTATGAATTTCCCTATTGAATATCAGTATCAAGAGACTTATAAATACTCTTCCAAATATATCAATGTAGAATTGGGATCATTATAAGAAATAATTCAAACCATTTCTCCATTATTTATTAAAACTTCTATAATATATATCTTTTTGATGTGCCCAAATGTAAAAATTTCTTCTATATAGATGAAATGTGAAGGAGATCAATAATATTCCAAGTTGCATAATTCTTTCTAGGATTATTTTATAGTCATATGTCAAGTTCAAAAATAATTTCAGCACATGTGCTCAAAGTAAGATGAATAAGATTCCAAAATACACTTGGATTTTGTCTCTTATCCTTCAGTTGTGGAAACACCAATCATCCAAAAACATAAAATTCAATTTACTTCTTCATGTTATCCCACAAACAATTTCCCTGAAATACATATACATGTTGGGGTTAAAAATTGTATAGATAAAGTTGGCCTATGATAATCATCCAAAAATTACATTTCTAGCTCATATACAGATGGAACATGTAGTCTCATTCCAATCATTAGAATATCATCTTCACAAACGAAGTATTCCAAATTTCTCATCTTTTACAAAATTAATTTTCATCTAAAAATTATCATCATTTGATTGAGAACATTTATCCTTTCTGAAAAATATAGTTTCTCAATAATTTAGAGAAGGGGTGATGTCTAACCTTCCATAATAATTCCCATGTATATACTTACTATATCTATAAACATAGGAACTCTCATACCTTATTTTTTCACAACTCATTTATCATTCCTAGTCATTGCATATGTAAACTTATTTTCCATCCAAGGGTGATAGTGTATTTAAAAATAATAACCCATCATTTATGCCCCATGTTTATCAGATTATATGAATGTATGTATTTTAATATATTATGGTCTATCTATACCTCACATAATTCACTAGAGAGATAGTGCCTCAATATCATCATAGAAAAAATTAAAAATTTCTACTATTTTTCAGGGGTTAGACAGTTTTGTTCACGGATTTTTTTCGTTCTTGATATATATGCAATAAATTTTTCATTTTCCATATGGACACAACAGATTAACTTCTTTTAGTCATCACTATATACCACAAATTTATCATTTTATTATGGTAGTTTCAAAATTAATGAACTGAAAAATCTTCACATAAATTTATCAAAACAATATTTATATTTTTTTCCATATTAAGTTAATCACTTTACATATAAGCATGGTTAATATGTTTGAATATATGGAAAACTATGGTTGATTAATTGATAGTTACATAATAAAAAAATGAATCTATATACATTAGATATATTTATTTGTGTTGTAGATCCTATAACTACAATTTTCTTCAATTGATCTACTGTGATTCCATCCACGAAGAGAATATGGGAAAGAAAAGAAAATTCTCGAAGTAATACTTCACACTTTATAAATTTACTATATAACTATTTTCATCTATGTATTTCATGAATAACCTAAAATTGATTCTCATGGATCTCATATCTCAAAGAGTACACCTAAATATCATCAATGAAACCCATTAAAATTTAGCAAGTTATTACAATAATACTCATTTAATTATATCTATAAAAATTTATAGTTCATTACTCAATCCAAATGGAATTATTGTAAACACATATTGTCTAAGACTAATTTGAAATATTTTATTAAAAATATATTCTTCATTACACAAAAATTATTATCCATAGTGTGAAGGATAATCCTCAAAAAACATTTATCCCCAATAAGTTGATTAAATAATTCATAAATACTAGGTAGATGAAACTTATTCATTATAGCATTATAATTTATTTCCTTATAATCTTTTACCCTCCTCAAGGAACTAGTGTTATTATTAACAAATAGAATAGGGGATCCCCATAGTGAAATATTTGGGTGAATAAATCCCTTATGACATAAATCCTCTAGTTTTTTCTTCCGCTCAACTAATTCTACAATGGTCATTCTATAGTAAGTAATTTATATTAATCCTATAGAAGAGTTTAATTAACTGAAATATTACTTTCATGATCTAATAGCTGTTTAAGAAATTAATTAGGAAATAAATCAATTTATTCCATTATAATACTAACGTCATAAGTTTAATGATTACCATTTACATCCTCACAATTATTTTTATCTTTATCCCCAATAATTTCATTAAAAGTGTTGCTGGGTGCAGATATTTACATTCTTCAAATAATTAATTCTTCACTCTAATGATAATGAATGACACATATTCTTCCTGAATTATAATTTCCTTCTCATTACAATAAATTTATTAATCATATCGTTATAGTATTTTCATACCAACGATTATATCTATGTGAACCATAAGTATTATATTAAATTCTATAAATAGAGCACATTTATGTTTTATAATGGGGTCTGGTTGAGACATATTTTTTCCAATGAGACATCCAATAATATTTTTTAATTGATAATTCATTTTTTATTTTTCTAGGGAAATATCTAGTTTTATTGGAAAACATGGAAGATTAACATATTTTAATGATATTGAATCAAATAATGAATTATCGAAAATTTAGGATTCAATTAAATCAACTTCCACTACATTATTGTGTAATTATAACTTAGCTATAGTAATCACATATTATTGGCTTTCCCCCATCATCCCTTTATACATTATGTAACCTTGATGCATTGGTATTTAAGGTGAATAATTCTACATTTAATTTTTCTTTAATGACTGTAAATCATTTATTTATTTATTTTTAATTTATTTTTTATCCAGATGAACCATATCATTGAACCTGTGACAAACTCACATGGCCTTTATTTATGTCTCTGGATGTTTCTCCCAACAATTTTTACATGATTGTAATTGAATTTTTTTTTTTTCATAGATGTATTTAATTTTTCATTTTTCTCATCCAACATATTCTTAAATTAATTCCCCTTGATTATATATCATCTAGAAAATAGGATTTCTATTTTGATGGAATGTAAAAATATTTCATAATATGATGAAAAAGATATAGAAACAAACATCCCTTGAATACTAGGAATATACCATAAAAATAAACGGTCAATCATTCATTACCTGTAGTTTATGTAATCGGTAGTGTACCTCACTAGTCTTGTAAAGGTATCCTCATACTATATAACACATTCTTCAGACTTTTTATAGAATATGAGGAACATTCTATTAATTTTATTTTATTTATCATGAGGTAAATATTTATTGAATAGTAATTATTTAAAATATCTTTATTCCATGTGTCATATTTTTTCTTCATCCCTAGAATTATGGACTAATAACATCTATTCATTAGTATATACTTTGATAAAGTATACCTCAATGATAAATTCTTTATATTCATCACATCCACAAGGCCAAAAATAAAATTTTGTGGGACATTAAACATTCCTCAACTACCAAAGGATTTGCAGTCCACTTAAAATATGGTGGATTATAAATATAATGTGATTAAATATAAGATAATAACACTAATAAAAATTATTTCTCATTATTTGTTCAAGTAAAGTTTTATTAATCTAATTAAAATTACCTAATGCGGCCAAGATCTAATCAGTTCCAATACCAGCTATATTGGCTTGCTTAGTGGGGAAATTTCTACTTTGAAAATGAGTTTTAATACCATTCTTTATTCTAGGAACCATTAAAAATGGTATATAATGGATTAATTCATGAAATTATGAATTATAAATTATAAAATATAATTATAAATATGTTTTATTATTTAAGATAAATCAATAATTTTTGAATTTTTTACTTGGAACCATAAAATGGTTTCATTGGAAATATCATTTTAACATAAAAATGATGTCAAATCATTTATAATGGGTTGAAATTAAAATGATATTTATACTAATCATATCCCACATGAGTATCAAACTAGGTGTGCAGAAATCCCCATTTTAATGTACTAGGTGATGATTGATTCAATTCCCAATGCACATTTATCTGAGTTATTACACCTAATACAACTATACTAGATCTATGACAACTTTTAATATCTAAACATGGATTTTTATATAGTAAAACCAAATAATATCCACCTTAACAAAACAATAGAATGTAATTAGACAACTATACATATCATGAAAGTCCATATATGGTAATATTACCAAATATATGTTTTCTAAATTCTAGTAACTAATATTTCTACATAATTTCCTCTAATCCCAACTGTAACAACCTCGATTCAAGTTACCCAGATCCAATGGTTAATTTATTACATTATCATAGATATTATGGGTCAAATAGTTGATGAAAGATAATTTTAGTAGTCTTGGAGATCCAAATGCATAAATCATACCCATTATACATTAGGAATAAAATATAAAACATATGAATGGAAAACATTTAGCATCCTTGAACTTATTAAAAGGATCCATCTCCATGTCCTAGAGAAAGGAAAAAACATTAATGAGATCCAATATTCAATAAGGGTTATGTAATGAGGATTATATCATGAATAGATATGTAATAAATAATATGAATAGGTAAAAAATTAAAAAAAATATTCCATTTAATCAATAAATTGAGAAAGAAAAGTAATATGGATGGAATAAATGATGATCAAATAATAAAATTAAAATAATAACATGTCCAGGAAGCTAGTACAGGAATACTAACAATATAGTAATCTCAGGGGGAATAATAATTGAATTCTTGTTGAATAAACACTTTATAATGCGATATCTTGATCTCGGACATCATGATATCAATACCATAAAGGATGCTCAACAAGATAGTTTAAAACTTTTGGCAAAAAATATTTAATTTTGCCAACGAATATTTTTATTAAGACTAATCAATGCATCAAGGGGATATATAATTCCATACCCCACATGTCACTATATGTACATGGAATTAATCATATATCAAATTATCAATTTAATTCATTAATAATATTCCTTCTAATTAAATTTTTGTTATTGAATATTGAATATTGAATATAAATATATCAACATTCAATCAGAAAAAATCAAATACAAAATCAATTTAAAAAAATTGTGGTTTAATAATTAAGAATATCAATGAAAAATAATATGAATATTTAATGGAAATATAATTTCCAATGAAAAATTATCACAATAAATTTATTTTCTCCAGAGAATGATAAAAAAAATTATTCATGGGGTGAGAGGTGATCATCTTTTAATTTAGAATATAGGTTTTGAAATAAAATCCCGAGATTTAGATGAATTAATTGAATATAAGTTATGTTTTAAAAGAAGATGTCATAAGAACATTTCTGTTTATAATATACATAAAAACTTGTATAATATTTTAAAACTCCTATAATTGTTATGGGGGTCGGGAGGTATGTTCTCATCATATACGTTAAAAAATATTCCTTTTGACTTTTTGTAATGAAAGTAAAAATAATCCATTTGAAAAAATGAAATTAATATACCCATAAATCAAATTTTTTAGGAAAGTAATCCCTTAAAATTCCTTGATATATCATTTTAGTACATAAAATTATCATTTAAAGAAATTTTTTAAAAAATTCGGAACATTGAAAAAATAAATATCCTATTTAATATGAAATAAAATAGTTTTTTCTTTGAATCTTTTCATTGTGTGATTAAAGTAAAAAATTGAAGAAAACGAGGAAAAAAATATAGAAAACCCCTAAAAATTCTGTCTATAAAAATCTAATTGGAGGTTATGAATGAAAAATTATAGGATTCCATATTACCTACAATTCATTATGACCAAAAAATAATTTTTCCATATTACCTAATATTAGTAAATTTTATTTTAAAATATGGAAGAAATTTTATCAAATTATAATGAATTTTTTTTAGTATTTTGTTTTAAAAAAAATGGAAAATGTGTCGAAAATGGTGTTTCAAGAAATGAATTTTTCAAATCATATGATGATCAAATATTATTTATATAACTAGTAATAATAATTAGATAGATTTAAATTTATATAGTAAAAATATATTTATATATATATATAATTTTTATCAATCATAATAAAATATTATTTATATAAATTAAAATGGATTTTCATTATTCCTTATTAAACAAAAATTGTTTTATGAGAAATTCTAGTTATCTCATGAAGAAAAATTACTTTTAACTCAATTTGATATTATTTTTTATTTAAATAAAGTTTATTTCTAATAAATGTCTAATTAAATAATTATTATAAATTATTATGAAAAAAATTGGGAATAGTTAAATAGTAAATTTTCAATTATTCATAAAAGATTATTTTTAATAGAAAATTTCAAAAATTCATTGTTCGGTTTTTTTACAAAGTATGATCAATATCAATATTAATTATATAACATTATAATTCTTTTTACGTGAAATATTAAATTTTGAATTGTATTATAGTTTTTTTAATATATTATTTCCACATAACATCATAAAATCTCAGATTTTACACTTATTCACTCTTCAGATTTAATGTGATAGTTAAAATAGTAAATTATATTATGGTTCATTTAAACTTTTTTTTTATTTTTTTAAAAGGTGAAATATATCTGGTTCTAATATTATTCATTTTACTTAGAAAATTATTCTAAGAAAATGTAGTATTACTTTAGCAAAAAAAATTGACAACCACAACCATCCATCTAGCGAGAAAAAACGGAGAATATAACTGAGTTACCATACACAATTGTGGGTGTAACACCCCAACCCCAGTTACCTAGAATCTATGCATTATTTCCAAACATTGGCATGATATAAGAAATCTTGTCCCGAAAGACTGATCAATTTAGTATCCTTGGAAGTACTAGATACATACATAAGTTTTACATTACATCATGAAATAAAAAAACAACATTATGTCCCCTTTGAACACTCTTATATCCCACATCATATTACTGATGGTTAATGATAATATACTTCTTTGCATCATTGAAAAAATAAAACATTAGAAAAGGGTGAGCTCAGATGCTCAGTAAGAATAACAATATAGTGGAAACTGTCATAAATAATAATACACATTTAAGGCAATGTATAAGATGAGAACATAAGCCTTTTAAACATAAACTTCATCATAATATGGAAATGATAAATCAATTAATTCCATTTACTTATTCACATGGATATTATACTATGCGAATAATCACATGTAATATCAATATCCAATTTCATAATGATGGAATGCATAATTCCAGAATTCATAACCACATAGTAAAGGCTTTGTGCCAAGACTACAAATAAGATTTTGTCAAGGCCTTCTACCAAGACACTAGTTTGTCTCGTGAGACCTACCGATGCATTGAGGAGATATAGCGGGCTCTACCATTCACTTACTAAGTCTAATGCATTCCTCATATGAAAATGTGAAACATAATCTAAACATTCATATTAAAACTAGAATAAAAAATTTCATTATATTAACTACAAACCACGAATGGCATAAAATTGACACATCCACAGTCAAACATAACTCATTCAATCCAATATGGATTATTATATTATGATAAATAAACCAAAATCAAGAATAAAATACACTGAAGTATATTGACATAGATGAAAATAGTTATTAAAACTATTTGAGAGTAATATACCCTTTTTCTTGAAAACATTTAAATGTAAAACTATTAATCAAAGAAGTCATTTTAAAGAGATTTTTTTAATCAAAGTGTCCCGTACCCCTTTGAATGTTTTTAAAATTAATTGTAATTTCAAAACATTTATGTATATATAAGTAAATACTTAAAACCATTTTTAAAACATGGACATTAATGAGAACGATTTAGAAGAATAAATATTTAAAACATTTGAAACAATATTTTAGTTAAAGAGTTCCTAATCAAATAAGATATTCTTGAATACAAGTAATTGAGGAATAAAATTAATCAAAACATTATAATATCAAGAGAATAAATGGATTTATGATATAATATGTCAAAGTACAATATATACATCATATAAATGTGAATTGGTGCATAACGACAGAGGTCTCAAAAGAATGCAAATTGAGATGAAATACCTTATAATGACCATATCCTTTGATTAAGGATAAATAAATGATCTAATTATGTGAAAAAATTATAAATACACTCAATATAATTAAATATTTGGTGTAAATCAATCAGATTACATTCACACATATTCTTGTAAAAACAATACCAATGACATGGATGTTTAACTCAATGAATGGAAATTGAGTTAAGATTACCCTTAACCAATCTATATCAATGAAATGTGAATTTATCAATGGAGTGATTATTTGAATCAAAGGTATATACACTGAATGGTGATTGGAAATTACTATATAAATAATTAATATCTATTCCACACATAATCTTGGATTAAAATAATCAATGAAGTATGCATTAAGCCCAATGAGTGGAAATTGAAATTTGAAATTCCCTTACCTATTTGGTAACTTTCAAACCATACACCCGATGAAAGAATTATCATACAATAATATGTAAATACACATAAATTAAAATATATTACACAAAGAATACAATCATTGGTATTACATACACAAAACAAAAGGAAATAGTGGTAGTATAGTCTGAATCTCATGGGAATAAGAAGTGAGATGAAAACCACTTACAACGTTGTAATCAATCAAGTTGTATAAACAAAACATAACAACCACCAATTGAATTATATAATACTGTGAATATAGAGGGAATAATGATAATATATTTCAAATGTAATTACACAGTACACCACATGCAATAAATTACTGGCGAACAATGGTAATCTCAAGAAATTAAAAGTGAGATAATGAACCCCTTAACTTGTACATTTCCTTAGTATAGTGTTTGTTAACCTCTATTATAATGGTGAAATCATTGTTATTAAATTATAAAAAAACCTAATACTTAAATATGATATCATATATGACCTTCTAATATTGTTTTGTTAATGATATATCGGTAGTATCATTGTGTTATTTGTTAACTAATTTGTTTTACTTTATATGTTTTGTTACATAAGTCATGATTGTTATGTATAGTCTGTATTTTATTCATATATATAATTATATTAAGTTCTTAATTATTATTTTTATTCATAATATAAAAATTACTTGTGAATTATTACGATGGGGAATGAATCTCATCTCGTTCGTGGGGATGGTAACATGTACGTACAGACGAGAGAAAATATAATTAGCATGTTATATTAATTATTCACTTAAATTATACTCATTACTATACCCATCCAAATAATTAAGTGTTTGAATAAGAAACTACACCACATTGAAGAGATGAAAAGCCATACGTACACATGTATGGTGACTTTTTCATTTATAGGATTGATAGAATAAAAAATATGGTTGTACGAGATTTATAATAACATCACAGTATATAGAAGGTACTATATTTATTTTTTTGGTATGGAAACAAAAAATGAAAGAGGAAGTGGAAGAATAAAAGAACATGAAAGAGGGTGGTGAAATTATTTACTCTTCTTCGGGTGTTTCCTTTTGAGTTGATCAAAATGGATCATTAAGTTGGATTTATGATCAAGGTAAGGCCACTATGTTGAAGTGAGGGAAGTTGGAAAGATATTTGGGTAGGTTTTGGCTGAGCCAAATGGCTTTGGATGTGTGAAAGTATGAGTAGGGGATGTACATTTTTATAAGAGAGGTGAGGGTCACTTTAGGAAATGTTTGAAATATTATTTTATAATAAAATCATTTTCGGTTTCTAATGGATCCAAAATGATTTATTTAAAATATAAGGTGGGTATGGGTCTAAATCCTCTCAACCAATAGGTTTTATACATGTTTATGTTATCATTCAAACCTTATCATTTAGTTTTAACTTTTACCGTGTCTTCTTGTATTCTTACACTATATGGTTAATGAACATACTCTACACCTCTATGAGATCCTCAAGTGGATCATTAATGGAATATATAATATTATTTAAGCCGTTTGGATGAAAATTATATTTTTAGGAATATTAAATCAACAAATAATATAATATTTTTTAAAAAAACTAATTTATGTCAATTTTGACACTATTTGGTGTTTTTTTTGTGAAAGTCAGAAAAACCTTTTTACTTCGAAAAAAGTTTATATAATCAACCCTAAAAGGTGATATTAACCTAGATAATTCATGGATGGCATCAAAACTTCTAAATTCTATTTATTTTAATATTTATAATATAATCTATTTTAATATTTCATTAAGAAGATAATTACTGCATCATCATTGTGTCATAAATAAATTTAATTATATAATCTATAAAAATTATAAATAAAATACCATTATGTGGGAAATATTTTTATATTTGGAATGAATATTTATAGTCCAATTTATCATATGTTTAACCCTATATTAAAAATTGTTTTGTTAATAAACATTGAATTTAACACTTTTATCTCTTCATTAAATAACATAATAATAAATGTCCTAATCTAATCCAAGAGTACCAAAAGGATAATATTTTATTAATAAGGTTGTTTTTGGTAAAATTACACATATCAAATAGAATTAGGACATGTTTCAGGGTAATTATAACATCATTTTTACCTTTAATTACCCTATTTACTTTTAACTGTTGTAAATAAATGACAAAAGCTACTATTCACCAAAAAATTATTTTCATCTTATTGAACCACATTTTACCTAATGATATTAATCACATATCTCGGTTTTTTGAAATCCAATTAACAAAAGTGGTAAAATAATGTTTTATGCAAATTTGCAAATGTTCCCAGAAGGTGTGTAAAAGACGGTAAAAAGTTCAATAAAATTTTATACATCTAATTTTATTATAAAATGGATCCAATGAATTAAATTGAACATATATTGGCATTATATATCTATTTTGACTTAAAATAAATTTGAATAAAATAAATAATTATTTAAATAAAAAGTTGGTTTGAAACTATAACGTAGTGTTTTTCACTATTCATAAAAAATTGAATGTTTTTAGAAAAATACCAAAAATATACCCTATTATAATTTTTATATTATGAATTCAAAAATGAATTATATTTTACCAAATTCAAAACATAGAAGTTTAATTAATTAATTTAAAATTAATTCCATTTTTTAAAAATGAAAAGTGGGTTTTTAAAAAGTAAAAACTATCAAAAGATTGACATTTGGTTATGTCAAATTTAAATGTGAAAATACTTATAATGATATATATTGTATTAAATAATAAAAATATAATATAATTATACTTCCAAAACCTTAAAATTCATAAGTTAAAACTATAAATTATTTTGACTAAAAAATTAGTTTCACATTAAAATTTATTATTTTTTCGTATTCATCAAAATATGTAAGTTTTCAGAAAAGTAAAAAAAATTTATCGAAAATAGATTTTAATGTCTTTATTCTAAAGAAGTATTTAAATTCATTAAATTTAATATATCAAAGTGTCAAATATTGTTTTTAAAAAGGGTTTTCCATTAAATGGTGGAAAAATTGCATTTTTTTAAAAATACTTCTTTTATCTGAAAAAATGAATTTCTTCATATAATATGTATAAGAAACACATAATATGGATTCTAAAATTATATGTAGTATATAAAATTAAATATTACATTATTACTATTCCTAACCTTTTTTTTGAATGAATAGTTTGGTACGTCGTGGTGAGCTCGAACTCGGTGTTTTTAGTAGTGCAAACTATTGAATTAAAATAACATACTATAAAATCATGGGGTGTTACATTCTTCCACACTTTTTTATATTTCGTCCTCACAATTTTAAAATTGGTCTTGGTAACTTCATTGAAATCCCCATATTGGAAAAGGAGTCAATAAAACAATCAGTTTAAAAGAAAGAAAGAAAAGTTCAAAGGTCAACCGAGATAACCCATACTAGGATTCCATGTATAGATATGGAAGATAAACTATATGTCATGTTCTTATGGAAAGTGATAGAAAACAAGATTCCAAGAAAGTTAACAAAATGAAAACCACAAACTTGTGACGGGATAAACTGTCATTAGTTTCCCAGTATGAAAAGTAAACGGAAAATGTTTCTTGTTTTAAGTTCCATTTCTAAACATTGAGGAATTTATTTATGAGATTGACTAAGAAAATAACGATATATAATTAATTTTTAAGTATAGTTTTATCCTTTAATAAATTTTTACCACTAACTCATGTTTTTTTAAATGATGAGTATTCAAGATGACTTGGTCACACCTGATGTGCTAGAATCAACTTCTAGAAAATCACATGATCCAGAAAGGATATACTATATATTTACCTTGTCTTTAGAGATTAACAAAAACCAAAATAGTTAGTACATGATCATATGACCCATAAAAAGGATAATCCTTTAGAGAAAGAAATACTAATATTAATTTTTAAAATTAAACCAACAATACACAAACTTCAATAAATACGATTAAATAAAAAATTCTCCTTAATATCCCTCAATACAATCCAAACAAATATTGAAACACAAAACATCGAAGAATTTTATTACGTAGTCTTCCGGGTTAAATTTTATCTCCAAATAACATCGACTACTCTTAATGTCACATACTTAAAAGTAATTAAACAAATATCATTTCCATAAATAACCCAAATCACTATAAATAATCAATAAAAACATAGATAAAAATCCATCATTCCTCCTCAAATAAAATTCCATAGTATTCTATTTCCCTTAGGCATATAATGTTCCCAACAGAGTGAATGTCTTCCAAAATAACATTTATCAATTAATAACCAAATCATATTCCTAGACTAAGCATATCCATTTTATAAGACATAATATCTCAAATCAACATATTATTGATCAATAAAATCATTTAACTAAAAATAATTATCCACACTAACCAGGGACTTCATGTAGTCCAGTGTTAGGTGATATATCTCAATCGCACTTTGGTTGTGGGTTTTCTTCCTGCATCTTTGTGCGACATGATGGGTTGTCACATGGTCTATGTGTTCTAATTTTTCATAAATTATATTTTATTACATTCCTAAAATGAGATAAATTCCTCAAAATAACCATAAAATAATTTCACCATAAATGTTATCTTATACATCACATTTTCATCCCAAAATTTAATAACTTGTAATTTCCTAAAATTCAAGGATCGTATAAACACAAATGGTTATTTATAAAAAATATCAATAATATAAAAGATAATTCTTCCTTAAATAGAATTTTCACATAACAAACAGCAGGGTTACGCATCAAGAGAAAATTCTTCTAAAGTAATCCCACCACTAAAGAGTACTAATACTTTTAAACATTTCACCTTCAACTTATTTCTACATAGGTTATTCCTTGACCAAGAGGTTATCTTATAGAATAGAACATTCACTCGGGTAATTCCCAGGTCCCCTACATTTACAGAAAATGATTGTTAATGAATTTTTGGGATCATTTTTAGTGTCTTCTGTAGTAATCTTCAATTTTACACATCAATTCTTTACATTATGTACTTATTTCCCACACATAAAGCATTTCTTTCTTCCATTGAGACACTTTAATAGGAGTCTCTTTCCATATTTCATGCATGATGGAAATTGTGATTTCTTTTCTCTATGGTCTCCACTGTTGGAGCTCTTACCATTCACTACCATTCTTTTCATTGTTGAGTCTGGGAGTTGGTTAATATATATGTTCTTGATCATATTTTTGAAAAAATTATTCCATATGAACATGATATCTTTTACAGCTTTCAACATTCCATTTCATTGCTCATTTCCACCACTTTTCCCACCTAGTATATCTTGTTTTATGTTACTATGACCTCCTTGGAATCTAGCCATTGACTAACACAAGAAAGAGTAGTGTGAGTCATAAAATCATTTAGAGAATATCCTAACACAATATTTTCAATATAAAACACATTAGGATTAACCAATGTTATTTATTATCATCTTATATTAAAATCTTTCAAATCAGGTTGTAATGAAAATTTGAATTATCCTAAGAATATCCCCCAGGAGTGTCATAACCAAGATTGCAGAAAAGCCCGTTGTCGTTCACCAGTTCCCATTGAAGTCTAGCACAAAGCGGTGTTTTCGGGTTTTACCCTTAGGTACATCTATGTTAGAGCCGCCTCAACCTGCTCATATCCATACAGGGATGTATTACTTGGAAAACTCACCAAATCTCTACATTACTAAAATTATGGGAATTTATTCTATACTAATCCTCAATGTCTATCATAGGATAATGTTCTCTAATTAGAATTTTTCTAAATCTAGCTTCCAAAGTCTGTACTAAACTTCCTCTGATGCCAACTATATTTTCCTGACCATAATTACCTAGAATCGTAGCATTATTACATAAAATTTTCATGATACAAGGAATCATGTCCCAAAATACCGATCAGTTTAGTAGCCTTGGAATTACTAGATACAAACATAAGTTTTACATTACAATATGAAATAGAAAACAACAAAATTGTGTCCCCTTTGAACACTTATATTTCCCGTAGCCTATTTTGAAAGGTTAATCATAATATACTTCTTTTCATCCTGGAAAAAATAAAACATAAGAAAGGGGTGAGCTCAGATGATCAGTAAGGATAACAATATAGCAGAAACTGTCATAAATAAGAATAAAAATTTATGGCAATGTATATGACTAGAACAAAAGACTTTTAAACTTAAACTTCAGCATAATATGGAAAATATAAATCAAATAATTCCATTTATATATTCACATGGATATTCTACTGTTTGAATAATAACATGTAATATCAATATTAAATTTCATAATGATGGAATGCATAATGCCAGATTTCAAAACCACATAATCAAGGCCTGTGCCAAGACTACAAATAAAATTTTCTCAAGGCCTTGTGCCAAGACACTAGTTTGTCTCCTGAGTCCTACCAATATATCGAGGAGCTATAGTGGTCTCCACTAATCACTTACTATGTCCAATGAATTCCTCATATGCAAATGTGAAACATAATCTAAACTTTCATCTTAAAACTAGCATATGAAATGTCAATATTTTAACTAAAAACCATTAATGGAATAAAAATAACTCATCCACAGTCAAACATAACTCATTAAATACAATATAGATGATTGTATTATGATAAATCAACCTTAATCTATAATAAAATACAATGAAGGCTATTGAAATAGATGAAAATAGTCATTAAAACTATTAGAGTGGAATATCCCCTTTTTCTTGAAAATATTAAAATGTCAGACTATTTATCAAAGAAGTCGTTTAAAAGGGTTTTTTGAATGAAATTGTCCTATAAATATTTGAAACTTTTTAAATGAAATTTTAATTTTAAATCATTTATGTCCATATAAATGAAAACTTAAAACCATTTTTAAATCATAGACATTAATGAGAAATATTTAAATCATTTAAAACAATATTTTAGTTAAAAAGTTCCTAACCAAATAAAAGACGCTTGAATACAAGTAATTGAGGAATAAAATTAATCAAAACATTATAATATCATGAGAATAAAGGGATTCCTGCTATATTATTTCAAAGGACATTATATACACCATATAAAAGAGAATTGGTGCATAACATCAAATTGGTCTCAATGGAATGTAAAATGAGATGAAATACCTTATAAAGACCATATCCTTGGATTAAGGATAAATCAATGAAATAATTTTTTGTGTAAAATATAAATATACTCAATATAATTGGATATTCAGTGTAAATCAATGTCATTACATTCACACATATTCTTGTATAATCAAAACCAATGGCATGGATGTTAAACTCAATGAATGGAAATTGAGTTAAGATTACCCTTAACAAGTCCATATCAATGGAATGTGAATTTATCAATGCATTGATTATGTGTTTCAAAGGTATATCCACCGAAAGGGGAGTTTAAATTAATACATAAATAATAAATAGAGATTCCACACATAATATTAGATTAAAATATTCAATGAAGTATGCGTTAAGCCCAATGAGTGGAAATTGAAATTTCAAATTTCCTTACGATTTGGTGACTTAAGAAACAGACATGAAATGAAATAAACATCATAAAATGAATATGTAAATACCAAAAAATTAAATTATATTAATCAAAGAATACAATCATGGGAAGTACATACACCACACCAAAGGAAATAGTGGCAGTATAGCTTGAATCTCACTAGAATAAGGAGTGAGATGAAAACCCCTCACCACGTTGTAATCAATCCAGTCGTATGAACAAAACTTAAAAAACACAAATTTAATCATATAATATTGTTCATATAAAAATAATCATGATAATATATATCAAATGTATGTACAGAAGACACCACATTTATAAATAAGTGGAGAACAATGAAAATCTCAGGGAATTTAAAGTGAGATAAGAAATCCATTACCCTGTAATTTTCCCTGATATAGTCTGTTTAACCTCATGTATAATGGTGAAATAATTTTTATTAAATTTTTAAAAGACCTAATATAGAAATATGATATCATATATGATCTTCTAATATTGCTTTGTTAATGATATTTTAATAGTATCATTGTTTTGGTTGTTAACTGATTCGTTTTCTTTTATATGTTTTGTTACGTAAGTCATGTTTTTTATGTATAGAATGTATTTTATTAATATCCAGATTTATATTAAGTTATTAATAATTATTTTTAATAATAAAATGATAATTATTCTTTAATGATTACAAAGGGGAATGAATATCATCGCGTTCGTGGAGATGGTAAGCTGTTCGTACGCACGAGCGACAATATCATTATATTGAGGGTGAAATCGTATGTAATTTGATGATATATCATATATAAAGAATATTTAACATATTATATTTATTATTTAAATCAATTATACTAATTATTGTACCAATCTATTAATTGAGTGTTTGAATAACAATCTACACCACGATGTAGAGATGGTAAGCCGTACGTACGCATGAATGGTGACTTAGTCTTTTATAGGATAGATGGAATAACGAATTTGGTTTACCATATTTATAATAACATCACAGTATGTAGATGGTAATTGATTTATTATTTAGGTATGGAAACAAAAAAGAAAGAGGAAGTGGAAGAATAAAAGAACATGAATGAAGGTGGTGATATTATTACCTCTTCTTTAGGTGTTTCCTTTTTAGTTGATCAATAGGGGTCCTTAGGTTGGATTTATGATCATGGTAAGGCATATAGGATGAATTTAGGGATGTTGGGAAGATATTTGGGCATGGATTCTCTAAGCCAAATGGCTTTGGATGTGTGATATTATGAGAAGGGGAAGTACCTTTTTATAAGAGGTGAGGTTCACTTTAGGAAAAACATGAAATATTATATTGTAATAAAATAATTTTTGGTTTATAATGGCTCTAAAATGTTATATTTCGCATATATGGTGGTTATGGGTCTAAATAATCTCAACCAATTGGTTTTATACAAGTTTAGTTTATCATTATAACCTTATCCTTTAGTTTTAACTCTTAGTTAAAAAGCTTAACTTTAATCGTGTCTTCTTGTATTCTTACACTATAAGATTAATAAACTTACTCTAAACATCCAAGAGAACCTCAAGTTGTTCATTAATAACATATATAATATTTTTTAATCCCTCTTAACTAACACTATATTTTTAGGAATATTATATCAACCAATAAAATAATATTTGTTTTAAAAACTAATTAATGTCAATTTTGACACTAGTTGGTATTTTGTTTTTGTGAAAGTCATAACAATATTATCAATTAGAAAAAAAATTATCTAATCAACAATAACATGTCATGAAAACCTATAAAATATGTGTATGTAATAAAAACTCTTAAATTATATTTATTTTAATATTTATAATATAAACTATTTTAATATTTCATTAAGAACGTAATTATTGCATCATCATTATGTCATAAATAAATTTAATTATTTAATTTCTAAAAATTATAAATATAATACTATTATGTAGGAAATATTTTTATATTTTGATTGAATATTTATAGTCAAGTTTATCTTATTTATAAACCTATATTATAAATGTTTTAATTAAAAAATATTGAATTTAACACTTTTAACTCTTCTTTAAATAAAATAATAATAAATGTCCTAATCCAATTAAAGTGGACCTAAATGAACATACTTTACTACTAATGTTGTTTTATGTCTAATTAAACGTATGCAATAGAATTAGTACATGTGTTAGGGTAATTATAATGTCATTTTTATCTATAATTACCCTATTTACTTCTAACCGTGGTAAATAAAAGTCAAATGTTACTATTCACCAAAAATTATTTTCATCTTATTGAACCAAATTTTACTTACTAATATTAATTTTTTCTCTTGGTTTATTGAAATTCAATTCACAGAAGTGGTAAAATTATGTTTTATGCAAATTTGCAAATGCTCCTAGAAGCTGGGTGAAAGACGGAAAAAAGTTAAATAAAATTTTATACATCTAATTTTAATATATAATGTATCTAAAAAATTAAATTGAACATATATAGGAATTATATATCTATTTTTACTTAAAAAATAAATATAAATAAAATAAATAATTATATAAATAAAAAGTCAGTTTTACACTATAACGTAGTGTTCTTCACTATTCATCAAAAATTGAATGTTTTCAGAAAAATACCAAAAATTTACCCTAAGATAATTTTGATATTCCAAATTCAAAAATGAGTTCTATTTTTCCAAATTTAAAACATTTAAGTTTCATTAATTATTTTAAAAATAATTCCCATTTTCAAAACCGAAAAATGGGTTTTTAAAAATTAAAAACTATTAAAAGATTGACATGTGTTTATGTCAAATCTAAATGTGAAATATCTTATATTGATCTACATTTTATTAAATGATAAAAATATAATCTAATTATACTTACAACACATAAAAACTCATAATTTTACTCTATAAATTATTTTGATTAAAAAAGTTGTTTTCAATAAAAATTTAGTTTTTTAAGTATTCATCAAAATATGAAAGTTATCAGAAAAGTACCAAAAATTTATCCAAAATAATTTTTTTGTCCTAATTATAAAGATTAATTTAATTTCAATAAATTGAATATATAAAAGTGTCAAATATTTGTTTTAAAAATTGTTTTCCATTAAAAGGGGGAAAATTGATTATTTTTAAAAATACTTCTTTTATCTTAAAAAATGAATTTGTTCTTATATTATGTCTAAGAAACACAAAATATGGATTATAAAATTTTATGGAGTATATAAAATTTAAATTTTAGTCAATACTATTCATAACATCTTTTTGAACGGCTAGTTTGGTAAATCGTGGTGCACTCAAACTCTGTGTTGCGTATATCGCAAGCAATTGCATTACATTAAAGAAAATAACTTACTATGACATCTTAGGGTGTTATAGGGGAAGAGACACATCAGGTGTCAGAACATTGGTAAGTTTAGTTGATAAATATGATCAAACCTTGATACTGAATTCTGTTAATTAGTTGTTTTGTTATAACTTATTTACCATGGCCGATCCACCCATGATATTAATGTGGGCCATTGGAAGAATGTGAACCTATTACTCTATTTAAATTATACAAACATGATTGAACCCACTCAATCAATTCATTTTAATTTTTCTGATCACTCCCCCATATCATCTTCGACCTTCTCTCTCTTGATGAACCCTCCAAATCCCCTATTTCAACATCATGACCAACACCTAATGCCATTCGATGGTGTTTTTACAAGAGGATTCACTTGATCATTCCAAAGGAATGCATGAAACAATGTTATTGAATCCATTTCGTGATTCTAATAATAAAGGAAATCACTAAGAAATCCAACGCATTAATCCCTCACATGAAACATCATGCATTATATGAACCATATATCCACTATGTGTCACATTACCATTGAATATTCAGCATGAATTAGTAATTGGTGGTATGAAATATCCAAAAAACTACATAAATCCAAGATGGAACATTAAATCGATCACATGATTTTTTTGTGGACAATAATCTTACCAATTATGAAATATCAGGAATCCACCACAAGATTAAAAAACAATCATGTGACTATTCAGAAGAAAATCACCCAACATTCATATGATTTAAAGGATTGTTTTCTTCAGTCTTTAGCCTTTATGGGGGTTGCATCAGAAGATATTGAGACACCGGGATTTATTTTTAAGAACATGATACTTTAAATCTTTGATTAACCAAATAAATCATGTGAACTGCATGAAACCATCGAGGGATTTATTTTAGGTCTCATGATCAATGTAATGATGTTCTAGCATACCATGTTTAAAACACGAAGTTTTCATGAAACACAAAATAGGTTTCCTTCACAAGAGGCTTCCAAATTTTGTATATTATTTTTATTTTATCACATTATGCCTTTGGGTGTCTCCATATGTGTGATCTAAAAAAATATACTTGATCACATGAAGACCAAGAAGAGGTCATGTGAGACCCCCATTGGTTTTCAAGGAACTCGATCACATAAATGGTAGACATGCTCAGAAATGTCCCCACATGAAACAAATAAAGAAATCATCAAAATCCATAATGAGATTTATCAAGGTTTAATAAATATAATGATTATGGTCATGAAATCCATACTAACATCAATAATCTTCATATAAAAATGAATGTATCTCTAAGTCATGAAAAACCATTATGGTTTTTGTGTATCTATCCACAATCTCAAGATGGTTGATGAAAAACCTTCACTATGAAAAGTGGTGATATATATGGTAGACTTCGACTATATAAACTCATCCTCCCAAGAATTTTGTTTTCATGAGATGTGAGGGAGAGGTAAAAGTGGGATGCGTAGAAGAATATTGGAGGATAATAGCATGGTGCTACCTTCATTGAAATTCTCTAGGTAACTTTGAGACCCCACTATAAGAACCCCATGCATGATCCCGTTGGGTTTATGAAATCTCATGATGTTATTAAAATCATGTGATGCTCTCATTAGAGCCTCTATAATGTGATGTACATTTTAGGTTTAGATGTGTTCTTTTTCATGTATAATTTACTTCTAAAACCTTAGTATTGTGGAGCCTCTATTTTGAACCAAAAGTGTGACCCACTAGTAACATGGAACACTCATGAAAACATTCTTGGGAATATATCATTGTCATTCCAACATTCAATGAAATGTGTCCTTGATATGATTGTGAGCTCACAAAAAGAGCATCATCTTACTATTAAAACCCTAGGATGTTCTCCCTTGATATAAACCCTCGAGTGCTCACTATTTATATGAGTACTATTTCCAATGAGGGATGTAATTATACCCTTTGATATAAAACTTCAAAAATTGTGAATCATCTTTAATTTATTATTTGTATCATGGAAATTTCAATGGGAAACCTACACTTGACACTCATGATATCACATGATCTCATAAATCCTCATTGGTCTCATGATTCCCTCATGTGGCCATTGGCATGTTAGCTTAGGTCGGGAAAATTTCCCAAGATATGTTGCTGTAGAAAAGGGTAAAGGAACTTTACATGTAATATTTTTTCACACGAAATTCCATGTTCATATAGGCCTAGATAATGTTAAAGGACCTTGATATTTCAACATTGGTCATGCCAAAGTCCCTGCATATGTTAGTCTTGATCACATGAATGGTCATGGATATGTCTACATTGAATGTTGGAAGAACCCTAGACATATTCTCATTGGACATTATAAAAGACCAAGACTTGTCAGTTTGATCATTTGAAGCACCATCAATATGTCGGGAAGACACCATAGAAATGTCCAGAAGACACTAAGGATATGTTGGGAAGACACTCATGATAAGTAAAATAAAAAAATGGGCATGTCAATAAGAAACTATTTTAATTTCAAGACGACATCCCATGACATGATGAAGTTGTAAAAAAGAAACCCTGAACATGTTAGGTAAGCACTTATGACATATTGAGAATAAACACAAGACATTTCGGGAAAACCAACTGGACATGCTAGGAAGGCACCCTAGACAAGTCTGTCGTGTCTAGTAGACAAAGTTGGACCTACACCATGTAAAACCCTAGCCCCAAACCTTCAACTGAGTACCACATTTATAATGGTATTTCCTTTCATGCATTAGGTTTACACACTCATGCAACCCTATTTTTTTCATTCTGTCAGGTGGGCCTTCATGTTAAACTAAACATATCTAACAAGCCTTTCATTGTTAACGCATCCCTTTATATTTTCAAGGATAGTGAATCAATATTGTAACACATGATACTTTTATGAGAAATATTTTGTTTTTATGTTATATACATCATCAAAGGAATATTTCACTACACACAACACCATCTTGGCTTGCTTTACACGCAATCACGGCCTTCCTCGATAGCTTGTGTCGTACGCAATGCCGAGTTTCACTAAACAACGATATGCTGTAAAAATATTATTAAAACTAGCTGTTATGAATAGTAATACCCACTTTTTGAATTTTTGTAAATTTTATTTTTCAAAATGGACTTCATTTTTGGATTCGTAATATTGAAATTATCTTAAGGTGAAATTTTGCTATTTTTCTGAAAACATTAAATTTTTTATGAATAGTGAAAACACTGGGTTACTATTTAAAAACCGAATTTGTATTTAAATAATAATTTATTTTATATAAATTTATTTTAGGTCAAAATTTATACATAATACCTATATAAGTTCAATGAAATTCATTGGAGTCATTTTATAATAATTTTAGATATATAAAAATTATATTGAACTTTTCACCGTCTTTTACCCACCTCCTAGAAGAATTTGAAAATTCACATAAAACATAATTTTACCGCTTTTGTGAATGGAATTTAAAAAATCTGAGAGAAATGGTTGATGTCAGTAAGTAAAATTTTGTTCAATGAGATGAAGGTAATTTTTGGTGAATTGTAACTTTTTTACTTTTTTTTACCACGGTTAAAAGTAAATAGGGTAACTAAGGGTAAAAATGATATTATTATTACCCTAACGCATGTTTTAATTCTATTGGATAAGTATAATTCGACCAAAAAAACATTAGGAATAATATATGACAATTTAGGCCCACATGGATTAGATTAGGACATTTATTATTAATTTATTTAAAGAAGGGTTAAAATAGTTAAAAACAAAGTTTAATAAGTAAATCATTTTTAATATAGGGATATACATAAAATAAATTCTACTATAAATATTCATTAGAAAGATAAAAAATTTCCTACATAATGGTATTTTATTTATAATTTTTTGAAATTAAAAAATTTAATTTATTTATGACACAATGATGATGTAGTAATTATCTTATTAATGAAATATTGACATAATTGAGGTTGTAAATACCCAAATAAATGTAATTTGAGACTTGTTATGAATTGAATTAATTTTCATGGTTAATATGACATGTTAGTATTTATTTATTTAACTTTTTTTGAACTAATATTTCTGTTATAATTTTCACAAAAATCAATAACCAAATTGTGTCAAAATTGACATAAAATTGTTTTTAAAACAAATATTATATTATTAATTGTTATTTTATTCCTAAAAATCTATTGTTCAGCCAAATGACTTAGATAAGGTTATATATATTAATAATAAACACTTTGGGGTTTTTTTGGCTTGTTATATTATGTTTATTAACCTAATAGTGTAAGAAAACAAAAATACACGGTAAAAGTAAAATTTTATAACTTAAAGTTAAATCTAAATGATAAGGTTAAAATAGATACCTAATCTTGTCCAAATTATATTGGATGAGAGGATTTTGACCCATCCCCACCATAGATTCGAAATAAATCAATTTGGAGCTATTTAAAATAGAATATGACTTTATAATAAAATAAAATTTTTAGTTTTTCCAAAGGTGCCCCTCTCCTCCCTTATAAAAGGGCCCCTCCTCCCTCTCTTCCTCACACCACTTTTAGCATTCAAGCTCAACCAACCCCTTCCAAATTCTCTTCTCCACTTCCCTAGAGAAATCCTAGAGGTCCTGGTCTTCTTCAAAGGCCAATTTTAGAGCCCTAAAAGGAGGAATCAAAGAGGCGCTTCAAAGAAGAGGTAATGTCTGTTACCAATTCTTTCAACTTTATTTCTTATTCCACTTCATCTTATTTAGTTGTTACATTATGAAGTAATAACATCAGTGTCACTAATATAATTATATGTTATTATAAGTATGAAACAACCCTATTTCACCATCTATCCATCCTACAGAATACGAAATCACCGCGCGTGCGTACGTACGGAATACCGTCTCCACGCTGTGGTGTAATCTATTTTCCACCACCACCTTACTTGGATGGGTATAATGGTTTAAATAATAACTATATATGATTATTTTAAAGTGATATTGATTCTGAAATATTATACATAAACTCCAATACAATTTCACGATCATTGGGACGATATCATCGCTCGTGCGTACGTAGAGAATACCGTCTCCACGATGTGATGCCATTTATTATACATGATATTCATTTAATAATGATTATATAAATGAATTGAATTAATGAATATGATAAATATTACACTAATACAATTCTGGAAATGAGGTATCAATAACCTAAAAAGAAGAATAAGAATTTATTCGACAAAACATGCATACGAACAAAAAGTAATATACACCCGAATAACAAGTAGTAATGAAATATTACTAACAGGAAGCTAAGAATATGATCATATATGATGTCATAAAAATAAGTATGATTCTGGAATAAGTCAATAACATTATTTAAATCATTATACAATAGTTTTAGACACTTAAAAAGCAGATCGGACCTAAGGTAAGGGAAAATCTCGCAATCTCGTTTTTATCCGAGATTGTTTATACTTCAGAATTTACTGGGAAATATTTATCATCCACATCCATGTTTCCTGAAAATATAATATTTATATCCTTTTAAAAAAAATTATATCCAATTTTACCCTTCAGAGAGTTTTTAGTAAATGATATGAAAGGAATATTTTGTCGGTTTTGTACGATGTACTTTTTGACGTTTCCGACAAAAGTAAGAGAAGAATGTTTTTTTAACTTATACGGCATGAATGTATTTTTAAAACATTATTTCCAAGAAGATTCCTTTACAAGTTTTCAGGTTTATTTTTAATCCACTTCTTTTAGTTTAAAATTGTATGACATGTTAAGAAAGGAAAAAATGTTTTTGAAGTAGAAAGGATATTTTCTTCAAGAATGGTGTTCAAGTGTTTTATCAAAATTATTTTCCATATAAGATAATATAGGGGTCTATTTATATCCCTATCATTACATTGATTTGATTATGTTGTGATGGAATTATTTTTATGAATTCATTTTTCTTATATGAATTGTTTTATGATGTCACGATGTTTAAGAATTCCATTTTTATTACATGGGTTATGCAATGATGTATGATTTATGATTTTTGTGGCACACATAAGAATGGTTTCATTATAAGATGGGTGGGACCTATATCTCCCTCCAATTAATTGGGTAAATATTTATATCTCATGATATAGACATGGCTGGAATGTCAGGATAATCCGGTTCAGTGAAACAGGACTGAAAAGAGGAGTGAACTCGGTTCAGAAATGGACTTTGTCCACTAGGATAGTCTTGGCTATGAGTATTGACTAATAAGAAATGATTCACTATGATTATGTTTGTATTCCACAAAGTTTCATGTTTTATGTTATGATTATTGGGATTACATTTCACTACTATGATTTATCCCATGTTATGAAATTATGATCTCTTTTGCAGGTTAAGATTTCCAAAATGTTATGTTCTTAGGAATATGATGTGACTGATATTTCTTTTGTTTACCCTTACTGAGAATTTGAGCTCACCCTTTTGTATGTTTTATTTACCCAGGATAGGAAGAAATTTATTTAGTAGGATATTCCAAAAGGTAATCTAGATATGATGAAATAAATGGGAGGCAATGTAGATGCTTTATGAACCAGTTGTTTATGTTTCCCAGTTTCTAAAGACATTATACCAATACGGTCCTTTCATGGTTTTGTTATAATTTTTAATAAGTATGCTTTAATTTTGAAGTATTAACCATGTATGTAATGTATGGGTCGTTATAGTTGGTATTAGAGGAAAGGTATAGTCAACCTTTGGGAACTAGGATGTGAATGCCTTAGTAAGGACCCTAAGGTTAAGTCTAAGCATAGAACACAATCTTAGTTTTTTAGAAATGGCCATGAATAACCTATGATAAGTCCTTAAGTGTGAAATTTTATTCTTGATTATTTGGTTTTCCTATTATAATTAGTGTTTCTCACACTATTCTTCTTGGTTTAAGTCAATGGTTGTAACCCAAAGGAACCATGTTAATGCAGAATGCAATGAGAAATGCAATGATTTTCCCCCTGAGAAACCAAACATTATGGGAGTTGGAATAAAAAATCTTGTAGCCATGCTCACACAACTTTCTCATGTTATGAATCATGCAGGACATCCAAACGAGCAATGGAAGGAGCAACATTCTGTTGAATCCTTCATGAGGCAGCGTCCACCTTCATTCAGTGGGTCTACTGATCCATTAGATGCTGAACAATGGATTAGTACTACTGAAAAGATATTTTCAGTTCATCAATGTTCTAAACATGACAAAGTCATCTTAGTAGTGTATCGATTGGAATGAGATGTGGATCAATGGTTGAATATTATCATGAATATGAGGCAAAGAGATGAAATTGAGTCCATGGAATGGTACGAGTTCAAGAACTTATTTTTCAATAAGTACTTCCCTCGTATTCTCCGAACAAAGATGGAGAAAGAGTTTCTTGAACTAAAACAAAAGGATGATGAATCTGTTAGTACCTATGATGAAAATTTTACAAGACATGAAAGGTACTCTTCTGGGATTATTATCCAACCTGAGAGTAAGATCAATCGATTATTTAGTGGCTTAAAACCAAGTCTTTGAAGGGCGTTAGACATAAGGGACTTCAATAGCTACGAGGAAATCGTTCGATGTGATCTCAAAGTTGAGATAGAGATGGGAGTAACCCATCAGTCATATGGGTTTGATAAGAAGAGGAAAATGGAATTCAAAGGACAATCTAAAGAGCACACTGAAAAGAAGATGTGTTTTCCCTTATGCTAAAAGTGTGGAAAGAAACATGGAGGGAGATGTCTTAAAGGGACAAGTAAATGTTTCAAATGTGTAAAGGAAGGTCATCGGGCATTTAAATGTTGTAATGATGGGAAGAAGATTTCTAATGATGCAAACAAATAAAGGGATACATAGAATGAACCTACTATACATCAATGTTTCAAGTGCAAGGAGATGGGGAATTATGCCAACAAATTCCCTAATCCAAGGGTTGTTGATGATGATCAATGTCAACAAACTCTTAAGGCTAAAGACAAACGAATGTCACATACAATTTCTATCAGCGATGTGGAGTACGATAACGAAGTGGTGAAAGGTACACATACCATCCACTCTAAAGTAGAAAATGTTTTATTTGATTCTGGATCCACCCACTCTTTTATTTCTGAAGAATTTTCTAAGGGTATCACCGTATTACCTCAACAATTAGATGTTGAGTTAGTTGTGACAACCCCTAATGGCACAACAGTCGCATCAAAAGATTATAATTCTTCTCCGATTGAAGTTTGTGGGAAAGTGCTTCCTACAAATCGTGTGATCCTTCCTATAATGGAATTTGATGTGATTCTTATCATGGATTGGATTTCTCTATATGGATCTCATATCAATTTCCAAAGAAGGGATGTCACATTTCATATTCCAGATCAATATATGATCGTCTATCGATGCAAGGATGAACATAACCATCCAGTAGAAATTCCTCCCATCTTATAGTTTTTGATTGCACTAAATGAAGGTTATTTATCTCAAATGGTTGGTGAGAAACTCACGATTAGGAATATTCCCATTGTACGGGAGTTTGATGATGTCTTTCTAGAGGAATTTCTGGGTCTTCAACCAAATCGTGAAGTTGAGTTTTCAATAGAACTCGTACCGGGTGCTTTCTCTATTTCAAAGACACCTTATAGAATGGCCCCAATTGAGTTGCATGAATTGAAGAAGAAACTCCAAGAGAATCTTGACAAGGGATTCATACGCCCTAGTGCGTCACCTTGGGGATCACCTGTTCTGTTTGTTAAGAAAAAATATGGACCAATGAGGCTCTGCATTGATTATCGAGAACTTACCAAGATCACTATTAAGAACAAATATCATATACCGCACATTGATGACTTATTTGACCAACTATAAGGATCTTAATACTTTTCCAAGATTGATCTTCATTCAGGGTATCATCACTTAAGGTTCAAAAGGGAGGATATACCATAGACAGATTTCTAAACAAGGTACGGACACTATAAATTTATAGTGATGCCATTCGGTCTTACTAATTCCCCTTCTATCTTCATGGATATAATGAATAGAGTCTTTAGATACTATCTTGATCAGTTTGTGGTAGTCTTTATAGTTGATATTCTTGTCTATTGAATGAGCAAGGAAGAACATGAAGATCAATTGAGAATTGTATTGAAGACCCTAGGAAAGGAGAAGCTTTATGCCAAATTTACCAAGTGTGAATTTTGGCTTCAAAAAGTTTAATTTTTGGGTCCCATATTCTCAAAAAGGGGATATCTGTGGATCTAACAAAAATAGAGGTTATCGAAAGATGGTCGAGACCAACAACAGTAACCGAGATCCGAAGTTTTCTTGGTTTGGATGGATATTATCGACCTTTTGTGAAAGATTTTTCACGATTATCTAATCCACTCACCAAGTTGACTCGGAAAGGAGTTAAGTTTGTTTGGATGGATGAATGTGAAGAGAATTTCAAGGAGTTGAAAATAAGGTTATCCAGTGCACCTGTACTCACACTTCCTTATAGTGAAGAAAGGTTTGTGATCTATAGTGATGCATCCAAGATGGGGATGGGATGTGTTCTTATGCAAAATGATATGGTGACAGTTTATGCCTCACGACAGTTGAAAATACATGAGAAAAATTACCCAAATCATGATTTGGATTTAGCTGCTGTAATCTTTGCATTAATTATTTGGAGGCATTATCTTTATGGAGAAAGGTGTGATATTTATAATGATCATAAAATTTTAAAGTATATTTTCACACAAAAGGAGCTGAATATGCACCAAAGAAGATGGTTGGAGATGATTAAGGATTACGAATGCTCAATTCACTACCACCCTGGGAAACCAAACAAGGTGGAAGATGCATTAAGACCACAAGACCATGCTAGCTTATCCATGATGAGGATCACAAAAGATCCAATATATATGGATTTACAAAGGATAGATCTTGGAATTATAATGGAAGGGGAAAATCATATCTTTATCAAATGAATGTTCAACCATCTATACATGTAATGATTAAAGAGGCACAGAAAGAAGATGTCTAGTTACAAAAGAAGGTGAGAAATGTTCCTGAATTCAACCTTGATTGTGATAGAATAATAAGGCTTAGGAATCGGGTTTTTGTTCCTCCCATCCCTGAAATAAAGAAGGAGCTACTGGATGAGGCTCATAGTTCTTCATTCTCTATTCATCCTGGATGCACAAAGATGTATAGGGACCTGAAAGAGCACTTCTGATGGGATGGCATGAAAAGAGATGTTGCTGAATGTATCTCTCGATGCTTGGTTTTTCAGCAAGTTAATGCTGAGAGACAGAAGTCTAAGGGGACGTCACAACCATTACCCATACCCGAATGGAAATGGGAAAACATCACTATGGACTTTGTCACCGGACTTCCTAAAACATCCAAAGGCAATAATGTCATCTGGGTCATATTTGATCGTCATACAACGTCTGCACACTTCATTGCTATTAGAGAGGATTTCTCTCTAGATCAGCTAGCCAGGATATATGTAAAGGAAGTGGTAAGATTGCATGGGGTACCACTTTCCATTATATCTGATCAGGATCCGAGATTTACCTCATAGTTCTAGAGAAGTCTTCAGCATACTCTGGATACAGAGTTGAGTTTCAGCACTGCTTATCATCCTCAGACAGACGGTCAGTCTGAGAGGACAATTCAAACTCTAGAAGATATGTTAAGAGCTTTCTCTATGGATTTCAAAGGTGGTCAGGATCAACACCTACCTTTGGTGTAATTTTCTTATAATAATATCTTTCACTCCAGTATTCAGATGAATCCTTTTGAATCTCTCTATTAAATGAAATGCAGGACTCCAACTTGCTGGGATGAAGTTGGGGAAAGAATGCTATTAGAAACTGATCTTGTTGATGAGATGGCAGAAAAGGTCCGATCTATTCAACAACAAATTATAGCAGCTCAGAGTCGACAGAAAAGTTATGCAGACAACCGGAGAAAAGACCTAGAGTTTTAAGTGGATGATCAAGTGTTCTTACGAATATCTCCCTGGAAGAGGTTCATGAGATTTGGAAAGAAGGGGAAGTTGAGCCCTAGATATATCGGTCCTTTCAAAATACTGGATCATGTTGAAAACATAGCTTACCGATCGGTGCTTCCACCGAATCTCTCTCAAGTTCTCGATGTGTTCCATGTATCTCTCTTGAGAAATTACATACTTGATCCTTCACATGTACTCAGCTCAGAAGTTGTACCGCTGGAGAACGATCTTTCTTATGAAGAAAAGCCGATAGAGATTCTGGATCGTAGCAAAAAAGTCCTACGGAACAAGACCACTCACTTAGTGGATGTTTTATGGAGGAACCATCAATTAGAAGAAGCTACATGGGAGCTTGAGTATATGATGAGGGAGAGGTATCCTCATTTGTTTGTTACAATGTGACGAATTTCAAGTGCAAAATTCATTTTAAAGGGGGAAGATTGTAACACCTGAGACTTTTATGAGAAGTATTTTGTTTTTATGTTATATACATCATCAAAGGAATCTTTCAGTACACAAAACACTAGCTTGTCTTGCTTTACACGCAATCGTGGCCTTCCTCGATAGCTTGTGTCGTACGAAATGCTGAGATTTACTAAACAACGATATGCTATTAAAATATTATTAAAACTAGCCGTTATGAATTGTAATACCCAGTTTTTAAAAAATTTTCAATTTTATTTTTCAAAATGGACTTCATTTTTGGATTTGGAATATTGAAATTATCCTAGGGTGAAATTTTGGTATTTTTCTGAAAACATTCAATTTTTGATGAATAGTGAATACACTAGGTTACTATTTAAAAACCGACATTTTATTTAAATAATTATTTATTTTATTTAAATTTATTTTAGGTCAAAATTGATACATAATACCTATATAAGTTCAATGCAATTCATTGGAGTCATTTTATAATAATTTTAGATATATAAAAATTTTATTGAACTTTTCACCGTCTTTTACCTACCTCCAAGGAGAATTTGAAAATTTACATAAAACATAATTTTAGTGCTTTTGTGAATGGAATTTCAAAAATCCGAGAGACACTCTTGATTTCAGTAAGTAAAATGTGGTTCAATGAGATGAAATTAATTTTTTGTGTTTAGTAACATTTTTCATTTTTTTTACCACGGTTAAAACTAAATAGGGTAACTAAGGGTAAAAATGATATTATTATTACCCTAACACATGTCCTAATTCTATTGGATATGTATAATTCGACCAAAAACAACCATAGGAATAATATATGACCATTTATGCCCACATGGATTATATTAGGAAATTTATTATTAATTTATTTAAAGAAGGGTTAAAATAGTTAAAATCAATGTTTAATAAGTAAATCATTTTTAATATAGGGATATACATAAGATAAATTAGACTATAAATATTCATTAGAAATATAAAAATATTTCCTACATAATGGTATTTTATTTATAATTTTTAAACATTATATAATTTAATTTATTTATGACACAATGATGATGCAATAATTATCTTATAAATAAAATATTGACATAAGTGATGTTATAAATACCCCAATAAATGTAATTTGAGACTTTTTATGAATTAAACTAATTTTATAGGTTAATATGACATGTTATTATTGATTTAATGAACTTTGTTCGATCTAATATTTCTGTTATAAATTTCACAAAAATCAATTACCAAATAGTGTCAAAATTGGCTTAAAATAGTTTTTAAAACAAATATTATATTATTAATTGTTATTTTATTTATAAAAATCTAATTTTCGACCAAATGACTTAGATAAGGTTATATATATTAATAAAAAACAACATGGGGTTCTTTTGGCTTGTTATTGTAAGTTTATCAACCTTATAGTGTAGAATAACAAAAAGACACGGTAACAGTAAAATTATCAAACTTAAAGTTAAATCTAAATGATAAGGTTAAAATAGATACCTAAACTTGTCCAAATTATATTGGATGAGAGGATTTCGACCCATCTCCACCTTAGATTCGAAATAAATTAATTTGGAGATATTTAACATCGAATATGACTTTATAATAAAATAATATTTTTAGTTTTTCTAAAGGTTCCCCTCTCCTCCCTTATAAAAGGGCCACTCCTCCCTCTCTACCTCACACCACTTTGAGCCTTCAAGCTCAGCCAACCCATGAAAAATTATCTTATACACTTCCCTAGAGACATTGTAGAGGTCCTGGTCTTTTCAACGACCAATTTTAGTGCGCTAAAAGGAGGTCTCAAAGAGGTGATTCAAAGAAGAGGTAATATCTATTACCAATTCTTTCAACTTTATTTCTTCTTCCACTTCTTCTTATTTAGTTGTTTCATTATGAAGTAATAACATCAGTATCACTCATATACGAATATGTTATTATACGTATGAAACAACCCAATTTCACCATCTATCCATCATACGGAAAACAGAATCACCGCGCGTGGGTACGTACAGAATACAGTCTCCACGCCGTGGTGTAATCTATTTTCCACCACCACCTTACTTGGATGGGTATAACGGTGTAAATAATAACCATATATGATTATTTTAAAGTGATATTGATTCTGAAATAGTATACATAGACTCCAAAACACTTTCACGATCATTGGAACGATATCATCGCTCGTGCGTACGTACAGAATACCGTCTCCACGATGTGATGCGACTCGTTCTACATGATCTTCATTGCATAATGATTATATAAATGAAATGAATTAATGAATATGATATATATAACACTAATAAAATTCTATAAATGAGGTATCTATTACCTAAAAATAAGAATACGAATTTATTCGACAAAACACCCATAAGAACAAAAAGTAATAAACACCTGAATAACAAGTAGTAATGAAATATTACTAATAGGAAGCTAAGAATATGACCATATATGATATCATAAAAATAATTATGATTATGAAATAAGTCAATAACATTATTTAAATCATTATAGATGAGGTTCAGGCACTTACGAAGCAAATCGAACCTAAGGTAAGGGAAAATCTCGCAATCTCATTTTTATCCGAGATTGTTTATACTTCAGAATTTACTAGGGAATATTTATCATCCACATCCATGATTCCTAAATATGTAATATTTATATCCTTATAAAATTTTTTATATCCAATTTTACCCTTCTGTGAGTTTTTAGCAAAAGATATGAAATTAATCTTTTGTCATTTTTGTACGATGTACTTTTTGACGTTTCTAACAAAAGTAAGAGAAGAATGTTTTTTAACTTATACGGAATGAATGGATTTTTAAAACATTATTTCCAAGAAGATTCCTTTACACGTTTTCAATTTTATTTTTAATCAATTTATTTTAGTTTAAAATTGTATGACATGTTAAGAAAGGAAAAAATAGTATTGAAGTAGAAAGGATATTTTCCTCAATAATGGAGTTCAAGTGTTTTATCAAAATTATTTTCCATCTAGGATAATGTAGGGTTCTGTTACTATCCCTATCATTACATTGATTAGATTATGTTGTGATGGAATTATTTTTATGAATTCATTTATCTTATATGAATTGTTTTATGACGTCACGATGTTTAAGAATTCCATTTTTATTACATGGGTTATGCAATGATGTATGAATTATGATTTTTGGGGCACACATAAGAATGGTTTCATTATGAGATGGGTGGGACCTATATCTCCCTCCAATGCATTGGGTAATGATTTATATCTCATGAGATAGACATGGATGGAACGACAGGATAATCTGGTTCAGTGAAACAGGACTGAAACGAGGAGTGAACTCCGTTCAAAAATGGACTTTATCCACTAAGATAGTCTTGGCTATGAGTCTTGACTACTAAGAAATGATTCTATATGATTATGTGGGTATGCCACAAAGATTCATGTTTTAATTTATGATTATTGGGATTACATTTCACTACTATGATTTATCTTATGTTATGAAATTATGATCTCTTTTGCAGGTTAAGATTTCTAAAATGTTATGTTCTTATGAATATGATGTAATTGATATTTATTTTGTTTACCCTTACTTAGAATTTGATCTCACCATTTTGTATGTTTTCTTTACCCTGGTCAGGAAGAAGGTTATTAAGTAAAATATGTCAAAAGGGACTCAAGAAATGATGAAATAAATGGGAGAAAATGTAGATGCTTTATGATCTAGTTATTTATGTTTCCCAGTTTCTAAAGACACTATACTGATACGTTCCTTTCATGGTTTTTTTATATTTTGTAATAAGTATGCTTTAATTTTGAATTATTAAACATGTATATAAGGTATGTGTCGTTATAAATATGTAACATGGGATTCCATCCTGGTGTATGTCCCTAACATTCCTAAAATAATGGAGGTAATAATAATCCATTCTAGTGTAATCACTTATCCCAACACATCAGTAGGTCAAGAGTTACCCAAACTATGATAAATCTGATTCCTATTATGAAAATGAAAAATATGATGCATTCTTTAGCCTTGAACTCTTTATAAATGAAGATTCGAACCCAACATTTTAAAATAAAAACCTTATTATACAGAAGATTGGTAAACATACCAATCTAATTCATACATTAATATTAAATCACCATAAAGATTTTCTCTCCACTACTGGAAATCCTATTTTTACCAAATCTTATATCCCAACGGTTTATCAAACTGTTGGGAATGGTTATATATACCAAGGGTTTTTAGAAAACCATTAGTATAGAGGCTTTTATGAAGAATTTTACCAATAGTTTATAAAACCGTTGGTATAGGGCTCCATTAAGAGACTTTAACCAACTAATATACACTAACAGTTGGTATATGATGGAATCTATACCAACGGTTTGTGTAAACCTTTGGTATAGGACTTAGGTAAACATACATTCCCAAAGTTTTTTAAAAACCATTTGGAATGTTTTCCCCTAAATCCAGTAGCCCCTTCGCTCGATTGCAGTCCCCCTCTGCTCGACTGCATCCCTAAATTGAAGCTCTCCCGACGCACTCTTGTTACCCAGTCTCCAAAACTCCATCCATCCTCTTCGATCAAACATTTTTTTTGTTCTACACTTCAAATCTGTAAGTCATAATGTTCTTCATCTATTTTTTTATTTTCTATTTTGATTTGTCCTTAATGTCTCGGATCTCTCTAAACAAGGACTCAGAAACTCATTCCACTCATAGATCCATCTTAAATTAAACAGCTTTTTAGTTATACACTCTAAATATGTATGTAATACCTTAGTTTTATGGTTTTGCATCTATTATTTTTGTTTTCTGTTTTAATTTGGTATAAACTAGGTTGTGTTGTTTATGGCATGCGATGGTTAGTGATATTGAGGATGAATTGGATGTTGTTTGGGTGATGTATTGGAATTGTGATGTTTTTTGGATTAAGTTTATTTAATTTTAAAATAATTATTTGGGGATTTCCTCCCTTTAACAGAGCCCCCACTCCTCATGGACCCTGGACACCCCCCCTCTTGGACCCTGGACAGTCCCCCCATCCTCGAACTTGGACAGCATGGCCCCCCACTTTCCTGAAACTTGGACATACCCCCCCCCCCAGGACCCTGGACAACCCCCCTCCACCCTCCTCCCAGGACCTTGTATAGTCCCCCCTCCTTCCTGGACCCTAAGAATCCCCCCACCCTCCACCCTGGACCCTGGATAGCCCCCCTCCTCGATGGACCCTGGATAGCCCCCCCCCCTCCTTCCTGGACCAAGACAGCCCCTTCTCCCCTTCTCCTTGACCCTGGACAGCCCCCTCCCCCCTTCATGGACCCTGGATAGCCCCCCACCCCTCCTCCTAGACCTTGGACATCCCCCTCACCCCCTCCTCAACCACCAAATACTCCCCCACTTCAAAACGTTGACCACCAAACTTGGACATGCTGGATTTTCTCTAAAATGATAGATGTATCCTCAAACCACCTCAATAATATCCTAAACAATGCTTATAATGTGGTTTTCACCACATAACATCCAATTGTATTCCAAGTCACTAGTCTATCCTCCCTTGGCTTGATTTTACAAAAAGCGTTCAACCTTAAAGATCCAAATAAAAATAAATTGATATAAGACATTTGATAATGGATTAAAATTTTAAATTGGGATCCAATGAGGAATATATGAGATATTATGCATCATTTCCATGAGTAAATCCATTTTTATATATCCGATAAGTTATTTTTCACAATTTTCACACATTAATTGTTTGTAAAAATAGGACAAACATTTATAAAGGTTCTAATATATTAAAATTAATCTATTTGTGGATACAGCTTAACCAACAATGTCTAGCTTGTCTGCCTATTCCATGATCATCGATGTGCATGTCCCGTCTCCATCTTACCTCGCATGACAGGTGACTCAACGTCTGGCTGATGACGAGCGCCAGATTCTCTTACTTCCACACCAGATTCATGCCCGCTATGCTCCTGAAGTGATCAATCCCACTCATCATCTGGATGATGACGAGTTCCAGATTCTCTTACTTCCACACCAGATTCACGCCTACTACGATCCTGAAGTGATCAATCCCACTAAGCGTCCATGTGAGCTCGATGACACGGCCACCTGTTCTTGTAAGAGGCAGAGGAGTTCTGAGCTGATGGACCAAGACGATTGGCCAGTGTCCATCCATCTAACTGAAGACGTAAAACGTTGTGCTTCCTGGGAGGCAACCCATATTTTAGAGTTTCATAAAATTTTTTTTACTTTGTTTTAAGAAATAAACATGGCATGTATTCACCAATTTTTTAGCTCCTTCTAATCTGTATGTGCACTTGTCATTACACTACATGACTGCTTCTATTTTTTCTGATCCTTGGGGTTATCTTTTATGACATGATGCGGCTATGTGCTGTCTATGTGTATATTTTACAGGTACATAAGTATGTTCACTTTTCATTATTCCATTCTTTCAGTGCTTAGGCTGATGGTACGAGGGAGGTTCGTACCAGAGGTAGACGAGCATCTCCGCGTACCCGACTAGACCCTTCCCCTCCGACCAAACGCATTCAGATTCTTTTGAAACTTAAGGGAAACAATCCATGGTTCAAATGTGACGTGTATAAGTCAACCCCGCCTCAATAAAAGGCACGGTGTGGCCAGGATCACTCAAACCGCCTCTCTTTTGTTCAAAATTGACTTATTTTAAGTGAAATCAACAACTGACATATGGGAAACCGACCAAACACCTTCGGATTGTGTTGAAACTTTAGTAAAACGATCCATGGGTCATATGCGACATGTAAAAGTCAACTCCTCCTCAATCTGATTCACGGTGTGGCCGGTATCACTCCAAGTGTATGTATTTTGTTTAAAATGGACAATATTTTACGTACATACACCAATCCAATCAAAAAGATTTTGATTGTGTTGATACTTTTTTAACAATGATCCATGACTCATATTTGACATGTACGAGTCAACCCCACCTCAATTCGAGGCCCGGTGTGGCCGATACCACTCAAAGTGCCTCTGTTTTGATAAAAATGGACTTAATTTAAAGTGAAATCAACAACTGACATACGCAAAACCGACCAAAGGCATTCGTATTCTATTGAAACAAAAGGAAAACGATCCATGAGTCAAATTTGACGTGTATGAGTCAACTCTGCCTCAATACGAGGCTCGGTGTGGCTGACACCACTCAAAATGCCTCTATTTTATTAAAAATGTACTTAATTTTAAGTGAAATCAACAACTGACATATGGTAAACCGACCAAACACATTCAGATTCTATTTATACTATAGGACAATGATCCATGGGTCATATGTGATGTGTACAAGTCAACCCCGCCTCAATCCAAGGTCCAGTGTGGATGGTACCATTCAAAATGTATCTTTTTTGTTCAAAATGACTTTAATGTTAAGTGAAAATAACAACTGACATACAGAAAAACGACCAAATGCGTTCCAAATCTATTTAAAATTTGGTAAAATGATACATGGGTCATATGTGATGTGTACGAGTCAACCCTTCCTCAATCTAAGGCACGGTGTGGCCAGAACCACCCAAACTGGCCCTCTTTTGTTTAAAATGGACAATATTTTACGTACATACGCAAAACAGATCAAACGGATTCTGATTGTGTTGATACTTTTTCAGAACGATCCATGACTCATATGTGATGTGTACGAGTCAACCCTGCCTCAATTTGAGGCCCGGTGTGGCTGACACCACTCAAAGTGCCTCTGTTTTGTTAAAAATGATCTTAATTTTAAGTGAAATCAACAACTGACATACAACAAACCAAACAAACACATTTGGATTATATTGAAACTTAAGGAAAACAATCCATGAGTCAAATTTGATGTGTACGAGTAAACCCCGCATCAATACAAGGCCTGGTGTGGCCAACACCACTCAAAGTGACTCTTTTTTTTAAATGTACTTAATTTTAAGTGAAAACAAAAACTGTCATACGGAAAACTGACCAAACGCCTACGGATTATATTTAATCTTTAGGAAAACGATCCATGGGTCATATGTGACGTGTACGAGTCAATCCCACCTAAATCCGAGGCACCGTGGGGCCAGGACCACCCAAATTGCCTCTCGTTTGTTGAAAATGGACTAAATTGTAAGTGAAAACAACAATTGTCATATGTGAAACTGACCAAATGCATTCCAAATCTATTGAAACTTTAGCACAATGATCCATGGGACATATGTGATGTGTAAGAGTCAATCCCACCTCAATCCGAGGCGCGGTGTGGACGACACCACCCAAACTGTCTCTCTTATGTTTAAAATGGATAATATTTTACGTACATACGTCAAACCGATCAAATGGATTCTGATTGTATTTATATTTTTGAAAAATAATCCATGACTCATATGTGAAGTGTAAGAGTCAACCCCGCCTCAATCCGAGGCCTGGTGTGGCCGAAACCACTCAAAGTGCCTCTGTTTTGTTAAAAATGGACTTAATTTTAAGTGAAAACAACAACTGACATACGCCAAATCGACCAAACGCATTCGGAATATATTGAAACTTAAGGAAACCAATCCATGAGTCAAATGTAACCTGTACGAGTCAACCCTGCCTCAATATGAGCCACGGTGTGGCCGGGACCACTCAAACTATCTCTCTTTTGTTCAAAATGGACTATATTGTAAGTGAAATCAACAACTGACATAAGAGAAACCTACCAAACGACTTAGGATTCTGTTGAAACTTTAGGAAAACGATTCATTGATCATATGTGATGTGTACGAGTCAACACCGCCTCAATCAGAGGCTCCATGTGGACGTGACCACCCAAAATGCCTCTCTTTTGTTCAAAATGGACAATATTTTACGTACATACGCCAAACCAATCAAACGGATTCTGATTATGTCGAAACTTTAGGAAAATGATCGATTTCCCATATATGACATGTAAAAGTCAGCCCCTCCTCAATCCGAGGCCCGGTGTGGCCAACACCACTCAAAGTGTCTCTCTTTTGTTTAAAATGGAATTAATTTTAAGTGAAAACAACAACTGACATATGTCAAACCAACCAAATTCCTTAATATTCTGTTGAAACTTTAGGAAAACGGTCCATGGTTCAGATGTGACGTGTTAGAGTCAACCTCGCCTCAATCCGAGCTGCGGTGTGGCCGGGACCACTGAAACTGACTCTCATTTGTTGAAAATGGACTAAATTGTAAATGAAAACAACAACTGATATACGCCAAACCAACCAAACGACTTCTGATTCTGTTGAAACTTTAGGAAAATGATCCATGGGTCATATGTGACATGTATGTGTCAACCCCGCTTCAATCCGAGTTGCAGTGTGACCGGGACCACTCAAACTGTCTCTCTTTTGTTCAAAATGGACTAAATTGTAAGTGAAATCAACAACTGACATACGGTAAACCGACCAAACGCCTTCGGATTCAATTGAAACTTTCGGAAAATGATCCATGAGTCATATGTGACGTGTACAAGTCAACCGCTCCTCAATCCGAGGCACCGTGGGGCCGGGAGCACCCAAACTGCCTCTCTTTTGTTCCAAATGGACAATATTTTATGTACATAGGCCAAACCGAACAAACGGATTCAGATTTTGACGAAACTCTAGGAAAATGATTCATGGCTCATATGTGACATGTACGAGTTAACCCCGCCTTAGTACAAGGCCCGGTGTGGCCTACACCACTCAAAGTGCCTCTCTTTTTTTAAATGTACATAATTTTAAGTGAAAACAACAACTGACATACGGAAAACTGACCAAATGCCTACGGATTCTATTAAAACATTAGGACAACGATCCATGGGTCATATGTGATGTGTAAAAGTCAACCCCGCCTCAATCGGAGGCCCGGTGTGGCCGAAACCACTCAATGTGCCTCTGTTTTGTTTAAAATGGACTTAATTTTAAGTGAAAACAACAACTGACATACGCCAAACAAACCAAATGCCTTCGGAGTCTGTTGAAACATTAGTAAAACGATCCATGGGTCATATTTGATGTGTACGTGTCAACCCCGCCTAAATCTGAGCTGCAGTGTTGCTGGGACCACTCAAACTGTCTCTCTTTTGTTCAAAATGGACTAAATTGTAAGGGATATCAAAAAATGTCATACGATAATCCTACCAAACACCTTCATATTCTGTTGAAACTTTATGAAAACGATCCATGGGTCATATGTGATGTGTACGAGTAAACCCTGCCTCAATCCAAGGCACCATGTGGCCGAGACCACCCAAAATGCCTCTCTTTTGTTCAAAATGGACAATATTTTACGTATATATGCCAAACTGATCAAACGGATTCTGATTATGTTGAAACTTTAGGAAAATGATCCATGGATTATATGTGACGTGTACGAGTCAACCCCGCCTCAATCCGAGACCCGATGTGGCCGACACCACTCATAGTGCATCTCTTTTGTTTAAATGAAATTAATTTTCAGTGAAAACAACAACTGACATATGCCAAACCGACCAAACACCTTCGGATTCTATTAAAACTTTAGGAAAACGATCCATGGGTCATATGTGACATGTACGAGTCAACTCTGCCTCAATCCGAGCCACGGTGTGGCTGGGACCAATCAAGTAGTCTCTCTTTTGTTGAAAATGGAGTAAATTGTAAATGAAATCAGCAACTGTCATACGGGAAATCAACGAAACGCCTTCAGATTCTATTGACACATTAGAAAAATGATCCATGGGTAATATTTGATGTGTACGAGTCAATCCTGCCTCAATCCGAGATGCGGTGTGGCCGACACCACCCAAATTGTCTCTCTTATGTTAAAAATGGACAATATTTTACGTACATATTCCAAACCGATCAAACGGATTCTGATTGTGTTGAAACATTAGGAAAACCATCCATGGATAATATGTGATGTGTACGAGTCAACCCTGCCTTAATACGAGGCCCAGTGTGGCTGTCAACACACAATGTGTCTCTCTTTTGTTTAAAATTGACTTAATTTTAAGTGAAAACAACAACTGACATACGCCAAACCAGCCAAACCCCTTCGGATTCTATTGAAAATTTCGGAAAACAATCCATGGGTCATATTTTATGTGCAAGAGTCAACTCCGCCTCAATCTGAGCCGTGGTGTGGCCGGTACCACTCAAACTATCTCTCTTTTGATAAAATGGACTAAATTGTAAGTGATATCAACAACTGACATAAGGGAAACGGACCAAACTCCTTCAGATTCAGTTGAAACTTTAGAAAAACGATCCATGGTTCATATGTGATGTGTACGAGTCAACCCCACCACAATCTGAGTCACTGTGGGGCCGAGACCACCCAAACTGCCACTCTTTTTTTCAAAATGGACAATATTTTACGTACATATGCCAAACCAATCAAACGGATTCTGATTGTGTTGAAACTTTAGGAAAATGATTCATGGATAATATGTGACATGTACCAGTCAACCCCGCTTCAATCAAAGTCCTGGTGTGGCACTTATGGAGTCACACGTGATGAGACACCTAAGAAAATACTTTTTCACCATATATTAGAAAAGTGGTTGTCATATGAAGATTGAAATGGGTGTAAATAATATTTGAGTTATTGAAACTCTTATTCAACTATACTGGATGATTTTTGTCATATGAAGATTGAAATGGGGAATTATTCACCATGTCTCTAATCAACTAGGTGGTCTTTTTTGTTGTTTTAATTTTGTCACTGTTTTAAGTGCTGTTTTGTATACAGGTGTATGCACTGGAGGGGTAGCGGTACAACAATTCTGGAAATACACAATACCAACGGTTTACAGCCGTTGGTGAACTTTGAGAAATATTTATACAAACGGTTCAATAAACCATTGGTAAAAAAACTATCCCAACGGTTACAAACAGTTGTTATAGTATTTTTTTTATTGAACATATGCCAACGGTTTCATTGAAACTATTGGGAAAAAACTATACCAATGGTTGTAAACCGTTGGTATAATATCAAAATCATAGAATTCCCAACAGTTTTAAACCGTTGGGTAAACCTGTACCAACAGTTCAACAAGAACCATTGGAAAATCAATACATAGAGTGGGATATTCCAATGGTTTAGTTAAAACCGTTGGTATAGATCTTTCCCCACGCCTTACTTCCCTACGGTTTGGACAACCATTGGTATAGAATATACCAACGGTTTACCAGCCTATACCAATGGTTTATAACCGTTGGTATATCCTCCATTTCCAGTAGTTCTCGTGTGATGTGTCCAATGTTCCATTATACCTTGTTTCTCATACTGAGAATGGCTTAATTGGGCATAAAGACCAGTGATGATTTTACTAGTAGCTTGTTAAGGATGATCGAAGTGTTGTCCCTTTATTGGGATTTAATCCTTATCACATCTAATCTTAACCCAAATGTTCATACTCTTGATGAGGAAATTTAGGGAATCCATTCATTCATATGTCCATCCCAAGGCCTGTATTGTCACATATTTTATGAAAAAAATTCGAATAAGATGAACTATGTGGAACATTAGTTCTATATTAATTGGTTATATAGGGTTCCCCATCATGGTTAGTGCCTTAAATTTAGTTCCTTATTGGTTGGTGTTAAATTTCATGGTTTAGTCATGTCATTCAACCTCAAGCTATATCATGAAAACAATGTTTGTTTTTATTATGTTTCACATAATATATGATGGACAAATCATATAAGATCAATCCAATTTACAAGACACTAGAATACTCATTTGATAGTGACAAACTCCATATTTCACAAACATATATATATTCTAAATCATCAAACATAATTAATGGAATAATATAAAACCAATAATGCACAAAATGGTTAATGTAAACACATGATATGGATCAATTATTTGACATCGGGGTAACCAATATTGTATTAATTATTTGAAAGGATTATAAACATATCATAAATCAATGATATAGTCTCTAAGAATAAAATAAGTCCCCTAAAAATGTTGTAATTAGCTCAAGCAATGTGAATTCCTCTATGCCATTGGGTCTGAAACCCCAACTGACCTCTTGCCTTTAGAAAGAAATTTTTTTCATTATTATGTCTGTGGGAACCATTGGGAGTTTTTGTTAAATGGAAAATAGAAAAAACTATTTTTTAACCACCCTCAATCACCTATAATCGAGCATTGGGTAAATCCATCCACTTTTTTCAAGAAATAGTAAAGGTGAGCTCGAAGTGGATCCTTTAACTGCATAAACCGCTTCATGAGTATAAAAGTATAAAATGTATAGATCTCTTCACGTCATTTTTTATCACTTCTTCCACACAATAATAAATTTAAACAAGATGAGATACCTATTATGGTATTACAATTCTCGTAAAAATGAAAATAACCACCTCTAAACATCTATCATTGAATGTAATTAATCATCAGTGTACTCTATTATATTATAATATACTAATAAGGAGTCTCATTTAATCTCTAAATATTTTAAAATTCCATACAATCATAATGGATTTATAAAATGTTCCAATAGATTATGATATCGTGGGAATATATGGAAATTCCAATAGAAAACCACATTTTACTATGAATAACCAAGTTACACAATGATCATATGTGTGGCTGGCCATGGAAACCATGCCTTGAGGCCCAGATGTATAATATAACCAAATCAACACCTTCAATGTCATCTTGTGAAAATATTTGTGTGAGAGTACCAAATAAATATCTCCAACCCAACTTTCAATAAAAATTTTCAAATAGTCTAGAGGATGAATCCCAACAAATCGTCTTTCCCAATATTGACTGTAGGAGAGATGGGAAAAGTTTTCCAATTTTTACATCTTTGAGAGATTATTCATAGAGAGGAGAAAAACATACCTTTACTACATCGTGGAACTAGTTGAGGTTTAATTACTATTTTAGTTCAACCACTCATAAGATTCCTAGTTGGGATCATGTCCATTATTGTCCTTGTCATAGATATATGAAAAAAATTCATTGGTGGCTATAGAGGAAGTTGTTCCTACCCAAACCATCCAAATGGAGGAATCCAATATGGGAGTCTATCCAGGGT